>JAUMIR010000001.1:283239936-284457852 GCA_030847615.1 Gambelia wislizenii | reverse complement strand
GCAAAAGCACAGTGATAACCACTCTCTCTTGAAGCCAGTATGGGCAGCACCCCACCTTGCCCCATCAGGAGGCTAGCCACTCATTCAGAGAGCAGCTAGAACTGGGGCGGTGAGCTCTTGAGCTCCGTGAAAGCAATCCCCCAGCACTAGCCGCTCTCTCTAAAGCCAGAACAGGTGGCTATCTTTGCGATGGGGGGGGGGTGCAGCCCATTCTGGCTTTGAGAGCTGTTATCACTGTGGATGCTGGGGGGTGGGGGAAATGGTGGTGCCTCAAGCAGCACTTGTCCTTCTTCTCCTCTCCATGCCCCCGAAATCCAAAGCAGATGGGTTGATTACCGTACATGGCAGTTTTCTCCAGTTTCAAGCAACTCTAGAGAAAACTGCAGTATCCTAAAAGTTGGACTAAGGGAGGTATTCCCAAGTCTGGTGTGAATCGGGCTGTACATCATGTGCCCTTTTCACACCAGGTTTGCAGAAAAGGCTGCACATCGTGTGGCATTATCAGGCCAGATCTGGGGAGAATTCAAGGGGTTTTTTTTATAGTGTGAATGCCCCCTTACTCTTAGTTTAGTTATATATATACACACTCACACACACACTATATATATATAATTTATGCTAAGCTCTTGCATAAATTAAATATGCATATTTTTTCTTTCTTTTCTTTTTCCTTCTCTTTGTTTCTGTTTCTTCTATGTTTCCTTTTTTCCTTTTTTGTTATGCTGATTACTTCAGTTGTTAATTAGATTGTATTTAAATTAGACAGATGAAGCAGGATCATATGGTGCTTACAGTTTTATGAACAAACTGAATGCATGCTTTAAATCTATCCAATTTGGGCCATATATGACAGACCTGTAATTACAGGCCTGTAATCCAGGCCTATTATTTAAGAGCTTACCTTTATAGGTGTTTCGCCAAATATACCTGCCTGAGGACTGAAGTCTGCCGGAGAAGCTTCTCCAGTGCCCTAGAACTGGAGGAAATTCACTGTGGGAAGATGTGAGAAGTGCCATTTCTCCTGTGGCACCTTGGCTGTGAAGTACACTCCCTTTAGAGATTCGGCTGGCACAGAACTTGGTGTTTTTCCAGTGCCAAGTAAAAACAAGGCATTTGTTAAAACTTTTGGGGCCAAACAGATTTTACCTAAATTTGCACATGTAGTACAATTTTTATACTTTTAAATTGTTTTGAGCTATTTCAAAGGTATGTAATTGTTTTGTTTTAACTTGTCAAATTGTTTCTTTCAGTATGTTTTTTTAAAAAACTTTTCTATATTTGTTTAAATTGGTTACATGGACTTTTATTGTATGCTACTTGAGATCCCAAGATATTGGGTGGGGCGAGCCAAGCAAGAAAGGCACTCCATTCCCAGATACATACATGGGTACTTCCTCCCCTCACTTCCTTCCTAACCTTTTCTAAGCAGAGGATTATGAGATATACATTAATCCCCCAAAGGGTCAAGGCTGCTGAAAAAGAGAGAATGAAGTTCTAACTGAAGTGAAGCAGAGTAATTGCTGTTAATATATTTCAAAGGCTTAGCAACCATGGGGTGGGGATTTAGGCAGTGTTGATCTATCTCAAACATCAGTGTCCCCAAATGGCATGTAGGAATTTGATTTATCCCAACCTCTGAATGTTCTCGTAGTAGCTACCGAAGCCAGTCTCAAATGAGATATCTAGTCATTTTCTTCTATATTTTAATCTACACAATATTCTGAATAGTACAGAAAATTACTGTTTGACACTTCAGCATTGTGCAGAGTCATATTATTCAACACAAGCATGCCATCATTACAACTTTTGTCTAAAGGTTGCAGCTGTATTGGGAGCTGGTTGCGATCTTGCCGTGGATGATTAAGCATAGTGCCAACATGTGGCAAATTTTTCAACCATGCGGTTATTCTTATCATTAAATAATATACATACACACAGAATTGTATTAGCATATTAAAGGTTTTGAAACCAATGTACTTGTATTTTACAAACATAAGTTTCAATGCAAGTTGTCATGCAGTTAGAACACAACACTACACCATTTCTGTCTATAAACAATGAACCAGGAAATGGTTCCAAAACACAGAAGCTATATAAGGGAGAATAAGCAGAATTAAAATTTTCACTACATAGCAACAGTAACTACATCTGACCATTCTTTTAGATGAGTTGTTGTACCCTTCCGGATGTCCCATGGCCCTTTCTATCTATATGTGAGAGGTCTCTCAGTAGTGGCACCCCATATATGGAATTCCTTCACCCAAGAATAAGGACATTGTACTATTTGTGTTCTGCCACAAACTATTTGATTCTGTTGGTACTGAATTTATTAATTATCAATTGGGGGGGGGTTCACTTCTTACTTTTTGGTGATGCCTTTAGACTGGCAATTGTGCTTTCATGGTGGACGGTTGTTAATCTGTGTGTGTGTGTTTATATTTTGCAAGCTATTTTGAGCAACTACTTTTCAATGGGAAAAACAGGATACATACACATATAGCTTCTTTAATTCTAACCAGTCCATGAGGTGACACTGACTCTTAGCTTCCATTCTAGTCTGTTTCTCAGTGTTGACTTTGCACAACTCAGTAGATAAATCCCTGCTTTGAGACCCTACTCAAGCATTGTCTAAATGGCAAAAATACTGCTCACAGACTACGAGGAGAAGACGGCCTGTCTTGATGGCAATCCATGTTGTTTCGCCTTATTGTGAAGAAGGTGGGCCAAAACTGGCAAAAACTCAGCAGGAAAAGCCTTCACAGCTTTTCCCAGAGTTTTTAAAAAACTCCAAGAAAAATGCACGCACATGACCATCAAGACAACTGCGTAAATTATTGTGCAGTCTGGAGGGAGCAGAACAGACCTTCTGATTGGCCAGGTATGTGCAGATGTGAATGCGCGCTTTTATCTTTTTTTCCTTTTTTCCTTTTTTTCCTTTTTACAAAAGGGACCTGGTGGCCACACGAGGGCAGCCATGGGAAGGGGAAAGATGACACTCTCCTCCTCTCCCCCCTACAGGTGCCCTCCCACCCCCTCCGGGACCAGGAAAGCGAGGATGGCTCTCTCCTCCTCTCCCACCCCCACAGGTGCCCTTCAGCCACTGCCACTGCTGCCACAGGGACTGGGGAAGGGGGGGCTGGCTCTCTCCTCCTCTCCCCCCACCCAAGAGTGCCTTCCCATTCCCACCGCCAAGGGGGTCAGGGAAAGGAGAAAGGCTCTCTCCTTCTCTCCCCTCCCCCTGTGGGTGCCCCCCGTGCTGCTGAAGCTTATGGGGGCCAAAAAACCATTAAAATAAATCACAGCTGCTGTGATTTGATATTACTGCAAAGCAATCCATTTGGGGGGCTCATAAATGGCTGCAAAGACTCATAGAAACTCAGATGTTTCCCCTTAAAGATATAAGACATCTACATGAAATTGCAGCAGCTTTAATAATTCACATAGCCCAGGAAGTTCATTGGCCTTGGGTTGTGGCCCCTGCTGCCCATAAATCCTTAATTAACCCATTAATCCATAAGAATCTACTAACTGGACCTGTCAGTCTTTCCTTCCCAATCTATGTTGCTCCTTCCATGAAAAAAATAATTTTTTTTAAAGAAATACGTAGCAAAAGTGTACATTTTTTAAAAAATATTTTTTAAAGGACATTTTTGCTTCTTGAACACAACGTACTAAGTGGCAGATTTTTGTGTGTGTGTCTTCAAGTCACACATAACTTTATGGCAACCCCATAAATTTCATAGGGTCTTCTTAGGCAAATAATACTGAAATAGAGCCAACAGCATCTGCCACTCCTTGGTGGTCCCTCATGCAAGTACAAACTAGATCTGACCTTCCTTGGCTTCTGAGATCTGACAGGATCTGATGTCTTAAAGTTTAGGCCCTTATTTTTTATTAGGAGGATTGTAATACAAATTAAGAACTATTCTTCTAGCAATGATTTAACATCTAGAAAAAGAGATGGCCAGTCATCAAGGCTAACACACATTGCAAACTGCTTCATGCAGTGTAGATGTGTAAATTGCTATTGCTTAAAACAATTTGTAAGCCATTCTGACAGCCTTGTGGCTGAAGAGTACGGTATAAATAAATAAATAAATAAATAAGGCAAGACTGGAACAGAAAATTAGATCTACTTGGCTTTGCCTGGAGAGGCAAAATATCCAAAATTTTAAAGCTGTGGGCGAACCCCCCCCCCCCCGAAAAAAATAGAAATTGTCAGAAAAATGGAGGGGAAATGTAATATTAGCACCTCATACAGACTGAAAGTAATTGTGTTTATGTATAACTTGGCTTGGCACAAAATTATTATATTTCATATATTAAAAGTACAGTTTATGCAGGCAATAATTACAAATTGAATTTTCTTTTAAAAATTTCATTACAAATGGGGGTACAGGATACTGAACTGTAAGGAGCTTCTTTGTTTCTGCCAGTTTATGAGGAATAGGCAAAAAATAATGAAAAAAAAGAGAAACCATCAACATTAGTACTGTACAACAAACAAAATTATTTTGTGGTTTTTATTCTTCTATAGCATCAAGTAACCAGTGTGGTGTAATAGTTTGAGCATTGCATTATGACTGGAGAATAGGGTTTGAATCCCCACTCGGACATGAAAACCCAATGGGTGACCTTGGGCAAGAAACACTCTCTCAGCCTCAGAGGAAGGCAATGGCAAACCTCCTCTGAACAAATCTTGCCAAGAAAACCCTGTGATAGGTTTGCCTTAGGGTCACCATAAGTTGGAAGTGACTTGATAGAACACAATAACAAACTTAAAGCACTCATTCCTATGGGGAAAAAATGAGAAAAGGAAACCAAGATCAGGAATAGCAATGATCTGGCATTAATATAGTCTTATATCAAAGTTGTCCTTTGCATAGTTTTTAGAAATATTCTGGAGAGAGTAAATATTTTTAAAACCTGTATTAAATATTTATTGATCATTTTAAAAGAAAATATTCCATTATCCTTCTCCCCACCCAATTTTTCAAACATTTTGGTGTGAAACAAAGACTTCACAAAAAACAGGTGGCCTCTCCGATTTTTCTTGGGCCCCTTCTACATTACACAATTATTGCACTATGTTTCCATTTTAACTGCCATGGCTCCATCCTATGGAATCCTGGGAGTGAGGGTTTAGTGGGCGGGGCCTTTATAATCCTCTGGGAGCTCCCTGGGGCCTCTGGCCAAACTACAAGCCCCAGGATTCCATAGGATGTTGACCAAGTAGTTAGAATGGAATCATAATCCCATAACTGTATAGTAGGAAAGAGCCCCAGGTCTTCTCATCTCTACTTTCACCTAGACTTAATGGCTCCATCCTCCACCCTGTCAGACTTAGTGGACAAGAGCTGCCACTGCACTCAACAACAAAAAACTTTATTTACGGTCCATAGACCCGACATACCAAACATCAAAATGTTACACATTATTAAGTATAAAAAGAATGAGCCAGCAGGAAATAAAATATAAGTACATAAAATATATTGAAATTATATAAAATCTATGTTATACACTTGATCTTAGCCAAAAGGCCAAGAAGCGAAGTTATTAAAGAAAATGTAATTAGACACTCATTAAACTCGGTCCCGTTAATACAGCGCAATTAAACTGATTTTATGATACACTGCCAATACCCTTGCACATTTTGGATGTTATTCTGTCTCTGGTCTTTATAGACGATGACAAAAATTTAGCGACTGACAGCGTTATGTTTGGACAACTATCCTCCAACAGAATTTTAACATTCAACTTTTCCAAACAGCCCAGCATACAGCTGAGTAGGTGAGAGATCAAATGATTACAGCTCTGACTGTGAAGAATACATGATAACATAATGTGTGCCATTGTTTCAACTGCTTGTGCTGCATGGGGCAAAGTCTTGCAGAAGTGGGCAGCCCAGCATATCTACCAAAAAGCAGTTCTGAGGGAAAGGCATTGCACCTGGCCTTAGTAAATAGTGTGTGATAGCCTGGCACAGTTATTTAAATAGGTGGCCTGTCAGAAGGGTCCCACAAACTGGATATTTAAAGCACTGGGCAAACAGGGCGAGGTGGAGTTGGCCCAAAGATTAGAAAAGGCAATATCCCATAGTCTGATTAATAGATTTTAATGCCATCTCATGAGCCAAATTAGAGGGCAACGATGCAGAGAGGCCAATTGTAGCCAGGTTTGAACTATGTATTTGTACCACCTGCTGGCATAATTATCCAAAGCAAGGTGGCCCTCTAAGCCTTTGCCACACTTGAAGACAAACACTTTAAGCCATTGTTTGAATGTTGACATCCAGGCCCTCGTAGAGAGGGGGCTTTCTCCCATTTCTAATAACAGAGCTGAGGACACATCTAGGCATATAGAGAAGTGCACTGAGAAATTTTGGTTGGAAATTATCAAGTTAAGAATTAATAGCTTCAATCCAGATGGCTGCTGCATAGAGCAATCTGGATACAACCTTCACATAAAATACCATTATGGCAACCAGAACAAATTGACTCCCTTTTGTGTGAAAAACCTTAGAATAACTGCTTTACAGCCTAAAGTTCTACTCACCGCTAGCGATCTATGTGGACTCCATGAGACTTTATGATAGAATTCAAGCACAAGGTATCGAAAGCTTTTAACTTGTTCAAAGGGGCAATTGTTTATACTCTATGGACTTTTTCAGATGCATGAAATATACTGCAAGCAGCCTCGTCGCGTTGCGAGGCTGCTGCGCTGCAGAGCGTCCGTTTCGTATGACGCTCGCCCCTGGCAGTACTGTTGCGATACCACGGGGAGAGTTGAGCATCATATTTCCTTGATTTTTAAGCACGAAAGTTGATCGTGATTAAAAATCAAGGAAATATGACGCTCAACTCTCCCCGCGGTACCGCAACAGTACCGCCAGGGGCGAGCGTCATATGAAACGGACACTCTGCAGCGCAGCAGCCTCGCAACGCGACTGCTTGCAGTATATTTCATGCATCCGAAAAAGTCCTATGTGCACTGATGGTATTTATGCTCAAAGACAAAAAAATTAGACTTTGCAGCATTGATTTTAAGATAATTTCTGGAGCAGTAATTTTAATATTTCCTGAACAGACATTTAAGCCCTAGTCTAGATCTGGGAAGAATCACTGTATCATCAGCATAGAATAAGACTAGGATTCTCCTTCACCTAGTATGGGCAGATGGCCATTTTCATCCATCATTTCTTCTTTACGGTCATTCAGATAGAGATTGAATAAGATAGGTGCAAGGATACATCCCTATCTCACCCCTTTAAGCATAGGTACAGCTTTAGAGAGATGTTCCTGGGAACCATATCTTATTCATAGTTGGCTGTTTTTATAAAGCACCTTAATTAAGGCAAGGAGTCTGGTGTCCATCAATATTGGACTCATTTATCCCATAACTTATACCTAGGGACAGAGTAAAATGTAGCCTTTAGGTCCATGAATGCTATAAAGAGCTTGCCATGCATACATCTTGAATTCTTCTCTACCAGATGAGCTAGTACTAAGCAGTAATCACTTGTACAATGGTCTTCTCTAAAGGCTGCTTGAGCCTTAGAGAGAATATTATTCTCTCTAGGAAAAGGGTTAATTTGAAAGAGAGAAAGCAGGCATAGAGTTTACCCCCTATGGATAGCAAGCTTATCTGTCTGTAGTTCCCAGGATCTTTGACTTGGCCTTTTTTTTTCTTTTTTCTTTTTACAGATGGGAACTACAATTGCTTGATTCCAGCCATTGGGATCACTCCAGGGTTATTAATCTATGTAAATAAAGCCGCTAACAAAGGTGCCCACCAGTGGCTGTTGGTTTTAATAAATTCAGCTGGGATATTATCAATTCTGAGAGCTTTTCCATTTTTGAGATGGGAGATTAAGGCAATGACTTTGTCAATTCAGATTCCCAGGGTGGGGTCATTTGTATCTATGTATCAATAGTCTTATCAGAGTCAATTACAGTGTCATTACCCTTAGCAAAAATCTCCCTGAAGTGGTTTCCCCATACTTCAGCTGGGATATCACAACTGGGGGCTTGAACTCAGGAGCATAGAGTTCCAGATACTATCTCCCAAAAGCATTTTGAGTTGTTATTAACAGAAGTGTTTAGCAATAAAAACCAGGAGTTATTGTTAAATTGCCTCTTTTTATGGATTATAAGGGACTTCTACTCCTTTTTTAGTTGAGAGGATGCCAATAAGGCACACTTTGAGTTTGTCTGCCTACACTTAATGAGAGAAGCTCTAAGAAGATTTTTCTTGTGCAGGCATTCCTTGTCAAACCAGGATTTGCCTGAACAACGGAGCAGGTATGTTAAACCCTTCCAGGGATTAGATTTATACATTAAATCAGACCGAAACAGATGGAACAGTCCGTTGTAGGTATCTTATCAAGGTAGCTAAGAGTCTTTCATCAGCATTTTGGAGCTGAATGAAGTTACTGTGTTGGAAGTCAACTTTTCCTTAAGTGGTTTAGATCTGATGAACATTTGATTCTTCTTGCTCTTCGTTCAGTTATGTTCGCTTTTAGAGGAGGATGTGCCAATGCACTGCATACATGGCCAAAAGATGGCAGCCTGACAAGAAAATAGGAGCAGCTGTTAACCAGAAAGTACCGTAACAATGTGACTTATGGGATTTACAGATTGGTCCATTTGTTTTTATACTGCACAGTGGGGTCAAAAAGGGGAGCGATGATCAGACAGTGACAGATCCACTAAGAGACAATCTGTCTGCACTCATTGCTATCAGGTCCAGTCTGGTGATCTGGCATTCAGCCAGACAGCAAAATGTGATTGGTTAGAGCAGGGTTGGGCAACTATGGCCCTCCAGTAGTTCATTCACACTATATAATTATACTGCTATGATTCAACTTTAACTGCCATGGCAACATCCTGTGGACTCCTGGAGCTTGCCGTTTGGTCAGAAGTAACAGAGGAGCTTCCTGGCTAAGAATTCTAAAGGCTCCACCCAAAACTGTCAATCCCAGAATTCCATAGCACAGAACCATGGCAGCTAAAGTAGAATTATAGCTCTATATCTGTGCAATCTGAATGGGTCCCTGGTGTTGGTGGAA
The DNA here is from genome assembly GCA_030847615.1 of Gambelia wislizenii. NCBI lineage: Eukaryota > Metazoa > Chordata > Lepidosauria > Squamata > Crotaphytidae > Gambelia > Gambelia wislizenii. The sequence goes on along the minus strand of JAUMIR010000001.1, from coordinate 284,448,785 downwards.
TGTAACTCCCAGCATACCTTACCAATGAATGTGTTGGCTAGGGCACCTGGAATGGCTGTCCAACAACATCTGGAAGGCCATGTTTACAAGATTCTGACTGGAGAAAAGAGTCAGCTGGATATTTGAGCTAGGAAGAGAAGAACTTGAAGGAAAACAATGCATCAGTAGAGCCCAAAAGAGGCTGAAGAGGAAGCAGAGACAAGATCTCTGAAAGCAAAAGCTGAGATGTTCTGGCAGACTTCAGTAGCTGTTCTGCAAGAAAGCTTCAGGCCAAATTGTCAGCTGAAGTCAGCTGGTCTCAGGAAACTGTCAGTCCACAGTGAAAGATAACAGAGAGACTTTAATATTGCATGCTTATCAGTAACTTCCTGACCACAGATTAGACTTCAAGTTTAGACCTCCTGAGATACTTTATGAGGGCTACCTGGGGACACAGGGAATTGGCAATTAGCTTTAATTAAGGAAGTGAATTCATTTGAAGGAACAATTGTTCCTTAAAGTAACAGTAACATTTTACACAAGAGACAATCAAAGCCCAGTTTTACTAGCCTACCTGCTAAATAATTATGTATCTTACAGTGTTGATAAGCATTAGATCAAAAAATTATTTCACTCAAAAGTAAACTATTCCTCTGTTTACCCTAGGCCCTATAGAACAAACTTAGGCAACATGTGTGTAAGTGCTTAAGTGCAAATGAGGCATGGAAGGCGTTATGAGGGAAATATGAGCCTATATATTCAATACAGTCTGGTTGGTGTTACCCTAAAGAAACATCCATCACAAATGTATACTTGATTGGAGAGGTAAAATTATCCTGACACACTGTGGCGTTATTAAGGCAGGTGTCAACCCTCCCTCCGACTGTGTCACTTGGTGCGGTTCGGCCTCTCCACACCCCCTAGTGCTGCCACTGCACTATCAAATATGCATAGTCATTCTTCCAAGTCTCTGTCCCCAACTTCCCTTCATTATTTTCACCTCTGAGATTGTTCAATATTATCATTATATGTGTGTTGCGCTGCATTTGGAAAACATTGCTAATATTGGTAGGAGCTAACATTGGAGAATTACATAGGAAAAGACATCTGGATAAAAAAGGGCATAAGGGAGACCCAAGAGGAGTGGCCATATCACAGTCTGGTCTCCAGTATCACCTCTCTATATTACACAAATTTCTTTCTGTGCACTGAATCTAGTTTATTGGGTTGTTATGTGAATCCTGGAGTAACTGCACAATGTTAGATATTATCAGGAGGGCTGACAGAGGAACACCTAAAAATAGCACTTTGTTCTATGAGAAGGAATTATGTACAGGAAAAGGTTTATAGAATCATAGAGTTGGAAGAGACCACATTCCTGCCATGCAGGAATACACAATCAAAGAATTGCCGACAGATAGCCATCCAGCCTCTGTTTAAAAACCTCCAGAGAAGGAGACTCCATCACACTTGGAGGCAGTGCATTCAAAAATGTCAGAAAGTTCTTCCTAATGTTTAAGTGGAATATCTTTACCTGTAGCTTGAGTCCACTGCTCTGTGTCCTAGTCTCTGGAGCAGCAGAAAACAAGCTTGCTACATCCCCAGTATGACATCCCTTCAAATATTTAAACATGACTATCATATCACTTCTTAACCTTCTCTTCTTCAGGCTAAACATATCCAGCTCCCTAAGCTGTTCCTCAGAGGGCATAGCTTCCAGAGCTCCCATCATTCTTGTTGCCTTCCTCTGGACACCAAGAAGGGGAGGGGGAAAATAAGCTGGTTACAAACATCCTGAAGAACTAGACATGTGCGTAAAGAAATCTGTGTGTTGTTCCTGGATCCACTAGACCAGTTTCCAGATGCAGCAAAACATCTATACTCCATTCCATAATTATCTCAAGAAAACAATGGGGTAGATTAAGGGTTAAACAAGTAGCATGTAATTAAAGATGACTTTTTTTACTCTTAAACACTTGAATGTATATGTTAACAGTACATACCAGAACCAGCATGTACAGCTTTATAAAGGAGCTTTATATCCCCACCCCGAATCAGAAGCCCTGTGTGGAAGTTTTCAAAAGGAAAGGTTACAATAACACCAAAGGAAGGGTTAAATAAAATAAAATAATATCCATGGGGTGATTTCTAGATTTAAAAAAAACAAAAACAGATGGAGTAAAACGCTTAAATCTCTCCCATCTATTGGTCTGAATTCATATTGGGGTTACACCCTTAAAGTAAAAGATTACCTCTAGCTTCTGCACACATATTTAACACTGCTTGTACTGTAATGTGAGCACAAGTAACACGTGGCAAGCACATCTGTGTGTGCATGCATATCAAATCCCCTAAACTTAGTTCATTTGCCATCAAGCCAACAAGCTGTTAAGTCAGGCGTAAAATAATGGTACTAAATGGTTTTATAAACTTGCATGAAAAATAACCATGTTCTAAGCTATAGCCCAGCACACTAGCCCAGTACTTCTTAAGCTACTGAATATGGGGACTGGCATTTTTTCCCCAATATGCCAGGGACCAGCACCATATTTGTGTTCACCGGCTATAACTGTTTCTTCCTTTCCTGGAAGCTCTCCAGGGACCATTAGGAGATGGCTCACAGACCACCACCAATCTACAGACCACCACTTTGAGTAACACTGTTGCAGCCTAAACTGGGATGGAAAGGGGAGCCAATCCTCCAGGCGTTAGGAAAGGCTTGACTGACATATACTATACCTTCCTGGGTACAAAAGGACTGCCCTGGCACGCAAACAGAAAGAGCAAGTCATGAGACCATTATATAAAACAACAGACTACAATGGGTTATTGTTCACAGACTCTCATAAGCGTCTGTCAAGAAGCCTCACTCAACAGAAGACGCTTCTAAAGGAGAATGTTTCCACCTAGCAGTCTGCTTTATGGCTTACATTTCAAAAACAAAGGAATACAGACACCCATATTGCCACTGATACCTGCCATGTGATAAAAGTCTTCTATACTTTTGGGGGATGTTGCAGATGACCAAACTACCCCAAGGTGAGAGAATTCACCAGGTTACTGTGTAGACAATAGGTCCCTACAGATGACCAATGTGAACACAACTTCAACAAGGATAGCCTTTACTTCACTGAATATAGCTATGAGTATCTATAATCCAGTCTCCATGCATCTCATAAGAATGTAGATAAATAAGTCTAATCTTTATGTATTTATTCAAATACAGCATAAAGGCGGATTTCGCTTGATAAATGTAAATTTTAAAAATATACAACAACCACCAATGGGGACTTTCTACCATGTGTGGTGGACTTGTGACAAAGCAAGAAAATATTGGCAGCAGGCCCACAATGAGATTCAAAAGCTGTTGAATACAATTCTGAAACCAGAATTGTTTTTACTGGGACTGTTAATAATCAGACAGACAAGATGTATGGAAGATTGCTACAATATATGATTATTGCAGCTAGAATGCTATATGCCCAGTAACAGAAGATACAGCAATTCCATCCCAAGAATAGTAAAACTGGTGGACTTTGCAAAGATGGATAAATTATCTACTTTAATAAGGGAGAAATCCTTGAGTACTTTTATGAAAGACTGGAAACATTTAATAGGCTTTTTGCAGGAGTAAAAGAATAAAATATTAACTGCAGGTTTTGAAAATTAGTAGGAATAACTATGAAGTAAAGTATGAGCTATTGCTGTCTAATGGGAAGTAAAATTATAGATTATCTATAACCATCAGTAAGTATGTTGGAAGTTAACATTTCATTCTTTCTTTTCTTCTTTCTGTGCTTTTTCTTATTCTATTTCCTTTTCCTTTATTATTTTTATTTAGATTATGCATTGTTTTAATGTATTGCAGTTACATTTCTTAATAAAATATACTAAAAAATTAATATACACATTTAAGCCTCACCCTACTAGAAAGGACATTTTAGTACCCCAGTCAGTTTTTATTGCAAAATTCACACAGAAATAGACTTACAAGGTAGCTATTTTATTACATCTTCACCTCAAGAATCTTAAACAATGTCCCCATGTTTCAGCCATGTGCAATGAAAGAAGCACAGGATGAAAAAAAAAACCTACAAACTAAAGCATAAAGGTCCCTTGGCATCACTGTGCTGAAGGTATACATTTGCTCCTTCTGGGAGTTTATCGTGGGCACCAAGGAACTGGGGCATTCATTCTCAGGGTGGCCCCATTTCAGAGCACCAATAAGCCTGAAGACATTTTCTGCACTTACAATAAGATTCAACCACATGGAAACAGGAGGAATAAATAAAGTCACTGACAGACTAGCTGCCTTTCAGGACATGTGTACTATGTTTTCTCATTGAATAGCTTTGAACAAATCAGGAATGAATGTAATTACTGATGAACAGCTGGCTGAGTTCAGAGGCAAATGTCCATTTCAGCAGTATATGCCACATAAGCCAGAGAAAAAATATGTCCTAAAAATCTGATAGTGCTGCATTGGCTCGCACTGTATCTTCTGAAGTGAGACAATTACCTGAAGAGGCAGCCTAGCAAACCATGGGAAGCCCAACTTAATTACAGGGTGGTGACAGTGCTAGTTGAACCATCTTTCCACATTGGATAATATGTGATGGATAACATGTGGTAGGAGTTTTGAGACAAAGTCTGCTAACCAAAGACCTAATTCAATAGAACAACAGCAGGGTTGTAGCTTATTCAACATATTAAGCCATAACCTTGCCCTTACTTCTTCTGCAGGTGGGCAGCTGATAAGCAAACAGTGCATGTGTGGAAAATTTGCTTGTCTTTCTGGTTGTAGAGAGGTCAGAAAAAGGGGAACATTTCTCTCTGCAGGGATTATTTTGCTATTCGTATAGAGAAGTATTCCACAAAACACCCCCAAATGAATAAAAGCAGTTGTTTTCATTCAGGATTTCTTTTCATTTTCTGCTTTCTCAGGTGGAGAACAAGATTTTTGTGGTAGTATTATAGGGCATGGAAATAATGCTGATTACCTTTTTTTGCACAGAAAAGGAGGTGTGTCAGCTTCTCAGAACAAATATTCCCCTTCAAAAGGACAGTTGTTTTCTGGCTTTCAGTATGTGGGTATTATGGAACACCTTCCATTCTACATCAAAAATACTCTTGTAGACAAGGCTAGTTTAATCCCCTGCAATACACTGGAATTTCCACAGGATCCCCCAGAAGTCATCCAAATGCTAGTTTATTTATCCATATGGATGTGGGCTAAATGCATGCTTTTTTCTACACCTATAATGATACTGATGATATAAGCACTCACAGATTATTATTTTTTTAAGTTTAGGGAATGTGTAAAGATTAAGAAACTCACATTACAGAATACTGAGTACAAGGTTCCAAATGGATGCCAAAAGCCAACCCAGGCATTTAAAGGTGTCTAACTCAGCAAGCCATGTGTGTGTGTGTGTGTAATCTGAGTTAGCAATCTTTTGAGCTGCTGGCCCATCAGTGTACTGAGTTATCTGAGGGCTCATTGACACAGGAAGGTTAAAGAAAGGGGGAAATAAATCAGCAATGTATCAGATCACCACCATCCACATTTATTTCCTGCAAATTTCCCCCGTCCTATACAGGGGCAATAAAAGGGCAAATGTATGAAGGGTAATGTGCACACCAAAAGTTTCTCTCTTCAATGTTGTATAATTCTTCATATTATATAACAGCAAACATTTATGGAATTTAAATCCAAAATACTCACTTTGGAACTTTGAACAAGTTATAAGCAGAGCCAACCTCTCCTCCATTTGAGTGTGGCCCAAGCCAGCCCTTATCTTACTTCTCTTCCCCCTCACCCTTCCATAAAGCAAGTCTGGGAAAGCAAAGGAAGATGGGGGGGGACCCAACAGCAAGAAAGAAGAAAATAAGCTCCACATTAAAGTTTGGGGTCCCTTCACACTACATAGTTATAGCACTAGAATTCCACTTTAACTGTGATGGCAACATCCTATCAGATCTTGGGATCTGAAGTTTAGGGAGATGCATTTAGAATCCTCATCCAGAGACCTCTATTTCTACCTCCCCAAACTACCAAGCCCAGGATTCCAGAGGATGCAGCCATGGCAGTTTATACGGTGCTATAAATGTATAGCATGCAAGGGCCCTTGGTTGTGACCTCAGCAACAAAATGAGGAGGCTTCCAAGCATGCTCAAAAAACCTTCCATCACCACTGGGAATGCTGGGATGTGTCATTAATTCCCTCGATTCAATTCTCATTGAAGGACAAAGGTGATTTAGGAAGGGAAGCTGGAAAGAGAGAAACCAGCAGCTAGGAAGACTGACAGAGAGTTAAGAAATGGCCCTGGTCTTTCTGATTTTTCCAGGTCTTTCTCATGAAAGACTTAGAAAAACCCATTCAAAACCAAGATGGCTGGCTTTTTGCCCATCTCTTAAGAACAGTGACCAACAGAAGAGGCAGATGTTTTTATCCTTTGTTGTTACTGGGCAAGGCTTGGCAAGTTATGTAAAGTAATTCATTCCTATTACTTGTTACACTGCTTAAAATGGAAAGTGTTGCTCTTGCTCATTGCAATCTTGCATTGCTTGTTGTTTTCTCATCAGTTATTTAAAACCTAGGAATAATAAGAATGGCATAAAATTTTAAATAAATGCTGGCAGAATGCCTCTAAAATGCTTTAAAATGCCTTTTAACATCCATTTTTAAAAAATAACTAAACTGAAACTCCAATGGAATGAAGTTGTTCCCATTCATTGTGTTACTTTTTAGATGTCACTTGGCTGCATCCTTGGTACCACCAACCCAAAAGAGAGTAACTCATTACAGGTAACAGTTATTTGTAACTTGTTATTCCCAAACTCTGCTAACATCCACTGATATAGTCCAACTCACTCAGTATATGCTTCTAGGGCTTAAAGGTTTATAAGGAAGTGACTTGAGTAACTTCAGAAGTACAAATAAAAGTTAATCCATTTGCCAATATATACAAGAGTCTTATTTAATAAGCAATGAGACAATTCTTTCTTTTAAAGATGCAAGCACCAAATCTTCTTAAGAAACAGACTTGGCTCTAAAAAGTAGCTCCCATATGTATGTGTGTGTGTGTGTGTATCTATAGCTATAGATAGATAGATAGATAGATAGATGAATAATAGCAGCTGTGACATTTAATTTGAAGAACTAAGAAATGAAGGGTTAAAAACCTATTACAGTTGGACCCCCGTATCCACGGGGGTTCAGTTCCCAGACTTACAGTGGATATCGAAAACCACAGATAACAGCAAACACTATTAAAAGTAATGGACTTCGGGTAAAAAATACCACAGAATTGCCTAGGAGGACTTAGAAAATGTCTAGAGATGACTCCTCTCTAGGCATTTTCTAAGATGACTCTATAGTATGTGTCCCTGTTTGGTGTCCCGCGGATACTGGATACGGGGTCTGGCTGTACTGAAAAGCTCAGGTACAGTATCTTATGCACACGTAATTTTGTATAATTGCTACTAGCACCAAAGAACAGTTGCTCTTAATCTCTGGTGCATGGACATCCTAGTAGGTTTGAGGGGGTCCATGGACTGAGTTCACAGTTTGTTTTTCTTTCTTCCATTTCCTTCCAGTTATGATGAAAACTGAATAGATGCCTGAGAACTCTGGAGAAATACAAATGATTTTCTGGCATCCTATGTGCCATCTTAGTCAAATGAGCTACCCACAAGAATAACTTAATCTGGTCAATCTAAAGCTTTGACAGGAACTATGGCCTAATCCTAAAGCATCCTTATCTCCAGATCGATCTCTACATTAAGGATCCACCTGGATGTTCATGGAATCCCTTCTGTTGTAAAAATCTCCACCTGATTGTCTCAGGGAAGTATGGGTTAGTAACACTTAGTCAGTTAGCTTTAATCCTATCAAGAAACAGGGACGGGGGGGGGCTCCTATTGATTCCCCACAGTCATACTTTTGATCTTTCATTTTACCTCATCATGAGTTGCTGTTGCTTTTGTGCTCTGTTCCTGTGCCATCTAGCTGCCACAAATCCAAGTATTCTTTCTGAGCACCCTTGATTGTCCTTGGCATACACTGGAGGTTATTGGCTTGAAACCCTTTAGAGACCCCAACAAAGACCAACAGTCTCCCAGGGTGTCTCTGGCAATCCACTTGATCCTCATTTCTGGCCTTCCCTTTCTCTCCGGAGCCAAACTTATGTGGTCAGATGCACAGCTTCCTCTTTTGTCTGCACCACTTCACTGTCTTGTACTGTATATCCAGATAGATCTGCTACCTTGTGAATCAGGAAAGAGCATCACATCCTGTGAAACACCCATTGCTGCCTTTGGCACACACCAATTTCTGTAGTTACTGCCATGCCAAAGCTTGAAAACAACACTTGCCATACAAACCAGCATCACACTTCTACCACCTCAGATTTTCTAGCCTTCTTGAATAGGTAAGGTTTGTGAAAGCTCACCATGGCTGTTAGAAAAACAAAGCAGAAACAAAACAAGCAAGGTTAAGCTACAAGTCTTAACTATCTCTCTATAGAAACATATATCTCCACTGAGTCAGGAGTACTTGTACATGTGCCCATCAAAACCATCTATTGGTACCATAAAGGAATCCATATGAAAAAGCCTGACTGTGATAAAAGGTAAAAACATCCTATTTTGAGCATTTTCCCTCCTAAGATATTTTCCTATGGCACACACAAAACATGATCTTTCACATACATAGGCACAAATCAATTGCATATGTGTGGATTCCCAAATGCATGTACAGTTGTCCCTCTGTATCCACGGATTTGGTATCCATGATTTAAGTATTCATGGCTTGAAAATATTCTTTAAAAAAATAATAATCCAAAAACCAAACCTTGGTTTTTTCCATCTTATATAAAGGACATCATTTTGCTATGCCATTGCATATAATGGGACTTAAGTATTCACGGATTTTGGTATCCACGGGGAGTCCTGGAACCAAACCCCAGCGAATATGAAGAGACAACTGTGCGCCTCTTTGATTTCTATGTTTGCTTGACTCACTGGCAGCTGAATATGTGAATGGACTCCAATGTCTGAGAAGAGGTGGAGATGCTAGGTTATCTGCAGTGGCTTATTCTCTGGATGGTGCAGGAGCAATCCACAAAACAAATGGGAAAATATCCAGACCACCCTTAACTGTGTTCAGATAGTCTGCTTGTATATTTAGGGAAACCTTCAAATATACTGCTTTTAAAGACTTCAATTATTTTTCTACCCATTGAAGTAAATTGTTCGACTCCTGAACCAGAGGCACAGATCACACACACCCTTGGTTGCAAATGTATGCCTTCGATGTCTGGTTGTCTGTACATATCTGTATGGTCTTGCCTTTTACCCTGTGCGCAAATCCCAGCAGTGCCAGTCTCACTGCCCTTAATCCCAAGAAACTGATGTTGAAACCTGCACCTGCAGCAGTCCATTCTCCTTGAATAGACTGGCCCTTGCAATGCACACCCCACCCAGAGAGGCTCGCATCTGTTGTGACTACTACCTCCAGATGGTACTGAAATGGAGTCCCTTTGTACAAATTGTTTAACCACCAGGTTAAATCCATCTTCACCACTTGTGAGACCAGTATGTTGTAATGCTTCCTCTACACAATTGCCATTTGATGCGGTAGAAGAAGTAATTGCAATTTCCGAGTACGGAATCTGTTCTGTGGATTGTTGATCATTCACGGTAAGTACCAACCAGTGTGAATGAATTTGGAAGCATGAATAGGCCTTCCTCTTCCAGTCAGGAAATACAGGAAAATAAAACAGAATCCAAGCTAATTCCATGTGGGAAACTGCATTTCAAATCAATTACATAAGGAACACCCAAGTAACTTAAAAGACCATCTTTTTTTCATTTCTTTTTTTCCCTCCTAACAGTGACAGGAACAGGATGTTCCACACTCATCTTAGCTACCAGCAAAAATGTTTGCGGCTGTTTTGCTCAATGAGGAAGTATGGCACAGACTCTTAAAGCCAGCCACTCATCACCGTGTTCCTGTTTTGGAGATGCCAGCCAACTTCTGCAGCAGCTCTGCGTATTCCTTTCCTGCTAACTGAAGGTAGTATTGACAGGAGAACATATGATCCATTGGCAAAGATAATAGTGTTCTTCCTGTTCAATCCCAGAGGCGTTTACAGAGCAGATCTTCGAGATGTAAAAGGATACAACTGTGCTGTGAAAGCAGCACACAAGCTGCTTCTCATTTACCTGCGTTAGCCAACTGCCTTCCCCTGCCAGAAGCTCTTTTAATATTAATAGGCTGGAGGTAGCATTCAGTATCAGCTAGATCTGAAACAGTACTATGGATTACATCTAGCAAAAAGAGTCAAGGTAACTACTATGTGAATCTTCCACCTTGTGACATGGTTTAAACAATCACACATAAACACATGTGTAAACTCTTTATAAAACCCTGTGTGGAAGCTTAGTCCCGCCTAATTTGGTAAGGCCCAATTCCCATCTAACAGTTCCAGGGTCTGACCCTCTCAGGTGTCAGGCCACCCAGACTCCAGTGTCCATCAAAATGAAACACAGTCACAGGAGAACCATGACGATAAGGCATTTTGGATTATATAAATATGTTAAAAGGAATGCAACAATAAAAACTAAAGCCAAATGCTAAAATAGATTAAGCCCCTTCAACTGATCATCGCTGATCTTTGTCACAGCTACTGTTCACTGGGGTCTGCAGGAGGATGCTGCCTCACCAGCCAGGTTCCTGTGTTATGTTACAGCTGAAAACACCCCCTTAAGACTAGACAATTGGCCTCATTTATCCTCTCTAGTCACCTAAATACTCTAAAGACACCAGATCCCATCTGATCTTAGAAGCTAAGCAGGGTAAGCTCTGGTAGTACTTGAATGGGAAACCACCAACAAACACCAAGTGCTGGAAGGCTATATTTCAGAGGAAGGAACTGACAAAATCACCTAATTATTCCTTACCTAAGAAAACCCTATGAAATTCATGGGGTCACGATAAGTCAACAGGTGACTTGAAGACACACACACACAAATATCCTCTCTCTCTTGTTTTGAAAAGAGCTGATACTTTCACAGGTGAAGGAGGAGATCACCCCACTCTAACAAAGGAAAAGTTTCTCAGGCATTCCAGGATAGAAACATCCTTATCTCTCTTTCTATCCTGTGTTGTCCTTGCTCAGCCAGAGGAAGCTGCAACTATTGGGAAGCTGCATGATTAAATTTTTTTTGTTAGAGGCCTGATTAGTTAACTAGTAGAGGCCCAGTTATTCATCCCTTAAGCACACAAAACCTGTGCATGGGGTGAATATGAAAGTTAATATCATTCCTCACCACTCTGCCAAAAACCATCTGGCCCCCTACACTCTCCAAAAGAGTTAGCTGGTCCTAAGCCAACCTTTCAACCAAATTGCAAGCACTAGCACAGAATTCCAACCTGGGCTTTGCACTCCCATTTTCATACTTTCTCTTTTTGTGTAAGAAGGAAATAAATCTTCCAACTCCTCAAACAGTATAAGAAGCTAGAACGTGTGAGAGAGAGGACAAGCACGCAGGCTAGCAGAAAATATTTGCAGAACTTTGAAATCTTACGAAGATAAAACAGTCTTTGTTTCTTATAAATGTGCTGCAACTTTTTTAAAAAGTTGGTTTGTTTGTTTGTTTTTAATATCTGGCAACATATGCTAAATTTGACCAGATGGAATTCACACACCACAATAAAGAACTAGTTTGTTACCCAAATTACTATACAAACAAGTGGATTTTCTAGTGTCTTGCTGTGGAAGAAAACTCAGTTTTCACAAAGGTATTGATTAAATTCTGCTTTTCAAACACTTCTGAGAAAGAAGGACAATTGAATTAATCCCTTAACATTACCGCTCTTCTCCTCCACAAGTCTGCCACAGTGGATTCTACTGCTGTCAACGTTTATAAACATCCATGAAGCATGGCTGGAAACTGAGTATTCATTTCTCTCAAGTGCATGCAGACCTAGGAATTCACTATTTTGCTAATTGTTTCACAGCAACACAAACAACTGCCAGTCATAGACAAGGCAAGCCAAGTGATGACCCAAAGAAATTGAGGGGGTGAAAAAGGCCTACATAGTGAGAAGGTGCCCATTGCACCCACCAAACACAGACAAAAGCTGCTATATCTCAAAATCCATTACTAAATTAAATAGCCGGAAGGGAGTTTGAAAAACAAATTTAATCTTCCTATAATGGATTCAAATGAAGTTGTGCAATATCAGCTGAAACAAGTAGCAGAGAGGTGTTGTGGCATAGCAGCTAGAGACCTGCAAGTTCCCAATTTAAGTCTTCTCAGCCATAAACAAGACTTGGTGCAGTTACTTTTTTCTGATTACAACTCCCAGAATCTCCCAGCTAGTATGGATGGTGGCCATGCTACCTGAGATATTTGGTAGCTGTAATCGAAAGAATAACTATTCCGAGCTAAGCCATGGCAAACATTAGGTGTCTCATAGCAAGCCACTGCTTCAGCCTGAGGTGGCACACAGCTACTTAGTCTACCTTGGTTTGCTTATTTCAGTTTTATGATGCCTCCAAGGAGCACAGGAAGTGTGTGTAAGTTCACCCTGCCCATTTTGTCTTCACAATAATTCTGCAAGGATAGATTATTACAGTGACTGATACAATGCCACTCCTCCTTTAGGAATTTCAGTGGGGGTGGAGGTGTAGGAGTTGAAGAGGAGGAGGAGCAGGAGTGAGCAAGATATGGGTCCTGTCTATACAATGGGAGGAATACAATCTCCTCCAAAGAAACAGCAATTTGCAGCGCTGTGTCCTATCTTAGTGATCAAAAGTGCCCCCCTAAACTTCGTATTCCCCCTAGCTAAGATGGTGGTCGCAAGTGATTTACTTGCCATTTTAAATCTGTAGCCAATTTTTTTAAAAAAAAATTGTTTACCATGGTGTACACAAGCGATACTTCATATTTACAAAATAAAAAAAATTAAAAAGAGAGAGAAAGATCGCAGTTTTATCTCCTTACCGAACTCTCACTTAACTGAAAATCTAACATGGCGGCAGCTTTCCCCATGCTCATCTGGTCAATCAGCTTACGCTGCCTCACTGAAGCAACACGAATGCGACTGTCCTAACGATCGCACATTTGGATGCCTTACGGAGCTTTTTAAAAACTCAGAGAAAAGTTCCAAAGGCTTCCCTCTGGGGCTTTATGGTGGATTTGGCTACCCCCCCCTTCTGAATGAGACATATTGATGTGAATGTTCATTTAGACATATCACCTTCCATGCAATTGCCATTTGGATTATTTTCACCATTTGGATGGGATCGTAGTTGCCTCAGTCTAAGGCTGGAGATGCAAAGGGTTTTTGTTGGTGTCACTGTTTGAAGAGAGAGTTTGGAAGAAAAGGGTGATGCTCCCCACTACCCCTGGTTGTATCACCCCTGGTCCTTGTTTTAGGTGTCCCATCTTTCTTATGTAAAGGAGGAGAAGGGGAGAGAGAGAGAGAGAGAGGGAGGCAAAGGCTGCTTGGCTGTCAGCTTAGCTGCTCAGCCTACCTCCACCCTGCGGCGGAGCAGCCACATGACAGGCAATGCTCGGGCCCACTGAGCTCGCCTTTGCCTTGTCTCCTGTCAATGGCTGCTCCACTTCAGGGAAGAGTTGGTCTGAGCAACCTTCAAGACTTTGCAACCTCCCTAAGGAGACAGTGCTGTCCCCCAGGGGTCCACAGACCACAGGTTAAGAACCACCACTATACTGTACTACGATGCCATTCATATATAAATGTTAAACCACATTTTGGCATTATGACAAGAAGCCCCTTAAGAGCCTTGGCGTCAATGAGTACCTTCCTCACCTTCCCCATTCTCACTATTAGAAACTACTAATCCTGTTTTAACAGCAACCCATAGTTTAGTGGTCCACCCAAACTAAAGATGTGAAGGCCTGGGAAAAAAAACTGGAAAAAATTCAGGATTTTTTTTTTCCTGAAGCCTTTTTTGTTTTCCCCCCCAAAAAACTGAAAAATAATGAAAAAAGGAAGTTTTATTTTAGCATGATGAATAAAATCTTTAAGACAAGGTGTTCATATATTCTCCAAATCATTTCTAAAAACTATGTACAGTATCAGATTATTCTAATTTCTGTGCACTGAGGAGAAGCAAGTCCTAGGTTACAAACTGAACTCTCCAACACAAGAGCAAGATGCACTACTTCCTTTAAAAAAAAAATTGCCACATAAACTAGCAAAACCAAAGAGGTTCCGTACAGTTCAAGAGATTGTTGCTCCATTTGTTACAAATAAAAAGTAAAAAAATAAGTAAAAGTAAATTCCGTTTGTAATAATTGTTTGAATATACTGAATTTTTAATATGCCAACTTGATACTTTTATGCCAAATCAATTTGTATATAGTCATATTTTATGTTCCTAAAGTACAGTAGGACCTCCATATCTGCTGTAGATTGGTTCGGGGGGGGCATGGATACCAAAAACCATGGATAATAGCAAACGCCATTGAAAATAATGGGACTTCCGGTTTAAAATACCATAGAGTTGCCTTGGTGGACCTAGAAAATGGCTAGAGAGGACACATTTACTAGGAAGACTCTATGCTATGGTAGGTGTGCTGTTTTGTGTCCCATGGACAATTGCGTCAGTGGATGCGGGGGTCCTACTGTAACAGAGTGGCTTTCAATCTGTAAAAAGTGTGAATGTTGCATTTTTTCAATTTTTCCAAGAAAAAAAAAAATTCTGAAAAAAACTTTTTCCATGGCATCAAAAATTCCAGAAATTTTACATCTCTAATCCAAACTGAGCAATCCATCCTTTATGTAGCAAGCCAAGTTTACTAGACTAAGGCGACAGGACTGAAAACTTCTATGTAATCACAAGAAGAGGGAATGTGAAGAGGGAGCTCCTGAGGCCAAGACTGTCCAAAGGGTCTTCTCTGAATGCTGGGCTAGGGTTACACCTAGCACCGTTTGCAACTCTCCTTGGCTTACCTTGAAATGGGGAGTGGAGAGCTGCTGTTCACATTTATAAAGCAAAACTGCATATCAATTTAAATATGCACATCAAGTTCTTTTCTGACATTTCAGTGCTCACTGGAGTTTTACATACACAGAATTGCTAACTAAAGAGTTCAATGTGGTTCAAGCAAAGGCCTTCCTCACCTACCCTGTTTTCTAGATCCTCACTAGACGGGGTGGGGGGAGAGTACTTTGACTAGCTCACACTGAAGGTGGTGTCCTCTCAACATAAATGGGTGTGCCATCTGCCCCACCTTAGATTATGGACCAAATTACGCACATCTGAACACAAATGCCCAACAGACATCTGACAGCATTCTTAGAATTAATCACCCATCGTGATGACAATGGCATCTCACATACTTCTAATACTTTCTACAGATATCCCAGAACAACTTGCAAGCCACAAAGCTGAAACAAGAATCTCATGAGTAAATTTATCTTGTAGCAATGTCCCTGACTACACACTGCGGTCATCAGAGAAGGGGGGGGGTACTTTTAGTGGTATTTCTGGTTCCCTCTGCTGGTCCCATGGTTACAAGAATTTAAAGCACTTAGTGTTACCTGCCTTGTAGACCCTCCCCCTTAAACACTCACCAGGCACCTACGTAGCTAGATTTTAAAGGCCTATTAAAAGGCCTGCTTTCTCCTGAGGCAGGGCTATTTAGTTGCAATGTGTTTTTCAACAAACCTTTTAAATTATGTATGGCTTACTTCCCTGTGACTTCAACACTATCACTTTTCTTTCTCTATTTTTCTACATCTTTTGCCTGATGAAGAAGCCAGTAGAGCTTCGAAAGATTGCATCGTGTGTTTTGCGTTTTGGTTTGCCAATAAAAGTGTCACTTTTAGGTGGATTCTGGATTTTGTTTTGTTGCATGGCCAACACGGCTAACCCCAAATGTGGTTCCTTTTACACTGTTCACCCGTTTTGGCCTTTTTAAAATTTGTAGTATACACATTTGAAAAATAAAATATATGCCAATTTTTTCTTCTTTAGGTTGTTTAATACATTCATCAGAAAAACATATGGAGGAAAGAAATAATCTGGTCCCACCCCCATTTTATTGCCTTCACTCATTCAAACAAAGAGTTATGCAAAGGGCGGGAATGAAAAGGAGGAAAGACAGTAAGAAGTTTAAAACAAACTAAGCAGACTCTCTTTTGCTTAATAAAACCCAATTTATAGTCTGGATAGCAAAAATTATTTTGCTTTTAAAGACATTCAGGAAATAGCGCTGTGGGTGGAAAACTTTACAGGGTTTTTGTTTGTTTGCTTGTTTTTGTTTTAACACAGAATGTTGTTGTTTCAAACTATTAGGATAATGAGTGGATGCAATACACCTAGGGCTGATTACCATTATGTGTTGTATGAGAGGCTGTCTTAAAAATAGCTCAGAACGTGCAGTTACTTCTAAATACATCTACTAGGCTATTGACTAAGATCAGATGCTACAAATACTAGCAACTGGACACTGCAGAAAGAATTTAATGGGCTCATAGTAGGTTTCTGAGCATATTCAAAGTGATGAAAAATAAGAAACAATGTATTAATTACAATTCATTTATATTCTGCCTTTCCTTCACTAAGCTCAAGGCAAAATGCATGGATCTCTCCTCCATATTTTATCCTCACAATAGCCCTATGGGGTAGATCAGGCTAAGAGAGGGATAGAGAAAGAGAGAGAGGGAAAGATTTGTCCAAAGTTACTCAGTGACTTTCAATTACATATCTTGGAGATGGGACCCAACTCTAAACAGGAAATTCATTTATGTTTCATATACACCTTATACACATAACCTGAAGGTAATTTTATACACAATATTGGTAATAATTTTGTGCATGAAACACTGAACCATCAGAAAGCAAAGGTGTCACTATCTCAGCCATCCATGCAGACATTTTGGATTTTGGAATTCCAGGTAAGGAAGACTCAACCTGGATCCCAAAATGTCTGAAAGGGAGCTAGAAGAAAAAAGCAAAAGGGTTAGTTAGCACACCAATATCTTACTGACCTTAATGACAAAGATGTTGCAACAGAAATGCAACATTTATTGTCAGTACATAAAGCAAATTTTGGAAAACCAGAACTGAAACCTTTAGAATTGCTATATTTATTAACTGACTACAAACTTTGCGAGATATTTCCAAATGTTTGTGTTCATGATTCTATGATACTATGATTCTATGATTTGAGAACACTTGTTGACAATTCCAGCCATAGTAGCGTCAGCAGAAAGATCTTTTAGCAAACTCATTAAAATCTTTTTAAAGTCTACCATGTTTCAAACCCGACTTACTGATTTAGCAAGACTAGGTATAGAATCAAGCATTGTCAGAAAAACTGATTTTGATAGCGTAATTAAAAAATTTGCAGAGCCAGAAAAGCTCATTTCATTAGCTGATTAGGCTTATTGTTTGGCCAAATTGATCACCAACAATGGTCCGCCCTGGCCTCACATCAAGAGGCATGGAGATGCACTATCCACAATGCTGCAGCCTTATTTGAGAAGTCATGCCGAACAAGTCTTGAAGAGAAACGACAATGCAGAAAGAATCACAAACTGGAAACATCACCCAAGGAGACCTTCTGCTGTGCTTTCTGCAACTGGACTTGTTTATCTCAGATTGGCCTTTTTAGTCATCAGCGCGCATGCAGAAAGCACGGGATGAGTCCTTCCTGCATTTTCGTTTGCAAAGAAAAGCAAGAGAGAGAGAGAGTGTGTAAAGTATATTGTTATCTGGTCATTCTGGTACACAGGAAATAAGCATTTACCAAAAGTTTACCAGTGGTCATATTCAGATAGCCTGAGATTAGCCATCATGTTCAAGTATGCTTTCATAATCATACGCCAAAAGCTGTCTACTTTGTTCATATTTTATCATAACCATATTTTTCTACAAAGGAAGAAAAATACAACCATAAAACTTCATGTTATACCATTATCTTTATTGAAAAGTCTTAACTGAGGATTTAAGGTCCATTTGGATATTAAATCCTCAATTTTGAGGGGAGCCCCTCCCCCTTCAGGGCCCCTGAAAGAAATCTTATTCCACCTTGCAAAATTTCTCTAAGGCCCTGGGGAGGGGAATTTAGAATCCTCAGCCAGAGAGCTCCCCTGTAAGCCTCTGACCAAACTACAAACCCCAGCACTCCATAGGATACAGTCACAGCAGTTAAAGTGGAATCACAGCACTATAACAATGTAGTGTGAAAGGCCCACAATAGAACTGTATGCAGGGAAACTGTGCCCCTGAAATAAAACTTGGAGCTAAGGCTAGCAGAAGGGAAACCTTGCAGTGGTAGCCCATTCAGCTAATAGCCAATCATCAAACCACCAGGCAAAGCAGAATATTCTTAGAAAATTAAATCTGTCTTCCAGCAATCCATCTTTAAAAGACAGGGCTGGTTTCACTTAAATAAACATGCTGCCTACAGTGCTTGCTCTCTACTATTTGCCCATGAAATTAAGTTGCACAGTTGTTGTTTTTCCTTCTAGAATATGGAAGAAAATGGAGAGGGAAGCAAGATTCATAGCTCCATTTCATCCACCAAAAAAACCCCACCACTTTCATTGTCAAGAGCAAAAACATTTGCTCATGTCAGAGGCCTCCTCACAGACAATCATAAAACCACTGCTGGAATTTCAGTGGAAGAGACTGTTGTGTGATATGCAAACTGGAAATAATTTCCAGTACTGCATAGACAAATGGGGAATCAAGCAGCTCTTCAAATGTTGTTGAACTGGAACTCCCAGCACTTTTTACCATCAGGTATGCCAGTTAATGTTGCCAGGACTTTCCATGCCTCAACATCTAAAGAATCACATTTGGATGGCTTGGTTTTATGTGGTATGACAAACTAAGAGCAAATGCTGACTTTAATAATCATTTTGAGAGAAAAGCATTATTGAGAGTTTGGTTTCTAAGATCCGTCAGATGACGAGCTTGAGTAGCTTTTAAAAAGCACTAAAAAATGGATCTCTTTCGGCAGGCCTTTCTTGATTAGATCCTGGCCTCAGGAGCTGCGTCTCCTGGCCTCTTTTAGTCTCGCTGGCTGTTGATTTTTGTATTTGTTTATTTATGTGATTTTAGTTTAGGTGGATTTTAATTGGATACCAGTTTAATATCTTTTTATGGAGGAGGGTGGGGTGGGTGGGGCATAGGGATTTTAGTCAGTATTGTTGTATTTTAACTGTTGTAAGCCGCCCCGATTGTTTTTAACAGAGGGGCGGGGTAAAAATAAATTTTAGTATTATTATTATTAAAACAAGAATTTGCTCTTAAATTCCTTTGTGGTTGTCTCTTCATGAAGCTTTACATCACACTGTGAACAAATTTAATGACAAATGGATTTTATATAAGGATTTGGTGAAAAGAGACAATAATCAAATGTTAATAAAATATCAAGAAGAGTTAAGATTACATGGTTTCGATTTGCCATGGTAATTTTATAGGCAACTGCTGGAGAGGTAAAAGATGGATAAAAAATTGGGTATGCTTTTAATCACGTGTACTGATTGAATTGGCTGTGCTTTTGAATATAACGACATTCCCAATGTTGCTCTTCCAAATGAGATATTCACATTTCAGCTTCCTCCTTTGCCAGGGTGGGCAACCTGTGGCTCTCCACATGTTGGACTGCAGCTCCCACCAGACATTATCAGCTTAGCCAATGGTGAGGGATGATGAAGGCTGTAGTCTCTCACTGCCCCCGCCCCCAGTTAATGAATAACTATGGAGAAGGAGTGGCACAATGCTGCCCTCCTGGTGCGATTGGAATCTAGTTCCCAACATTCTTTATCATTGGTTAGGGTGACTGGGGCTGCTGGGCTGTGTAGTCCAACATCTGGTAAGGAGCTGGTCTAGAAGCTATCTCTGAAATGAATTTCTTAAACAGTGCCAGTAGAGAAAGGGCAAAGTGCTGAGATGCCACATGAAACGTTTGGGTTTTGAGTTATCCTTTTCCCAATCTTTATTTTAAGGGCAGGTGGGGGAAAGGGCAGCCATTGAGCCATAGGTCATCCTCAGGACTCCCAAGTGCAGCCTCTGAAGCCCCCCAGACCCCTCCCACACACAATTTAGGCCCATGTACTTTAGGTCAGCTTAGGTGTCAATAATTCTAGTTGTGCGGCATTTCCAACTGGATATTCATCCTCTACCTATGAATAGCTGTGATGATTCCTATAAGCAATTGGTGGCATCTCTACCGGCACAAGCCAGGAGCATGGGTGCTTAGTTAGTTGTGTGCTACCTGGAACCCCACTGCTTTGAAAAAGTTAAATCTTGCACAACCATTTCTGGGTATTGAACCCAAAGAGGCAAAGCAGGCAGGTATGAGCAGCAGCAGTCTGTGTTTCCCCAGTGAAATGCTTCTGAGATGCAAGACATTGTTTTTAAAAGCACATGTACTTCCCTAAGGCATGTTTTTAAATGTGTGTACCAAATTAACAATAAAAAAATAGGTGTAGTGATTTTTTAAAAAAATTGGATTCCTGAAATGGTTCACTTTAAGGTGCCATGGCAGCTGGTCCTTGGTTCAAGGAGCAAGCTACTTCTCAGCTCTGCTACTTCAGTTAACAGGTAAGAAGGCAGGCAGTTCTATGCCCAACTTGGTTGTATCGGGTCCATATATTTATGATGCAAACAAGAGTTTATCCAGAAAGGGGCAGGGCGAATCCTTGAAAGAACTTATTTTTGTGTTTATTTTGGATTGTTGTTTTTCTCCTCTGTAAAGTGCTATGTAAAGCTATATAAATACCGGTAATAATAATAATAATAAGAGATGGTGACAAATGAATTTGAGAATTTGTTGTGTTCAAATGATGAAAATTTGATTTAAAATGTATAACGTGTTGTTAAAATTTGAGATTGAGGAAGAACAAGTGAAAGATTGTATGCTAAGGTGGGCACAAAATGTGGGTTGCAATATACAAATGTCCCAATGGGGATATATTTAGAAAAAAAGGACTGAAATTTACTTTAAGTTATGATTTAAAAGATACTTTTTATAAAATGATGTACCATTGGTATTTTACATCAGATAGATTGTCTAAAGTGTATAACAGTTCATCTAATCTTTGTTGGAAATGTTCCTCAAGTGAAGGGACATTTTACCATAGGTGGTAGACTTGTGAAAAAGCAAAGAAGAGATACTGAAGGTCAAGTTCCACCTAGAACCAGAGACATGCCTATTGGGACTTATAGATGTGGACTTAGAGCAGCATTATGGAAAACTAATAAGATATATGATCACGGTGCAAGACTGATATATGATCAGCATTGGAAACAAGAGAATATCCCAGAAGTAGAAGACTGGATATTGAAACTATATGATGTTAGAAATGGATAAGTTAACAACTTTGCTAAATAATAGATCTTTAGAAGCATTTTAAAAGTCCTGGAATTTGTTGATAGAATTTTTGATGAGGAAAAATGGTAATATGGTTATTATAACCTTTGAAAGTCTTTGAATGAGTATAATTGCAGGTGTAAAACTATAAACATATCTTATTTACATGATAGATTTAAATTAAAGAATTATACTAGTATGTCTAGCCAAGATTCATATATAAAGGGGAAAATAATTTGATTTTCTTTCAGCCTTTTAGCTGACAGGTTGGAATCTGCTTGTCTTTTGTTAATGTTATTGTTTAGTTGTGGATGGTAGTTTAGAAGGGAGGAATTATGTTTATTTTAGCGTCTTTTGTATTATGTTTATCTTTATATGTTGTTTTTAGACTGTAAAATAAGTGTTTCACACACACACACACACACACATATATATATAGAGAGAGAGAGAGAGAAAGACAGAGAGAGAGCCACATGATTCCCATCCTAACGTAGACAAACCACAAGTAAACATGCTAGAAGTTGTAAAGACATGCCCACATTCAATCCTTCCATGCAAGTAACACTGGAAATGGTTAGACTAATGGGTTACATATGCAATCTCTGTCAACAATGAAGTCATTAAATGCTTCCAAGCAAATCCATCCGAGAATCACAAAAATTATGATCTGCGGCAACTGATATCATAGAACAAACAATCCCTTTCAATGACTGCCTTTGAATTTTGGATGGGAGTGAAATTTGCATTCGTTTTCCAATTAATTGCATTATGTAGCAGAGCCTAGAAATTCTTCCAACATTTTTGAAGCTCTGTTATATAGCTATCATTATCTCCAATTGCTGATCATTTACATTCAATGAATGCTCTTACTGCTATTGGGGTGGGGTGGAGGGTATTTTTGTGGTCAATGCCCTTTCCCCTTTGATACCATCTTCCTTTTCCTTTTCTTTACACAGTGTCTGCCACAGCAGATATTCCCCTTGGCCTTCCAAATGCTTTGGGCTATAATTACCCCAAATCCCTTACCACTGGACATGCTGCATGGAGATGATGGAAATTATAGGCCAAACCATCTGGAGTACTGTAGGCTTCCCACCCACCTTATGGCTACTCTTATGGCTTACTATCAATTTTTATGGGGGAGGGTGGGGTGGGGGGTGTTTGGGGATTTTATCTGTATTGTATTTTAATTTTTGTAAGCCGCCCCGATTGTTTTAACAGAGGGGCGGGGTATAAATAAATTTTATTATTATTGTTGTTATTATTATTATTATTATTATTATTACTATGCACATACACCCCACTTGCATGTACCTACGTACTCAAAACCTAGCCAATCCTCTACCCAGCCGCTACCATGTTCCTCTTCTGCCCCATTCTCCTGCTGCCTCCACATACATCTGTCACCAGAATGGCTGCAAGAATACAGCTATTTGCTATGCATTCTCAGCTCAACATCATATTCTGAATCTTCCCATACAAATCAGCCCTGCCCTGATCATGGAACAGCAGGGACCTATTGTGGTAGACAATACCTAGCTAAATTGGAGCTGACAACTTATAGCTCTCCAGAGTCTGCTGGACTGTAATTCCCATGATCCCTCAACAATGGGCATGGTGGCTAGGATTGATGGAAGCTGCAGTACAACAATATCTGGACTGGAGGACTCTAAGTTGCCCACCCTCGGGCTAGATCAGAAATCATCACAAGTAATGCAGCCCTCTAAATACTGTTGGACTCTATCAACCCTAGCCATCATAGCCAATGGTAAAGAATGCTGGGAACTGCAGCCCAACAACATGGAATCATAGAATCATAGAACTGCAGACATTACAAAGAACACTGTTTTGTTTTAAAGAGTCCTCCATGTTTCCCCTCACTTGATAAAAAAAAGATGCCTGCTCCCTCTTCCTTTTTAGAGATTTCTGTCTAAAACAAACAACATGCATTTCACTAGCAAGCCCAAGAATATTTTGGGATATTTCTTGCTCACCCATATGAGTTTAGAGAAAATGAGCTGAGGGCAGAGGTGTGTAATGAAAACATTGTGCACATCTGTACTTAGTAGATGTGTAAACATTACAGAAATAAGACATGCTATCCTTAATTGATCCTTACACCATTTGCTCATGTTGATGTCCAAACAGCCCAAGTGAAAACTCACTTTCACGTACCTAGAAGTCACTGGCACTGCCTACCAGACAAACACCAGGACATAAAGCTTTGAAGTTTTAAAAGGCAAAGAGAGCTTGGTGCTCAAATTCCATCACATTCTGTTCTTTCAGATCTAAAGCACACAAAGCCTATTTGTCTAACAGTTACTGCTCTTGCAAAAAAAAATTAAAAATTCTAAATAGGCTTCTTTATCAATCACTACAGGGAGGAGGGGCAGCAAACAGAGCCACAGCTTGTTTCAAACTCATTTTAGCCTGCCTGCTTGCTGCAGTAATATCTCTTCTTGCCCCATCTTTCAGTCCAGACCTCTCTTGCTTGGTCAAACAGGAGATTTTTAAAAGGCAGGAAGCAGGCTAGGTCAAGATTCAACATTATTTGTTCCAGAAAGCAATGCAGTACAAGACTGGTGCCATGCCACATTGAAGAAAGACTACATGTTAAAAGGAGGCTTAATATTAGCAGATCAGGTATGAATTTCTATAAGCCCTAGAAGTATTCAAGTCCTTGATATTCTAGCCAATCTAACCTACATGCAATAATAAAACACAGATGTAGCACACTCACTTTTCCTGAGATACAACTGACCCTTGCAAATTTTTGAAAACAAACAAACAAACAAAAAATGCCATAGCAAGTACCTACGCAGATCTGCAGCTTGCGTGTACTTTTGGATTCAACCCTGAGCCTGAAGGCTTAGGTTTTGGCAGTATCCAAGGAGTGCATTTGCACACTTAAGACCTGTGGGCCAGCTGCACCCATTGCTTGAGATGTCAGACCTGGCCAGTGACACATGCCTTAGCTACATCCCATTTGGATGTATGTAACGCACTCTATGTGGGGCTGCCTTTGAAGAGTGTTTCGAAACTTCAGTAGGTTGAAAGGACTGCACCTTGATTGTTAACTGGGGCTGGCTTCAGGGAACATACAACTCCCTTGTTGCATCCACTCCACTGCCTGCCTATCCATTTGTGAGCACAGTTCAAAATGCTGGTGATGACCTATAAAGCCCTATACAGCTCAGGTCAAGGTAATCTGAAGGGGTATATTCTCCCTCGGGAAGCTGCCCATGTTTTGAGGTCTTCTGGGGAAGCGGTGCTCTCCATCCTGCCAAGAGAGAAGGCTTTCTCAGTGGTCGTTAGACTTGCATCTCCTTTACTATCTTTCACCAAGCAGGTAGAACCGTTTTTATTCTGGCAGGCCTTTGTGAACTGATTTGGGGGGGGGGGTGTAGGGGGAGGTTACAGGCTTTGTATAATGTGCTGGAGATTTATTATTACTTGCTACTGTTTTCAAATAGTTTTATGTTTTTAGCTCTTTCTAACTTTATGATGGTTTCATTGCTTTTTAACTTTTGTATGCTGTGAGTTTTTAAGTACAGGTCTCCCCCATATCCACGGAACCAATATCCACAGTTTCAGTAAAAAAAAAAATAGGGACATATACCATAGAGTTGCACAAGAAAATGCCTAGAGAGGTGTCCTCACTAGGAATCACTAGATCCTCCAACGCAACTCTATTGTATATTTGTACCACAACTTTATTTTAATAGGGTTTGCTTTTATCTGCAGTTTCACTTATAAACAGTAAGACCAGGAATGTATCCCCCACAGATATGGGGAGGGGGGCAACCTATATGTTTGTTTCAACTGTTGTAAGCCGCACTGAGTCCCAAACTGGGAAAAGGGTAGGGTGCAAATAAGGATGGTAGGATGGTCACACAACCTACTCTGGCCTGGCGGAAACATGCCAATATTGGATATTGGAAGAGGATGTCTGCCTTGCCCTCCAGAACAAAATGTATTGACTTATCTGAGGCACTATGACAAAAGCAAACTCTCAGCTTTTGACCCAGAGGAGCAGGACATCCCAAAGACACTGGTTATATTCACATACCATGCTACATATTATCCATGTTTTGCTGCTTTGGCCATAGATTCCTTAGTCTACACTTTGTTTTGGTGGTGGTAGGTGGTAGTACAGTTGTCCCTTCATATTCGCTGGGGTTTGGTTCCAGGACCCCCCATGAATACCCAAATCCGTGAATACTCAAGTCCCATTATATGCAATGGGATCGCAAAATGGTGTCCTTTATATAAGATGGCAAAATCAAGCTTTGCTTTTTGGATTATTATTTTTTTAAAGAATATTTTCAAGCCATGAATACTTAAATCCGTGAATGCCAAATCCATGAATGTGGAGAGACGACTGTAGCAGTAGTAGCAGCAGCAGCATTTTATTCATTTACACCCCCCTTTCTCCTGATAATGGGACTCAAAGGCAGCTAACAACATAGCTAAAACAATACAAATTAAAAACAGTACAAAAGCCAGAACGTAAGTATAAATATAAGATTTGAAAACCAACTAAACAATTTATAAGTTAATATATTACACATTAAAATATCAAAATGCATTAAAAGACTATATACAAACCCTTTAAAAAAAACTTTAAAACAGCACTGCACAGCATTAAAAGGCCAACTTTAGTAAACCTGATGGCATATGGTGGACAGTTGGGGAAAGAAGCTAGCAACAAGACAGAGTTCTGGGATCTTATAATTTATGGCTAGCTTTTAAAAAAGACACATTGTTTTTAGGGTTGGGTTCAGAAACAAGGAGGAGACAGAATTCAACAGCCTCACAACCAGGCCTACTGGAACCTAGTTAGTCAGCTGGCTTCTGCCAGTTCTGCAGCCGTAACAATATCATATGCTGCAGGCTATATTTCAACTGGAAAAACTACCTCTGAGTATAACTTGCCTAAGAAAACCCTATGAAATTCATAGGGTCGCTATAAGTCAACAGGCAACTTGAAGGGGGAGAGGTGTAAACCGAGAACCAAAAAAGAGAGTTGTACCTGAGAAATTAAATGCTGTTTTACAGATATGAATAAGAGATAAATACAATTTGACAGGCACACTAATCTGTATTGAGTTATGCTTGTTACAGTGAAAACTCCCAAGTCAGTTGGCTGAACGCAAATGGTATGTTCATACAGTAAGGTAGAAGAGGCCTGAAAGCAAGTTGGTTGTACCTGCAATGTACAGAGTTGACAATGTAAGCAAACTAACTGTACACTCTTGCTAAAGTCAATAGCCTGCATTTCCTAACTTACTGGGAGCACCAATTTGCAAATCACATTAGAGGGCAAAGCAATGATGGCTGCCATATTCCAGGTGACAGGGTTGTTTCTCTTTCTCAGAAACCCATGCAATTTTCCCAAGCTCAGGTATGGAGCAGGAAGGCCTGCCAATCAGAGGAAGCTTGGTTGGGTGACAACAGCCAGGGAGGAGGAGCAAGTGAAGGCTTCACTCAGATCCACTCCTGACTCATATAAGCTGCTTCCCCCACAACACCAGGGAGTTTGCCTGGTGTCAACATCCAGACATCAACAAAAAGATTTTTCAATATAGTTTACCCAGGCATTTAAGGCATTTTTTTTGGGGGGGGGAACTATCTTGAGTATTTAATTCTGACCTTTAACCATGTTTCCACCTGCTGGCTATTTGGTATGTATTTAATGTTTTTAATTTTTATAACCTACTTTGAAATCTTGGATCAAAATGTGGTGCAGTATAAACCCCATATCCACAGGACTGGTACTGCAGTTTCACTTACCTGCATCCAAAAAAAAAAAATACAGTCTCTAGGCCACAGGATGTTGACCAGAGTCACATCGAGAGGACCTAGAAAATGCTTAGAGAGGTGTTCTCTCTAGGAATCTCTAGATCCTCCATAGCAACTGTATATAAATGTTTTAAACAAATATAACTGACTGGTTGAAAAAACTGAAGGAAGAGTAGGCAGCAAAGAATGTGAGCTAAAGAAGAGAGAAGCAGAGGGCAACAGGAATCCTAGTGCTGCTTTAGCAAAGGAAAAGACCATTTTGTATATCAGTTTCAACTCTGCAACCAGTTCTTTGGCTGCAAGCTTTTGGTTTTCTGAGTACTCATGAGAAAGGGATTTTCACTGTTGGCTCCATGTAACTTCCCTTTAAACTCAATCTGTGACATGCATCAGTAAAACCAAGGAAAAGTTATCCGACAGGAAATCTGAAGCAACAATTTCCTTTTCCACTTTCTAACACAGACAATACGGTACTTAAAAGTATTCCTCATTTCACTATCACTGCACTAATGAAAGTTTCTAATTTGTAAACTGCTTCACACACTTTTGATGCAGCCAAGTCTATGAAGTCCAATGCAGCCAATTCAAGACTGTCCAGATGTCAAAGCACATTCCACCCAACCTCACCACCTTTCCTATTTAATTGTTCATATAACACAATGGATTTTTAAATATTCCAACCCTCATTTTTCATCCTCTACCACATCTTACTTCTCTCTGTATTATTTCTTCACTCTCATACAATATTTTTTTTCAGTAAAATTCATCTGCAATACTATAACATCCAGACACATTCCAGACTCTTAGAAAATACATATTCTTCTCTGGGTCTGCCCATGTGAACATTTGCCTCATCATAAATGTCACCTTGTAAATCAAGTGTGATAAATACATTTTAATGGAAAAGGATCAGCATGTGCCAAAGAGCTCTGTTCAAAGATTTTAACTTTGAGACACACACACTCTGGCATTAAATAGTAGGACATTTTTGACTAGTAAATTACTGTTTTAACAGAAATGTGGGTTTGATGTGCGCCTGAATCATACAGTGGAAGGAGGAAGAGGGAAGAGTCATCTAATGAAAAGAAACAACACAGTGCAAGTCTCTCTCAAAGGAAGCTTCCTTATACAGTGGGCCCTTGATATCCACTGGGATTTGGTTTCAGGACTCCATGTGGATCCCAAAATCCATGGATGCTCAAGTCCCATTATACAGTTGTCCCTCCGTATCCACGGATTTAAGTATTCACAGCTTGAAAATATTCTTTAAAAAATAATAATCCAAAAAGTAAACCTTGATTTTGCCATCTTATATAAGAGAACCATTTTGCTATGCCATTGCATATAATGGGACTTGAGTATTCACGGATTTGGGTATCCATGCGGGGTCCTGGAACCAAACCCCAGCGAATATGAAGGGACAACTGTATACAATGGCATAGTAAAATGGCATTATATATAAAATGGCAAAATCAATACTTGCTTTTAAAAAAAAATTTTTTTTAACATAGTAGTATAGCTGTACCCAGCGTAACATACGCTGTTATGTGCCCTGCTGGGGTTTCAACCAGCATGGAGTTTGGAGTCGCATTGTTCCTTTCACACAGTTCAGCTACATGGTATTATTTGAAGAAAATATATTGCACTGTTTTACATGTGGGTGGTGAGTGGCTAAGGGAGTGAGAGGAGGGAGGAGCCCTTGTGAGGCTGGGGGTATAGATGCAGACTGAGTGGCAGGAGTAGATAGTAAGGTAGAGAGGGAATTTGCATGTGGGTTGTGACTGGCTGAGGGAGGAAGGGGAGGGAGAGGATTGGTTGGGTATGTTTCCTAGTCGGCCAATCAGCACACTGGGAAAGGAAACATACCCAAGCGTTTTATTTATATATATATATTTCAAGCTGTGGGTGGTTGAATCCATGGATGCAGAATCCATGGATACAGAGGGCCAACTGTACCACGTCAGACCATTGGTCCACGTAGCTCAGTGGCATCTAATCCAGAGCTGAGCAACTTCCATGGCTTGGGTGGCACATGGTGACCCCCCCCAAACCCACTGAGGGCCACATCCTAGCTGATGTATTTGCTGTGGTGGCAGTAAAAAGAAAGCCACATTTTATTTAAGACAAGACGTACACTCCTCAAATACCTTGTTTACAAAAGAACAGCATTTCCAGGCCTCGATTTGAAGGAAAAGCACTTTTTTCCACCACTGTTGCAGCCAATTTGGCAGCAGCAATGATCACAAGCACCCAGGAGGTGGCACAAGAAATGGGGAGACAAGTAACCTGCAGACCATAGGTTGTCCACACTTTCTACTTTTAAGTGGCAGCAACTCTCCAGGTTTTTAAACAAGAGCACTTCCCAGCATTATCAAGAGACATCAAGGTTCAATCTGGTTTTCCCAGGGTGAGGCTCATCCATTGCATTCCAGGTGTGCTGACCCCTGCGATTTCCTCAAATGCGGGAAACTCAACTGCATAATTTGAGGTAGCGGGGGACTGTAGGTTAACACATGCAGTGGAGAACAAATGTTATTCTGAATTGACTGCATGTGTTTATTAATTAGGACAGCTCTCTGAAATCAGGTGTGGGCAGTTTCAAGGGTCCAGAGGCCAATTTTACATAACTATGGGCCACACAGACATAAAACTGGACCATAGAATTTCAGCAATGAACTGATGAAAGCCTGTAAAACAAGCAGGAAATGTTTGTTCTAAAGAGGGTTTCCCAGTTTGCTGGCAAATTCTGATGACAAACTGCAAAAAAACCTTTAAAGCAATGTTACTTATGATACATTATAAAAGGATGTTCCAATTCCCAACATGAAAAAAAACCACAAGGAAACTGCGCAAGAGTAGTGACGAAACAGTGGTAGCTTTTATACTGCAGAGGGAGAGAAGCTAAGGCAGGCACAACTCCATCTTGGCTCGGAAAAAGTCAGGCAGAGCTCCATCTTGCCTCAGCCCAGAAGCAGAAAGGCCTTCCCTCCACCCCAACTTGCCACTGCCCTGGCCAAGGAAGGAGAGGAGAGAAGGCTAGACTTAATCCCTCCCCCTACTGCCATCCCCTTTCCTTTTGTATCATGTCTTCATTAGATTGCAAGCTTGAGGGCAGGGAACTTTTGTTGTTCTTTTTCTTGTAACGCGCCATATACATTGGTGGTGCTATAAAAATAAAAGATGACGATGATGATGATGATGGTATTTTTTAAAAACCTACAGAGAACGAGCCTAGGATCAGTTCATGAAAATTTAGACCTTTATGAAGAAGTTGTGTACAGCTCACTAGAGATGCTGAAGGCCTTGTAGTAGTCAAAACTGAAAGATGGGCAGCTCTGATTATCCATTAAATAGGAGAATGGGATGCCACAAGGTTACCTGTGGGGTAAAAATACTAGATGTCCTCCCTCATGTTATTTTAAAATGAGAGAGTGAGTGACTTCAGGTTCTGGAAACAGAAGGGTGTGTGTACATACATATGTGTACATGTGTGTGGAACAAAAAGAAAAATCTGAAATGCCTCTTCCCACATTTGCTTTTCTGAGCAATCAGGAGCACTACATAGGCACAGAAACCATCACAGGCGAGCCACCTTGAGACTAAGGAGATTATTAGATGGGGACAAATAGCGTTCCCTTCTCGCCTTCTAATTCCTGCCCCGTTCCCATCCCTGTCACTTTAAAAAAAATTCATACACCTACCTTTTCACAGAATAAAAAGTCCTCCCCTCCCCTCTGGTGCCCAGGTGTGAATGCAGCTTCAGCAGAGCTGCATTCACTTCCTGGAAACTAAATCCTGGCTGTTCTCACAAGAGAAAGATCATGCAGGAAATTTAAAAATAAAAATAAACGTCAAAGAGAAAAACAAAACCTCAGAACACACTTTTAAAATACCAAGTAACCCGGGGGGGGGGGGGGAGGGTGTCACTTACCTGGATGTCCTGATTGCACCCGGAAGTGTTTGGCACAGACCTCCTGGCATCGCGCCACAGAAACAAGGCACCTTTTCACAAGCCCATGATTCCATTTCAGAAACGGAATGGGTGATCTACTGACGGCTTAGCCCGTCAATAGAAAGAAACAGGGACAGACGGAAGCAGCACAGGGAAAAGAATGGGACAGGTATGACGTAGTCTGAAAGGGAAGCCCTTTCGTGATCCTGTGGCGTCCCTGCCCTGGATTATTAAGATCGTCTAATAATCTCCTAAGAGGCCAGTTGCAACACTATGTAGAGCTGAAGCCAGCCCTGTCAAATTCACTTCTCACCTCATACTTCTGCTGAAACAAAAACAGTGGGAAAAGAACAACTATTCTGGGAGGGAAAAAAACTGCTTCTGAAGCGTTCAACTAAGAGCCAAAAACGCCTTTTAAAATAAGCGCACTGTATAATTAGTTGTCTGCTGAGTCACTGTCTTCCTCTGCTTTCAGCAAGTAGGATGATAACACAGATAAAGCCATAACCATTTCACAGGAGACCAAGAAAATCATTATTCCTTGGCACAGAAATATAAACTTATCAGGCAAAAACAGCCTGTTCTGTGTGAAAATGGGAGATGCCTATCATGTTAAACAACAGCCATGAACATCTGCACTTTAGAGACCAAATAGGAGACAGACTTTCCACTTCCACGCTTATCAGATCACCTTCTTTGTGAAGGCTTCTTCCTGTTTAACCCAGAGGACATGGAAATATTCCATTCTTTATCTGTCAGCATCTAAAACCACTGTACAGTCTCCTTCTCCATGCTTCCAAACTCAGATTAACTTCTGACATGCACTATCTAGCAACAGATTACATTAGTCTTTGGTGCAATAGGAAAATAATCCACTTGACAAATGTTAAGGAAGAAAAAGTATGCACAGTGGTTGGAACTGAATATCTCCTATGCTCCGAAGGGATGTTACAAGGGGGCTGTGAATAACTAAAAGTTTGCTACTCTTATCTTTCCATTTACAGTATTTGTAAAGGATAGTGTTCCAGGTTGTGACATCCTCGTATAATTTGGAAAAAAATCATTTTCAGAGCACAGGAAGGAGATAAAATGCAAGATACAAAGCACTGCAACATATGTCCTTGAGGCTGACATTCGGATTTTAAACATTATCCACATGCAGAACAATATTCTTTGTTCTAGAACACACATACCCAATCCATAGAGCAAGATGTTATACCTGACACAAAAGCATCATCTGCCCTGAAGGCTGAGAGTTCAGAAGCAAAGCTACTCATGAGTAATTTCTACATTTAATTTATAAACATGAAGTCCTAATCCTGCACCCTTTTATCAAATAATCAAAACTCTCTAGACACTGGATAGCATCATTCAATATTATAATAGCAGGCTGGAAAGACCAAAGGTGGCAGCATTTCATTTTTATTAATACAGTACTTCAACTACTGATTCCTGTTTATTTGCCATATGTCCTCTTTTTTAAACAAACACTACTAGTAGTCATGATGGCTATACTCTATGCCAATATCAGAAGTAGCATGCCTCTGTATAGCAGCTGCAGGGGAACGAACACAAGCGAAAGAAGTGGTTTTTCATTGAGACCCAGCTCATGTGGTTCTCATAAAATTCCCATAGGCTTCCCATCTTGTTTGTGGGCTGTCCCACTGTGGGAACAGAATGCTTGACTAGATGGATATTTGGCTTAACCCAGGAGGATTCTCCTCTCCTTGTTAACTTGCACTATAAGAACAGGAGTTTAATCTTGGGGGGGGGGATTATACATCTAAACAAAATGTAAGAAGGACACTTCCATAGCAGATACACTGCTAAAGTTATGTACATCTGGATGCACTCTTTAGGGAAAGTTCCTTGCAAACTGGTAAATATTCTCTAGTCATCAATAACCTTCACCCCTCTGAACAGTTCAATACTGGAGATATTCGGTGACTCTAAATATGAAATGAAACTGGAAATAAACTAAACCTAAGCAGACTAAGGTCTAAGAGTACATGATGCAGCCATCTTATTGACACTAGGCACATGCACCAAGGAATCAAAACTATGCTGCCTAGAGTTAAGTGATGGAAGATTAAATTACATAAGTAACATGAACAGTAGATACGGATAACCTTATTTTTTTCTGTCAGCTATCTTTTGATGCATTACCATCATGCTGAGATAAGCTAAGTGTCCTAATTGAAATCTCTGAGCAACCAAAGAGATTCTCCCATTGTGTGATTCTCAGGAGAAATCTTCACTTCTTCCCACTTCTTCTTCCCACTCATGCACTTTTTAACCTGAATAATCACCGCTGAACTGACTTCAATCTCCCATTATGATCATATTCAAGGGTTGAATCAGATGATAAGATCATTAGAAAGACATCAAAAGAAGACCAGATAATCTTGAATCATTCTAGAATAAAAGAGAAAGCAATTGTGTTAACACTCACAGTTTCCTCTGCAAGTGTAGCTCCAAGTTTCACTGAGCAGTATCATGACTTACAAATGACTCAGGATAGTCAGCAGTGATGTAGCTAAAAATACTGAACTCTAGATGAGAGTTTCTCACTTGGGATAGCAAGCTCTTGAAATTCCATTGTAAGACTAAAGTCTTTTGCCACATTTGTTAAGTTATTCCACACATTCACTTCCACACTCCAAATAATCCACACAGCCCAATCTCATAAAGTCACATTTGAAAGCTTTAGAATAATTCCAGCCATCACAACTACAGTAACTGGAAATACTGTATATTTTTCTAATTTTTCCTTTGCTGGTACAGCAACATTTCTGTATTTTTAATACGGTACACACAGTTTTTGTTTTTTAATCCTACACTGCTCTAAGATAAATCTGGCACCCATATAGTTTGGTATGTGATATGTAAGTTCTCCCCCCCACCCCAAAAAATAAATTCTTTCCAAGTACGTTATCATTTAATCCACAAATGTATAAAATGTTTGTTCATTTCCCATTCCAGCAGACTCGGGGAAAGTTTTTTGTACTTCAACTCCCAGAATTCCCAGCCAGCATCGCTAGGTGATTCTAGAATTTTTAGTCCCCAAAGAATAATTTTTCCAAGTTCTGAGTAGCATATCTTGGGTAGGTTTCCTGCCTTCACAATGAATGCCAGGTGAAGGTAATGTATCTGCGCACATCCTGTCTTCCACCCCTGTTACAGCAAGTATTCTGCATTCTAAGGAAAACCAGTCCATGGTCAGAAATATTATAATCTTTGATGTACTGGTGATGCCTCTAAAAATTTGTCATTCTTTTCTGTCAGCAAGAATTTTAACAACATGGACATACGGTAACTTGGGTCCAACTTATTTGAAGGACTGCCTCCTTTTGTATTAATCTACCCAGATCTTAACATTAGCACTTAAGAGTCTGTTCATAAGCCTGCCATCAAGAACTATTTGACTGCCATGCACTAAAGTCAGCTTTTTTTAGTGGTGGCTCTATACTTCTGGAATTCACCCCAGGCAGATCCATATCATCCTTCTTTGATTACTTTAAATGAATTGTCTTTCAAACTGCTTTTAACTGACATTTAATGCTCTGTTCAATCTTTGATTCTTCGCCTCTTACATATGAATGTGTGTGCCTTCAAGTCGCCTCTTACCCTGGCACCACAAATTTCACTGGGTTTTCTTAGGCATATATACTTCACTTTTATTCTGTTTTGTTCAGCTGACATTGTCATACATTGTTATTATACTTGTAGGTTGTGGTTTTATGCACTAATACATTGTATAGATATATTACATCTTTCAGTACGTTATAACCTACAAGCGAACGTTTAACCCTGAAAGGTGATCTATGGACTTTATCACACCAGTCTGTTTTCTTGTAGCAATCATCTTAGTGAAGGAAACAGGAACATACAAGTTGAAAATGTTCAGTATCACGCTTCTCTGCAATCACACAAGCGTGCTGCTCTGGCAATCCATGGCTGCTTCCACACTGGCTCCATAACTCCACCAAATGCCCTACTCAGCACATGCAGGCCTTTTTATTTATTTTTTTCTCTGATTCCATAAGTATGGGGAAACAATAAACAATTATTTTCATTTTATCATTTGTCATAAATCACAGCAAAAATAAAAATTAAAAAAACAAATAGCATGGAGTAAAAACAACCTTGGCCTGCTTGGGAATAGCAGGAGAATCACACACCCCTAATGCCACACGACTGTGATCATATCATTACAACAGTGGAAGGGACCTATCGCACCTGTAGGACTAATAGAACAGCAGTGATATTGGGAGCCACTGATGGGCTTCCCACATCAACGAAAAGGTGTGCTATACAAATGAATGAAATGGAAAGCAGCAACAGGATAGAGACAACATCATGTGATAAGTACTGGCCAAATATGCTAATATCTTGCTGTAACTGAGAAATACCAGCCTTGTGTGATAAAGTCCTATAACTACAAAAACCTGTTAACAATGCATTGGACAAAGAAGCTCCTTTTTACAAGGTCTTCTTATGCCTGCACAGCCCCCATTTCTCATTTATTTATTTATTTATTTGAGTATTTACACCCTGCTCTTCAGCCACAAAGGCTCTCAGAGTGGCTTACAAATTGTTTAGCAATAGCACTTACACATCTACACCGCTGTATGTGGGGGAAAGATATTATTCCTTCCAAGTCCTCTTACCACCCAAATAGCAATAGCAATAGCACCTGCATTTCTATACCACTTTATAGTGCTAAGCACTCCCTAAGCTGTTTACAATGTTTTGTTTTGTTTTGTTTTTTGCTAATTGCCCCCACAAGCCAGGTACGCATTTTACCGCCCTATGGAAGGATGGAAGGCTGAGTCAACCTGGAGCCCTGCAGGATCAAACTCACAACATTGTGGCTGCAGAACTGGCATTTAACCACTGTCCCACCACTAAGGCTGGTGTCAGCCCACCCTCCAATGGTTTCACCTGGTGCAGTTCAGCCTGTCCACAGCCCCTAGTGCCACCATTGGTCCTCTGTCTAGCTCTAAGGGGTTTTTTTTAGCAGCAAGGGCACTGAGAAGGTGGTGAAGGAGATATGGAGAAACAGAAACCTTTGGTGTTGGGTTGCAGAAGTATTTCTGTAGTTAACTATGCAATAAATCTTGAGCTGGGAAAAAGTGGGATTCTATTCTAGCCAATCTATTTTAACTGTGTATGCCTGCCCCAAATAGGCAAGGTAAATAGCAGCTGCCTTCAGAATCTCTTAATAAGTGTAAGTGAACAGCAAAAAAAAAGAGAGAGAGAGAGAGAGAGAGAGAGAGAAAAGGGGAGAGAAGATGAACCTTACCATCTACCCCAGAATGTTTTTTTTTAAAAAAACCAACCTGTAGATCTAGAAGTTTCACCACCAAAATGGAACTCATAAGAAAAGTGGAGGCTGATGAAAGAAAAGATGCATTTTGGAAGAAGCCTTCAAGTGGTCTCTAGAGGTTCAAAATGTTTTTGTTTACATATGCAAGGCTTACCTGAACTGGTTGTTTGATTTCACAAGTACACAGCGTTAGTTTTGAGTACAAAGTTTGCTGAAACATACTGAACTGCTCTTGTTGTGTTGTGTTTTGTGGGCAGGGGGTTGTGTGTGTCTCTCTTGTAGGAACCTATCAATATTCTTTCCATGTTATCTCTGCCTCTGGTAGAAAAAATTCTATTAAAGAAACAATACCCAAGAACACTTCTACTTTGTTAACTGAAGTATACCTGTACTCATTCATTATGCTACATGGAAGCCTTCTCCCACTACTTTTACTACTACTACTACTCCCCAAAATACTACTCTACGGTGAACTCGCCACGGGTCAGCGTAAGAGGGGCGCTCCAAAAAAGCGATACAAAGACTCCCTGAAACAATATCTCAGGCTTGGCCAAATTGATCACCAACAGTGGTCCGCCCTGGCCTCACATCGGGAGGCATGGAGACGCACTATCCACAATGCTGCAGCCTTATTTGAGAACTCACGACGAACAAGTCTTGAAGAGAAACGACAACGCAGAAAGAATCACAACCCAAAAACATCACCCAAGGAGACCTTCTGCTGTGCTTTTTGCAACCGGACTTGTTTATCTTGGATTGGCCTTTTTAGTCATCAGCGTGCTTGCAGAAAGCGCGGGATGAGTCCTTCCTGAATCTTCATTTGCGAAGAAAAGCCAGAGAGAGAGACTACTACTACTATCATCATCATCATCATTTATTTCTATAGTGACATCAATGTACATGGCGCTTTCAAAGAAAAAGAACAACAAAACAGTTCCCTGCCCTCAAGCTTGCAATCTAATGAAGACATGATACAAAAGGAAAGGGGATGGCAGTAGGGGAAGGGATCAAGTCTAGCATTCTCTTCTCTCCCTCCTTGGCCGGGGCAATGGCATCTGGGATGGAGGGAGGGCTGTTCTGCTTCTGGGCTGAGACAAGATGGAGTTGTGCCTGATTTTCCTTCTCTCCCTCTGCAGCCATGGCAATGGCAGTTGGGATGGAGGGAGGGCCATTCTGCTTCTGGCACCTTCCACAGTTTTTTGACAACTCCCATCACCCACAGACAAGCAATGATGCAGCAAAGAGGACATTAAAATCCCCACAGGCCAACCGGATCTACAACAGAATGGAAAAAGCACTGTTACAAGAGAGAATACACACCACCTGCAAAGACCTGGCCAACACAGACAAGGAGCTATTATCACTCCACCTCAACATCAGTCAAAAAATGAACACCCAAGACTGGGACAAAATTGACAACCTCACCTACAAAAAAATGGGGAAAGATATGGTGATTCACACTGAAAGGCAGAAACAAAAATTTGACACATGCCACAAACACCAACAGAAACCCCATTTGGACACATCACAGACTATTATCAACCTAACAGAATGGCAACTTTCAAAAGAAGAAACATCCATCCTGTCCAAAGGAGGCAATTTTGCAGTTACCACCACCAGAATCCCAGTTGAAGACATCATCACCCATGTTGAATCTGCCGTCTACCGTCTCTCAGAGGAAGAGGCAGAAGAGATAAGAGGAGAAACAGCTACGATCCTGAGAAAGGCAAAAACACCACCCAGCAACATAACCATAAAAGAAAGAAAAGCCATCAAGGATCTCACTGCAGACCCAGAAATCATTATTCTCCCAGCAGACAAAGGCAATGCCACAGTAGTCACCCAACCATTCTCTGAAGATGCCAGCCACAGATGCAGGCGAAATATCAGAAAGAAACTCTTCTAGAACACGGCCTCACAGCCTGGAAAAAAACCCAAGGAAAATCTATGGATGCCGGCCATGAAAGCCTTCGACTTCACAATGATGCAGGTTGTTGTCCAACACATCTAGGTGTAAGATTAGAAAAGGCTGGTATATGGCCTAAAAGTCCTTACATATTATTGCAAATGTTTCTGTTTGTTCCAAAGCTCGGAAGATTATGTCCCAGCTTCCCTAATCCTACACTATCACTCAGATGTATTTTTTGACAGTAGCTGTAGCAGTTGTTCCTCACCACTGTAAGACCGTATCTCCCTTTTAAGTTCTGGAAGATTTGTCACATCCAAAGGTTTGCTGTTTGTTACATCCAACTATACATATGTATAGTTCCAAAAGAAGGAGGAGGGAGGTCTGACAAAGTGATCATTTGTGTCAGAAAGTCACTAATGGATTCCTACAACAGCATTATGCAGTTTTAGGGGGGGAAGGCATTTGCAATGGTCTCTTCCTAGAAGAGATGGCTGCCCAGATATACAGTAATCATTTTCTTCCTTTGAAGCTTTTCACCACATCCTCTTCTGTCATTCCAGCAAAGTAATTCAGAACAAAAACAGATTCACCTTAGAGATATCTGAGAGAGAAATAAACTATATGTGGGGAATATATTTTGAAAATATGAGGCATGGTAAGCCCAGAGATTTTCTTACATGCAAAATTCCTCATAGGGTAGCTGCCCTCTCACTTTTGATCCCTCCCTGCAGCCAAAGGCAGTTTTACCTTTTCATTACCACAGTAAATAAACCCAGATAGATTCCAATTGTGGTCCAGTTATATTCGCTCATCCATGTCCTGAAATAAAGTTGACATGAGATGAGAGAATCACCCTTTTACACTTTTACAGAACAAGCAGTGGGAGTTAAGATGCATTATGAGTAATGTGGATCACATGATCTTGAATATATTAGTTTGGATAAAGAGTAAAGTTTTTCTCTACTCTTCTCATGAGTATTTTGAGACAGGAAGCAGGTCTTCCAAAGGGTCTTAGCAATTAAGGCCATCAATTGTTTATGGAAGTATGCTACTATGTTAGTTTGTAGTTTCCTTATAGATATTTGCCAGATGAAGAAAAAAAAACAAGAACTCCATACCCATGAACTTGTAAAAGTTTAAAGAAGCATGACTGGGTTCATCTTGGCAACATTTAGATCCCATGTACTGGATGAAAAAGAAATGAATGCTAATAAAAATTACCAACACTAGCCATTTTCAAGGTCAGAGGTGAATAACTGCCATTTCTACCCTCCTTCAGACATTTAACATCGCTCCAAACCCCCCCCCCCCATGGCAAAAAACAACAACTGAGGAGTGATTAATTTAATTGTAAATTTGGGAAGTTTGAGGGGACCATGTAAAGCCCTCACCCCTGTTCTAGACATAGCTCAGCATGCAGTTTATGGGTTGTTTACTTTTAAGGGAGTGTATATGCACACACATGTGCACGAATACATTGACACACACTTGTACAGACCCCGGACTAGGATGATACTGCAGGAAAGCACAGAACAGGAAACATTTAAACTATCAGAAAATTACAAAAGCATTATTTGTTTGCCTCACAAGTGAGACATGCTATCCTATCTCAGATGAATGACAAGGAGGAAAGTATATTTGATCTAAAATTATATACATGTCGACTCTTCAGTTATGAACTATCCTAAGCTGGCTGGAGGTGGGGGTGGCTTTAATACATACCCCGGCTAAATGTGAGTGTGTATTTTACTATATTTTATAAATAAAAATACTACCGTAATTCATCATGGCATAGATTTTTGAGAATTATATAATGGAGACAATTTTTAAATCTCATGCCTTTGACTATTTGGGCTTTTATTCTTTAAAAGTTTTCAGCATAATACTTCTTATTCTTTATGGTTCTTCATTGTTTTGGACAGAACAGATTAAACTACCCTCAGCTCTGGAAGTTATTCCAAATCTATATTCTGTCATCTCTATCCCTCAACACTATTCTTCTCCAGTTATCAAACATATTGACTAAGTTGTTAGTCTCTTCCCAGTAAGAAAAAGGAAAAAAAGGAAAGATTGGATATACAACCAAATCAGCATTTTTGGACAATATGCACCAAAAACTGGCACACAGAGGAAAAAATAAATACTAATCTTAATGAACATATATATTTAAGAGGTATGAAATCCAAAAAAAGAGCATATCACTTTTGAGTTTACTGTTTAGTCTCTTTAGGAGATTCAACCTCCATGCCTCCCTTATTTGCAGTGAGATTTATTTGCTAAACTCATGAAGATGGAGGAGGAGGGGGAGGAGAAGGCGAAGGAGGAGAAGAGGAGGAGGAGTGGCTTCACTGAGAAAACCATCTTGGAATAAATGTTTCATTTATACAAATTATACTAAATGTAGCTCTCTCTCTCTCTCTCTCTCTCTCCACTCCCTTGAGAGAGGTACTGGAAAAATACTAGCCCCTCCTCTAGTTAATTAGCCTTCCAGGCTGGCTGCCAATAGAAACCTCCTGTCTTTTTTTTTTCTTTTTTTTTTTTTCTGGCACAGCTTACCAAATCTAAAATGTATTAAGACAGCAAAGGGTTACATTCTAGAAGGGAGAAGTTTTACCCTTTCCTCTTTGTTCATCTGACAACTGAAAGCAAAAACAAGAAGTTTACTACCCTGTAAATGAGGTTCTCTCAGTCCCCAGTGGGAGGCACTGGCCGCGAGGCAAATTATATGTGTTATCTCCTCAAGGTTCTATATCAAAGGCCGCTAAGATGCAGTGCACAATGAAGCCCGCAGAACAAACTTTCGGACAGGGAAAAAGCAGACTAAACATTTGTTATTGTTATAAATTTTCTTATAAATAATTTAAATCCAGAAATTGTTCTCCCTTCCCTAGAGCTAACACTTTTCATATCCAATATGCACATCAACTAGTAAGTTTCTGAAGCAGGTAACATCAACAAGCATGTCTGAAAAGCACACATTGGTACACACACATTGGCAGCCATGATACAGGAAGGGAGACAGTATTGGCAGCCTGAACCTACCACCTCCTGTTGCTGATGTGAAAACAAGTGGCATGGGATGAATTTTCAGTATCAGGACAGACTCTGAGGATATACACAAAGTAATAAAGAAACGTGTACTGTAGAATGTATTTCCCTCTGCACTGACAACAACCACTTGTCTACTGAGGCTTAGGTCCTGTCTATATGGCAAAAAAAATCCAAACAGCATTTGAAAGATCGATGATCTGTACAGACGGCCGTTCAAACACAGACGAGTCATTTAGAGGGACAGCAGCAAAACTCACCCTAAAGACTGTGAGTGACAGATCCGGGGCTTCATCCAGATCTCTGGGGGAAAAATCCGTACAATTATTGAACGAGCGACCATTTGTACACCCCCTTTTGCACAGATACAAACAGGCAGTGTAATCAGATTGGCTGGCAGCGGGACTAGCAAAGAGGGGAATCGGCAGCGGCCACCATGTTGGATTCCCGGCTATGCGAGCATCCGGTATGTCCATGAAACAGAGATTTTTATTTTTATTCATTTTTATTTTACGATGTAAAGACATAATAACGACTGTCCGCATCACAGAGAGCTTTTTAAATTAAAAAAATAGGGGGCGGCAGATTTAAAACCGCCAGGTAGATCGCTCACTGCAGCCAGCTGGGCCAGGGGGTCATGCGGAGTTTAGGGGGGGTCTAAAAAATCATGTAGGCAGATCATACACTTGCGAATGCCTGCCTTTTTGGATTTTTAACACCCTGTACAGATTTTTTACCCCTCGTGTATACGGGACCTTAGATAAAAAAAGCAAGAATACCACGACAGAATACCTAACTCTAAAGCAGGCTCCTGGCCTAGCATCTTTCTTTGTAAACATTACACACTAAATGCAAGTAGAAATCCTTACAAGTACCATCCTGTACAA
This sequence comes from Gambelia wislizenii, assembly GCA_030847615.1. Taxonomy (NCBI): domain Eukaryota; kingdom Metazoa; phylum Chordata; class Lepidosauria; order Squamata; family Crotaphytidae; genus Gambelia; species Gambelia wislizenii. The sequence goes on along the minus strand of JAUMIR010000001.1, from coordinate 284,406,506 downwards.
CTGGCAAGCTTTCCTCCTAACACTCATATTCCTACTTTGCTACAGACCTGTTCTGGCCCAAGTTTACACCAGTGAGAGGCTACTTCCACAGATCTTAGGGCAGCCCATTATTGCTTCTCCAATCACCACTGAAACTGCCAGGGAACTTGAGCGCTCACCAACACAATGGAGCATAGATTTCCCCATAGGCCAGCAGTGGAGCCCAGCCTTGTGTCCTACCTTTTGGAGAGCTTGTCTATACGAAGGGGGGAAATGGGGACTGATGTGCACTAATGCCAATTTGCAGCAGCTTCAATTTGTCTTAACAGTTTTTTGGCAAGATCGGGGGCATGCGAAGCTATCTGCTTTCACAGGCATGCATGCGAATCAAGATGGCGGGCACAAGTGAATTATTTGCATTTTTATTGTCACCAGTTGCCACTGCTGCATAATATTTTTTTTAAAAGCCTATCTAAAGTGTGAAGCTGCGATACTGCGCCTAAATAAATAAAAAGGGGGGGAAGGCTATTTCGTCACCTCAGCACACCATCGCTACAGTGAAAATCCAACATGGCGGTTCCAGGCTCTTGCCTTGCTAGCAAGCTCCTCCCCTTGCACACATCTGACCAATCAGCTTTCCACTTCTGCTCTTATCAGGATGCACATCAAAGTGAATTGGCTGTCCCAACAAGTGGGAATGTGCATTCACCACTGAACTTTTTAAAAAATAGGGAAAAGCCGTGAAGACTTTTCCTGCGGAGTTTTTTGGCCGTTTTGGCCCCTCTCCTTCCAAATACAGCAGTTTGATGCAGAATGCCATTTAGACAAATCCTATTTTCCTCGAATTCTATGAGGAGTATTTCTGCCGTTTAGACAACCCCATTGTCACTGTACAGCACAGCATCATAGCCCAGACAGAGAAGGGGCGTATACTACCTTAGGAGCCAATTCACCCCTTGTTTTTTCTCTGCATACTTCAGTCCAAAATTTAAAAAATAAACCCTACAAAAAACTGGAAACATCCTTACAAGACCAAAGTATCTAAAATACATTCAAACATTATGTATGTACATTATGTACTTGGGCCTAATTGGTAAGGTCTGGGGACAGAAACATGCCATTCTGAAACTTCACCAGTTAGAAGGAAGATAGAGATTTTTCTTTATAAGGAGACAGGAAACCACGGAACTGAAACCAATCACTGTTTTACTCTATTTCCATCCTTCATTTTAAACGTTATAGATTATAGCAAAGAACTTTATGAGAACCAGGACTGTTTGCTTCAAAACATTTACAAGGTACCTCAAGATTAACTATTCCAAACTAAAACAACAACTGCATAGCATAGATACTGCTTGGAAGTTAACTCTTTACATGCTCAATCAGACTGACTCCCAAGTAAGTGGGTAGAGAACTACAGGTTACATTCAGTAAAACTCACTTTATATGATCTTTTGGGGCTTGTAATAGGCATTTTTAAATATTACCTGTTACGATACAAAGACAACCACCAAAGTGTTAGCAACCAACAGATGTTAATGCTGCTGTTTCAGAGAGTTGGAAAAATATTTCACAGAAACTGGAATACTAAAGGGAAAGTAAAGATATAAGCAATGCTGAACTTTTTTTAAATCTGTATCTGCAAATATAACTCTCGCCATTCTGCTCTCTCTACCTCTCAAGCCAGAATAGTTCAAAGTTAGGAAGTAATAATAATAAAGCATCCTGAACAGCCCACAAAAAAGAGAAACATGTAAAAATCATCAACATTTTGGCACAATTTTCACCACTGACAGTAAATTACTTAGGTTGTATTTCTACGCCCACTTTTGAGTCATTGTGTGAGAGATCAAACTGTCAGTTTTTACAGCCTACCTACTAATATCCTTCTCCCTCATGCCTGCCTCTTTACACTGATACATCTAGATACATCAGCATACCATCTCTATGACATCATATTTCTATGAGCTCAAATGGGTGTGGCAATCAATATATCCCAAGCAAGTTTTCATGATTATACCAGCTGTATTGTTAGTGGGTTCTACAGTATCACAAATATATATATACTATATAGCATCCTTCTCCAAACTGGTACCCACCAGACATGTTAGCCCTAGTGGATGGAAAGGATAGATGTCATTCAGAAAACCCGAAGAACACCAGACTGGGAAAGGCCGAAGTACAGTACGACTACAGTATCTGCAGGGCATACATTCCTGGACTTACTGTGGATACCAGAAACTGCAACCAGCAGTTACGTATATTTGTTTAAAACAGTTATATACAGTATGACCCCCATTTCCATGGGGGATATGTACTTGGACATAGCACTCAAATGTGAAACTGCAGATAATAGTGAACCCTATTGAAATGAATAACTTCAAACCCAAGCATATCATAGAGGTACGCTGGAGGACCTAGAGCATCCTAGAGAACACCTCTCTAGGTATCTTCTAGGTCCTCTAGTGTGACTCTATGGTCAGCTTCCAGAAGAAGCATACCATAGAATCACACTGGAGAACCTAGAAGATGCTTAGAGAGACCATATATTTTTAGATGTGTATAAGTGAATCTTCAAGTGCCGGTCCTGTGGATACTGGGGTCATATTGTCTTGCGTATAGAAGTTATATAAGTCCCATCTGGGGATTCCGCAGTCTACGCTAAATGTTAAAGACAGGAGTAGTAGTGTATCATTCAGGAGAAACACTAGACAAGTATATGAAAGACTTGAATGAAAAAAAATCTAATAGCATATCCCTCCAGCTAATTAATACATGAAGCTCTTCTCAGTCTGGTCCACTGGAATAAATGAGAACAAAGTAAGATGGCAGCAGTGTTCTTGGGCATTTTTCATTTATTTCAGTAAGACCTGTACAGACATGCTTCCCATTCTTCCAACCATGACAGCACTGAAGATCTGCCACATCAACTGCTTCTGCTACCTCCACACTCCACATTTGTGTGTGTATGTCTATGTGTGTGTGTGTGTGTGCTTCCCATTCTTCCAATCGTAACAGCACTGGAGATCTGCCATGTCAACTGCTTCCGCTAACTCCTCACACCACATACGTGTGTGTATGTCTTTGTGTGTATGTCTGCATGTGCATCAGTATATACACAACACACACTTTATGACTTGGGATATTGCACAATTGGCAACAACTAATGCTGGCTCCAGGAAAGATGGAATACCCAACTACAGCTCTGGCATAACAAGTTTCAATTAACTTACCGGTAGTTATCTATAGCAAACTTTTTCCTGGTTCTTGGGTTGTTGTTCTTTTGTCAACAAGGGCATAACAAACTACTTTCAAAGCATATTACATGGGAAATACATGATCAAAATGTTGGTGTTTAAGAGTATCACTTTCTATTTATGGTCAGGGGTTAGAATAATTGCATTTTGAGCAGAATTTTCAATCACATTTGTTTCTTCTCATTGCTTTAAAAAGTAACAGATTAATTTTTTAGATTCATATTCCAAAATCTGGAAAAGCCTTGATTTAAGCTTTCTTCCCAGCATTAAATGCACCTCTCTTGAAATATCAGGATTTTTAATCTTATCAGAAGGTTAACAAAGCAGCATCTGCTCACAGAGAACTCAGATGTGAATTATCCCATTAGACTAATTACATGCTGATATTAATCACAGGACATGAATAAAGGTGTTATTAAGGCATCATTCAGAGTACTCCATCTAGTCAAATCAAGTTAAATGTCCAGGGGATCAAGTGGAAACATTAACCCCACAGATGCTATAACAAACTATCGGCCACCTAATTCATGAGTAAATGAATATTAAAATCTTCACTCAGGTTCCTTCCAGTGCATCCTGACAACCTCTCAAAAAGAAATGCACTTCTATCAAAGAAGATTAAAAGGGAGGGGGAGAAAGAAATCTGCTTTCACTTCTTCAAATATTCCTAGTAATAGGTTCAGCTTAGGGTCGCCATAAGTCAAAAAAGGCACAACAACAACAAAGCACAAGGTTTGATGGCAGCACTTTATAGCAGTTTTCAAACTAGGTCTTTACTTGTGCAGAAATAAAGTAATGCACTCAGGTGCATTCATATCAACCATCTATGCATTTCTCCCTTCATGTGTAGAATCCCAGAATGGATGCGGTCCTGCAGCATTATCATAAAAGCGTTTACACAGCCAACTGGCTATATCTGTTAACATCCCAGTGGGGTGAGGGAGCCCATCCACACTACACAATTATAGTGCTGTGTTTCCACTTTAAATGTCACAGTTCCAGTCTATGGAATTCTCAGATTTGGAATTTATAGAGAGGCATTTAGAAAATGAGAACCAGAGTGGTATAGTGGTCTGACTGGACTAGGACACTTGGAGATCAGGGTTCAAATTCCTGCTCGACCATGGAAACCCACTTGATGGCCTTCGGCAAGTCACACTCTCTCAGCCTCAGAAGGAGGCAAAGGGAAACCCCCTCTGAACAAATTCTACCAAGAAAACCCCATGATGGGTTTGCTTTAGGGTCTTCAAGCCAGAAATGACTTGAAGACACACAACGATAATTCAGAATATTCAGCCAGAGCACTCTAGTAGATCTGACCAAATTACAAAACCCAAAATTCCATAGGATGGAACCATAGCAGTTAAAGTGGAATAATGGTACTATAAGTATGTTGTGTGTAGTATCAATCTGCCCCACATCTTATTTAGCATCATTTAGCAACAACTAATTAAAATTATCTCAAGATATATTTTCCTTCCCCTGAAGCTTCAATGGCCTTTCCATAACTAGCTCATTGCCATTGGTTCTACAGCTTCTGATGATGCCTGATTAGATTAAAATGAATGTTGACACTGTCAGGGGATGATAGGACACTCAATTCCCAGCAGAAGCCAAAAAACTATCTCAGCAGACTTAGTAGCAACCTGTTCCCAATAATACTCACACACAGAGTGTTTGAGGTCCAAATAAGCAGGAGGCACTTTTATTTTCAAAGTCAAACAGTTGCAATATATACAAATATTTACAATTGAAGGAGAAACTGTTTCACCAGGCCTCAGCATTCACAGGAAGAGAAGAGAGGAGGAAGTGAGCTCTGTTCTGAGCTCTCAGATGCACACACACACACACACACACACACACACAAATATGGACATTGCCCTCTAGTGGCCTGACTAGGCATGACTTGGTAGTTCATGCAGTCAGCCATTATGACTCTGCATGCTTCTACAGTTGTTTGTCCATTTTATAATGGAGTTCAGTCTCTAACTCATGACAGACACCCTATGCTAATCTGTGAGGCAGGCAACCCCTCACTCCTATCTCAACTATGTCTTGCATGGATTCACCAGATGCCTTTGATCAAGCCAGCCACAAGCCATCACAATCCTCGCTATACTGGGACGACACAGGACCCACTGAAGAGAACTATGTGTGTGTGTGTCTTCACGTCACCTCTTGACTTATGGCAACCCCATGAATCTCATAGGGTGTTCTTAGGCAAGGAATAACCAGAGGAGGTTTTGCCAGTTTCTTCCTCTGAAATCTAGCCTACAGCACCTGGTATTCATTGGCAATTTCCCATCCAAGTACTAACTAGGGATGACTCTGTTTAGCTTCCAAGATCAGACAGGATCTGATGCCTTTAGGATATTTAAGCTCTGCTACAACGATTGTTGAGACAGTATTTATGGCTGATTCAGTGCATCTGAAGAAGTGGGTTGAAATCAACAAAAGTTCATGCTAAAATAAACCAGTTAGTCTTAAAAGTGCTAATACATTCTTTCTCTCCTCCCCTCTTTTTTTTTTTATGGTGAGATAGCACCTGAAGTTCTGAACACATTCTGAAGTACCATGTATCCTTACTAACAGTCAATAAAGGAGGTGAGAACCCCCAACAGGCTAGATCAGACCAAAGGCCTATGTAATCCAGCATTCTTTTCCTCATAGTGGCCAACCAGCTGTCTATGAAAAGTGCACAAGCAACAAAACTGTCCCTTAACAACACTGAGAGGTATGCCACCTCCAAACACGGAGACAGCACACACCATCCCAACTAGTAGCCTTATTGTTAATTTGTCTAATCCCCCTTTAATGAGGTCCAAATGCGTGCACGTTACTCACATTTGAAAGTACAGTAGACACTGTTATACCACAAATAGCAGCCCTTCCCCATCCACACATATCACTGGGTAGTCAATTGTCCTTCCCGTGCCAGTTCCGTCCGGCCGTAGTTTCCTCTGACAATATAATTAGTAAGGATACTGCAATGACTACAGATGCAGCTGTCAGGAAGATGGAGCCAAACACATTATCCAGTACCCATTGTTGTAAAGCAAGCACTGTCCAAACCCACACTGACAACAAATATAACAGAACAGAGGTCTGGGATTTTGTTAAGCAACATTTTAATGAAATTTATTACTGCATGGAGTTTATGTTGTTTGCAAGAGGTAAAGTGAGTTGCATCACAGATTCAGTTGGATCTGTACCTTCATTAGTAAATTTTCTCTGCTGTTTTAAATACATCTTCCATATGTACCCCAAACAAAAGTATTCTCACAATCAAGTGAATCTAGTGAGCGGAGAAGTAAGTTTTGACTTACACACAATGGTTTTAGTTTGCACTGAGATTCATTTAGTATGAATTAACTGTGTAGCCCTCACTATGAACTCTACTTTTTAACCTCTAGCTCAGCAAAGGGGAATTCTGCAGCCCTTCAGACATTGTTGGACTGCAGCTCCCACATTCCTTCACCACTGGCTATGCTGACTCAGGCCACATGTTTCCAATCTGTAGTTTTGCTCACCCAAACCATTGTTAAAAGGGAGACTACAGCATGCAGGGGGAAAGCCTGGAATCTCAGAAGAAGAAAGAACAGTAGAAATTAGTTCATATTGCCTATGACAAAAACAGCAATTCCTCAGTGGCTGAGTTTTCCACATCTGGCATCCATATTGTCAGTTATTTTCACTCAACAAGCCCAGAGGACCACCACTTGAAAGCTTCAAAATATATTAAATCTAAGATTAAAACAGAGAGAGAATTCTACAAAAAGCTTCAATTAAACTTCACATGCACATTAATGGAAGACTCCAAAGAAGGAAGGGAGTAAATCAACAGTTCAAACATTATGAAATGCTAACTGCCAAGGAGAGAGGGGTAGAGCTAGGCCAAATTTTAAACAAATATACAGTATTTCTTACTTTCTAATCTAGGGTAGGAAACCTTTAGCTTTCCAGATGTTTGTGAACTACTAATCTCATCATGCTTCACCACTAGCCAGGCTAGCTAGGGCTGATGGAAATGGAACTCAACAATATCTTCATTTCAAGCTGCTGATACTATATTTCTTCATAACAAAGACAGCTATAAATGTAGCAACAGAAGACACAGCATTGCCATCCAATCAGCTAAGAATCCAGAACCACTCTTGCTCATGTGAATAGCTGAGTGACAAGCTATGCTTGCACCTGACCGGTTAACAACCACGCTATGCTCCATGGCACTTCCAGCTCCACCAGTGTTTTGCTAGAGCTAGAAGAAAAATAGGACAATGCTACAGCAAAAGCACTTACAACTCTCTCCCCGTCAGTGCCTTGGCCTTAGCTAGCAGGTGAATATAACAGGCACCTACAGAATTATGGTCCCGTCTACACAATTTAAATAATACGTACGGCATGCGAAAGTTCGCACTTCCGTACAAACGGCCGTTCAGATGCACACGAATGCAAAAGAGGGGGGGCGGTTTTCGACCCTGAAATATGCACATGCGGCGTTCGGGAGCGAAAGCGGATCGTGAAGAGAAATCCGTACGCCGTTCGGATGGCCGACGGGTCTGTACGGTCCGTTCGCACACATACGAACAGGCTGTGTAATCTGATTGGCTGGCTGAGTAGAGGGGGTGGGGCTAGCACGGAGGGAAATTGGGAGCGGCTGCCATGTTGGTTTCCCGGCTAGCGAGCGTCCGGTAAGTCTGTGAATTTATATGTTTATTTATTTTTATTTTATATTGTAAATACGGAAAACCGAATGTCCGCAAACCAGGAACCTTTTTTTAAAAAAAAAAGCAGCGGGAGATTTAAAACTGCTGCTTGGTTTGCTCGCTCCAGCCAGCTTCGGGAAGAGGGAGTCATACGGAGTTTAGGGAGTTTAAAAAATCGTATAGCCGGTTCGTATGCATACGAATGACAGGCTGTTCGTATTTTTTGCCCCCCATACGGATTTTTTTATGATCGTATAGCCGCACCCTATATGCAAGGTTACAAGAGTAATACATATATGTAAGTACAGTATATGCAAAACCAGATTGTTATTTTAAGATCCTTATCTAAAGCTGAAACACCAAAGAGCTAGTTTTTTAACACCACCACAGCCATCATAGGATTGACAGGTTGCTGTTGCTATTGCTATGTGCTTTCAAGTTGACTCAAACAGATGGGGGCCCTATTCTAGGGTTTTCTTGGCGAATTTTATTCAGAAGACACTGGCCATTGCCGTTCTCTAAGGCTGAAATAGTATCACTTGTCCAAGACTACCCAGGGGGTTTCCAATGGCTGAGTGGGAACTCAAATCCTGATCTCCCAGAATCCTACTTCAGCACTCTAACCACTACACCACACCTGCTTTCTTAAGACTAATTAAACTAAGTTTAAGTCTTGGACTAAATAGCCTATTGGCCTGACACAACAGGGATGCTCTCCACATTACTGAGAGTCATCTACAGATCAACCCTTAGCAGGAAACGTCTCAATGGGGATGCTGTCATTACAGACTAGCAACCCATCACACTGAATCCTCAGTCATATGAAGGAAATGGACATACACCTGGCGAATCTAGCAGATCCCCTTGTTTCTACAACAGATGAGCTGCTGGATTTATTGAAGCCAAGGTATTAACATTCATGCACATAGCAGAACATACAGTTCTTTTAATGGGTGTGCTTTTTCTCCTCTCTTTTTTAATAAAGTGGTGGGTTTTTTAATTTAGTGCTTGGTTTATTTAATTGCTGGGTTGCTGTTGTTTTGAATTGTCAATGTTCGAATTAGGTTTTAGCTATACTGTTTTAATTCAAGTTGTAAGCAGCCCTTTACTTCATTTAGCTCATGATTGCTTTTCAGAAATTGTTAAAAATCAATCTCATCCTTTTTTAAGAAGAGGCACAAGCTCTCTCTGCTGTCTATATGATCATTACTAGTCTAGATCTTGCCCTATCTCTTATGATCCCTCCTTTTCATAGCAAGAGCTACATCCTCTGTAGAGAACAGAGAATTCCTGGAACATCTTTCTACAGTTTCATCACCAAATACAACTCCCCTGGGGGTGGGGGGACTCGGAAAGATATTCTGTCTACACTCTAAAACAGTGTAAATAGTATAAGAGTTAAGCAAACCCTCTTCAGTAATTTTCACAGGAGTACAAAATGCTGTCTTCCTTTGTTCTCAAGCATACAGTCTGATCACCTTAGGAGACCAACTTCATATGAAGCCTGTAGCCTTAGAGTATCTGTGAATATAAAATGACATTTAAGTTACAGTCATAGGTTTTATTCTCACAAACAAGCTGAATGTTACCATGAAGTTCACTTAAACTGTACTCTTTTTTTTTTAAAAGTATGGACATGGGTATTTGCTTAATTTACCCTATGGCCAAATAACTCAAACTTCTGTGTAAAAGCAAGAGTCATGTTTCTTGCAGGACTAGAACCACTTAAAAAGGTGGCAAACATGTTGCTTGAGCTGTACATTAAATCGTAACACAGAGGTCAAGACAATCTAGTCTCAGCCTTGGACACATGTGGTTGAGAACAAACAGTCTCCCCCCCCCCACCTCTAACAAAGTTACTTCTGTGTGTTTAAACCAAACCTAAAATTGAGGAATGATTATACCTTTCATTTGAATTATAAGCAGCATACAAGTCCACTAATTGTATTAACTCCCTAGGAAACAGCACTTTGAGGCACAAGAGAAGTCACTGTCTTTTAAAGTAAGTACAGTGAGCTAAAGGCAAGGAGCTGTTGACTACGAAATGGGGGGAGCCCTCCAAACCCCCTCCTCCCTCAAGGACAACTTGAATAAAGCACAATTCTTGATCTAGTTTATAAAAGGAAACAAGATGAGCTCCTGTGCATCTTAGGTTTGATGCAACAGTACAGTCTGTATCTCAAGTACAGTTTTAGTGGTCCAAGAAAAGGTTGGGAAATGTGAAAGAATTACAGAATTTGTCATATTTTTTCCCCTGGTTTCCACAAGTGAAACACAACCTCACAAACAGGAGTGCTGGGTGGCGGCAGTCCTCTCACTGCTACAGTTCTCTCAGACAAATGTGAACTAGATCCACAAGTGCTCTACATGTAAAAATAATCTGAGTTATCACACAACCAAATAGACAATTATTAGCCTCTCAATCTTAAAAGTGTGAATATATGCAACTCATGAGTTGTGCTCAGAAGCTTTCTGAAGTCCTAATGTCAAAATAAGACTGTGAGCCTAGTGGTATGTCCACCCCTTCACCTTCTCTTCTGCTTCCCTTCACTCGTCCACAGATGCTGAAACTCGAAGTCAGCAAGCAGTTTTATTCAAAGAAAAACTGACTGCCCAGAATACTTCCCCACTGCAGCATATACACACACACTCCACACTCATGTTTTAAAGGGATTTGTTTTTAGAGCCAATCCAAATTCTGTGCACAGAAATGTAAAATTTCCAGAAATTTCAAAGCCTACCCAAGGGAGGGGGTTCAGAAAAAAAAATATGGAGATTTTCAGGAAAAATGTTATATTAATCTGCTTCAAAAAACTGAAAATCACTCACATTCAGAAGATAAAATGCCTCACATATAACGTGGCTTGGCATAGACGTATCATACATGTATTATACATGAAAAGTACAGGTTTTTTTTTCCAGAAAATAATTACAAATTGAATTTACTTTTTTAAATTTTATTTTTGTTACAAATTAAGCCACATGGTCCTAACTATAAGGTACCTCTTTGCTTTTGCCAGTTTATGAGGAGCTGTCAGAACAAAACCAACAACAGAAAAATCATCAACATTAACAAGATACTTAACATTACAGTATTTTGTCTCCTCTAGTCTTCCTTAGTGCCAGGCAAACACAGAGCACTCATTCCCATAAAAAGAACTGAAAAAAGGAAATCAAGACCAAGAATTGTAATGATGTGAGATACTGTACATACCCTTGAATAAAGGTTTACCTTCTACATAGCTTTTAGACATAATGCAGGAGTAAACAAATGAACATCTTTTCTTAAATGTATTATACTTCATTCTAAAAGAGAATATTCCGTAACACATTTTTTCAGTTTTTTCCAGGAAAAAGAAGAGCTTTATTAAAAAAAAAAAACCTCATTTTCCCCTGAATTTTCAGTTTTTCCTCCAGGCTTTCACATCTTAAATTGTTCATCTTGTTGGTCAGAGGAACTGAATACGGTGCTGACACAAGTCATCACAAGTTAATATGTAAAGAAGACCCTCCCCCCAAAAGTCAACCTCCCCCCAAAAAATCCAAACCCATCTGAATTAGACTTGTGGAAGTAAAATCCCATCATTCTGGTACTTGTACCTGTCAAACATGGTTCTGGCACAAGTTGTAATTATTATACTAGGATCAAATAATGATTTTAAAGCAATCTTGTAGTTAACCAACTCTACCAGGACAAACAAATTGCCAGACTTAGGCCTCAATCCTATTGTTACTCCTGATTACAGCAGCACCACTGAAGCAATGGGGTTTACCTATGTATTGACTTGCTGCTCAACCATAGATTGAATGAGTCTACTCTAATTGGAACTAACCAACAGGATTCCAGCGTTTCTCAAGTGGGAGTTCATGGATGTGCGAGGGTGGGGGAAATCCATGAACCAGAAGCCAAAAAAAAAAGATTTTAACCTTTTATTTCCTTTCCATTACTTTGAATTTCTCCTGTCATTATGAATTTTAAGGTTAAAAATTAGACTTTACAAGTATTCCTAGTAAATTGTTCCACATGTTTGTCAGAAGAACTCAATCCCTAATGCAGGAAAAAGTAGTAGTAGTACACAAAATTCTATGGTTATGTTCTTATGTATATTTTTTTTCCTGTGGAAGGGGTTCATAGCTTTCATCAGATTCTCAAAGGTGTGAATAGCCCCCACCCAAAGTTGAGAACCTACTTTCCACAGCTATTCAAGACAACTTTCCTCTGGATTAAATTAAGATCCATCTGGAACATCCTTCCAAACACAGAGTCCCCCAAGAATTACTCACGAACATTTATAACAATGCCATTAGTTCCAAACAACCAAGACACTGCTCAAATTAAAGTCCAGATTAAGGATTCTACGTTTGATCTATAATTAAGTAACTGATTAATCACACCAGCTCTTGCTTTCAGACCTAGTATCTAACGTAAAGTTAGTACAGTATAATGTAATGCATAGAACAATTCAGAGCCTCGATCCCAAATGAATTAAATTAAATCAACTCCTCTTGATCTTCATTTGCTTGGGTTTCTCTGTAAGAGTCCTAAGCAAATGAAGTGCAACAGGAGTTGATTTATTATAACTGGTTCAGAATTGAATAATATATGTTTATCCTTCTTTAAACTGAAGAGATTCAGCTTAGGAAAAAAATCTATGTCAGAAGACATTAACTTCTAAGAAACAACTTCTAAGTTGTTTCTGCTCTCAACTTCTTTGTTTTTAAGTACAGATTAAAAGAGAGATTTTAAAAAATATAAAAACCAATATGTTAAAGCCTACTCTCCAACTCTTCAAAACTGAATCCATGACCATGACTCTTTATCATTTTTTTTTCTATACAAGAACAAATCTGGGCAAAAATATATGACTCTTAAAGTCAAGCAATATATTCTTTTATTGTATTTACTGTTGTGCAAATCGTGAATATTTAGTCAGCCAAATACTGTAGTAAGTCCTTTTAATTTCCCCATTCTGTCCTATTAACTACAAGATCCAGAAAGCTTAGGATCCTTAAAGCACAATCCCATAAACATATTCAGTGGAGCTAACTTCTGAGTTAGCAAAGCATGTTTAGGGCTACAGAGTAACTGCAATGCTTATTTGGGAGTAAGCTGCGCTGAAAGCCACAAAACTTGCAATTGAGTATTTGCAGGACTGTGCTACAGACCTATGTGATTTTGCATGGTGTTCATGTAGATATAAAGAAAGCACCAATCAGAAATTACAGTTGTCCCTTCATATTCACTGGGGTTTGGTTCCAGGACCCCACACGGATACCAAAATCTGTGAATACTCAAGTCCCATTATATGCAATGACATAGCAAAATGTCATGCTATATCAAAATGACATAGCAAAATGGCAAAATCAAGGTTTGCTTTTTGGATTATTGTTTTTTTAAGAATATTTTCAAGCTGTGAATACTTAAATCCATGGATACGGAGGGACAACTGTAATGTCAAAACAGCTCCCTAAATTCAAGAATATTACTTTTGCAATGCAAGACGCCTATGGGATGAGAATGTTTATATGACGCTCCAAACTGCTAAAAGGTTATCTGTCCAGCAAGTACTGCATGTGTTTAGACTGTTATAACTACCAATTAATACAGATATATTTCTTCATGACCAGATCGTCGGCTCAGACTTCAGATGGCGTCTCTCCTCTTAATGACTGTCTTAGAGCGGTAATGGAGTGGATGAGGAAAAACAAATTGAGACTAAATCCAGATAAAAAACGGAGGTACTGACAGTCACAGGCCCGAAACCAGGTCTGGGAATACAACTTCCAGTCCTGGATGGAGTCACACTCTCCTCTAAGGACTGTGTTCGCAGTCTGGGGGTACTCCTAGATTCATCGCTTCTCATGACTAGTCAGGTGAGTGCAACTGTCAGGAGTACCGGTTATCAGCTTCGGCTGATATGCCAGCTGCGCCCTTACCTGGATACAAGGGATCTGCAAAACTGTGGTACATGCTTTGGTAACCTCATATTTGGATTACTGTAACGCACTCTACATGGGGCTACCCTTGTGCCTAACCCGGAAACTTCAACTGGTACAAAATATGGCAGCCAGGTTAATTACAGGTACATCTAGGAGAGAGCATATAACACCTGTGCTTAAATCTCTCTACTGGCTGCTGATCAGTTTCCAGGCACAGTACAAGGTGTTGGTTTTAACCTTTAAAGCCCTACATGGCTTGGGTCCATCTTATCTCCGGGACCACCTCATCCCATGATTCCCCCCCCTGCACACTGCGGTCCTCTGGGAGGAACCTGCTGCAGCCTATGAAAACTAGGCTGTCACAGACCTCCCAGAGGGCCTTCTCTTCTACGGCTCCCAGACTTTGGAATGGCCTGCCAGACAAGATCCGTCTTACCACTACTCTTGATAGCTTCAAGAAAACGCTAAAGATGGACCTCTTCCAGCAGGCCTTCTCAGAATAACTTCCCGGCTCAAGTGGAGTTGATTGCTTACCCGCCCCCCTGCCGCTATTGCCATTTATTTATTTATTTATTTATTGTATAGTGTATTGTATTTTATCTTTGTTTTAATTCTCTACTAGTTTAATTTAGTTTTAAGAGGTGGGAAGGTTAGGATTGGGAAGGATTGTTTTAACTTGCTGCTGTTTTAATCCTGTTGTACGCCACCCTGGTTGCTGAGCAGAGGGGCAGGTTAAAAATAAAAATGTATTATTATTATTATTATATGCCTACCATTGTTCATGCATTAAAATGCACGCTTGCCTGTTTAGTAAATCTAATTTAGAAACCTGAATTTAAATCAGTCTGGATTTAAATTCAGTCACCTTGATTTAAATAAATTCATGCTGAAAGTCATTCAGCTCAAAATGACTTAGCTTCCTCTGGACTGAGTCCAAGATATATGGGAGTTTTGGAATGAAACATTATCATTAAGAATTTGGCTATATTCCTAAGCATCCTTACTAGGGAGCAAAACCACTGGACTCAATGGAACTTACTTCGAATAAACATGACTGACACTATCCTGCAAGAAAGCAATTCACTAATTCTTTTAAATGATTTTGGTTCCCATGGCTTGAAATTATACCCACAAGAAAGATAAAGAGCAAAACTCCTCCTACACGTGTTCTGTTCTCTACCTTTCAAGACGCCTAAAACTTCCAATTAGCTAGTGAACAATTAAGAGACTGCCTTTAGATTTCCAAGGGTGGATCTTCCACTTGCTTTACTTAGCAGAAATGCATCTTCGTAATGCAAGATCTTAGATTCTAACTTGATTAGTCTACGATAGCTTTCTCCATGGCCACTATGAGACTAAAACCAAGACAGACAAGACAACAACAATTCCATTTCTGTCTTACTCCACCACCACCACCACCCACATTAAATTCCAGCCTAAGAAAAAGTTGCACAGAACTTTGAAGTTTGCATACCACATTATGTGCACTGGCTGATCTCAAAAAAGTTATTATCTTAAGTTTCCTTTAATGTTTTCTTTTGACATCTTGATCTTAAAATGCTCATGCTTATGTAGGAATGTTTGTGAGTATCTAATTAACAGTAAAATCCTATGTGTCTACTCAGATGCAAATCCCACCAAGTTCCAATCCCACCAAGTTCCAGGGAAAAAAACACGTGTGTGTGTGTGTGTGTGTGTGTGTGTGTGTGTGTCAAAGGGTGGTAACTGTGTGACCTTCCAGATGTTGCTAAATCCAACTTCCAGATTTCTCGCCACTGGCTATTCAACCTCAGGTTGGTGGTATTTACAGTCCAACAGTATCTGACTGTAGCTTAAGGCTTTAAAAAAAGAACATAAGTGGGCAAATTAAAAACTCCAGATTTGATAATACCATTCTGAGACCTCTACAATATTATAAAGATGAATTTCCGAGTCCTCCAGGACTCTTCATCAAGGCTGAGCACTACAGAACTCCCAAGTTCTGTAACACCCGGGCCTCATGAATAATCCTGCTGGACTCAAAACTCCCCATCTTAATGATATTATAGTAGTCCCAGAAGAAATTTTTTCTGTTCATGGACTACAGAGCTGTATTAACTTTACAGCTGTACAGGCAAGTAATTTTACAGGGCCATTCTGTTGCTGTTTTCCCTGCACAATCCACCAGGTCCTACCAATCTACAAGTGCGTCCACAGAAGGCCGTGCTCTCAATAAGACATCTGTTCAAGATCTCTGCCAAAGCAGAAAAGGGAATGGTTTAGATACATTGCACAGCATTCTCCCACTATTTTATGTCTCTTCCACACCGCACAATTATAGTGCTATGTCACATGAACTGCCATGGCTCCATCTCCATGGAATCCTTGGATTTGTAGTTGACAGGGTATTTAGAATTCTCTTTTGCTAGAAAACTCTAGTTCCTCACCAAACTGTAAATCTGAGGATTCCACAGGATAGGGCCTAAAGTAGCTGTTAAAGTGGAAATGAAAGTGCTTGTGAAAAGGGAAATAATGGCAAAAAAAGAAAGGTAGAATGCTAAGAAAGGTAACACAGAGAGAGAGAAAAAATGCAAGAGAGAAAAACAGTTGCTAACTTCAGAATGAGAACAGCTGCATCTTCCCAAAGAAGATTCCATACCACGGAATATATACATCTTGGCAAGTGTCCCAAGGGTCAAAGCAGCACAGAGAAAGCCAACCTTTCAAGGTTTCCTCTCCCTCCTTTCCAGTATTTCAGCAGTTGGTGGCCATCAATATTAAAACAACTGCAAGATGAACCAGAAGCAGTGCTACCCAACCGGAGTCAGGGCTGTTGGATGTGATGGGCCTAGCTCACAAAAGAGCAACAGTACCCCTGGGTGTAGCCTAGAGTTTCTGCTGTATTTGCAGGTTTTTAGCTGAGTTATCGATAAGCGAGGGTGCAACAGACTAAAGCCCAACCAATCACATCTGTGTAACCACTTCCTCCCCACTCCCAAATCAGGCTTGCTTAAGTAATCTCCCAGGATGGCAAAGGCAGCAAGTACAAGCAGCCCAGCACGCAGGACCAAAACGGACCACCTCAAATTTGCCTAGTAAACTGTGCCTGTAAACCTACCTTTTAACCCCTGGCAAAGAATAAGGGGGGGGTGGAGGGAGAGATGGGAACTGCAATGAAAATTTAAGCTAACAGGAGTAACAAAAATCCTTTTAAAAAAATCCATCTGAAGAATTAAGAAATGTAAAATTAAGTCAAAGGGGTGGGGCGGGGATTAAGAGATTTGGGGAAAGTGGAGAGAGCCTGTGCCAAATCCACACTACACAAATAATCCTGTTTGAAACTGGATTATTTGCCACGGCTCCTTCCTATGGAATCCTGGGATCTGTAGTTTGGTGAGGCACCCGCACTCTGGCAAAGAAGACTAAAGCCCTTGTAAAACTACAAACCCCAGGATTCCATAGGAAGGAGCCATGGCAAATAATCCAGTTTCAAACAGGATTATTTGTGTAGTGTGTGGATTAGGCCCCACCTGTAATAAGTCTGTTGGTAAGGAAATTTGCTGCAAACTGGGAAAAGTCATCTAAAACAGATATATCTGTGGGGACACCTGATTAATACTGCACGTTGGAGTGGGGGGGAGACCTCTATTTCGGGTGTGACATTCAAGGCAGGTTGGGAGCCTCCAGTCCAGGAAGGCGCACCAAGGAGTGTCATTATGGCAACTCTGGGGCAACTTGCTTCCCAGCTGCAGGAGCCAGAAAATGTGGGAGAAAAGGAGGGGAGAGGGGGTGTGAGGGGCTTGTGTCTGGGCATGGGCCCCTCAAAACGCAGGCCAACAAAGAGGGGGGACCTTGAGTGGTTCTAGAAGGTCCCCCCTTTCCTTCCTCTCTCTTTCCATCACCCCCCCCCAGTTCATGGATGGCAAGATGGAAGAGAGGAGCCCAAGGGTGCTAGCTAGGACATATCACACTGGAGCACTATTATTTCTCTTTAGCTGCTCTGACTTCCTCCTGTGGAACTCTAGGGTTTGTAGTTTAGGGAGGCCTAAGAGCTCTGTGGCTGAGAGTTCTAAACGCCCCTCCCTAAACTGCAAATCCCAGGATTCCACAGGAGGCAGTTACAGCGGAATGATAGCGCTAGAAAAGTGTACTATGGTATCTGTGAAGAGAAGGAAGTCAAGTTTGCAGCAGCAGCAGCAGCAGGAGGAGGATGGGGCACTGCAGTGCCGGCTGCCTGCGCCGCAATGAGAGCCTCCGGGCAGGAGGGAGGCGAGACGCCGGTAGGCCCCAAAGCCGGCTGACGAGGCATCCTCCCTGCCCGCCGCAGCCCCGCCAGCCCCCCCCCCCAACACATACACACGCCCACCCCCATCCCCGGCTCGGTGGGCGCCACTGACCGATCACCTCCTGCAGTTCATAGGCGTCCCGGCAAATGGGCCAGCCCGCGGCTTGGGGCGCCGGGCTCGGCGGAGGCGCGGAGGGAGCAGCAGACGCCGACGCCGCCGCCACGGGAGGCACCGGCTGGCTCGGGCTCGGCGGCTGCGGTGGTGGCGGTGGCGGAGGCGGCGCCGGTGGAGGCTGCGGCTGCGGGACGTGAACAGGCGAAGACTCGCTCGGCTCCGCCATGATGCTGCTGCTGCTGCGACGGGCGTGGGCTGCTGCTGCCGCTACTCCTCCTGTTGCCGGAGCGCCCCAGCGGCCAGCCACCGTCTCCCAACTTCCCCGCCAGCAGCACCTTTAACCCCCCTCGGCTGCTCGACGCCTCGCCCGCCCTCCGCCCGCCCGCCTGCCAACCACACACGGCCGCCGGGGAGGGAGGGAGGGCGGAGGCAGGAGACGCCGCTTCTCTCGCTTCCTTTCCCTCCACACCACACAAATGAGCCACTTTGAAACTGGGTTATATCCCCACGGCTCCTTCCTATGCAATCCTGGGACTGGTCGCTTATTATTTTTAAAATTAAGTTACCAAGATTAAGTATGATATAGAAGCATAAGAGTTGGAAGAGACCACAAGGGCCATCCAGTCCAGCCCCCTGCCATGTAGGAATACACAATCAAAGCATTCCTGACAGATGGCCATCCAGCCTCTGTTTGAAAACCTCCAAAGAAAGATGGATAGATATAGATATAGATATAGATATAGATATATGGCTATGTGACAAATGTTGCTGTCCTTGAGCAAGCAGGGATCACCAACATTGAGGCCATGATATTGAGAACACAGCTGCGCTGGGCAGGGCATGTTTCTAGGAAGGAGGACCATTGCCTCCCCAAAATAGTACTCTACGGTGAACTTGCCACGCATCAGCCTAAGAGTGGCACTCCAAAAAAACGATACAAGGACCCCCTGAAACAACATCTCAGGCTTGGCCAAATTGATCACCAACAATGGTCCGCCCTGGCCTCACATCGGGAGGTATGGAGACGCACAATCCACAATGCTGCAGCCTTATTTGAGAACTCACGACAAACAAGTCTTGAAGAATCACAACCTGGAAACATCACCCAAGGAGACCTTCTGCTGTGCTTTTTGCAGCCGGACTTGTTTATCTCGGATTGGCCTTTTTAGTCATTAGCGCGCTTGTAGAAAGCGCGGGATGAGTCCTTCCTGAATCTTCATTTGCGAAGAAAAGCCAGAGAGAGAGAGATATAGATATAGATACAGACACTTAATTTCAGCCATTGGCCAATAAGATAAAATAGTAAATACAATCATAAGTTTTAGTAAAAACTGATAAAAGAAAAAACAGACAGAGTTTAGATGACTCACATCAGCCACTATTTCTGACCATTTGGGGTCATAACTTGCACATAATATAGAAAAAAACTTATGCTACTTTGAACATAACCGTTTGCTCCTGATTATCCAGCGAATAACACAAATAGAAGACGTCAGAATGGCCCAGGAATGTGTATATATACACATACACACACACACTAGCTGGACCCCACCTACCATACACTGTTTAAAAACTCCCCCAAAAAACACCTGGTAGACCTCACAACACCCCTGTAAGGTAGGCCAGTGGATTTGAATTCCTCCTCCTCTTTCTCAGCGTTCCACAGTTTTCCCAGAATTGCTGAGGGTGACTCGCTCTGTTGCCCTGCCACTGCCACCGCCACCAATTGACTGCCTGCGTTCTATTGCTGCAACAACAGTAGCATGCTGCCGCTGCCAGTTTAATGCCTGGGTCCCATTGCAGGTGGCCCATCACTGCCATCAGTTGACTGTCTGGGTCCCAATCTGGGCCACAGTGGCAGGAATGTGGGTTACAGAGTGAGTGAAAGGAGTGCATTGTGAGATGGAGAGGGAATTTGCATGTGGGTGGTGATTGGTTGGGTGTGTTTTCTGAGCAGCCAATTGGCACACTGGGAAAGGCAACATACCCAAGAGAATTGTATATATAGATATATATGATCATGCTGTTAAATCTTGTTCTAATTGCCAAAAGAAACATTTTCTATTCTCCTTACAAAGAAACACATACAAGAAACACATAATACCATTTCAACATATGCTTAGATTGTAGCAGAAAAACATAATCCATTTACAATCTCCGTTTCTCCACTACAGTAGGACCCCGTATCCATTGGGGATTGGGTCTGGGGGGCCGTGGATACCCAAAACCATGGATAATAGCCAATGCCATTGAAAATAATGGGACTTCCAGTTTAAAATACCATAGAGTTGCAGTGGATGACCTAGAAAATGGCTAGAGAGGACACATTTTCTGGGAAGATTCTGTGGTAGGTGTGCTGTTTTGTGTTCCATGGATAATCGAATCAGTGGATAATGAATCAGTGGATATGGAGGTCCTACTGTACTAGATGTTTCTCCTACTTCTGTCCTGCTTTATCTGGAATTGTTCAATTACTTCCTCATTACAAACTGCTTTTCAATTCTATGTTACATTTCCTTGATACTTTTATTCTCAAATGTTGTTATATATGTATATGTAAACTACATAGAAATAATGTATGTTTATTTCAATATCTGCTTGTTGCATTAAAGGTTTAAGTCTCATAAATTTTTCCATCTCTTTTTCCAGCCAAAGAGTGCTGCCAAAGCTTTCTCTGCCAAAGAGTGCCTGTGCCTCACCAAACTACAAATCCCAGGGTTTCATAGGGAGGGGCCATGGCAAATAATCCAGTTTCAAACTGGAATATTTGTGTAGCGTGGATTTCTTGTGGATTTTATGTGCATTTGAATGCTGTAGTGGCCCTATGGCATAAAAGCAGCAGCTTGAAGAAACACTGGTCAGGCATGAAAGAATTCATCGTCATCATCATTATTTTATTGCAGTCCATAGACCCAAAATGTACAAGTAAAAACAATCAACAATAAAACCCACCTATGACAAAAGCATATGAAATCCTAATTTGCACTCTGGCCTATTTCTTTGTGTAGAAAAGGATTTGAACCTTGGCAGCTTTCAGAGAGGAATTTGGCTACAGCTAAGGTAACCTTTGGGCATTTTGTCTTCCATCAAAAAAGTTTACATATAAGATTCATGAAAGAATGGGCAAATAGTGGCCCATACTCTGGGCTGGGGAGAAGAATCGTAGAGTTGGAAGAGACCAAAAGGGCTATCTAGTCCAATCCCCAAATAAGAAGGGGTTTCCTCAGGAGCAGGGCCCTCCATGGGAGAGGTCAGAGGTGGGGAGGGAGGCTTACTCTTAAGTCAGCCAGCACAGCATGCCTTCAGTGGGAGTTTAAACTCAGGGATTTTTTTTTACTTCCTTGTCAGTGGGTAAAGACAGAGGATGATGAATGGGAAGAGGCATTTGATGGTGCAGATTGTCACCCTTTCGCAGAGGAGCCAAGCAATAAACGAAAATGTTTCATTGAGTTCAAGATACACTTCTTGAATCCTCTTGTGACATGGCTTGCAAAAGGCTTAAGCTTTCTTCTGAAGTTCATATTTATGGATAAAGGAGATTATGTTAATTCGAAGTCTTGGCTAATACAGACCAAGGAGTGGCTATTCCTTTCAAAAATAAAAGGGCCTTGAGCTAGTAGATGTGGTTATAGTGAAATTACAGGAAGGAAGCACAAAGCCTTAGGTTGGTTTCCCTACACACACACAAACACACACACACACACACACACAGCTGCTTTGAGCAATAAGTGGTACTTTCTGTAGCAGAGGGAACAGCAGAGACCTGTGGCAGCTTAAAGGTGAACACATTCGCCAATTTTTATGGAGTGGTCCCTGCTTCATCAAGTGTGTAAAGCTCTGGTTCATAACCTTTCCTTTACCAGGGACCCCCTTTAAATATTTTTTGTTGCTGAGGACCTGTAAGACTTAACTCAAGATTTAAACCCTAACAACAACACAATTACACCATCCATTATCTTTCCCCCTCAGAGGCACTGAAGGGGAGGGAAGACTTTTCTCCTGCTTCTTCCTGCAAATTTATGGCTAGAGTGGATTGAACATCAATGTGCAGGCCAAGCCAGCAAGCCAGCCCTTGCCTTGTCTCCTGTCACCTGGGCTGAGCAGCCTTCATGGACCCCCTGTGGGGATGTTGCAGCCCTCTGGGGGTCTGCAGACCACAGGTTGAGAACTACTGGTGTAGTCTTATCTGGGATTCCAGGTATACAATATTTACAGTAAACACGGTTGAATTGAACAAGCTAGGGGAAGTTCTGGCTTGGGGAATTCTGGGAGCTGTAGTCCACAAATGAACTTTTTCACACTGTGCAATTACATTATTAATATTGGCTATTCACAGAACCACTGCTGATAATACACATACATTGCAATTATATTGTGTATATTGTGTTAAACTAGGCTGAAGAGGTGTGAGGCTAATGTGTGTCATTCCTAAGCATGAAGGAAAGCAAATGGTGATATGGCCCTGTAATGAGGCAAACAAGAGTCATCATGGTTTAGCGGTTTGAGTGTTGGACTAGGACTCTAGATACCAGGTTTTGAATCCTCGTTTGGCCATTGAAACACACTGGCAGACTGTGGCAAGTCACACTCTCTCAGCCTCAGAGGAAGGCAAAGACAAAACCCACTCTGAACATATCTGGCCAAGAAAACCCCATGATAGTTTTGCCTTAGAAATGTCAGAAATGATACAACAACAACAAAAAGAGGCAAAAACTGGGGGTCATTCCAGGATCATCCCATAAATATACTATTATTTCCAGGCCAAATGTCTGGCAGTGCAAAACAGTAATAAATAAGAATGATTCTGAGAATACACAGAGTGCTGTTTCTTCACTGTTGAGTAACATCTTCCCATTGCCACAAATCTGGAATGAGGTTATGGTTTCCAAATTAAGGAGAACCTTCATGCATAGTTGATCCTCAGCTCTTTTCTTTTCAGGTGTTGCTCAGTGGCAAATGCCTACTACTGTATTTGTGTTTGAATTTGTTAAGGCAGCATTTCCCAACTTGGCATCCTCCTGATGTCTTGGACTATAACTTCCATCAGACCTAGCCAGCCTTGCTGCTAACAGTTATAGCACAAAAGAGCTGGAGAGCATTAGGTTCTGCAAGTGTGTTATAAATAAAAATTTGAATGTTATTTCTGAGTAAATCTGCATAGGGTTGCATTTCACTACCATCCTGAATGCACCTGACTTCATCTGAATTTGGAAGCTAAGCAGGATCGGGCCATGGTAGTCATTGCATGGGAAGATCACCATGGATCTCCAGGTTGGGCTAGAAAAGGATCCTGCCTAAGACCCGGGAGAGCCATTGCTA
This sequence comes from Gambelia wislizenii, assembly GCA_030847615.1. Taxonomy (NCBI): domain Eukaryota; kingdom Metazoa; phylum Chordata; class Lepidosauria; order Squamata; family Crotaphytidae; genus Gambelia; species Gambelia wislizenii. The sequence goes on along the minus strand of JAUMIR010000001.1, from coordinate 284,382,926 downwards.
CCAATCAGAGTTGACCATACGGGACTAGAAGGACTGATTACCTGATTCTGTGTAAGACAGCTTCCTATGTTTCTATATTAATCTGGTAAAAAATACTTGTAGTCATGCAAAGCAATAGGAAAAAGATTGATACATTAAGTATCTCATTTATTTATTTATTTATTTGGGCAGGAGCTTCACCATTTTTCTGAAGAGGATAAACGCACTGAATACCAGAGCCACTGGCTACCTATTGCTGTGGCTCTAATCTAACTCTAAATTGAAGGGGTCAAATGTGTGGAATGTTGCTAATCAGCCTATTTTCTGCCAAGTGAATGTAGTTTTTCTGTTTTACACTAGCACGTGTACATGAGTTTTCTTATCAGCCTAGCAGATCAGTTCTATGCAGCTCAAGGAAATATTATTGTGTTTCAACCATTTTTTAGTTATTTGAGCATGCATCCCTATGCAGTGGTACACAGATTGTTTGCATGGTCATCTTGCAGTGTGTGTCACCCAGCAACTGGGAAAGCTGAATAACACAAAACAAGTTACATAGAGTCTATTCCACTTCTCCAGGAGGATGTAATGATGACTGTTGGAAAGCAACTACTACAGGGTGGCCAGTTTGTGTGTTTGTTAAGGCTAAGTAATAACATTTTAATAAGTCTTCTTGGGTCCTATCTAAACAGTCCAAATACTGTACTCCTCATAGAATTTACTGGGAATACAATATGTCTAAATGGGAACCCGCATCAATGTATCATATTCATAGAATCATAGAGTTGGAAGAGACCTCAAGGGCCATCCAGTCCAACCCCCTGCCATGCAGGAATACACAATCAAATCATTCCTGACAGATGGCCATCCAGCCTCGGTTTAAAAACCTCCAAAGAAGGAGACTCCATCACGCTACGAGGCAGTATATCCCACTGCCAAACAGCTCTTACTGTCAGGAAGTTCTTCCTAATGTTCCGGTGGAATCTCTTTTCCTGTAATTTGAACCCATTGCTCCATGTCCTAGTCTCTGGCGCAGCAGAAAACAAGCCTGCTCCATCCTCAGTATAACATCTCTTCAAATATTTAAACATGGCTATCATGTCCCCTCTCAACCTTCTCTTCTCCAGACTAAGCATGCCCAGCTCCCTAAGCTGCTCCTCATAGGGCATGGCTTCCAGACCACTCACCATCCTGGTCGCCCTTCTCTGGACACATCCCAGCTTCTCAATATCCTTCCTGAATTGTGGTGCCCAGAATTGGACACAGTACTCCAGGTGAGGTCTGACCAAAGCAGAATAGAGTGGCACTATTACATCCCTTGATCTAGATGCTATACTCCTATTAATGCAGCCTAGAATGGCATTGGCTTTTTTAGCTGCTGCATCACACTGCTAACTCATGTTCAGCTTGTGGTCCACAAAGACTCCTAGATCCCTTTCGCATGTACTGCCCTCAAGCCAGGTGTCATCCATCCTATATCTGTGCCTTTCATTTTTACTGCCCAAGTGTAGTATCCTACATTTCTTCCAGTTGACATTCATTTTGTTAATTTTGGCCCAGCTTTCTAATCTGTTGAGGTCATTTTGGATTCTGATGCTGTCCTCTGGGGTATTAGCTACCCCTCCTAATTTGGTGTCATCTGCAAACTTGATAAGCATACCCTCTATTCCCTCATCCAAGTAATTGATAAAGATATTGAATAGCACTGGGCCGAAGACTATTCGTAAGGGGGCAGCAAAAAACTCCAAAAACTATGCCCAGAGAGTCTTTGCAGCTTTTCCCAGAGTTTTTAAAAAGCTCTGTAGGAAATGCGCATTTCCACTCGTTAAGACAGTAGCATTTGCATCACTGCGCTTTCCCATATGAGAGAAAGTCCAAGCTGATTGGCCGGATGAGCATGAGGGTGGGGCTTGCTAACAGGGCAAGTGCCCGCTGCTGGCATGTTGGATTTTCGCCTTAGGTAGCGATCACTAATGCAATAAAACAGCGATTTGTATTATCTTTCTCTCTCTCTTTTTGTAAATATGAAATATCGCTTGTGCGCACCACGGTAAACTTTTTTGAAAGGTTGGCAGCAGCAGATTTAAAAACGAGTAATTCACTCTTGGTGACCATCTTGGCTAAAGGGCATGCAAAGTTTATGGGGGCAGTAAAACCATTAAGACAGTTTGCAGCTGCTGTGACCCTTTAGAAAAGTTGAGTTTGTTATAATACCTAACGTTTCCATGTCTATGGTACAGTGAGTCCCCTACAGGTTTTATTCAGAACTTTAAAGCAGCTGTCCAAGATCTTGAAGGTATTTTGGGGTTAGGGGTCAGCACCTTGGATAGCTCCTGTAGAGTCTGGAATAAAACCAAAAGCAGATTCACTGCACCCCAGACCTGGAAGCCACTGGTTGTGCCTAGTCCAACAGTTCTTTCCAGCAATAGAACAGACATCACTGGCAAAGAGACTTCTCCCTGCAGCCCTACACACCTTTCCACTCTCAGTATAGGGTTCATGGTGGGCTGCAGTGGGGAGGAAAAGAAGGGAATGACACTCTGCAAACGAAACTCAGCCCTCAAGGACTGACACCACATTTACCTCCACAATTTCACAAAGGCTGTCAAAAAAATTGAGTAGGCATGTTTTCTAAAAAGTTAGTACTTTCTTTATTAAATCTCTTGCTCTCTGCCTCAGTTGAGCTGAACTCTAGCACATTCACATATTAAAAGTCTAACACAAACAAAGTTCTGACAGACGTTATGTTTTAATTCTGCTTATTACTGACAGATATTTGAAGGTTATGTCAAAATAATACTGGAAGTTATCTCGGGATTATGAAACTCCACAGCAACTGTAGACTCATAGATGAGAACAAATGATAACATCTTGGTTCCTAATAAAATAGACTGAGAAGGCTGTGTTAAAGTCTCTCTGTGTATACCATATAAAAAAGATAAATAGACCAGGAAAAAAATAACATTGCTTTGTAGCTATGTCAAGGACTTGTAAGCAGAAGTTCTAAAAATGAATAAATCTTTATTGAGTTGTTAAAGGCAACAGAGATTCCTTTTTAAGAAAGCAGGCAAGTCTTCCTGATTAAAGACATAAGTAAATCCTCTCCCAGTGCTTCTCTTTTTGTATTGGTAGAGACAGCATGTAGTAGTTGGACTAGAAATCTTGGGAGACCAGGATTCACATCTCCATTCTGTTGTGGAAACCAAGTGGATGACACTGGGCAAGTCACACTCAGAGCCTCAGAGGAAGGCAATGGCGAACCTCCACTGAACAAATCTTGCCAAGAAAATCCTGTGATAGGGTTGCCTTAAATTGCAAATGACTTGAAGGCACACAACAACAAAAGACAATCCAAGAACTTGTCTTAATAGTGCCAACGGCTACCCATGTTGTTCTGCAGTTTTGTGAAGGAGGGGGCCAAAACATTAAAAACTCAGCAGGAAAAGCCTTTGCGGCTTTTGCCAGAGTTTTTGAAAAACAACAGGTGCATTTTCCTCCTCGTTCAAGAAGCACAACCCTGACTGGCTGGGTGAAAAAAAAGGGTTGCTAACAGGCGGCCTGTCCAGAAAGCAACTAGTTACCAGCAAAGTATAAACAGCACTAGTCTGGGCAGGTAGCCAACTGTTACTTAGCTCATAGGAATGCAAACACACTCAAAGATTTAGTCCAGAAACACAGTCCAAAAGCTGAGAGGCTTATGGCAATCAGTCAGTGTGGTCCAAAGCAGTCCAAGGGTCAACAGGAGCAGGCAGCAGAGCAGTCAGGGACAGTCCAAGGTCTAAGCACGAGTCAAGGTAACAGAAGTCAAGATAACGGGAATCCAGGCACCAAAGTCAGCAGGAAGCTTTCACCAGGAAGATCAGTTGATCACTGACAAACACTCCTGCGCCTCTTCCAGCATATATAAAGCAAATATAAATATAAATATATAAAGGAGCCCTGGTGGTGCAGTGGTTAAACGTCAGCAGTGCAAGTCACCATGTTGCAAGTTCGATTCCAGCGGGCTCCAAGGTTCACTCAGCCTTCCATCCTTTTGTAGGTTGGTAAAATGAGTACCCAGCTTGTGGGGGCAATTAGCTAACACACATCGGAAACTGCTTAATGCAGTGTAGATGTGTAAATTTGCTATTGCTTAAAAAAAATTTTTGTAAGCCACTCTGATAGCCTTGTGGCTGAAGAGTGGGGTATAAATAAATAATAATAATTAAAAAAATTAAAATTAAGGCTTTGTCAGGTGTTTCTTAACGAGCAGCTTTTTCTCATAAAGTCTCAGAGATTTCCTCCGAGCTTCCTTTTGAGCTCGCTGCTGGGTATACAGTGGTGGAGGTAAGTCCCTCTCTTCTTCTTTGTCCTTATCTGAGCAGGCAGGAATCTGCTGGGACTGATGCCAACCCACTTGGACCAGCTCTTCCTCTGCTCGAGCCTCTAGGTTGGCAGGGTTCCCTGCTGGCACAGGTGTAGGTAAACCTGTACCAGCGTCCCTAGGGCCATTCCCTACCATGCCCTCTCCCTCCTCCTTTGACTCTATACCCTCAGCAGGCTCACAGGGCATGACACGGCCTGGAGCCACCATGTTGGTTTTTTCACCTTAGTGGGTAATCACTAAGGCAATAAAACAGGGTTGTTTTCTTTTTTGTATTGAAATATTGAAATATTGAAATATTGATCCAGCACACATGCTGAACAGTTTTTTAAAAAAATCCACAGTGGCAAAAAAAGTAGGTTAAAAAAAAAACAGGGGAAATCACTGAAGACCACCATTTTGACTGGCAGCCATACTAACCTTTGCAGGGGGAAGAAAAATACATTAAGACAAATCACAGCTGCTGCAGTTTGTTACTACTATGGAGCAATTTGTTTTTGGGCACCACTCAGGTCTTGTGTATACAAGGGAGGAAAAATACGAACGTGTCCAAAAAAGCAGGCATTTGTAACGATGCAACCTTTCTTCACAGTCAAAAGAGCCCCCCTAAACTCTGCATGACCCCCTAGCCAAGATGGTGGCCATGAGTGATTTACTCACAATTTTAAATCTGCCGCCACCAAATCAATTTTTTTTAAAGTTTCCTGCTGTGCGCCCAAGCGATAGTTCATATATTTTTTTAAAAAAGAAAGAGTATAAGAGCACCATTTTATCAATTTAACAGACCCTCGCTTAGCCAAAAAGCCAACATGGTGGCCACAGGCACTTTCCCTTTTGGCTAGTCCCACCCCCATGCTCATCTAGCCAATATGGTCTTGTCTATATGGTCAAAATAATATGAATGGGATGCGAACGTATGGCGATCCGTTCATACAGACATGCGCATAAATATGTGTCATTCAGAAGAGGGGCAGCCAAATCCACTGCAAAATCCATGTGCGTTGTGTCTGGGACTTCGTCCAGATTTTTAAAAAAGCTCTGTACGACATGAGTATGTGCAATCATTTGAACACTCGCATTTGCACAGATATGAACAGACAGCGTAATCAGATTGGCTGGACAAGCATGGGGGCAGGGCTAGCAAACAGGGAAAGCACCTATAGCCGCCATAATAAATTTCAGCTAAGCAAGGGTCCATCCGGTAAGTTGATAAAATGGTGATCTTATACTATTTTTTCTTTGTTTGTTTGTTTCTCATAAATACTAAATATTGCTTGTGCGCACCACGAGAAACTGGGGGTTTTTTGTTTGTTTTTTTAATATTTGGCAGCAGTAGAGTTAAAATCACAAGTATATCACTCACAGATGCCATCCTGGCTAGGGGTCATGAGGAGTTTAGGGGGGCTCTTTTGGCTGTGAAGACAGGTCACATAATTGCGAATGCCTGCTTTTCAGACGTGTTTGTATTTCCCCCCCCTCATATAGACAAGACCTCAGAGTACGCTGCCTGTTCGTACCTGTGGGAATGCAAGTATTCAAATAATCGTACATTCACATGTCATGTGGAGCTTTTTTAAAAATCCAGATGAAGCCCCTGATATGATGCACATGTACTTTGCAATGGATTTGGCTGCCCATCTTCTGAATCACACGTATTTATGCACGTCCATAGTTCGCATCCCGTTCGTATTATTTTGACCATATAAACAAGACCTCATTCTATCCATAAGAAAGACTTTTGCCGCTCCCAAGAATTAACTCAGGCCTAACCCTCTTGGCTTGATGAGACTGTACCGCAAACATCCATTAAAACGTTTGGGATCTTAGTTCCAGCACAACAATATTGTTTGGGGGGGGGGTTCATATTTATATATTTTTGCACATTTGACAAAGATAAAACTCCTGACTACTGACAGCGAGATGAGGAGAAACAACAGGCTGTTTTCTTTGAAGATAAAGTTGGGATTTTTCCACGGGGCTCTGTGTGCACAAAATATTTTGATTTGCCCATATGGGCATTTATTTGGTAGTTGTTTAAATATTTATATCCCCTCCTTTATCAGGAGCTCTTGGGGCAGCACACAAATCAAATCAACATAAAACTGATTAACACAATAGCAATGTTAGAACAATATAAAACAGGGGTAGACAACTGTGGAAAGGTAGGGGCCGCATTAGCCACCCAGGAGACCTTGCACACACACCCATTCCCACAAAAACAATTTGTGAAGGGAAAAAAACTCTTTTTTCCCTTCACAAATGCCCTCAAGGTGATATGGGGACATTTTCACCATGTTTTTTGGGCCTTCCTGGACCACTTTGGGCCCAAGTGAGGCCTTCTTTTAACAACAGGAAATGAGTAGGAGGCACTTCCAGTTCACTTCCTGATTTGCAAAAGGCCTCTTCTGAGCCTAATTGGCCAAGGGGTGGGGGAAACATGGTGGAAATTCCCCCATACACAATAGAGGGCAAAAACAATTGGGGGTGGAATTTTGCAAACATTTTTAGCCCTTTGCAAAATTCCACCCCCAATTGTGTTTTATAAAATTAATACCGTATGTATTTAGTCTAGGATGCCCTCCACACCTCCTAGAAGGCATTTTGGACCACAAAGTTGACCCCAGATGGCCCTAAGGGCCACAAAAAATGGCCCTATGGCGCTACATGCAGCCTGCAGGCCACACTTTGCCCATCCCTGATGTAAACAGACTAAATACATACTGTATTGATTTTAAAAAATTTTTTTAAAAAATCTTGTATATGTACACTGGGTGGAAATCAGTTAGGTCCCCAAAGGTTTAATACAGTGAAATATATATTTATATATTTAGTATTTAGTATTTAGCAAATGATACAAAATGTAAAAAAAACACACATGAAAAACCAAGTTTTTTCAAAAGTATTTTTTAAAGGGCTGATCTTGCAATCTAGTGGCAAGTAGAACATTTGTATTTTCTTATGAACCGCATGATGACAAATTTAATCAAGATTTAAACTTTTACTAACTGACTTTAATCCTTCTGTGGCTAATGCTCTAATGGCAGGAAGAGATGTTGATGTTGTTGTTGATTTCTAATCTGCTTTTTAGAGTAAAACTCTCACAGAACCAATTACAGATAACTAAAAAATACTAAGTAAAGCTCTGAAAATATTAAATACAGAAATAATTAAAATAACAAAAAGGATATAACACTGAAAGTAGCAGTAACAACAGAGGAAGGAGATTATCAGACTCAGCAAAAAGTACAAGAGCAGCACGCGAGGATGGCCTTACTGTCATGCAAACGGTACCCAGTTTCAGACGTCATCATCGTTGGGTGCTGCTCCTGTGCTGCAGCCATTAGTAAAGCGATGCATAGGAGCAGCATGCAATGATGAGGAGGACATCTGAAACTGGGTCCCATTCGCGGGACAGTAATGTTGTCTTCGCGTGCTGCTTTTGCACTTTTTGGACACATCTGATAATCTCCAAAGTCTTTGGCAGACGAGTAGTACAAGTGCCGTTGCCATCTCTTTCTTTCTTTCTTTCTTTCTTTCTTTCTTTCTTTCTTTCTTTCTGAGACTTAATTTGTGACTTGTGGTACAATAGGCAGGAAGTCAACAAGAGAAAGGGTTACTTTTTTTTTTAATACTGTTGAAATAGTTTTAAGGAACAGACTACTAAAAACCAAATAAGAGATGGGTGCTATGTGTCAGGTGACAATCCTAACAGCTGCAGTGAAGGAATTTCTGGCTAGCAGGCAGTTATTAAAAAACACAGAATCCCTGTCAGAAGGAATCAGCTCTTTCTTTTTCTTTATTTTCTCTCTCTCTCCAAATATCCCAGCTGTTCTGTATATCTATAGTAGGGGTGGGAAGCTTGCAGCCCTCCAGACCATGTTGGACTTTACCCATAGGCACCGCTGAGAAATCCTAGGATTTGCAGTCTAATAACATCTGGAGGGCTACGTGATTCCCACCCTGGTGTGTGCTGGTATATATATTTTTAGACACACAGACACACACCCCTATACAGAGAACTCAGAAATGCTTTTATAGTTGAGGAAATATAAAAATTAAATACTGAAATTTTAAATCAATAGTACTGAAAATTAAATTTAAAAGACACAATTTTAAAAATATGATTGAATCTCCTTGCTCAAGATTCTGCTTCAGTCTCGAAGACACCCCCTTCTCCTCCAGCATTAGCACTCAGCTCCTCATTCCCTCTGCCCTTCCTTTTTTTCAGGGTTTCTGCATCTGTAAGATGCGTAAAAATAAATTTATTATTTTTAGTATTCTTCCCCCATCGGCGCCTTTCCACAGAATATAACACTTCTACTAGATGTGTAGGCTACAAAAGTGCCGTTTCAAAGCCATTTTGAACATGGCATTTGAATTCAAGCACAATGTTGTATGTGTCTACTGGGGATTAATAGGGATTACTCCTAGGTAAGCAGTAGTGTAGTCAGGTCTTTTACTCCACATCTCAAGTCAAATCTCAAGTCTCTACCTGCAAGTCTCAAGTCGAGTCTCATGTCCTTGCTAGATACTTTCAAGTCAAGTCCCAAGTCTGGGAGCCAACTTTAATAGAACAAAAGGTGTGGGGGGTGGAGTTTCAATAACTAGAAAATCAAGAAGATATGCATAAAGTTAGGTTTTTAAACATTAAATTATCAGCAAACATGCTAGGCAATGGGCTTGAGGTCTGCTCAGCAGCCTGCCCTCACTGCACATCAGAAGAGCCTTCTGCCTCAAGCCCATTGCCTAACACATTTGCTATTACCACTTCTGTCACGTGACCAGTAGACAAAAAGCAGTCAGATCATAGAATGTCTGTTCAAAGAAGGAAAACCATTTTCTGCTCCCTAATGTTTATGCATTAATGCATTATGTTACTGAACCAAGGCCAGCATGTTGGTTGCTAAAAATATAAAAGTCACTAGTCATTTATTGTCAAGTCCAAGTCAAATTATTTAAGTGACTTGAGTCCAAGTCAATCAACTTGAATCTGGATCTCTGCAAGTAAGACTGCAGAGCCACAGTCCTAGACCTAGAACAGTGCTTGACAGTTCTAACATATTAGGGATAATAAGATTGCAGTTCCACATGCCAGGAGGAAGAAGCCCCACTGGATTCAACAGGGTGTCAGGATCGGTCCGTAAAAGCAACCTTTTCCTGCCAATATTTCTCTCGGCAGGTGTACGAGAGAGTGTCGTATTGTGTGCTTTCATGCTTAACCGTTTGATGTTTTGCATTATTTGAGAACACTGTAACAAGCTGATGTGCTAGAGGGAGACAAAGGAGGATGGTATGTGTCTGGAAACGGGTTTAATGGCTTTGCACCTATGGAAGGCTGTGGGAGTGATAGGTGGAGCCCACGCTGGGTGAGAACTGGGAGTGGGGATTATGGGTAACCAATTGGTGGGTTGCCTGCCAGATTTGACTGATTGCAAAACTTTTTATTTTACTGTTTCCCCTACATGCCTCATTCAAAGCAATGATTTTGGATACAGTAGGGCCCCATATCCACTGATTCATTATCCAATTATTCAATTATCCATGGGCCACAAAAGAGCACACTTACCATAGAGTCTTCCTAGAAAATGTGTCCTCTCTAGCCATTTTCTAGGTCGTCCAAGGCAACTCTATCGTATTTTAAACCAGAAGTCCCATTATTTTCAATGGCATTTGCTATTATCCACAGTTTTCAGTATCTCCACCCCTGCCAGAATCAATCCGCAGTGGATACAGGGGTCCTACTGTAGTTCACTCTTTAGACTACTGTAAAATAAAGCTTTCTGTTTAACTCTGAAGCTGCTGGTTACTGAATCTGAAGAAGCTAGCACATAACAAGGGTTTCCAGACAACTGATTATACCCCTATTGGGTTGCTCTGTAAGAATATGAACAGTTGCTGCTGATACCATGTCATCTAAGTGCATGCCAAAGCTACACACACAGTCATTGCTAGTGAATACTATTGTCCTGCCAAGTATAGCCAAGGAAAAGACACAAAACATCTTCAGAACAGGACAATCAGTCAACACAGGGGAAATTGTTTATTCTCTGCTTGACGGTCACCAGCCAACGCCTCCATCTTCATTCCGATCTTTTAAAATAATGCTCTGTGGAACCTATTGCATATATGATACATGATGCTATGTTAAATACTAGCTTGGCTGGCTTGTTCTGCTTATCACGTGTTTTAAATGTATATAATGTTCTCTTCCCAATAAAATGTTGTCCAGAATCTCCAAATAAGTTTACAAGTATTTCCCTGTTGCCTCAAACTGCCTTTGATGAAGCCCATTTAGTGTCGGCCTGAGACATTTTGATAGAACTGTATATGGTGTGGCATAGGCTCCTCTACAACCCTAAACCAAGGTGCATAGTACCTAAAGTCAGGTGAGTTATTTTGGCACGAGCGGCAGAAAATCCCACAAACACTTCTCCCCTCTTTGACAAGTCAAAATGCAGCAATAACCAATTAAATCGCTAACAAACTGCTGTCCTTTCAGAACAGCACAAATCTGCAGCCTGCTTCAATCTACCTAATGCCAGATGTGGCTCAGAGCCCAGCTTAAAAGTATTAGATCATGTGATTATAATAAACTGGGGCCCTTCTCTAACTTACAGTTCACCCAAAATGGGAACATTAGCAGAAAAGAGCTAACAGATTAATTAACTATTAGTGAGCTCAATATCTGTCTCAGTAACAATGCACTAATAGTTAAGTTTGATTTTCCCAATCTCTGCAGCTGATATCTCTTCTCATTATTTATTCATAGATATAATGTCTTAGTTCATAGATGCCATATATTATAAGGCACCTACTGAAGGACCTTAGGAAAGTCACACTTTCTCAGTCTCAGAGAAAGGCATTACCAGACCCCTTATGAACAAATCTTGCCAAGAAAACAATGTGACAGATTTTACCTTAGGGCTGCCTTAACCAGAAACATCTTGAAGGCACACAAAAACAAACCTCCACATTCAGGGTATGTTCCTTTATCTTTTAATTCCACCACACATGATTTTCACAATGCTTCTGCTACATGTATGTGTGTGGGTGTAAACTATCTAAAATTGTCTCTGCTAGTATACCGACCACCCCGTTGTCTAGCAGACTCCCTAACCGAGCTGACACAGCTGGTCTCAGAGTTGCTGTTGGAGTCGCCCAGACTTTTAGTTTGGGGCGACTTCAACATTCCACTTGAGACCAGCTTGACAAATCTGACTGGTGTGGCTCGGGAGTTCATGGAAACCATGACAAACATGGGCCTATCCCAATTGGTTGTCAGGCCCACACATTATATATATATATATATATATAACGATCGACTGATCAGAGATCAAATTAACAACAATCAACTATCATAGTAACACACAAATAAACATCATAGTAGATCATCTAGTTATAAAAATATGTGATATTAATTAGAAATTCAGTTAGAAAATTATATTAAAAATAGAATTTAACAATGTAGATATAAATAAATGACTATAAATTCATTGTAAAGTATAAATTATATTATAAAAATTATTTAAACAAACTAAAAATGTATTAAAATTTAAAATATCATCTTACGCTGGCATGCCATTGCTGCTGCACAAAAACTGATCACCCTTGTTGTTATTGATGGGCAGTGGTCCGCTAGCAAATAAGATAAATAAAACTCATCTGTTCTCCCAAGGAAACGATTAAGAATTGGATAGATAAAAATTTGACGATAACCATTGTAGAAAGGACAATATAACAACACATGGCCTATAGTCTCCACTGAGCCAATTCCACAAGGACAAGTGCGTGCAGCATAGGGAATACTATTGTATCTCCCTTCCAATAGGGCTGAGGGTAGAACATTAAATTTTGCTAATGTGAATGCAATTCTGTGTTTTGGAAGGGTTAGAAGACTCAAATAGTTAGCTAGCTTAAAGGCATTACCATTATCTCTAAAATCGGGAGAAACAGAGGCTGCTTTTAGATGTTGTTGCATCTCATTATCTATAATCCGTTGATGTATTTCCTTTTTTGCTTTCTCATGACCCATTGCCAAAATGATGGTTTGTGAAAAACCCAATTTACCTAGCTTCTCATTTAAAGTCTTGCTCCATCTAGATGGAAACCCATCCAACAATATCAAAGGAGTTAATCCTACTGGGTTGAACAGCATTCTGAGCCAAAAATTAAACTTGTATCCATGCCCGCGATTCAACTGACATTTGACCTGTCTCCAAATGTAAGATTGCGTTAGGCACACACCTTGGAAGAGCCAGAATGGATCTCAAAAATTTTGTCTGCGTAGATTCCATAGAATCAAAGTTAGTGTAAGCACACCACTGCGCCCCATATAGCATCTGTGCCAGTACCTTCATATTAAAAACCTGGATGGCTGAAGGGATGTGCTGGCCTCCTTTGGTGAAGAAAAAAGATATAAGTGACTTAATGCTTCTCTGAACATTTGCTATGGCATTTGTAGACTGGGCCTTCCAAGAGCCTGAAGACTGAAAAATCACTCCTAAGTACTTATAAGATTTTACTTGCTCAGTTGGTTGGTCATTTATTTGCCATTTATGGATGCTCCGTTTTCTAGTAAATACTAAAACTTTAGATTTGTTATAATTAATCACCAACTCTTCAGTTTGGCAGTAATTACCCAAAGCTTTTAGTAGTCGGTGCAACCCAATAAGGGTTAAAGAAAGAAGTACTACATCATCCGCATACGAGTTGACAAGGGTCTGCCCGCTAATTTAGGAGGATGGAAATTTAAGCCAGACAAACTCTTGACCAAAGAGTTAATATAGATGTTAAACAAAGAGGGAGCTAGCACACAGCCTTGTCTAATGCCCGTAGATGATGGAATGACCTTAGTAAGATGGCCTAGCCTGTTACATCTAACTTTCAAGCATGTTTTTGTATATAGGCTATTGATCAGAAAGACCAGGCGTTTATCAATATTGGTTATTTCTAGTTTCTGCCATAATCTATCACGGGGAATCATATCAAAAGCCGACTTAAAGTCGATAAAGGCTGAGTAAAAAGCCCCACTAGGCTTAGTTGAATATTTGTCTACAAGATGTTGTAAAATTATTCCATGGTCTCCTGTGGAGCAACCGGGTCTAAAACCTGCCTGTTCATCCTCCAAGAGGGATTCATCATCCATCCAAGTTAGAAGTTTTTCTAGTAAATGATGGGCATACAGTTTGCTAATAACACTTAACAAACTAATAGGCCTGTAATTTGCTGGATCTAATCTTGCTCCTTTTTTATAAATTGGGTTAATGATGGCCAGTCCCCAGTCCTTTGGTATTAATGCAAAGCGATCAATACAAGTAAACAGCTTTGCAAGGATTGGGGCCCACCAGTTTCTATTTCTTTTAATCATCTCTGAAGTGATGTTATCAAATCCTGGTGCTTTACCCTCTTTGATCTTGGAAATGAGCCTACTGATTTACGAGATAGTGACAGGAGGCCAATTGGGGAGACTCTGCAAAGTTGTTTGTGGGTTCCATTGCCCATCGTGCCTTACCGCATACAAACTAATAAAGTAAGATTCCCAGGTTTTAACAGGAATATAGCAGTCTTTTAATCCTATCTTGCTATCTAATCCCCTGGACACAATCTTCCAAAAAGTGATTGAGTCATGTGTCCTTGCCGCATCGAATTAATTTCTCCCAGTTTGCTCTCATCCCTAAGTCCTTTTTGACTTTAATTAGTTTTTTATATCTTTTTTTTAACAAGAGCCACTCAGATGGTAAAGATGGCAAATTCAAAGCCCTATATCTTTTATAGTGACTTATTAGTAAATTCTTCATGTCCAAGCACTCTTGGTCAAACCAGGGTTTAGATCTATAAGGAACTGGGTTCTGTCTTATGGGGTTGTTTTGTGTCAGACATCTTTGTAAGCTTGTAACTATCTTCTGGTATAAATTTAAAATCTCTTCAGGGGTTCTTGCAGACAGGAGAGACTCCCGTAATATAAGACTATTTTCTGAATTAAGCAGTGCAGTTACAGTACCTTCAACCTTAACTGACCATCTCACTCTAGGTATTCCTATGTCCAATTCCTTTGTCAATAATGGTTTGTATTCTGTATACACAACCTGATTTTGGACAGACAAGGAGGCTATTAAAGGAAAGTGGTCACTCTCTGTACGTACCCCAATCTCAAAGCTAAGCACCAAGTTTAACAGCTCATAGGACACAATAAAATAATCAATGGTAGAGGCTCCACGTCCAGTCAAAAAGGTGTATTCTCCAGGCTTATCTCCCTCCATTCCGCCATTTAGTAAAACTAAATCTAAACTATTTATCATCTTAGAAAGATAAAGCCCTGAAGAATTACAAATCAAGTCTTTAGATTGCCTATCAGGAATTAAGTGAGCAGTTTCTACTTCAGGAGAGACTTCACCAAAATGATTATATAGAGCTTCATCGTTTTGACCAATTCTGGCATTAAAATCTCCTGCTAATATAATGGCTGCATTGGGGTATGTAAATGATATTCTACTAATGAATTTTTGTAGTTCAACCCATCTATGTTTGTTTTGATGTTTACTCTGGGGTGGTGGTAAATAAACATTAATCAATAGTAGAGTACTAATTTGTAATTTAACAACCAATGAGACTGCAATATTTGCAAATGAAGTAAAATTAAGGCAGGTGGCTCGAAGCTTGGTGGAAACTAAAATCCCTAGACCTCCTTTCGAGCTACCTCCTCTAGCACTCGCTTCAGCTTTAAGTGTGTAGCTTGTAAACCCATCTAACTCCAAATCCCCCTTCTCCCAAGTCTCTTGAAGTAACACTATATCATATTGCTTGATATAGCTTTGGAAAGTGGGATCCGTAGCCTTTCCTCACCAGCCTGCAATGTTCCAAGAGAGGTAAGTCAACTTAGAGACCTGTTGTTGGACTGAGGGTCAATTGATCCTTTCGGGGGCATTTCTTTGATGCTTGGTAAGGGCCTTACTTCCTGCTGTCACACAGTCCCTTGCCCCAAGGCCCACACATTGTGCGGGTCATACCCTTGATGCATTCTTCAGTACAGAACAGGAATATCCGTGGGCAGAGGGTATTAAAACCACCGCATTGTCATGGATGGATCATTTCCTGGTCAAGACTGAACTAAGAGTCTCTTCCTGCCCCACCGGGGGTGGTGGGCCCATTAAAATGGTCCACCCCCGAAGGTTAATGGAACTTAGATGCTAGTATTTTGACAGACACAATTGACGAGGTGTCCAGCAACTCCATTGATGTAAGTTTACTGGATCAATTTCAATCCGTGAGTACCGAGGACGTAGACAAGCTACTTGGTAGAGTGAGGAAGACGACCTGCCCTCTTGATCCTTGCCCTTCATGGCTGGACATCCGGGGGGTGGTGCCTTGATGGTGTTCCTTAAGGACATCATCAATACATCCCTCAGGGAAGGGTGTGTTCCATCTTGCTTAAAGGAAGCGGCCATTAGGCCGTTCCTGAAAAAACCTTCCATGGACCCCCTGGACATGAACAACTATAGGCTGGTTTCTATGTTACCATTCTTGAGCAAAGTGATCAAGAGGGCAGTTGCTCTTCAACTCCAAGTGGTCTTGGATGAAACTGATTATCTAGACCCATTTCAAATCGGCTTCAGGACAGGATTTGGAGTTGAGACTGCCATGGTTGCCTTGACCGATGACCTGTGTCTAAGCGTCGACAGGGGTAATGGAGGTGCTCACGGTAGCGGCCCCGAAACCAGGAGTTGAGTTGCAACCTCCAGTCCTGGACGGGGTAATGCTCTCTGTCAAGGACTGTGTTCGCAGTCTGGGGGTGCTCCTTGATTCATCGCTTCAGATTACAAGTCAGGTGAATGTGATGGTCAGTAGTGCCTGTTATCAGCTTCGGCTGATACGCCAGCTGCGCCATTTCCTGGAAGTAAAGGACCTCGAGACTGGTGCACGCGATGGTAACCTCTCGTCTAGATTTCTGCAATGCACTCTACATGGGGCTGCCCTCGTGCTTGGTCCGGAAACTTCAGTTGGTACAAAATATGGCAGCCAGAGTGGTCTCGGGAACATCTCGGAGAGACCATATAACTCCAGTGTTAAGATCTCTCCACTGGCTGCCTATCAGTTTCCGGGCCCAGTATAAGGTGTTGGTTATTACCTTTAAAGCCCTAAATGGCTTGGGTCCAACTTATCTCCGGAACCGCCTCCTCCCATACAATCCTCCCTGCGCACTCCGGTCCTCTGGGAGGAATTTGCTTCAGCCACAAAAATCTAGGCTGTCTGCAACCTCCCAGAGGGCCTTTTCGGTAATCGCCCCCAATTTATGGAATGGCCTGCCGAACGAGATCTGTCAGATGACAAGCTTAAGTAGCTTTTAAAAAGCACTAAAGACGGATCTCTTTCAGCAGGCCTTTCCTGATTAGATCCTGGCCTCAGGAGCTGCGTCTCCTGGGCTTTTTTTAGTCTTGTTTATATTTGTTTTTTAATGTGATTTTAGTTAGGTGGTTTTAATTTTATACTGTTTAATGTCTTTTTATGGGGGAGGGTGGGGGTGGGGGTGCTTTTAGTCAGTATTGTAGTGTTTTAATTGTTGGAAACCGCCCCGATTGTTTTTTAGCAGAGGGGCGGGGTATAAATAAATAAATAATAATAATTATTATTATTATTATTATTTTCTTGATACCCACCTTTTTCCTACTACAAAACCCAAAGCAACTTACAATATAAGTTAAAACAAAATAGTTAAAATAACATATAATACAAACACTGAAAAAATCTTGAGCAACCAATCCAATTGAAACATTAATTTTAAATTCTTAAAAACATGTTCAAAACATAATAAAAAAGAAAGCATATCCATTAAACATGGTTTCTGCCCCAACCAGTTAAAAGTTGAGAACCTGTTGAAATAAACAGACGTTGGAAATTACCAAGTTAGAATAGGTGTTTTCTTTTCAAAGATCCTTTCACAGTAAATATGTTTGTCTTCAAGGTGCCACTGGAATCTGCTGTTTACAGTGTAATGCACTATTATGGCTACTGTTTTGGGATTATCTTTACACTTTTTTTTCTTTTTTTCTTTTTGCTGAAGGCAGATATCACAAAGAAGCTATTGTACTAGATGATCCAGCTCTCTCCAAACTGTACCATAGGCATTATTTATAAATGCTATTTACCCTATTCTGCCCCTGTCTGTGAGCCCTGCTGTCCAAACAATGCCGGGCATTTGTCTCATTCTGCCCCCAGGCAGTTCTTACGACCCCTGGGGCAGAAATGGAGCTCAGACAGGAGCAAGCTGGGGTAGGGCCCAATACAGTGTTTTTTTAAAAAATACCTGGTTTACTCCATTTCCACTGGGAGAAAACAGGTTGGGGCCCACGTGTCCATGGGAGCCCATCCCTACTGGCTGGCCTGTCACTCAAGCTGCCGGTCACCCTAACTCTTCCAGGTCCAGACAGCAAGTCTGCAACACATGTCCAAAGCTGGTCACATGCAGGGGTCCTTCTCACATGGTGCAAGCTGACTTCCTGCATCTAACAGAGCAAGGAAAATGGCAGTGGCTGCAGCGATGGGCTGGCATTCTGTTTGGACTCTGGCACATTTCGTCCAAGTAACAGGGTGGGGGGACAGCCCTTATCCGCAGCTGGGATACACTGGCGTATCCTGGCTCGTGTAGATAAGTCCTTAAAGGCAAACCAGAAGATATGTGAAGGATCCATTTTTAACTCTCCAGACATTTTAATTATTAAAGAACATTTTACCACAGAGATGGAAACTGAACCAGAGCTATGGTGCTGGGAGAGCAGAGATAACCACAAATACATTCTTACCATTAAAAGTTACTTGCCTAAACCTACGTATTTGCCCTTTTGAAGAGATCCATTACTTGTACGGTGTTTATTTCCCCCCCAGTAATGTGGCAAATAGCTTGTAGGAGGGGATGATTTAGACTGATAAAATTATACAAGAGAGAACAGTGAGCAACAACAAACTTCCCCCAGTGCCATAGCTCTGAGACAATTCAGAGGGAGGCAGTGGCTGTTTGTTTGCTTGTTTGCTTGAACATCATGAGATCCATTCACAGACCTCTTGCATCTCATCTAGTTTTGTCCTTACTTGACACATTTTGAGCAAGGCCAAACTCTGTCTTGTAGCAAATAGGGTTTTTAAAAATGTTGTTTTAGCTGGCTTCCATTTAAAAAAAATATATCTCTTATTTGGTTTATTTGGACATAGATAGTCTAGATTCTTAACCTGTGGTCCATGGACCCCCGAGGGTCTGCAATGTCCTCACAGGGGGTCCACAAAGGCTTGAAGGCTGCTCGGCCCACTTCCTACCTGCAGGCCACATAACAGGAGCCAAGGCAAAGCCTGGCTGGCTGGCTTGGCCTACGTATTGCCATTCTATCTGCTCCAGCTACAAACTTGCAGGCAGAAGCAGAAGAGAAGACTTCTCTCCCCCTTCAGTGCCTCTGAGGGAAGGTTTAATGGATGGTATAACTGTATTGTTGTTTTTGTTGTTGTTATTTTAAATCTTGAGAAGTTTTGAGGGACCACGGCAACAAAAGATATTTAAAGGCGTTCCCTGGTCAATACAAGGTTAAGGGCCACTGGTCTGGACTATGGAGGGGACAATTGTCATGGCCTGAAGAGCTGCATTTGTGGGGGAGGAGGGACTTGGAGTGCCACAACCCTCACCAGTCCCTCATCTTCTCTGGACCACAACTATCTCCCCCCATCCAGTGCTTTCTATGAAACATAGGGTGCAATTTTGGATCACCTGAAGCACTTTAAGCCTATGAGAGACCTTCCTTTTTAAAACCATTTCTGGTTTTAATAGAATCATAGAGTTGGAAGAGACCACAAGGACCATCTAGTTCAGTCCCCTGCCATGCAGGAACACACAATCAAAGACAGATGGCCATCCAGCCTCTGTTTAAAAACCTCCAAAGAAGGAGACTCCACCACACTCCCAGGCAGTGCATTCCACTGGTGAACAGCTCTTATTTTTAAACTTTTTAAAAGTTTCTAGTTCATTTATTATTTAAAAAAAGCCTCTCCTGGGCCTTAAAAAGCCCAGAAGTTCAAAACATATGACAAAATTGTCCTCATGCCCCTAGGGAGTATTTGGGGAATCTTGGGGCCCTTTGGGGGGGCTTCACAATGGCCTGGGGGGCCACATGCAGCCCAGAACCAACACCTCCTAGTCTCTGGCCTATACAGAGCTTGGGAAGCTAAATTTCTGGGATCACAGAATCTCTCATCCTGGTCGCAACTTTGCCAAGCCTAAAGCCCTGGGCCTAGACAAGACTCTCTCTCTCTCTCTCTCTCTCTCTCTCTCTCTCTCTCTCTCTCTCTCTCTCTCTGTGTGTGTGTGTGTGTTGAAAGAAATATAAGTTAACAGAATTAAGCAAAACATAGTTTACAGACTGTCAGCATTCCTTAATAAAACATATAATAAATGCATACATACACACACCTTTTTGTAGTCTTCAAGTTAAAATGTAGACAAGAGTACATTTTGTCAAGGAACACCTTTGTGCTCTGTCCCTGCTTCTTTTGTTAGATATGATTGTAGAAAAATGGGTAACTCTCGCTGCTTTGCACGTATTCAGGTGACTAGGATTTATAGTGCTTTCAAATTATTTTGCTTTGGTCGCTTCATATTCTCCACTGAAAAAGAATATTCAGTTGAAAAAAGAGACATAGAAAGCTGATATTTATACTGACTGTTTTTACATTAACCCTCATTAATAAATTCATTGTTTAAAAGGAGTAAAATATTGAAAAATTAAAGAATGGTATGAGTATAGCAATTAGAAGAAAGAAAAACATTGTTCACATGCAAATCCTCCCCTCTGCTATAACCTACATAGAATGACAAACTGACTTGGTGCAGCGAGAAGTGAGTTATGTTATGTAATTGGAGTTTGTAAGTCAGTGCCACAAAGCAGACTGTTTAATAAGGCCATAAATACACAATGTTTTTAGAATATATCTCTTACTAATAGGGATGGGTGTTTCCAAGCTTAGTCATATTTACATGTTGACATTACAAAGGGCATCTCCCCTGCCACTAGCAATTCTTCCAAGGGCAGCCTCACACAGTTCAGTGGAGCAGAATGCCACAAACGTTTCCCTTTTGGCTGTGCCATGATTCCCTCCACTGAAGTGAAATTCTTGTGGGTGGAAAAACTGCTGCCTACACAGGGTCACGCAAGAGGCGCTAATATCTACTATCTGCCTGGTGCTCTCCAAATGCAATGAACTCCAAAATCCATCATGCCCTTACAGCACTATCAGTGGCTGGGGTGGTGGGGGTCATTCTGGGCCACCCCTGGAGCGTACCAGGGTGCAGAATGCTGCTCTGAATCAAGGAGAAGGGGCACAATCTGAAGCCAGTTAAAAACATTTGAAAACCACTTCAAATGTTACAAGCAGAACAAATTCCAGCTTATATGGCCTGACCACATTAATTGGGAGGGGCAGATGCATGCCTGAAAATATAAGCTAAACATAGGCCTGGCCGCTACAATCCCACTTTAGGGACTTTATCAGACAAGCCCCTTTAAGCGGTCTTTTGCTAGCATAAACAAATCAATTTTTAGGCCAGCAAAAGAACGCCCCCACTGCACTTACCTTGCTTTCCTGGCAAAGGCTTCCCTGGCAATGAAAGAGGAAGTGAATGGAGCTCCATTCACTTCCTCCTTTGAAATCCCGTGGATTATCACGACACTTCATCGCACGGGAAATTAAAAACAAAAATAACACTTTAAAAAGTTTACATAAGCACATAAACACACTAAAAAACTTACAAGTAACCTGGGAGAGGATCATAAAAAGTGTGTCACTTTCCTGGATGTCACAATCTCACCTGGAAGTGTTTGTGCTGGACCGGCCATTGGCGGGGTAAGTACAAGGGAAAAACTGTGAGGTTTCACACACCGGCAATGCCAGCACAAAAGCGCCATGACGGCACCATCAGCCATCAATTAAAAAGTACGGGTTTTGGCAGGGACATAGCTGCTAAAGGGTGATGTCATCTGATATGCGTGTCCTTTCATAGTTATGTGGTGTTGTTATTACACCATATTTTGTGCATCTGATAAAGTCCTAGGACACATTAAGCCTCAGAGGAAGGCAATGGCAACCCCCCTCTGAACAAATCTTGCCGAGAAGGCACCATGATAGGGTCGTGTTAAGGCCTCCATAAGTGGGAAACAACTTGAAGGCACACAACAACAACAACCATACAATTAAGAGTGAACAGCCAGCAATGCAAAGAAGGGTAAGAGTGTGAGTGTCATCTGCTCCACAGAGGACAACCTTGGATTTGAAGTAGTGATGATACAAGGAGTATTTAATAAGATCGAGTGTATAGGACTCGTATATACAAGGGGGGGACAAATTGCCCTAGAGTAGGAGCAATTTGCAACAGCTGTGACCTCTTAATGGTTAATAGAGCCCCCATAAACTTCACATGCCTCCTAGCCAAGATGGCGGAGGCGAGCAAATTACGTACACTTTAAAATCTGCCACCGCTGAATTTTTTTAAAAAAAACTGTTTAACATGGTGTGCACAAACAATACTTCATATTTACAAAAGATAAAAAAAGAGAAAAGAGAGGAAAAGATGGTCATTTTATCGCCTTATCGATCTCTTACTTAGCTGAAAATCCAACATGGCTGCAGCAGGCGCTTGCCATTTTTGCAAGCCCTGTCCCCATGCTTGTCCCACCAATCTGCTTGCACTGCCTTGGCACAGAGATGCGAATGCGATTGCCTTAATGAGTGGACATTTACATCCCCTACAGAGCTTTTTTAAAACTCTGGGAAAAGCTGTGAAGGGTTACTCGACTAAATTTATGGTGGATTTGGCTGCTCCCTTCTGAATAAGATGCGTCGGTGTGAATGTCCATTTAGACAGATCACCTTCCATGCAAATTCTATGAGGATTATTTTGACCGTTTAGACAACCCCTAGACTTACAGCACTCTGATACCACTTTAAATGATTCTGTCCTATGGAATCCTGGGAAGTGTAGTTCCCATCTCCTGAGCAAAAAAGTCTACGTTGTTGTTGTTGTTGTTTGCCTTCAAGTACTTCCCCATATTTCAGATCCCAGGGTTTCACAGGATAGAGCCGTGGTGTAGAAACCTATCTTCCATGTTTTTTCTACCTCTGGTACCAATTTTTTGGTTAAAGAAGTAATGCCGAGGAACACATCTGCATCATTAATAGCACTACACTTGTATATTGTACATTTTTTATTTTAAAAAATCCCAGTGATTGAGAAAGGATTACATTGTGACAGCTGGCACCCATAGGCTTTCTGTGTTTTTTTTTTTCCCGGGCTCTGTGGCTGTGTTCTAGAAGAGTTTATTCCTGATGTTTCACCTGCATCTGTGGCTGGTATCTTCAGAGAATGGTGGCATGTGGGTGTGTGGGGTTTATATACTGTGAGTCCCTGTTGAAAAGGATTAGTATGTAAATTTGTGTATTCAGTTGTAGGATGTTCAGTTCTTACGGTGGGAGGATATGCAAAGGGGATTAGTGTCTATTTAGCTCATGATCCATTATCTGCTGGGAAGCCCCCTGTCCCTGGGTTAAGTTCATTTGCATGTGTTGAGTTTTTATTTTGGTGTTTTTCAGGACTGGTAGCCACACTTTGTTTACTTTTAGGGTTTCCTCTTTCTTGTTGAAGTTGTCCAGGTGTTTGTGGATTTCAATAGCTTCCCTATGCATTCTGACCTGATAGATGTTAGCCTGGTCCAGAATTTCCATGTTTTCAAATAGTATTTTGTGCTCAGGTTGGTTTATAACATGTTCTGCTACTGGCTGGCCCAGTCTGCAGTGTCTCGCTGGGCCAAAACTGTGTATTGTGGTCCCTATGTAGACTTGTCTGCTGCTGCATGTTATGCGGTAAACTCCTGCGGCTGTGAGAGGGTCTCTTTTGTCCTTCACTGAGCATAGCATTTCTTGGATTTTTTTGGTTGGTCTGTAGATCGTTTGGAGGTCGTGTTTCCTCATCAGTTTCCCTATTCTGTCTGTGACTCCTTTGATGTATGGCAAAAATACCTTCCCTTTGGGTGGCTGTTTTTCTTCATTCCTGTGATTTTTTCTGGGTCTGGCTGCTCTTCTGATGTCTGATCTGGAGTAACCATTAGCCTGTAGAGCCCTGTTTAGGTGTTTCAGTTCATCTTTCAGGTAGTGGGGTTCACAGATCCTTTTTGTGCAATCTACCAATGTTTTTATTGTGCTTCTTTTTTGTCCTGGGTGATTATTAGAGTTCTTGTGTAGGTATCTGTCCATGTGTGTAGGTTTTCTGCATAACTTGTGTCCTAATCGTTGCTCTGGTTTTCAGATGACTAGGACATAAAAAAATGGCAATGTTCCTTCCTTTTCTTTTTCCATTGTGAATTGGATGTTCGGGTGGATGCTGTTCAAATGGTTCAGAAATGTGGCCAGGTTTTTTTCTCCATGGCTCCAAATGGTGAAAGTGTCATCCACTTATCAGAACCATGTTGTGGGTGATTAGGAGGAGACACTATCACAAGCTTTTCTTGGAAAGATATATTCAGCGAAGTATTGCTATTGACCTCCTCTAAGGCTGAGGGAATGGACTTGTGTTCCTATGGTAGAACAGGGATTTGAACCCTGGATTTCCAGAATCCTAGTATAACTCTGGAATCACAAAACCAAGCTAGCTCTTGTGCCTATTTTCTGAAAGAAGTTAAAGGGAACTTAGAATCATAGAGCTGGGCCATCCAGTCCCACCCCCTGCCCATGCAGGAATACACAATCAAAGCATCGACAGATGGCCATCCAGCCTCTGCTTAAAAACCTCCAAAGAAGGAGACTTCACCACACTACGAGGCAGCATGTTGCACTACGGAACAGCTCTTACCATCAGGAAAGTCTTCCTAATATTTAGGTAGAATCTCTTTTCCTGTAGTTTGAATCCATTGCTCTGTGTCCTAGTCTCTGGAGCAGCAGAAAACAAACTTGTTCCCTCTTCAATATGACATCCTTTCAAGTATTTAAACATGGCTATCATGTCCTCTCTTAACCTTCTCTTCTCCAGGCTAAACATACCCAGCTCCCTAAGCCGCTCCTCATAGGACATGGCTTCCAGACCTTTTACCATTTTGGTCACCCTCCTCTGGACATGCTCCAGCTTGTCAACGTCCTTCTTATTCTGAGGTATGTCTGTACAGAGTTGCAGCCTAAAACTTAAGTTTTAAAATGAAGTTTAATTTCTGCAGATTGTGGAGGATCAGAACTTTTGAAATCTGATGGATTCAATAAGGAGGTATTGAAGATACGACAGAATGTGCACATTTAGGCAAAGTCCTGCATCAGAGGTATTGTACAGGCTTCTCTGTGCTTGCTTGTATTTAATTAACAAAATAAGTATATTCTAGTCTTTGACATCAGAGGTTTTGCACAGAGCTCATAAATCAAGGAAGACAACTGTATTGATTCATAGCCCTGTTAGCATTTGTCAGCCAGTTCTAGGTGGCATTTCCTCTGACAACACATTTCACATTTAAGTCCTTTGTGTGAGTGGAATCAACAATCAGTTACTTTCAAATCAGCCTCTAGTCATAGGGATGTAAGGTCTGGTTATGCCTAGTCACAGTTGTTACTCATGGAAGATATTAAATAAGCTGTTCTGAAAAATGAAAGCCTTTTATTTTGTCCTCTCAGTTTTCTTCCTTGTCCAAGCCAGTGAATTTGCTTTACACCTACCTGGGAAAATTGCCTCAAAGTAATAACCTCTAATCAATCATCGTTACAGGGGCAAAAGGATTTGGATTATCTGACTACAGTGAGAGTAGAAATTCCATGGCACAGGCTGCTTGAGGGGGTGGTACCAAGGGAGTGGGGCATAGCACAAATGCAGAGCTTGGGAAATATACAGCTTCTAGAATCCTCTAGCCAGCACAGCCACTGCCCATATTGGTAGGGGATCCTGGGAACTGTAGTTCAAAGCAGTACCATAATTTTTCCAAGCCCTATACAGACATTAGGTGAATATGCACACATAGAGAAAGAATGCTGGGGTCCCACTATAGATCTCACTTACTGTTCCTGCTCTGCCATTTTGTACTCTTTCTTGACTTTGAGACTTAAGGTGCTTTGATCTCCCTATGACTAGCCATAGAAATAGGACTCAGGTTACAGCAGTAGGGTGCATGGCCCACTGACTGTTTTTGATTACAATTCCCAGCATAGCATAGACAAGGGATTGTAGGAGCTGTGGGCTGAAAATATGCTTCTTAGCCTTGCTTTAGTTTCTTCATTATTGAGTAGCGACTGGAGAGAAGCACTCCTTTTAGAGGGCCTTTCACACTACAAAATGATAGCACTATTGTTCCGCTTTAACTGCCCTGGCTGCATCTTATGGCATTCTGGCATATATAGCTTGGGGAGGCACTAGAGCTCTCTGGCAGAGAATTCTACATATCTCTTCCTAACCTGCAAATCCCAGGATTCCACAGGATGGAACCAGGGCAGTTAAAATGGAATCATACTGTAACTATGTAGTATGAAAGGGCCCTTAGTGAAAGCTGTGGCATCTACAATGTAGATAATGTAGCACAGTGCTTCCCAGGTTGTCTGATGTAGAGAACCAACCCTCTACATACAGAGGGACAACTGTATAGTGCTGATTTCTAGAACTTTGTATCCAGGGATTTGGTATCCACGGCTTTAAGTATTCACGGCTTGAAAATATTCTTTAAAAAAAAATAATCCAAAAAGCAAACCTTGATTTTGCCATCTTATATAAGGGACACCATTTTGCTATGCCATTGCATATCATGGGACTTGAGTATTCACAGATTTTGGTATCCATGGGGGGTCCTGGAACCAAACCCCAGTGAATATTAAGGGACAACTGTATTTGTGCACATTGAATACAACTGTCTTTTTCTTCCCTGGAATCTCCCCAAGGACAGCAGTCAGTGGCTTGCGGGCCAGCATCAATCCAAGTGCCACCACATTGACTAGCACTGATGTTCCAAATCCCAGGGAATTCTTCCCACTCAACTCTATCATATGTTCAAGACTGTATGTCTCCTTTCCTTTCCTTCCCTCTAGGTGCCTTCTCTAATTTGCATCAGAATTATCTAAAGGTAGTCAGAACAGAATATGTGATATAGTCTGTATTCTCAATCATAGGGCTTGTCTATACCAGCAAAAATAAAATTAAAAAAAATTAAAAATAGGACTCACTCCAGATCTGGTGCTGGCATTCCAATGTACAGCTACTTCCGAGGAGGATGCACTTCTTTTTTTTGTCCTTAACCCAACTTTGCTCTGAACTAAACAAAGTCAGGTAAAACCCCAGGGTTTCCCAGAGTGACCTTGGGGTCTTTTATTGTCTGGACAGCTAGATCAGGTCTGATTTGGCCCAATCCAGTTGTCCACATGCAAACATGGTGTCATCTCTCTTAGGACTTTTTCAGACGCTGAAAAATAATGCAAGCAGCCTCGTCAGCTTGCGAGACCACTGCGCTGCAAAGCGTCCGTTTCGTATGATGCTCGCCCCTGCCGGTACTGTTGCGGTACCGCGGGGAGAGCTGAGCGTCATATTTCGTTGATTTTTACTCACAAAAGTTGATTGTGAGTAAAAATCAAGGAAATATGATGCTCAACTCTCCCCGCGGTACCGCAACAGTACCGGCAGGGGCGAGCGTCATACGAAACGGACGCTTTGCAGTGCAGCAGCCTCGCAAGCTGACGAGGCTGCTTGCGTTACTTTTTAAACGTCCTAAAAAGTCCTTACTCTGTGCTGAACAGCACAGGGAAGGGGAGAGATTCTCATTGGAGCTGCTACAGCCGCTTCCTCACCGTCTGAGGAGTTCTGTGGAAAGCCTGCCCAGTGCACTGTCACTTCAGCTGAGGTCAGAATGGGGTTCCCATATGACCAATGATGAGGGGGTTCAGTGACAGCGTGCCGAGCAGGCTTTCCATGGAGCTCCTCGGCCATCAAGGAAGCAGTTGAGGCAGCTCCAAAAACGGGATGGAGCAGTGGGTCAATGCGGTGTCAGACTGGCTGACCCATGTGGACAATGACAACCATCACACTGGACCCAGTACAGAGCATGAGGCCACCATTGTGGTTTATCTGGGGCATAATGCTCCAGACTGGCCATAGATTTAAGCGGACAGTGCAGATGAGCCCTTGGATTTTGGATCCCTGGGGCAATTTCCCGTATGTTGCCACTCTGATATCATTTAGGAGCATGTAAATTTCGGGAAGAGAGTTCTTAATACCTTATGTTTTGTCTGACTATTAATCCTGCATTCTTGGATGGAAAACATGGTAAGTGAGAGAATCATTATCTTTAGCAGTTTTTACCTACACAAGTGTTCTTTTAAAAGTATATGCAGTGATTGGCATATGGGATAATGTCATTGTGGGCATGCTAGCTGTGAAACCATAACTAGCTGCATGTTCTCAGTATGTGCATAAGAGGTCCAGACTTTCTCCCACAGTGTTTAACTGAGCTGTGGTCCACCAACCTCCCATATGTACTTCCAACTAGAAGACAAATTTCTGAGCACACAGGTCCCATCTATATGAGGGGGGAAAATACGATCTCTTCTGAAGAAGCATCCATTCACAGCACTGTAACCTGTCTTAACGGTCAAAAGATCCCCCCTAAACTTTCATGACCCCTAGCCAAGATGGTGGCCACAAGTGATTTACTTGCACTTTTAAATCTGCCACCACCAAACTATTTTTTAATAAACAGTTTTACAAAAAAAAAAAAGAGAGAGAGAGAGTAAAAGATCACAATTTTATGGACTTACCGGACCCTCACTTAGCCAAAAATCCAAGATGGCATCATCAGGTGCTTTCCCTGTATCTTAGCCCTGCCCCCATGATCATCTAACCAATCAAATTACACTGCCTTGTCACAGCAACATGCATGCAACTGTCTTAACGGTCGCAGATTCACATGTCTTATGGGTTTTTTTTAAAGTCCAATAAAAGCTCCGAACGCTTTCCTGAAGGACTTTAAGGTAGATTTGGCTGCACCCATTCTGAATGAGACGTATTTATGCAAATGTCCATTTGTACAGATCACCTTCCATGCGAGTGCCATTTGGATTATTTTAACCATATAGACAAGCCCACAGTTCCTATAGCTGAAAACACCTCTCCTTCTAGTGGTTTTATGAGAAAAGGATTTGGAGCCCCAGGCACAAGGAACAGGAAAGCCCCTTAACAATGCAGTTCTGGTTTACCATATTTGAAGAAAGTGGATCAATACATATTGAGAGGTAAAAGAGCTTCCCTTACTAAGACTGTCAAGTTTAGAGAGTCTACAGTACAAAGCCCAGTGGCATACCTCATAGCATTTCAAAGATGAAAGCTAAGACGCTTGTGCCCAAGCAACATTAGAGTGTGGTTAAGATGGCAAAAGTGAGAAAGAACACACAAGCTAGAGTATCTGTAGCAGTTTGTGTTTGCCTGAGTCTACAGACTTTATCACACAAGGCTGCTAAAATGGAATTTCAGTGGGATAGTAATGAATTTGGCCAGTACTGATCAGACGTCGTCGTAGCTATCCTGTTGGTACTTCACATTCTAGTTGTTACTGTTGTGCCCCTTTCAATTGACAGGAAAAACCCATCAACAGCTGCCAATATTACAATTGTTCCACTGCTGCCCCTGGTGCAATAGGTCCCTTCACTTTGGTTTTGGGATGACTGCAGTCGTGTGGCATGAGGGGGCCTGATTCTCCTCCTCTCTCTCCACTCTCCCTTGCTATTCCAAAGCAGCATGGAGTCAGCCTGCTTAGGAATAGTGAGAAGGGGGAGAATCAGACACCCTCATGCCATGTGACTGTAGTCCTCCCAGAACTAAAGTGAAGGGAACTATCGCACCAGGGCGTTGCCAGAGGAGCACAGTTGCACAAATGGAGATGTGATAATAAACATTTTACAACCAGTGTATTCCCATTTCCTTTAATAACGTGATTGCCACAAGACACAGGCTGGTGTGATAATGTCCTACAGGGAAGGGCAAAATTCCATCCCTTCCTCTCCTCTCCCTGCACTGAACTGAGCACAAACTAGCTCTGCATTTTGAATTCAGTTTGCAGCAATTGCAATAAGCCAGAGTCAAAGGAGAAACGTGAGAGGAAGGAGGAAAACAGGGACATTTCAAAAGCAGCTGAAAAAGTCGGAAAACAGAAGATTAATTGGGGCTGTCCCTGCCAACTTGGGAGAGTTGGAGAGTATGCAGTGGTATAGCATAGCACAGGGAACTCAGTTCTGATCCAGAAAAGGCAAGGCAGAGATAGAGGCAGGTATATAGCAAAAACAGGTTCCACAAGGCAGCCAGTCTGTTCCAAGCTATATGTTCCAAAGCCAAGTTCAAACAATTTGAAAAAAGCAAGCCAGCAGATAAAGAACAATGCTGGACAAGGATAATCACACAGCAAGACAGTTAAAAGGAATGAATTGCATGCAAATGGCTGCCAAAAGTCCGCTGAGGTAAACTGTTGTTCTCAGCAGCAAAGCTTGCAAAAACTGAGGCTTATATGCTGCTTATGTTGCTTATAATTCTGCTGTTGCTGCCACCAGCAAGCAAAATCAGACACTCAGTGCTCAACTGTAGGCCATTTTGCCTTAGGTCTCTCTATAAGCCGTGGCTCACTTCCAAGGAAGCCACCACTCATGAGGAGACCTTTCTTGGAGCCTAGTGCATCTTCTGACAGTCTCATTTCAAGCTCTAGCCTTTTTTTTTTTCTTCACTCTTGTGGAGTTGAGGCAGATCCACCATCTTTTTCTGAGGCAGCAGCTCTATCTCAGGAGATGCAGCTTCTCACAGCCTAGAGGGTCTAAGGGCTACGAGACTTTTTGGAGTCTTCATGGTCCTCTGGTCCCAAGGGTTTGGCTCCATCCTCCCTAGAAGACTCCTCCAGTGTGGGCAGGATACATGGGAGGAAAAAGAAAATTAGTTTGGACCAATTCATTTAATTCAGTCACCATTGCTGAGGATAGCATTCAGTCTGCCCAATTTGTGCCTAGCATTACTAATCAGAACTGAGGCATTATTTTTAGCCAGACATTATTGATCAAAGCAAGAGTGTGATTAGGTTTCTAAGATTTCACTTATATTCCCCTGGTAAACCAGTCAGTCCAATTAGACATTAGATATGGTACCTGCTTTGAAGTGGTGACTTCATAAAATCCTCCCCTATCTGCCAGCAGAAATTACCAACTTGCAACATGCCAACATGATAACAACCTGAATTGCTTCTGTGTTCACTGGCAATATAAACGGAGTTGCTCTTTGCCATGACACACCAGCTTTGGGGGTGTGTCTTGTTTCTTGCATTTCTTCTTAAGGTGTGACTTAAAATTGCATATGCCTTTTAATCACACAGCCTGAGCAAGAATCTGATATACTAAACCACAGGGGCGGGGGAGGGAATAGTCACTGGTATCGGGCCCACCTTACATCACAGGGCTGCAAAACTGGTCAAAAATCCAACCTGAATTTTTGATTTCCATAGGTTTCAGTTAGTCTGCATACCCTCCAACGCTTCACAAGTGAAAACTGGGGCCCATGTGGCTACGAAACATGAGGGTGTGGTCAAGGTGGCAAAAGCCATGAAGAAGAACAGCCATGCTAGGAGAGGCTACAACAGTTTGCTTTTGCTTGAGCCTACTGGGAAGGGCAAAATTCTGGCCCATCCTCTCCTTTCCCCCTGGCTGAGTTAATTGAGTACAAACTACTTCTGCATTTTGAACTCAGTTTGCAGCAACTGAAGTAAGCTGAGAACCAAGGAGGAAAGGGGGAGTGGCGAAGAAACTGGGACATTTTAAAAGCAGTTTAAAAGATGCGCCAACAGAGGATTGATTAGTACTGTCCCTGCCAGGTTGGGACAGTTGGAGGGTACGAGTCTGGAGAAATGGGGAGTGGGACTGTTGAAAGACAAACCATAGCTCCAGGGGCCCTTTTAAACTACTCAGTTGTAGCACTGTGATTCTCCTTTAACTGCCATTGTTCTATTCTAGTTTAGGGTGGGACATTGAGGTCCTGTCTAAACGGTCAAAATAATCCTCATGGAATTCACTGGGAATATGATCTGTCTTAATGGGAACCCACATCTATGCATCACATTCAGAAGGGGGGGGGCAGCAAAAAACTCCAAAAACTACTCCTGGGGAGCCTTCATGGTTTTTTCCAGAGTTTTTAAAAAGCTCCATAGGGGATGTGCATTCCTGCTTGTTAAGACAGTTGTATTTGCATTACTATGCTTTCCCATATGAGAGGAAGCGCAAGCTGATTGGCTGGACGAGTATGGGAGAGGGTCTTGCTTACAGGGCAAGCGCCCACTGCTACCATGTTGGATTTTTGCCTTGGCGAGCGATCACTAATGCGATAAAATGGTGATTTGCATTATCTTTTTCTCTCTCTCTTTTTGTAAACATGAAATACCACTTATGCACACCATGGAAAAAGTTTTTTTTAAAAAACTAATTCAGTGGCTGCAGATTTAAAAACATGAGTAATTCACTCAAGGCTGCCATCTTGGCTAGAGGGCATGCAAAGTTTATGGGGGCTGTAAAATTGTTAAGATGGGTTGCAGCTGCTGCGAATTGCTATTACTGCAGAGCAATCCATTCTCCCCCCCCCCAATAGACGACCCCTCAGAATCCTTTGTCTGGACGCTCCTCTAATGCCATTGACCAAACTACAAATCCCAGGATTTCATAGTATGTACCAATGGCAGTTCAAGTGGAATGATAGTGCTATAACTGTGTAGTGTAAAAGGGGCCTTGAAGGAAACCTAAAGTGATCATTTAGCCCTTTTTTGGTTCAATTGCAGTTTGGGGTGTGTGTGTGTTAAGGACAGCCTAGGAAGCTGCACTCAACCTGTACTTTCCCTTCTCCCTTGGTGCTAAACCATGGGTTTTGCAAATCTTGCAATTGCTTATGTCAGCTCCTTGAAATTATCACATGGTATTTTGAAGTGATGAAAAGTGATGAGGTGAGGGATGCTTCATATGATCTATTTCATACTTGGAGCAAATTGAAACCTTCTGCATGTTGCATCCATTATGGGAGTTGCCCACATCTTTAAACTGTGGTTCATCCTTTCCAAATGTGTAGAAAGGCACTGGATCACCACTTGTGCATTTTGAAGAGGGGAAAAAATGAATTATACATGTAGGAGCATGTATTTGAAATTTGCTTTTCCGAATGCTTAAGGCATCAATTTAAGATCCTTTTGGCCCAGATGTCATTCTCTACTCTTCTCTCTACTGTGGGAGTTTTCTCTTGAAAAAAATCTTGTATTTTTGGAACTTCACCTCCTTAAAAGCGGGCGAGGGGAGCAAAAGTAGATGTATTAAACAGAAGAGAAATTCCAATACATATTAGCTTACATGTGGTGGGGAGGACTGATTCAAGCATCTTGTTCACATCATCAGGCCGTAAAAGCAGAAACTGATTCCCCCAAACCCTGACCAGGGGCCCTTTCACTCTACAGTTATAGCACTATGGTCCTATGGAAGCTGAGATTGGCAGTTTAGGGAGGAGTATTTAAGAGCTCTTGACCTTCAGCAGACTATTACATTACATGGTTATAGCGCTATTATTCCACATTAACTATTATGGCTGCCTCCTGTAGAATCCTGGGATTTGCAGTTTAGGGAGGGGCATTTGCAACTCTCAGCCAGAGAGCTCTTAGGCCTCACTAAACTACAAACCCCAGAAATAAATAATTTATATTCCACTTTTTCCCTAGGGAATCAAGGCGGAGTACAACACAATTATAACAATAAGATACTATAACAATAGAATTCCACAGGAGGCAGCCACAGCAGTTAAAGTGGAATAATAGCACTACAACAGCACAGCACAGTGTGATAAAGTCCTAAAAGATGCATATTGCACAAGGGAAGGGAAGCAGCAGTACAACCTCATAATAGTGCTACCCACCTTGCCTTATTGCATGATCTTGGCGGTCAACAGCTCTTCTTCCGTTCTGGTCCTTTGGGAGACAGTGGTAAACATTACTCTTTTTTCTAACTAGAAAAATGTGTTAGAAAAAAGACTCACGTTTATCACCATCTCCCACGGGACCAGAATACAAGAATAACTGTTGAACGCCAATGTCATGTGATAAGGCAAAGTGGGTGGCACTATTATCAGGTTGTACTGCCTCTTCCCTTCCCTCGTGTGATAAGCCTCTCAAACTCCCAGGACTCCACAGGATGATGCCATGGCAGTTAGGGTGGAACCAGGGTGTTATAACTGTTTGGTCTGAGAGGGCCCCATATGGGCACTGGATATTTGCCAAGTTCCTGTGATAGCTGTGGTGTAAACATCTGAGTGAATACGGATTCTCCCTTAGCATCTTTTTTCTTTTGTGAGGTATGGGACTCGTAACTGTTGGCTTCCTTAGATTATCCCCATCACTACCACTTTGTTTTTTGTTTTCACTTTTTTCAACAATAAAAAAGGGAAAGAAAGCCAATAAAGCCCCTTCTCACACAGGTAATAGAAGTTGCCTTACTACATGTGACATATTATGCTAACTCTCAACTGTAGACAAAATAAGACAATAAAAGGGACAGAACTTTCAATGAATGTTGTATATAGGACAACACTACTACAATGCTGGGCATCATCTATCAATATATATTTCTTGCCAATGGTGTTTCTTGCATTCTGCTATTGTATCAGGGCTTCCATTGGATCTTATAGTCCATCAGCCATTGTATCTTCAGTAAAGGATTGCACATTTCATCTCTTTTATTTATTATCTATTTTTACAGTCAACCTTTCCTACAGTTAGCTCAAGGCAGCGTATGTGGTTCTATTTCTTCCCAATTTTATCATCACAACAGTCCTGTGAAATAGGTTGGACTGAGAGAGGGAGTGACTGTATCAGGATTAGCCAGTGAGTTTCTTGGCTCACTGAGGACTAGAATTTAGATCTGTCAAGTTCCAGTCCAACATTTGAACCTACACCAGTGCTTCTAATGAGGGGGATCAGCAATTTCTTTTCCCTAGTATGCCAGGGACTGGTACCATATTTGTGTCCATTGGTTACAACTGTTTCATTCTTTCCTGGAAACTTGTTGCAGAAACTTGTTGCTACAGCTGATGACTTGTAGCAGATCAGCACCAGTCCAGGGACCACCATTTTGAGTAGCACAATGTTGGCTCTCAAATTTCTAATTTTATTCAGATTAGTTTCTAGATTAGTTTCTAGATAAGGTGGCACAGTGGTTAGATGCTGGTACTGCAGCCACAACATTGTGAGTTTGATTCCAAAGGGCTCCAAGGTTGACTCAGCTGGTTGGGGGCAATTAGTTAACACATTAAACTGCTTAGGGAGTGCTTTGCACTGATAAGCAGTATAGAAATACAGTAGCACCTCTATATCCACTGATTCACCATCCACTGATTCAGTTATCCTTGGTTGGCGACGGTGGGGGTGGACGGTGAAGGGAAGGAAGAGGAGAGCTTGCTTTCCTTCTCCCTTCCCTGTGGTGGGTTCCAGCGGAGCTGGGGGGGGTGGATGGGGAAGGGAAAGAGAAGGAGATCTCACTTCCCTTTCCCCTTCCCCATGGGGGGGTTCCAGCAGCATGGGGGGAGGCGGGGGTGGACAGGGAGGGAGTGAGGGCGGAGGAAAGAACTTGCAAGGATCACAGATCTGCATGGCAACAATTACCTACCTTTGGTATAAGAGAAGGGGAATGGAGAGATCCCTCTACCCAGGGGCCAATCAATGTGTTCAATTGTATTTATACTATTAGCATATCAATTAATTAGTGTATTATATAAATCACTGTTGCTTGTATTTGAGAGTCTCCTGCAGAAGACCTCAAAATGTGCAGCTGATTCAGCTGCCAAAGGTATGATGACTATGAATGTCAGCATCAATCTTGGTGCCCTTCAGCTGTGTTGGACTATAACTCCCATCACCCCCAGTCAGCATGTGTGAACAGTGTATAACAGTGCCTCCAGTATGCAGGTATGTGTTCATTTCACTTTATTTTCAACAGATACTATGTGATTCTTAGCAGCAATTGCCCACTCTTGTCAGGTCTCTTGTACAGATTTGGTAATATACTGCAATTCCTGTGGGGTCTGCCAAGCACAGCTCTGCTTTTGTGGTGGCCCCCTATTTCCCAACTGGTTGGTTATTTCAGGGACTGCAGGACTCATGTCTGGCTTTGAGACAGTGGGACCTGGTTGCTAAGCAGGTATTCTTAGCTT
The DNA here is from genome assembly GCA_030847615.1 of Gambelia wislizenii. Taxonomy (NCBI): domain Eukaryota; kingdom Metazoa; phylum Chordata; class Lepidosauria; order Squamata; family Crotaphytidae; genus Gambelia; species Gambelia wislizenii. Next base: position 284,347,353 of record JAUMIR010000001.1, on the reverse strand, counting down.
TTGCTTGCTGTGATGATCTTACACATACTTTACCAGCAGGAAAGGTCAGCTCAGTCCAAGGGATGTTGGCTAATTTCCATGCAAAATACAAAGAGGCTGCGGAAAACATTGTCCTCTGGATGCAAGATACAATATGAGTCAGGGAATGTTGAGATTTCACCATTTGAGCAGCTGTCTAATCAGAACAGAGCCTCATCTCAGAATGGAAATAGTAACAGTGAGGTCTTAACATGCTGACTTGCATTGAGACTTTTTGTACCTTCATTAATAACACACTACAGGCCCTCAGTATCCACTAGGTTTGGGCTCCAGGACCCCCGTGGATACCAAAATCTGTGGATGCTCAAGTCCCATTCTATACAATGGCATAAAATGCCATGCCTTATATAAAATGACAAACAGCAATATTTGCTTTTTTTGGATCCCTGCCCCCAAAATATTTTCAAGCTGTGGCTGGTTGAATCTGTGGATGCAGAATCTGTGGATACAGAGGGCTGACTGTACATCAAACCAAATTCTAATGAGTGGGAAAATGTTACTTATATCTTAACCCAGGGCCAGCCTTATCATTAAGGTAGAGTGAAACAGTCATTTCAGGCAGGAGATGTTGGGAATGAAAAGCACAAGTGTTAGAGGAGAAAGCTATGTGCTAGGCAGCATGCCCCGTTCCCTCTAAGAGAGCCAGCTGCACTCAGGTGTGGCAGAGATGCTGTCCCATGACCAGTGTGGAAGAAAGATTCAGCTACCAGTACAATCTGCTCTTGTACCTAGAAAAGAAGGGAGCATCATTTATCTCAGGCACCAATTATCTTGGTGTAGTTTTTATTTTATTCATCTGCTCTTAACCTTTTCTTTACAAGGGACCCCCGTTAAATATATTTTACTGCTGTGGACCCCCAAGATTTAATGTACCCGTATATTCTGGCGTATAAGACGACTGGGCGCATAAGACAACCCCCCAATTTTTAAGTTAAAATATAGAGTTTGCCTCCCCCCTCCAGCCACCTGGCTGGAAAGCCTGTCCTCCACCAGCCAGCCAGCTCAGTGGCTGTAGATGATGGAATAGTCTGTGAAATTAAAGGACTGAGAACAGCTAAAAAAGCATGGGATACTTTGAAAAATCTCTGTGGTGTTCAATCTTTGGAAAGTAAGGTTGCATTAATAAGTTGGTTAATATGAAACTATCAAATCCCAAATTTTTGAATGAGCACATTAATGAATGAGCATATTAATGATTCTAGAGCCACATTGGCAGACAAGAGAATTTCACCATAGACAAAACTTGATGCAAAATGATCAGTTTAAATCCAGAAATTCTAACTTTAGGCTAACTTGTCAGATAATTGTTGGAAATGTGGGAATACAAAAGGGATGCATTATCATATATGGTGTTGTTGTAGAGAAACAAAAAAAATACTAGGAAAAGATAAATAATATAATAATGAAGACACTGAAAATTGATAATCTATTTCAATTCAAGTGGAAAAGAGGAGGAAGCCAGGGGCGGCAAGGGATAAAATAGGCCCTGCCAGAAACCCACCCCTGCCTCCTCCTAGCCAGGGCGTAGCTACGCCCTGGCCAACTCCTATGCTCGTCTCCATGCCCATCATTAAAACACCTCCCACGGATCTACCATTCTTCAGATCCACGGGGTGTCTGTTCCCACCAGAGGTTTGTTTATTAAATATGTTACATAATATAGATTATAGAATACAGAAAAAGTATGGTAGGATTATACTGTATGCAGTAACAGCAGCACGGATGTTATTTGCAAAAGAATGGAAAAGTAAAAAAAACCCCTCCTCTAATTGAGGAATGGATAGCAAAATTAATGGATATGTATGAAATGGATAGACTATCTAACTTGCTAGATGATAGAGAAAACCTGAGAAACATGGAGGCGTGGAAAAATATAATTCCCTTGAGGAAAGAAAAACGGGGAGATTTAATAACTATATCTGTGGAATAAATGATAAAATGATAAGGAATTTAACAAAATTTAGTAGATGACAACAGAAGTAGTAAATCATGGAAATTAAGCAGGTAGCAGTAAAATGGGAAACAATCAACTCCATAGATGAGGAGATTAAGGAAGTCATTTTGGTTAGGTATATGTTTATATATTTTAGACGTGCATATAAAAATGTATATATGAATGTGGGTGGGTATGTACATTTGAATGAAGTTATGAGGGTATGGTATGTAGATCATTAGATGTTCTAATGTTTGTTGGTATGCTTGTTAGCTTGTTTTGTTTGTCTTAAGTTTTATGTTTGAATGTCTGATTTTGATGTTGTCTGTCATGGTTATATAAATAAAATAATTAAAAAAATTCAGAGGAAACATACTATCCTTAGCTGAGGCTGTTTTTGAAGGCATGGAGAAATATATTTGGGTGTCATTAACATAGTAATAGCACCCTGCCCCATGATCTCTCCCAGCGGTTTCAGGTATAATCAGCCCTCTATATCCACGGATTCCACCACCCACAGCTTGAAAATATTCCCCCCAAAATAAATTCCAAGAAGCAAACCTTGATTTTGCTATTTTATATAAGGGACACCATTTTACTATGCTACTGTATATAATGGGACTTGAGCATCCACAGATTTTGGTACCCACAGGGGTTCTGGAACCAAACCCCAGCAGATACCAAGGGCCCACTGTAGATGCTCAACAGCATTGGGGGTAGAACACACCTTGTGATATGCAACATAACAATGCCTTTTTTGAGGAATAGCTATCCCCAAACATCACCATCTGGAACCTGCCGGAGAGGTAGGACTAGAACCTACATTTGATTCCCAAATCCCTGAGGTGTTCCAGAAGGTTACCATGGTCAATGGTACTGAATGCCACTGAGAGGTCCAAAAGCACCAGCAGGGCACACTCCCCTTGTCAGTGTTCAGGGTGCTGTTTACATGATGAAAAAATAGTGGGAAGAATTCGTGTCGAACCCTGGTTGTTTACACGTACATCGGGTTGGACACATGATTTTTGGAAGGGGGGGCACCTTTTATCCCACAACCTGCGGGACTTCCAGTCCCGTGGTTTGTGGCAGTTTTTAAAAAAGTCACTGGAGGAACTGGAAAATCGGAAATGTAAACAGCCTGGGACAAGATATCTCGGTACTAGGTGACGACCAGAAATGGTGACTGGGGGCAGGCTCAGATATCAGAGACCAGAAAAGGAGGGGTCAGTCACCCGTTCAATAGATTCAGCCTCACCAGCTGAAAACAAAGGCATCCCTTCCAGCTGCACGTAGGCTTGTGTGTGTGTGTGTGTGTCTACACTACATCACCCTGTTCAATGGATTTCTACACTACAAACCCTTCAGCTTTAACCTGTCTCTCCCCTGCATGCTGGGTTTAAAATTTAAAGAGAGAGTAAATTATAAAGCGATCGTGGGTGGAGGATCGCGCATTCATCCCCCACCTGCATCCCCTCTGAGTAGATGATCACACATTCATCCACCCCCCCCCAAGGCACAGTAAAAAATGCCAGTGTGTGAGCGGATGGTCACACATTCATCCACCCCCTCTAAGGCACAGTAAAAAAATGCCAGCGTCTGGGCACCGAGGTTTGTCTTTTAAAATGCCTTGTGTGTCCTTCCCTTATGATCCCCTGCACAGGCTTGAAACCTTCACTCCACAGCTGCCTCTGATTAAAGGGTTAACATTTTAAAGAGACAGGACACTGCATGACTCTGGGCCCCTGAACTTGGCTTCCTGGCTTGTGTGTGTGCATGCGTGCCGGGGCTCTAGTGTTGAGAAGCCAACTTAAATAGCTGATAAGACCGCCTGGCTCGGCACAACTCAGTTGAAAAGCACAGTACCTGGTGTTGTCAGTAACAGTCCTATAGGGTCAGAAGTACCCACATACACACACACACACACACAGAGAGAGAGAGAGAGAGAGAGAGAGAAGAACGAAGAGGCAGTCCGAGGTCAAAAGGATTCTGGCAGGTCAACGAAGGCAGTCCAAGGTCAAGATATCCAAAGTCTCAAGATAGCAAGGTTCCAAGAAGCAGAGGCTTCCTCCAGGAAACTCAGACTGCCTGAAACAAGGAACTCAGCGTCCCCCAGCTGCTTATGTTGGCCCAGCTGGCTCCCACTCCCAGCTGTGGGGTGATTGATGAGCTTCTCTCTCTTAATCTCCGGTAACGACGCAGCCAGGCCCTCTCTGCTCTCCTTTGGCTAAAGGTAGGTAGCTGCTCTTCTACCTCTTGCTCTTGCTCTACTATGTCTCCCAGGCTTGGACCCTGTGCTGGGGGAGGGGCAGGCTGCTGAGCCCTGGGTTCTTCAGGGCTAGACTCAGACTCAGCCAGCTCTTCTGCCACTGGCTCAGCCTCCTCGCCTTCTGAGTCCTCAGAGTCCTGGCTGACCATGACATCATTCCCCCCATTATCCTCCCTCGCACCTGGAGGAGGATGAGGCTGGTCCAGGAAGTGGTGGTGAAATGCCCAAACCAGGCGGGGAGCATGGACATCAGAGGCATCTTCCCAGGAGCGGTCCTCTGGCCCGTAGACAACCCAGTCGACCAGATACTGAAGGTGGCCCTGATGGCGATGAGAGTCCAAGATCTGGGCCAACTCAAATTCCTGTTCCCCATCCACCAAAACCGGATCGGGCGGAGGTGCAGGACCAGTGTCGGGACGAACCCCCGAAGCCGGAAGCAGTAGGGAACGATGGAAGACTGGGTGGATCCGCCATATCCGTGGAAGCTGGAGCCGAAAAGCCACGGGATTCACCTGGGCCACGATCTTGTAGGGCCCTGCAAATCGAGCATCCAACTTCTGACATGGCCACTGGAGCGGGAGATGGCGAGTGGACAGTCAGACCGAATCCCCCACCTGCAAAGGAGGATCTTCCTGCCGACGACGATCCGCGCCCCGCTTATACGCCTCCTTGGCCACCTCAAGCTGTTCCTGTAGCAAGGACTGAGCAGCCCAGAGTTCCTGGAGCCACTGGTCTGCCGCAGGACCGCCGAGCCAGGGGCCACAGCCAGAAATCCCCGTGGATGGTAGCCGGCGGCGGCAAAGAAGGGCGTCTGCTGGGTGGAGGCATGCATGGAGTTGTTGTAGGCAAACTCGGCCAACGGCAGCAGGTCAACCCAGTTCTCCTGGCGGTAACTGGTAACAGCGGAGGTACTGCTCCAGTGTCCCATTCGTGCGTTCTGACTGGCCATCGGACTCAGGATGGTGCGCTGAGGACAGGTGAGGCACGATGTCCAGGAGCCGCATCAGACTAGTCCAGAACCGGGCCATAAACTGGGCTCCTCTATCAGAGACTACTCCCTCAGGAAGGCCATGGAGCCGGAAGATGTGCTGTACAAACATCTGGGCCGTCTCCTTTGCCGTGGGGAGGCCAGTGCAAGGCACGAAGTGAGCCATCTTAGAGAACAGGTCCACCACCACCCAAATGGTGGTACAGCCTGCAGAAGGGGGCAGGTCGATGATAAAGTCCATCGAGATGAGTTTCCAGGGCCCCAAAGGCATCGGCAGAGGCAGCAGTAAGCCTGCAGGTCACCCCAGATGATCCTTAGTACAGCGACACATGGGGCAAGTGTCCACATTCTGGGCAACCTCCGCACAGACCCGAGGCCACCAAAACTCCCGGGTGAGGAGGTGCAGTGTCTTACAAAATCCAAAGTGCCCCGCCATTTTGGCATCATGGCACAACCGCAGGACCGCCTCCTGACATGAGCCTGCTGGTACATGAATGTGGCCCCTGTGGTAGAGCAGGCCGTCTCGGAACTCAAAAGGAGAGGCATCCCCCTCCATCAAATGCTGGGTCACGAACGGGTCCCAGCTCTGGAGGTCACGAATCTGGTCCAGCAGTGTAGCCTCCCTTGGAGCAGCAGCAAAATTCTCTGGGCGCAGAATGGTGGACCGAAGCTCCCCCTCTGGTTCCGTGGCGTACTCTGGCTTCTGGGAGAGAGCATCGGCCTGCCGATTCTGGGCCCGAGGAACGTACTGGAGCTGGAAATTGAAGTGCCAAAAAACAGGGACCACCACTTCTGCCTCTGGGACAATGTCTGGGCCGTCTGGAGATGCTCCAGGTTCCTGTGGTCGGTGTGGACCCAGATGGGATGAGCCGCTCCCTCCAACAGATGCCGCCACGTGTCAAAGGCGGCCTTAATTGCCAACAGCTATTTCTCCCAAATGGTGTAGTTGCGTTCAGGAGGAGACAGCTGAAGGGAATAAAAGGCGCAAGGCCACAGGTGACCCTCAGCCCCTGTGGGCTGAAGCAGTACAGCCCCAATCGCCATGTCCGAGGCATCTGCCTCCACCACAAACAGTGTCCGTGGATCAGGGTGCTGCAGGATTGGGGCCGACGTGAACTTCTCCTTTAGGACCTCAAACGACTTCTGGGCCGCAGGTGTCCACTGAAAGTGGGTCTTCCCCCGCAGCAGTTGGGAAAGAGGTCTCGCCAGGGCTGCATAATCTGCGATGAATCTTCTGTAGGAGTTGGCGAACCCCAGGAATCGCTGGACATCCTTCCGGCAGCGAGGAGTTTGCCATGATAACACCGCCTCCACCTTGGAGTTGTCCATGGCCACCCCAAGTGGAGACTTGGTAGCCCAGGGAGTCCACCTCCCGGAGGTCGAAGACACACTTCTCCAACTTGGCATAGAGGCGGTGTTCCCGAAGATGCTGAAGGACGGCCCGAACGTGGGCGTCATGGGCAGCCTGGCTGGGAGAATAAATCAAAAAGTCATCCAGGTAGATGATCACAAAGCGATCAAGATAGTCCCGGAAGACATCATTGACGAAGTGCTGGAAGACGGCTGGGGCATTACAGAGGCCAAATGGCATGATGGTGTACTCATAATGTCCATACCTTGTCTGGAAGGCCGTCTTCCACTCGTCCCTGGCCCTGATCCTCACCAAGTTGTAGGCCCCTCTGAGGTCCAACTTAGTGAAGACCTTGGCATGGCGGAGCTGCTCCAGCAGTTCTGGGATCAGCGGCAAGGGGTACCGGTTCCTGATGGTGATCCGGTTAAGGGCGCGGTAGTCATTGCAGAGACGTAACTCCCCACACTTTTTCCGCACAAACAACACAGGGGCGCCTGCAGGAGACTTTGAAGGGTGGATAAACCCCTTCTTGAGGTTCTTTTCCAAGAAATCCCTCAGAGACATTTTCCAAGAAATCGCTCTGAGACAGAGTAGAGGTGTCCCGCTGGGATCAGGGCCCCAGGTATCAAGTCAATTGCACAGTCATACGGCTTGTGTGGCAGGAGCCGATCCGCCTCCTTCTTGTCAAAGACGTTGGTGAAATCCCAGTATTTCTTGGGCAACATCACTGAGCACTCCTTGGCGTCTGTTGCCATGGCCGCTGGGATCCTCTCCAGCCAACAGTGCTCCTGGCAAAACTCGGAGGCTAACAGAACCTCCCACCGGGCCCATGAGATGTGTGGATCATGCTTGGAGAGCCAGGGCATCCCTAGGACCAAAGGGAAGGGAGGAACCTCGGCCAACAGGAACTGGATCTCCTCGACGTGGCCCTGGATCTCCAAGTGAAGCAACGGAGTCTGGTGAGTGACAGGACCGGACCGCAGGAGCCGCCCATCGATAGTCTCTACGGGTCTAGGCTCAGCTAGGGCCTCCAGTGGTATCTGATGAATGGTGGCAAATCCTAAGTCCATGAAATTGTTGCAGGCTCCCAAGTCTATCATGGCTCCCAGGGGGACAAGCTCCATGGATGGCAGTCTAAGGTTAGCCGCCACCACCAACAGGTCTTTGCTGCAGGTCATGCTGGGGTTAGCAGGTTCCAAGGACATTCCCAGGTGGTGAACCTGCTCTACACCTGGGACTGCCCGTTTCCTGGCGGCGGTGCTCGGTGTCCCTTGGCTGGGCACTTTCTGGCAAAATGCCCTGAGAGACCACAGTACAAGCAGAGCCCCTCTCTCCTCTTTCGTTCCTTCTCAGCCGCAGTGAGCCGCGGCCGAGCCTCTCCCATCTTCAATGGTTCTTCTGCAGGTGGGGCAGCCATAGTGGAAGTTGCCAGTGTCTGGGGTGCAATCACTGGGGAAGAGGGCGGGTTGGAACGCCTGGCCTGCCTGCGAGCTGAGAGGCAACAGTCTATGCATGTTGCTTGGGTTATCAAGGCAGTTAAGGTGTCTGGAGATTCTGAGTGGGCCAGCTCATCCAAAATGGGGTCTGCCAACCCCCAGCGAAACTGGGCCTGCAAGGCACTCGGGTTCCAGGTCAGGTCCTGGGCTATGAGACGGAGCACGGTGGCATATTCAACCACAGAGCCTTTGCCTTGCTGGAGGGTCTTAATCCAGTGCTCAGCTGTTTCAGTCTTTACAGGATCACCCCAGGTAGCTCTCATTTCCTGCAGGAAATCCTGCAAGCTGTTGAGGACTGGACTATCCTCATTCAGATAGGGAATAGCCCATTTACTTGAAGGACCAGCTAACAGACTGATAATGAAAGCCACTTTGTGAGTGTCCATGGGGAAATCAGCCCCTCTGATTTTGAAGTGCAGCTTGCAGTTTGCTATAAAACTGTCCAATAATGCTCTCTCACCAGAAAACTTTTCAGGTAAAGCAATGATAGATTTCCCCCGGGGCTGGGTGGGGGTTGATTCTGGAGTGCAGCCAAGCCTTGAGTTAATTGTGCCAGCTGGGCTGCTAATTGCTGGTTTGGGGATAACAGTTCCTGAATCACAGCAGACTCAGCCATCTTATCAATTTAATTAGGGGTTTCAGGCAGTTCTGTCGAGAAGCCAACTTAAATAGCTGATAAGACCACCTGGCTCAGCACAACTCAGTTGAAAAGCACAGTACCTGGTGTTGTCAGTAGCAGTCCTATAGGGTCAGAAGTACACACACACAGAGAGAGAGAGAGAGAGAGAGAGCAAAGAACGAAGAGGCAGTCCGAGGTCAAAAGGATTCCGGCAGGTCAGGGAAGGCAGTCCAAGGTCAAGATATCCAAAGTCTCAAGATAGCAAGGTTCCACGAAGCAGGAGAGTCACAGGCAGAGGCTTCCTCCAGGAAACGCAGACTGCCTGAAACAAGGAACTCAGCGTCCCCCAGCTGCTTATGTTGGCCCAGCTGGCTTTCACTCCCAGCTGTGGGGTGATTGATAAGCTTCTCTCTCTTAATCTCCGGGAACGATGCAGCCAGGCCCTCTCTGCTCTCCTTTGGCTAAAGATAGGTACCTGCTCTTCTACCTCTTGCTCTTGCTCTACTATGTCTCCCAGGCTTGGACCCTGTGCTGGGGGAGGGCTAGGCTGCTGAGCCCTGGGTTCTTCAGGGCTAGACTCAGACTCAGCCAGCTCTTCTGCTACTGGCTCAGCCTCCTCGCCTTCTGAGTCCCCAGAGTCCTGGCTGACCATGACATCTAGTCTGCTCTGCTTTTGACCTCTCTCACACTCCCCAGCACCAACTGATTACTCCTTCCTCCCCAGTTTAGCTTGCTTTAAATGGTGTTCTTTCAATTCAAAAGGAAAGCACAGGGTTTAGCCACTGATTGCTCCTTCTTCCCCACGTTAGGTTACAGATCGCTCACTCCTCCCCTCATTCCCAACGCAGAAGCTTGAACAAAAATTTGAGCCAGCCAATAGCATTGCTCATGGCGTGGAACTCTAAAGGAAGTACGTCACTGAGGTTGTGAAAAAACGAGTAATCACATCCTTGATTGGCAGCTAAAAAAAATATCCCAGGACCATAAACTCATGTAAACAACAACAACAACAACAAACCTGGGGTAGTATATAGTGGGAAAAGATACATATCACGGGACGGGATGCCATTTAAACAATGATCCCGGGATCTCCCAGGATCTCTAGTTCAGAGACAAAAATCGTGTAAACAGGGAGGGATGAATACGGGATCAAGAAGTCCCGTGACGCCCCGTGACAAAAACTACTGTCTAACTGCACCCAGGAGAAGAGCATCCACTAAGGTGACCATGGTGGTCTTATTCTGCTCTGAAGCTGGTTTGAAATCTGTCTTGAGATAATCTATTGCTTATAGTGGTCTCAACTCTGTATCCTTCTCTGAACCTCATTTGAAATGGATCTAAATAACATCTATTGCTTATGTATGTGAATATATGCTGCTTTACAGGTGTCCCACTAAAGTCATGGAAAAGACCCACAGGAAGTGGCCTCATCTGAACACATTGAGCTTACAGAGGGAAGGAATGTCTGGAAGACTCTAAAGTTTATCTACACAGGTCTAAAGTTTATTTGTGTCATAAACATTTAAGCCATGTTACACTGAACAATTGATAAATGCCAGCAAAGGGTGAATGTTATGTTGTTCCTTTATTTCGGGGCAAAGAATATAGTCTTCCAGATGCTGTTGGACTGCAGCTCCCATCATTCCTAGTCAGCTTGACCAATGGTGAAATGGGTACTGTAGTACAACAAGAACTGGAGAACCCCTTTATCCCAGAATGAATGTTTTATTTTGATTTTATGAGGTAGAATCCACAAAGAAATCATGAATTTAACCATGTTCATATTCCCTTGGAACAGATAATTTGTGTTCTGGAGGGCCAATAATTGAAGCTATTCACTTGTGAATGATTTAGTGCTGTTATCTGTCAACTAAAGTTACTGGATTATTATTTTTTTTTTTTAACCTACTGATGCCATCAAGCAGAGATTTCACTGAATGCAGCAGGAAGAAAGATTTTGATCCATATAACTGCTGCAGCATGCATGCTTATGGAAATTATAATTAGTTTACCACAGTGACCTCCTGTGGCAGGACACTGGACTAGCCCAGGTTGTGTTACATCTTCGGAAAGTGTTAGCTTTCAAAAAGAAAGTTGAGCATTTTAACAAGAAATCATATAAAATCTTCTTCCTCAAAATGGTTGGAAGTGATGGGGATTGCACTCCAACATATCTGGAGGGTATAAAGTTGAGAAGGCTGATCCTCATAATTTATAATATGCAAATAACTGCTGAAATATCTGTAAATTATTAAAATTAAAAGTTAAGTGCATTACAACTTTAGCTTATTGGTATAATCGAATATGGGAATATAGCAATAGTTAAGACATTTTGTAGGCTGCGCCTAAAATTCTAAATATCATTACTGAGCTCAGAGAGTCTCATGTGTGAGTAAACATTCATAAGATTGTGTAGTAAATCAAGAACTGATTGCTACTCACTGAAGATGGTAATATCAGAATATTACACATCTACGCATATTGCTCAAGTTAAAAATTGTCAAGATATTCTGCCATATTTATCTTGAAATGTGATGTGATAGTTAAGAGTAAGAAGTCATATTTCATCTTCTATGTATCTTTTCAAGAGAAAGTTTCACTGACGTCGGGCATGTAGTGTACGATTTGCATCCACAGTATCCTCTGATTTTCTTACTGTATGCTTTTCAATATTTTTAAGTTTTGCTGTGCAGGTGGAGCAATTTAGTAGTTAAGAATGTAGTGATAGAGTCACTTTTGGGCTATTGTGTCTTTATTTTCATGTACAGTTAGACCCTCATATCTGCAGGGGTTCAGTTTCCAGACTTACTGTGGATACCAGAAACCATGGATAACAGCGAACCCTATTAAAATAATCGACTTCTGGTAAAAATATACCATCAAATTGCATTGGAGGAACTAGAACATGTCTAGAGAGGATGCCTGTTTTGTGTCCCGTGGATACCTGAAACTACAGATATTGGTTCTGCAAATATGGGGGTCTGACTGTATTTTAAACATTTCTATACCATTTTTCTGTCAAGGCATTCAAAATGGTTTACAGCTCTTAAATACTGAACCAAATACATCATACTGAAACAAAAAACACAGAAAGATGATTCTGGCAGGATCACAATGGCACATAAGCTACCAGCCAGGGCTTTTGCCTTCCCTCAGGGCTCATAAGCCCTAAAATGCCACAGGAATTGTAAGGAACAGGGTCTGCCCCACTGGTCCTCCTAGGTCCTTGATAGCCCTTCAGGAGCTGATGGCATAAACCTAGCCTGGAGTTCTTTTTGATCTATCATCGTCATTTTAATCAAAAATCCTTATGAGTTTCTTGCAGTGTTTTATAGGAACAGTAAATCCCATTCCTATTGAGGCCATGATATTGAGAACACAGCTGCGCTGGGTAGGGCATGTTTCTAGGATGGAGGACCACTGCCTCCCAAAAATAGTACTCTACAGTGAACTCGCCACGGGTCAGCGTAAGAGGGGCACTCCAAAAAAGCGATACAAGGATTCCCTGAAACAACATCTCAGGCTTGGCCAAATTGATCACCAACAGTGGTCCACCCTGGCTTCACATCGGGAGGCATGGAGACGCACTATCCACAATGCTGCAGCTTTGTTTGAGAACTCACGCCGAACAAGTCTTGAGAAACGACAACGCAGAGAGAATCACAACCCGGAAACACCACCCAAGGAGACCTTCTGCTGTGCTTTCTGCAACCGGACTTGTTTATCTCGGATTGGCCTTTTCAGTCATCAGTGCGCTTGCAGAAAGCGCGGGATGAGTCCTTCCTGAATCTTGGTTTGCGAAGAAAAGCCAGAGAAACAATCATTTTGTTGTTTTGATCACAGATGCAATGGGCAACATCTATCTCCCAGAGCCCTTGGAAGTGCTATTCTTTAAATCAAAGTATGCGGCTGCCTGCACAAATTTATTTAATTTTTTTAAATGGGGTGGGAGAGCAGGTGTGTGTGTTTGAAACTGGAAGTGGACTTCCAGACACTTCAAATGCTGGTTGAATACAGTGGGCCTGCTGAGTGGGAAAATGGCCCTCACATCTTCTGAAGTGGCCCAACCATGCTGAAGAGCATAACAAGCTAAGGCCTAAACCCTATCCTGAATCTAGAGGCAGCAAGTGTCTGGAGAGGCACCATGGTAGGGAAAAGTAGATGAGTCAAGTCAGTCCAAGCCATACACAGATAATCAAGGGAGTTCACTAAAATTGAAGGGAGGCACAAAAGCAAGGTCTCAGCCGTTCCAGGATCTGTCATGAGAAGCCAGCAGACATGATAAGTGAAGCCTCAAGGGAAAGAAAGAGACATAAACCTTAATGTCAAGAATCCAAATAAATCTACCAGCAGGAAGTATGCAAAAGCCAGGGAGAAGGAACAGATACAAACAACAAAATCCCTGCAGCCGCTGGAGGATTTATAGATGTCAGACCATAGGACTGCTCAGGGCTTCTTATTGAACAGGCACTGGCTTCTTTACTGCTACTCCTTGTCCTGACAACATCCCACAAATGATGGGGGGGGGGTTTGTCTCCTCAACTTTGGTTGAGATTCAGGCCCATTCTTCTAAAGTTCCTCATCAACCACTAGCTGCTCACATTCAGGGGGTGGGGAGCTATCATGCAGAGCCAGAAACTTTTCTGTGTCTGACTCCTCTGAATCAGATTCCTCAGACTCTGATCCAATTCTTAATCCCACCTAGAATACATCTAAATAATAAAAAGAGCATATGTGAATATTGACTCAACAAATTTTTATTGACTGAATGGATCTACTCTAGTTGGGACTAACCAATAGTTTAGGCCAAAATGTTACAGTCACAACAGAACAGATGAAATACAGATCTGTAAATGTAGTTAACAGGTAATTCAAATCACTGAAAATGTATTTGGAAAAATCAAGTATGTTAGATTAGCCACCTGAATGCTCTTAAAACAGTGAGTGGGATACAAAGGTTGAACAAGTAAATTGTCCCATCTACTCATTGCAACACCACCACCCATCTCCTTAAAAGCTGCTCCAGAGGTCCATCTTGGACAGTATGGCACATGGCATGGAGAGATACATTAAAATGGAGGTGGGCTAGTAAAAACCGGGTATCCCGCCTGCCACCATTAAATGCAAGCTGTTGTTTGGTGCTTCCTAACATTCACTTCAACATCTAATCTTCCTTATTCGATTAATTTGGCCTCCCTTATAAATTCAGTATCGCAGAAAACACTATTGAACAGTATACTGTATTGAATAGTATGTGGGTTCGAGGGGTTGTTTTACACGGCAGGTTTTATTGTGTTGAGCTTTAGTGCTTTCCCTCATCAGTGGTGGGTAGTGTTCTTGCACCAACTTTATTTACAATCTTCTTTAGCATGATGCTCCAAAGGGCTACGGCAGAGCTCAAAGAAGAAGATGGCATCTATATACGTCACCGTATTGATGGTAGCTTGTTTAACTTAAGCTGTCTGAGGGCTCACACGAAGACTCTAAACTATCTAGTCCGTGAGCTGCTCTTCGCCGATGATGCTGCCCTTGTTGCCCACACAGAAGCAGCTCTGCAGCACCTAACATCCTGCTTCGCAACAGCTGCAGAGCTGTTTGCGCTGGAAGTCAACCTGAAGAAAACAGAAGTTCTTTACCAGCCTGCACCACAGGACGAACACCACCATCCCCACATTGCTGTCAGCAAATCTGTGCTCAAGTCCGTTCAGCAGTTCACCTACCTGGGAAGCATCATCTCCTCAGATGCCAAGATTGACAAAGAGATCGATCACAGATTGGCAAAGGCATATACTGCATTTGGAAGACTTCACAAAAGAGTCTGGAGCAATAAACACCTGAGGCAAAGCACAAAAATCAGTGTGTATAGAGCCATTGTACTGTCTATCCTCCTTTATGGATCTGAAACATGGGTCACCTATCGCCACCACCTACGACTCCTTGAACGCTTTCATCAGCGCTGTCTATGCACAATCCTAAATATATACTGGACTATGTGATGAATGTTGCTGTCCTTGAGCAAGCAGGGATCACCAGCATTGAGGCCATGATATTGAGAATGCAGCAGCGCTGGGTAGGGCACGTTTCTAGGATGGAGGACCATCGCCTCCCAAAAATAGTACTGTACGGTGAACTCGCCACGGGTCAGCGTAAGAAGGGTGCTCCAAAAAAAGCGATACAAAGACTCCCTGCAACAACATCTCAGGCTCGGCCAAATTGATCACCAACAATGGTCCGCCCTGGCCTCACATCGGGAGGCATGGAGACGCACTATCCACAATGCTGCAGCCTTATCTGAGAACTCACGCCGAACAAGTCCTGAAGAGAAATGACAACGCAGAAAGAATCACAATCCAAAAACATCACCCAAGGAGATCTTATGCTGTGCTTTCTGCAACCGGACTTGTTTATCTCGGATTGGCCTTTTTAGTCATCAGCATGCTTGCAGAAAGCGTGGGATGAGTCCTTCCTGAATCTTCGTTTGCGAAGAAAAGCCAGAGAGAGAGAGGTGGGTAGTTTACACGGTATATGTTTACACAGCAATATTTTGTGGATCTTTGATTTTTTCCGCTTTGAGGTTCACATAGCCAAAAGTGCTGGGGGCATGGCCAAGCATTGGAGGGGGAAAGGAATGCCATAGGAATGTCTGCCCTGGCCCCAACTCCGTGTCCTTAACAGCTTAGAGGCAGTCTCCTCCTACTCCCTTTCCATAATTCAAATGGAAGGTTTTCTTCCTTGCTTAAAACAGTATTTTCTGCCAAGTAGAGGAAAGCGGGGGGGGGGGGAGAGAGGGGGAAATGGCAGTTCAGCTTGCTACAGCCCTTCATGAAATGGTTTCTCTCCCTTCCCCATGCACAGGATAAAAGCTGATGAACGAGCTTTTACATACTTTCAAAACAGCAGAGAGGATGACAAGGAATGCTCCCTGAATGAAAATTGTTGGGAATCCTTTTTGTTTGCAAACTGGCTTACAAAATAGCAGACAGGATTTTTGCAGTTTCCTCTAATCGCTACTGTCTTTCTCTGCCTCCCTGCCCCTCTTCTAAGCCCACCCCTGCATCATTAACCAATCACAATGCAGCTCTGCTTTAACCCTTAGTGGAATGGCTGTTTTCACTGCCAATAATGCACTACATTGCAAATATACCGGCAAAAGTAGCGACATCCCTTGGCACGCTATATTTGGGTGTTTTACCTTCCCCCCTTCTGAATGAGGCGATGCTGTGCTACGATCCATGGGAAATATGAGCTATCTTAGCGGTATATTTAGAGGAATATTTGCTCGTGTAAACAACCCCAAGGAGAAGGAAAAGTGTTTTTGGTAAACCAAGGCAAAATAATACTGTACTAATTACACAGATTGCCCAGCAGTGGGCAGACTTCTCAAGCACAAACTCTTTCCCTGCCTAACATTTTCTTAAAAGTGTGCCAACATTGAGTTTGAATCAGCAAACTCTTGTTGTGTGCCTTCAAGTGGTTTCCCACTAATGGTGATCTTAAGGTGAACCTGGGGTTTTCTTGGCAAGATTTGTTCAGAGATGATATGCCTTTGCCTTCCTCTGAGGCTGAGAGAATGTGACTTGCCCAGGGTCACCCAGTGTGTTTCCATGGCTGAGGGGGAATTCAAACCATGGTCTCTAAAGTCTCCAGCAAACTCTACACATTGCTATGGTATAGCTGTGTACAGGAAGATGCCAGGACTGCAGCCTTCTTTTCATAACAGGCTCTTTGATGATGAAATATGCCTTTTGTGGGGAAAATGTCAGAGTTCTATGTTTTGAGATAATTTTATTTTGGGATAAGGGAAGTAATCATTTGTTTTGAAGCTGCTAAAGAGGAAGTAAAAACCAACAAAATTGCACTAAGCTACAGTTAGTCCACCTAACTGACGGGGTTACACATATTTTTTTTCAATAAACATTTGAAAGTTTTCTCTCCATATTTGTAACTCAGTTGGGCTTGCAATGTAGCAACTAGAGACACTGTAAAAAAACAAAAAACAAAAAGGAGTGGGGCCAAGAGTAGAATAAAGTTAAAAAGACTCACTCCAGTGGGAAACATTTATGCAGGTACTTCCTTTTTAATTTGTATGAACAGTACCCACTTGTATGAAATAAGACTAAAATTTAGTATTTATTTTAAAACATTTCTATACTCCTTTACAGAAATATATATCTAAAACATACTCTCTCTGGCTTTTCTTCACAAATGAAGATTCAGGAAGGACTCATCCCGCGCTTTCTGCAAACGCGCTGATGATTAAAGAGGCCAATCTGAGATAAACAAGTCCGGTTGCAGAAAGCACAGCAGAAGGTCTCCTTGGGTGATGTTTCCAGGTTGTGATTCTTTCTGTGTTGTCGTTTCTCTTCAAGGCTTGTTCAGTGCGAGTTCTCAAATAAGGCTGCAGCATTGTGGATAGTGCGTCTCCATGCCTCCCGATGAGAGGCCAGGGCGGACCATTGTTAGTGATCAATTTGGCCGAGCCTGAGATGTTGTTTCAGGGAGTCCTTGTATCGCTTTTTTGGAGCTCCCCTCTTACGCTGACCTGTGGCAAATTCACCATAGAGTACTATTTTTGGGAGGCAATGGTCCTCCATCCTAGAAACGTGCCCTGCCCAGCACAGCGGTGTTCTCAATATCATGGCCTCAGTTGTCGACCTCACCAAAGTCTTCGACACTTTGAGTAGAAAAGGTCTGTGGCAGATCCTGGAAAGACTAGGATGTCCCCCCAAATTCCTTAAAAATGATTGTCTTGCTACCAGAGGGCCAGCACGGTCAAGTCAGATATGGCAATGCTCTTTCAGAGTCCTTTCTAATAACGAATGGAGTGAAGCAAGGTTGTGTTCTTGCGCCAACTTTATTTACAATCTTCTTCAGCATGATGCTCCAAAGGGCTACGGCAGAGCTCAAAGAAGAAGATGGCATCTATACGTTACCATATTGATGGTAGCTTGTTAAACTTAAGCCGTCTGAGGGCTCACACTAAGACTCTAAACTATCTAGTCCGTGAGCTGCTCTTCGCTGATGATGCTGCCCTTGTTGCCCACACAGAAGCAGCTCTGCAGGACCTAACATCCTGCTTCGCAACAGCTGCAGAGCTGTTTGCACTGGAAGTCAACCTGAAGAAAACGGAAGTTCTTTACCAGCCTGCACCACAGGACGAACACCACCATCCCCACATTGCCATCGGCAAATCTGTGCTCAAGTCCATTCAGCAGTTCACCTACCTGGGAAGCATCATCTCCTCAGATGCCAAGACTGACAAAGAGATCAATCACAGATTAGCAAAGGCATATAGTGCATTTGGAAGACTTTACAAAAGAGTCTGGAGCAATAAACACCTGAGGCAAAGCACAAAAATCAATGTGTACAGCGCCATTGTACAGTCTATTCTCCTTTACCGGTCTGAAACATGGCTCACCTATCGCCCCCACTTACAGCTCCTTGAATGCTTTCATCAGCGCTGTATAAGCACAATCCTAAATATACACTAAATCATACTACAATAATATCAAACCACAACAATAAAATACTACAACAACAGAGTGAGCAATAAAACCATTTTAAAAAATTGCAAATATCAAATATCACAATACGTTGAACGAAAGCCACCAATTGCACAAAAACTGGGGAAGTGGGAATCACCTGATAGTCTGCACTTACTTGGCCCTATCTGGAAAGTGTGTTTCCCAAAGCAGTGCAGCTTCACTGAAAAAACTTTCAATTGTGCTCATATGTGAATGGCTTATATTAGTGGTTCTTAACTTGTGATCCGCGGACCCCCAGGGGGCCATGATATCCTCACAGGGGGTCTGCAAAGGCTTGAAGGCTGCTCAGCCCACATGACAGGAACCAAGGCAAAGGCTGGCTGGCTTGGCCTGTGCAATGTTGTTCCATCTGCTCTAGCCACAAATTTGCAGGGAGAAGCAGAAGAAAAGTCTTCCCTCCCCCTCCAGTGGCTCTGAGGGGAAGAGATAATGGATGGTGTAATTGTGTTATTGTTGTTGTTAGGGTTTAAATCTTGAGTTAAGTCTTGGGAAGCCACAGCAACAAAAGATATTTAAAGGGTAAAGAAAAGGTTAAGAACCACTGGGTTATATCTCATCCGATTGTTTTTCCCCTCCCAGATTTTATTTGGATCAGTGTTGAAAGCTAAAGGATAACTTGACTTATCCCTAGTGTTTAAAATATAACTTCACCAATCCCCCCTCCCAAAGTCCTGTGGCTTTTGAGAAATGGCAGTATTCCTTGCCCACCAAAGGTTAGGGACCAGCCCTTTCTTTGACCACTGCTTGTCCTTAGTGAATCTTCTCTCATTTTGTCTCTTACGGGTGTTTTGGTTGCCTTACTGCTGGTTCCCTGATATTTGCACTCAGACTGAAACTATAAGCTTGCTAGGGACTAAGCACTCTTTAAGATCCTAATCTTAAAGATCACTGAACTGTAGAGCTAGAAGGGACCTCATTGGTCATCTGATCCAACCCTTGTCAATTGAAGAATCTACAGCTAAAGCACCCCTACCTGACAGATGACCATACAGCCTTAATTTAAAAACCTCTCTCTCTGAGGTTGTCTGTTCCATAGATCTTACCATCAGGAGATTCTCCCTAATGTTCACTGATTGATGCATTTTTTGAGACCCAGAATGAGCCAGGTCAAGCTGCTACACATGTTACTATCAGGTGGGGATGGGTGAGAAAGAAGCTACTAAATGATATATCAAGCTTGAAAGCATCTGTATGCATTTATCTGCCTGAGCCGACACTTACGCGGAATGTCAAGATCTTGTGAGATTTAGGGAAGGCAATCAGAACTACTATTAAAACTCAAGAGTAAACTACATTCTGAACCTGAAATAATCCAGGAACTTAAAGAACAGGTACAGGCATGCTTGCAGATTAGTGGTGAAACCAATCATGACTTTCATTGAGGATTGCAACAAGAAAGGGAAGCCAACCATCCCTTGAGAAATCATCTTACACACTACCCCCAGTTTCCCATTTCAGCAGGGGAGTGGAGGCACATCCCAAAGTGGTAGAATGAGACCCGGACTTAACTTGCACCATGGCCTGCCACAGCTACACACAAATTCTGATACCCAACCCATATGTCAAATGGCTACCAAATGTTGCACAGCAAATATGAGGGGGGTTAGAAGTCAGCCAGTACCCCTTCTTTCTCCTCTTACCCCCAGCCCTTATTCTTTAGGAGGTTTCCGGTGGTGGCGGTGCTTGCCTTCCCCCTCCCTTCTCCACGGGAGGGTGCAGATTTCCGGCATGGTGGGCAGGCGATGCATGCAAATATACAGTACCGTATGAATATACATTTCCCCCAGATTATTGTATTACCAGATAAACAGGGATACACTTATGCACACAATCTAAAAAATATTTTAAAAAACAACACCTGCATGCTGGCAGAACAGAGTCCCGTCCACTGGAAACCCCACCCTCAGCTTCACACCAAAGCCAATCCACAGCCACTACACAGCCAATAATCCAGAGCTTCCCATGAAATGCAGAACAAATGACAGATCTTTTAGACCAGGGGCTGGTTTACACGGCAGATTTATTGCTGCAACTTGTGCTTTAATTCTTTTCCGCATCTGTGCCAGTCAGGTTTTTTTTTTCTAATTATGACACTTTTTCATTCAGACTTGAAAAAGTGTGGGGGGGCGTGGCCTCCCAAGCAGACAAAGGCTTTATGGGGAAGGGCATAGACCTTCCTTTGAAGCCATGCATTTTCGAGCTAAAGAAAAAGACTCACAGACTGCCAAAATAGCAAGGGGGAAGATCAAGAAGTGGCTCTGTCTCTGTCTGTCTAAATCTGCCTGTAAATGAATTTAGTCACTGCCCGAAGCAGAGGGTCAGCAATCTCTCTGCTGAAAGGCATTGCTGCCATGCCGAGGATCCTAAGGTGAACCTATCACAAGTTTTTTCAGCACGATTTGTTTACTCAGGGTTCACAGACTTGCAAAATAGCAGAGGATTTTTGACTCTCCCTCCCTGGTCCCTCTCCCCCCCCTCTCTCTCCCTCGCTCGCTCGCTCTCCCTACCCCAAGCAGAGCTGACAGATGGGAACTTTATGATTGAAAGGTCTTGGGAATCCTTTTTCTTGGCAGACTTGCAAAATAGCAGAGAGGATTTTTCAAAGTTTCCTGAAAGCTACTGAACTCAGTACCCCTCTTTTAAGCCTGCCCATTGCATCAGAGCAACCAATCACAATGCAGATCTGCTGCAACCCTTAACGGAATGGTAGTTTACACTGCCAATAAAGTGCTACATTGCAAATATACCGGCAAAAGCAGCGACATCCCTTGGCACGCTATATTTGGGTGTTTTACCTTCCCCCCTTCTGAATGAGGCGATGCTGTGCTCCGATCCGTGTGAACTATGAGCTATCTTAGCGGTATATTTAGAGGAATATTTGCCCGTGTAAACGACCCCCTGGACTTTCTTGCAAAAAACTTGATGAAGCTGCAAATTGTCAGGAACATCATGTGGCAACTGCGTAGCAAATACGAGGTGAGTACAGGGTTTTTTGTTTTTGTTTTTTTGATTGCTAATGTAGACAAGCCCCTCTTCATCCTGGAGGAACCCTTGAAAAATTTTTCAAGTCTCAGGGAACCACAGCATAAAAATCATTTTAACTATAGCTCAATGTTCATTCTCCCCCTCTGTCACAATCTCTCACGGAATCCTAGGATTCTAGGGGACCCTGGCTGAGAAACCCTGCAATAAACCCTATTCATGACTAGCTGTGTTTTCTTGCAAGCATTGGGGTAGAAAGGGAGCAGGGTTTTCAAGTTGCTTATTTCTCACTTTGAAGAACAGGAATTTCCAGGTGTAGCCCATGGTACTAGATGAAGGGAGGGGGTGTCATCCCCTACGTGGAGAATATGTGCACTGCCACGTCAGATAATGTCCATAGTGTTCAGCACACCTATTACTTTTGGTACTAGAACATTTGCCATTTGTTTCCAATAAAACACATGCTTGTTAATGCATTCTGGGTGTTTTGTTTTTTAAATTGGCTGCCTTTCTTCTACTCCCGAGAACTGAGTAAAATTGTGCAACTGGCTGACATTTTCTATTTTACCACATAGTATGTACTATTTGGTAACATAGACTTGGTAGGGATTATGGGAAGTCCATCGTTCAGCTGAGGTGGACCCTCCTTCCATCAACTGGCCACCCCAGGACTAGTGAGGGAGCACATGCCCCCAAATAAAGAGCTACAATGTACTTAAAATTTAATTGAAGAATTCAGCATAATATTTTTTTTAGATACTTAGCACTTAGAAAAGACTTTTCCTTAATACCAGGGGTGGACAGAGAGTGGATCAAGATCTAATATCAGGTCACTGGAAGATTCAAAATAGAATGGTAAGGGTTTACGACTCACGGTTGTTTAAGAACAGAAACAGCAAAAAGGTTTTTCTACCCCCACTCCTAAAAATACTTGATCTGTAGTAATGATTTACATTTGTATGGGCAAGTCATCCCAGTGTATGGCTCCTTTGGAGTGCAGAAACCAATTGGTCCATTCCAAGAGCTACATTTTTGCATTTGGCTTCAGCCGTAACACTGCCCCTGCCCCTTACCTGGCTTAATTGCGCAAATTTTGATATTCCAATTTAAAAAAACAGAGTAATTCCCATAAACCTGGAATCTCCCTTTGTCTACATATCATTCCTCAATGTAGGAGGAAGCACACAACTGTCATTCTTTAACATTGTTTTAAAGACAATGGAAACATTTGGAATTTTGAGGTAAAGTTTTGAGTTACCTCAAAATGGTTGCCGGGAGGGGGGATGCCTAAACAGTGAAATGGGAATGTTCAGTCACAATATTTCACAGAAAATCAAATTGCTGAGGTTGAAAGAAACCACAGAATCTGAATATAAGGAAGAGGTGCAGTTTGAGCCCCACAACTCAAGACAAGAGCCTAATCTACACTACACAAATAGTCCAGTTTGAAACAGGATTATTTGTCATGGCTCCTTCCTATGAAATCCTGGGATTTGTGGTTTTTACAAGGTGTTTAGCCTTCTCTGCCAAAGGGTGCTGATGCCTAACCAAACTACAAAACCCAGGATTCCATGAGAAGGAGCCACGGGAAATAATCTAGTTTCAAACTGAATTATTTATGTTGTGTGGATGCACCAAGGAGTCACAGATGGGCAGCTGCAGATTTCTTATAAAAGAAAATAAGCTTTACAAACATTATTAAAAATAGCATCTACTTTTGGAATTTGTTGTCATTGTTAACTGCCATCAAGTTGACTTTGACTATAAATGAGAGATCTCCAAGTCACCCTATCATCAGGTCTTGCAGATCAGGGCCATGCCTTCCTTGACTGAGTCTATCCATCTGGAATGTGGTCTTCCTCTTCTCCTACCGCCTTCTACCTTTCCAAGCATTATTGTCTATTCTAGTGAGACATATCTTATGATCGGGCCAAAGTACAACAGTCTCAGTTTAGTCATTTTGGCTTTTGGGGAACCAGTTTAGTCATTTTAGCTTCTTGGCTTCCTTATTTGCTCTTGGACCCAGTTATTGGTCATTTTAGCAATCCACGGTATCTGTAAAACTTCTCTCCTACACCGCATTTCAAATGAGTTGATTTTCTTTCTATCATTTTTCTTCATTGTCCAGCTTTCATTCCCTCTCTGGCTTTTCTTCACAAACGAAGATTCAGGAAGGACTTGTCCTGCGCTTTCTGCAAGCATGCTGATGACTGGATAAACAAGTCCAGTTGCAGAAAGCACAGCAGAAGGTCTCCTTGGGTGATGTTTCAGGGTTGTGATTCTTTTTGTGTTGTTGTTTCTCTTCAAGACTTGTTCGGCATGAGCTCTCAAATAAAGCTGCAGCATTGTGGATAGTGCGTCTCCACCCTAGTGTGAGGCCATGCCGGACCATTGTTGGTGATCAGTTTGGCCGAGCCTGAGATGTTGTTTCAGGGAGTCCTTGTATCGCTTTTTTTGGAGCGCCCCTCTTACCCTGATCCGTGGCGAGTTCACTACCATACATAGAAATAGGAAATACAATGGCATGGACAATCCTAAATTTAATTTTCAATGCTATAGCTTTACACTTCAGGATCTTGTGTGGGAATTTTTTTATTGTGTGCCTTCAAGACATTCCTGACTTATGGGACTCTAACACAGAGTTTTCTGAGGTTGAGAGTGTGTCACTCACCCAAGGTCACCCAGTGGGTTTCCATGGCCAAGCAGGAAATTGAACCCTGATCTCCAGAGTTATAGTCTAATGTCAAACTGCTACACCATACTTTGGGAATACTTCACCTAAATATTTGGAGGCTAATGTACCTGCTCATATATTTACATTCTCCTGTTGTTTTTGGCTTCCCACGTTCCATGTGTGTGTATATATGTGCATCCCCCTTTTCTATTGAATAGTTTGTCAGTTTGCTTTTCCAATTTCTCTCAATGCCCTCTCTCAATCCCCCACTAAAGTATATTATGGAATTCTTAAAGGAAATTGTTTGCCAGTTTCAACTGTACAGTAAAACTGTTAATAAATCTTTTTTTTTTAAAGTGTGTCTTTGAAAAAAATCAGAAAATTTTCTACACCCTAAGCAATGGAGGCTTAATTTAAGGTATTATCCTGTACAGACCTGCAAAGATGAGGTGCTCTGGTGGAATGCCCAAGACACTGGTAGAATGTGAGGTGCACTGTGCGTGAAAGAGTCATCTTGGCATATGTTGGCAAGAGGCACTTGTTAGAGCTGGTACTTCAGTGAAGTGGCCAAAACAGGGTGGCGACCTGGGCAGTATATGAACAGCATGAGGGAGAAATACACTCACACCAAATCCTTCAATTTATGGCCACTTCCTCATTGATAGCACATCTTTATACTGATATCAAGTACAAAGAATTTCCTTCCCAATGATTCTGGGTTAGGGGAAGCTGGAGGAATGTCACACACAGAACAAGAAAATCCAGGGATTCTTCCAGCAGCTTGCAGCTACAGAATCGATTCGAAGCCCTTTCCCTTATCAAGGACAACGAGGAAGAACAGCATGGACAGACTTCAGGGGTAGAGCAGGGGACCTTGAGAGGACCACCGCAAGGAACAGCAGCTGCGAAGCCTCAGCGGAGGCGTGTGGTGGTGGTGGGGGACTCCTTGCTGAGGGGTACAGAAGCAGTGGTATGTGGGCCTGACAAGATGACTCGGGAGGTGTGTTGTCTCCCTGGGGCAAAGATCTGTGATGTGACCGAGAGGCTGACAAGACTCGTCAAGCCTACAGATCATTACCCCTTCCTTTTGGTCCATGTGGGAACCAATGATACTGCAAGGCACAGCTTTCCCAAGATCAGAAGAGATTATGAGGCCCTGGGGAGGAAGCTGAAAGAAATGAACGCACAGGTGGTCATCTCGTCTCTTCTGCCAGTTGAAGGGCATGGTCCAAGAAGGGAGAGGAAAATAGCCGACGTAAACAACTGGCTCCGTAGATGGTGTCGCCGAGAACAAATTGGATTCTTGGATCATGGACTGCGCTTCCATGCGGGGGGACTTCTGGCAAGAGATGGGGTGCATCTTACAACAGTTGGAAGAAACATTTTTGCCAACAGTCTCAAGAATTTGATCAGGAGGGCTTTAAACTGAGTCAAATGGGGGAGGGAGACAGTATTCTGGAAGGCAAAAGGGCTGGAGAAAATAGTCAAACTGTCATAGAGGGAACAAGGCGAACAGCGCAAGGACCCAACAGTGGGAGGCAAAAAAACTTGCACAGGGAGCAAGTAAAGGGAACACATGGTCTCAGATGTCTCTACACTAATGCACAGAGCATGGGAAATAAGCAAGATGAACTTGAACTCCTTGCACTACAAAACAAATATGATATAATAGGCGTTACTGAAACCTGGTGGGACGAGTCTCATGATTGGAATGTAGGAATAGAGGGGTATAACCTTTATAGGAGAAACAGGCCAAACAGGAAAGGAGGAGGAATAGCATTATATGTCAGGGATATTTACACCAGTGAAGTGATCCATGACATCAATACTGGAAGCCAGGTGGAGAGCATCTGGATAAAAATTAAAGGGGAGGGAAACAACAGGGATGTTATTGTGGGACTCTACTACAGACCCCCAAATCAGACGGAGGAATTGGATGTTGCCTTTCTAGAACAGATGAACATACATGCAGAAAGGAGAGATGTAGTAGTGATGGGTGACTTCAACTATCCTGATATTTGCTGGCAATCTAACTCAGCCAAAACTACAAGGTCTAGCAAATTCCTTACATGCCTGGAAGACAATTTCATGGTCCAAAAGGTGGAAGAGGCAACAAGGGGGTCAGCTATTTTAGATCTGATCCTAACCAACAGAGACGACCTTGTTAATGGGGTGCAAGTGGTGGGATCATTAGGTGAGAGTGATCATGTTCTCCTGGAGTTTGTTATACAATGGAAAGGAGAAGCCAGGCACAGTCAGACACGCATTCTTGACTTTAGGAGAGCTGATTTCAATAAACTCAGGGAAATACTGGGGATGATCCCATGGTCAAGAATACTAAAAGAGAAGGGACCTCAAGACGGATGGGACTTTCTCAAAAGGGAGATACTGAAGGCACAATTTCAAACAGTACCATTGAGGAAGAAAAATGGGAGGTGTCTCAAGAAACTAGGATGGATGACTAAAGAACTTTCAATGGAGCTAAGTTTTAAACGGAACATGTATAGGAAATGGAAAAGGGGGGAAATCACCAAAGAAGAATTCAAACAGATAGCGAACACGTGTAGGAGTAAAGTCAGAAAAGCTAAAGCGCAGAATGAGCTCAGGCTTGCTAGGGAGGTTAAGAACAATAAAAAGGGTTTTTTTGGGTATGTCCGCAGCAAAAGGAGGAAGAAGGAAATGATAGGGCCGCTACGTGGAGAAGATGGCAAAATGCTAACAGGGGACAGAGAAAAGGCAGAATTACTCAACACCTTCTTTGCCTCAGTGTTTTCAGAAAAGGAAAAGGAGGACCAACCTGAGGAGAATGGAACAGAGGACACAATAGGGGAAATCCAGCTCAAAATAAGTAAAGAAGTAGTACAGGAATACCTTCTTAATCTAAATGAATTTAAATCTCCAGGACCAGATGAACTACATCCAAGAGTATTAAAAAGCTGGCAAATATAATCTCAGAGCCATTGGCAATAATCTTTGAGAACTCCTGGAGAACAGGAGAAGTCCCAGCAGACTGGAGGAGGGCAAACGTTGTTCCCATCTTCAAAAAGGGGAAAAAACTATCGTCCAGTTAGTCTGACATCAATACCAGGGAAGATTCTAGAACAGATCATTAAACAGAGAGTCTGTGAACATTTAGAAGGCAATGCCATAATCACAAAAAGTCAGCATGGGTTTCAGAGAAACAAGTCATGCCAGACTAATCTGATCTCTTTTTTTGATAAAGTTACCAGCTTGGTAGATGAAGGGAATGCTGTGGACATTGCATACCTTGATTTCAGTAAGGCCTTTGACAAGGTTCCCCATGACATTCTTGCAAACAAGCTTGTAGAATGTGGGCTAGACAAGTTAACTGTTCAATGGATTTGTAATTGGTTGACCGGCCGAACCCAAAGGGTGCTCAGCAGTGGCTCCTCTTCGTCTTGGAAAGATGTGACCAGTGGGGTGCCACAGGGTTCTGTCCTGGGCCCAGTGCTATTCAACATCTTTATCAATGACTTAGATGAGGGAATTAGGGGCATACTTATCAAATTTGCAGATGACACCAAATTGGGAGGAGTAGCTAATACTCTAGAGGACAGGATCAAAATTCAGAATGACCTGGATAGACTGGAGAGCTGGGCCAAAGCTAACAAAATGAAATTCAATACGGAGAAATGTAAAGTACTGCATTTAGGGCGGAAAAATGAAATGCATAAATATAGGATGGGAGAGACCTGGCTGAATGAGACTACGTGCGAAAGGGATCTAGGAGTCCTAGTAGACCACAAGTTGAACATGAGCCAACAGTGTGATGCGGCAGCTAAAAAGGCCAATGCAATTTTGGGCTGTATCAATAGAAGTATAGTGTCTAGATCAAGGGAAGTAATAGTGCCACTCTATTCTGCCTTGGTCAGACCTCACTTAGAATACTGTGTCCAGTTCTGGGCACCACAATTCAGAAAGGATATTGACAAATTGGAGCGTGTCCAGAGAAGGGCAACTAAAATGGTGAAAGGTCTGGAAACAATGCCTTATGAGGAGAGACTTAGGGAGCTGGGTATGTTTAGCCTGGAAAAAAGACGGTTTAGAGGCGATATGATAGCCCTGTTTAAGTATTTGAAGGGATGTCACGCTGAGGATGGAGCAGGCTTGTTTTCTGCTGCTCCAGAGACTGGAACACGGAGCAATGGGTGCAAGCTCCAGGAACAGAGATTCCACCTCAACATGAGGAGGAACTTTTTGACAGTAAGAGCTGTTCGGCAGTGGAACACACTCCCTCGGAGCGTGGTGGGGTCTCCTTCCTTGGAGGTCTTTAAACAGAGGCTGGATGGCCATCTGTCGGGGATGCTTTGATTGTGATTTCCTGCGTGGCAGGGGGGTTGGACTGGATGGCCCTCGTGGTCTCTTCCAACTCTGCAATTCTATGATTCTATGATTCTATGATTCCTCCTTTCCACAATGTCACACCTGAACATAGAATACTGTGTAACTCAGCTCACCATTAAATTTTCATAAGTCTTGAAGCTTTCGCTGGACATATAACTATTTAATTTCCTGCCTTGACATTTCCATAGCATCTCCTTCTGAATTTTATTTTGCAAATACCCATTTCTCCTAATGTCTATGTTTCTCTCCATTAGGCTTGTTAGAACTAGTATATTTGTCCATAGTATACCAACCAAGATGTACTTCTCTTAGTAACGCACAGGCTGTGCCTGTGTTAGGAAAAATGTCTGTAAAAATTAAGAATGTAAATTTGGATTTAAGTGGTGAGTTTTCATCACTTTAGAAGCAGCTATTCCCACGTTTTGAAGAACAGTGCATGCCTCTGCCTTGGGCATCACGCTTCTGCTAAAGGACTCTCTGTTCCAGTTTGGACATTAGGCATGTACACAGACAATTTTGTGTATGTGTGTGTGAATGAGCACATGTGGCAACCCCCCCCCCATTAACTACTCCTTTCAGGATGCCATGCAGCACAGTTCACCTAAAACTGAAATAAGCTGAAATGAACACAAGGCTTTTCAATTTAATTATGTTCACTCTACCTCTCTAATTATGTTCACTCTACAATTCAAGCATTGTCCTAATGCTTTGTACATCCATCTCTACTTAAGCAAAGGGGCAAAAAGATGGTGTTTGATGTTGGACTTCAATCTGGACATCCACTCCATGTTTGTGTTGCAACCCAGAGAGACGGTTCATACATTTGGAAATTGAACTTCTGTAACTAATTAAGTGCCATGGGTGTGAGAACTTTATAAAGAACATATCTTTTCACACTATAGTGACAAACCAGGGAAGCTGTAATGATGGCCCATCCCTTACTTATCTATATGGGATACTTTCTCCACATGCACCCAGTTTTGGTTCTTGATAGGTGTTTCTGTCAGAGTGCCTAAGGGAAATACAACACAAGTGTTATACAGGACATGAAAAGAGTCCTACCCAATTTAAATGAGAGCTGAGTAGCCTCTGTCCCACCAGATGTTTTAGACTACAACTTCCACAATCTTTACTATTGGCCCTGCTGGCTTGGTATTCTGGAGATGACATCTAAAACACCTTAAGGGCCAAGTTTCCTCAACCCTAGTTTTCGCAATGGACTATCTAATCCAGTATCCTGCCTCCCAATGTGATCTACGATATGTAATGCCTCCAGGCAACAGGACAACTAACGGGGTGAGCATTTATGGCCCTTCAGTTGTTTTTGGCCTATCTATCCCAGCAGTCTTAGCCAACACAACTAATGGTGAGGGATTATGTCCAAAAACATATTGATGGCCACAGCTGCCCAACCCTAAAGGAAAGGCACTAAGCATCTTTCAACAGGTTGAAGAACCAATGATCCTCCAGATTTATTGGATTCTAGTTTCCACTAGTCTTAGCCAGCCTAGTCAATAGTGAGCAATGATGAAAGTATTAGTCATCAGCTTCTGGAAATCCACCAGTTCCTCAGGCTCAGACTTAATGGCCTTATGGGAGGCATCTTTTAGACTACTATAGTTATGAAGCACACAGACACATTTCTTGTCCCCATCATTTCCATGCTTTACTGTTTCTGTATGACTCCTTCTGAATCATACCGACTCAGACCTGAGGTGAACCACAAAAATTAGTGTGTATAGAGCCATTGTACTGTCTATTCTCCTTTATGGGTCTGAAACATGGGTCACCTATCGCCAACACTTATGACTCCTTGAACGCTTTCATCAGCGTTGTATACGCACAATCCTAAATATACACTGGAGTGACTATGTGACGACTGTTGCTGTCCTTGAGCAAGCTGGGATCACCAGCATTGAGGCCATGATATTGAGAACACAGCTGCGCTGGGCAGGGCACGTTTCTAAGATGGAGGACCTTCACCTCCCAAAAACAGTACTCTACGGTGAACTCGCCATAGGTCAGCGTAAGAGGGGCACTCCAAAAAAGGACTCCCTGAAACAACATCTCGGGCTCGGCCAAACTGATCACCAACAATGGTCCGCCCTGGTCTCACATCGGAAGGTATGGAAGATGCACTATCCACAATGCTGCAGCCTTATCTGAGAACTCACACCGAACAAGTCTTGAAGAGAAACAACAACGCAGAAAGAATCACAACCTGGAAACATCACCCAAGGACACCTTCTGCTGTGCTTTCTGCAACCAAACTTGTTTATCTCGGATTGGCCTTTTTAGTCATCAGCACGCTTGCAAAAAGCGTGGGATGAGTCCTTCCTGAATCTTCGTTTGCGAAGAAAAGTCAGAGAGATGACTCCTTTTTAGGACAAAAAGTCTAAATAAAAAGCACTCCGAACATGTGAAACTTCATATTGTAAATTTACTTAAGTCAGCATCAGGAATGCAATAGTGCCTGTTTCAGTTGTCCTGATGTTAAACATATTTACTTAGGAATATAAGGGTCCACTTTGTAGTAGAAAAGGACAATACATCTTGGGAAGGCAGCATATTGTGCCCTCAGTCACTACTGAGTGGCTGTTGTCTCCTGCCTCCCAGCTAGAACATCACAGCAAGGGGGAGCCCAAACCGGCTCACATAATGGCTAGAAAATGAATAGGTGCAGGGAGTTTGCCTTGTCATTTATTGCTAGAAAGCTTGCAAGACAAGAGATTGACCTGAACATGAGAAAGAACTTTCTGACAGCCAACAGCTCTTTGACAACGGAATGAACTAACTTGGAGGACAGTGCAGTCTCCTTATAACTTGTTTTTAAACATGGGAAGATGCTGTGTAGGTGCTTGCTCTGTTTGCTGCTGCCCCAATCAGCTGCTGCTCTCCAGCTGGTCCATATAAGGCCTCCAGACTTTAGCTGAAAGATCCAATATGGTTCCAAGCTTTTCTCATGTCATCACTCTGCCTCTTTCATTGCATGTTATAGGGCAGTGGGGTCCCTGGGTTCTTAACCTGGGGTCCCTGGACCCCCAGGGGGCTGTGATGTCCTCACAGGGGGTCCGCAAAGGCTTGAAGGCTGCTCGGCACACCTCCACTCTGCAATGGAGTGGACATGTGACAGGATCTAAGGGAAAGGCTGGCTGGCTTGGCTTGCACATTGCCATTCAATCTGCTTCAGCCACAAACTTGCAGGAAGAAGGAAGAGAAAAATCTTCCCTCCCTCTCTAGTGCCTCTGAGAGAAGGTTTAATGGATGGCATAATAGTATTATTATTATTATTATTAGTAGTAGTAGTAGTTTTAAATCATGAGTTAAGTATTGGGGGTCCCTGGCAATAAAAGATATTTAAAGGTAGTCCCTGGTAAAGAAAAGGTTAAGAACCACTGTTATAGGGCATCAGCTGTTTCTTTACTCTTAGCACACCTTCCTCGCTTCTTTACTCTTTTTTCTTCTTCTCTTTCCTTTTTCTTCCCCTTTTCTTTTTTCTTCCCTCTTTTTTCTTATTGGGAAAAATCTATTGAGAAGAAGTGAACAGAACAGCTGCCCAGTGCTTTCTAACTGCTAGTGTGAGAGGCCTTCCATCTGGAATCATCCCTGGCCCAAGTTGTACCACCAATTTCAAGAAGACCACAAGAGGGTATTGATGGCAGTAACGATCTTCTGCGGCTGTTCACAACAAAGGTGGAAACCAGTGAGTGACCATGCTGACTGAGGGATCATGGGAGTTGCTGTTCACAAAGAGTAATGTTTTCAAGCTCTTAATTCAATGGCACACTGACTTGGAATATGGGACATCTATACAGTAACTGTGATTAAAACACACACACACACACACACACACACACACAAAAACTCTTGATAAATCTGCCTTTCATGAATTTGCTTATTTTTCCTCTTACCTGCCCATTTCTTTTCCTGCCCATTTCCATCACTCAAAAAATAAAAATAAAAAAATAAAATAAAATAAGAATTATAAACCTGTAGCCAGAGTGTGTATTTTCTCTCTTCAATTTTTCCTATAACAATAAGAAAAAGCTCTCAGACTTTTAAACTGCATTATTAAGAATGACAATAAAGAACAATTCTGTCAGAATTATTTAAAGCATCTTTAAAATCACCATTCTAAGTTCAGACAGAAAAGCAAACCACCAAGTTGGAACCGTCCCTTTAGCAACTTGACCCTAGCCCTAAACCAGATATATTTATTCCCAGCTTAGGTGCCTGGTGTCCCTTATTATAAGGAATACCCCTTATTCAAGGGTCAGAAAGTGGTCCCTTATAGGCAGGGGTCCCTTATTATAATGGATGTCTCCTATTTGAAGTGTTTCCTTTTATACAGACTGAACATGATATTCCTGAAATCCCATATTTTGTGGGGCATGAGCCCTTCATAAAGACAGAGATGTGTGCTTAGTGTAATTGATGAATGTGGCCAATATGGTAATTTAAGAGAACTACATGGCTAGCAACTAAAATACTTTAGTTTGGCATTTAGGTAGAACACAAACTTGTTAAGAGCTGCTTCTTGCCAACCCTGAATAGCACAAATTTCGGCTGACCCTTATCTGCTATTTTGAAAACCTGGCAACACTATCTCAGCCCCACATAGTTGTTGTTTTTTAAATGGAAACTGAAAATCACATGCTTATCACCAGGATGCTTCGCAGGTGCAGGCAGGTAGGAAGGTCCTTTGTGAACCTTCAACATATACAATACTATACTTTTATTGCAGTTAATGACCATATTCCAAAAATTCATATACAGGCATAATAAACATACACCTACATCAAAAATATACATGACATATAGGTGAATATACATATAATTAAAAAAAACCTAAGCATTTACTAAAACCTTATTTTAACTGCAACAGTACCGAATTTTGCTTAGTCAGCATGCTCATGTTTGAATTTGATTCTATTAACATACCTGTATATTGCCCTGACAGCAAGCAATAGGAGAGCTTTAAAAGCCTCTGAACATCCATGGAATGACTTTTATGTATGGCCTTGAACATAGACGTGTTCACCTTCGCAAATAGGAAAGAAAATATGAAAGCCCTGAGCCTCTACCATTGTTGTTGCATGCTTTGAGGGACCGTCCCCAACAGTCATTGTTCAAATGGTTGTCAGGAGGAATCAAGTGAAACTGGATAAAACAATGCAGGAACTGGTTCCTCTTACTTTGTGGGCAGAAGCTTTCTTGAGAGGATTTGCCTTGAAGAAGAAGTGGTCCATTTCCCAAGCTGTTGTAGGGTCATTTAGAAGCATCCCAGGTCCCCCGCCCTCTTGACTAGCACCAGCATTTTTCAGTTCTGCACAAATAAACCTGACCTATCCATGCCTTGGGAGGGAGGCTTCAAGGCAAGGAAGGGAGGAACACCCCCTGCTCCACATTAAATAGGATGAGGCTGCTTTTAAACCTTTGGGATTTAGAGTATAGTTTTAAGATAACTTTAAAAGACCCATTAAAAAAACAACAAAAAACCCAAATCACATTGCCATGGAGTTTACTTGTATGACAATTAATATGATTAACCTAGCCAGTTTTATTTGGAGTAATAATAATAATAATAATAATAATATGAGGTCTGTCTATTAAGTAAAGAGACTGTATTTCTACCTTTCAGACAAATCAGGGAGAACTGATTGTGAATGCCTGAGTGGTGACCTTGAACATGTCTGACCTGCATGACAAACATCAGCCCTCTCTGCGGTGCAAGTTCATTGTCAGTCGTTTAAAGCAGCTGTGTTGTTTGTTGTGTGCCGGAAAAATGCTCAGTTTAAAAGTTGAGCAACATGACATTCTGCAACAACTTGAGGTGGATCCAAACCTTTTTAAAAAAATCATCACTAGGGATGAAATATGGATCTCCCCGTATGACCCTGAGACAAAACGACAGTCAATGCCTTGGAAAACACTATCATCACCAAGAATGAAAAAAGCACGTTAAAGCATGTCCACATTCAAAGCCATGCTCATTGGGGTTTTTTTTGACATCAAGGTCAAAATGGGCAGAATGGGTTCCAAAAGGCAGAACAGTGAACCAACAATAATAAGGAAGTTTTGACAAGGCTGAGAGAAAGTCAGAAAAAAAGGCCAGAATGGTGGGGAAATGGTTTCCTTCTTCGTCAAGACAATGCACCTGCTCACACAGCACTTTCTGTGAAGCAGTTTTTGGCCGATAAACACATTACTACATATGAACATCCTCTATATTCGCCAGATTTGGCACCATGTGACTTTTTCTTTTCCCTAAAGTGAAATTGGTGCTTAAAGAAGCATGTTTTGAGTCAGTTGATGAAGTAAAGAAGAAAACGGCAGATGTGTTGAAACAGCTGACTGAAACTAATCTGCTCCACCCCTTCAACCAGTGGAAAACAAGACTGCATCTGTGTGTGAGTGTGAACGGGTGTATACTGAAGGGGACAAGCATTAGAATTGTAATACATATAAATAAAGATGGGTTATTGTATCAGTCACGTTATTTAATAGACCTCATATAATCAAATACAATACTTGTATGAAAATTTATATATTTAACCTAGCCAGTTTTACTTGAGGCAATAATAATAATAATAAATAAATAAAATATAATACTTGTATGACAATTAATATGAATAACCTAGCCAGTTTTATTTGGAGTAATAATAATATAATACAATATAATACCTGTATGACAATTAATATGATTAACCTAGCCAGTTTTACTTGGAGTAAGAACAATATACAGTTGTCCCTTCATATTTGCTGGGGTTTGGTTCCAGGACCCCCCATGGATACCAAAATCCGTGAATACTCAAGTCCCATTATATGCAGTGGCATAGCAAAATGGTGTCCCTTATATAAGATGGCAAAAATCAAGGTTTGCTTTTTGGATTATTATTTTTTAAAGAATATTTTCCTGCCGCGAATACTTAAATCTGTGGATACCAAATCTGTGGGTATGGAAGGACAATTGTAATATAATATAATACTTGTATAACAATTAATATGATTAACCTAACCAGTTTTATTTGTGGTAGAAATAATATAATATAATACTTGTATGACAATTAACATGATTAACCTAACCAGTTTTATTTGGAGTAGCAATAATAAACTATAATATAATATTTGTATGAAAATTAATATGATTAACCTAACCAGTTTTATTTGGAGCAGCAATAATCAACTATAATATAATACTTGTATGACAATTATTATGATTAACCTAACCAGTTTTATTTGGAGAAGCTATAATCGACTATAATATAATACTTGTATGACAATTAATATGATTAACCTAACCAGTTTTATTTGGAGAAGCAATAATCGACTACAATATAATACTTGTATGACAATTAATATGATTAACCTAACCAGTTTTATTTGGAGAAGCAATAATCGACTACAATATAATACTTGTATGACAATTAATATGATTAACCTAACCAGTTTTATTTGGAGA
Organism: Gambelia wislizenii; assembly: GCA_030847615.1. NCBI lineage: Eukaryota > Metazoa > Chordata > Lepidosauria > Squamata > Crotaphytidae > Gambelia > Gambelia wislizenii. Next base: position 284,311,633 of record JAUMIR010000001.1, on the reverse strand, counting down.
AGCAATAATCGACTACAATATAATACTTGTATGACAATTAATATGATTAACCTAACCAGTTTTATTTGGAGAAGCAATAATCGACTACAATATAATACTTGTATGACAATTAATATGATTAACCTAACCAGTTTTATTTGGAGAAGCAATAATCGACTATAATATAATATTTGTATGAAAATTAATACGATTAACCTAACCAGTTTTATTTAGAGTAATAATAATAAAAAATAAACTATAACACCAACAACAAAACTATTATTTTTGTTGTTGTTGTTGTTATTATTATTATTATTTCTTCGTGCAGCAGGAGCACCAAAGACCCCATCAGCGGCTGTGGTGGAAGCCTGAAGTCGCTGCTGAGGCGGCGTTGGCGGCGAGCCGGAGCGTTAGGGCGGGGCCGTGCCACCCCGCCGTCTGACAGTCCTCGGAGCCAATCAGGAGCGGCGCCTTGAAGCAGCCTGTGTCAGGCGGGGCGGAGCCTTTCCCGCCCCGCCCTGCCCGGCGAATGTGCCGCCTGCAAAAGCCTCCAGGGAGGGGAATCTGGAAGGAAGGCTGGGCGGGCTGGGAAGAGGCGGCGGCGGCGGCGGCTGCTCCTAACGTTGCTGACTGGGAGGCTTTGGCGGAGCATCCGTAGCGGAGGTGGTTGCTGCGGCTTCAGGAGTCGAAGCGCACTCAGCCAGCGGGGCGGCCGAGCCTCCTTCTCAGCAGCATCAGCACCACCAGGCAGGAGAGAGGCAGAGAGAGGGAAGAGGCGAAGGCAGGCAGGCAGGGCGGCCGGGTGGGTGCCGGGGACCCCGTCCCTCCCTCCCTCCTTCCCTGCCCAGAGCAGACAAAGCAAAGATGGCAGGGATCCTGGCTTGGTTCTGGAACGAGCGCTTCTGGCTGCCCCACAATGTCACCTGGGCGGACCTGAAGAACACCGAGGAAGCCGCCTTCCCTCAGGTGGAGGACCTCTACCTCGCCTTCCCGCTGGCCGTCTGCATCTTCATGATCCGCATGGCCTTCGAAAGGTGAGGGTGGCCCTGGGGAGAGGGGGATGCAGGTCGCCGCCGCCGCCGCCTTTCCCTCCTCCCCCTTCCCTCTGCGACCCCCCAAAAGCTTGGCTCTTTTCTCCCCCCCCCGACACACACACACAACGGTGACAAATCGGTGCCCCCTCGCTTGGCTGTGGGGTGGTCGACTGTTTCATTTGGGTGGTATTTTGTCCCTTTGTCTGGTTCATTTCAGGAGGTCTTGAAGGGTTGTGAGGGGGGGAGAGGGCGCTTGCTGCCACTACATATTATTATTATTATTATTATTTATTCACCTCTCCCTATGGATTGAGGCGGGGAACAACACCTTAACATATAGACATAACATTGGTTAAAAGCACATCTCAATTAAAAACATACATCAATTTCTGGAGGTCTTCAGCAGTTGAGAGGGGGAGGAATGGGTACTTGCTGCCACTACATATTATTATTATTATTATTATTATTATTATTATTTTACTCATCTCTCCCTATGGATTGAGGCGGAGAACAACACCTTAACATATAGATATAACAATGGTGAAAAGCACATCTCAATTAAAAACATATATCAATTTCTGAAGGTCTTGAGCGGTTGGGAGGAGGAGGGAGAGGAAAGGATGCTTGCTGCCACTGCTTCATAATAATAATAATAATAATAATAATAAGTTTCTTACCTGCCTCTCCCTGTGGATTGAGGCAGGGAACAACACCTTAACACATAGGCATAACATTGGTTAAAAGCACATCTCAATTAAAAACATATATCAATTTCTTGAGGTCTTGAGTGGTTGGGAGGGGGAGGAAAGGGTGCTTGCTGCCACTGCTTAATAATAATAATAATAATAATAATTTCTTACCTGCCTCTCCTGTGGATTGAGGTGGGGAACAACATCGTAACATATAGACATAACATTGGTTAAAAGCACCTATCAATTAAAAACATACAGTTTAAAAGAACAGGTCAAACCAAGACATTTTAAAACAGTCAACACACAATTTAAAATCCACACTTTAACTAACAACAACAATAACCCATACAGGTCTCCTAAGATCCAGATTGTGGGATGTACAAATAAAACTTCTCTGAAGAATTGGCGTGGAAGCAGTGTGGTATCCATATGAACAGCTGTTCGCATCCCAAGGGATGTGTAGACTAATAGACATGTGTGCCCAACAAAGGCAAAGAAAGCGGCTTATTTTGGTAGAGATGGGGGGGCTTGTAGGTCTCTTAGGTTCGCCTTACCTTTCATGCTTTTTCTGGCTAATGCTATGAATGCAGGTAGTTTTTGTAGTAGGCACTGTGCCTGGATGATGGCATTCAGGGGCAAATCTGACTGACAAATCTGACTGACAAGTGACCATAAACTTTGCTAATGTCAGATGGGGAGGGGCGGTGCAGGGTGCTTGTTTCACTAAAGAAAGGGATATTTCTGAAATTTAAACTACCCCTCCTGCCAATTCCACCAGCATCCTTCAAATAGCCCCATTGCTTAAGATAGCAAGATTCAGCCAAATCTGCTTGGAATTTGAAGTAGGCCTTCATACTTAAAAAATGCCACTGACTAATAATATCAATGTGAGAAAGCAGGCTATAGATTCTCAATGACTGAAGTTGGGTACTCTGTAGATGTCCAGAGATACACCCTTAATCTCACATTCCAGGCAACAGATTGGAACAGGTAACAGAGATGAGTCTGAGTGAGCCTTAGATCAAAATGTGTCATAAATAATCTTCAAAGTATTATTCCATGTGAAACAACCGACTTTTAAAAAGGGCCTGTTCTAAAAAGAATGTAACGTATAGAATATATAGATAACAGTAGTTTCTCTATGTGTAAATTTATCTTTTCCTTTTTTTTGGATTATGTAAAAATTTGTTACAATGATTGGGATTTGTTTATAAAACCGATGGAAAATATGTGGATGTAACTAATAAAAAAAAAAGCCTGTTATAGGTGTTTAAGCAAAGAAAGAAGAGGAGTTTTGGAATAAAATAGTAAAATGTTTGTGTTTAATGCATACAATAAGTGAGATCTTAGTGTTAATTAAGCTAGGACTCATTAGTGTTTACACTTCTGTATCCACTACAGGAAAATGTCTGTTGACTTGGCAGTCTTTTCTATTTTTGAAACAGGAATTGGTATAGGCAAGTCACAAACACATTGGATCAATTTCCATTCTGAAAAAAAGAAGATGCAAATTGTTATGATAATTAACTGAGAGTGTATTTGAAATTTGTGTTATATCTACATAGTAACTAGTGTTTACCAACCCCATTTCATCTTAATAAACTTAGTAAACCTAACCAACCCCCAAAATGAAGGAGTTCTGTAGTGAGAACATCTATTGTTGACAACTTGTTTTCATTTATCTTTTTTTTCTTCCAGCCTTAACATGATTCAGATCATTTGTTTATTTCTGATAAAACAGGTGACATTCCTACCAAACTGTTGCCTTACCTCTTGTTGTTGTGTTTATTAAGGTTCTGGTTTATAGAGTTTATTTGGAACTCCCATCAAAGTAGCCTTTTAGAGCTTTTAGAAGTGGCACAATGCAATTGTCTCATTTGGTGTAGGAGAGATAGTATGGGACCCATGCACCCTCCCTTCTTCCCTCTTAAGGATATCTCTCCTGGTTCATCCTCCTTTCCCCTTACTGTCTTCTGCTGTGGAGCTTTTGAAGGAAATCATTTGCCAGTTTCACTTGAACAGCAGAGATGTCTCTCAGGGCTCATGGATGGGAGTGGGTAGAAGCCATATCCGTCTCGGTCTTTCATTAATGCATCCACATGTACCTTTTGCAAATACACACACACAGAGGCTCACTCTTTGTAGCAACTGGTATAAAAGGTGGGCAGATGGTCCTAGAAGGGGAGAGATTTCTTTTCACCTGCCAAATCTATCTACCAGTGGCCATAGGATATTTCATTTCTCCCTGTCCTTCAGCAGGTTGGGGGTGGATGGGTCTATTCTAATAAAGAGAAACCCAGTGTCTCAAACGTCTCTTGGGGCATTGTGGAAAAGTCTGCAATTGGTTTTCCTCCAATATTGCCATATTGTGGAGGTGTCATCACAAAAAAGAATTATGCCACTCCTAGGACCTGAGGTACTTGGTTTTTTCCCTCTCCTTGGATTGAGCAAGAAAAGTTTCGTGAAGAAAGAAAATGGCCAAATGCAAAGGAAAAAAGCCATAGCCACTTACTTTCTTCCTTAGTGCAAGCTGACAGGGCTTTGGAAAAGGTGCTTCCTCCCTGTGTCCCTGAATCGTAGGGCTGTTCAACCTGAGCAGTGCGTGGGGCGGGCACAGCCTGCTACTGGGCTATAAAGTATTAAATTGGCATGGTAATCTCAGCAGTCCAGCAATGGGCAGTGGACTTGCTTGGTTCTGGTGGCCAGGATGGGTATCTGGGGCAAGTTTTCTTAGCACAGCAAAGGCGTGGAAGGCGTGTGTGATGGTGGTACTCCTGCCAGTGCCCTCCTGCTTTTTTTGTTGTCTGAGTGTTTTTAGTTTTTCTGAAAGTGGAAAAGTGGTAGCAAGGTTTCCTACCAGCCCAACATCAGGGTGCATTACCTTTGCCTGTTGTTGCCAAGTCAGAGCTTGGAAATGTCACTGGCCATGCTGGCTAAGGGATTCTGGGAGTAATGGCCCAAGTTCTGTCACAGGTTCCTTTTGCCCTTTCTCAGGTTGGTTTTTTGGGGATTGTAGAAATTGCTCTTCTCTTCCTCAATCCTGCTTGTAATCAGTTATCATAGCATACGTCTACTCTACAGAATTTATTTGTGGGTTCTGTCAACATGGTGCCTTTTTCAGGAGGGGAATGTTAACAGAAGAGGGATTTTAAAAATGTGGAAATTTGATAACATCCAACAATTAGCTAATGCATGCAGTATAAAGGTAATCAAAAACGAACTAGTTCATGTGTATAAGATAAGAAACAACCCTGTCAGGTTACACATTCTTTTCCATTCTAGCCAAACAATAGTTTGCTTTATTGCTCACTGGTATTCCCTATCTTCAACAGAGCAATTCACTTACTCTTCCCTTGCTAATTTGAACTTCCTATAATCTCTCTTTTGTTCTTCACTGATAAAGAGCAAATACTTTATTGATCTGGCACATTTAAGAGCTGAGGACACTAAACAAATTGTATTACTTGATGCTCTGCATATATTCACAGAGATGCCTGGGCCAGATAGTTTCTCCTGAATACCAGTGCTGTGTCAATATTTGAATTTTACACCATTCATAGTATTCCTTTTTATAAGGAGATAGCAAGCTCAATTTCCCCTTGCATGTGTCTGAAAAGATGTTTGTGAAACTCTTATCCTCATGGGCAGCTGCTCTAGAGGCAAAATATACTGCAAAAATTCTTTGTGATGGATAAGCCCAGGATATACCTAATGATCTGTTTCAGAAATAATGTTAGGGACGTTCCATTCGGTACTGTGCTGAGGGCAAGATGCCTTACCTGTGGGACTAGGCCTGGAAAGGCCTCAGGTATTATTGAGGGATTGATGCGGAGTTCCACAACTCTTTTGTTGTATCTTAGCTTTCATTTTTTGGGGAAAAGAGTGGTCTTATCTTGTAGGTACCTTGTGACTGAGAATTTGTGACTCAGAAGAGAAGGCGTGGTTCTCAGGCCTAGTAGGCAACAAACTGAGAAAAATAAGAATCTGAAGGGAAAGTATAGAATTCATTTTTAGGGGAATTGAGATGAAGGTACTCAAACACATTTATAGTGTATAAAAACAAGAGTGACTGTACGTTTGGGGTGGGGGAGAGGCGTGCTCTAGAAGCTTGTCAAGAGAGGGGATAGATAAAGGAAGTGGAATAAAGTCGGTCACATCCTCTGAAACAGAAACTTGAGGGAGAATAGTGTTTATTAGGACAGTGGCAAAATTGTACACAGGGCCTAGAGATAGCAAATTTTATGTTACTAGCAGGAAGAAGGATGGTGGAGGGAGGGAGAGAGGGAGGCAGGGATATGTAGGAATACTAGGCTTAGAGTCTAGACTTTGAAGGGGAATGGTCATGGTGGCAGAATGGCTTGGCAGTCTCAAGCGGACAAGGAGGTTCAAGAAGCAGTAGATGGTAATGTAGATTAATTTCACATTCAAATTTGAACTGGCTAGCCAAACTGTTCAGTTATAAATAGGTTGACCCCCATATCCACAGGGATACGTTCCCAGACTTACAGCGGAAACATGAAACTGTAGATGTTAGCAAACCCTATTATTTTCAGTGGAAAATAATAAGGGAGACTGGTGGGCCTTACTGGGTGCCGGAGACAGTGGCGGCAGGTGAGAGTTTCTCCAGGGGAGCAGAGGGGAGAAGATAGCCCCCGCTTTACATGCTGCTGAATTACACCTGAGTGGGGTTGGCAGAGCCTGTGATCAATATTCTAGATTCTGTGTTTTCTTTTTAGAAGAAAATAAAGGCTGAAGGTTTGTGGGCATAAATTTGATTGCAGTGGTGGAACTGTGGGGAGGATGCTTAATCCTTTTTTCCTACTCCATTTTTATTATCAAAACTGGATTACAAACAACCCATTAGGATAATCTGTGAATCTCTTGAAGTCGATTTTTAGTTTTGACTCTGCATGCGTATTTTTACAGAGAACACATAGCTTTGTGGTCTGCTCGTGGTAGCTTGTGTACTGCCATATCCCATTTCTGTGCACATAGAGGGATAAAATTAGAAGTTTGGTTACAGTTTGGTAAGCTTGACATTTTGTCCCAAATCAGTATGCTATGGTTTGTTCAAGCCTCAGCATTATTCTGGAAACAGGTTCAAAGAGGGAGTTTGGGATCCTTGTTTGTAGCTGTAAAAAACTATAATTTGCTTGTTTTGGACAAAATGCCAAACAATGATTTGTCTCAGCCACAGCTTGGGAAAGTTACTTTTTTGGACTATAAACTATGGGAGTCTCTTGACCATGCTTGTTTGAAGTTCTGGGAAGTGTAGTTCAAAAAAAAGTAATGTTTTTACAATTACTGGAAACATCTTATTTCTGCCCCTCCCCAAGGCGAGAAAGGTGATTAGGGGAATGTTCAATTTTACTCTTTCTATCTTTATCCTTTCAAGGCATTTGATGGATTAATTATTGAAAAAAGAAGAAGTTGTTTTGATACAGGAGCATGCAAACAGTACTAGATTAAGTGGGGCAGCTTTAGTTCAGGGTGGAAGAATAATGAACCTGTGGTTAAAGTTTAGCATGAAGTTTAAATTGTCTTGTGTTTAGATGTCATCTTTTCAACCAACATATAATTACTATAGATCTGTGTTTGCTCTTTTTAACTAAGACTTTTACATGGAGGCTTTCAGTGAAGAATGTTCCCATGTTTACCTTGCCATCTTCGGTCCACTTCAGTGTTGCTTTCTTTCACATTGTCCCAATGCCCCCACCTCATCTGTGACTTTTTCTTGTTGCATTTGTTTTGGATTTGACTAGTTTTTGTCTTCCCAAAGTATGGATTTTTCTCTCTGTTGGATGACGCAAAGTGATGCAGCCTTGGTGGGTTTTGTTTGAGATTTATTTATTTATTTTGCCTTAGGGAAAGTATATTTCTCATGTGTGGGTGGGTGGGGGAATTGATTATTTCCAGCACAATACAACACAACAAAAAGTTGGATAGCAGACAAAAAGGAGTGGATTAACAACAACAACAAGCTAACACTGTGCAAAACCAACTATTGACATTGGACGGTAAGTTACAGTGGGCCCTTGGTATCTGCTGGGCTTTGGTTCCAGGAACCTGCCCCTCCCCCCCATGGATACCAAAACCCATGGATGCTCAAGTCTCAACTGTATATTCATTAGATCTTAAAACCCAAGAATGAAAAGGCTTTAATTCAGAAATTGCTTTTAAACAATTATTAATTTTAAAAACAAAAAAACCCTGTAAAATATTTATTCTAGAATGTTACTCAGTGATTCATGTTACTCAGGATTCATGTTACTCAGGATTCATGTTACTCAGGATTCATGTTACTCAGTGAATACGAAAAATATATGTCTTTCAAACAGATAAATTTGAGAATTTTTTTTACAGTGTGTCCTGTTAACAGCTAGGAGTATATTAGCATCCTGTATAAGGCCACAGTACTAGACGTATTCACAACTTACAAAAAGAACACATTTAATCTGCAATCTGTCACTTAAAAATTTTAATACAAGATAAAGTAGAAAATCTTTTGTATAGGAAATGCAAACATCTTTTTAATTGACATGTGCAAAAATAACCAATGTTTATTGAAGTCAGCTGTTCAGTTCCCATTGACTGCACCTACAGCTGAATTAGGGCACCAGTGCAGCATAACTAAGATGGATGCAATGGCTGTAATGTAACACATCCATGCTCAACACCCTTTATAGCATTTTCTTCACAGAATAACTGAGTTAAATTAGGATCAGTCCAGAACTGAAGTAACAACTTCGGCCTGCTTTAGATGCAGTAATATCATGGTTTATAGGACAGGAAGTGTTGCATGTGAGCTGAGTTTTTTCTTCTGCTTTACCTTTGTTACAAAACAAGGATGATCATATAGTCTGTGATACTATAAAGTTATATCCTCAAAGATTTTGTTAGCAATACTGGCTTTTCCTTTCGATCTGCAGAAGCTTCCCTCCTTTGGGGAAGCACTTGTGTAGTCTTTTATCCTTGTGCTATTGTCCAATAACTACATTTTTGAAAGTCTGTAGAATTATATTTATTTGAATTAATGCTTACTCACCACAACAGCAGCTTATCACTTTGGGGCAGAGTCATGTTGATGCTCTACAGTAGTGGTTGTACTTTTCCCAGTGTCATTCAGTGCTGGTGAAGGTACCAGATCCTATCTGAACTTGGAAGGGTCAACCCTGGTAGTACTTGGGTGGAAGTCCACCAACAAATACCAGGTGCTGTAGGCTATATTTTTAGAGGAAGGAACTGGCAAAACCACCTCTTGAGTATTCCTTGGCTAAGCACGTACACACACATACACAAGGGAAGGAGACAAAATCTACCAGCTTGAAGCAGCCTTTTTCTCCAATGCCCAACTTCACTCACAGATGCTGTACATACAGTGCCTCCCCATGCTACTGCCTATAGCAGAATAGTAATTACCTGCATAGTGCACTAATAAGATCTTTTACTAGATGCTGTGGTTCTGTTCCTTTCTCTCGGGCAGATCCCAAAGGGTGAGGCTCAGGGACAGTTGTTCTTCCAGAACTGAGCTTAATTGTGGCATCCCTCAGGGTGCCATCCTGTCCCTGATGCTGTTTAACATTTATATGAAGCCACTGGGAGAGATCATCCGGAGGCATGGAGCTCTGTGTCATCAGTCTGCTGATGACACTCAGATATATTTCTCCATGACCAGATCGTCGGCTCAGACTTCAGATGGCGTCTCTGCTCTCAATGACTGTCTTAGAGCAGTAATGAATTGGATGAGGAAAAACAGATTGAGACTAAATCCAGACAAAATGGAGGTACTGACAGTCACAGGCCCGAAACCAGGTCTGGGAATACAACTTCCAGTCCTGGATGGAGTCACACTCTCCTCTAAGGACTGTGTTCGCAGTCTGGGGGTACTCCTAGATTCGTCACTTCACATGACTAGTCAGGTGAGTGCGATGATCAGGAGTACCTGTTATCAGCTTCGGCTGATACGCCAGCTGCGCCCTTACCTGGATACAAGGGATCTGGAAACTGTGGTACATGCTTTGGTAACCTCATGTTTGGATTACTGCAACACACTCTACATGGGGCTACCCTTGTGCCTAACCCAGAAACTTCAACTGGTACAAAATATGGCAGCCAGGTTAATTATGGGTACATCTAGGAGAAAGCATATAACACCTGTGCTTAAATCTCTCCACTGGCTGCTGATCAGTTTCCGGGCACAGTACAAGGTGTTGGTTTTAACCTTTAAAGCCCTACATGGCTTGGGTCCATCTTATCTCCAGGACCACCTCATCCCATATGACCACCCCCCCGTGCACTATGAAAACTAGGCTGTTGCAGACCTCCCAGAGGGCTTTCTCTTCTACGGCTCCCAGACTTTGGAATGGCCTGCCGGACGAGATCCGTCTTATCACTACTCTTGATAGCTTCAAGAAAGCACTAAAGACAGATCTCTTCCATCAGGCCTTCCCGGAATAACTTCCCAGCTCAAGTGGAGTTGATTGCTTACCCGCCCCCCTGCTGCTTTTGCCATTTTTTTTATATTGTATTGTATTTTATCTTTGTTTTAATTCTCTACTAGTTTAGTTTTAAGAGGTGGGAGGGTTAGGATTGGGAAGGATTGTTTTAACTTGCTGCTGTTTTAATCCTGTTGTACACCACCCCAGTTGCCGAGCAGAGAGGTGGGTTAAAAATACAAATTTTGTATTATTATTATTATTATTATTATTATCTCAGTCATGGTTTATACAGTATAAAATACCAGCAATAAAGTAAGGTGAAGCACAGTGAACTTAAACACCTATTAAAAGCAGGCTGGTTATCATTGAGCAAATGGCAAAGCTTTGTCTGCCATTTAAAACCTAATAATGTTACAGGTTGAATATCCCTTATCCGAAATGTTTGGGACCAGAAGTGTTTGGAACTTTCAGTTATTTTTGGATTTTGGAATATTTGCATATACATAATAGATATCTTGGAGATGGGACCTAAGTCTAAACATGACATTCATTTATGTTTCATATACACCTTATACATATAGCCTGATGGTAAATGTATACAATATTTTAAAATGTTTTTATTTTTTATTTTAATATTTCAGATTTTGGAGGATTTCGGATTTCTGGATAAGGGGTAGTCAGCCTGTAGTGTTTGTTGAAGGTATGTTGGGTGGTTGCTCCACAGTGAAAGGCAGGGGCACAGAAGAAAAGAAGGGCAATGTACTTGCTAGTCGGGTTCATATGGGAGAAAGTGGTTCCCAGATGCTTTTCAGGGCTTGCTACATTAAACCTACTACATTGAGTTGTACTCTCAAAGTATCTGGCAGCCCATGAAGATCTTGTAAGGACAAATGAAATAGGAACATTGCCGAAAGTCCAGATCAGCTGCCACTTTCCGGAACAGGAAAAACAGTCCAGATCAGCTGCCACTTTCAGGAACAGGAAAAAAATTTCCAAACACTTTTCAGAGGAAGCCTCTTATACACAGACAGCCATTTACCACATGCTTACCTATATCTGCATATATACAGTTGGCACGCTATATCCATGGATTCAAGCATCCACGGCTTGAAAATATTCTAAAAAAATTTTAAAAATCCAAAAAGCAAACCTTGATTTTGCCATTTTATATAAGGGACACTATTTTGCTATGCCATTGTATATAATGAGACTTGAGCATCCACAGATTTTTGTATCCACAGGGGATCCTGGAACCAAACCCCAGCAGATACCAAGGGCCCACTGTATGATTCAACCTTGATATATCAAAAACTGTGAAATCAAAAAGAAGCTAGACTAATTTCAAAATTTAAATCATAGCTTTAACTGTAGTTAGACCTTAGAAAGTGCTCTGTACAACTCACAGTTTTGCTTCTTCTGCATGCTACAGCTAGCTGGTGACCCATACTACCTAAAGTGCAGCTTGAAGGGGCTACAACTTTTTGAAACTATTATCTGACTACAGTCGTCCCTTCACATTCGCGGGGGTTAGGTTCCCCAGACCCCGGCGAATGTGAAAAATCTGCGAATAATGATTGCCCTCCCCCGCCAAAGCGACCATGGGGCCTCCGGAGGCCCCATAGTCGCTTTCTCCAGACTCCCCAGTCCCTTCCTAGGCCTTCACGGGGCCTCAGGAGACCCTCCCGAGGCCCCGTGGATGCCTTCCCGGCCCTCCCCCCTCTCCCCCAAGGCCCCGTGGAGGCCTCCCTGCCCCTCCCCCTCCCTCCCAGGGCCTTCACGGGGCCTCGCAAGGCTCTGTGGAGGCCTCCCCGGCCCTCCCCCTCCCCCCAAGGCCCTGTGGAGGCCTCCTCGGCCCTCCCCTCCCTCCCAGGGCCTTCACAGGGCCTCGCAAGGCCCTGTGGAGGCCTCCCTGGCCCTCCCCTCCCCCCAAGGCCTTCACAGGGCCTTGGAAGGCCTGGTGGAGGCCTCCCCCCTCCCTCCCAGGGCCTTCACGTAGCCTCGGAAGGCTCCGTGGAGGCCTCCCCGGCTCCCCCCCCCAAGGCCTTCACAGGGCCTTGCGAGGCCCTGTGGAGGCCTCCCCGGCCCCCCTCCCTCCCAGGGCCTTCATGGGGCCTCCGGAGGGTCTCCGAAGGCCCCGTGGGAGGCCTCCCCGCTCCCTCCCAGGGCTTTCACGGGGCCTCCGGAGGGTCTCCGAAGGCCCCGTGGAGGCCTCCCCGGCTCTCCCCCATCCCTTCCCGGGCCTTCCCGGGGCCTCCGGAGGCCCTGTGTCGAGGTTTTGGGAGGGCGGGGGGCCCTCCCAAAACCACGAATATCCAAAACCGCGAATGCTGAGTTCGTGAATGTGGAGGGGCAACTGTACTTTCTGAAACTATTATCTAAGAGTCTGTCTCATTTGGTTCCCGAAATTCCATGTCACTATTCACCTGCCTCAGAGAGTTCTTTTTCAGTTATTCTTGCCTATTTTGAACATTTAAGCTCTGCCTTTCTTTGAAACATGACAGTAGTTTACAATCAGATTATATTCAGCCATGAGAAAGAAATACACAAGTCAAACGGTGTGTGCTCAGATGTGTGAACCAGGTGAAAACCATGAGACATTTTCAGCAGAACAAGCATAGGAGTGATTTATGTATTGCTTTCTCCAAATAGTTAAAGCTCTTCCAGAATCACACAAGTATTACACATGAGACTCTTACTTAATGCCATGCAGAATTAAAGGATTGCATGTTTCTCTACTTCACTCTCCATTTGTAAGTCCTTCTTTTGCCTTGGAAGTGGTCACAGCACCTATTGATGCTCAACTTACTCTGCTATTTAGTGGGCTTGTTTTCATGGCCAGTTCTAATTTCAGTTCATTATTCCCTATTGATTCCTTTTCTAACCTGGCACCGTCCATTTGTGCTGGATGACAACTCCTATCATCCAGTGCCAACACCAGTCAGGCTAGGTAGGAATTACAAGCGTTCTGTAGTTGAACATATATGAAGGACACCAAGTTGAAGTCTAACCCACAGTATACCATATAACTCTTCCTCTTCAGTAGCGTGAATCATTTAATGCAAATGTAGCAGAAGCACAACATTGTGGCTTGTTTGCATTAGAAGTGCAAAACTGAAAGCATGACTCATTGCTTTCAGCAGAAGTACTGTAGAAAAATAACGATGTCCATGCTTATTCAGAAGAAAATCTCACAGGGGCATACTCCTAAGTGACCATGGGGGAAATGGTAGCGTTAAGTAATTTTACCTTTCCCTTTCAAGTATGGAAATGCTCTTCTAAATATATTACTTTAAAATTATTTTTCTACTTCTTATTAACTGCTTTCAAGCCAACTTCAACTTATGACAACCCTATTAGTGAGAGACCTCCAAGTCACCCTATCGTCAATAGCCCTGCTCACATCTGGCAGACTCAGGGCTATGGCTTCTTTGATTGAGTCTATCCCTCTAGAATGTGGTCTTCCTCTTTTACTGCTTTCTGTTTTAGCGAGCATTATTGTCTATTCTAGTGAGTCATGTGTTCTCATGATATGGCCAAAGTATGACAACCTCAGTTTAGTCATCTTGGCTTCTAGGGAGCATACAAGCTTGACTTGCTCTTGAACCCAGTTACTGGTCTTTTTAGCAGTCCATGATATCTATAGAACTCTGCTCCAGCACCACATTTCAAATGAATTGATTTTCTTCCTATCAGATTTCTTCACTGTCCAGGTTTCACACTCTCTCTGGCCTTTCTTTGCAAACGAAGATTCAGGAAGGACTCATCACGCGTTTTCTGCAAGCGCGCTGATGACTAAAAAGACCAATCTGAGATAGACAAGTCCGGTTGCAGAAGGCACAGCAGAAGGTCTCCTTGGGTGATGTTTCCGGGTTGTGATTCTTTCTGCGTTGTCGTTTCTCTTCAAGACTTGTTTGACGTGAGTTCTCAAATAAGGCTGTAGCATTGTGGATAGTGCGTCTCCATGCCTCCCAATGTGAGGCCAGGGCGGACCATTGTTGGTGATCAATTTGGCCAAGCCTGAGATGTTGTTTCAGGGAGTCCTTGTATCGCTTTTTTGGAGCGCCCCGCTTACGCTGACCTGTGGTGAGTTCACGGTAGAGTACTGTTTTTGGGAGGCGATGGTCCTGCATTGTAGAAACATGCCCTGCCCTGCCCAGCGCAGCTGTGTTCTCAATATCATGGCCTCAATGCTGGTGATCCCTGCTTGCTCAAGAACAGCAACATTTGTCACATAGTCAGTCCAATGTATATTTAGGATTGTGCGTAAGCAGCACTGATGGAAGCGTTCGAGGAGCTGTAAGTGGTGGCAATAGGTGAGCCATGTTTCAGACCCATAAAGGAGAATAAACAGTACAATGGCTCTATACACACTGATTTTTGTGTTACGCCTCAGGTGTTTATTACTCCAGACTCTTTTGTAAAGTCTTCCAAATGCGCTATGTGCCTTTGCTAATCTGTGATCGATCTCTTTGTCAATCTTGGCATCTGAGGAGATGATGCTTCCCAGGTAGGTGAACTGCTGAACGGACTTAAGCACAGAATTGCCGACGGCAATGTGGGGATGGTGGTGTTTGTCCTGTGGTGCAGGCTGGTAAAGAACTTCTGTTTTCTTCAGGTTGGCTTCCAGCCCAAATAGTGCTGCAGAGCTGCTTCTGTGTGGGCAACAAGGGCAGCATCATCAGCGAAGAGCAGCTCACGGACTAGATAGTTTAGAGTCTTAGTGCGAGCCCTCAGACGGCTTAAGTTAAACAAGCTACCATCCATACGGTAACGTATATAGGTGCCGTCGTCTTCTTTGAGCTCTGCCATAGCCCTTTGGAGCATCATGCTGAAGAAGATTGTAAATAAAGTTGGCGCAAGAACACAACCTTGCTTCACTCCATTCATTATTAGAAAGGGCTCTGAAAGAGCATTGCCATATCTTACTTGACTGCGCTGGCCCTCTGGTAGCAAGATAATCATTTTAAGGAATTTGGGGGGACATCCTTGTCTTTCCAGGATCTGCCACAGACCTTTCCTACTCACAGTGTCGAAGGCTTTGGTGAGGTCAATAAATGTTACATAGAGACCCTTGTTCTGCTCTCTACATTTCTCTTGCAGTTATCTAAGGGCAAATACCGTATCTGTAGTACTCCTATTGGCTCTGAAGCCACATTGGCTTTCAGGAAGAAGTTCTTCAGCAATGGCAGGAAGTAATCTGTTCAGGAGTATTCTTGCAAGGATTTTTCCAGCAATAGAGAGCAGTGTTATGCCTCGATAGTTTGAGCAATCGGATTTTGCTCCTTTTTTCTTGTACAGGGTGATGAGGACTGCATCTTGGAGATCTGATGGCAGTTCTCCTTTTACCCAGCAATTCACAAGGAGTTCGTGGAATTTATAATAGTAATAATAATAATAATAATACTGAGTTATTTATTACCCGCCTCTCCCCTCAGGATCGGGGCGGGGTACATACATTGCAATACACACAGTAATACAGTACGGTTCATCACATACAATTGAATACAGTTCAGCAAGTTATACAGATCAGAAATCAATACAAACATGGTACAGCAGTTATACATTACAGACAGTTATAGACAGTTGCACAATGCAGATAATGTAAGTGCCAGTAGATGGTGCTGCTGGCATGCAGATGACACTGCAGAAGTGACCCTTTTTTTCCCAGAATGCACTGTACATTAAATAAGCGACTGCTGCTGTTGTTTTTTTCTTATTGGAAACCATATTAGTAGTTTCACAGCATGTCGCCCCAGCTCTTAGTGTGCTGGTCCTCATTTTACCAATTTTTATGAAAGGCTGAGTCAACCTGGAGCATGGAGTACTCATTTAGCATGGAGTACATGATCTCTGTGTTTCCAAACTTCAGGTGGGATTCCATCAATCCCAGCTTCCTTGCTGTTTCTCATCTGCTGTATGGCGTTAAGGATCTCTTCCAATGTGGGAGCTATGTCCAGTTCATTTTTCATCAGTTTTTGTATCATATGTTGGATAGCTGAGCCTTGGACTACTCGGTTGGCACTAAAGAGACTTTGAAAGTGTTCAGCCCATCGATTCAGGATGGAGGCTTTATCAGTAATTAATGTTTGACCATCTGTACTGTATGAGGACCTTTGGACCTGGTAAGTAGGTCCAAACACTGCCTTAAGAGCCTCATAGAGTCCTCTAGAACCCCCCAGATCTGCACAGTGTTGTGTCTTTTCTGCTATATTGATCCACCACTTGTTCTGCATGTCTCGGAGTTTTTGTTGAAGTTTACTACATGTGAGACGGAAAGCTGCTTTTCTTACATGGCAAGTTGGCTGGGCAAGGTATACCTGGTGAGCAGTTCTCTTCTTTGCCAACAGCTCCTGGATCTCTTGGTTGTTTTCATCAAACCAGTCTTGATTTTTACTGTGGGAGAACCCGAGGGATTCTTCCGTAGACTGTAGGATACTGTTTTTGATATGTTGCCAAAGCACTGTAGGAGAAGGCTCTGTAGGATGGTCTTCAAGTTTTGTTTGTAGGTTTGCCTGGAAGTTTTCTCTCACGGTAGCTTGTTGAAGATTGTTGACTTGGAGTCTCTTCTTTGAGATGCCACCCCTCTTAGATTTGCACTTTAGATGAAGATTTAGTTTATATCTGACGAGGCGATGATCTGTCTGGCATTCTGCACTGGGCATCACTCGAGTATGACAGACATCGCAAATGTTTCTCTGGCGGACTAGAACATAGTCAATGAGGTGCCAATGTTTGGATCGGGGATGCATCCAGGTTGTCTTCAAGCTGTCTTTCTGCTGAAAGATAGTGTTTGTAATAGCTGTTCTGCACAGAACTCTTGCAGGAGGCGTCCGTTATCATTGCAATTTCCAATACCATGCTTGCCTAAGATACCTTTCCAGGCTTCGGAGTTCTTTCCTACTCTGGCATTGAAGTCACCAAGAATAATTATTTTATCTTCTACAGGGACTTTTTGTATGAAGTGGCGTAGGTCTGTATAGAATTTTTCTTCCTCTACAGGGTCAGCTTGTATAATTGGGATACATATACTAAAGAGAACAACATGTGGGAGGCGTAAGGAAATAATGCGATCAGAGTGTCCTGTTGGCAAGGTTTCGAGTTTGGAGGCAATGGCGTTTTTAATCATAAAGCCTACTCCTGAAAGATGTTTTTCAGTTTTGGGTTTACCAGAGCAGTAAAGTGTGTAGCCAGCGCCGTGTTCTTTAAGGCTGCCTTCCTCATGGAGACAAACTTCACTAAGAGCAGCGATGTCAATATTAAGCCGTGATAGTTCATGGGCTATTAGAGCAGAACGACACTCAGGCCATCTACTATTTTCAGAGTCTCGCATGGTTCTGATGTTCCAGCATGCAAGCGTCAGTTTATTTACACCTTTGAGGCTGGTGTGTGCCTTTGTTTCTTTGCCTTGGTTTGACCGCATCAGAAGATGCCTGTTGGCCGTGGCTAGCCAACCATGTAGATGGGGATGAGATTTCGTTAGGCCACCTTTTCTAAGCCCCTCTATATGAAGCAAGCAGCGGTCTCCTTTAAAAAGGCTGCTTGGTCATTTAGGATGCTGCCGAAGAAGACTGTCATTTCCTGGGTCAGCTTTGAGCAACCAAAGTCCTGAGCCATCTGCATGCAGGGTTGGGTCTGCGGCTTCCAGTGCATTTTTACACCTGCCGTTTCTTCCCTTGCCTATCGCTACAAGGCTTTTTGGAATTGTCCTTCGAGCCTGTGCAATGGATTTTTCTGGTTGAGCACAGCGGGCACAGAACTAGACTCACCCATTAAACCAAAGGTTCATCTGCTGTGGCCTTGCAAGCATGGATGGTAGCAATAAGGTCATCGGGTCATAGGTTTGATTAGAGTTTCCTTCTCTTAGATGGTTGACCTTACAGGGTTGGACGAGCACCATCTGCTCGGGTTTGGGATTCGTTTTCCTTCTCCTAGGACGGTTGCCATAAGGCTAGAGAGCCCATCCTGCCCTTTGACGCTCTTTGTCAGACCCTTCGGTTTTGACCTGTCTGGCATGGGAGACCCTACCGATGGCTATTGTGCCACTGCCAGCATAGCTCAAAACATCATTAGGGTACGCAAGCCTCTCTCCCATGACAAGGGGGCTTCAATGGAGAGGAGCTTTCACAACCATACATAGAAATGGTGTTACATTGGCAGCCCTTCCCTGGCTTGGGGGCTCTGCTGGTTCAGGATATGAAGCAAGCGAAATGACCACGCATCAGTTCTGGGCTATTTTATTAATGACAACAGATAGAAAATCGAATAGGCATTCTCTCATCAATCAAACAGACATAGAAAGCAAAAAGATACATACACGACCTGGCTATGCAGAGTTGCATGCTGATGCGAAATGAAGTCCTTTAACATGCCCTCACCTTTTATGTGTTCCTCTTAGTGAATCTTCAAAAACATGGCGGGGGGAAAGGAAAACTTTCTGAAGCCAATTTAAAAAAAAAAAAAAGACATTTCCTTATGCCAATTATCGTGCCAGGTGCCAGGATGTATTGAAATATCTTTATCTCCTTGGCCATAGGATAACATTCTCATCCCCTCACGGTCCCTCCAGTTGTGGAGAGAAACCTCTCCTTGACCCATTCTGCTATAGGTAAAAAGGGTCTAGTATGTTAAATGCAGCCCAAACCAATCTTTTGCTTGGTCATGCATGCAGGGCCTAACATGTGGGAAATACGATGGCATGGACTGAATACTAAATTTAGTATTCAGTTATATATCTTTACACTTATGGATCTTGTCTAGTTCCCTCATAGATTCCCTTCCAAGTCCTAGTTTCCTTCTGATTTCTTGACTGCAGTCTCCATTTTGATTAACGACTAAGCCACAGTACGGAAATTCTGAACTATTTCAATGTCTTCATCATCTCCTTTAAAGTTATGTAAATCATCTGTGGTCATTATATTTGTTTTCTTAATGTGTAAGTATAAACCTGCCTTTGTACTTTCTTCCTTGACTTTCTTCAGTAATTGTTCCAAGCCTTTGCTATTTTCTGCTAGTAGTATGGTGTCATCTGCATATCTTAAATTGTTTATGTTCCATCCTCCAGTTTTCATGCCTCCTTCCTCCTAGTCTAATTCTACTGTATGTATAATACATTCAGCATACAAGTTAAATGGATGGGGTGATAAAAATCTCCTCTCAGCCATGAAGCTCAGTGGGTTATCTAAGGTAGTTAGTCTCTCTTTCAACCTGTCCTACAACACCAACATAGACAGGTTGTTGTAAAGATAATAAGTGGAAGGGAGGCAATGTAACCTACTGTTGACCTCCTTGTAAATACAACAGATAAATTGTAGATCATTGTCCTAGGCCAGGGCTGGGAAAAGAAACCTTCAGATATCAGCTGTTGGCATCAAATTCCCATTGGCAAGTGGTTTCTATAGGTCTGTGGTTGACATAGTTTTCAAAATTCGGAAATAATTCCATGGGCATCAGTTGAATTGACTTCTGAGTAATCATGGCAGTGTGTCATAAGTGACACTTTGATTGATTGATTGATTTTAAAAATGTGCTACTAATGCTACTAGTTGTGGTTAGCTTTAAAAAACATTTGTAGGAATGGATGCAGTGCCTTTGCTCTTGCTTCCTCCCCTCTCGACCTTAGAACATTACAAATCTAGTCCTGCAGCTGTTACTGGAAAGTCCTCTTATCAAAGGAAATATAGTCTTGCAAAAGCTTTTCAACAAAGGGTGCAGTGGCTGAGATATACAGGAAAGTGAATAGGGAGGGACTCATGTTCCTAAAACTTGTGTAAAATTTTAATGCAGTTGGTAGAAGCATGGAGTAAGGGAAATCTATTTTCTTCATTGGCTATAAGAAGAACTGGAAAAATGTGCTTAGAAATTGAGTTTTATGGCAGTGTTCTGGGAGTTATTTAATCTCTCATGCAGTAGTCCAGCTTGTGGTATTTTGCTTCCTTCCATAGTGATTGAGTTTAATTTCCAATTTCATCACAATTCTTTAGAGTCCTCCTGAATAATTCCAATGGCCTGTCTAGTCCAGAGCTTGGAAAAGTTACTTTTTGGACTACATCTCCCAGAATTCCTCAGCCAGCCAGAAAAATAATGTTTCAAATTCTGATATAGTCCAGTATTGTGTTTTCTAAATTGCTAACCACTTGCGTCTAGAAAGCCCACAAGCTAGACAGCCTGTGAACAGGTGTTAAGTCGATTACTTTAGGACATGTTGCCTGTTTTTGGCAGAAGATCAGCATTTTGAATTTTTTTCAGAGCCTCTGCATCACTGCATCAGGGCCGGGTGGTTGATTAGCTCTAGAATTCCAACCCTGGAAAAAAACTATTCAACAAATGGTGACAGATATAAAGAACTCATTCAGTTTTTCAGCAATCTCACTGTCTTCTTTCAGGAAGTTTTTCTGTCTGTACCTAACGGTCCTGTTGTCTCCATGCCAGTTTTCTGTTTCAGGCGTATTCAAATAATTTTAAAATGAAGAGCATTAAAAATTGTGTTTCTGATTTTTTGGTTGCATCAGCTGTTATAGGGAAAAGTCAGAGAGATGGCCCTAACAGCTCACACGCTCAGGACTGATGGAGGCTGAGAAAGGAAGGGGTGGAAGAAGGAGGTGTAGACATTTGCAGTGGAGGAAAGCCATGGCTTTGCTCCTCCACCCTAAAGTAGACCTCATCAGATACTTGATGATGCATATCATAAATTGTTGATTCTGGACTTTGATTCTGGACTTTGTTAATACTTAGAAGTAGAACAGCACTCTTAGTTTTTTTTTAAAATGAAACAGATTGGTGTGTACATGCCATAAAAGTATTAACAAACAGTGGTGCCCTATCTTGCCATTTGTCCAACTTAAGAGGTATAACGACCGGTTGAAAAAAGAGGTATAAGGGGTATAACAACTGGTTGAAAAAAGGCAGGTGGACTTAGAGACTTGAATGTATTTCACCTCAGATAATGTGCTGATGAAATTTTGATGCCTGCTTATGTATGGACAGTATACTGAATACATGTGGCATACATGTAGTGTAGTGAAAAATGAATTCATATCCCCATGTGTAGCCTCAACTCTAAGGGGAAACAACACCTTCTGTAGGGTGAGATGGGCAGGAAGAATCCGTAAGAATTGGAGAACTTAGGACCACCCAGAGAAGCAATCTTGTAGAGTTTGAATCCCTTTGTTCTCTTCCACGAGGTCAGTTGAACTTCCTGCTTCGCCCAGGGAAGATCAGGATCTTGCTCCTCCACTTTTTTCCTTCTTTTTGACTTTCTTCTACTTCGCCCACCACCCACCTCATTCTTTTTGCCTTAGTTTTAGACTTGCCATGGGTCAACGTAAGAGGGGCACTCCAAAAAAGCGATACAAGGATTCCCTGAAACAACATCTCAGGCTTGGCCAAATTGATCACCAACAATGGTCTGCCCTGGTCTCACATTGGGAGGCATGGAGACGCACTATCTACAATGCTGCAGCCTTATTTGAGAAGTCACGCCGAACAAGTCTTGAAGAGAAACAACAATGCAGAAAGAATCACAACCCGGAAACATCACCCAAGGAGACCTTCTGCTGTGCTTTTTGCAACCGGACTTGTTTATCTCGGATGGGCCTTTTTAGTCATCAGCGCGCTTGCAGATAGCGCGGGATGAGTCCTTCCTGAATCTTCATTTGTGAAGAAAAGCCAGAGAGAGGAGATTTATTTCTATCCGTAATTCTTTTTTTAAAACCCCTCTTCCTTCCTTTTACCCACTCCGCTTCTTCCCCAACCTCCTTTTGGATATCTCGCTTACCTTAGCCCCCCCCCCCATCGCCTCCCTGCGCCATGGTATCCTCAAAGGGGATGGACAGAACCAAGCAGCAGGCTGCGAACAAGCAGCAAATAGCAGCCTCTGTTCCCTAGAGCCCCCACCATGGCGGCTCGGAGGAGTGAACCACATGGGCCAGCTCCTCCTCCTCTTCCAGCCACCCGACATTCCTGGTGGCCCAGAGGAAAGCTGCCACAATGGCGAGGCAGGCCCTGACCGGAGGTAGCTTGCATAGTACTCCGAAAAACAAGCCATACCAGCAGCCACAATGGAACCAGCAACCCCAGTCGAAGGAGCAGCGTACCGATCCCTCCAGGAAGGAGACAGACAGCTGCTCGGCAACCAGAGGAGAAGAGGCTGACGTCGGAGACTGCCTGGACGACGACCAGGAGGTGGGAAGCTCTGGACAAGTAAGAGGGGCCCATGCGGGGGAGGAGACGCGGGCGGCAACCCAGGATTTCCTCCCGAAGTGCAGCCTCGCCGTCCTCAGTGGCACTCAAGCTCTCATCCAGCGTGGATGAGGTGTGGGGGGATGAAGCCACCCGGGGGAGGGGGAGGAGGACCCCAACTCTTGGATGATTGTGGGGACTCTGATGATGAAGAGCGGGGGAATAGTGCCCCATCCAAGGGGGAGGCTATCAATTGGCGCCCCAAGTGTTGTCGAACACCCTCCTATCTAAACAGTAGGGCTTGGCCTTCCCCAAAGCAAGGGGTGCAGGCAGGAGGCAGCCCTCACCCATTAAATCTAAGGGCTCAAGGGCCTCCAGAAATGGGAAAAGGCCCCCTAGACCCTGGAAGGGGAGACCACAGGCTGACGCTCAGCCACCTACCTCCAGTGGGGGGGGGGCGACCCCTCACCCAATAGGACTCCAGAAAAGAAAGACCCCCCCTTCCAGACACTCCTCGGAGGAATTGGAGGAGGTCTCTGAGGGGGAGGGCCTGATGCTGGGAACCTTGGGAAAGGATCATCCCAATGGGAAACCAGACGATGTGGACACACAAAGAGGATGGGGAACTCCCTGATTCAAAAAGCTCAGAACCAAAGATTTTGGAGAGAATTTCCAAGGGGACAAATTCTCCTTCCTACTTAACAAGGTCTTATTGGCCTTGGAGATTACTCCTCCATTGCTACAGCGTGACACCACCCTGGTCTCCAGAGCCTAGTAACACCTAAACCACTATGCCACGCTGACTCCATCAATGTTTTACAGTACACCAATATTTTCTATTATTATTATATGATGATTTGTAAGATGATTTCGTGCTATTTCTACATAGAAGTACACTCCTCTTAAAGGAGGACATATTAATAAGCGCAGTCACACTAAGATAGCCTTCTCCAACCTAGTGCTATTCAAATGTATTGGATCCAAGCTCCCATCATCTCCAGCTGTTATCCTCAACCAATTGGGATTATGGGAGTTGTAGTCCAGTATATCAGGCTGGTGACTCCATGTATGACTATGTCTTTTTATAAAAGATGACCATGTATGAGATGATATGGCACAGTTTGGAGGTAGCCAGACCTTGCAAATATTTGTCTGTAGTTCAGTGGGATACCTCAATAACAGTACATTTGCTTTCATAAAAATGCATGAAGACTCCTGCTGCCTCAAAGCAACTGTCCATCTAGTCTAGCACCTTGGTGTCCAGCGCCTTGACCAACTGGAAGCCTCTAGGATGACTGCAACAGCAGCAGGAACCTCCACCCTGGTGCGCTGATCCCTCTGGATCAGACATTGGAATGCCGACACACAGCCTAGAAACGCCCTTGCTACAGCAGCCTTCAAAGAGGCCAAGTTGTTCGGTGAGGATGCTCTGAAGGATATACTTGTGGCAACAAAGATAAGAAGCAAGCAATGCCTTTGGCAGGCCGCAAGTAGGACAGGAAGACTGGGAAGTGGCCCTTTCAGTGGCCTTTTCAGTACCCCAGCTCCTTTCGACACCCTAGGGGCAACGGTAGATGGGGAGACTTCATTCCTCTAGACCAGCCTGGTCCAAAACCGATTATGTTATTTGACACGCACCATTCTCCAACCCAAATGCAAGTCGCACAGGAGGATCCCAATCCTAAAGGGGGTCCTCAAGACAACAGTCCTGTCTTGGACACAACACCAGCGGGAGGAAGGCTGTCCAGGTTCCTAGACTCATGGGTAAACTCCACCTTGGACAGTTGGTCCCTGAACACCATAGCACAGGGCTACAAGGTCGAGTTCAACTCAAGACCAAGGAACCATTTTTTGCCAGCACCAATCCCATCAAACCCAAGGAAAGCATTAGACCTCAGGACAGCCATCAACCACTTACTGGCATCAACCACCTACTGGAAATAGAAGCCATAGAGGAGGTACCAACATCCCAGCGTTTCTCAGGGATCTACTCCTACTTCGTCACGGTACCCAAAAGGATGGAAACCTCAGTTCGGTATTAGACCTGGAGTACACAGACTCACACGCTACATACAAACATTTCCGGATGCAAACATTCTCGTCGAAATGGGAAGCCAAACAGGAAGGAGACTTCCCGGCATCTCTGGACCTATCGGAGATTCATCCAGACAGCAGGCAGTTCCTCAGGTTCGCATCTGGGTAAGAACACTTCCAATTTAAGGCTCTTCCTTTTGGTCTCTCAACAACCCCAGAGGGTTCACGCAAGCACTGGTGGTTCTAATAGCACACTTCAGGACCAAAGGGATATGCCTGTGTCCATACCTGGATGACAACCTTCTCCGAGCACAGTCCAAGGCAAGAGCAGAAAGGGATCTGAGATACACAATCGACTTCCTACACACCACGTGTTCCTGGTGTACTTCAAGAAAACCATCCTGGCCCCATCGCAGTCAATAGTGCACCTAGGAGTGCACTGGACAAGGTAAAATACCAGGTCGCCCTCTCGGAGAACATCAGCTGGTAGTAAGGCGGGAGGCTGGACAGGTTTGAGCTCAGAAGAGAGCAACCAAGGTTCACTCAGCCTTCCATCCTTTTGTAGGTCGGTAAAATGAGTACCCGGCTTGTGGAGGCAATTAGCTAACACACATTGGAAACTGCTTAATGCAGTGTAGATATGTAAATTGCTATTGCTTAAAACAGTTTGTAAGCCGCTCTGATAGTCTTGTGGCTGAAGAGCGGGGTATAAATAAATAAATAAATAAATAAAATAAAACCATAAACCCCCTAGCATGCCTCTTCAGCCTGAGGGTGTCATCAATCTAGGTGGTTCCGTGGTCCAGGTTCCACTCCAGACCCCTAAAGGGATTCCTCTTCCACTTCAGGAGCAGATAGCTCGAAAGGAGAGTCTTTGCATATTCGTCCCGATCTCCGTAAAAGAGTCGCTCCCCTGGTGGACCCAGTAGAACCACATTGCCAAAGGCTCCCCACTGATGATCAATCACCAGGTAGTCGTCACCTCAGACACAAGTCTCCGAGGGTGAGGGGGGGCACCATCCGGATCAGGTGGTTCAAGGGACCTGCTCAAGACAGAACAGCTCCACAGCATAAATTGGTTGGAACTGAGAGCAGCCTGCCTGGCACTAGCCCATTTTTCACACATCCTGGCGGGTCAACACATCCTGCTACGGACAGACAATAACACAGCCCGCCCCTACTTAGCAAGACAGGGGGATTCCAAATCAAGATCTCTACACTGGGAAGCAGAGGCCCTCATCAGGTAGGCACAGTCAACGGTCCAGTCCCTCTCAGCACAGTACCCCCAGGAAGAGGAGAATCTACAAGCAAACTACCTGAGCAGGCACACAGTTCTCCCAGGGGAGTGGGAGCTGAATCAGGAAGTCCTCCTTCAGGTATAAAGGAGATTCAGGGGTTTTGCAGGTAGGCCTCTTCTCAATGTCACGAAACACCAAACTTCCACGCTTCTTCGCCAGATCCCCGTGCCAGGGAGCAGAGGGAACAGATGCCCTACTCTCCCCATGGCCAGCAGGGCTTCTATTCCTCTTCCTCCCCTTCCCTCCAATAGGGAAAGTGTGCAAGAAGAAACGACAGGAGGGAGCACAGGTGGTCTTCCTGGCCCCCCACTGGTCACGTGGGCCGTGTTCTCAGATCTGAGACAGATGTTGGTGGAACCACTGATGAAGCTCCCATCGCACCTGGATCTGCTTCTCCAGGGCCCAATCGAACACCCCAGCAGGGCAGGGCTACCGCTGACAGTTTAGAGATTGAGCACCAGGCCTTGAAGGATCATGGCTATGACGTCCAGTCCATAGCTACACTACCGACATCCAGAAGACCCTTAATTAGGAGAATCAACCAAGGCTACGTGGTAAATACTCTCGCAATGGTGCACCTCAGAAAGGGTGAGACCCATGGAGGCCTCAACCAAGCATGTCCTGGCCTTCCTACAAAGAGGTCTAGACAAGGGTCTCAGGAACAACACACTGAAGAGACAGGCAGCTGCATTGGCAGCCTCCACCCAGTGCCCCCAAGGGGGTCGAATTTCAACACACCCACACGTGAGGAGACTCCTAAGAGGGGCAACTTTGATCTCGCTCCCAGTTCACCACAGGTTTCCTACATGGAGCCTCCCGTTGATGCTGAGACAATTAACATGTCACCCCTTCAAGCCACTCAGGAAGATCTCGCTTCGCAGGCTAACCCTGAAGGTGGCCTTCAAGGGGGCCATCACCTCCACCAGGAGGGTTTCGGAATTATCAGCTCTCTCGGTTAGAGAACATCTGTGCTCATTCGGGGGGGATTGCGTGTCTCTGTGTAACGACCCATCCTTCCAGCCCAAGGCCTTATCCGAATTTCACATCACGCAAGAACTCATTCTGTTCCAATTCATCACAGCTCACTGAGAAATTATGACTCAAACTGGACGTCAGGAGGGCAATGAAAATATACACTAAGCGCACAGCTTCCTTCAGGAGATGCGTCTCACTGTTCGTACCCTTCAACTCGGTCTTGATGGGGGCATGGGTATCGAGGCAAATGCTTGCAAAATGGATCAAGGAATGCATTTTTGAGGCCTACGGCTCAGCCAAACTTTCCCGCCCCCGAGGGGTCGTGGCTCACTCAACCTGCTTAGCAGCTGCATTGGTAGTCTTCTCGACCAATGCCCCTGTGACAGAAGTCTGTCGGGTGGTGACCTGGAGCACTCCTTCTGCCTTTGGCCGACATTACAAAGTAGACAAGTACAGATCCGCGGAAGCCACTGTTGGGAAGCCAAATCAAATAGCTGATAAGACGGCCCGGCTCGGCAGCAACTCAGTTGCAAAGCAGAGTACCTGGTGTTGTCAGTAGCAACTTGTTGTTACTTGCAACAGCAAGTAAAAGTGACACACTTTTTATTGTTGCTAATCATAACTAATTACTTTTTTTTAGAAACTAAGGGAGAATGTAGTGAAAGAGAATTTACTTCCTCGGATAAAATTACTCAGAGGATTTTGGAGACCAGGCCTAGTGAATCAAGGATGACAAGATAGAAGCATTTTTCTGGGCTAGCTCATGTGAAGCCATGTAGTTCCCCTTCATATTCCCCCCTTTTTAGTTTGAGGAACTTAGTCCACCTCTGTTTTAGCTAATTCATTCCAGTTATCATCAAACACTTCTTGTCTTGAGGTTTCTTGGTTCTGGAAAACTACCAGCATCTGTCTCACTTTAGCTACAGTTCAGCAGTATGTTTCATAACTTAGTTTTCCACACTGAAGACATATTTATGTTCACATATAGCACTACTATGCATATAATAAGCCATTTTGTTAAATTTCTGGTTATAATACCTACCACCCACCCACTCACTGTTATCCTTGGTAAGTCATTCCAGTTATCATCAAACACAGGGAACCAAACCCCTGTGGATATGGGGGTCCAACTGTACTGTAGTGCTGCCATATGTCGAGCTAGGAGATCTGCAGATGGCTTCTCTGGATTCCTAAAGTCTTATTAGTCTGATGTTTACAGGTATGGAAAACAATCTCACAGGGTGCTAACCTATGGCTCCTGTACCTTTGATAAGATTTGTAAGTTTTGTAGTATGGGAGTATGTGTTTAGAACATGTTTTTAGAATCAGGTTGTCCAGGAATTCTCAATCTGGTGAACACAAGTATAAAAATAAAGTATTACGTGGGATTAGACTATGTGTCTATTAGACATGTGTGAAGGCCAACCCTAGAGTTTCTGCTGCCTGAAGTCCAGGGTTGGCCCTTTTTTCAATCCCAAACCCAAGGGATTCCTGTTCGTTTTGCCACTACTCACTGAGTTTTTACCCCTTACATGTCTGGTGTGGTGAGAAACCAGACAGATTGTGTTAAAAGATCAGTAACACAGTTTCCTCTTTCCCAGAGGAGTTTAGATAGCTGACCGAGAAGACACACGAGGTAAGCTTATAGAGAGAAAAGTAAATAGACTTTAATTTTAGTTCCAAGGCTCAAAGTTAACAGGAAGGAAAAGCATTGCCCCCAGGCTTCAGTTTAGGATTTACAGAGTTATACATTCAAACCAGAGCACTAAAATAAAATCATAAAACTAACACAAACTAGATAGACAGTCCCTAAGCTAAGGTTATTGATAACTTACAATTTAGGCTGTCCATTATAATCTGTTCTGTCCCCAAGGGGATACTGGGTCAGGCTCACCCTAGCCGGCCCCTTCTTAGTCTCTGGAGATGGAACTCAAGAGTCCTTTTTTGGGATAGAAGCCTCCTCCTGGGCTTCAGATATCATTTTAGGGCTTTGGTATTTCAAGCCCTTAAGAAAGGTTGCCCCCCACAACCTTTTGTTATCACAGTTTGCATCTTGTTGATTACTCCATTTGGCTCTCTCCATCTGCCCTGAGGCAGATGGCTAAGCCAGAGTTTGGAGCATGTGGTCTCTCAGAACAAAGGAAAGGTCAGAACTTTTAAAGTCTTTGTGGTCATCACTCATTGGGTCTGCATTGCCAACTTCTGATTGGCTCTCCAGTCAAGTGATGTGATGTCATGTTTAGGAAATGAGGTTCCCACCCCCTTAGGCATACCTGATGATATGGAATCCAGGGAATGGAATTCCACTGCTGTGAAATAGGTTTGGAGACGAATGCCCCATGATGGGCTGGGCAGGGCAGGCCATCATGACAACATGTTTGAGTATATATTGGGGCAAAGCTATAATAGCAGGTCCATTTTA
Organism: Gambelia wislizenii; assembly: GCA_030847615.1. Classification (NCBI taxonomy): domain Eukaryota; kingdom Metazoa; phylum Chordata; class Lepidosauria; order Squamata; family Crotaphytidae; genus Gambelia; species Gambelia wislizenii. The sequence goes on along the minus strand of JAUMIR010000001.1, from coordinate 284,282,584 downwards.
GCAGACTTGTTCTCTTTAGCCTATCAGAGCTAAGAACTGGAAACACAGAAGAGAATGAAAACACGACAAAAATCAAGGACTGTTATATATAAAAACTGAAGTGAATGAATAGACTTAGACATTCAGCCTTAACATTTCAAAATGGGACTCTGTCTAGAACCAAGGCTGAGATATTTGAAAATACAACAATGAATTAATTAAGAGTTAATCACATCTCAAACGTTTAACCCCCCCCCCTTGCAAATTTCTTTCATCTTATTGAGACATCTGCAAAATCAGGGACAAGAATTTCCCCTTCAGAAGCTATGTTTTGAAATTAATGTAACAGGTAATAGCAATGTACAGTCAGCTCTCCATATCCATGGGTTCTGCATCCACAAATTCAACGTACCATGGCTCAAAAATATTTGGGGGAGGGATTCCTAAAAGCAAACATTGCTGTTCATCATTTTATATAAGGGACTTATTTTACTACACCATTGTATATAATGGGACTTGAGTATCCACAGATTTTGGTCTCGTCAGCAGCTCCTGGAACCAAACCCTAATGGATACTGAGGACCCACCTGTAATAGCAGCTACTTTACTATCTCTAGTCATTTGCAGATATTACTTTTAAGGAAATTTTGATAGGAGGTTTTCTTATTTTATGCTAATTTCTTCTCAAACCTGAGGGTCCCCCCCCACAATATAATACATAACATAACAATTCAACTTTTTTCAGCATCATAATGAGGAGTGGTTTACTTTTAAAACATGCAATAAATAACTGAAAATTACTTCTGAATTTATGTTAATGCTTTTATGCTAATTTCTTCTCAAACCTAAGGGCTCCCCCCCCCACAATACAATACATAACATAACAATTCAACTTTTTTCATCATCATAATGAGGAGTGGTTTACTTTTAAAACATGCAATAAATAACTGAAAATTACTTGTGAAAAGTACATTTCTAAGCTTTCAGAATATTGTTCTGATTTCTTGCCCTCTTCTGCATACTTCTGCAAGACTCATCATACTGTATATACTATATTTTTTATGATACATTGTTAGTAGGTTGTGCAACATGTTGATGATCTTTTTCTATAATTTGTAGACAGATATTAGGCTGAAAAAAGGGTATCATGATGACTTTTATCTATTCCTCATTTTCTTTCTTATTGTTTTGTAAGCTAACTCTTGTGCTTTCACTCCCACTGTGAATAGAGACACAAACTAGAATTGCCCATAGTGAGTGAAGATATTGTAGAGTGAAGCAGTATGATAGTAAGGCAAGTTGTTGTATTTAATTTCCCCAACTCTGGCTGGCATGTGACTTAAGAACCATTCCACTCATTTCCCACCCTAAGTCCAGATCACTCCTTTCACAATTGCTTTGTATGACTAAAATTGATGGTTTTCTTAGAATCTGGAATACCGTATTTTAAAGAGAATACTATATTGTAAGAACTCAGAAAATTAATAAAATTTTAAATCTCATTCCTTTTCTTTTATGTGTTTGTGCTTTAGTGGTTGTCATTTTTGTGCCTTAACACTTTTAGGTGCCATTAAAAAAAGATATGGTAAGGAGACCATTGTTAAACAATAACTGTACTGTTATATATGTTTACCCAAAAGCAAGTTCTATATATCCACTCAGAAATGTTCAGTTGGGCTTCTTGGTAAGTGGGAATAGGATTGTGGCTTGTAGAAATTTGTCTCTAGTTAATATGGATAGGATTAGAGATAAAGCCACGGAGGGACAATGACCCATTTTTTTCTGGGGAAAAATAGAAATGGAATATTACCACTCTTCACAGATTGAAAGTCTTTTCTTTTAGTTTAGGAGCATAAAATTTGCTATGCATAACTTGGTTTGGCATAAAAGTATCGTGTTTGGTATATTAAAGGTACCATTTATTCAAGCAGCAGTTACAAATAAAAAATATAATTGCAAGGTCCTGAATTGCAAGGAACACCTGAACGATAAGCAAAGTCTTTGCTTATGTCAATTCATGAGGAGTAGGCAAAAAAACAAACCAAAAAACCCCCATTAAAAACAGAAGAAATCATCTTAATTTTAAAAACAGAAAATTATTAGCTAACACACATTGCTTAATGCAATGTAAATGTGTAAATTGCTATTGCTTAAAACAGTTTGTAAGCTGCTCTGATAGCCTTGTGGCTGAAGAGCAGGATATAAATAAATAAATAAATAAAAAATAAATAATTTTGTCTACCCTTGGTAATGGGTAGCACATCTAAATCTCTTATTTCCATAAAAAGAACTGTGGAAAGGAAACCAACACCAGGGATTAAATTGATGTTAGTTACTGTATGACCCCGCATGGTGTAGTAGTTAGAGCATTGGACCAAGACTCTGTGAGACTACAGTTCAAATCCCCACTGGGTGACCTTGGGCAAGTCACAGTCTCTCAGACTCAGAGGAAGGAAGAGAGCCTCAGCTTTCAGAAGATACAGCATGGAAAGGAAGCTTAGTTTCTTTACTCCTTCTGAAGACCCCTATCAAAAGACCTAGATGCATATGTTTAGAATCTTTTTTATGTAAAAAAAGAGGGGCAAGATCTGCTTTATGATATCAGGCTTAGACGGAACTTGATCTTGGAGAATTTCCTTTTTGGATTACAGCTCCCAGAATTTTCTCAGACTGTGTAGCCACTGATCATGCTAACTGGGAAATACTGAAAGTCATTGTCCAATGATGCAACTTTTGCAAACGCTTCATAAAACAAAGGGAGATCATTAGTAAGCACTTTGCTGCAGGAAGACATATTTGCCTTGGGACTCAGTGTACTTGGTGACATTTCTAGAATCTTGTCCAGTCAAGCAGTATGGCAACCCCAATCTTGCTCCCAATCTCTGCAACATTGACTATGAGAATAGTCACTTCCTTGTAAAACAAAAACTTAGGAAAAACTGAGTTCCCAATGGCAATGGGTAAGCCACACTTTATGTACAATTTTGTGCACATAGTAGTGGCGCTGGCTGGGAGATTCGTGGAAATGTTCTCCCAAAAAGTGACTTTTCCAAACTCTGGCAAAGAAGCAACAACCCCTGACTTCTTGTCAAGTTTTGAAAATCAGGGAAGGTAACTATAAATGTGAAAATTCCCAAACCCTTATCTGCAAGCAGGCAAACAAAATATTCAAATGAGATATAATTCTCTGCTCAGAGCTAGCTCTTAAATTGTTGTTCTGTAGCTTCAAGTCAACTCCAGCTTTCGGTGCCCTTCAAACCACTACACCACACTCTGTGGTGTCACTAAGGCTGATGTTGCCCTTCCCCCCAGCAGTGTCACCTTGTGCGGTTTGGCCTCTCCGCACTCCCTAGTGCCGCAACTGACCATGCTGGTGCTCAGCTCTTAAATACCACTAAAAAAAGTATACATCTCTGCAATATTTGTTAAAGCCTCTATTGTGTAGCATTATAAGCCAATTCTTTTCCCTTTCCTTTTCTCCCCCCCTCCTCCGCTTGTTCTTGTACACTTAGCTAATTGGTATCTGCTGTTTTTGGATTTTTATTTGTCACCACCACTGAAAAAGCAATTTCTCTTTTCACATTTTGCCATGATGTGAAATTTCCCTTAAATGATGTTTTCATTGATCTGTTAACAAAAACAGCTAGTGCTAAGAGAACAGATTTGATAGGCTGGGGATTTGTGAATTTAAAAAGTAGTCTCCTGTCTACTTTTACATGAGACAGTGGTCTTTATGATCTAAAGATGAGAACCATGAGATCTGGAATTCATACTTTTAAAAAACTGAGGTGCAGCAAATTGACTGAGATTGGCTAGAACCACTAGAGAAAGGATTGACCTAGTTCTGTCAATCTGTTTGGCAGGGCAGACTGAGTTGGTGTACATCTGTGAGGTTTTTAAAATCAAACGCAAGGAATGAACTCATGTTTCTATTAGAATTCACCTCTTTCTTTTGGGATGTGCATTGATGGGTTAAAGTAAACGTTGAAATTAGTACTGAAAATTGATTGGGCACATGGTCCACACATATCTACAAGCTGTTTTGTTAATACTTGTTAAATTTTCTTCCAATATTGTAAACATAGTCACCATGCATACTCATTGTGCATAGTCCTTAGAGAGTATTGTATGGCATCACTACACAATGTGCTTCAATAGCATATGTTGATCCAGTAATATATAATAGAGCTTTGTTGTTGTGTGTCTTCAAGTCATTTCTGACTTATGGTGACCTTGTCACAGGGTTTTCTTGGCACAATTTGTTCAGAGGAAGTTTGCCTTTGCCTTCTTCTAACGCTGAGAGAGTGGGACTTGCCCAAGGCTGAGCAGGAATTCGAACCATAGTCTCCAGAATCCTAGTTCAATGCTCAAATCACTAGACAATGCTGGCTCCCATACAGCTTTAGTCTCTTTCATTTGTCATAGGGATCCCTGGTGGTACAGTGGTTAAATGCCAGTAGTGCAAGTCACCACATTGTAAGTTCAATTCCAGAGGGCTCCAAGGTTCACTCAGCCTTCGGTCCTTTCGTAGGTCGGTAAAATGAGTACCTGGCTTGTGGGGGCAATTAGCTAATACACATTGGAAACTGCTTAATGCAGTGTAGATGTGTAAATTGCTATTGCTTAACAATTTGTAAGCCACTCTGATAGGCTTTGTGGCTGAAGAGCAGGGTATAAATACCTACAGTAAGTAATTAAGTAATATATCTCTTGCCCTTAAAATCCACTTTGTCTATGGGGTTTTTCCAATAAATTTAAATATCAATACATTGTCTTCTATATGTCTGCCTGAGAGTTGAGATCTATTGTGACCCACCAGTAGGGGAAATACATTGTAGGAGGGCATGGAAGAGGGCCTTCTCTATGATGTCACCCCAGTTGTGAAATTCCCTCCCCCTGGAGGGCCAGTTGCCACCAACACTGGGATTATTTTGGTGCCAAGTCAAAACTTGGCTTTGTATTAACCCCTTCAGGCCAAAGTGATTTTATCTAGGCTGCACACTCTTATGGTTGCATAATTTAAAATAGTTTTAACTAGTTTTACTTAAGCAGTGGTCCACAGGCCAGTGTAGGAAACTGGGTGCATACAATAAAAGGGCACAAATATGGTCCCAGTCTCTGATACGTGGGGGCAAAAATTGCTGGTGTGCCACATGAGATAGCATGAGAAGCACCGCTCAAAGATATAATTTAAAAGTATTTCAAATCATATGAATTGAACCATCTTTTCTTTATGCTGGAAAAAAAAGGTCAACTTTTTTTTTGTTATTGATCACTGTTTTTCCTTCCTGAAAATAGCAAATAATTTATACTGTTGTTGTTTCATTCTTACAGCTAGACTGTGATTCTATTAACTCCTCTGTATATATTTTGATTCTTTAAAATATTCCATGCTAGTGGCTGTCTTAGGGCCTGTCTATATGAGCCCCAAAAAACCCGAAGTGACTCACACTAAAGACAAGTTGCAGCAGCTATGACTTGTCTTAATAGTCTTACAGCCCCCATAAATTGTGCATGCCCTCTATTCAAGATGGTGGTCGCAAGTGAATTACTCATGTTTTTAAATCTGCTGCTGCAGAACTTTTTTTAAAAAACTATTTCCACACTGCGCATGAGCAATATTTCATCTTTACAAAAAACGAGAAAAACAACATCCTGTTTCATCACCTTAGCAGTCACTTGCTAAGGCAAAAATCCAACATGGCGGCAGCGGGCACTTGCCCTGTTAGCAAGTCCTACCCCTGTGCTCATGCAGCCAATCAGGTTTGCACTTCCTCACATATGGGAAAGCAGTTCATATTGAATCGCTTGTCCCAACAAGCGGGAATGTACATTCCCCTTGCTGTTTTTTAAAACCTCCGGGAAGAGCTTGAAAGTTTTGCCTCCCTCCTTTACAATATGGTGAAACAACTCAGATTGCCATTAGGACAAGGTTGTCTTCTCCTCACATTCTGAGAGGAATATTTTTGCCATTTAGACAACCCCCTAATAACCAGTCCCAGGGACAGTCAGTGAGATAAACAAACATACAAACATGCACATTGAGCAGTTATGTGTTCTCTTTTTTTCCAGTGCTACCTTCATACCAAATAGAAATAATAACTCATAGGTTGAAGTAAGGTCTGATATTAGCAGGTAGACTAGAGCAGACTCATAGTCTCCTTGCATCCCATTTTTGGAGAAAGGTGGGATATAAATCCAATAAATAAATTAATAAATCAGATTTTCATGTGCTGAAAATGAAATGCCTCTGTTTAAAGTAGGTTGTAAATATTCATATTAACGTATTGCCAACAGGACACTCTGATAGCATTATTTCCTTACGCCTCCCACATGTTGTTCTCTTCAGTATATATGCCCCAACTATGCAAGCCGACCCTGTAGAGAAAGACAAATTCTACACAGACCTACGCCACCTCATACAAAAAGTCCCTGTAGAAGATAAAATTATTATCCTTGGTGACTTCAATGCCAGAGTAGGAAAGAACTCCGAAGCCTGGAAAGGTGTCTTAAGCAAGCATGGTGTTGGAAATTCAATGATAACGGACGCCTACTGCTAGAGTTCTGTGCAGAACAACAGCTGACTATTACAAACACAATCTTTCAGCAGAAAGATAGCTTGAAGACAACCTGGATGCATCCCTGATCCAAACATTGGCACCTCATTGACTATGTTCTAGTCCGTCAGAGAGACATTCGTGATGTCCGTCATACCCGAGTGATGCCCAGTGCAGAATGCCAAACAGACCATCGCCTCGTCAGATGTAAACTAAATCTTCATCTTAAGTTCAAGCCTAAGAGGGGTGGCATCTTAAAGAAGAGACTCCAAGTCAGCAATCTTCAACAAGCTACCATGAGAGACAACTTCCAGGCAAATCTAGAAACAAAACTTGAAGACCATCCTACAGAGCCTTCTCCTACAGTGCTTTGGCAACATATTAAAAACAGTATCCTCCAGTCTGCAGAAGAATCCCTCGGGTTCTCCCACAAGAAAAATCAAGACTGGTTTGATGAAAACAACCAAGAGATCCAGGAGCTGTTGGCAAAGAAGAGAACTGCTCACCAGGCATACCTCGCCCAGCCAACCTGCCATGTAAGAAAAACAGCTTTCCGCCTCACATGTAGTAAACTACAACAAAAACTCCGAGACATGCAGAACAAGTGGTGGATCAATATAGCAGAAAAGACACAACGCTGTGCAGATCTGGGTGATCATAGAGGATTTTATGAAGCTCTTAAAGCAGTGTTTGGACCTACTTATCAGGTCCAAAGCTCCTTATACAGTACAGATGGTCAAACATTAATTACTGATAAAACCTCCATCCTGAATCGATGGGCTGAACATTTTCAAAGTCTCTTTAGCGCCAACCAAATAGTCCAAGGCTCAGCTATCCAACATATGATACAAAAACCGATGAAAAATGAATTGGACATAGCTCCCACTTTGGAAGAGACCCTTAAGGCCATACAGCAGATGAAAAACGGCAAGGCAGCTGGGATTGATGGAATCCCACCTGAAGTTTGGAAACACGGAGGTCATGCACTCCACGAAAAATTCCACGAAAATTCCTTGCGAATTGCTGGGGAAAAGGGGAACTGCCATCAGACCTCCGAGATGCAGTCATCATCACCCTGTACAAGAAAAAAGGAGCAAAATCCGACTGCTCAAACTATCGAGGCATAACACTGCTCTCTATTGCTAGAAAAATCCTTGCAAGGATACTCCTGAACAGATTAGTTCCTGCTATTGCAGAAGAACTTCTTCCTGAAAGCCAATGTGGCTTCAGAGCCAATAGGAGTACTACAGACATGGTATTTGCCCTTAGACAACTGCAAGAAAAATATAGGGAGCAGAACAAGGGTCTCTATGTAACATTTGTCGACCTCACCAAAGCCTTCGACACTGTAAGTAGGAAAGGTCTGTGGCAGATCCTGGAAAGACTAGGATGTCCCCCCAAATTCCTTAAAATGATTATCTTGCTACACGAGGGCCAGCGTGGTCAAGTCAGATATGGTGATGCTCTTTCAGAGCCCTTTCTAATAACTAATGGAGTGAAGCAAGGTTGTGTTCTTGCACCAACTTTATATACTTGCACCAACTTTATTAACTTTATCTTCTTTAGCATGATGCTCTAAAGGGCTATGGCAGAGCTTGAAGAAGACGACGGCATCTATATACGTTACCGTACGGATGGTAGCTTGTTTAACTTAAGCCGTCTGAGGGCTCACACTAAGACTCTAAACTATCTAGTCCGTGAGCTGCTCTTCGCTGATGATGCTGCCCTTGTGGCCCACACAGAAGCAGCTCTGCAGCGCCTAACATCCTGCTTTGCAACAGCTGCAGAGCTGTTTGGGCTGGAAGTCAACCTGAAGAAAACAGAAGTTCTTTACCAGCCTGCACCACAGGACGAACACCTCCATCCCCACATTGCCGTCGGCAAATTTGTGCTCAAGTCCGTTCAGCAGTTCACCTACCTGGGAAGCATCATCTCCTCAGATGCCAAGATTGACAAAGAGATCAATCACAGATTAGCAAAGGCATATAGTGCATTTGGAAGACTTCACAAAAGAGTCTGGAGCAATAAACACCTGAGGCAAAGCACAAAAATCAGTGTGTATAGAGCCATTGTACTGTCTATCCTCCTTTATGGATCTGAAACATGGGTCACCTATTGCCACCACCTACGACTCCTCGAGCACTTTCATCAGCGCTGTCTACGCACAATCCTAAATATAGACTGGACTGACTATGTGACGAATGTTGCTGTCCTTGAGCAAGCAGGGATCACCAGTATTGAGGCCATGATATTGAGAACACAGCTGCGCTGGGCAGGGCACGTTTCTAGGATGGAGGACCATCGCCTCCCAAAAATAGTACTCTATGGTGAACTCGCCACGGGTCAGCGTAAGAGGGGCGCTCCAAAAAAGCAATACAAGGACTCCCTGAAACAACATCTCAGACTTGGCAAAATTGATCACCAACAATGGTCCACCCTGGCCTCACACTAGGGTGGAGATGCACTATCCACAACGCTGCAGCTTTATTTGAGAACTCAAGCTGAACAAGTCTTGAAGAGAAACGACAACGCAGAAAGAATCATAATCCGTGAACATCACCCAAGGAGACCTTCTGCTGTGCTTTCTGCAACTACACTTGTTTATCTTGGATTGGCCTTTTCAGTTTTCAGCGCACTTGTAGAAAGCGCAGGATGAGTCCTTTGTGAATCTTCGTTTGCGAAGAAAAGCCAAAGAGAGAGAAAAAGAATGAATAAACAAAATATGATTAAATCTTTACAAATCTATCTAGGTTCACTGCTGAACCTCTCTGTGAGATTCTAGTCGATAAACAGATCCTTTAAGAATGTCTAAAAATAGGAATTTTATACAAATAACTGCTTTATGTGGGGCAGGGGGAATCCTTCTGGGTAGTTATAGATTTTTATTGCGTATTTCTGTTTGTACCAATTCATAATTGTCTCATAATGTGCAGTATATCAGAGAGCAAGAGGAAGGACTGGAAAATTAAAGTTTCATGTACCAAATAACATATACTCATTTAAATGCCAACAGCACACATTCAAAAAGATTTTAACATTAGGATACTTATAAACATAAACTGTGTGAAATCTAAGGTTATGTGAGAGGATTGTAAAGTGGCATTAAGTCCTGAGCCAGGAACAGAAGAAGCTTAGGCACAGTCTCTGAAATGTTGCTGGTTCATGGCAGATTGCGCATTTGACATGAAATGGAAGAGAATGCAGAACAGGAGGGTCCATTTGATTGTCTCATATACCTGGTATACGTACCAAAGAGTCAGTAAACATAATATGTAAAACGTAAAATGGAGCTTCTGATTTCAGTCTGCAGTTCCAGTTTTTGTTCTTCTCTTCTATTACTTGCTAAATTACCATTTGAATAACAATATTCTTTCTTAATAATATAAATTATTTCAAATAAACATGAAAAGGTAAAGTTTATTCACAGTGACAGATGTCAAGCTCTTACAAAAGAAAACCCAGCTTGGCAGTTTAACTACAGCCTTATATGTGATGGGTAAAGTGGGCTAGTGTGGTGTAATGGTTTGAGTGAGTGTTGAACTATGACTTGAGATTTGAATCTCTGCTCAGACATGGAATCCCACTGGGTGACCTTGGGCAAGTCACTCTCTCAGCCTCAGAGGAAGTCTTCTCTCCTCTGAACCAGTCTTGCCAAGAAAACCTGTGCTAGTTTTGCCTTAGGGTTGCCATAAGTCAGAAATGACTTGAAGGCACACAACAACAACAAAGTGGACTTACCTTTCAATTGATATACATTATTTCTTTAAAGGAAATATGAACCAAGCTGTTTCTGGTCAGATTTTTTAAAAAATAATGCTCATATGTGATGTGTCTTCATTTAGAAGTGATCAGGAAAGTCTTACATTTTATTTTAGCACTAAATTACCTTTGTGATATCCCAGAAAGTAAATCTGAAATGGTTGATAAATACAGTTGGAGTTGGAGTTGGACTAGATGTCTCTTGTGATCTCTTCCAACTCTATGATTCTATGATTTTAAATGATTCTTCTCCTCCCACTCCATTGAGTTCAAACTGACTGAACTGGTTCTTAAGTATGTTGCCTTCGCCTTCTTATTTTAGATGTACATAAAAGATGTTTTACGTATATACCTTAAAATGTAAAGTATGAATGCAATAATTTCACACTTGTCAACAGTACTAGCATGCAGCCATATTCAAGAGAAAACCGTTTTGTTGCCAATCCCTGAGTGAACACTTGTAGTTGTGGCAAAGCCATGTTTGGCTCTGCGAAATAAACTATGGACTTTTTCAGACACCCCTTACTGCACAAGAAGCCTCCAAAATAGTAACGAAGCTGCTGCGCTGCAGGAGGTCTGTTTTGGACGACGCTGTCCTTCTCTCGGCATTGTCCGTGACTGTTCCGGGTAGGATTGAAGATAGCTGCGCCATTTTTTACTCACGGAAGTTGTCCGTGAATAAAAAATAGTGTGGCTGCCTTCAATCCTACCTGGAATAGTCACAGACGACGCCGGGAGAGGGACAACGTTGTCTGAAATGGACCCCCTGCCATTCAGCAGCTCCGTTACTGTTACAGAAGCTTCTTGCATGGTAAGGGGTGTCTGAAAAAGTCCTAACTTTAAATAAAGACAGTTTTGGAAAGCATTGGTCTCTTTTCTTGGCTGTTTAAATAACTGAGATATAAATTTTCAGATTTTGAATGTCATGTATTTCCTGAAAGAGCATGCATAATGGTTGTTGTAACAAATGCTAACTGGTTATACAACTAAAAAGAATAATTCACAGTCTTGTGCTATGCAGACTATAAACACCAGGAAATAAATATACAACTCATTTTCTGTCCTTTTTCTTTTTTCTATACAGTATTATTTCCCTGAATAACCGTAGACAGTTTGGAATCATGGGATTGAATTTAATTTTCTTGCTTCCAAGGACATCAGCATGAACCCATTTTAGAGTATTGGCAAGTCTTTCTGAGTAGCTGAACCCTTTAGAACCATTAGTATACTTAAAACAGTGCAGTGGAACACAAAGATGTTTAAAAGGGCAGAGTTCAATGTGGACACTTTAAAAAAATGTCAAGGAAAACAAGGAATACTGGTTCTTTGTCAAAACACAGTTGCTTGCTAAAGTCTGATTTGTTTTTATATGAGTTCAGTAGGATTGCTTGTGCCCTGTGTGCAGTGCTGGTTGGAGTTTCCAGGGACCTAATTTGGCATAATGTATATTTCTTAAAATACTAAAAAATGTATGTAACTGCCTTTATGTTTGAACAGTGGAAAAAAAATCATTCTCCATTTTAATCTTCAAATAAGCAGCTGTTATCATTTGTTAAAACACATTCATGAACGTAGTGCTTAGATTACAGACATACAAAGAAATTAAAAACAGGGACTGAACCTAGCTACTTTAGAAGTTTATTGAATTTTTAAAATTTTTAAAATTGCAAACAAGACATGGGCGGGGGAAGACACAGTACCCCCTTGCCAGCCATGTCCTTCCCGAGGATATTGGAAGAGGTAAGAAGTTCAAGTTGGGCATTCCACTCTCATGCCCTATTCCATTTTCTTTTTCCATCAAACACAATGATCCATGGCCACTTGGCAAGCTCTTGGGGTTTCTCCCAAGTATGCTGATAGAATCATAGAATCATAGAATTGTAGAGTTGGAAGAGACCACGAGGGCCATCCAGTCCAACTCCCTGCCACGTAGGAAATCTTGATCAAAGCATCCCCGACAGGGGATACTTCTTCCCTTTTGTTTCTCAGTGGCCCTGTTTGAGCTTTATTTCTGTTGGCACTCATCATTTGAGTTTGGGAGTGATAGTGATGCAAAATAGTGTCAAGAAACTGTCACCACTGTTGCCGTCTTAAAGGGAAGGCTGCTTCTCTTAATAACATATTTCTACTGTGTGCTTTATTAACTATAAATCCAACTGTCATTCTTCTTAGAGGTTTCTATGCATGATTGGGGCATTTGCACTGCTACCATTGTAAAAAAAGAAAAGAAAAAAAATCATTAAAAAACCTAATGGCTTAAAGTTTTCCAGAAAAAAAAATGCTCATTGGTTTTGTGCACTTTTTTGATTCCAGGGATAGTGAAATATATATATTTTTGACTGTACTGGCTTTTCTGTGCAAGTCAGCCTTCCAGATCCCTGTGTTCTGGATCCACAGAGTCAACCAACTGTGGATTGAAAATACCTTCCCCCATCCCCAATAGAAGCAGTGCAAGGTGTCTCATCTATCTCCTGCTCCACCCAGGGCTTCACAAAAGGAACGTGGCAGAATCTATTCTATGGTGCTTCCTTGCTGAGCAGGCAGGGGGTTGGGGGAGAGGGAGAGGGAGGAAGAGAGGGAACTGGTTGTCAAGGTGGGAGGAGAGGCTGGGGCTGTAGGTGCATTCATGCAGTCCCTTCATGGTGTTCATGGGGGTTGGGGTGGAAGGGAGCAGGTGGTGCCTAAGCTCCCTACTTGTTTTAGAGCTATGTTGCTGCATGTGAATGGTTGTGACTGGTCCCTGAAAAATAGGCAAGCAAGGAGCCGTGTGTGTGTGTGGGGGAATCTTTCCAGCATTGGCCTAGTACTTGTTAACTTAGAAAGGGGATGAGTGCCCCCCTCATACACACACACCCATGTGCACTACACTGAATCCATGCAAATGGAGTCTCTTTATATCAAGTCTGATTTCAGAAGATTTAGGGAATTACTGAGGATGATCCCATGGTTGGGAATATTAAAAGAGATGGGAGTACATGATGGATGGGAGTTTCTAAAAAGTGAGATATTGAAGACACAACTTCAAACAGTTCCAATGAGGAGGAAAAATGGCAGGTGTCTAAAGAAACCAGGATGAATGTCTAAAGAACTTTCAACTGAGCTAAAACTTAAAAAGGACATGTACAAGAAATGGAAAAAGGGAAAATCACCAAAGAAGAATTTAAACAAATAGCCAGCTCCTGTAGGGGGAAAATCAGAAAAGCAAAAGCAGAGATGGAGCTCAGGCTTGCTAGAGAGGTTAAGAGCAATAAAAAATGCTTTTATGGATATATTCACAGTGAAAGAAAGAACAAGGAAGTGGTAGGACCACCATGGGGAGAAGAGAAGGTGGCAAAATGCTAACTGGGGACAGAGAAAAGGCAGAGCTACTCAACACCTTCTTTGTCTCTGTCTTCTCTCAAAAGGAGAACAGTGTTCAACCTGGAGAAAATAGAGCAGATGATGCAGTAAGGGAAATGCAGCATAGAATAGATAAAGAGGTTGTTGGGGAATACCTGGCCAGTATAAATGAATTCAGGTCTCCAGGTCCAGATGAACTACATACAAGGGTACTAAAAGAACTGGCAGAAGTAATCTCAGAACCACTGGCAATAATCTTTGAGAAATACTGGAGAACAGGAGAGGTCCCTGCAGACTGGAGGAGGGCAAATGTTGTCCCCATCTTTTTTTAAAAAAAAAGGGGGGGGGAGAAGACCCAAATAATTATCAGTCAGCCTGATATCAATACTAGGAAATATTTTAGAGCAGATCATTAAACAGACGGTCTGTAAGCACTTAGAAAGGAATGCTGTGATCACTAAATGTCAACATGGGTTTTTGAAAAGCAAGTCATGCCAGACTAATCTTATTTCTTTTTTTGATAGCTTTACATACTTGATAGCTGAAGGGAATGCTGTGGATGTAGTGTATCTTGATTTCAACAAGGCCTTTGACAAAGTCCCCCATGATATTCTTGCAAAAAAGTTAGCAACCTGTGGGCTAGACAATGCAACTGTTAGATGGATTTGTAATTGGTTCATGGGCTGAATCCAAAGGGTACTCATCAATGGCTCCTCTTCATCCTGGAGAGAAGTGACCAGCGGGGTGCCACAGGGTTCTGTCCTGGGACCATTGCTATTCAATATCTTTATCAATGACTTGGATGAGGGACTAGAAGGCATGCTTATCAAGTTTGCAGATGACACCAAATTCGGAATTCAAAATGAGCTTAACAGATTAGAAAGCTGGGCCAAAACTAACAAAATGAATTTCAACAGGGAGAAATGTAGGATACTACACTTGGGCAGTAAAAATGAAAAGCACAGCTATAGGATGGGTGACACCTGGCTTGATGGCAGTACATGAGAAAGGGATCTAGGAGTCTCAGTGGACCACAAACTGAACACAAGTCAGCAGTGTGATGCAGCAGCTAAAAAAGCCAATGCAATTCTAGGCTGCATCAATAGAAGTATAGTTGTCCAGATCAAGGGAAGTAATAGTGTCATTCCATTCTGCTTTAACAGACCACACCTGGAATACTGTGTCCAGTTCTGGGCACTACAGTTCCAGAAGGATATGGACAACCTGGAATGTGTCTAGAGGAGGGTGACCAAAATGGTGGGAGGTCTGAAAGCCATGTCTTATGAGGAGCGGCTTAGGGAGCTGAGTATGTTTAGCCTGGAGAAAAGAAGGTTAAGAGGGGACATAATAGCCATGTTTAAATATATGGAGGGATGTCATATTGTGGATGGAGCAAGCTTGTTTTCTGCTGCTCCAGAGACAAGGACACAGAGCGATGGATTCAAGCTACAGGAAAAAAGATTCTATCTAAACATTAGGAAGAACTTCCTGAGAGTAAAAGCTGTTCAGCAGTGGAATGCACTGCCTGGGAGTGTGGTGGGGTCTCCTTCTTTGGAGTTTTTAAACAGGGACTGGATGGCCACCTGTCAGGAATGCTTTGATTGTTTATTCCTGCATGGCAGGGGGTTGGACTGGATGGCCCTTGTGATCTCTTCCAACTCTATGATCTAAGTTCCTTTATACAGTATAAGGGATTTGGACATCCACAGATTTTGGTATCCGTGGGTGGTGGTGGTCCTAGAACCAATCCCCTGCAGATACGGAGGGCCGACTGTATATCTGTACTCCTATCTGTACAAGAAACGTGAAAACTATTTATTTCATATACCATTTGCAACTTCTCCTTGGTCCCATCATTGTTCTACCTGCTTAACAGAGAGCCAGATTCACTTGTCATGTGATGCAATCTTTCAAGTCAACATTTGTAAGCCAGCAACAAACCATGGGTTCAAATGACAATCTGGCTATTTAGCAAACCATGGCTGCTTAGCAGAGGTAGGTTCCCTCATCAGAACAAGCCAGAAACTGTTTTAATATGGAAACACACCTGCAACAGCATGTCGTGTGGTTTATTGATATCTGGTTCATTCTGATGAGTGAACCTGCCTCTGCTAAGAAGTCATGGTTTATTAACAACCACAGACTGTAGTGTGAACCTGTGATTTGTTGCTGGCTGACAAACTTTGCCTTATCTCAACATGGGCTTCTTGGAATATCCAAACATGCAACCATAGGTTGGCCTGGGCCTGTTTCCTGACCTGGAAGCAGGAGCTTGTTTAAATGATTAATTCCTGCAAGGAGAAATGAATAATTTAATCAGTTTTCTTTTTTGCTTGCAGAAACATCTTTGAAAACAGCAGGTTTTAAGACAGTCTCATAGATGGAGAAAGTCTTTCCCTCCCTACTCAGCTTTTTCCTGCTTCCCTGACACTGCGGGAGTCATGACTGGAGTGGGGGCAGCCAAGGATCAATCACCAGCTTTATTCTGAGACCTGCAGCATGATGATGCAATCTTCTGGGACTTTTGGAGGATTCCTGGGAAGTTCTTGAGGAAGTTGGCATTGTCATGCATCTGGCTACCAGAACATAGATAGCAACAATCCTTGTTCAGTGGCCTCACCCAGCACACCCATTTTGTGTTGGAAATGGCAGACACAGGCATGTCGAGGAATGGGGAACAGCCAAGTGAGAATTGTTGTTGCCAGCTGTGTTTTGATAGCTGATACATGATGGTGAATGCACCCTCAGGGACTTCCTGAGTGATCTCTAGATATCTCAGAGGATTTCATCGTGATCTGGGGCAAGATTATTCCTCAAATCTATTCAAAGACTCAGGGGAGGAAATGAAAAAGCTGCATCAGTAGGATTCTCCTTGTCTGGGTTTCCTGATACTCAAGAAGGCCCTTTCTCTCTCCCCCTGCCTGCCTCACAGTCTTCAAGTATTCCATCCCAAGTAGCTAACAAGAGGCAGAAGCAGAACAAGCCAGAGACTGATTAGAAATGGGCTTTATTTAGTCTTCTGCCATGCAATTAATGGCTTACATGACAAACCATGGTTTATTATGATGTGAAAGTGCCCAAGGCATGTCACACTTCTTTAACAGGAGTGTATCACACTTCTTTAAAAAGAAGCTTTCCACTGCTGTTCCCATGTGTTTCAATATTTCCTCCCATGTTTTCTTTAAGTGGTTGTCTTACTATAGTCCCTACTCATTCCTGTCTCTTTATGCATAATATTGTTAATTGATTGACCCTACCATCCCCCATTCTCTTCCTTTTTATGTTGGCAGCTATGCAGTGAAAATTGGTGGGACTGTGTGGTGCCCAAACAGCTTGCCACTTGAAGAAGCCTTAAATGGCTGTACTGTAATAATTTTGTATCAGTGTCCATGTCTAAACTGAGTCATAGAACTGGAGTTTTCTATGTACCCATTTTACCATAAGAATCCTATTCCAAATTACCTTCATCTGTGATGAGTGTTGGGAACAATGTTCCTTTAAGACTTTGTAAAATTGTTTGTATGGCTGTAACTGATAAGTAACACCAGGTGTCAACCCTTAGTTATCACCACTGTATATAAGTGCTCTAAAACCCAGGACATATGTGGGTTGATGTGTGGATTGAAGAGCAAGTTGGTGGGTTGGTTGTAAAGAGTGGATTGCTATAAATCAGACAATGAATGTTGGAGAGAGTTAAAGGAGGGTTTGTACATGCCTCCAAGTGAATACATCTGCCTTCCACTTGTTTAATGTTTGTCCCATCTGTTAGGATCACCATTATTGGGAAGATATGAAATTGCTTCAATCTGTATTATGTTAAGCAACCGGGGGGGGGGGGGAGATAAGATGTCAAAGTAGGGCCAGTGGTGGTGCCATTTTCATGGGAAATGTGGGTATGTTTGTTGCAGAACATCTGTATGAAAAGCATTGTTTGTCTTCCACTGAAGAAGAGCTAAGGGGTAACTATTCAGAATGCATACTATAGCATACTGATTTATATTATGTTGTTAAATATATTAGAAACAGGGCTCACAAACCACTATAAATGTGCAAATGTTTCCTCTCCACCATCATTGTTTTAGAAAGCTTAGATCTCAAAAGCTATTTATTTTTAGATACTGCATCAGATGTTAACCAGCTGGCTGTGAAGCATTCAGTTTTGAGTTTGCTATACTTCCGTATTTGCTGTTTTAAAACTCTTGTTCTAACTCATATGCACTACTATTTTAAGATGTGCTATTTTACCTTAATAGAAGAATGTGAGCCACTGAGAGGACAAATTAGATGATAAGGACTTCCAGTCAAACAATGATAACACATGAGTACTGTGTCCTCTTTTATAGGACACTGAATAGATTAGTGAACCTGACTTCTACACATCTAAAGCTTAACAGGAATGGCTTCAGAGGTAATTGTGCATGCTTGAGATTTGGTGCTGGGGCTGGGTGGCAGAATAAACTAGGAGGAGGAAGAGAAAATACTGGAGAGTCCCACATTCCCCTCCCTCACCATGGAAAATGTAGGGAGGTAGATTTGAAAGGGAAGGCAAGATTTAACTACCTAGCTAATTGCTGCTTTCAACATAGGACCATGGGGCTACATTTTCCGTTCAGATCTGAGTTTGGCAAACTGGAATCCAATCTATTGTTGCTGACAACTGATAGTGATCAACTATAGTCATTCCTATAGTCACTTAGGAAAATGCTAATCTCGATGACTATCTGCAGCCTCCAGGAAATCTGGAATGGAGTAGTTTGATGTAATATTTGATGTAGTTCAGTCACCAGAGGTGTAACCACACAGATGTAGTGATAATCAGCTATAGCCACCAGCTTACAACTAATGCTAAATTTATTTATGATATTTTATCTCTTTTTTTTCCTCCAAAAAGCTCAGGGTTGTGTATATCCCCCACATCCCAATTTATCCAGTTTTATTCTTAATCCTATGAGGTAGTTAAATGTTTTGGCTAATATCCATTAGAATGGGGCTAATTGGAATGTGGGTCATGGGCCATAGGTAACCCCCAAAGCTATGTTTAACACTCCTAAGGCCTCCCTCAACCTTGGGACATTGAGGAAAAAAATGTTATTTGCCACTCATCAAGCCAACCAGGAACAGCACTTTTGCTTTTAACTGCCCCACCCAAACCAAAATTAGGATTAGAATTCTAAAAAGCAGTTCCCTCCCATTTCTAGAGCTGCTATTTATTTCATCTCATTTCATTTCTAAAGTAATTCTATATCACCTCCCAACCCACAAGGACTGCCATGGGGATGAATAAGTAAAAACCAATTACAACAATATGGCGATAAAAATATTTTAAAAACACATTAAAATAATCTTTTAAAACTTCTAAAAGCAGCCTAAAAACAATCCTAGAATCCGGTTGTAAAACAGGTAAAACAACAGTTTCAAATATTGAATGCTATGCAGAACAACATTGTTTTGGCTGCCCACCGGAAGCTTAAAAGAGGTAGATCCAGCCTAACTTCCTTGGGTAGGAAGTTCCACAGTTGAGGCACTGCTACAGAGAACTACAAAAGCTTATGCTACAATTTCTTTCTCTCAGTCTCAAAGGTGCTACAAGATCCCCTTGCTTAATGAGAATCTCAGAGGACAGGATCAAAATTTATTTTGCCCTTGCACGTTCACAGATAATTTGAGAGTTCCTTCCAAATCACCTGCCAATGGAAAAGCAACTGGATACTATCTCCTGCAAGTGAAGAGCTCATAACATAGTAACATAGGCTGCATCATGTTATCTCTGGGGAGGAAAATATGTACAGGTATTTCATGTGTGAAGCCTAGTCCGGTAAGTGACTTCGGAAGAGAGAGGTGAGGAACCTATGGCCCTTCAAAAGACTGTTGGAATCCCAACTCCCATCAGGCCTAGCCAACATGGCCAGTGGCAAGAAGGGATGTAAGTTGTCATCCAGCTGCAGCATTTGGAAGGCCATCTTGACTGTAAATGCATCTTCTTCACTAGGTGAAGGCCATCAAAAGCCTGAAGCCAAGGTCAACTACCATGGAAACGAACAAGACATAGTGTTGCTTTGCATATTACAATATCTGCCTGGGTAATATCGACTGCTTTATAATTATTTCTTAAATTATAAACAATTTCCTACAGAGCAAAGTGGTGGAGGAACAGAGGATATAAAGGAGAGACAACTCGCAATTTTACTGGTATTTTGAAAATGACACACTGTTCTTTTCCAACAGTTTCACAGCAGATTTCCTCACATTGCTTACATTATGCTCTCTAAGGGGCAGACTTCTGTTAGGGATTTGTAACTGCTAATATTCTGGACAGATCAGGCTTTTTAAAAAAAACTGTGACAGTTATCCACAAAGAATATAGATAAATTACTATAAATACACCACTGTGTCCAGTTCTGGGCACCACAATTCAAAAAGGATATGGACAAATTGGAGCGTGTCCAGAGAAGGGCAACTAAAATGGTGAAAGGTCTGGAAACGATGCCTTATGAGGAGAGACTTAGGGAGCTGGGTATGTTTAGCCTGGAAAAAGACAGTTAAGAGGCGATACGATAGCCCTGTTTAAGTATTTGAAGGGGTGTCACGTTGAGGATGGAGCAGGCTTGTTTTCTGCTGCTCCAGAGACTGGAACACGGAGCAATGGATACAAGCTCCAGGAACAGAGATTCCACCTCAACATGAGGAGGAACTTTTTGACAGTAAGAGCTGTTCGGCAGTGGAACACGCTCCCTCGGAGTGTGGTGGTTGCAGGGGGTTGGACTGGATGGCCCTTGGGGTCTCTTCCAACTACAATTCTATGATTCTATGATTCTATGACCACCCGCACACACTCAAACACACTAAAGCAATAGTTTAGCTAAAACGAAAAAACTCACACATCACATGAACAAACCATCAACAATATTATGCTGAAGTAGTGTTTATGAAATACTGGCAAAAGGATTTAAAATATATTCCCAAGACATTTTTCTATTAACATAGTTCAATTCACAAATGTTTTTAAGGATTAGATTTACAGACAAAACTGGCAGCGTCTCCAGTTTCAGACTTCAGTGTTCTTGTATTTGCCAGAACTGAGGGCTGTTGTCCAAGTTGCCCAAAATTATATATTTCTCCACGGTTTTTAATAGTGCTGCAGTGGTTTGAGTTTTGGACTAGGACTCTTAGAAGACCAAGGCTTGAATTCCCACTCAGCCATGGAAATGTCTTCAGCGATCTTGGGCAATTCACACTCTCTCGGCCTAAGAGAAAGGCCAAAGTGAACATCCTCTGAATAAATCTTACCAACAAACCCCTGTGATAGGGTTATAGTAAGCTGCAGTTGATTTGAAGACACAAAACAAATATGTGGAAACATCATAAACAGAACCAAGCAATTAACACTCTAACAGATGCCAACATCTTATGTACACTCCTAATGTACCCTAACAGATAGTTACCCTGCTCATGAATCCATATCTGATATTCTCATCCAAATTCCCAGAAATCCATTGTGTTACTATTCCAATTTCTCATATTCCTAAATATTACCTGACAACTCCCCAGCCTTTCCTATACCCCAACAGTAAGCAGAAGAGAGCAGGCAATCACTCTGGTTGAGGTCCTAAGCTATGTAGGAGGTTATATTGCAGGGATGGGCAACTTCAGAAGGTCTGGGGACACATCTGTCATTCCCAGCACACACCATGGGCCTAGCACAATGGACCCATGTTCAAACTAGCTAACTAAAGCTGCCTGAGGAGGACTGGTCAATTGGGTGGTGGAGGTTGTAATGCCAATTTGTGTTCAGGCCTGCTTATGGCACAGAAACAGCCTTGGTCACCTTGGTAGATGACCTACACAGGGAGCTGGATAGGGGGAGTCTGTCCCTGTTGGTCCTCCTGGATCTTTCAGAGGCATTTTATACAATTGACTATGGTATCCTTCTGGGTTGTTTGGCTGATATGGGACTTGGCCATTGTCTTGCAGTGATTCTGGTCTTTCTTCACTGAATGTTCACAGAGGGTGGTGCTGGTGAACTGTTGTTCAGCCTTTTGGCAATTAGCCTGTGGGTTTCCACAGGGGTTAATACTTCCCCTATACTTTTTAACATCTATATGAAGCCACTGGGAGAAGTCATCCAGAGCTTTGGGGTTGGGTGTAATCAACGCTATCTCTCCTTTACAACTGATGCCAAGTAGGCTGTGATAGTAGGCTGTGTAGGTAGCCACAGTAGGCTGTGATAGTACTGAATTGTTGTCTGGATGTGCATGAACAGACTGATGGGCTAGATGTGGCTGAACAGACTGAGACCTAATCCAAATGAGATGGAAGTGCTCCTGGTCAGTAGGAAAACAAATTTGGGATTGGGATTCCAGCCTGTTCTGGATGGGGTTGCTCTCCCTCTGAAAGATCAGGTTCACAGCTTGTGGGTGCTCTTGAACCCAGCACTGCTCCTGGAAAGCCAAGTCACTGTGGTAACCAGGTGTACCTTTGCCCAGCTTCAGTTGGTGCACCACCTGTGCCCTTTCTTCGGGAAGGCACATCTGGACACAGTGAATCACACCTTATTTACCTCTCAACTAGACTACTATGATGCGTGCTACATGAGGCTGTCCTTGAAAATTGTTTGGAAGCTACAAAACAACAGCCAGACTGGTGTCAGACCATATAAAATTGGTCTTGCAAGAACTGCACAGGCTTCCAACTGGCTCCCAACTCAATTCAAGGTGCTGCTGTTGACCTACAAAGCCCTAAACAACTTGGGGCTAGGATATCTGAAAGACTGCCTTTTTCCATATGAGCCTGCCAGAAATTTGAGCTCTTCAGAGGAGATCCTGTTGTGTGTCCCAACACCTTGTGAAGTTAGGTTGGTGGGTACATGTAACAGCACAACTTGGTCTACTTCTTCAGGTGCTTTGGAGTCTCCATACATCTAAGGAAGCAGATCAAGTCTATGAAAGATTATGCTAAAACTTCTTTCTCTCAGTCTCAAAGGTGCTACAAGTTCCCCTTGCTTAATAATATTCCAGACAGACATGGCTATGTCTTTGAGATTATCATGATATGGAAGTTGCAGCTGTTATTTTTCTTTTTGGAAATTAGTAGGAAAAGAATTCAAAAGGTGGTAGTTTTTTCTTGCGATATTTGTTATCTTGTCGTTGTCATGCTTCTCAATAAGATAAAGGGCTGTGCAATTTATACTCTTGTGTGTACGCATGCACTCAGCTCACCACCTTCGTGCCAAAACTCAAATTAGATGGCTCACAGTCAGGGTTATGGAAATGTCTGAGTTTCATCTGAGATAAAGATTTGGGTTCCACATTTAAGTTCAGGACTCCTTTGTTGATGGGAACAATCTATGCAACTAAGAGGTGGTGGCCTTTATGTGTACATTTTTCAGTAACAGTGGGAAAATATACATATACTGTATATTTATTCATAATGAGATGTTTATAAGAATAATCAAAATGAATATTTCAGTAATACTTGAATCAGTTCAAGCAGTGTCAGAATATTGTTCCTCATCTATTATTAACTGATTGGAATCTGGAAATATGAGAGCAAAAACTCCCTCTCTGTCATCATTTTGATTAGGAATTTGGACTTCCCTGGTGTGTATATCAAGCCTTGTCTCCTAACTGTGGTTACATTAACACAGACATGTCCTGTGGATTTCTGTATTTTTCCTTCTCCACAACATACACATTTCTCCTCTTTATTTTTGGTATAAACTTTCATTTGCATAATGTCTAAACTGGCATTTTTTTTCTAACCTGATTCACTACAAGTTGTGGTAATGTGTGTATATGCCTTCAAGTCATCTGTTAACATAGCAATCCATGCATTTCACAGAGTTTTCTTAGGCAAGGAAGAGTCAGAGGTGGTTTTTCTAGTTCCTTCGTTTGAAATATAGCTTGCAGCACCTGTTATTTGTTGGCAATCTCTCAGCCAACTACTAATCAGGGCTGACCTTGTTTGGCTTCCAAGATCAGTCAAGATCTGGTGCCTTTCGGGTATGATATAGACTTGAAAACTGGCTTGAACTACCATGGTTAATGAAAATTCTGTTGTAGATACCATACTATTAATGTTTCTCAGTGAAAATGAAATGACGTGTGTGAGAAGAAGGAGAACTTGCTCACAAAAACTAAGAATGTGGAAGATCCCTGGATTTGGTCCAACTGTGTGGTATGTCTCCTAACCACAAGGGTGATGATTAAAGTTGTGGTATAGCTGCATACTTGTGCACAAATAACCGATGTAGACTGTAGAATGTTGGATTTGAGTGACTTTCTTGAGTGCATCCAACACCAGTTTTACGTTGTCACGGGACTCTCTTAGAAGAATAAAGAATAAATATAGCTAGGTCTGTTTCCTCTGTTTGAAGGAGAGCTTTGAAGCAAAGGAGAACTTTGATCCAAGCTTTTAAAAAAAGGTCTCATGTCAAACAGAAAGGGAGCTGCTTCTGCTGAGTTCCTAAGAAACTTCTGAAGGTTGTAGGGTAGGATCATGTATGTCAAGTCTTAAGTTGAAAGGTTTAAATTAAAAACTAAAATGACTTTAGATTGTCTCCTACCATCCATATCAGTGGTCAAGAATGACAGTTTGGTTAGCTACTTGGAGTAATCTGAAAGACAAATGAGTTCTTAAAAATATTGCTGAGTTCTGCTATATTTGTTGCTCAAACTAGTTATGCTGATTATTTGATAATTTTAGATGCTTTCAAACAGAAGCACTGCAGCTGGAATGCAGAAAAAAAATGGGTTGTACCATGGTATGGGAAATGTTGAGCAAGTACTGGTGGTGGGTCGTGGGAGGGAATCCAGGGTGAATTCATTCACTTAAATTTAGTGGGAGATTCTGACATCCTGGACACTGAAAGTGCTATTAGACAAGAATGGTGTCCAATTTTAGCTGATAATTGGGTGCAACCACTGTGGAATTTGCATGCTAATGTGGGGGCATAGTGGCTGTATTTTGGCATGTGGTGTCATGGAGGACAATGGCAATGACTGCAAATGACTGCAAATCCCAACATATGTTAACATGCCTTTCCCAAAACTCTCTTTGGAAAGGAACTATGTTTCCATAAGTGTCCCTGGAAAAATCCATCCATGCATTCTGCTAGGAATTAGGGCTGAAGACAGGGCCTTATAGATCTTATATTTAAGCTTTTCTCTGTGGAATGTAATCCCTAGCTGTACAACAGCCCTCATAATTTCTGGGCACTCTGTACTGAATTGGCAGGTACCTCTGCACAGGGGCACATGTGGCCCTCCAGAGGTTGGTCTGCATCCCATCAGCCTTCACCATTGACTATATTGGTTAGAGCCAATGGCAGTTGCACTCCAACACCATCTGGAGAGTGCATGTTCCTCAGCACTGGTGTACACAGTAATGCTTGTTTTTCTTCCGTTTCTCCACAGTCCTTATTATTGCTGCATCTTGTAGATTCTGATTAGATTCTCATGCCATCTTTTAGATACACTGGGTTCTCATCATCTTTATGCCACTCACATTACCTGCATCCACATTACCACTCACCTCCAGGTTCTAGCTCTATATGCATTTGTTGTATGTGCCCAGCCCTTAAAATGACTGTGAACAGTTCCCCTTCAGTACTGTATGTGGCTTGATTTGTTGGCTGTAACTCATTAATTTCATGATTAATTTTTTTACTGTACTAGACTTGTTCTGTATTTGAGTTTCAGATACACCAGGATGGGTGACTTGTGGCCCTTCACTGTTATTGTTGTACTTCAACTTCCATCAGCCTAGCCAGCATAGCCAGTGGTGACAAATGAGAGGAATTGCACTCAAAAAACATCTGGAGGGCCACACAATGCCCACCCCTGCTCTCTAGAAAATGGTGGCAACTCACCCCACACTGACAGCTCTCCCTTTCTGAAACTTATCCCAATTTGTAGACTCAGCTGTTGAATGTGGAGAGCTTGTGATCAGTGTCTGCTCATTGTAGAGCTCTTAAGGGCACCACTGGAGGCTTGCCTATCAACTCTCCCAGAGATTCTGCAGCTGAGGAGCCAAAGCAGAAGACTAAGGTCTTTTCCTCTAGCCTACTTTGCACCATTATATGAAATAAATGTAGCTTTTTTGGGGCACCATCCTTGCTATTCAGGTTGAAGTCTTCCATGCTTTGCTTCTTTCAGTGGAAAAGGAACAACATAATTGAGAGTGAGAGAGTGTGTGTGTGAAGGGGGGGGGGTATTGCATCAGCCAAGAGATTACAGCAAGAATGGCCTGATACCATCTTGTTTACATGAGTATTTATCTGTCATGCCTACGTGTATGCTTCCATTCTTTGCTAAGGCTGGAAATTCTTTTCTGTTTGTATGTTCAACAGGCTGGTGAGAGAAATTCCTGTGACTCTTCCCCATCTCACCCACACACTGACCTCTATTTTATGGTCTCTCTCACTTGGCTTCTACGGAAGTCCTCTGTAAAATGAGTTTAAATACACATTGATGGTTCCATTTTTCTTCCTTTTCTTTAACTGCATAATTTGTCTGGCTCTTTTTCTGTCAGAGAAATCTCAGCTAATTCCTCTGTAATTGTAAATGTTTCTGTTTAAACCACTACTTCAGAGGCTAATATTTTCAGTTGTTATGTTTTGAAATTTTCAGCTAAAAACATGAGGGTCTATGAAGCAATTAAAGCACCAGCAGTGGACGATCGCTCTCTGCATTTCTTGTTATAGTATACCATTAGCTTCGGCAGAGATCTCTTCTACTTTACCCCCTCAACAATTCTGACAACAGGGGATTGGTTTGGATGTAAGGAAATATCTTGCTTCCTTGCTGTATGAAAATATCAGACCACTTACATCTTAACTTTCTCTTTGTCTTTTTCTCTCTTTTATGCTGTAGGTTTATAGCCAAGCCATGTGCCTTAGGCCTAAAGGTTCAGGCCAATGGACCGCAAAAAGCTCAGCCTAATGCTATTCTTGAAAAGGTCTTCACTGCTATTACAAAGGTACAGTATATACCTGCAATGCTTTTATTCAAATTACTTTAGAAAAATGAAGATGGATTCTTTATCCAATGTGAGATAAAATTCAAGTTTGAGGAGGTGCTCAGTATAGTACCATCTGGGTTGAAAGCCCCCCTTTTCCAAGCCTTGGAGTGATGCCAGATTGCCAGTATTGTAAGAAATTTGAGCGATGTCTCTGACAGTCAGTCATCCAACTTTCACCAGGATGTCTGGGTACCATGCGGGTTCTTAAAACGAGAATTTCATGAATGTTTGTTTCTAGAAATAGGTCCAGTTAAGTCAAATTACTCTTTCTTTCAGGTAAGTGTGTACAGGTTTACATCCTTCAAGAGTTAGAAAAGAAGCTGCTCAAAACACTGCCCTGCTATGAGTCCACAAAGCGATCTCTTTGCCCTCCTGTTGTGCTTTGGCTTGTGGAAGTCATTGTCTCTGTGTCTTACCGCACTCCGAGGAAAAGTGGCAAGAGAACAGGAATGCTCTTCTGGTTCTGCACTGTCTTACTGCATGTTGTAGTTGTTTTTTCATTGTGGTCCTATGGGCGACTGAGGTAAAATTGTGTCTTTTTGCTAACCAGACAAAAACATAATCAGAAAGACATGGTTTTACCTCAGTCCCCAAAGGGACCAGAATGAAAGAATGCTGAAAGGATGGCAACATAATGCGATAGGGAGAGCAGAGGGGGTTGGTGCTGCTTTTACGGTTGGTTCTCCTCAGATGGACTAAGCACTTGCCTTCGTCCATCCTGTGAGAGCCTAAAGAAAGCAATGACCCCCACTATTCTACTCTCACCTATTTGATCTGACTCTTTCCTCCCTTGCTCCTCCTCACTTTTCCCTCCGGCTGCTCTGGAGACCAATGCACCACCCTCCTTCCCTCCCTCTGCTTCCCTGTCCCATCCCCTCCCTCCCTCCCTCCCTCCCTCCCAAGTGAGGGAGGGAGGGAGGGGGGAATGCATCTGTGGTCTCAGTGGGTCTGGGCTTAGGAGGGACTGCAAGTCTTTTCCTTCTTATCTCTATCTCTGTGTGTGTTTATGCATTTTTGCTTTTTTGACGTCTCCCTCAATTTGTGTCTTCAGTGTCTCTGACTTCTGGCATTTTGAAAGTGTGGGTTGAAGAGGGAAAAAAAGGGAGAAAAACATCTTCCCACTTTCTCCACACTTTGCCTTCATTTGATAAACCATTACAAATGCTCCCTTTGCATTTGCTATCCTGTCCCCGTTTCAAAAGCCCACCAAACTCACTGGCCTGTCTTACTGGGGGATTGATTCTGCCTTTCCCCCACAGTTGTAGAATCTCCCCTGCTCTGTTTTCTGTCTTTTTGGGAACTAGGAGGCAATGGCCGAAAAGCTTCCGGAAGAGCTCCCAAATGGAGCTGCACAGCTCTGTTGCCTCCACGTCTTCTCAAGGTGGTTTTCCACACCTGAAACCTGTTTCTGTGTCTCTCATGGTTCTGTCCCGTCTCAGCACTCTTGGTTCTATGTGTGTGTGTGCGTGTGTGTAGTCTTTCCCCTCCCTTGCACTGCAGCCTCTTCCTGCTGCACTTGCCCTCCTCCCACAGCTGCTGCTGCCATCCCACCACCCGTCTTGGTGATCACCTCCTTCTCTTCCCCATCCTACTTCCTCCGTCCGCCCTGGAGACCTGCATACCATCCACCTGCTCTCCTCCCGCTCCCCCCATCCCATCCCATCCCATCCCCTTTCCCCCTCCCTCCTGAGGAAGGGAACATGCACACAGCTGGACCTAAATCCACAGAGGTTTAACCTGCAAATGTGGAGGGACAACTGTAGAGTGGCAAAAGGCGAGAGCTTAGTGTGTTCTGGGAGAACCTAAAAGAAGCACCAACCACCTCTACTCTTTCAGCACGCCTTTGAGGGAACTGCTGCCATAGACGTTTTCCTGCCCAGACATTCAAAAAGATCAAAAGTGGCATCATGGCAGAAAGAGTAGAGGAGGTCAATGTTTCTTTTAGGTTCTCCTGGGACGGACTGAACTCTCACCTTTCACCACTCTACTCAGAGAAGGGGGTGGTTCCTTTTTTCCTTTTTTTTTTTTTTTTGATAAGAGTTAACACTGTATCTTAACTCATATCAAAAAAAGGAACCACCCCCTTCTCTGAGTAGAGTGGTGAAAGGCCTTTTTGAATACCTGGGTAGGAAAAGGGTGGTGGTGGCAGCCGGCTCATCTGCCCCCTGAGATGCTGCTGGCACTTTTGCCTCTCTGTGGAATGGATCCAACAAATCCCATGCTGAGTCCCAAAGTTTTACCCTTGTTTTAGCCATGAGTCATATAAAAATCCATAGTTTTGGCCCCAAAGCTGCCCTTGACTTATACATGAGGTCGACTTATACATGAGTATATACAGTACTGACTTGAATACCTGATATTTCTGTTCCTGTTCACATGTTGATCTCCTTTCTTCTCTTCCCGGGTCCCCCTACTCCACATGGATACAGCCTTTCAGCCCTTGAGATGTCCTTGAGGTGTTTTGGAGTTTAACTCACAGATGGCAGCAACTGTAGGGATGCCAATCTTTCTTTATCCCATTCTCACCTATGAGAGGACAAAGAGTTTATCTTCCATGGGGGATAAGAGTTTGGAGAGAACTTAGAAAAGTTTGGGCATCTTTTTTTGTTTTGTTTTTTGTTTTTGATGATTTTTCACATTTCAGTTCTCTAGCAAAAATTTCATTTGTACATGAACCTTGTTCTGTGCATAAGAACCCAGCTTTTTTTTCCATGGGGGAACAGTGTCTTTTTGTGCAAATTAAACTTCATGATAAACTCCTGAAATATGAAAAACATTAACATCACAGCAGCTGACAATTTTTTTCAACATGGTGTCTCAATGTGTTTGACATACCTTTCTCCTGAGAACAAAAAAATATTCAAATATTTATTGCCTCCCTACTTTCCTAGTTTGGCCCATGGTAAGGGACTGTGAGTGTTATGAGTCTAAAATGTGTAGAGGGCCAGTGAATTTCTGTTGTAAATCTTGTATTCAGTTGCAGCACAGGGCTTATGCTGTTCTATATTCTGCATCCTCCAACAAGCAAACCGTGTGATGTTTGGTCTTGGACTGCTTGCAGTGTGGTTCGCCCTGTTTCTTCCTATATAGAGCATCGGCATCCTTGCAGCAGCCTCTTCTCTTATCTGAGCCTACTGATCAGACAGTGATTGCAGGGCTGGTAATGCTGTTTTGCCTTTGATAAAAGGCTTAGCAAAAAGCATACTCTGTCTGAGAATATTCTATCAAAACCACTTCATTTCTTCTTCAGGGAGGGGCATGGCAGGACATGCTGGTGCCTGTTGTTTATTGCTCTTTGTTTCCCATCACATTGGTCTGCAATGGCTCACGTCTTTTGTATGCAAGTTAGCATTGGATTTAACAAGCTGTATTCTACATGCAAATGATTGCAATGTGATTCAGTATTGGACTTACATGCAGCCCACAAAACAACTGTTCTGCCCACCCACCCCCCGCCCGGTACTCAGTTAAGCTTCTTTGCTGCCCACCTGGAATTATTGCAAAGGTACCATTTGAACCAGACCTTATCACAGTTGTCTGTTGATGACAAAGATGGTATAAGACTTCTGGTATTGATAACAGGAGTGAGATTAAAGAATTGATTGTTTCATTTTCGGCACCCACATACACATTTGGGGCACTTGCTCATGAGTAGCATTTTTAAGATTGCAAGCTGTGTTGCCAAGGTAACTTGTATACAATCAGACCGATGACTTTTCTGGGCTCCTCTTTCCACTCCTATTTTGAAATGGTGCTGCAGTTACACATGATTTTTTTGAACATGCAGTTTGGATTTAACAAACTTTTCTTCCTGCCTGTTAGTTGAATATTTATCATGTTTGGAAAATATAGAAGCTGTCTGTTAAATCTGACTTCTGTTCCCATGTAGTCCTATCCATTACGTCTTGGGTTTGCTCCAGTTGAGTGTGCATTTGTTTGTCTTATACACCATAGATTTCAATAGGACTTATATGCAAGTAATGGGCAAAATCCAACGGTTAGTCCCACCTAGAACAGACCCACTGAATTAATGGGAACTTGGCAAGTCAAAACTTTATGCAAATCCCACAGATTCTGTCGGTCTGCTCTAGTTGGGACTAGCAGTTGAATTTAAACCAGTTTCTGGCCTCCCAGCAGTTTTCTGTGACATTTACTTTAAACACAGTGATTTTTCTGAAGGCTTTTCTAGTTCATTTTTCCTTCACTCTTTTATTTTCAGGTCTATTTTGCTGCCTGAGGTGAAAGAGAAAATAGTGCCCAGTGTGTACATCAGTTCCATTGATACATTGAGTCTACTCTAGCTGGGATTACTTATTCAATTTAGTCCACTGTGTTTAGGTTTGCAGTAAATAAAATGTAAAATTATTATTACAGATTAAAAAAACAAAGGCTAGTGATTATTCTGGTTGCCTAAAGGCAACCATGGAAGCCAAACTGAAAATTTTAAATTATCATGCTTTCTACTGACACACTCTCTCTAGCTGTAGCTGGTAATTAGTAGTGTCTGGATGTGAAACTAACATCTGTCTTCTTAAGTGTCAGCACTTGTAATTTCTTGACCCTTTTAAAAATTTGGTAGCATCCAGATGAGAAGAGGCTTGAAGGACTGTCCAAGCAGCTGGACTGGGATGTTCGCAGTATTCAGCGTTGGTTTCGACAGAGACGTAATCAGGAAAAGCCAAGCACTCTTCGAAGGTTCTGCGAGAGCTCGTAAGGAACTTCTTTTATTATTTATTTCTTTGTCCCTCACCCAAATCTGTGTACCCTGGATTCTTCAAATTGCTCTAGTGTCTTTTTTCATAAAGTTAGCAATAGACTCTCTTCCCTCTTTTCTCATATGGAGCCCAGCACAGTACAGTTGTCCCTCCACACTCATGGGTTTCACATTCGCGGTTCTGCATATTTGCAGATTCCCACTTGGGGGAGAGTGGGGTGGAGGAAAGTGGCGACCGGGGCTTTAGAAGCCACAGTTGCCACTTTATGGAAGGGAGGAGGGGGGAGAAAAGTGGCAATGGGGATTTGGAAGCCCTGATTGCCACTTTAGGGAGGGGGGTGGAGGAAAGTGGCGACCGGGGCTTTGGAAGCCCTGATTGCCACTTTAGGGAGGGGGGGTGGAGGAAAGTGGTGACCGGGGCTTTGGAAGCCCCAGTCGCCACTTTAGGGAGGGTGAGGGTTGCGGGGGGGGGAGGAGGCCTATTTTATTCACGTTTTTTTCACATTCGCGGGGATCTTTGGCCCCTAACCCCCGCGAATGTGAAGGGTCAACTGTATTGCTTAATAACTGGAAGGAAAACTGTTTGGATACTGCTGAGAAAAGTAGCTGTAGATTACTGCTGTGCAAGAAACCCTCACACAGAGCACAGCAGTAAGACATATTAATTGTATAACCCATTTCTCACATCCAAACCCAGCTGTTACCCCTTGTTACAAGACTGGCTCTGAAACAAACAAGGTGATTTGGGAGGGAAATTAGCAGAATGTACTTTGTAAGGTGAAAATGACCTGTATTCCAAGGAAAAGTGTCATAGATTGGGTGGTAAACATGAAGGCTTGCGGGTCTAACTTATCCAATAGACTAGTTGCCAGTTGGATGCCTGCTTAGTTAAGTTGCCCTAGCATCTAAAAGGAACCTTTTAGCTCCAGACCAGAGCTTGAACAGGTCAAGAAACTGTTTGCAGCTGGATTTCAGTTTGTTCCCCACCCCCAGAAAGAAGCTATCCCAGTTTCTAGCCTTTAGCCCCTGTTAATGTTGACTGTGTTTGTCTGCAGTAAGTGTAAGGTGCAGGAGAATCAACCGGGTCTGTTTTTCTTACACAATGCAGTAGTTTCTTTTTGTTTGCTATGCTGTCTGGTTGCTAACCATTGGGTAGTAGAAGTATGATAGTGGCCCACGTTGTTAAGGTAGTAAGGGAAACATCTGGAGTTCTTGGAGTGCCACAGTTGCCCACCCTACTCTAAACAAATTGCTCTTTTGAACATTCTAGTAAATGCCTTGCTAAGGACATCTTTCACACTGTCTAAAAATTCCAGGGGCTGATCCTTGCGCTCTCAGTTTTGTCAGCTTTTTTTTAAAAAGGGTTTTTTAAGGTGAATTAAATGTTCATCTAACAGGACCTTCTTCTTGTTGTCTTGGGGCTTAATCTGGGCAGGAGGGTTATTTAAAGCAAAATCTGCTTAGAATATGGGAGAGCTGAGCGAATTGCCATGCACTAAGAGAATATAGCACTGGGTGCAAACCACCTGCAGCTTGACCAGGATAAACATCCCTGTTCTATTGATTTTGAAGGCATTAACTTCCCAGTAAGCATGCTTCAAATAAGAATGCAGCTATTTGTAAAAATTCCAATTCATGATTTAGTTTTAATATGTACTTCTTCAAGTACCCACAGGCTTCCAGTGATGAGGTAAGGGAAAGATGCTTGTCTGAGCAGAGTATTTGCTACTTCTTACGGCCATCATAAAGGCAGTTTGAGTAGTGTTCAAAGTGGAAGAAAGAGGGATGTGAGATGGTTAGGTCAGGCTCAGTTACGCTTGTCTAAAAGGATGGGTGGTCGTTATAGGTCTATCTAAATATTAGGAAGAAATACCATTCCATTTGGAGAACAAAGGTAGAGATTATCTCATTAAAATTCTGTTGTAGCTCCTTATTTAATCAAAATTTGTAGGGTGGTTTTAATTAGAGCGTCCAGGAAACAGAAAGTTCTATTAGACAAATCATGGACAACCCCCCCCCCGGCAATGTTTCTAAGTTTGAGGATAAGATCAAGGTTGCAATCTTGTGAATACTTACTGGGAATCAGTTCCAACTCAGTAGAAAGAATGTGTAGGACGTGTGTAGCACTGCAGTATGTTCCTGATTTTTTAATGTTAGCCTTGAGTATTATTTTCTCTGAAAAACAGTAAGCAGATTTTCCATGCGCCTCTAAAATGATGTAAAATCTTTTTGTTTTGTTGTTCTTATTGTTCTTCGTCGTTCTGTAGCATAACCAGTTTCAATGAATAAAACTGCTGATATAACAAATATTTATTTGCCAGTTCATTGCTTTTGAAATGAAGGGAGCTTAACTTTGAATTTCACAGCACTCCAGTCTCTGAATAGAGCTTCTCCTAACACCAAAGGCTTCCTGTGTATTTTGTCGCATGATGCAGCTCCATTGCTGAATCAGGATACCATGCGTTGGAGCTATGTGAATTAAGACCCCTAATTGTGAAATAATAGTTACTAAGAATTATTAAGTATTATTAACAGTTAATTATTAACTACAGTTGTCCATTCACATTCGCTGGGGTTTGGTTCCAGGACTCCCCGTGAATACCCAAATCTGTGAATACTCAAGTCCCATTATATGCAATGGCATAGCAAAATGGTGTCCTTTATATAAGATGGCAAAATCAAGGTTTGCTTTTTGGAGTATTATTTTTTAAAGAATATTTTCAAGACGTGAACACTTAAAGCCGTGAATGCCAAATCCGTGAATGTGGAGGGACAACTGTATTCTGAAAACAATACTTATGCGTTGGGACTGATGATTTCCATTGTTCAGAAGTGCTTTGAATGCATTATGTAGCTGCAGCACCTATATGTTGTAATCTATGCAGCAGCTCTGTAAGGTTTGGCAGGAAGGAATGTCTTGTGAAAGAACATCATGCCTAAGGTCATTTAGTACATTCATAGAGAAGGTAAGGTTCAAATTGAGAACCTTCTGACAGAGGGCTTACAGACACAAGCCAGGATATACTGGCTCCCCGCTGGCATATTCTGGCTGTGGATCTGGCCTGTTCCTTCCTCATTACTGGAACAAAATAGGATGGAGTCCAGACCACCACACTGGCCTGTCCCTGCAGCCACCACCACCAGCATCCACGTCCCACTCTCCAAAGCCAGGAAGACGGCCCACAGCATGCCATCAGCCTGGTCACACGCTGCAGGCCTGCTTCCTGGATCCGGAGAGGGCAATGTGGATGGCAGCTGCAGTGACCGGCCGATGTTGTGGTAAGGCCTCCTGTGGTCCCTTGGGGCCCAATCCCTTTCTTCCAAGGAGAAACTTTTTTTCCAGTTATTTTAATATAACAGTTCATCAGGCTTTACTCTGTCTTTGCCCCAGGTGTCATGAGGACAAAATGGGGCAAAAGTCCTGCATTGTTAGAACTGCAGGGCTCAAAGATGGGGCTAAGATGGGGTAGATAACCCATCTAGAGAAGACCAGAATTTGGGCACAGTACTCTTTGGACTGTTTCTCATAATCCTAGCATGGCTAATAGCCGTGCTGGCTAGGGGCCTCTGGGAGTTGTAGCCCAGAAAGTAAATATTTTCAAGCCCTGTTTCTGATTCATAGCTTAACCACTGTGCTACATGGAACAGATCTAGATGAATTATTCCAAGAATTAAGATGGAAGGCTGAGAAGCACCTTGGGATGTGTTCAGTTCATTTAACCTGGTGGCACAGTGGTTAAATGCCAGTACTGCAGCCCCAATGTTTTTGAGTTCTGTCCTACAGGGCTCCAAGGTTGACTCAACCTTCTATCCTTCCATAGGTCGGTAAAATGAGTACCCAGCTTTTTTTGTGGGGGGGCAATTAGCTAACACATTGTAAGCCACTTAAGGAGTGCTTTGCACTGATAAGTGGTATAGAAATATAAATGCTATTGCAGTATACAGTGATATTGGAGTATACAATGATGTCTCCTCTATTACGCATATATATAGGAGCATACATTTTCTACAATGGCACTTTAGCAGAAGGCTCAAATGCTAGATTCAGATCTCTGTTGTAAGGTGCCCTTCAATTGCTATGATTTTGGCCTTGCCAGGAAAAGCTTCCTCTTCAGATGATCGCTATTTCTAATTCAGGGCTTTTGCAATATTCATGTCCTCTGTTGTTGCTTCCTGCTCAGTGACCTGTGAGACAACAGAAGTAAGCATATTATGGGACTTTAAAAAAAAAAAGAAATTTGATTTATAAGCAGCAAAACAGAAGGAAACAAAGCCAAATAACCATTTAATTGTTATAAGTCAGTGGAAGCTTTGAACTGAAAACCTTTGCCACTTTTGTGAACTATTAACTAGTTGCTGCAGAAATATCCTATTTAATGGGGGTGCTATATTTTCCCACCTCATTGTTATATTTTGAATGTTTTAAACTGTTTTAAATCAGTGCTAAATTTTAGTAGGATAGTTTATTTCATTCTTTTAAAATGTTTGTTTTAATTATTATTGGCCTGAATCCTGTTGCTAGTTCTAACTAGAGTAACCCATTAAATCAATGGGATTTACCTAATGTGTTCAATCAATTCAACAATTGGTTGAATAGGTCTACTCTAGGTAGAACTAACCAACAGGATTCCAGTCATTGCTTTTTAGCTATATTTTGTTTTAATCTGTGTTGTGATCTGCTTTGAGCCCTGTATTGGGACAAACAAAGGGCCAAGCTACAATTGTCCCTGCACATTTGCAGGTTAAGCATTTGTGTATTTGACAATTCACAGATTACTGTAACAACAACAACAATTTATTTATTTATTTCCCCCTGTGACTGAAATAATGTTTTCTCTAGGCATGTCTAGGTCCTCCAGTACGATTCTATGGTCAACTTTCAGCAGAAGGATCTAGACATGCCCAGAGACAATACATCTCTAGGCATATAGGTCCTCTAGCGTGACTCTATAATCAACTTCCGCCCAATTTATTTTCAGTTTTGCAGGGATCCTGCACCCCTAACCCCTGTGAAACCTGAGGGCTGACTGTACATGTAACATTTAAATACCTGTAACAAAAGATAAAGTGATTTTGGGAGGCCTTGAACTGCACCAAGATAAGCTACTGTTTAATTCTTCTTCTTCATGGTCTCTGTGCCTCACACAAATGGGTTTTTGCACCTGCGCACAGACCCCATTCGGTATATTCTAGAGCTAAGCCCTGCCCCTTCCCCCAAAGGAGTCCTGTCATAGCCCACCAAGCAACCCTACCTCAGTTTCTGTCTGCTGAGAGATTTACCTCATTTTGGAATATTCTCAGTGCTGAGTCATTCTTTCTTTTTCTTATTGAAATCCTTTCCACCTTGTTTTTTCTCCTTTCATTACTGTCATTTCTCATCTTACTGTCTCCTCTATTTAAAAAAAAATCCCTTCTACATTTATATCTTCTTGTTCGGGGGTCTTCCCCTCTTCCTTCTCCTCTTTTATGGCCTCTTCCTCTTCAAAAGTTGTGTTTCTTGTGGCTGGAAAGTTCCTCTTTCTGACACTCATAAAGAGTGTTTATTTTGTTTGGGCAAGGGACACATTGTTCAACGTTGTTCCATTTGTCAGGGCTTTATGTCGCAGGCTTTGAAAAACAGAGCTCACTGTCTGAAGCTATATTGTTGGGAGAAATACCTCAAAGTGGCTGAAGCAGCAGCATCGAATCAACCGTTTTTCTCTGCTTCCGTGACTGTGCTGAGTCTGAAGAAAAAAGCTCCTCAGATCACACTTTCCGGACTGACTTCTTTGGTCCTGACAAAACTGACCTTGGTATCGACATCTGGGTTATCCTCAGTACTAATATCTACCATGATGTCCATGCAATGCATCACTTCTGCTGATGTGGCTGCCACTTCCCCTCAGTCTACTGCTGTCTCAGTAGCAGGAGAGT
The DNA here is from genome assembly GCA_030847615.1 of Gambelia wislizenii. Classification (NCBI taxonomy): domain Eukaryota; kingdom Metazoa; phylum Chordata; class Lepidosauria; order Squamata; family Crotaphytidae; genus Gambelia; species Gambelia wislizenii. Next base: position 284,245,306 of record JAUMIR010000001.1, on the reverse strand, counting down.
CAAGACCAGAGGAGGGTGACTAAAATGGTGAAAGGTCTGGAAACCATGCCTTATGAGGAAAGACTTAGGGAGCTGGGTATGTTTAGCCTGGAAAAAAGACGGTTAAGGGGCGATATGATAGCCCTGTTTAAGTATTTGAAGGGGTGTCATGCTGAGGAGGGGGCAAGCTTGTTTTCTGCTGCTCCAGAGACTAGAACATGGAACAATGGGTTCAAACTACAGGAACAGAGATTCCACCTCAACATTAGGAGGAACTTTCTGACAGTAAGAGCTGTTTGGCAGTGGAACACACTCCCTCGGAGCTTGGTGGGGTCTCTTTCCTTGGAGGTCTTTAAACAGAGGCTGGATGGCCATCTGTCAGGGATGCTTTGATCGTGATTTCCTGCGTGGCAGGGGGTTGGACTGAATGGCCCTTGTGGTCTCTTCCAACTCTACAGTTCTATGATTCTATGATCTTCAGTCATGGATTTTATTCTTCTTCAGGCTTAGCTGTTTGGGTTGCCAACATGCAGGCCTGTATGTCGGCCTACCAGCGATTCCATTGGCAACAAATGGTGGCTTTCATCCCATCCCTTCTGAATGAACAAAAAGCATGTGGTTTTACAATTCCAACAGGAGAAAATTACTCTGGCAACTCAGCAAATCCAGTCTGCTCACCATGTTACTGACTGTGCGGCAAAGGTCATGTCAGGAGTGGTGGCCCTGAGAAGATATGCCTGTCTACGGTCTACTGGACTTACTGAAGATGCTCGTTGCCAAATTGAGGATCTACCATTTGATGGAGAGGGCCTTTTTAATGCCAAGATGGATGAATCAATGGAACACATGTCTAAGACTAGGGGGACTGCATGTGAGATGGGGTTTGGACAACAAGAACAACAATGTCGTCCTTTCTGCTCTTCTTGGAGAAATTCCTCATCTTTCTCCTTCCAAATATGTAGATCTCCATCAAGGGTGACCCATTCCATCTACCTTGCCTTCTTCATCTTATCATAGATCTTTTAAGCAGCAACATTCCTCCACTGCTTCCAAGAAGACCTTTGCATCCTCTAAGTCTAGGTTTTGATGCGGTTTGCAGGTTGCCACCCAAGCTTATACTGTATGTAACTGGCCTACCGTCTTCTTGGGTCCCAAAGTGATTTCGCCATTACAACATCTAGTAAACCATCATCACAGACTTCTGGGTGTTGACTATTATTTGTCTAGTACACCATAGGATTTTCAAGTATTCCTCTAACTGGCATATTTCAACTTACTCCTCCTTCCAGATTTCTGAGAGACAAGATTACTGTTTTGCTGCAAAAAGGTGCTGTTGAAAAGGTCCCCAAGAGGTGCAGGAAAGACACCTTCTTTTCTCGCTGTTTCACAATAGCAAAGTGAGATGGCATTCTTTGGCCAATTCTAGACCTTCATGGTATCAACAGATATATCTGACCATGGAAGTTCAAAACAGTAACCCTGCAATCTGTCCTGCAGTTTCTTCAGGAAGGTTGACTGTTTTGCCTCCATAGATCTTCAAGATGCCTATTTTCATAACGGCATTTACCCGCAGAACTACTAGTTTCTTCACTTCTCCATCAGTCAAGACCTCTATCAATACAAAGTCCTTCTGTTTGGGTTGTCAACAGCCCCTTGCATTTTTACCAAATGTATGGCCATGGTAATCTCCTTCCTGAGAACTCAATCAGTTTAGGTGTACCCTTACCAAGATGACTGGCTTTTGGTGGCACCCTGCAAAACAAAATTGTACAGGGACATTCATACGACATTGTTACTTCTTCAGGACCTGGGTCTCAACATGAATCCCAAGAAGTTAATTATGGAGCCCACTAGGAGGATAGATTTTATAGAGGCAATGCTGGATTCTCTGAACGGTTTAGCATTCCTTCGCACAGACAGGGTACTCACTCTACAGAGGTTGGTGTGCTCTCTGCTGCACCACCCAACCAGATTAGCTCATACAGTACAAATAATTTTGGGCCTCATGGCCTCAACAACAGTTGTCACGTATGTTGCTCGCTTACAATTCTGGCCTCTGAGCGTTGGTTTCTCTGGTCGTTCAACCTTCTTCTAGACCATCAAATGAAGTGACTGACTGTACCCACAGACATTCTTTGTTCTCTTCATTGGTGGGCAGATCTACAGAATTTGGGTTCTGGAATGTAATTTCTCTTACTAGAGCCAACTTGAGTGGTTACAACAGGATGGGGAGCGCATTGTGCTCCTCTGGCAGTACAAGGACAAGACATGAATCAGACCTACACATCAATACACTGGAACTCTTGGCATTAATAAAGGCATTTTGTACTTTTGAGTCTCATCTAATTGTCAGGGTGGTACAAGTCATGTTGGACAATACCACCATGGTCTGCTATATCAACAGACAAGGTGGGATGCACTCCACTTCCCTTCTGTACCTTGTAGCCACACTATGGAACAGGTGCATTAAACAAAGAATTCATCCCATTGCAATCCACCCAGCAGGGACAGACAATATGCTGGCAGATTTTCAAGTACTACAGCATGAAAGCTCACTTGCCAAACCAGCATTTCAGTGCCTTGCGTCCACTTGGGGCACACCTTGCCTGGACTTGTTCACACCAGAGGACAACAGGAAATGCAAACAGTATTGTTCCAGAACAGGAATAGGTTGCAGATCCTTTCTCCAGAAATGTGCAGGGTGCCCTAGGTATGTGTTTTCTCCCTTTCTTCTACTAGGAAGTGTGGTGGTGAAGCTCAGGCGGAACAGGACCACGGTGATTGTGAAAACACCATAGTGGACTGGCAGCCTTGCTTTACAACTCTTTCATTTCTTGAAGAATACTCATATCAGGTTTCCTCCAATTCCAGATCTACTAACCCACTCTGAGGGTCAGGTTTGTCATCTAGATCTACCAGTGTTGAAGTTAACCGCACGGAGGGTGATACAGTGACCTCACTGCAGTTGACATCAGTTCTGTCTGCTTCTTGTAAGGCTTCTACTAGAAAGTCTTATTCTGTACTTTTTCTGCCTCCAGATCAGGCACCCCCATGTTGCCCTCTCTCACAACTATGTTACATTACTTGTTGCATCTCTGTGAGCAAGGATTTGCCTTTTCCTCATCAATGGTGCACCTGTCAGCTATTGTTTCACACCAGCCAGTTGCTGCCTCTATTTCCATACTCTTCACGAATCCAGTTGTGAAAAAGTTTTTGAAAGGTCCTCTTCACCCGTACCCTCCGGTGTACGCACCAGCGTCGTCTTGGTCATTGTCACTTGTTCTGAGTCAATTGACATCTAAACCATTTGAACCACTGGCTACTGTTGACAATAGACTCCTCACACTTAAACTGGTATTTTTAGTTGCTATTACCTCTGCACATCATTTGGGCAAACTTGCAGCACTCAGGTGTGATGAACCTTACCTCTCTCTCCATTGTGAAAAGGTAGTTCTATTCCCTGATGTCTCTTTCTTGCATAAGGCTGTGTTGCAATTTCACATAACTCAAGATGTAGTTCTGCCAGCCTTCTATCCCCAACCTTCTATGCCTCTGGAGAAATTCCTCCATACTCTTGATATTCACTGCATATACAGCATACTGCCCAACTTTGTGTCACCGCTACTTTGTTTGTGTGCTACAGTGGTGTCCGACATAGCCAACCAATTTCAACTCAACGTCTTTCCAAATTGGGCTGTTGTGGTCATCCAGATTTTGTACGAACTTGCTAATAGTCCTGTAGCAACTGGGTGGAGGGCCCACTCTACTAGCCCTATGGGTGCTTCTTTGGCTCTGCTGAAAGGTGTCACCATTCTGGACTTGTGTAAGGCCACTACATTATCACAGCCTTCTACATATATACTACAGGTTTGACGTGAGATCTCAAAATGGCACTCAATTTGGCAGGGCTGTCCTTTTCTTCTGTTCTACAGTGACCTGACCCACCTTCCAATGGTAAGCTCTCCAGTCACCCATTTGTGGGCTTGTCTATACAAGGAGGAAGAAATGGATTGTTCCTCAGTAATGGCAAACTGCAGCAGCTGTGATTTGACTTAATAGTGTTTTGGCCCCCAAAAGCTTTCAATGCCTGCTGATCAAGATGGCAGCATCAAGTGATTTGCTTGCGTTTTTAATTTGCTGCCACTAAACTTTTTTTAAAAAACCTGTTTTCTACTGTGTGCTTTAGTGGTATTTCGCCTGTTGAAAAAAGAAAAAAAGAACACCCAGTTTTATTGCCTTAGCACTTGTTTGCCAAAGTGACAATCCAACATGACAGCGCTGGCACTTGCCCTTTTAGCAAGCCCTGCCCCCCTCATCCAGTCAATCAGCTTTGTGCTTCCCTTCCTATGGGGAAGCGATTCATATCGAATCACTTGTCCCAACGAGGAGGAATGCATATTCTCAACACAGTATTTAAAAAACTTTGTAGAAAATTGCGAAGTCTCGTAGCACATAGTACAAGGCAGTTTTTGCCCCCTCTTTCTGAATATGGTGAATTGCTGCGGTTGCTATTAAGACAACCTGTGTTTTCCTTGAATTCTACAAGGATTATTTTCACCATTTAGACAACCCCTGTGTGAGACACAGAGACCACAAAGAAGAAGAAGGGGTTGCTTACCTGTAACTGTGGTTCTTCGAGTGGTCATCTGTGCCCTCACACAAACCTGCCCAACTGAGTCCTCTTTTCAGGTCCTTGTATTTGATAGCGGACTAAGAAACTGAGGTACAGTTGTTTGGCAGGCTATGATACGGCTTCATGGGGGGAAGGGGTGGGGTTGATGCCAAGCGACTCGCTCTAGAATATTCTGAATGAGGTCTCTGCGCAAGTGCCAAAACCCATTTGTGTGAGGGCACAGATGACCACTCGAACAACCACAGTTACAAGTAAGCAACCTCCTCTTCTTTGCTATCTGCTTTCCCACTAACTCTACCTGCCATACTGGATTCCACCTATGTGTTTGTGAAGTAGATTTATACAGTATCTGGAATTCCTTTCAGGGAGGGACAGTTGTAGAGATACAATGACAACCTGGCTGCTACCACACACAGCTTGTCTTCTGACAAGAGAGAAGTTCTCTTGAAGCGGGCCTACAATCAGTCAGATTTATTATATACATTTGTGTAGAAAAGTCAGGGAGATTTCCCAAGTTTTGAAGCTACCCAAGGGGAATTAGTTTGCTTGAGCATTTTGTCTTTTGACCTGCGGAATCCAAATGTGTCTGTATGTAACCAAAAAGCTTGAGCATTGACCCTAAAACAAAGGTTGGCATCCAAGATGGCACATGCCAACTCCTTAATTTTGCATGCTTGCTCTTGGAGCAACACAGCCAGTTTTGATGAAGGCAAGCTCATAGGGTAAGTTGAAAAATATAAAACTGCAGTCAAGCGATATTTTTCTGGGCAACAGTGACACAGATTCTGAGCAAAATCTGTCATGAAGCCAATTATGTTAGTTGTAGACTTGTGGGGCTTTAAATGGCACATCAAGAAGAAATCTTTAAACTGCCACATTGCAGCCATTTCTTAGTTGAGCGTTTTAAAATTTGGCCATCTTATAGTCATCACTATGGAGATTTCTTGCAAGGTATCATGAAGTTGGGGCATAGTGTTGTATATGCATAGAATGTTGAGCCATTATCAGATGCGTCAACACTTGTGGTAAAGAACTTAGAATTTTACAGTTTCAGAAACATCACTGACAACCAATAATATATATAAATCTACAATTATATATAAAAACCCACAATTATAATCAGATAGCTGGTGTTTCTCTTCTGAAGAAAGTTCTTTCCTCAGCCTTTGAACATTTTAATTTGTTACCTTTTCTCATTTTTCTCTGAGCAAGAAAAGCAACAAGTATTTCTTTTACCTTTGTGCTCATATTTGGTCGACCTGTTCATGGAAGGACATGAGCGTAGCAAATTTTGAATGTTATCTCTCAAGTGTTTTTTTGACATCTCAAGTGTTTCATACCATGAAGAATTGAGGGGGGTGGGAATGAGTTCATTGCATGATGGCACAGATTTAAGAAAAATATTGGAGCTAATGACATACTTCCTAGCGCTATCCTTTAGTCTATCCTTTAGGGGAAAGGCATTTTCACGAACTTGAGGATATTTTATTGTCAACCGAGCTTTCCCATTTTCTGTTTATTTAAGAAATCTGTTCTTTTTATTTAAGATGGCTGTTCATAAATAGATGGGGGTCACTTAGTTTCAGGAGAGATAAATACATGTTGAGAGCCAGTGTGGTGTAGTGGTTTGAGTGTTGGACTAGGACACTGTGAGAGCCGGGTTTGAATCCCTGCTGGGCCATGAAAACCTACTGGGTGACCTTGGGCATGCCACATGCTCTCAACCTCAGAGGAAAGTAAGGGCAACATTTCTCTGAACAAATTCTGCCCAGAAAAGCTGAAATAGGTTCAGCATATGGATGTCATAAGTCAGAAATGACTTGAAGGCACACAACAACGACAAATATGCATTCAGATCATATCAAAGGTTGCATCTCTTGTTTACTCAACACAACCTGGTATTAATGAAATTGCACGACTTTTGAAGTTGTTGCAGTTGTTATTGGTTTGTATCTAGTGACTATACAAGCCTTTTTGCAATTTGGTGGCTACAGCCCACACTGCCCAGGAGTAATATAGTAATTCAGCCCATACTGTTCAAGATAGTCTCTGACACTCTGGGAAGATGTTTTAGGAGCATAGGAAGTTGAGAAAGCTCAGTTGTAGAATCCTCATTCTACTGACTCAACTTTTGGATACGTACCTATTATATTTATAATTTATAAAGTGACAGAAACTTCCTAGACACTATACAAAGATTTTTAAAAAGCACAAATCCCTACATGCTGACTTTATCGCACTACACTCAGCTTTACCAGATGGATAAAGACCTTATATTGCATGACTGCTGGGATGTTTTCTGATGCAATGCGATTTCAATGACACAATTTGGTATTTGTAGAGTAGGACAGTATTAATTTTTAAGTTCTTGAAATTTAATGCTGCTTTGCATTTTTTGGCCTTTTCTTGTTCTACCTTTTCATTGCTTTTCTTCTAGGGTCCTAATCAACATGATTTCTTCTTGCTTGGCTAACCCCTTTTCAGGAGGGTGACTTAGTGCAGTAAACTTAGTGCACTACTTTTTAATGCATTTGTTGGTTACATTTATATTAAACAGTGAGGTTAAAGCAGCATCATAGCTTTACCCCTCCACACTATCTCTTCACAACAACCTTGTTAGGTTGGTTAGACTGAGATAATGTAAGTGACCCAAAGTCACCCAGTAGGTTTCATAATAGAGCTGCAGGACTTAACCTGAAGCTGGTTTGTGGTCCAGAGCAGATTGTGTGGCTGTGGGGTCCCCTGGCATGGAGGACACTGCACAGTGCAGCCCACCTCAGGAAGAAGGCAGGACGACCAGCCAATGAATTTAAACCTGGGTTTGAACTAACAAGCTGAGGAACTGACCAGAGTGAGCTGCTTGCTGTCTTCACTCAGTCAGCTCCTGGAGTATATGGAGCTGTTCTCTCTGGAGCTCCTCAGTTCTTTTAGGAGTGTCTTGCCACCCACCCTTTTTGCTTCAGGGGCTCAGGAGGGTTTTCTCTTGTCTGCTGTACATAATTGAATATTGTGATTTTGTCCTGTCACAACTTTGGGGCAGTTGGCATAGGTCCTGGATCCAGGACATTGGTTTTTGGTGCCTCCAGGCATTGGTATTTTATGCAGGTCCCCTTACAGGACTCAGGGGTGTGGGCTGGAAACAATATTCCACTTCCATGGGTATATACCTTTCAGGCACTCCCAGTAGGGTTAGGGGATCTCACTGGGCTATTGCCCATGAGTATCATTCCCTCCTTGCTTCCTTTGGTTCCAGCAGTGGACCGGATGCATTGGGCTCATCGATCAACACGTGGGTTGGTCGATGCGTGGATTCAGACCCATGTGTACACTAACTCTTCTATAACTGTAATCAATAAAGTTGTAGCCAGATTTTTCCACTCATTTTTGTAGTCTTGTTTTCTTTTGCTTAGTGGCCTCACCCTTGGACATGCAACCTAGTGGGGACTTAAGCCAGTATTTCCCTAATCCCAAACCAACATTATATATCACACTGGATCTCCTGTGGAGGAGCTACACAGAACCACTTTCAGTATCACTAGAGGTGTGCCACTAGGCTTAGGGAGACTTGCATTAGTTGCAACATGCATTTCTTTTTTATGTTTTATTTTGTGTGGGACTGTGCTAAGATGAAAGAAGTAGAAGGTGGGGAACATCCAATGAAATCCACAGCAGAAACTGGAGGCATGTCTCAAGATGCTCAAAAGGTGGTTGTTTTATCAGTCAAAAAGCCTGACGTATTTTGGCCCATGTATGCTCTGAACACTGCCTTCTTCAGGGGCTATATGAAATCACAAAATCACAAAGAACAACATATAAATACATGATATCATGTTGCCAAGTTTGGTAAATGCCCAATACATCAGTCTTGCTTCATTCATTGTCCCAATAGCTCTGAGAGAAGTTTAGTTTGAGAGGGTATTTTCTTTCTAAAAGATACTAATTTGTGCTTCATGGCTAAGTGAGGATTTCAATTCCAAGACAAGTACAGCATATGCACATGAGTGGGAGGCAAAACTATTAGGGTTAAGCTATATTGTATATTAACAGGTAGCTGTGTAGGTCTCTGGGTGGCTGTACTATAATACAGTACTTGGTTTTTATGATATTTAGCCATAGGCCATTGTAATAAAATAAGGGGAACAGATTGCAAACACCTTGCGGCCCTAGCAAACAGGGTTGCCATGGAAGTAATAAAAAGTTTATCATTGCAGAGATTCTACAGTAATATCCTGAGATGACTTAGGAAAACAATGGATGACAACATATGAGAGGAAAGTTTTGCATTCAAAAGACAACACAGCCTGTGATCCATGAAGTTGTCAGCCTGATGACAACTGTAAACACAAGACAGTTGCAACAGCAGCACACCTATATACCTCTTCTTCAAATAAACACAGAACATAAACTGATACCTAAGTTCATTGAAAGCCCTGAAAATCTAAGAATGAGTCACTGTTTGAAAACAATTTGCCCTGGAATGATTCTTTTTGATCTTGACATACCAAAGTGAGAAACAAGTGCTATTGATGTTTCTTCTGTCTTCACTTTGCATCCTGATCAAAGACTCAGTTTCTCAGAAGAGAATGACACCCAGAAGATAACAAGTTCTCCATAGGCAGACTATTTTTCCTTACTGGATCTTGACAATGTGGTGCCCAATCTCCAAACCTGAGCCATGTTTTATTTTATATGGAATCTGATGTACAGCAAGATCAAAATGTTGCAATAACGACAAAGTATCAGGAAATGTGACCACTTGTTCGCTTTCCTGTTTCATATGTGTTACATAGTCCTGAATAGGCACTGCCTGACCCCTTTAAAAACTTCCTAAAGTGAGGACTTCTCTTTTTTAAGGCTGACCTAGCATATTTCAGTCTGAATCAACAAGGTCAGGTTTGAATGCTTTAAAAAATGTAACCTTTATTAACAAAGTCTTTATTGTAACGCTGTTTTGTTGGTTTTCATATTTGTATAGTGGATTATATGGTAAATATTATATTTCATGTTCCAAATATATCTTGTATACAGTTTAAAGTTAGTGTCTTGTAGGTTGCAATAACTTTAAGTAGAATCCTCCGTTTAGTTGTGATAATAGGAAACATACCCAACCAGTCCCCTCACTCCTCTCACTCCCTCAGTCACTCACCACCCACATGCAAATCATTTCTCTACCTCAGTGTTAATTGTGCTTATACTGAAATATATGAATAAATATATATAATGACTTATTCATATATAACCTTTCAAATCTATTATAATGGTGTGTATTATGCTGGGTACAGCTAGTTGACTTAGAATAGACTTGCACAGCTCAGGGCTGTTGATGGTTTTCCACAGTGAAAGTAGAAAGTCACGCCTTCTTCACTAGGTGCAACTGTCAGATTTTTAGAGGGGACTTCAAAGAAATGACTGAATTATAGAATGAATGGAAAATCAAAGATTTCCAGCTAATGTAGAGAAATCCTATAACCAAGCTCTGATAGTGTCTACAAGTTGTTAACAACAACAATAATAAAACCATATAAATTCTGACCAAATTCCCATACATTTGAGCAGCTAAGCTCATATACACATTGTACTCAGGATCACTTCTCCAAAGTTTATCTGACCCATATTACCAAAGGAGCTATAAAAATATTTCATAAGTCAGAAACAGCTTGACACGAATTGCGACAAGTGCTATACAGATGCTTTGGGGGAAAAGTTTCATAATTCCAATACAGTTTGGCATGAATTACTATACCTACAGATGTTTTATACAATCCAAGCATTTTTTGGCATATTTTGTATTCATCCGTTAAGGACTCCTTTAGAGGTGGCAGAATAAAGAAGCTTTACCACACCAAGTCTTCCCTCTCCCATCAGGTCTGAAAGGTCTAAAATACTGATTAAAAATTGTAACACCATAAAAAAATCTCTTAAACACACACACACACACTTTAAAATGTCTTAATTAAAAAAAACCCTCATCAAACTGTAAGTCTGTATCCTCAAGGGAAACCTCCCTCTTTTTTAATGGCCAAAGCTAAAAATAACTGCACCATTAAGATAGGCATTACATTAAAAATAAATGTCACAAGGTACTGTAATTTTTTTTTTAAGGAGCTGGAATGGTGATGTTAATATATATATTCAACAGTGGGAGAAGTCTCTATACTGGGCTGGGAGTCATATGGCCCTCCAAATGCTGTTGGACTGTATATCCCATCAGACCTAGTCAGCAGAGGCAGTGGTGAGGAAGTTTCAGTACAACAACTTCTAGACGACAATGATTCTACACCTCCTGTGTACACTGAGAAATTACAGCACAAGCTGAGGCTGCCCTTGTTTATGTTGTAACCACAAACCATGTTATATGCAAAAATCATATGATATCAATTAAATCAATGAGATACCAAACAGTCTGCTGGTAAAAAGTTTAATGAGACCCATTCATCTCATGGTATGTAGGCTAAAATTAAACATTAGCTGGTGGTGGCAAACAGTGATAACCAAGCATGCCTATCTTAAACAACATGACTATAATAGCACTAATAAAAACAATGACAAGGAATGTTTTGACAGAGACAGACAAGTGAAAAGTAAAGATTAAAATGCAACTACTCCCATAATCCCTAATCATTGACCATGTTGGTTATGGCTTTGGGGCGTGGAAATCTCCAACATCTGCAGGGCTATGGTTGCTTTCCAGCCTTGCTATAATAGCACCCATTTTAAAAGGTGGTTCTCCCTTCCCCCCACCCCATAGGTGGGGCAGGGCATCCTCTAGACTTGACACTCCCAAATATGTAGCACCAAGGAACCTTGGCCAATCATGTCTTTCCAGCACTGAACTCAAGGATTGAGGGACTTTTCCTTGGGTTCTTTCTCTGAAGATCCCAGCCACAGATGCAGGCAAAACATCAGAAATAAACTTTTCCAGAACACGGCCTCACAGCCCGGAAAGAACCCAAGGAAAATCTATGGATGCCCGCTGTAAAAGCCTTCGACTTCAGATTGAGGGACTCTTAGCTCATTGCCTATTCAATACATTACAACCCTGTACCCATGGGGGGGGCTTTATTCCCAGAATTACTGTGGATACTAGAAGCTGCAGATAATAGCGAACCCTATTAAAAGGAATGATTTCTGGCACAAGCATACCATAGAGTTATTCTGCAGGACCTAGAGGATGTTTAGAAAGAACACCTCTCTGGGCATCTTCTGGGCCCTCCAGTATTGTCAGGAAGCATACCTTAGACTAGCACTGGAGGACCTTAAAGATGCCTAGAGAAGCCATATTTTTTCAGATGTAGGTAAGTGAATTCATGGATATGGGTCCCATAGATATGGGGGTTATATTGTACAGCAAAGAAATACAAAAGAAATGGGTCTCCCATGTCCAGAGTGAAGTGGCCCTGAGACTTCAGGAGCTCAGAACTCTCCTATTTCTGATTTTTAAGATAAATGACATCCTGAGATCTTGCCCACAATCCACTGAAATAATTATATGAATACATTTTTTCAAAATGTTTTGAAACTTCTATAGTAAGCTTAGATACTCTTTGGTTTTTCTCCCCCTTTCCTTCAAGTCACTGATGAAAACTATAAATATTGTAACTTGACTTGCGGGAGTTATAAGTCTTTAAAATTGCCCATAATGGGACTGTTCTGGCCTTTGAAGCAGTCTGAAGATAAGTCGGCATACAGTGAGGGTTTTTATTTCTGTTTTACTGCTGTTTTGGCATTGTTGTTTAGTTTGCTCTTGTTTTGAAGGATTTTTTTAAAGCTTTAGCACTATTGGTTTCAGAAGATTCCAAATACTGTTTTGTGTGCTCTAGGGAAAGGACGAGATAAAATCAATCACAATGATATTTAGAACATTTATGTGCAGTGATGGCTCTTTGCCTGCATGTTTAAAATTCATTATTGAAGGATAAGAATCACTTTATCATTATGCTTTCATTGTTTTGAGAAGGTTACTGCAGGCACAAATATTACTACAGAGGCAAATGTATTGACATAATCAGCGATAGGAGCAAGCAACTCTGCAGTGAAATGACAAGCATTTGGCCCTATTGTTGCCTCTAAAGCTGTGCTGAGTCTGAAATACAAGGCAGTTAGAATAATTTCACACTTGAATGAGCTGGATTTGTACATCCAGAAATGTATGAGGCAGGGCCAAGCTTTATTACTATTAAATTGAACAATTAAAATAAGTGTGTGTCCCCCTGCCGCCCCAGCATCTATTAGTTCACGAAACATTAGTTTATTAATGAACTCCCTCTTCCCCTTTTTGTTTAAAATGACCCACACTTCCTTTGACATGGATGGGGTGGGTCAGAGGGAGAGAGATTTTATACAGTGCTAGTAGATTAGACACAGCAAAAACTAATATTGCACAGAGGTTTTAGTGTGGTGACAGTGTGTTAAGCTGAGTAGTTAATTTCATGAGGTAATCACATTGCTACAAAAATAGTAATCACACATGTAAAACACTGAGACTGTTTCCTTTGGTTAGAAGCAATAGGAACTCCATCTCAAACCATGGAGCACCTTCATGAATCCCTAGGGACCCTTTGTGGAAGTTCATGATTAGTTATGAATGATTGGTGCTTGTGTTGCTATACACACTTCAAATCCCAGCAAGCATGCCACTGAGCCCATAAGTTATCCCACTAGCTGCTGCTCATCATCTTAGCCCATCTCCTCCTTTTGGACATCCTTGGAATCCCCCGATTTCCAGTCCAAACTTCTATCTATGACTTGTCCTACCTGTCTCATTTTCTCATGCGTTTCTGACACTGACTTTGCTTTGTGAATGTGTAGTGATTTTCCTGGCTCTTTTCATGATAGGTTTCGGTGGCACACAACCCAACATGTGTCATGCTGGCGGGTAGACTTTTGCTCAAACTGTTCACTGCATTCAAATGTAGGTTAATTGGTAAGGTCTGGGAGCCATTTTGGGATCACTAGCTGGCATTGTATATGTATAGGCATAGGTACATGCTGACCTCTAGTCAGGTTTTCAAATCAGCTTACAACCAGATTGATAAAATGTTCTGTTTTACTTTATTGCAGGTGGAGATTTACATTTTACCTTTATATATTCACTTATGGATCCCGACTCTTGAAAAAGGTAACATTCTTTGTCTTTTGCATGAATCTTAATTGCACTTGCTTTTGAGTTAAGTCAGGTAGCTCTACACACTGCTACTGAATAAAAACATTCCTGATTATGCTGTTGTATTTTGGGTAGTTTTAGTAAGAGACTCAGTGTAGATGATTGCAGTAAATGTTCCCATCGGTTCCATGGATATGGAATTAGTGTTAATTTCCCTTGTGCTTTCATTTAGCTACTTATCTTGTCTTCCTGAATCTCCTTGTCAGTGATGGGTTTTCCTGGAAAGACCCTTGCAGTGAAGATGAGGATCTTGTTGTTGTTGTTATTGTTGTTGTCTAGTTCAGGGGCTTCTGCATATATAGGAAGCTTTTAATGCAAATACAGCATACATAAGTTCTGCAAGGGTTTTGAGGTTGATATTTGGCTTATGGAACATCTGAGTTAGGCTGAATAAACGATGCCTGTCAAGTGGCCTGTCCACAGCACATCTGTACATACTAGAACTGTTCTTCTGAAGATCTGTGTGCCGTCCTTTGATTGCTATATCTGGAAGACACTGAACGTATATAAGGAGGGCTAGCAGAAAGTTTGTAGAAATTAGGAGAGGAACTTCTGGGAGATAAACCACAGCCTTCTTGTATCATAAAATGAAGTGAAGATTTCTAGAAACTTAAGGGTAACATCAAAGAGAAATAAGATGATATGGATGATGCTCTTCCTTTCTCTTCTCTCTCTCTCTGAATGTTTGTAAATGGAATCCTGAATGCTTGGTCCTCCATTTTTACATCTGATTTGGCTGCAGAATATGGATGAAAGATTTTATTATCATTTTGTGATCTGGGGCAGATGCCTAACTTGGACAATTTTGTTACATATAACTACCCCATTGGCTTGTAATGTATACTTCAGCTATAACCCTCAAAAATCATGAAATGAAGCTAAAACTCATAAGCCAGCTCCAGTTGTTGGTCTCAGCTAGAGTAGACCGATTGAATCAATGGATTTTGCTTACCAGGTTCCCATAGATTGCATGGCTCTGTTCTAACTGGAAGTGACAATGAGATTTAGTTCATAGACTTTATAACATGGGTAGGCAACTGTGTTACACAAATCATTAGTGTCTGTGGAAAGCCCACACCAGATCGTATCTTCAGTGGGAAATTAGAAGCATCTTAAATGGCTAGCAAGAGGTTCACGTAACTTTGCAGAATCGTAACCCTGGATATAAGGGTGTAGTGTAGGAGATACACGGGAGTCAGATGTACAAAACAATGAATGAAACTTTATTGGACTGCACTGAAGCATTTACACATCACACATACACTCGTTTTTATCAAGCAAACAAGACTACCAGAGTAAGGCAAGAAATAGTTAGAAGGGAATAGTCAGGCTATAGGGTATACTACACCTGCTTTTGCAGCTTGCCTTTATGGAGAAACAGCTTTACTCTCAAGTAGCAGCAACAAAAGTGGGGTGTAAGAGACCTGGGAATGGAAAGGTTAAGATTTACAGAGTGGGGGAGGAATGTCTGAAACTGGCTGGAAGCCATTTTAAGGTCCGGAGAAGTTTATCAAGTGATTTGGGAGAATGGAGAAGCGGGGGATGTAAGGAATGGAGCATCATGGATTCAGATAGGAAGTGGGACTGAACCAAAGAACCATAACCTCCCGGCTGATGAAAATATAAAGAAGCAATTCTTGAGATTATATCAAAGTAACTAGCTGGCAGATAAATGTCTAAAAGCCGTAACGATAAACAAGCTGCAATTACTTCGTGGACTTGATCCAAAAAGCCTTCAAATATAACTGTGGAACATCTTCCCAACTTCTTATTAGAGTGAGATCAGAGGGAACAATTAATTTAAGAGATAAAGAACAAGAAGCTAAAAATAGCATAACAATGGCAGATGCAGCAAAGCTAAAAGCGGGGAAAGGAGAAAAATCTAAGGAGGAGCTAGGAGGAGCTGTTCCTAAGCAAGGCCAATCAGTTCAAATGGAAGCACAAATGTCTGAGTTGGAAACATGGTTTTTAGATGCTGTGAAAAAATGCAGCAGGATAATGAAGCTCTTATGGAACAGATGTCTAAAAAGATTGAAAAAATAATACATCTACAGAAGAACTGAAGCAGGAGATTAAGAAAGTTAATCAGAGACTGGATCTCTGAGAAACAGCAAGAAATTCAACGTAAAAGCATAGAGGAACAATCTATTCAGTTTGAAAATTGGCAATTAAAATTGATTGACCTACAAGATAGAGAACGTTGTGTAAACATTCGAATTTGTGGATTTCCAGAACTACCTAGAGAAAATCCAACAATTTTGAAAGAAAATGTTCTGGGTTGGATTAAAACTTTGACTAAGGATATTACATGGAAACCAGCAGATATAGAACGAATTTATTGGGCGACTTTTAAAAAAGGAGGACTGATTTTAAGAGACATTGTCATGAAATGTGTGAGTACAAGAAGGACCTTCTAATTAAAGCAATAAAAGGAATGTCTGAACCACTGAAATATGAATTGACCCCAGTGGAAATTTATAACGACCTCTGCCCAGAAACAATCCAGTGGAGAAGAAGTGTCAGACGATTCATTACTTTGTTAAAGAAAGCTGGGATTACCTATGGATGGGGATATCCAGTTTTTTTAAAAAAATTGTTGGGCAGGGAAATTCTACAAAATAACTTCATTACAACAGGGAATGGATTTATTGCGAGATTTGAATCTGGAATCCAAAGAAGATCGTGAAGGAGAGCAGCAGCAACAACAACAAGAAGAAAAACAAGGTGCAACTGCAGGAACTGTGAAGCCATGAAGATAAAAGAGGACACTTCATTTGCAATTAAAAAAAAGATAATCAAAATAAAAAAGAGATGGGATATATTAAACATAAAAAGGGGCCAATGGGTGGGGATTCTCTGCTGCTTCAATACTGGGGGATCCTTCCCCCCCCAAGGTTTGAGGGAACCATGGTTAAGGTAAATTGCCTTAAGGGATTGAAAGGGGGTTATTTGTGTATGTGGAGAGGGAGGATGGATATGGGCACAAGTTCTTTGGATGGGGGTTGCAGTGGGGAGGAGTATGTTGGGGATGAAGGGGATTGTGACACATTAAAGGGCCACAAAAACAAATTTTTCAAATACCATGGTTAAAATAAGAATCACAACACGAAATGTAAAATGGCTAGGAAATGTTTTGAAAAGGAAAAGAGTTGAAGCTCTGTTAAACAGGGTTAAGGCAGATATAATACTTTTACAGGAAACGCACCAAGTAAAAGAAGGGCCAATGAATTAAAATTAAGATGGTCAACGATTTATGAGAAAGCATATGGGACTTCTAAAGCAAGGGGGGTAGCAACTATAATATCAAAAAATGTGGTTTTAATGTTCTAAAGGTAAAAAAGGATGAAAAAGGAAGATATATAATATTGCAGGGAGTGATGGGGGAGAAGATTATACATTAGTGAATATATATTCTGCAAATGAAAAACAAGTAGAATTTTATGAAAAAACGTTGAAAGAAATTGAAAATATGCAGCACAGTGTAATAGTAATGGCAGGAGATTTTAATATGGTAATGGATAAAAGCAGGGACAAATTAATCCCACTGTGATGGAAAGATATAATAATATAACAGGTTTAAATAAAATTATGAAAAAAGGGTTAAAAGAAGTCTGGAGAACATTAAAACAAGATGAAACCAAATTTACTTACTACTTACCAATGCATAAAAATTATTCTAGAATAGGTATGTTTTTCATATCTAATAATCTGCTTCAAAGGGTATTGAATACAGACATTGGCATTATCAAAGTAACAGTTCACGCATTAGTTAATATGGATATTATAATTAAAAAAGATTATAAAGAAGCAACAAGATGGAGGTTGGATGCAAACATTCTTAATTATCAAAATATTGTCAACAAGATTGGGAAAGAATGGCAAGAGATATGGGAAATTAATAATACAGGACAATGCTCTCAAGCTGTACTTTGGGATACAATGAAAGCGGTAGCAAGAGGACTCTGTATTAGAGAAATGCATATATTAAAAAAGCAAAAGGAAAATAATGTGAAGAGATTACAACTGGAAATAAAATTAGAGAGACAATATATAGTCTTTAGAGATAAGCAAATTTATATGCAATTACAAGCAAAAAGAAGTTAATTAGAAAAATAGAAATAGACAATGTACAGAGAAATTTGAAATATTTAAAAAGGGAATTTTTTGAATACAGTAATAAGAATTCAAAAATGCTGGCGAGATTGGCACAATCTAAAAAGGAGAGGAGCATGATAGGAACAATCAAAGATAAAACAGAAAAAAGATGTAATTTGATGAAAGATAAAATAAAAATATTTCATCAATTTTATAAAGAATTGTACTCAACAGGGGGAAAGCCCAGGGGAAAGATTAAGGATTATATTGGGAAATATTGTAAACCAAGAATATTAGAAGAAGATAGGGATGAGATGGAACAGTTATTTCCCCCCCCCCCTCTCTCTGGCTTTTCTTCACAAACGAAGATTCAGGAAGGACTCATCCTGCGCTTTCTGCAAGTGTGCTGATGACTAAAAAGACCAATCCGAGATAAACAAGTCCAGTTGCAGAAAGCACAGCAGAAGGTCTCCTTGGGTGATGTTTCTGGGTTGTGATTCTTTCTGCGTTGTTGTTTCTCTTCAAGACTTGTTCGGTGTGAGTTCTCAAATAAGGCTGCAGCATTGTGGATAGTGTGTCTGCATGCATCTCAGTGTGAGGCCAGGGTGGACCATTGTTGGTGATCAATTTGGCTGAGCCTGAGATGTTGTTTCAGGGAGTCCATGTATCGCTTTTTCGGAGCACCCGTCTTACACTGACCCATTGTGAGTTCACCGTAGAGTACTATTTTTGGGAGGCAATGGTCCTCCATCCTTGAAACGTGCCCTGCCCAGCACAGCTGTGTTCTCAATATCATGGCCTCAATGCTGGTGATCCCTGCTTGCTCAAGGACAGCAACATTCATCACATAGTCAGTCCAGTGTATATTTAGGATTGTGTGTAGACAGCGCTGATGAAAGCGTTCGAGGAGTCGTAGGTGGTGGCGATAGGTGACCCATGTTTCAGATCCATAAAGGAGAATAGACAGTACAATGGCTCTGTACACACTGATTTTTGTGCTTCACCTCAGGTGTTTATTGCTCCAAACTCTTTTGTAAAGTCTTTCAAATGCGCTATATGCCTTTGCTAATCTGTATAAGGAACAATTAATTACAGAGGCAGAAATTGAAGATGTTATTGATCTATTGAAAGGCGGGAAATCCCCAGGAGTGGATGGATTGGGATCAGAATATTATAAAACTTTTTAGAAAATATTAATTCCTAAATTGAAGGTGCTATATAATAAAATAATAGAAAGATATAAGATCCCAATATCATGGGAACAGTCTTTATTAGTTTTAATTCCAAAACCTGAGAAAGATCTGACAGATCCAGGATCATATAGGCCTATTTCTTTAATAAATCAAGATGCTAAGATACTGACTGCAATAATGGCAAGAAGGATGGATAAATTTATATTTAAATATATTAAAAGAGATCAATGTGGTTTTATAGCAAGCAGACAAATGTCGAGCTTAATTGGAAGGGTACTCAATACAATATATTAAATACAGAAAAGTAATCTGAAAGCAGGAATTTTAGCCTTGGATATTTTCAAGGCCTGTGATTGTGCGGAATAGCCAGCATTAAAAATGATAATAGAAGTGATGGTATTTGGTAAAAGATTCAAGGGATTGATAAATAAATTATATATGCAAAATACAGCTTGGGTAGTAGTGAATGATGGTATGACTGAACAAATTCAGTTATCCCAAGGTACTAGGTAGGGATGCCCTCTTTCTCCGATTTTGTTTGACATAGTTATAGAAATTTTTAGCAAATACTATTAGACAGGATGACGGTTTAGTTGGAATTGGTTATAAGAGGAAAAATAAAATAAGCCTCTTTGCAGACGATACTTTATTAATGATTGAAAATCCCTTAGAGAAAATGGATAGTATAGAAGCTTATTTCAAAGAATTTGGAGAAATGACAGGTCTGCAAATAAACTGGACTAAGTCAGATATTATGTTGTTTAATTATAGTAGGGAAGATGAACAAGAACTTTATTGGGAGTAAAAAAAAATTAATATTAGAGTAAAAGATTCAATTAAATATTTAGGAATTGTTATAACTAAGAACTTAAAAGATTTAGAAGACAAAAATTATATTAAAATGTCACAAGAGGTTAAAAGAAAATTAGAGGAATTAAGGAAAATAAAATTGTCATGGTTTGGCAGAATAGCAATTGTTAAAATGAAGATATTACCCAAAATTAACTTTTTATTTAGAATGTTACCGATTAAGATAAGGGAATCAGAGTTAAAGAATCGGCAAGCTATAATTAATAATTATTGTAATGGTGATAGGAAAGCGAGGGTAAATTAAAAAAAGATGGTATAAACATCAGACTATGAGAGGACTAGTTCTCCCTAATTTAAAAATATATTATATAGGAAATCAGATAAGATATATTATAGAAGCAATAACGGGAAAGGGGGAATTAGATTGGTTAGAAACAGATATGCCACAAATAGATTATAAATTGGAAAATATATTTTTTAATAAATTTACTATGAAATCAATTGGAGAAATAGATAATCCCCCTTTGAAGAATATTTTAGAGATATGGGTAAAATACAAAGAAAAGTTATTGCCTATCATTTCTCCATTAACTCCAGTGGTGGTTATGGAAAAATTTCCAGCGGATTTATAGAGAGAATTGGAAAAGGGTTTAAGAGAGAAGAAAATAATAAAAATAGAAGATTGGATAAAAAAGATGGGGTAGAAGAGAACAAATAAAAGAGAGATTACAAGGGTTAAAGGTTTCCTGGCTCAGTTGCATACAATTAGAACAGTGAATAATGGAATGGATAAATAAGGTAAATAAGGAATGTCGCAAATATACCAGGTTTGAAGAGGTGATTATACAAAGAGAAAATAAGGAACAGAATGGAATAATAAAGGGCACCATTAGTGAATTATATAAACTGTTGCTGAAAACTGATGAACAAAATGACTATTTAAAGGTAGTATGGGAGGAAGATTTAATGCAACCAATATAATCAGTTTTGGGGGAAAATTTGGGATTTGGGCATTTTGAAAAACTTGTCAGTAAGAATAAAAGAAAATTATTATAAATTGGTATGGAGATGGTATTTGACACCAGTAGGATTAAGTAAAATAGATCAAAATTATTCAGTGTTATGTTGGGGGTGGGATGTCAAGAAAAAGGCACTTATGTTCACATGTGGTGGAGTTGTAAATATGTACAGAAATTTTAGAAAATGATATTTAAAGAAATAAGAGCGATAATAGGACAAGATTTAGAAATGTGTCTAGATATTGCATTATTATCAATTTATTACAAGGTCAGTTGTACCCAAGTTTTGAAGGATCTGATTACAAATTTATTAACAGCAGCAAGATTAATGATACCCTGAAAATGGAAGATACAAGGAGATTATCAGATAGAAGAATGGTATAGAGAAATATGGGATATTGTTATAAATGATAAATTAATGTGTAGACTGAAAGTTAAAAAAGGATTATGGAAAAGTTGTAACTTTGATGAAGTATGGAAGCCATTTATAGAATATGTTTTATTTTAAGAAAAAGGTGGTATACACCTCCAAGAGAATTATTGCAATTCTGGAAAATGGAATAAATAATTGGTATTGATGGTCCTGGGGGTGAGGAGCACTGTAGGGGACTAGAGAGAATTAAATCAATGTTAATATTAAGATAAAAATTATGTATCTATTTTATAGGATAAGTATCATTGAATATAAAATAAAGATTGTAATACGTTTGATGTGAATCAATAAATATATATATATATATTTAAAAAGGAACATTTTATTTTAGATTATTCTCAAGTGTTTTACAGAGCGATTCTGGACAGCCAGGATCTGGGAGATTGGAGACAATCTGATATCTTACTGTTTGACAGGTAACCCTCTTTGGTCTCTTGGATGCAAGGGTGTCAGCTTAATCTACATAGCAATGAAGTTCCCTCTGTATGTTTGATGCCTGTAAGATACTTTTCTCTTTGGGAGACTTGGTGCTTCTATTTCAGTGAAGATGCAGGATGTTTGCATCCAGGTGTGGGAAGTTTATGGGGGCCTTTCCCAGGCATCCATGCTTGCCCTCAACTTGACTCCTGACCATGTCATGGAGTACATTTCATTTCCTGGTAGCCCTTCGATGGCCCTTACAGCCAGATCAGCAAAATTTGATATCAAGACAGTGCTTCCATTGAAGTGAACCAAAGTTGTGAGCCAGAGTTGTGAAACAAGTAGGAGATTATGGTCTTTGCGGTGAGGCTGATGGGATGTATTGTGTATTGTTACAATTTCATCAGGGGTGGGAGTCAATTTTCACTCCCCCTCAACAGGACATATAGGTAAGTATTTGGTGACCCAGAAATTGTCACGGTAGTGCACTGGTACCTCTGAGCATATCAAGAGGACCAGGCAACAAAAGTGTTGTAGCAGAGTTGCAATGATCAGGTGAAGAAATGAGCACACAGACACAGACGTGTGTCTAAACTACATCTCTTTACTAAAGCATGTTGGAGTATTATTTACAATGAATCCGAGACTCCTAGCATACAGACTACATAATGCAGTACAATGTACAGTGTCATCCTGCACTGTACAGCCCAGACTGAATGCACAGTTTGAGAGCTAAACCCAAGTCAAGTGCTGAGATGATAAGTGAGGTGATCTAGTTATACAGTACAGTCATGGGTTATATTGTTAGTGGTTCTCACACGCATTTTCCCATATAGATTAGCCTTTAGCCTTCACATTTCCTTCCCATGGCTGTCTTTCAGACATAATCTAGATATGCTAGCCAGCTGTGTTTGCCTGCTCACTGCTGACCCCTGCAGGCTGTAGCATATTTTACCATGCCAGCTCTTTACAGTATAAATTTCCAATGATTGTGTAGCTCGTCACCTTGACACCCCTCTAAATTTATACTTAAATGAGCTGTTTTACACACATTTGACCATGCCAAGCTTTGAACACAGGTATTGGAATTTGATAGGACCCAGCAGTTTCGTGAATAAATCAGCTAGATTCTCATGTCTTTTCTGGAAGCCATGCCCTATGAGGAGCGGCTTAGGGAGCTGGGCATGTTTAGTCTGGAGAAGAGAAGGTTGATAGGTGACATGATAGCCATGTTTAAATATTTGAAGGGATGTTGTACTGAGAATGGAGCAGGCTTGTTTTCTGCTGCTCCAGAGACTAGGACACGGAGCAATGGGTTCAAATTACAGGAAAAGAGATTCCACCTAAACATTAGGAAGAACTTCCTGACAGTAAGAGCTGTTTGGAAGTGGAATGCACTGCCTCGGAGTGTAGTGGAGTCTCCTTCTTTGGGTTTTTTTTTTTAAACAGAGGCTTTATGGCCATCTGTTGGGAGTGCTTTGTTTGTGTATTCCTGCATGGCAGGGGGTTGGACTGGATGGCCCTTGTGGTTTCTTCCAACTCTTATGATTCTATGATTCTATGTGTTGGACAATAAATCAGAGTCATTAGGCCTACTTTTACTGTTTCGCAGACATTCTGATACTGTACAGTCACGTGCTTGGTTTGAGACTTAACCCCTTCAGCAGTTGCCATTTGTATACATAGGCTTGTGAGTCCTCCTAGACCTCAACAGGTTCCTGTATTGGCATCCCAAGATCAATGAAAATTATTTGATCCAGAACAATTCAGAACAAAGATCTGATAAGGCCGCAAATTCACTTTCTGCAGAAGATAAAAAAAAAATTGACTGTTTTTTTGCCTTCCAGAAAAATGGGTGAATTTGCATATGTAAAAATCATTCCAGACATAGACTTCCTGTTTGAAACACTTTGTGCAAAATCACTATCCACATGGCAATGCAGTTCATGGCAACCTTTGGATGTAATCAATAACCCATGATCCATGGTACCTTTTAAATACTTCAACACTCTTTTCAAACTCAACCTAAGCTTGTTTTGTAAGTTGTGATACTATTCTGCTCAGAATGTTTACTGCACAGGATATGTCAGGGCGTGTCCAGTTAGATAAATAAACTTCCAACAGCAGACTGGTACAACTCAGTGTTCTGAAACAATGTGTCCCCAGTGGTTTTACAAAATCAGTTACCATGAGCATTGGAACACTTTTACAGTCATATGTGTTGTAGTCACATAACACTTTCATTATTTTCTGCTCTTGACTAAGCAGAAATGTTTCTTCTTGTAGGGGTGAGGTGGCAGAAAGTATAGGACCGCCCAGCTTGAAGCAGGAAGTAGTTCTGAGCCCTTAGAAATTCAAATCTTTGTCCCCTCCTCCTCCTTTCCACGAGGCCAGTTCTACTTCCTGCTTTGCCCAGCAAGGACAGGATTTCAGCTCCTCCAAATTCTATACCTTTCTATACAGTCTTATACTATTTTCTTGGTTATTTTCCTTTATTAATTCCCCCCTTTCCTCTCCTCCCCCCTTAAAAAAAAGAAAAAGAAACCTCGCTCATTCCACTCTCCTCTCCACTCCCTCACATCGGCTGCCTCTCATCTCTGCCCTCCTCTCCTTACTCCACTCACCCTCTCTCCGTGTCCTTGTTTTTCCCGCTGGTCGGACATGGGAGGAAACAAAGGGCAAGCCGTGAGCGCAGAGCAAAGCATGACAGAGCAGCAGCAGACGGCAGCCACAGAGGCCTCTAGCTCCCAAAATGGCGGCTTAAGAGGAACCTCCACAATGGACGCTGCCTCAGCCTCCTCTGGACAGCTCCGGTGACCCAGAGGAGGGAAGCAAGAGAGGCGGAGAAGGCCCTCGCCAGCGGCCGCTCCAGGAGTGTGCCCAAGGCGAGGCAGTCCCAGCCACGATCAAAGGAAGTGGCAAGGGGCAAGAGGCCAGCTGAACAGGGAGCCATGGGGAATAAGGTGTCTTCCCAGCCCCCCCTGTAAGCCCCACACAGGTGCTGGAGGCAGCAGAGAGTCCAGTAAGAAGTCCACGGACAGGGTAAGGGGGGCCCATCGGGGGAGGAATTGTGCAAGGTCATCCAGGAGGGTTTCCCCAAATATGACCTGGCAGCCACTTTGGCCACAGCGGCTTCGGTGACCAGGTGCCTGGAGAGGGGCTCAGGCTCAGCCTCCTCCAATGAGGAGGAAGAGGACGAAAGCCTAATGGAGGTCACAGGGGAAGACCTCTCTGATGAGGACATGGGGGGGAGGAGGAACCCGGGGACAAGGGGAACCCAGGGGACTCCGAGGAGGAAAGAAGGGGGCGCAAGCTAGAGCCAAGAAGGAGAGCATATGGTTGGCCCTAGCAATGCTATCAGAGGCCCTCCTCTCAGATAAGGAAGACTGCCAGGACAGTCCACCTGGCCCCTTAAACACCAATAGAGGATCAGGGGGGGCTTAGTGGGGACCCCAACCCAAGAGAGACAGAGGGCCCAAAGAAAACCAGGAGAGCTCGGGAATCGGGTCACAAGCCACCCAACACCCATGAAATGTGAGGGAGGACCCCCCCCCAGACAAACGCATAGTAAGAGAAGGAAGGAACCCCCCTCGAGGTACTCATCTGAGGAGTCAGATGGAGCCTCAGAGGGTGAGGACCTGATCAGGTGAACCACACCGACCAATGACTCAGTGGGGGACAATGATGAGGCTGCAGCATTAGGCAGAGAAGATAGGGAACTCTCTGACTCTGATACCTCCAAACCAGAGATAACGGGTAGGATCTTCCAAGGGGAAAATTTTCATACCTCTTGATCAAAGCCTTGGCAGCACTAGAAATCCCATCTCCAGTTACCCAGCAGGACAACACAGAGGACCCCCACGTGCCAAAAAATGAAAAGGTGGCGGCCCTAATGCCCTCAATCAAGGCAAAAAGACCCCTCTTCCCATTCCCAAAGGCCTTCTAGAACCTAGTGGCCAAGGAGTGGGATAAGCCAGCCTTGGGTAGGAGGGGCATGGTTGCAGCACAAAGATTCTATAACTTTCCTAAGGATGTGCTCGACAGGCTGAAGACCCAGTAGTCGACCAGCCAGTGGTCTCTATGGTCTCTAATTCATTGGTGCCCAAAGAAGGGGAAGGGTCCCTTAAGGACCCAGATGAGAAGAGGGCGGATGGAGCTTTAAGGAAATCGTATGAAGCCTCGGCCCTGGGGATCAGGGTGTCTCTAGCCATGGCTCTGATATCTAGGACTGCCATCATCTGGTAGCAAGAGTAATGGAAACAGAAGACCTGGACACCAAATCCCTTCACAAAGCGTTCAACAGGATTCAACACGCGTTGCACTTCATCGCCGACGCATCTCAGGCTTCCCTGACATTCGCAGCAAGAGCAACGGGAGCAACTAACCTGGCTCGAAGATCACTCTGGGTCGAACAATGGGATGCCGATGCCCAGTCCAGAAATGCCCTAGCAACCGTACCTTTCAGAGGATCCAAGCTGTTCAGCAAGAAAGCGCTTAAAGACATTCTGGTGGAGACAAAAGATACGAAGCAGGCCATGCCTTCAGCAGGCCGGAAACAGGACAACACCCAGGCCCACAACCCAGTACTTTAGTTCCTTTTGTCACTTTAGGGGTAACAGAAGAAGGGCCGACTACCATTCCTCCAGACCAGCATGGTCTAGAACCAACTACGTCATATGACACACACCCTTTGCCAACTCATCTTCCAGTCACAGAGGAGGAACCCAGCCACAGAGGGGCTCCTCCCACCAACAGTCCTGACTCGGAAGTGAACCCAGTGGGCGGAAGGCTGTCACAGTTTCTAGCCTCTTGGTTGACCTCCACCATGGACAGGTGGGTCCTGGAAACCATAGCCAATGGTTACAAGGTGGAGCTCAACACAAGACCAAGGAACCGATTTCTTCCTGCCTCAGTCCCATCCAACCAGCAGAAAGCAAGGAACCTCAGGACAGCCATAGACCAGCTACTGGAGATAGATGCCATAGAAGAAGTGCCAAGTACACAACATTTCTCAGGGGTGTACTCCTACTTCTTCACAGTACCCAAAAAGGACGGGAGCCTAAGGTCAGTCTTAGACCTAAAATTCACAAACTCCTTTGTTACCTACAAGCATTTTCAGATGGAATCATTATCGTCAATAA
The DNA here is from genome assembly GCA_030847615.1 of Gambelia wislizenii. Taxonomy (NCBI): domain Eukaryota; kingdom Metazoa; phylum Chordata; class Lepidosauria; order Squamata; family Crotaphytidae; genus Gambelia; species Gambelia wislizenii. The sequence goes on along the minus strand of JAUMIR010000001.1, from coordinate 284,218,420 downwards.
GGGAGGCAGTCCAGGAAGGCGACTTCCTAGCTTCTCTAGACCTGTCAGAAGCCTATTTCCACATCGGGATGGACACAGACAGCAGGCAGTTCCTCAGATTCACATTCGGCGTAGAACACTATCAGTTCAAAGCACTCCCCTTCAGCCTCTCGACGGCGCCGAGGGTGTTTACCAAGGTGATGGTGGTGCTGATAGCACACCTATGTTCCAGGGGGATACATCTATATCCCTACCTAGACGACATCCTACTGCGAGCACCTTCGGAGGCCAAGGCACAGCAAGACATACAAGAGATGATCAGCTGTCTGCAAAACCACGGCTTCATAATAAACTTCAAGAAGAGTACGCTCACCCCGTCACAACAGATAACGCATCTAGGAGTACAACTCGACATAGTGGACTATTCTGTCACACTATCAAAGGAAAGACAAGAGGTACGCCAAAGAGAAGCAAGGGAAGCAAGCAAAAAACAAAGAGTTCCAATCACATCGTTAGCACATCTGTTCGGCTTGATGATCTCAGCAATCCATGTGGTGCCATGGGCCAGATTCCATTCCAGGCCCCTACGGGCATTACTCCTTCCACACCAGGAATGAATAACAAGAAGGGAAAGCTTCCAACTAGATGTTCCACACACACTGAAGCTCTCCCTTCAGTGGTGGCTTCACGAGGAGAAACTCGCCAAGGGCTCACCACTGACTATCAGCCACCAGGTAGTGGTCACGTCAGACACAAGCCTCAGAGGATGGGGAGCCCATTGCTTGGATCAAGTGGTTCAGAGGAACAACAACACAACATAAACTGGTTGGAGCTCAGGGCAGCATGATTAGTCCTGAACCCCTTCTCACCCTTGCTGCGGGACCATCACGTCCTACTACTGACAGACAACATGACGACACATTCCTACATAGCGAGACAAGGCGGATCAAGGTCGAGGTCCCTTCATGCAGAAGCAGAGGAACTTCTCATCTGTCGGCTCAACACCCACAGGGGGAGGCGAACACGCAAGCCGACTTCCTAAGCAGACACAAAGTGTCACCAGGAGAATGGGAACTCAATCAGGAAGCCTTCCTCCACATCCGAGACACCTTTGGGAAGATGTCAGTGGACCTCTCCGCGTCACCCAGAACATGAAGCTTCCCCGGTTCTTCTCATGATTTCCACACTAGGGAGCGGAGGGTGTGAACGCCTTGCGGTCCCCCTGGCCGAAAGGCCTGCAATACCTCTTTCTACCATTCCCACTGATAGGGAAGGTTTGCAGGAAAATTCAACAGGGGGGAGCCCAGGTGGTACTTGTTGCACCACACTGGCCACAGCGCCCGTGGTTCTCAGATCTGACAGAAATGTCAGTCGATACCTCACTGAGACTTCAGTCTCATACGGATCTCGTACACCAGGGACCAGTCAAGCACCCCGATGTAGCTTGGCTACAACTGACGGCGTGGAGACTGAGCAGCAGGCTCTGAGGGAGTGCGGCTATGAGGACAAGGTAATAGACACAGTCCTAGCATCTTGTCACTCATCAACCAAGAGGATATACCAGGCCACCTGGAAGGTCTTCTCACATTGGTGTGCCTCAGAGAAGGTAAAGCCACTTAAGGCTATGATGCGTCATGTCCTGACCTTCCTCCAGAGAGGCCTTGAAAACAGCCTTCGCCCGAATATACTCAAGAGACAGGTGGCTGCCTTGGTGGCCTTCATCCAATCCTCACAGGGAGGCTGGATCTTGACTCACCCCCACATTAGAATGTTCCTGAGAGGGGCAACACTGCTTTCGCCACTGGTACACCACCGTTTTCCTTCATGGAGACTACTACTGGTACTCAGCCAGCTATCGCGGAACCCCTTTAAGCCATTGAGGAAGGTGTCACTACGCGTAATGTTGCTTAAGGTGGCTTTCCTGGTCGCCATCACATCAGCCAGGAGGGTATCAGAACTCACGGCTCTCTTGGTGAGGGAACACTTATGCACATTCAACGCAGATTCAGTCTGTCTTCGGCCAGACCCCTCCTTTCAACCCAAAGTCCTGTCATCATTCCATGTCTCACAGCAGATAGTTTTGCCATACTTCTGCCCCAAGCCATCTTACCCCACAGAGAAGTTATGGCACAACCTGGATGTAAGGAGGGCGCTGAGGATTTACATCAAGCACACGTCCTCCTTTAGATGATGTGACTCTCTCTTCGTGTCCTTCAACCCAGCGGCTATGGGATCTCGAGTCTCGAGACAGACTATAGCGACATGGATCAAAGCATGCATCTTCATGGCGTATGACACAGCGAACACCCCGTGACCCTCAGGGGTAGTGGCACACTCAACTCGCTTGGCAGCCATATCAGCTGTGTTCTCAACAAACGCGCCCATATCCGAAATTTGTAGGGCAGAGACATGGAGTACCCCGTCCACCTTCATCAGGCGCTATAAGGTGGACAAATGTAGGTCAGCAGAAGCCACCTTTGGAAGAAGGGTGCTTCACGAGGTGACACACCAATAATACCTGAGACGTAACCAACAGCAGTCACCCCGCCATAGGGCAACTTAGAGCTTGGATATCTCCCAATCATGATGGATTGTTCCTGCCACCTCACCCCTGCAGAATGTTACATTGGGTACTTACCGTGAAGGTACTTTCTGTAGGGTAGGTGGCAGGAACAATCCGACCCACCCTGTGACTGCAGTAAGCAGTTGGTTACCCAGTTGCGTCCGCACTTGGGGTTATGTACTAACTTGTGATTTGTCTCCAGTAGGTAGGAGTTTTCATTCTACTTACAGGGCTTGGCTAGTCAGTGAACTGGCCTGGTGGAAAGGAGGAGGAGAGGACAAAGATTTGAATTTCCAAGGGCTCATCACTACTTCCTGCTTCAAGCTGAGCAGTCCTAGTTTCCCAATCCAGAAAGTCCCTTCACGGTAAGTACCCAATGTAACAATCAATCAGCCTTTTTACATTTACACCCAAATACTGTTTCCCTTCTCCCAAATTTTTAATCTGCAACTTTTTACCAAGTGCTTGAGGGAACGCTTTCACTTTTTCATCTGTTTTAGCAATCAAACACAGATCATCCACAAACACAATTAAAATTTCACAAGTTTGATGACTACTCCTTGTGTGCATGCAGGGATCAGCAACACATTGCTTAAAACCAATAGCTACCAAAGCATGATTCAAACCATCATTCCATTTTTTGGCAGATTGTTTTAAACCATAGATTGCCTTTTTTTAAACTTGTACACTTGATTTGGGTTCTTAGTTTGAAACCTAGGTGCTTGCTGCGTATAAATGGTTTCTTTCAACTCAGCATTCAGATATGCTGTGCCAATATAAAAGTGTTGCACCTTAAAATTGTTCAGACTAGCCACAGACAATGCTACTCTGATACTTTGAGCCCTTGCAGTAGGTGCAAAAGTCTCATCATATGAAGAATATTTGATTTGTGAAAACCCTTGTGCAACTAATCTGGCATTGTATATGGTTTCACCAGAATGCAGCTTTTTCTTTTTATATACCCATCTGCACCCAACAGTTTCTTGCCCTGGTGGCAAATCAACCACATCACAAATTTTGTGCAAAGACATTGAATCCATTTCAGATTGCATAGCAGACTGCCATTTTTTCCTTTCCTTTTGAGGCAATTGCAGAACTTGATTGTAATTGTTAGGCTCACATGTGATTTGGCATACCCTTACAGCATTCTGCACTGTAAATCTCTGAGGTGGAATGTGTTTTGTTTCACTGCTTGATCTTCTCGCCATAAAAAATTGAGTAACCTCCACTTCCTCACTGTGGTGAGCTCCTCCATTGCTGCCACTCCTGTTTAACCTCAGCAGGGCTTCTAGCACCAGACAAAGCCTGCTCTGGCATCTGGGGCAGCTCATGCGCATTTTCACTAACAGGCAGAAGCACTTCAGGATTAGAATGCACTTGGCGCCAATTACTATGCTCCTCAAACTGAGCATTTCTGGAAATTATAACCTTGCCATTTCCAAGTGCGAACCTATATACCCTTTGAGCCAGTTTCGTATCATAAGAAGTGTAATTTCTGAGCTTTAGGCGACCCCTTTCTACCTGTAGCTTTGGGAATGTGCACCAAAGCATAGCTACCAAAAATTCTCAGATGTTTGACTGATGGCTTCCCGCCATACAGCATGAAATACCACAGAGTTCCACAGCCTGTTGTGAATGTGAGCTGTGAGCATTGATTCAGTTCTGGTTTCACTTTTGGCCTATTTTTAGTCTTGAGGGGGTTGGGGTGGAGTGGTATGAAGCAAAACAAATGAAAAGGAGGCAGTTTTGCACCATGGCGGGTAATTTCAGGCAAATTTTTGCCCCCTTAAAAAAAAAACATTGGTGTCTTTGGGTCTTGGGAGCCACAGAATAGTACTTGGGGCCACATACAGCCCATGGGCCACACTTTCCCTCTCACAGTGTTGAAAAACCACCATTATCCTCTTTGGTTTGGTTGACTCATGAACATTCAATACTGACTACTCTCCTTTATTTGTGCTTCTGAAGTATGGGAGAGCTTGCTCTATATTCTTGGTCCAGTATGCTTTTAAACTTGCATTCAGAGGTCAGTTTTATGTTAGATATTGTCTTTTTATATACACAGCTGTGGGTCCCTGCATATTTAGAGTTAACAGGAGACTGTTGTCACCATCAGTTGCTATGTGATTATATATAAAATATTTCCAAAACTCTTAGCTCATATGTGTAGGCTACACCATCAAGGGAAAGTGTGGCATCTCTTTTTAAAGAGCTGATGCCTTGTGTGGAGAACACAAGATGCATGCAGTTCAGCTCTGAGAATTCCTGCTCCAGGGCTGCATATGTCATTTTCAAGTTAGTGTTATGGTTTGTAGATTTCCAATTACATAAAAAACACTTCTTATTCAATTTATATCACAGATAGTTTATTTATACCCCAGCTTTCTTAACCAAGAGTACAGGACAGCTAAAAGCCTGCATAGACAGTTGTTTTATGTATGGTTTTAACTGCCCTGGATTTCTATGAGGTAGAGAAAGGGACTGGCAAAACCACTTCTGATGGTTCCTTGCCTAAGAAAACCCTATGAAATTCAGGAGCTGCCATAAGTCGACAAGCACGCACACACGTGCACACACACAGATTGAAATGAAATAATCCACATCTCCTATTTGAAACTGAAGATATTTACGTTAAACTGTCATATGCTGAACATATGGGCTGTGACATGTCCATGTTTCATAGCTATGCAGCTGAATGGAGAGTATCAAACTTGTAGTGGTTTCATTTTGGTTCCCTGTCAATGTGACATAATATCAGAGATTTCTCTAAACACATATTTGTTCAAAGTAGGATTTGGAAAGTTTACCTCCCCTGTGTAACCTGCTAGATCACAGTTTTGTGATATTAAGTGGCAATTTAAATGCACATACCTCAGGCTAAATGGAGAGGCTTTTGTTCTCAGTTTTCCCAGAAGAATTCTCATTCTGTTTTGGTCAGGTTTGGTCTGTTCATGTACCAGAGAGTTTCTAGAGTGAAAGATGTCCGCTACTCCCTATGTTAAGAATCTGTCAGCACTGACCAGTTCCTCTTCATTCAAAAGATCTTGTGTGCGGTATTAGAAACAATAAAATAAAAACCACCAGTTATCCACTTCTGGAGATGAATGACAAATGTGTTGGAGTTATCTCATTCCCTAGCCTATGACAGGCTAGGCTGCAGGAAAACTGTTGGGCAGATTCACACCCTGAGCAACTTCTTCAAATGGTATTCCTGCTTCTTGCACTGGCTGGCATTAATTACACCTTTACTATGAATAGAGGGCTTGTCTATACTGGCTGCTTAATCTGGGGCCAGCCCAGAGCATTATGCTCCAGACTGACCCTAGATCAACCATGATGGCAGCTACATGCACCAGGCTGAATCCAGTATGACGGCGCATCATTGTCCACATGGGCCAGCTGGGCCAACACCTCTTGTTCCCAGTTCTCCTGCTGCCCTGCCAGCCAAGCAGCTCCCTGTGTGAGCCTGGCCAGTGGCACTGCCTCTGCTGAGGTCAGAATGGGTTACCCAGACATGTGATCAACAAGGAGGAGGTTACTCTACCTCCTCCTTGTTGATCACACAGGCGCCCCATTTCTGCCCTCAGTAGAAGCAACCACACCAGGCTGCTTGGCTGGCGAGGCGGCAGCAGTGGGAGCACAGGGAAGGGGGATGGATCTTGTCTGAGCTGCAACCTCCTCACAGGCAGGAGCTCTGTGGAAAGCCTGCCTGGCATGCCACTGCTTCTGCTGAAGGCAGAACAGGGTGCCCATGCAGTCAACAAGGAGGGGGTAGAATGACCCCCTACTTGTTGATCACATGTCTGAGTGCCCCGTTCTGACCTCAGCAGAAGCGGTAGTGAACAGGACAGGCTTTCCATGGAGCTTCTGCTCTTGAGGAGGTGGCAACTCAGACAAGATCCATCCCCTTCCCTGTGCTCCTTCTGCTGCTGCCTCGCCAGCCAAGCAGACCAAACCCTGCCTGTCAATGCTGGTCCTTCTGATGAGAGCAGAACAGGGGACCCACATGATCAACAAGGGGAAGGTAGATCAACCACTTCCTTGTTGAGCATATGTCCAGGTGCCCATTTCTTTCCTCAGGAGAAGCAGTGGTTCATCAGGCAGGCTTTCCACATTGCTTGTGAGGAGGTGGTGGCAGTGGCTCTGAAGGCAGGCCATCCCCTTTCCCTGCACTGCTCAATGCAGGGAAGGGCAATGGTGCAGCTTTTGGCATGTGGACATCTGTATCTGCTGAAGTAGACCCAGCCCAGCTGTTCACATGCCAACAGAACCCGAAGCTATGCCCAGGGTTCTGGGAAACAGCGGCCTTTTCCCTGACTTTGTTTAGTGCAGGACAAAGTTGGGTTGACAAAGTTGGCAAATGCCAGAGTTGGGCCAAAAATCCAGACTCTCCCCAGAAGTAGCCATACGTCATCTGGGCTGCCAGAAGCAGATTCAATGTGAGTACAGCATTTTTCAGCAGTGTAGACACATTTTTCTTGCTTTCTCAAGGAGATAGTAAAGGAATGCTCAAAGCATGGCATGTTGACTCTCAAAGCAGGTGTTTGTAGATACAGAACTGTCAATATGTTTGTGGTGATGTTTTCCAAGGATGAGAAAAGTACTGAGATAACCTTTTCAGACTGGGGGATAGACAGACTCCTATAAATTGCTTCATTCTTCATTGTAATTTTTAGATAGTTATAATTTATCTTTTTAGTCTCTTGGCAACTTAACATTTTAATATAGGTTATTAGCCACTTTGGGCTCCTGTGAGGAAAGATAGGATATAAATCCGATCGTATGAATTATCAAAGATACCCTCAAAGTAGTGAACCCATTCGTTCAGCTGGAATGAGTTCCCATCTAGCTTGTTCAAAAATTGCATATAAATCAGAGGTGGATTGCAGTTCTGATAATCCCCTACCATTGGTGGTGCTGCTGGCTAGGGCTGTCAGGAATTGTAGGCCAGAAAACATCTGGCAGACCACAGTCACTTGTTCCAGATGTGGAGTTCAGTATATGTGGGACAGAACAGAAGCATCTAGAACTCTGTAAGATAAATGCCATGAAATGGTTGCCTTGCTGGGGTTGAGTTAAAAACTGTGAATAATATCCTGTATCCATGTAATAGCCAAGAACAAGTTTAAAGTTTAATGTATATAAAGTGTTTTAGTTTATGTATGTATATGTTTAGCCATATCAAATTATTTTGGAGGGGGTTATTGGGAACACTTGTCACTTTAAACAAGGCTAAAATACTTTGTATGGCTGGGAAGGGTGTGTAACACCAGATATTAGCCCTGTGTAATCACCACTGTATATCAGAGTGCTAAGACCCAGAGTTTGTATGGGTTGTAGTAGTAGTGGGTTGGCGTGAGGTGAGTTGTGAGCAAGAGGAGTTACTGTGTGTATTTACTGAGAGTAGTGAGTTAACTATACTTGCATTATATCAGACTGTTGCAGAAAGTCAAAGGAGTGTTTGTATATTGTATAGATTCTGCAACAAGAAGATAAAGAGCCTCCAAGGACTTTGGAAGAACCCAACTGTGTTTTTGCTTCATTTCAAAGTTGGTCAGTGCCATATCGCCAAATACTGCTAGAGGGTTCTGTGCTTCCATGCTCTGCTGTTAATAGCTACTGTTGGGGACAAGCACCTCAGACAGTGCTGATAGTTAGCTTCTCAGTGGGCCTAGTTTTTGACATTTGTTGCTGCACACCTTGCAGGACATAAGAGAGCCAACAAATAAAACCTTTGCAACATGGTCCCTCAGATTATATCCTAGAAAGGTACCGTATTGGATTGGATCAATAACTGCTGAGAGTTCCTGAAGACTCAACAGGGTCACACTTTTGAATCTTTTCTTTATCATAGGCCATCCACCAAAGCAGAGTAATCTCAGGTGCCCCTCCAAAAAGGACACGTGCATTGACTAAAACAGATCAAAAGAACTTGGGAGGAGTAGCTAATACCCAAGAGGACAGGATCAAAATTCAAAATGACCTGGATAGACTGGAGAGCTGGGCCAAAGCTAACAAAATGAAATTCAATACAGAGAAATGTAAGGTACTACACTTAGGGCGGAAAAACGAAATGCATAGATATAGGATGGGGGAGACCTGGCTGAACGAGACTACGTGCGAAAGGGAACTAGGAGTCCTAGTAGACCACAAGTTGAACATGAATCAACAGTGTAATGCGGCAGCTAAAAAGGCCAATGCGATTTTGGGCTGCATCAATAGAAGTATAGTGTCTAGATCAAGGGAAGTAATCATGCCGCTCTATTTGGCCTTGGTCAGGCCTCATCTAGAATACTGTGTCCAGTTCTGGGCACCACAATTCAAAAAGGATATTGACAAATTGGAACGTGTCCAGAGGAGGGTAACTAAAATGGTGAAAGGTCTGGAAACCATGCCTTATGAGGAAATACTTAGGGAGCTGGGTATGTTTAGCTTGGAAAAAAGACAGTTAAGGGGCGATATGATAGCCCTGTTTAAGTATTTGAAGGGGTGTCATGTTGAGGATGGAGCAGGCTTGTTTTCTGCTGCTCCAGAGATTGGAACATGGAGCAATGGATGCAAGCTCCAGGAACAGAGATTCCACCTCAACATTAGGAGGAATTTTTTGACAGTAAGAGCTGTTCGGCAGTGGAACGCACTCCCTCGGAGCGTGGTGGGGTCTCCTTCCTTAGAGGTCTTTAAACAGAGGCTGGATGGCCATCTGTCAGGGATGATTTGATCATGATTCCTGCATGGCAGGGGGTTGGACTGGATGGCCCTTGTGGTCTCTTCCAACTCTACAATTCTATGAACTTCTTTTCATGCAAGACTTGTGGAGCTGGTTACACTGTATAGCATCTACCAGCATTGTTGCTCACATGTTATCGACAGAGGGGGCCACTGAATACATGTTCCCTAAACACTGGTTTATTCATCAGCTTAGCAATTTTTTTGCAATAATTTTTGAACTTACTGAGTTCAAAAGCTTGTCGCTCATGGCACAATCAAAATGTAGGCTAATCTGTTTTCAACATCAAGGCTGAAAACAGCCTCAGGACATCTGGAGTAACAATCATTGACACCTCTGAGTGCTCTTCCCTCTCAGGAGTGTTAATCACAGACATCTGGAATTAGAGAGGAGGATTTCACAAATAGAAACTGCTACTTCTCCCTGACCCCTTGTGTGATGAAAATTAGCTGCTGCTGAGAGACTCTGAAGGTCTCATTTACAGTTCCTATGGGAAGCAAAGAGCTATCTTTGCACTGAGTGTGAAAACAGGTACATGCATGCATCTGGGAAACCTGGACCAATCAGTTTCTCCAAATTTGCATGTGTTAGCATCTAAAGATGAATGTGTGTGCATATTATGCTGCTAGACTTCGTGTGCTGTAGAAAACTCCAGTTTATATACTGCATGCTATCATATGTATTAATACCCTGAGTCATTTCGGGATGTTGTGCCTGGAATTCTAGTGTTAGCTTACACTAGCACAACCTATGTTATGTTAGTGCAGATTTTTGCAGTAGGTTGTGGCAGTGGCAGGGGAACAACAGAAAAGCTGTCTCCATCACCATTAAAAGCTGCCCTGCTGGCTTCCAAGCCCAGTGCCCACAGCCATTTTACTCCTGCTGCTGTGCTACCCATTTCCATCCTGTTGCCTTCAAATTGCCTGTCGACCCCATGAATTTCATAGGATTTTCTTACGCAAGGAATACTCAGAGGTGATTTTGCCAGTTCCTTCCTCTGAAATACAGCCCACAGCACCTGGTGTGTGTTGATGGTATCCCTTCCAAGTACTAACCAGGACTGATGCTGCTTAGCTTCCAAGATAAGATTTGGTGCCTTTAGGGTATTGAGGGCTACCAGACAACAGGACAGAGGCCTAACTTTGCTTCTAAGGAGAGAGGAATTAGCCACGTTGGGTAGCTATATAGAGCTGGAGGTGAGAGGCATAGAAGGATGACAATGTGATGCACCAATAACACACTCAAATTTAACTCAACAAGATTTCTTTATTGAGCAAGGCAATGTGTTCTAGTAACATGTAAAAGCCAGAACTAAAGCTATCCCAACCACAGTTAATAGATAAACCCATCCAGTGTGAAAACGGTATGCAGAGGGAAGAGGGGGGAGAGATGCGTCCAGGTGGCGGCCTTGAAGTCTCCAGAGCAGAAACACTCCCAGTCTAAAGGCGGGCTGGCTGCATTCCAGGAACTGAGAGGCCCAGGCAGGGAAATCAGTCCAGGAACCAAACTCATGTCAGGACCTTCCATGGATTCTACTCTAATACCCAGAATCCAGGGGAGGCCATGACATACCACCCCTCCAAAGAGAAACTCTTCCCTCCAAGCCCTAGCACCCACTCCACAGAAATAGGACACAAAGCAAGAGCCCAGACTGAGAATGACAATCAACCAGGCTTATTAGGGAAGCGGGCATGGAACTTCCTTAACAAGCGAGGAACCCAGATATGTTCAACATTGACCCATGCAGCATGACCCGTAGGCAGATGTTTCCACTTTACAAAGTACTGAAGCACCCCCCTGTGTTTTCAAGAGTCCTGCACATCAGAAATTTCAAAATGTTGACCGTCACCCACCATGATGGGGCAGGGAGCCTCAGGGGCTGGATGATGTAGATCTGGAGAGCGTGCAGGCTTGAGCAAGCTAGAGTGAAACACAGGATGGACATTACGATACAGTTTTGGCAAAGACAATTCAAAAGCTACAGAATTGATAACTCTAGCAATAGGAAAAGGTCCAATGTAGTTCAGACCCAGCTTCTTCGAAGGGTGAGGGCTCTTCAAGAACTTTGTGGAGAGATCTATACCAGATCTTCCACAGCATAATGGGGCACGGGGTCCCACTTTTTATCAGTTTGCTCTTTGTAGCGAGCCTTTGCAAACTCCAAGGCCAACACCACTTTTGGCCATGCCTCCCTAATCTTAGTACTTCACTGACTCACAGAAATTGGGTCTTTGGAATCCCCTTCCCCCATGGACAGAGAGTCGAAGTCCTGTCCGGGGACAACCTTAAATGGAGATAGGCCAGTACTTTGGTGCATAGTGTTGTTGTACGCCACCTCTGCAAAAGGTAGCAAATCCACCCAGTCAGATTGCTGAAAGTTGATATAACACCTAAGGTACTGCTCCAAAACCTGGTTCAAGCGTCCACTCTGTCCATCTGTCTTTGGATGATGGGAACTACTCATCCCTAGTTCAATTAAGTTAAACCGGTAAAAGAAGCTAGCCCACCAAATTTGCTTGGGGTTCAAACGGCGTGGGGTTTTCAAAGCTTCTAAATTTTTGTGATCCTTCCAAACCTCAAAAGGTTGGGAGGATCCTTCCAGTAGGTGGCACCAGGTCTCCAATGCTACGTTGATAGCCCCTGCTTCTTTCTCCCACACTGGCCAATTTCGTTGGGTTTCATTAAACTTCTTTGACAGGTACGCACAGGGTCTGAACTCCCCACCCTCATCCTGTTGTAACAACACCCCCCATCGCCACACCCAAAGTGTCCACTTGAACCACAAAAGGCTGTTCAGGGTTGGGGTGCTTGAGAATGGGCTCAGAGGTGAAGAGCTTTTTCAGCTTCTCAAGCGCCATTTGGCATTGGTCAGTCCACACAATCTTTTGGGGAGGCTTTTTGCCCTTCCCCTTCCCAGTTCGTTTCTTTTCTCCCAGCCCTTTGGTTTTCAACAGATCAGTAAGGGGTAAGGCAACCTCAGCAAAGTTAGGGATGAAGGATCGATAAAAGTTAGCAAACCCCAGGAAGCTCTGCAGCTGTTTCCTGGTTCTGGGAGCCTCCCCTGCGAGAACTCCTTTGACCTTCTTGGGGTCCATTTCAACCCCCCTGCTAGAGATGTGGTATCCCAAATAATCCAAGTGAGTTTGGTGGAATTCACATTTCAACAATTTTGCATACAAATGGTCCCCCCCCCCAGTTTACTAAGCACTTTCTTTACCAACTTAACATGGGGCATATAGTCCTCCGAGTAGATGAGCACATCATCCAGATACACCAGTACCCCTTTGTACAAAAATTCTCAAAGCACATCATTAATCAAATTCATGAAAATTCTGGGACCTCTCACTAACCCAAAGGGCATCACGCAGAATTCAAAGTCTCCCCAACTGACAATTAAAAGCAGTTTTCCATTCACCCCCTTCCTTGATCCGCACACTATAATATGCCTCCTGCAAGTCCAATTTGGTGAATATTTTTCCTTTAGCCAAATGGGCCAAAATAGCCTTCATTAATGGGAGAGGGTACTGATTGATGACACTGACAGCATTTGACGATCTGTAATCAGTGCAAAGACAGAGAGGAATCACGTTTGCGTCTGAATAACACTTGGGCCCCCAAGGGAGAAATCATAGGTCTGATGAAACCCCAGGCCAGATTCTTATCTATAAACTCCTGGAGTGCATCTATCTCTGCCAGGGTCATGAAATAAATTTTGGGCTTGGGCAGTGCTGCCCCTGAGACTATCTCAATGGCACAGTCAAATGGCCTGTGGGGGAGGTAATGGGGCCGCGGAGCCAAACTGGGCATTTTCGCTCCTTCTTCCCACCTTCCTTGAAGGTGGGGGAAAGGGGCGAATCTAGTGGTTTGGCTCAGCGGCCCCGATTCCCCTGTCTGGGCTCTCTTCCAAAGGGAGCCCAGACAGAGGTAATGGGGCCGCCAAGCCAAACTGGGCATTTTCGCCTCTTTCCTCCACCTTCGAGTCAAGTTTGACTGGAAGGTTGAAGAGAGGGGCGAATGTTGCGGCTGGCTGGCTGGCTGGCTGGCTGGCTGTGAGAGCCCTGCCAGCTGATCCTGTTTGCTTTCCCAACTCACGAGAGGATCAGCTGGCAAGGCTCCCCCAGCTAGTCAGCCAGCCAGCCAAATTGGGGTGGTGGTGGTCTTATATAGCAAATATATGCCAAACCCTAGATCTTTGGTTGAAAATTGGGGGGTCGTCTTATATGCCCAGTCGTCTTATACGTCGGAATATACGGTACATACAAAAGGTGAGGTGTATATCCACCCACAGAAATCTGCAGAGGCTTTTAGTAAATATTTGTTTCCCTGGGAGCTTCTAATAATCTCTTCTCATCAAATGTTGTGAAAAAGTGGAAGCAAGATGCTGTTGGTACTGGTGAACACTGGAAGCAGGTGTCTATCTTGTTAGGATTCCAGGCTCAGAATGAGCAGTGATTTCCAGTTGTTGCCTCCTCCCATACTGACGTGAAGACCTGTGGAGGCTTGTGGACGACTGCTTCCAAGATTGAAGAGATGCCTTTTATACTCTCTTTTCTGCCTCTTATTGCACTCAACTGCTGTTGCAAGATGATTGCTATACTAAGACTGTGCGTTCCCTTTATTCTGGCACAAACCAAATAGGCTTGCATTAACTCTGTTTCCTTTTTTTTTCTTTCTCTTGAAATAGCTTAAAATGTGCCCTTCAGCCCATCAGACGGTCTGCCTTGCATCATCAGATCTTAAAAGAATGCCCTTGACGTGTATAGCTTCCCAATTTCTGACTTCCCATTTCCCTAGTACCCTCCCTTTTTTCTTATTGCAGGGAAAGGGTAGGGAGCCACATTAGCTCCTCCAGGAGGCATTGGAAGGCCACACCCTCCCACTGTACACCCTCCTCCCAAATTAAAAGGTTTTGTCCCCAAATGCTCTCTAGGACCATGAGGCATATTTTGCAATGCCTTCTACATTTTTAGGTCCAGAGAAGTGTGGGGGTTTTTTGGTGTGTTTTTTTTTTTTAAGATTCAGTGTGGTGTATTGGTTTGAGTGTTGGACTACAACTCTGGAGACCAGGGTTCAAATCCCTCAAAAAAAGGCCAAAGCAACCCCCCACCAAACAAATTGTGCCAAGAAAACCCTGTGATAGGTTTGCCTTAGGGACACCGTAAGTTGGAAATGACTTGAAGGCACATAACAAGGACAAGGACAATAAGAAGTACTTTTTGTGCTTCACTTCCTGTTTCTTAAAAGGACATCTCCTGAGCCTTAAATGACTCCATGTGGCTCAACTCTTTGACCCCAAGTTGGGCCTGGAGGCTGTATGCAGCCCACAGGCCATATTTTGCCCACCCAAGCTTTACTAAGTGAATTCTAATTTCCTGCTCTTTTCTTTCTCTTAACTGTGTTATTGCTATAGGAATAGATTGCCAGCCTAGAGCTAGGGTACTAATAGAGTTAATCAGAGAGCTAGCATTGTGTAGAGGTTTGAGCATTGGGCTATGACTCTGGAGACCAGGGTTTGAATCCTTTTTGAGCCATGGAAACCCACTGGGTGATCTTGGGAAAGTCACACACACTCAGCCTCAGAGGAAGGCAAAGGCAAACCCCTCTGAACAAATTTTGCCAAGTACACCCTATGATTGCCTTAGAATCTATATGCAAACAAACCATAGTAATCCCATAATAACTGAAAACTAATATTGGCCAGGAGAAAGGGTAATTAAATGTAATCAATCATATATCATGAAAATCCTTATTATAGGTTGTATTCACTTGTTTACATATACCCAAACAAATATTATTGAATCCTTACTTATTCTGACAACAGAAATACCTAATTAGTACATTGCAACATTACTGAATATATAGTATTCCAGTTGGTAGTATTGTCTCATACAAAATGGTAAATACCAATCCATGTGTCCAATTAATCTCTGAAAATCTTCCAAGGCAAGCCTTTCAGTAGAGAAAACCTTTCAAAAGTAGTCAGTAGTAGAAGCTTTCATGGGCAATCATTAATGGCCAAAGCAAGCCTTTCAGTAGAAGAAGCCTTTCAAAAGTAGTTCAGTACTACATAAATTATACTATTTGTATAAATTGGTGATACTGGGTGCAACAGGGCTACCCATGGCCACTCCTTTAATTTGTAAAGAAAAATAATTATCAAAATGGAAATATTTTTTCTCAAAAATAACATCCAATAAACACATCAGAAAATGTGTGGGTGGAATTAAATGATTTCAGTTTTGATACATGACCTCTTTGGAACACCATTTCATTCACAATGTTAATGCTAATCCTCTCAGTGAACACCCTTTGTTTTACTGTAGATTTACAGAGGATGCATTTACTTTATTTTCTAACTTATGTTTGGCTGAACAGTTTTTTGAATGGGTTAATGGTATTAATTTTCATATCAAATTTACTTATGCACATAGAGCCTGCATTCCGTTTTTGGATGTTCTTGTTCGTATTGAAAACCACACTATTAAGGTTTCTAATGATAGAAACCCACAGATAAGAATTCTTTACTACATTTCAAGAGTTGTCACAGTCATTCTTTAAAAACCAACATTCCATTTTCTTAGTTTTTGAAAATTAAGAGGAATTGTTCCTCATAGCATGATTTTTTTTCAGGAATCCACAATTCTTTACTAATCAGTTTTTGGACAAATGTTATTCCAGAGATATTAGTACTCATTCCTTGGAGAGAGCTCATAGGATCACACGACAGAATCTTTTTGCATCCAAATCTAAACTTCTACAGGCAACATATTTTGGGCTTTAACCTTTTCCCCTTTGTCACACCACATCAAGAAGATAATAAACAAACCCTGGCATTTGGTTTGTTTGAGGGCTGTGAGACTCATCCAACAGTTGCCTATTATCATACTCAAAATTTAAAAGACAAACTAGTGCATTCAGACATGCTGAATTGCAACCCAAAAATTTGTTCAGGTCCATGAGGACATTTTCCTTGTGGACACTGCTCTTTTAAGTTGGCTTTAAAAACCCAAAGTTTAGTGGACCCGCTATCCAAAAGGGCTTTTAAGCTTCATGCATTTTCAAATTGTCTGTCTACCAATGTTATTTACATATTAATTTGCACCTGTAATAAGCTCTATGTTGGAAACTTCGCCAAACAGTTGAAATCCAGGATAATAGATCATCATCGTCGTTTAAAACACTCTGCTAGAGATTCACCTTTATATGAACTTTTTTTCAAACTGGTCACAGATATGATATTTTTGATATGATATAATGTTTTTGGAAAGACAAACTGCATACCCTTACTCCATTTAGGTTAAATGATAAACAGGATTTCAGTTGTTTTCTTTAAGGGGATTATAATTTCTCCACTCACATGTGGTTTCATTAGTCTTTCCTCTGTTCTTCCCCTATAGAGACAGGTGTGAAGTATTATTCATTGGCTCTATATTTTCATGATCTTTGCTGATAGTTTGCATGCAATTCCACATGCTTTGAGCTTCTGCTATGTGGGTGTAGGCATCATTTAGGAGATTTATGTTGTCCAAATGAATGTATGTATGTAATTTTCAGTTTAATTGTACTCAGTTAGGCTAGCTAAAAAAAAATCTGCATAGTATGTTGTTATGATTATGTTTCTAGGTAGCTGAGGAAGTCAAAGGATGAAATGAGGACTATAATTCCTGGGGTCTTTCATACTAGTGAAAGGTTCTACTACTGAACTACTTTTGAAAAGCTTCTTCTACTGAAAGAATTGCTTTAACCATTAATGATTGCGCCCATGAAAGGCGTCTACTGCTGAACTACTTTTGAAAAGTTTTCTCTACTGAAAGGCTCGCCTTAGGGTTGCCATAAGTCGAAAATGACTTGAAGGCACACAGCAACAAAGAGTTAATCAGATTCCCCGTTGAGAAAAGCTTGTAATAAAATGAAGTTGTCTATTTATTTCTAATCTTTGTCGGTGGGTTTTTACACATGTTGTTACAGTAGAGCACATGAGCTGTTGTAGGCACACCACATCATGCAAGTTTGTGTTGTCAAGAGTTAGAGACTGAACTTCATTATAAAATGGCCAAACAACTGCAGTGTCATGCTGAGTCATAATGTCTGACTCTATGAACTGCCTAGTCATGCCACAGCTACAGAAGGAGGGTTCTTATTGGTGTGTAAGATCATGTGATTAAGCTAATGCCCTGTAACTGTGTATATAAGAGAGCTCAGAACAGAGCTCACTCCTCTCCTTCTTGTGAATGCTGATGCCTGATGAAGCAGTTTGTCCTTCAATTGTAAATATTTGTACATATTGCAACTGTTTGACTTTGAAGGTAAAAGTGCCTCCTGCTTATTTGGACATCAAACACTCTGTGTGTGAGTATTCTTGGGAACGGGTTGCTACTAAGTCTGCTGAGATAGTTTTTTTTTTTTTTGCTTCTGCCAGGGATTGAGTGTCCTATCATCCCCTGACATCTGTGCCATGCAGATTACCTGAAAGGCCATATCACCCTATATCAGGAATAAGCAAAGTTTGGGCCACAGGCTGCATGCAGCCCCCAGGGCTGTTTTTTATGATCCCCACAGAACCCCCAGGGGTCAAAAAACTTTCTTGCAAAAAACCTTTTGGCTCCAGAATGCTCCCAAATGACCTCTTGGCGTGGGGTGCGTTTCTACCACATCTAGAGAGCCTCTGGACCATCCCCTAGGGATCAAAACAAATGTTTGCAAAAAAAAAAATCAAAAATGTTTTTTGTTGCAAAATGACCCAAAACACTCTCTAGGATGTCAGGAAGGCCCCCAAACATGGTGCAAATGTCCCTAGAGGGTGTTTGGGGGCACTTGGGGGGGGTAAGGCAGCCCCTTAGTCTTCCAGAGTTGCACACCCCTGCTCTGTATGAACCTATCCCAGACTTAAGATTGGATAAGATTGAACAGACTGTGTTCTGTTCTGGATGCCTCATTTTAAGAAGGATATAGGTAAGTTGGAGTAGGTTCAGAGAATGTCAGTATGGATAGTAAGAGGCATGGAGGATAAAACATATGAGGAAAGGTTGAAGGAGCTGGGGATGTTCAGCTTGGTGAAGAAAAGACAGTAGGGGACAGGACTGAACTCTTTAAAATACCTCAAGGCCTGTCACAGAGATGAGGGGAAAGGCTAGAGGGCAGGACCAGGTCTAATGGTTTGAAGATACAGGAAAGGAGTTTTTGACAGAAGATTAGAAGGAACTTCTTGAGGGTAAGAGCAGTTGGGTAAGGGAACCAATGATCTAGAGAGATGGTGGGGTCTCCTTCTCTGGACGTCTTCAAAAAGAGACTCAACAGCTACCTGCTGGGAATGCTCTAGCTGGAAATACTGCATTGAACAGGGGCTTGGACCTGATGGCACATGATGTCCCTTCCAACTCTTTGGTTCTGTGATCAGTCTCTCCACCATCACAGGCCCATCTAGCAAAGACATGGGAGGGAGCCTTGTCAGTGACTCTTCCCAGGCTCTGAAACTCCCTTCCAGTAAAAGCTAGGCTAGCTCCCTCTCTGCTCTTCTTTTGCTGGCAGATGAAGACCTTTTTATTAATTAGTTGTGGGCAGTCTTTCATATGGTGTGCATATGCTGTATTTTTATATTTATTGTTATGTTTTAAAATGATTTTACACGTTTCACAGGTAAAGGTGTTTTAATATGATAACGTGTTTAATTGTGTTTAACTTTTTTAATCAGCCGATTTTTAAACTTTATTTTATTAGAACCTTGTTGTAAACTGCCTTGGGTGCCATGTTTGGAGGAAACTGGACTATAAATTAAACAAACAGGCAGAAAAAGGCATTCAGCAACAGCATCCTTTTCCCGTGCTAGATGCCCAGGTTATTTTAGGCCCGTTATTGACCTAAAACTGATGAGAATTGCTTACACTGGAAGGGATAAATGATATAAGAGGTAAACAGAAGAGCAACTCAGTCTAGGATGAATTCAATTCATTGTATAGAATTTGCAGTGCTCATCTCTCCCGTTCGTATCTTAACGACAGTAATTGTACAGCTTCAACAGGCTATGTTTAAGAGGGTAACATTATACAATTATGCACACATGATAGGGAGATATTTTTCAGGGGAATAGGTTGTTACAGTCTTTAGCTTTGCTGAAGTGCCTTAGTGTAATTTAGTTCTTTATTTCTTTGAGAAGCAAAGATAATCTTACAAAGTAATTATGTTCTGAGTAGGTTGTCATCACAGAGATGTCACAGGAAAAAAAGGGAGTTCATATCCTATAAACATATTTGGAAGTAGAGAATAGTTTTTCTTACTCCTTTTTATTTACATAGAATTTAGTAGCAGAGTAATTCTGTTGATTCTGTGCTGCCATGGTAGTGCTTCACTAAAAAAAAAAAAGAAAGCCATCCATGCTGACAAAGTCCAATTGTGTGTTAGTTGTAAAAATATAACAGGTGAGGTAGCTCTTAGACTCCTTCGGTGTAAGGATTTATAAGCAGAAGCCTACTTAAACAGATTAGGAGATGTTAGTTACATACAAATGGGGTTTGTATATACTACAGAATAATAATACAGTGGGATTGGGAAGGCAGGAATAAAGATAACAGGAATTAATCATGGATAGAAATAAGGACTTTGTCAAAATGCAAATCTCTTGTGAAATAGTAATGGACAAGTGGTCTCTGCAACAAAATGCTACAGTGTGGAGTGGTCTTGATCACTGTGCAAATCACCTAGCTGGACATACCCCCTTCCAAAATGTTTCATTTCACTTCCCCTCCCATCAGTCCCTCAGTATTCCACACCCACCAACCATGCCCTGACCTCAATAATGGGCCTCTTTTGAGGCATCTACCTTCTGCTGGAATTCTTTAAAAAATCTTCAGATCTTGATGGTGCAAGGATCCACACATGGAATATTGGTATATATCAGGGTGGACAACATTTGAAGGCCCAAGCATTGCACAGACTTCCCCCTCCCCCCGCCAGACCTTGGAGGGCCACACACACACCCTCCAGCATCCTTTTGAGGTAAAAGACTTCCTCATGAGCTCTAGAACTGCCAGTGTGGTGTCATGGTTGGAGTGTTGGACTGGACTCTGGAAACCAGGGTACAAAATCCTTTCTCAGCCATGGAAGCCCACCTTGGGCAAGTCATGCTCTCTTAGTCTCAGAATAAGGCAAAGGCAAACACCCCTCTGAACAAATATTGCCAAGAAAACCTATGATAGATTTTCCTTGAGGTTTTTTCTGGGCTGTGAGACTGTCTTTGGAAGAGTTTACTTCTGACGTTTCGCCTGCATCTGTGGCTGGCATCTTCAGAGAATGGTTGGGTAGGAGTGTGTGTGGAGTTTATATACTGTGAACCCCTGTTGAGGAGTACTGTATATGTAAGTTTGTGTATTTGAAGGTTAGTTTCTGGGTATAGAAATGCAAGGAGGATTAGTGTCTGTTTGGCTAATGGTTGGTTGATGGCCCATTATCTGCTGGAAATCCCCCTGTCCCTGGGTGGAATTCCTTTGTAAGTGTTGAGTTTTGATTCTATTGTTTTTCAAAACTGGAAGCCAGATTCTGTTTACTTTTAGGGTTTATTCTTTCCTGTTGAAGTTGTCCAGGTGTTTGTGGATTTCAATAGCTTCTCTGTGCATTCTGACATGATAGTTGTTGGCCTGGTCCAGAATTTCTGTGTTTTTAAATAACATTTTGCATCCAGACACAAACAGCCAAAGAGACACTAATCCTCTTTGCATTTCTGTACCCAGAAACTAACCTTCAATACATAAATTTACATATACTCCCCAACAGGGGTTCACAGTATATAAACTCCACACACACTCCTACCCAACCATTCTCTGAAGATGCCAGCCACGGATGCAGGCGAAACGTCAGAACTAAACTCTTCCAGAACACGGCCTCACAGCCCAGAAAAAAAAAACCAAGGAAAATCTATGGATGCTGGCTGTCAAAGCCTTCGACTTCACATCCAACCCATGCTAGGTTAGCCTTAGGGTCACCATAAGTTGAAAATGACTTGAAGGCACACAAGAACATGAGCTCTAGGGACTGTGTTGGGCCACTGGAGGGAGGCATCCCTGGCCTTTTTTAGGCCCAGGAGATTATGCTTTCAAAATACCGTATATTCTGGCGTATAAGACGACCCGGCGTATAAGACGACCCCCCAATTTTAAGGTAAAATGCAGAGTTTGTGATATATTCGCCCTATAAGACGACCCCCCTCTTCCAACGCATAGACCCCGCATGCTCCTCCTGCGCTCCCTTCCAGGAGGGAGTGCAGGAGGAGGATGCGGAGGCTGTGCGCCCAAAAGGGGCACGTTCGCCCCTTCTCCCCACCTTCCAGGAAGGTGGGGAGAAGGGGCGAATCATGGTTTGGGCGCGCAGCCTCTGCATGCCCCTCCTGCGCTCCCTTCCAGGAGGGAGCGCAGGAGGGGGATCCGGAGGCTGTGCGGCCAAACGGGGCTTTGGGGAAGGGGGGAGGCTGGGCGGAGGGTGGCTGGGGGGAGGGGGCTTCGCAGCCACCCCCCCTCTCCAAAGCGAGCCTTTGGGGAAGGGGGGTGGCTGGGCGGAGGGTGGGCGGGTGGCAGGGAGTAGGGGGCTTCCCAGCCCCCCTCCCTTTCGGGAGGGGGGGTGGATGCGCGGGGAGTGGGCGGGGGGAAGGGAGGAGGGGGCTTCTCCGCCACCCCCCCTCCCTGAAAGCCGCGGTTCCGCTGCTTTCAGGGAGGGGGGTGGATGCATGGGGAGTGGGCGGGGGAAGGGAGGAGGGGGCTTCTCCGCCACCCCCCCTCCCTGAAAGCCGTGGTTCCGCTGCTTTCAGGGAGGGGGGTGGATACACGGGGAGTGAGCAGGGGAAGGGAGGAGGGGGCTTCTCCGCCACCCCCCTCCCTGAAAGCCGCGGTTCCGCTGCTTTCAGGGAGGGGGATGGATGCACGGGGAGTGGGCGGGGGAAGGGAGGAGGGGGCTTCTCCACCACCCCCCCTCCCTGAAAGCCGCGGTTCCGCTGCTTTCAGGGAGGGGGTGGATGCATGGGGAGTGGGCGGGGGAAGGGAGGAGGGGGCTTCTCCGCCACCTCCCCAAAGCCGCGGTTCCGCGACTTTCGGGAGGCGGGGTGGAAGCGCGGGGGTGGGCGGGTGGCAGGGAGGAGCACTTTGCTTCACCCCCTGCCCGATCTCCTGCCTCTTCGCTCCGTTTGCGAAGAGGCAGGAGATAGGCAGGCAGGTGAAGCAAAGTGTATCCGGCGTATAAGACGACTGTCGATTTTGGAGGGCACTTTTGAGTGCTCAAAAGTCGTCTTATACGCCGGAATATACGGTATGAAATAAGCAGAAGTCATTCTGGTTTTGAAAGCCCTCAGAGCTAAAATAGTCAGGGAGAAGGGAAAAATTGCTCCCCATGGCTCCTAGAGGGCACAAAGGGGCTTTTAGTTTCATGTTTCTTAAAGCAGGGATGAGTGGGATGCTGGAGGAAGAGTTCATGTAAGGAAACCTTTTAATACTAATAGGTTATTAATTACTTACACTCTGACCTACCCCTCCCTCCTTCCCTTTCTCTCTTCCTCCACATATTCAGAAAGGATGAAGAAGTTAACAGTTTTTGTGTCCAGTTCTGGGCACCACAATTCAAAAAGGATATTGACAAATTGGAGCATGTCCAGAGAAGGACAACTAAAATGGTGAAAGGTTTGGAAACGATGCCTTATGAGGAGAGACTTAGGGAGCTGGGTATGTTTAGCCTGGGAAAAAAGTCGGTTAAGAGGCAATATGAAAGCCCTGTTTAAGTATTTGAAGGGGTGTCACGCTGAGGATGGAGCAGGCTTGTTTTCTGTTGCTCCAGAGACTAGAACACGGAGCAATGGGTGCAAGCTCCAGGAACAGAAATTCCACCTCAACATTAGGAGGAACTTTTTGACAGTAAGAGCTGTTCGGCAGTGGAACGCACCCCCTCGGAGCGTGGTGGGGTCTCCTTCCTTGGAGGTCTTTAAACAGAGGCTGGATTGCCATCTGTCGGGGATGCTTTGATCGTGATTTCCTGCGTGGCAGGGGGTTGGACTGGATGGCCCTCGTGGTCTCTTCCAACTCTACAATTCTATGATTCTAACTTGACTCCTTAGAAAAAATCCAGACTTCTCCAGCAGTGGGAAACCTTAGAGCCAGCTTAAAATTTTTCTGAATGCTAGCTCTCTCTGGAGAGCTGTCTGAAGATTTTCCTTTTATCTTTAACATGTCAGATGTAAACCAAAAGTGATGTCTTCTGCTGACAAACTGTCAATACTCTTACTGTTGTGGTAGCAAAAAAAAAGAGAAATCCAGCCCTCTTTTATCAAACCAAATCAACAGAATGTCTTACTTGCTTCTCACATATACTATACAACTTACTAACGGTGTTCTGAACAATAATAAAGATGCAAAGAAAAGAATGAAGCATTTGACATATTTAGACTCTTTTTTGTCCCCGAAGTCTAAATTGCAGATTTTAAAATGTAATTATGGATATGGTGTGTGTGGTGCAATAATTACACCAATGCAACTGAATGCTGTTAAGAAGAGAAATCAGAAAGAAAAAGAAATCTCTATTGGTATATTATAGTATACAATTGGTGACTTTAACTCAACTTTTGATCATGGATATGTGTGAATTAATCACACTGGTCAGTATGGGATACTTTTCACTAATCTTCCTTGATGCCTCGCAGTTGATAAAGATGGAGAGTCTGGAGAGAGGAGCCAAATCTGTATTCTCTTATTGTAAGCACTATGGATTTAGAAGTCCATGTAATCAGAAACAGAAATCCAAGGCACAAAAGGGAGAAAGAGACGACTTGTTAAATAGTCCATCAGTAGTGAGCAGCTTCTGGGGCCATTTTTGCACTCCTCCACTCTGAAATTGATACCCCCAAAATGGCAGACTCACCCCAGACATTTCTGGGAAAGGCACAATTCGTCATGTAAGTGCAGTTTATTCCTATGGCTTGTTTTAGGTCAGAAAAAGCATTTCTTAGAAGCCAGAGTGATTAGAAGTGCTTTTTCTGAACTAAAACAGCTAGTGGAGGAGTGGTTACATTTAAATGGCAAATGTCCTCCCTCCCCACTTCTTGGGGTGCAATTTGTCATTGGGCAACAAGAGTTTTTTCTGGATGAGAAGAGGTCCTGGGACCTGCTGGCCACATTTTGCCCACCCTGGTAGTAAATTGACTACAGATTCTAATTACAGCAGAGCAGAATTGCTAAAAGTGGCTCTCAATTTGTGGGTTCAATTAACATTTTCAGTGAAAGGGATGCTTCATTTCACCAGTCTTTAGTTTGAAGCAAGACACTACTACACTTTGCCAACCATGGGCCTGGTAGATATTTAGAACTTCAGCTGCCATGGTTCCCGATCGTTGGCCTTGTCAGCTGATGAGAGTTGTAGTCTAAAACTGGCATGAGCAACACCCACCTTGATTCCTGTGATTCTGGCAGCTCAGAATCATGTATTAAACCATGTTGTTTATTTCAAGCAGTAAAATACATAAATAGTTGGAGAGGGGTTGAATTTTTTTCTGTTTGCTTTGTTTTTTGTTTTGTTTTTGCAGTTTGCTGCCAAGATTTGGTGGGATAGTATGCTGACGTGGAGCTGACAAGCTAGGCAGATGGAAAACATTTTAAAATATTTGAAAGATGGTAGAAAAATGTTCTCCTTGAGTGTCAGGAAACCCTGACAAGGAAAAACTGGATTGATGAGAATCTTTGCAGTCTGTGACTTATTCTGTACAAAGTTTTCACATTTTTGTGCTCAAAGGCAGAACTGTCTGCATAAACAACATGTTCTATGCAGAAAATATTATTTTTTACTGAAATATTTTCTGTATGGGGAAAAAACTACCCTGTACAGAAATTTCTTTTTGCACATGGCTTTCTTTGCACATAAAACAACATATATACTTTTCACATAGGAAACAGCTTATTCCACACAGAAAATAACATGCCGTTTCCTACATTGACGGTGCTGTTCTCTGTGCAAAGAAAGCTATGTGCAAATTTCAAGCAGAGAAGTTCCCAACTACAGCACTTTCTGTTCAGGAAACAGAGTTTTCTGCAGAGAAAATAAGATTTCTATGCAGAAAAATTATTTTCTCTGCAGATAAAGCTGCTTCTGCAGAATTAAAATGCCATTTATAGATTTTGTGCAGAGTAAGTCCTGAACTGTAAACTAGTTTTGGAAAACTGTGGAGTTTTGGAACTCTTTCTCACAGGAGGAAAAATATTGCTAAAATTATTTGTTGCTTCCTTCAGGAATGACATCACTGAAGAATCACATCTCTAAAGGGAGCAGCCATTAATGGATCATAGGAGGGAGCTGACTCCCAGACCTACCAAAGTTGATTGTCCATGGTCTAAAACATCTGAAACGCACCAGGCTAGGAAAGGCTGGTCCATGGCAAGCCCTGATTGACAAAACAGGCAGATTGCTCTGGCAATTCCTCAAGCAGGAGATTCTTTGTTAAATGCTTTAATGTCACCTTCTGTTAGTTAGCCCCAGTTGAGCTGGTGGTCTTGAACAATTCTTGATTTGAAGTAGGGTTCTGCTTGCTGTTACTCTGATACTATTTTCAGCGAAGCCAGTATACACAGAGACAGTCCACTTGCTGTGTTATCTTGTAATACTGAGCCATTCCAGCAATGTAGTGATGTCAACAAAGCAGCATAATTAAGCCAAACACTACAGTGTATGAATCCCAATCTGTGTATTTACACTTTCCAGCACAACTACGACTATATTTAGGGGTCATCTATATGAGGAGGGGGATGTATTGTTCCACAGTAGCAGCTGCTGCAAACTGTCTTAATGGTTTTACAGCCCCCATAAACTTTGCATGCCCCCTAGCCAAGATGGCGGCTGTGAGTGAATTACTCGCACTTTTAAATCTGCTGCCGCTGGACTTTAAAAAAACAAAACTCTTTACCATGATGTGCACAAGTGATATTTCACATTTACAAAGAGAACTGAGAGGAAAAGGTTGTCATTTTATCACCTTACTGATTGCTCACTAATCCGAAAATCCAACATGGTGGCAGTGGGCGCTTGCCCTGTTTGCAAGAACCGCCCCCTGTGCTCATTCAGCCAATCAGCTTGTGCTGCCTCTCCTATGGAAAAGCGCAGAAATGCAAATGCGACTGTCTTAATGAGCAGACATGCACATTCTCTACGGAGCTTTTTAAAAACTCAAGAGAAAAGCCGCAAAGGCTCGCTAAGCCCTGTTTTTGGAATTTTTAGCTGCCCCCCCTTCTGAATATGATGCATCAATGTGGATTTCCATTAAGACAGATCGATTTCTCAGTGAACTCTATGAGGATTATTTTGACCGTTTAGACAATCCAGGCAACTTCTTAACCTACTTCTACCCCATCGGTAGTATCTCATTTCTCTTTCTTCATTTTGGTTAATTTTCACCAGGCTCTGTCTTTATGCTCTTGTGGCTTGTCTGCTGCCAATATCATCAGTGGGTTAAGTTATTTATCTCCTCACATCAACTGCTTTATCTGATGACCACCCCATACTGTTTAGAAAGACTTCTTTGGGGCCTAAAACAGATGAGGCCCTACAAAAACCTAGTGAAATTGTCTCCACAGCACCTAGAGGATATGGAGAAGCTTTTCAGTAAAAATAATAAGTAAATACAGTTGACACTCCATATCCATGGATTTGGTATCCACGGATTTAAGTATTCACAGCTTGAAAATATTCTTTAAAAAATAATAGTCCAAAAAGCAAACCTTGATTTTGCCATCTTACATAAGGGACAGCATTTTGCTATGCCATTGCTGGGGCTGGGCAGCATCAAACAGTAACTGTATTCAGAAAAGGGATCTGTTGTATTCCTGTGCCCTCACTTGACTTCTCTCTGACCTTTCTCATTAAAAATGCCTTTGAAGAAGGTAGTTGAAAACACCTTTGGAAGTCATGTCAGTGCCAGCTAGCAAATGGTTGTGTTCAACTTACATGCTGTGTTTTATTTTTAACAACCAGCAAACATTGACCCTCATTCAGAGAGATCCTCTTGTGAATGTGGACGCTTGCTAGAAGAGTGTTCATTTATTTTGTTATCTATGTATCTGTTACATTTATAGAGCTCAAGATAGTTCTCCTCCCCCATAATGCATGGTCCTCCTTCACATTTTTATCCTTACAATAACTCTGTGAGATAGGTTAGTCTGAGAGAGAAAGTGACTGGCCCCAGGTCACTGGATCCAAACGAGTTTCATGGCTCAGTGGGAACTAGTACCTGAGTCTTAGGATCTGACACTTGAACTGCTACACCTTGCCAGCTGCCATCTAGAGCTAGTCTGGCTTCTTAGACTTAAATCAGTTGTGGGAATTGTCTCCCTCTAGATCAGCCTTTCTCATCTTTTTTACCTTGGAGAAACCCTGGAAATAATTTTCAGTTTTCAGGAAACTGCTACATAAAAATTATACCTACAGCTCCCTTTTTTTTAAAAAAATTACAGAAACAGTGAAAAAAAAAGAAGCTTATTATATTCCACATTGCTAGCAATACATATTTGATACTTGCAGCATCAGAAATTTCTATAATACAAATATAATATAAAATATAATATAAATATATATATATAATTCTCTTGGGTATGTTTCTGTTTCCAGTGTGCTGATTGGCTGCTTAGGGACCTGACCAACCAATCACAGGTCTGTTGGGCAGCCAATCAGCACACTGGGGGTGGGACCATGTAGATTCCAAACATGGCCGCCAGAGAGGCAGAGGGAGTACCATGGGGGTGGATGTGGTGTGTCCTGGAGTGCAGGGGGTGGAGGCCAAGGGCAGAATGAGTGGGGGTGGCAGGGGGGCAGAATGAGCAGAAGGGGGTGGCAGGGGGGCAGAATGAGCAGAGGGGGGCAGGGGGACAGAACGAGCAGAGGGGGGTGGCAGGGGGCAGAACAAGTGGGGGGGTGACGGAGGGCAGAACGAGCGGAGGGGGGTGGCAGGGGGGCAGAACCAGTGGAGAGGGGTGTCAGGGGGCAGAACAAGCAGAGGGGTGGCAGCAGGGGGCAGAGTTTTTTAACGGCGTACGGTACGCCGGGTCCAGCCTAGTATAAATATACTTCTTCAAAGTAAGATAGTATCAGTTTAATCATCTTGGCTTCTAGGGAGAGTTCAGGTTACTATGATCTGCTGCCTGAGGCAGCAACATAGAATCATAGAGTTGGAAGAGACCACAAGGACCATCCAGTCCAACCCCCTGCCCTGCAGAAATACACAATCAGATCATTCCTGACAGATGGCCATCCAGCCTCGGTTTAAAAAACCTAAAAACATTGAGACTCCACCACACTACGAGGCAGTGCATGCCACTGCCAAACACCTCTTACTGTCAGGAAATTATTCCTAATGTTTAGGTGGAATCTCTTTTCCTGTAGTTTGAACCCATTGCTCTGTGTCCTAGTCTCTGGAGCAACAGAAAACAAGCCTGCTCCATCCTCAGTATGACATCCCTTCAAATATTTCAATAAGACTGCATCACAGGCACAGGCTGAGAGGGAGGCTGTAGTTTCCTGCCAAGGTAAATGAAAGGATTTTTTCAATAGTATGGGAGTTGGTCAGTCTATTTGTGACCCCCATCCAGTTACCAGACTCACAGTTCAAGAATCTTTTCTCTATCTATAATGACTCCTTTACTGTAATGGCTCTGCCCTCTCCAGATCTGATTTTAAAAGAATAAGCCCTAAGTCACTTTTATCAGAAGTCTCCCATCCACAGCTGATGCCTGAGTAGCTGATTGATCAGAGGTTACTTGGATTACTTGGTCAGTTTCCCCCAATTAGCTAAGAGTTGTACAGTATTGCAGTTCTCTTTCCATTGTTTTTAATTTTAAAAAACCCTCATTTTGCATTTGTACCTTTAAATCAGTTTTAAGCAAACCAGTCTTTTGCCTCAGTTCTGGGTCCATGGCTGCTTGCAGGAAACAAATCACACACACACACACTCATTCTTTGCCTCCTCCCTAGAAACTAAAGGAATTTTATGTTGCCTGAGAGATGTCTGTACAGTCTGTGTATCTTCTCAGTAGTACCCCAGCATTTCTCCATCTTACTGTTTCTTGCTTCAGGTATTCCATCTCTTGCTCCTCTGCACTGCTGACCCAGACAATGATCTGGTCATAGGTTTCCCCAGAGGTTAGAATGAGGCCAGTCTCTTGATTAGCTTCTGGCACAAGGTGAAAGCAGCCCTTTGCTAATAGGCCTTTGATGGGCCAATATATTAGAGCAGTATGATTTGAAGGGTAGTGTAATATTTTAACATTGACTGGCCTGTATATATTTATTGGTTTAATTAGTGTTACACATGTGCGTGTTAAGGTAACAACACTAATGAAACCAGTAATGCATACATGTACACATGCACACTTGTATACACTGTTTCCTACCCTGGGTTCATTTTATGGCAAAGGGCAAGAAATGCATTTTATAAACAAACAATATTTGGTAACAAATTTAAAATATTGAATTGTTTTCAATAGCCCAGTTTGAATAAAGTTCTTATCATTTTTAAATTATGCCATTCAGAATATCTCCTCAAGTATTTTTTGGTATTTCTAGAAAAACTGTATTTAAGGAGGGAAGCTTGCTCGTGGAATATAACAAAGACTCAGCTGTGGGTTACAGAACAAATTCTTTTTCAGATTGCTAAAGCAGCGTATGGTTTTGTATTTTACTATATTTGGCTTTGTTGCCAGCACTATCTCTTTCTGCACATTAATGCTGATAGATTGCCCTAGTTTTTGATTTCAACAGAACAGCTATGCTGCTGAGACTTGAGCCTCGGAAAGTTATGAATATTTCAATCTCTTACATAGAATGAGAGACAGAGTAACAGAAAAGGAGTGTTTTTGTAAGTGTTAGATTTAGGCAGAGTTCATGATAACAATGTCCTCTGTTGTGCCTGCTACCCATTAACTCTCCCCTATCTAATACACATCTGCAGATGTATCAAATATTCTTCCCTATCTTTGTTTTATCTCTCTTTATAGCTATGAGCTGTACATGCAGTTCAGTTTTGGAATGATGCAGAGGACCGAAAGCTCAAAGCATTAGCTTTGAGCTAATGCCTGCCTATGAACCATCATCCCCACTCTGTAAATCAGGTATATTTAGTGGTCCAATCAATAGAATTGTTATATGAATAAACACCGGGTGTAATTTTTTTAAATTAAGCAGGATAGCAATATTTTGCTTTCTGCATTCACTGGGATTAATTTTGAGTAAAGAGACTTACCGTAGGGTTGTGTTGTGTAAGGCTTTGCTTTTGACAATGCCTTCAATGATTAAGAAGCCCATGTGTCTCAGCGGGGTTTCCTTTAACTAAGCTTATTTTAGGATTTTAAGAAATTTGGGGGGCAGATATAATTAAATGTAAACTGCTTTGAAGATGTTTGCCTTAAGGATGATAGTTGGCAGTAGAAGTGCAGGGGGTTGGATCTTACGTTTGTCCTTCATGAACAATTTTCTCAGCAGTCTTCACATGTGACCTTTATCAAGTGGGGCTGGGGAGGGGCACTTTCTGGGATATCATTTCCTTTGTGTTTGCCCCCAATAATTCTGTAAAGACACTGTGTCTTTCTTTCATTTGCTCTGTGTAGTACTGTGGTAGGACTGGATGATGACTAAGTGTGGAATGGTGAAACCGAGTGAACCTTGCTAGTAGAAGGGGGAAAGTCAGTATGGCTTTCTGAAATCCTCTGTTTGTTGTGTGCTTTAAGAAGTGGCAACAATTTCTCCTGAGCAAATGGAATGGAAATTATCTCTTATTAAAATTAATCAGCTATATATTTGGGGCAAAGCAGTTATGAGTTCCTGTTGGGAAGGAAAGTGTGTCTATGTCTCTCATTAAACTTAATTTAATTAAAATTTAATTAAATTTTGAATTTTAAATTAAATAAAATTTAAATTAAATTAAATTTAAATTTCGTTTAATTATTAACTGCTGTTCTGAGGGCATTTAAACAAATAGAATTTCCAGTACTTACAGACAGACAAAGTAGGTCAAGATCAGGGCCGGTTTAAGGAATTTGGGGGGGCCCTGAAATGCTTTACTTTGGGGCCCCCATATGTTTATCTCAGATCAATGTAACCTAACCTATTCACCGTACACGATGTTCAGATTATAGTAGGACCCCTGTATCCATGGATTTATTATCCATGGGACACAAAACAGCACACCTACCATAGAGTCTTCCTAGAAAATGTGTCTTCCCTAGCCCTTTTCTAGGCCCTCCAAGGCAACTCTATGGTATTTTAAACCAGAAGTCCCATTATTTTCAATGGTGTTCACTATTAGTCATGGTTTTCAGAATCCACACACACACCCCGAACCAATCCCCAGTGGATAAGAGGGGCCTACTATATTACATAATTTGCCACCAATCTCTCTCTCTCTCTCTCTCTCTCTCTCTCTCTGGCTTTTCTTCACAAACGAAGATTCAGGAAGGACTCATCCCATGTTTTCTGCAAGCGCGCTGATGACTAAAAAGGCCAATCCGAGATAGACAAGTCCGATAGCAGAAAGCACAGCAGAAGGTTTCCTTGGGTGATATTACC
Organism: Gambelia wislizenii; assembly: GCA_030847615.1. NCBI lineage: Eukaryota > Metazoa > Chordata > Lepidosauria > Squamata > Crotaphytidae > Gambelia > Gambelia wislizenii. The sequence continues at coordinate 284,186,588 of JAUMIR010000001.1, read as the reverse complement.
GGGTTTTGATTCTTTCTGCGTTATCGTTTCTCTTCAAGACTTGTTCGTCGTGAGTTCTCAAATAAGGCTGCAGCATTGTGGATAGTGTGTCTCCATGCCTCCCGATGTGAGGCCAGGGCAGACCATTGTTGGTGATCAATTTGGCCAAGCCTGAGATGTTGTTTCAGGGAGTCCTTGTATCGCTTTTTTGGAGCGCCCCTCTTACGCTGACCCATGGCGAGTTCACCGTAGAGTACTATTTTGGGGAGGCGATGGTCCTCCATCCTAGAAACATGCCCTGCCCAGCGCAGCTGTGTTCTCAATATCATGACCTCAATGCTGGTGAGCCCTGCTTGCTCAAGGACAGCAACATTCGTCACATAGTCAGTCCAGTGTATATTTAGGATTGTGCGTAAACAGTGCTGGTGGAAGCGTTCGAGGAGTCGTAAGTGGTGGCGATAGATGACCCATGTTTCAGATCCATAAAGGAGAATAGACAGTACAATGGCTCTATACACACTGATTTTTGTGTTTCGCCTCAGGTGTTTATTACTCCAGACTCTTTTGTAAAGTCTTCCAAATGCGCTATGTGCCTTTGCTAATATGTGATCGATCTCTTTGTCAATCTTGGCATCTTGCCACCAATAATTTAGTTTAAAAACTATATTATAGGCACTAACATAATATTTTTTGTTTATTAGCAATTAATGTAATGGTGTAGATTTCCTCAAAGAAAATAAAGAGTAGACTACAAGCTAAACATGAGTTAGCAGTGTGATGCAGCAGCAAAAAATGCCAATGCGATTCTAGGCTGCATTAATAGGAGTAGTGTCTAGATCAAGGGAAGTAATAGTATCACTCCATTCTGCTTTGGTCAGACCTCACCTGGAATACTGTTTCCAATTCTGGGCACAACAATTCAAGAAAGATACTGAGAAGGATGGTGCGAGCTCTGGAAGCCATTATGCCCTATGAGGAACAGCTTAGGGAGCTGGGTATGCTTAGCCTAGAGAAGAGAAGGTTGAGAGGTGACGTGATAGCCATGTTTAAATATTTGAAGGGATGTCATACTGAGAAAGGAGCAAGCTTGTTTTCTGCTGCTCCAGAGACTAGGACACGGAGCCATGGGTTCAAACTACAGGAAAAGAGTTTCCACCTGAATATTGGGAAGAACCTCCTGACAGTAAGAGCTGTTTGGAAGTGGAATACACTGCCTTGGAGTGTGGTGGAGTCTCCTTCTTTGGGTTTTTTTAAAACATAGGTTGGATGGCCATCTGTCAGGAATGCTTGGATTGTGTGTTCCTGCAGGGCAGAAGCCGATCTGATGGGATGGCTGTTGGGGTCCCTTCCATCCCTATGATTCTATGATTCTAGGCTGCATTTAGAGCCTGGGAGTTACTCTTGGATTACACCTCCCAGAATCCTCCTGCCAGCACCCTTCTCAAGGTCTGGTTGCATTGTTCCTTTTCCAGCATTCCCTAGCCCAGTGGTTTTTAACTTGGGGTCCGCAATATCCTCACAGGGGGTCCACAAAGGCTTGAAGACTGCTTGGCCCACCTCCTCCCTGTAGTGGAGCAGCCACGTGACAGGAACCAAGGCAAAGGCTGGCTGGCTTGGCCTGCACATTGCTATTCAATCCACTCCAGCCACAAACTTTCAGGAAGAAGCAAGAGTGTCTTTGAGGGAAAGTTTAATGGATGGTGTAATTGTATTGTTGTTGTTGTTAGCTATTATTATTAGCTATTATTATTAGGGTTTTAAATCTTGAGTTAAGTCTTGGGGCAACAAAAGACATTTAAAGGTGGTCCCTGGTAAAGTAAAGGTTAAGAACCTCTGCTCTAGGCCAATGCCTCTCACATAACACTAATGCGATACTGGTGTTTTAGTGACAACAATAAAACCATTGTTCCCATTAATATTACTCCAAATTTTAATTTATATTCTTTATATTCTTCTGTTAAAAGAGCTAGAGTGTTGTAGAAGTTTCAGCATTTCCCTGTGACTGTGGAGACCAGGGTTTGAATCCTTACTCAGCCATGAATACCCACTGGCTGACCTTGGATAAGTCACACTCTCTCAGCCTCAAAGGAAGTCAAAGGCAGACCCCCTTTGAACAAACCTTCCCTAGAAAACCCCATGGTAGGTTGGCCTTACTCAGAAATGACTTGAAGGCACATGGGCAAACACACACAAATTTCTTTTGCAGGCTGAACTCAGTTGGCCCCAAGGGGAGGAAGCTGAAGAAGACCAAGGGGGAAAGGGAGGGGAGAGGAACCAAGACATGTTAAAAGCAGCTGGAAAGATGGGCTGGAGGGGATCTATGTGCAAGGAAGGAAAGGAAAGGAAAGGAAGAAGCCCTTTCTGAGGGAGACAACCCTCAAATTCCCTGTCTCTCTCTCTCACACACACACTCACCCTCTCTGACGTGCCTCTCCCTCCAGCTTCTGCCACGGAGGGCTGCTGTTTCTTTCTCTTTCTCTTCCTCTTTAGTTTTGGAGAGGCTGTTTTGTTTGTTTTTTAAAAAAAGCCAGCAGGAGGTTTTTGGAGGAGGAGGGTAAGAGGGGGCTCCTCCAGGCTGTCTCCTGGCTGTCTCCTTTGTCAGATTAAGGAGGCCAACATGGGGGGCCCTCTTGACCTCGGGGCCCCTGCCAATGCTGATTTGGCAGACAGGTTAAACCGGCCCTGGTCAAGATTATGGCTTTCATTGCAACAACGTATATGTATATATGTCCTAAGGTGTGGATTGTGAGAGCATGCATGCTTAGCAGAGGACACACCCGCAAAGCCTCTCCCCACCCCGACAAGAAATATACACATGATCCTTTACAGCCAAAGGAGTAAAAAGATGGGACATGTGAGGGAATCACTAATGTTCAATAGTTCTAGTTATTTTGAAATTTTAAACATGGTTGTAGGATCCTCTTGGTGACTTAATGCTAGCATAACCAGAAGTTACTCCAGTATAGGCAGTTTCATTATCATTGCACCAGTTCATTACCCCCTTGTGCAGTGATTTTGCTGAGCTCAGAAATTACAGTATGACAGTGCTAGGCTCCCGCAACCCAAGCAGCCATTGGTTGGTCATCAGGGTGTGCCAGGAAAGCTCTCTTATTCCTCTACCTGCATCTTTCTAGATTTCTGGATTTCTATGGAGCCTGTGTGTAGCTGGCAGAACATTATGTTCCACCTACTCCAAATAGGATCCTGTGGATCATCCTGGGGATGAATGAGCAATCAGGTAGATGGATATAAAAGAAGCAAAAAAAAAGTTCAGGCATGTAGTAGAACAAAGCAATAATACAGACAGTAGCCAGTAGATGTCTGTGTTCATATTATAATCACAATTACACTGGGGTCAATTTATTAAGGGTTACATACCTGTAAGCAGAACTAGTAGTTCTGTTGTTTTAGTGCTGGGGTAATGTGATTGCTTCATTATCCAAAACTCTGGGTATAGAAAAGAAAGGGGTTGGTTACATGACCATTTTTAATATGGAAAATGCCAGCTTACCTCCATTTTAATTCAAAGCCGAGCAGTTTACATAATTTTGGCTGTTCTGATAAATCCCGATAAAGTAGCAATCTTGCAGTTCACGTGGGGGGCGTGGCCTCCGTGACTGACAGTCACGGAGGCCTATCTCTAGCATGGGGCAGAAAGAGTGGCAGTAGCAGAGAGGTCTGGGGGCCTCTTAAGTCGGTGAATAAGGAATGGGGGGGCTCGGGGAGGAAAAGGCTTCAGCGGCGGACAGGGGGGCAATGGGACTGTCAGTGCCATTGCCCACCTGTCCGCCGCTGAAGCCTCTTCCTCCCTGCACCCCCCTCTTCCCCATTCGCTGGCTGCTGGGGCAAAGTGGGAAGAGGGGGGGGCAAGGGAGGAAGAGGCTACAGCGGCGCCCACAACAGCCCTTGGCAGCCCATACTGCTCTGTGCCCGTCCCAGACTTCTTCGCCATTGCACAGGGCAGTATGGACTGCCAAGGGTCAGCACGGGCACAGGGCGGAAAGGGCGGCAGTGGTGGAGAGATCTAGGACTTGCGCAAGGAAGTACAGGCTGCTGAGGGCAAGGGCAGGTGCAGGGCAGTATGGGCTGCTGCAGCTGAAGGCTTGGCCACCCATCAGACAGTCATGGAAGCCACGTCAGCCAGGTGGCAGCAGGAAAAGTTGGGCTGCTCTGGCGATCGGGGATGGAGAGAGCACTTGGGCCAGTCTGTCATTAAAAAATGGCAGATCCTGCATCCCTTGCAAGCCCACCCCCTTTGAGGTCAGACCAATGACAACTCAGCTTTGCTGTGAGCCCCTATTTCGAAATGGTTGCAGGTAGATCACACAGCCAATACTGTGCAACTTTCTGAAACTTTTTTTTAAAAGTCAGGAACAATAGCGAAAGCTGTAACCACGCTTACAGGGTTTTTTGGGGCCCCTCCTTCTGAATACAGAGACTTTGACCCAAAAGTAGTGTGAACTATTAGGTATTTGGGCAAGTTCTTATCGCTTCTTTACTTTTTCCCCCCGTGTAAACGGCTCCTAGGTTTGCCCACAGTGGATGTGTGTACACTATTTGAAGAACATTCTCTTGTGTCCAAACACAAAGTCTACTTAGAAAACCCTCAACTGAATCAAATGTGTGTTTATATCTGTTTCAGAGATAAATACTGATATACGTAGATATAAAAACAAAAATGTAAACATTGGGCACCTTCCACAATTTACATTCCAGGTACAATTACTATAATGGAGGCTGGTGTGTTGTGTGTGCTCTGTCTCAGAACATAGCCATTATGGCTGAGCATTAAACTTGCTCAAAGGCCCCATAATGAAGAATAACTACCATTTTAAAAAGTCAGTTCCTTTGTTCTGATACATCACAGTGCTATAAAGTATAATGGATGTCTGTTATTTTCACACTTGACAGTACCCAAACTCACGGTTACTTGAGGCAGGATTGTTATCCTTGAGTGTTTTAAACCAATCTTGAAAGCCACTGTTTCATTTCTCATTTGGAAGTGGGAAAGGGTATGAGTATTGCTGATGATCAGCTCCATTTGGAAAGGGCTCAGATAATAGAAGTCATTTTCAGAGTAGATAGTTTTAACCCAAGGTCATTCCAATATTCAGGACACATCATACTCTTACTGATTTTTTTTTTTATCAGATGTTACACTGGGTACCACTGCGTAGAGATATCTCTACCACAAGCACCTTTCCAAAACATTTTGGCAGCAGTGTGGGAGAGCATGCATTATGCTCTGGCTGCCTGAAAAGGGAAGTAGGTTAACTTAAAAGTTGTCTGTACTAAAATGTTCTGCATCTTGGGTTAAAGGGATTTTCTTGCATCTTCAAAGGCAAACTTCAGTGGGTACATTGCAGCTGTTGAGATGCTTCTTGGAACCAGGCATTTAGAGCATATCTCTGGCTTTTCTTCGCAAACGAAGATTCAGGGAGGACTCATCCCGCGCTTTCTGCAAGCGCGCTCCGAGATAAACAAGTCCGGTTGCAAAAAGCACAGCAGAAGGTCTCCTTGGGTGATGTTTTTGGGTTGTGATTCTTTCTGCGTTGTCATTTCTCTTCAATACTTGTTTGGCATGAGTTCTCAAATAAGGCTGCAGCATTGTGGATAGTGCGTCTCCATGCCTCCCAATGTGAGGCCAGGGTGGACCACTGTTGGTGATCAATTTGGCCGAGCCTGAGATGTTGTTTCAGGGAGTCTTTGTATTGCTTTTTTGGAGAGCCCCTCTCACGCTGACCCGTGGCGAGTTCACCGTAGAGTAGTATTTTTGGGAGGCGATGGTCCTCCATCCTAGAAACATGCCCTGCCCAGCGCAGCTGCGTTCTCAATATCATGGCCTCAATACTGGTGATCCCTGCTTGCTCAAGGACAGCAACATTCGTCACATAGTCAGTCCAGTGTATATTTAGGATTGTGCGTAGACAGCGCTGATGAAAACGCTCGAGGAGTCGTAGGTGGTAGCAATAGGTGACCCATGTTTCAGATCCATAAAGGAGGATAGACAGTACAATGGCTCTATACACACTGATTTTTGTGCTTTTCCTCAGGTGTTTATTGCTCCAGACTCTTTTGTGAAGTCTTCCAAATACACTATATGCCTTTGCTAATCTGATAGAGCATATAATGCTAACATTAAAGGAGCTGCTTGGGGTGTCACTTCATTTCTAAGAGAAATTTAGAGAGTTCATGTTGATGTTTTAAGACCGAAATGGTTTGGAAATAGATAAATTTCAAGGCATCCTGTACACGTACAAACTTATTTAGGCTTTTAGGTCAACCTTTGAACTCTGCTTGTAAGCTCAAGGGAGCTCTGGTGCTGCAGTGGGTAAATGCCAATACTGCAAGCCACAACATTATGAGTCCGATCCCTGAGAGCTCCAAGGTTGACTCAGCCTTCCGTCCTCCCATAGGTTGGTAAAATGAGTACCCAGCTTGTTGGGAGCAATTGGCTAAAAAACATTGTAAACCACTTAAGGAGTGCTTGGGCACTGATAAGTGGTATATAAATATCAATGCTATTGCTCACAATCAAGGTCCTTCAGTCTGGCGACCACTAGAGACATTTTAAGGGGGTGACTCCATAGCTTTGCAGTGCTTAATTCCAAAAGAAGTACAGCCCCATAGTTGTGAGTCTTTCTAAAATGACCTTTCATAAAATGTCGAGTGGAATCCAAGGAAGTCTTTCTATTGAAAGAGACTTCAATTGTGAAAGAGACTTGTGTATGCCTCTGGAACAAATTTAAGCTGGGGCTGCAAAGTTGGAAACACAGTTGCTTACAACAAGCAGACCACCATTCACACATTGATCTGGGTCTTTATTTGTTTCTCTCTAGTATGTGATGGGCTTTGAGTTGCTTTAATCATCATCTTTTTTGGTAGTAGGATAGTTTTAAAATTAGCTTGGTAATTTTACTGGGTGGCTTTTTGTGGATCCAATGCAGTCCTGGGACTCCCACAAGCCCCCGCCCCGCATCAGGTCCCCAGTACAGCAAAACCAGCTGTAAAATGTTTCAAAGTACTGTTTCAGAACTTCTCACTCAAAAACAGCACCCGCTCAAAAGGCAAATAGAAGAATCATAGAATCATAGAGTTGGAAGAGACCACAAGGGCCATCTAGTTCAGTCCCCTGCCATGCAGGAATACATAATCAAAACATTCCCGGCAGATAGTCATCCAGCCTCTGCTTAAAAACCTCCAAAGAAGGAGACTCTACCATACTCTACCATACTCTGAGACAGTGTATTCCACTTCCGAACAGCTCTTACTGTCAGGAATTTCTTCCTAATGTTTAGGTGGAATCTCTTTTCCTATCATTTGAACCCATTGCTCTGTATCCTAGTCTCTGGAGCAGCAGAAAACAAGCTTGCCCCATCCTCAGTATGACATCCCTCCAAAGATTTAAACATGGTTATCATGTCCCCTCTCAACCTTCCCTTCTCCAGACTAAACATGCCCAGCTCCCTAAGCCGCTCCTCATAGGGCATGGCTTCCAGACCTCCCACCATCCTGGTCACCCTCCTCTGGACACGTTCCAGCTTCTCAATATCCTTCCTGAATTGTGGTGCCCAGAACTGGACATAGTATTCCGGGTGAAGTCTGACCAGCTTTTTTAGCTGCTGCATCACACTGCTGACTCATGTTCCGTTTGTGGTCCACTAAGACTCCTAGAAATGATGCAGTGTCATGTCCAGTTGCCCAAAAAGGTAGCTGCAGTGTTGCAGGGCTTCAGAGGAGCCCCAAATGGAACACTGTGGCCCTCTAGACTCTGGAGTATACTTACCACTGGTATATAATGTGGCATAAAAGCACACTTAAGAAATAAAGAAAGAACTTGGATAGTGAATTTTTAAGTCACCATCTACAGCAGCAAGAGTAAACTTGAAAATGCTCTATCATGGAAGCTGTGTATTCCAGTAGGGCAGCTTATGTGCTACCATGGTAATTTGATGGCTTCAGCACTTCCGCATTAGCATGTCAAGGAGACGCAGGTGCTAAACAATTGGAAGGGGTGAGAGAGGGAAGCAGCTTGAAGTTCTAATCAGAATACTTGCATGCATTCATGGGCAGAATGCATATTTAATTCATGATTAGAATCAGTGAAGCTTGCCAACATATATAGGCGCACTAACAGAAAGTACCAACAGAAATTTTTTTAAAGAAACTAATTGGTTTAAAAGGAATTTTTAAAAGAAGCTTTTACAAATTCACTTTTGTACCCCAAACCATGAAAACTGAGAATAAAGCCTCCCAGGTTTAACATTTGTGCCATTTATGTGCTGACAGAGGTATTTATCCTACACAACCCTTTTGACTTTTCACATTTTGTTGTGTTACAAAATGGAATTGAAATGAAATTCAATTGGCATTGTTACCAATTGATGTACCCAAACTATTCAGTTCTATGAAGGTACAAAATATTTTTTATGGTACAAAAGCTAGGTAAACAAACCAACAAAACCTCATGATACTTGTAGGTTGCATAAATATTCACCCCTTTTGCTATGACACACCTACTGCCCACAGAAATAATTCATGTTCTTGAATGGAGTCTGCTTGTGTGCAGTTCCAATGCCACATGATCTCAGGTTAAGGCACATTTCTCCAGAGGTTTTTTGGAAAGCATAACTAAACAAACCGCATTATGAAGACCAGGGAGCTATCAAAACAAGGTCAGGATAAGGTTACTCAGAAGCACCAATCAGGGTTGGAATACAAAAGATATTTATTTATTTTTATTTTATTTATATGCCACCTTTCTCCCTAGATGGGACCCAAATGTGAACATCCCCTGGAGCACTATTAAATCCATTACTATAATACAGAAAGAATCACTACCCTGATTCTACCTAGAAAAGAACGCTCCCTCAAACTCATTGGACAAGCAAGGAGGAAGCAGGTTAGAGAAGAAACCCAAAACCAATCAGTGCTAAATCTAAAGGAGGTAGCGACACCTGCAGTTGAGATGGGAGACATGGCCATGGGGCAAGTATCACTGATACACTCTACAGAGCTTGGCTTTATGGAAGAGTTGTGAGAAGAAAGCCATGGCTGAGCTCATTTGGAGTTTGCAAAAAGACATGTAGGAGACACAACAAACATACGGGGAAAGGTACCCTGGTCTGATTATCAATATTGATTTTTTTTGTCCTTGCTGCAAAATACAGTGTGTGGTACAAAGCCCACAGAGCTAATTCCTTTGAGAATTATCCTCATCATGAAACATGGGGATAGCAGCAGCATGTTGTGTGGACATTTTTCCTCAACAGCAGCTGTGAAACTGGTCAGTGTTGAGGGCAAGATGTATGGAACTGAATACAAGGCAATTCTAAAGGAAACCCTGTTTCATTCTTCATGGGACCTGGAACTGAGGTAGAGGTTTAGCTTCTAGCAGGACAATGACCCTAAACAAATAGCCAGAGTAGCACTGGAATAGTTTAAAAACAAGAACCTAAATGTTTTATAATGGCTCAATCAAAGTTCAGACATTAGTCCAGTTGAGAATCTGTGGCAAGACTTGAAAGTGGCTGTTTAAGCAACAAACCTTGTGCATCCTGACAGAACTGGAACAATTTTGCCAAGAAGAATGGACAAAACCTGCAGGATCCAGCTGTGCAAAGCTGATAGAGACTTACCCAAGAAGGCTTGCAGCTTTAATCGCTGCCAAAGGAGCTTCTACTAAGTATTGATTTCGGGATGGATACTAATGCAACCAACAAGTGTCGGTTTATTCGTTAACTTCTGTACCACAATAAAAAAAGACCTTATATTCCATCTTGGGAGAAAGTCAAGATATAAATCAATCCATCCAATAAATAAACCCTTCATAGTGTTGAATATCTTGCGTATATCAGGTTAAAGCCATTCCAGTTCCAGCTTGTGACAAAATGTGGAAAAGTCAGAGCAGGGACTGTGAATACTTCCAGAAGGCACTGTAAGAAATGAACATGTTCTACAGTTTTGCAGACAGTGCTTTTTTACGGCGTAACTTCTGTGTCCCCATTCTTTCTCTTGGTCTTTCTTCACTTTTTCTTCCGCAGTTTGCGGGACACTGAAGCTCAGGCCACTGGGAGGGCTGGCTGGCCCTCTGTTTTCTCTGTTTTTCATTGGAATCAGAATGGCATTTGTAAATAATGGCAGGCTAAATGACAGTAGGATGGGGGTAGCAGGAGATGGGTTGATAGAGGGAAGATGTAGAAAGAGATAGGGAAGACTTGGGGCAGGTGGATATTGAAGTAGATGCCTTTCGTAATAAAACTTTCACCACAAGTCAGTAAGTGAAAGGAGATGAGTCATTTTGGAACTACAGTAGTTGGCTCTTTTTACAACTAAAAAAACCGAATGTGCTGTATTCATTCATTCTTCAGCAGTATTTGAATGTTTGAGTGGTCACCTATGTGGTGGTTGTAGTGGTGCCATTTTAAAAAATGTGTAGAGGAAACTCTTATAGCATAGGTAGTGTGCTAACCCAACATGCTCTCTGTTGCTAGTTTTCTATATTCACCATATTCTATATTTTTAAAATGTATATGGGTGAATATTAAAACATGAAATTCTTGCAAGGTCTACAATCTAGCCCACATGGTGATATTTTTACACTAGGGGTGTGAATAAGTGTAGGTCATGGGCCACATACAGTTCCTGAAGACCCCTGACAGTCCCCCAAACTGCCTGAAAAGGTTTGGGAGTGATTTTTGGTTGATTTTCCTCCTGAAATATGTGCCAAACTGCCCAAAGCCATGCAGAAGTGTGGTGGTTTGCCTTTTCCAAGCCCAGCCCAGAGCCCACTAATGCCCACCCCAAGCCTTTTCAAAGCAATGATTTGGTAAAAAAAATTGGTGACCAGAAGTGAGGTGAATCCACTTTCAGTGCACCCAAATACACTGGTGAGACCCACAGGTGGTTTGTGGGGGTGAAAATTGGACCCTAGCCCCCAAGCAGTTCCTCATTACTGTTCTAGAATATATATGAACCTGGATAGCAATAAAAAATAATGGATAATTCAACTGAATGCACATTCAAAAATGTCAACAACCTAAATACGAATGGGGAAGTCTTAGCATAATGGAGATCCTCCACCTGAATGGAACCACTACGTAAGAAAATCCAGAACTGGGAGACACACTGTACATGTGTAACTACAATACCCCAACCAACATTTTCTGTGCTGCACCTTCCACACACCCATTTCTTGGCCAGGGGAGAGCCACCAAGGAGGGGGCTACAGCAGAGAAAAGGTGGGTTGGCAGGGGGATTTGGGTCATTGTGCGGTCAGTACAGAATTTCAGCCTCCTCAGTGACCAAAAAAAGTGAGTTACTGCTTCATAACTCACTAATTGAATACCAGCCATAATGTTGGAACACATACACACCACACAACTAGAGACACCATTGCACTGATGTGTGCATGCTTAATCTTATCAACTTCACTCCCAAGGCAAATTATTTTCTTTTGAAATGTAAAAAAAAATAATAATGGTATTTTGATGCACCATTTCATTTTGACTCTTGATTCATGCAGATCACTTCTAAAAACAACAGCTGAAAAAAAGAGCATACACTCTTAAGTCAGGGGTTTTGCACCACCTTGGTACTCTCCCAAAGTCCCCCAAGTCCTGGGGGGAAGGTTTTCAGACAATTGGGCAAATGTGTTTGAAAACACATCAGTTTGTTTCCCCCTCCCCCCAAAAAAAACATTGAAAATTAGCTGCAAAAAGGCTGAAATGGGAACTGGAAATGACACCGTGTCATTTCTGGTGTGCTACCAGTGCAACCTCCCAGTGGCGTTGGTGGTGAAAATTGACCCTGCCCTCTCCAAGAAGTTGTCTACCCCTGCTCTAAGTTATTCTTTCATTCCTATAGCCTGATTGCCTTTCTGGAAAGTATGGAGCAGGGTTTTATACAATTCTGCTACACTCTCCCTCCCCCGCCCAAACAATTAAACCTGACCTTTCTGTTTATAAGATAAAAGGAATATTTTGAGTCAGCTATGTCAATCTCATTATTCTGAGGCTTCTAGAAGCTTGAGCTCAATTAGCCTTCCTAAGGATAATGAGACAAGACAATGCAAAATGCTCCTGGCATCTGGGTAAATGTAGAGACTTTCCCCCCATTATTTCTCTAGCACACTTAATTCTTCACCATTCTCTTCATCCTATGAGAATATTACGGAAACTTTATGCCATTTTGTTCTTTTTCAACTTTAGTCAAGAAGCATCAGACTTCTGACCAAGACATTTATAGAAAGGAATGTGCCGAGCAAAGACTGTTTCTTAGAAAATGGAAACTGATCACTTGTTGATCATGGATGCTGCAGTGATTGGGCACAGTACCAAAATGACACTGAAGCTCGTTGCATATACGTTTTGCGGCTGGATCCAGACCTTGTTATACTTTGAGCAGATCAGTTGAAATCAATGAAACTAAATCTGAACCCAGCCCTTTGTGTTATGAAAAGTTTTCCAAAAAAGGTGTGTGTGGGGAGGGGGGGAGAAAAGTAGCTTGATATAACTTAACATGTTTCACAGCAGCTGACCCTTAAAAATAAACCTTACCTAGGGTGCCACATACCTAGCATTCTGCATCTTAAAAAGCTCTCTAACCTCTACTTTCACACTTTCTGATCTGTTCTGTGACACTTAGGCCACCTTTATAAAAGTCTCCATGTTGTGGAAGAAATTGGATAGAGTAAGGTTTTTCTCTCTTTCTCTCAGTCAAATGATTGACAATATGACTGACGAAAAGACAAAAACTGCTTTATACAATGCAGAATTAATGTATGAGTTCCACTACAGTGAGATGTGGTGAGGGACATTGGCTTATATAGCTTTTTTAGTGGTCTATGACCACATAATAAATACATACATAGAGGGGGACTAGACAAATTTCTTAGCTTTTATAGTAACGTTGATTTGAGAGGCACAGAACTTGGCAAGTTACTTTAAGAAGTAATTAGTTATAGTTCTGAAGGGGCAAATAGAATCACTGCTATGGTTACAATTTTAAAAATTAAAAAAAATTAAAATGTCCTGTCCCACTTCTCAAAGGAAACTAACATAGTTCCTTTTAGTTACTTGTAAAATCTGTTTTGTTTGTTTCATTGAGCAGCATAAGTCACAGTGCAAACTAGCACTTTCTTTGTTGTGGTAGTGGTAGTCCTTCTTCACCATTTAGAAAGATGGAGACCACACTCCCACAATTAAAAAAAAAAATAACTATAGTGTTACAGTTGCCCCAAAGAAGAAATTAAATTACCCTTCATTAAGCTGCAATCATGATGTAATATATTTATATCTTTGTTATGGGGGGGTTAATTATATATACTGTAATAAACTCTGGAGAAGCAGTGTGCTTTGTGGGGGGGGGGAAGCTGACTGCTTGTGGTGAAAAACTAGGAGAGAGGAATTGTTTTAATCTCATGTGGGCTTTCTGAAGGTCTCTAGTTATCTACTGGGGGGAACAGGGTGCTAGACTAATTGGCCCTTTGATCTGATCCCCTAAACAACTGGGTTGATAGTTTAGTGTAGTTTAGGAGATGAGGAATACAAGGCAGCCAGCACTGACCCCCACTTTTATCCTGCTGTGCCTTGCTGGTAGATGAAGGACAAGCATTGGTCATCCTCTGGAGTGAGTGTGGCTTGCCAGAGAGTATTCACTTATACAGCATGTGTAGAGTTCTTAGCAAAAGACCCCTTAGCGGTGTCTGTACTTGGTAAGCAACATAGTTCACTCCACCCGATAGAAATATTGCAACGGAAGTTTCACTATGACTAGAAATGATAAAAGTATGTTGCAGGCACCCAGCACACACTTGCGCACACATACACACCCTGGAAGAAGCTGAGGAAAGGGTTCCTGATTCTCATGTGCTATTTACCACACATATATATTAAGCAGCAGTCCTCCACACAACTGAAAAAAAGGTTTCAAAGTCCTAATGACAGGATAAAATGTTGAAGTACAGTAGGACCCCCGTATCTGCTGGGGATTGGTTCTGGGGGCCCCGGTGGATACTGAAAACCACAGATAACAGCAAATGCCATTGAAAATAATGGGACATCTGGTTTAAAATACCATAGAGTTGCCTTGGAGGACCTAGAAATTGGCTATAGAGGACACATTTTCTAGGAAGACTCTATGGTAGGTATGCTGTTTTGTGTCCCGTGGATAATTGAATCAGTGGATAATGAACGAGTGGATACAGAAGTCCTACTGTACTTAGATTTTTTTTTCCTTTTCCTGCATAATTGCCTGCTCTCATGAACAGTTGCAGTATATTGCGGGGGTTATGATAGTTTTTTAAAAAAAATTCTCCCTTACAGATTGCATTACTGTTTTCCCTATGAGGATTCTTTTACTCTACAGCTAGTAGTGTTTGCTGCAGATAATTTTCTTTCCTTTTTTTGTCTGAGCATATCTTGCTTTTCTTTTTCTTTCTTCTTCTTGCTTTCTCTCTCTCTCTCTCTCTCTCTGTCTCTGTCTCTGTCTCTCTCTCTCTCACACACACACACACACACACACACTCAAGTTTATTGGAAACTACAGTTCAGGCTGTTACGGATTTATTTCCAACTAAGTGATACCAATATTTGCTACATAACAACAGCAACATTTCCATTGGCTTTTGGAGCAATTTCCCCACATATATATAGTTCTTGGTTTCTCTTCACATGGTATTTCATAGCTGAATGCATGAATTCACTTCCTGAACACAACTGCACGTGAGACAATGTGGACATTTTGTAGTTGTGGATACTGATCTACAGCAGCTCTTTCACACAAGGAGCTTATAGTAGTGATGTTATTCTTTTTTTAAATTTGTAAATCATTTGTATTGAATAAAATCTACATCTAATAAAAATTGAATAACACATATAAAAAACACACATCACAAACTACAAACAAAAAAAACTACACACAAAAGTTAGCACATTTTACACACAAATTCAGATTACTTAAATATATAACAAAAACTACAACTAACAAAACAGAAAAGAAAAAAATGACTTCCAACTACTCTATCTTTTCTGCTGGTATGTTTTAGACCTTATAATCTACCTCACTCTATCTTATCTATTAGTTGCACTTCATTTCTATATTTAACTCATATTAATTAATAAAACCTACAATCATCAAATCATCTTCACGTTTTCAAAAAGTCAATTAGGGGTTTCCAACCTCACTTTACCTTATCTATATGTTATACTTCATCTATATACAGTATTTCATGTATATTAATTAATAAAACCAGAAATCATCAAATCCCCTCATTCCCCACAAAAAAGAATCAAACATTATTAATGATTTTAATTTTATCATACTAAACAATAATAATCTTATTACTTCTGTAGTCATATATAGGTGACTCACTCATCTTATATAAACAAATCCTTAGCCATTTTTCCAAATAAGTTATCACTGCATCTCATTTTTCAGATCTTCTCTCTGCCTTTAGTATAATTCAAATACATTTTTATATAATAATTTCTATTCATTAGATGCAAGCTCTAACATCCAATAATAGAACAAAGCCATACATATTTTGCAAAACAGAATTAAACCAGCCCATTACAATTACAACTACAACTACAATTATCCCTTAACAGACTTTAAATTTCACTTGCAATTTCTT
Source organism: Gambelia wislizenii (assembly GCA_030847615.1). Taxonomy (NCBI): domain Eukaryota; kingdom Metazoa; phylum Chordata; class Lepidosauria; order Squamata; family Crotaphytidae; genus Gambelia; species Gambelia wislizenii. Next base: position 284,170,975 of record JAUMIR010000001.1, on the reverse strand, counting down.
TTCAAATTTCAACCATAATAAGAATTGAACACAAAGCACCTAGGGCAGGAGGATCCGGAATAGGTACAACTTCCCATAAGCACCAACTCTCATGACCTTTGTCACTCTGTCTCTTTCTGCATCATCTTTGTAAAAAGTGTGCCCACCCCCACCCCAATCAGTCGGGATCACCACGTCTCTTCTGATGTAAAAGTCCTTTCTTTTGAAATCTCCTCCCAGGACTACACTCTCCACATCAATGTTAAGTCCCTTGATCCTTCGTCAAAATTCCCGTACCATATTCTTCCTCTACTCTGAAGGTACAAGAGCATCCCAAACATTTTTCATCTCCAAGAACATTGTTACAGATTGGGTCTCCCTCTTTTCCATATCCTCTTCCTTCTATCTGGGTTCTCCCGACTATATCTATCTCCAAATTTCCATCTCTTCCTCATGAATTCATTTTTTTCATCCTCTGATTAATCTCTTTTCTCAACATTCTCATCTCTGTATAAATCTCCTGCCAAGTTACATAACTAGCTGGGTTTTCCTCCTCCAAATATACCAAGTGAGGGACTGCAGCAGCACCAGAAACCAAAATTGGTTGAAAAGCAGAAGCCATGCAGGGAACAAGAGGAAATTATGGTGGCTCTCTTGGAACTGCCTATGTGCACTGCAGGCACCTACGCCCACCCACACATGTGCTGCTTGCAAATTCTCTCAATAGCTTAGTGACTCCCCCTCCTCAGGTTGCTTTGCAAGCCATGCACACATGTGCAGTCAGTCCCAAGCAAGCCTCTGTAGGCAAGAACTGTCAAAAGAGTAGATTCCTCATTAAATCATTGGAACTTGTCCTTAATTTGCAAGCATTGAAAGACTGAGCCGTCAGATAACAAGATGTCAAAAGGCAGGGGCTTCCTGTCCAAAAACTCTTCCCCTTCCCCGCCCCCGTGATTTTTCAGATACCCACTAGATGGTAATGGAGTTAGTCCAAATTCACTCAATTCTGAAACATCCAGTTAGCTTATGTCTGCTGACACCATTATTGAGTATCTGCCAGCAACTTTCTCTTAGTAAGAAAAACATATTTTTTCTTTCAATTCTTCATTTAGCATCAAATCTGATTACTTTCCCCTTTAGCATTTTAGTAAAAGTTCTTGAAAATCTTGTTTAGACTTTTTGAAATTGAAGCACGTTTTTCTCTGCTTTCCCCCTTCTCTGGCATACACAGTCTTGTTAAACAGAGTCAGGAAACTTAACAAGGTTCCAATTCTGGCCACAGAAAAGATAGTTTTTTAAATAAATCCAGATCATGTAGCAAAAAAAAAAAAAAAAGAGTTTAAGAGACAAGAGTCTGTTTAAAACAAGGCTTGGTTCTAGCAGTCAGGCAAGCTGATCTGTCCACATGCCTGTCCCACTGAACCCTGGCATCACTCCTGGCAATCTTTTCATAGGGAGCTGTGTTTCAGGGCTGGTCTGGCTGATCCTGCATTCCACCCTCTTTCTGGTGGGGAAATTTCCACAGTCAGGGATCCCTCTGACTGACAATTGAGGTGGTGCGGTCTCCTTTTCTGGACATCTTCAGAAAGAAGCTGGACAGCGGCTAACCTCCTGGGATGTTTTAGCTGGAGATCCTGCATTGAGCACGGGGTTGGACTCAATGGCCCATGAGGCCACTTCAAAGTCTATGATTCTGTGGCTCTAAATTGCCACTGGAGCAGAGCAAGCATGCTCTCAGGAATGTCTGTCTGCCATCTTGTCCTGCTGGAAGTCAGTAAGGATGTGTCTCTTCATTAAATTTGGTCAGGCAGAGGGAACAAATAATTTATTCACTTTCCCCACTGCAAAAACAGTCTTTAAAAACTGTGTGGTCTCCACTCCTCCAAGACGCACTGATTCCCTGTCCCATTCCCCTCACCTCCCCTGACACAATCATGTAGTAGCCAGAGGAGAGCAGAGCACAGCCAGTGATCATCTAACTATATTTTGATAGACAGATGTGCAATCCTCTGGAACCTCTGATGGACCCCCCAGGAGGCTCCAGAGGATGCCTGGATGGTTGTGCACCAGCTATCAGAACATAGCAAGATGATCCTTGGCTGACCCCCACCCCACCCTCCAGCCAGCCTCCAACATGGCCATGGCCAGGGAAGGGTGAAGGGTAGCTGAGGATGCATGACTGTGTCAGGAAACTGTGGGCAGTTGAGGATGATCCAGCTATCTTCTGATAGCTGGACAGTCCTCAGCCACCACACCCTCCTGACACAGGTCTGGACTGGCAGAAGGTGGCAGCTGAGGATGTGTCCAGCTATCTAAATATACTTGGATAACCCACAACTGCATCCTCCATCCTCTTGACACAGCCATGTAATGGCCAGGGCTGGGCTGAGGGCAGCTGAAGATCATCTAGCTATGTTCCAATAGCCAGATGCACCATAATGCAGGGACCTACCTGGCGTCTTCCAGAGGCCCAGCAGGAGGGTGTCATTGTCATGTGTCTGGCTATCAGAACATACTCAGATGATCCTCCACTGCCCTTTGCCCCTGACCACTATGGCAAGTTTGGGGAAACTTACCTAATTTGCCTCAGTTTTGGACTTTGGGGCTGGGACTTCACTTCATGACTGGGGGGGCTTTACAGGGAGATCCTTGTTGGGGTTTCCTGACCCTTGGGAAATCACCTTTTCATCTCCTCTGCAAGTCTTCAGGAATTATGTCTGTCCCTAATTTATGGATATCACATTTGGGTGTGAACCAGCCCTTACTCCAAGCAATAGCCTGACAAATATATGGTGTATGTCACAGTATTCTTAAGGGATGAATGACATATGCACATCTATTTTGTTCTGTTTAATTATTAATTTTGTTCACAGTTCTTCAGCTTTCCAAGTCCGACTAATGGTTTTATTGCTCTTGCGTTTGTGGATGAGTTCATAGGTTAATAACGTTTGATTTGAGTTCCATGGTTGAATAAATCATTCATCTAAACTACTGTTGCAAGTCTGGTTAAGAATGTCTTATTGTTCTTAAATGATGTGGGAGGCCATTCTCTGCATTGTTAATTAAGCTATTGTAATTTCAGAAGCAGAAAATTGGACAATGGGTATCTTAACCTCTGCTTAGAAGTTGATTATTGTTATTTTGGGATACTTCTGATTTTAGGGGGTTGTCATATATGATCAGTTTCAAAATGTGTGAGTAGCTTCAGTTCTATGAATGGAATAGGAGAAACCTACAAGACTATACAAAAAGCTCATCTTGGTGTTTTTATTTTTGTTCTTGCCATTTATTTATATATGGAGTGAAATGGGAAGCTACTACCAGCTCCAATTCACCCTGTGTTGCATTTTGAGGTTTTGTATTGTGTTTTGAGTCCAGCCTTGGAGAAAAGGCAGGGTATAAATAAAGAATATTCATTCATTCATTTCTGGCTGCATGCACACACTATTAAGAATGATGTCACCAACTTCATCCATGGCTTAAATCCAACAATATGCTAGCAGACTTATGCAAGTTCCAAGGGTCTTTCCTTCTCCCCCCCCCACATTCTCCAGATTGGTTTTCCAGCCTTATATAGCGGATTTTGAGGCCATGGTGAAGAAACTGGTGGGAGGAGGGGGAGGTCACCCCTATTCCATTGAAATAAGTTGTTCCACCCATGGAAGTAATACCATCAGAACCAGCATAATGACTGAAGCGTGTCACTTTCTCAGTAACCCAAGGAAAGAGTTATATGCACAGAGAACCATCTTTTCTTTAAAACATGTTCTGTGTAATAAGTACTGAAGTAATAAATATGTAGATGTGTTGCTCAAAAAATCAATAGGGCTCAAAATACAATAGGGCTGTTTCCACCTGGGTCCCCACAGCGACTTAAGAGGCCTGTTGGCAAATCCTGGAGGAGAAAGATTTCTTCTCCCCACATAACCCTGCAGAACCACAGTCTCTGCTCCATAAGGTCGGGAAACCCTCCAGAGCAGAATTTAGAGCAGCATGGAGGGCTAGGAGGAAGAGAAGGAGAGCATTCTGTTGTAGATGAAGATTTAGTAGACAAGGGGAAATTGTTGTTGTGCCTTCAAGCAATTTCCGACTGAAATACCATAGCCTCCTCCAAAATCCACTGACAGGCTTCTTACTTTAGTTAAGGTTCCAGTTGGATCCTGGCTCTAGATATGAGAGCAAGTTCCAAGGTCCATACATTTTTTCTTCACCATATACTGTGTCATCAGTATGTTATCCTTGCAACAATCCTGTGTCAAATGTGCAGTCTACTTTAGATGATGGGGAAATAGTGACAGATTAACACCTAATAAGAGAAGTGGGTAGAAGATCAGAGAAGAAGCAGATAACACCTTCAGAGACTACTAAGGTTTGCTGAAAACAATTACAGTTCAGTTTTGTAGTGGTTGGCCCACACTATTCCAGTCTTTTCCCAGATCACCACTCACAGTTTCATAAAACAGGTTTTGGAGCAAAAAATAAAAAATCCAGAAGGGGGAGGGATTGCATTTAGAGGCCAAATTGTACCTCCCAGAAGCTCTGTAGGTACATTTTGCCACTTGGTGGACTCAAATGTTTTTCAGGGACAGAAGGAACCAGAAAAGGGTCCGTGGGACCTTGGATTTGCAGCCCACATTTTGCCTGTCTTGGGATAGATCATTTCCAGACAGAGAATTTAGGTTTCAAAATGCTCATTCCTCACTTCCTGAAAAGTGGGAGTTAGGCATCAACAACAAAAAATGAAATTATGTGTGTGGGGGGGGGGTTTCATTAATTTCAACATCACCTGAACTTTATTAATTGCTTTGCATAATTGCTTACTGGCTTGCTGTGCAACAACTATGCCTGCAGTCGTAATCAATAACAAGTCCCCTACTGAGCTGAATACTTTAGTTGCCTATCAAGATACAGTTCCTGTAAGCTAGATATAATCTAATCAATTAAATGATTGTTCAAGGTTGCTTCAAGTTTGCAACAGCTTTCAAAGGGTTGTTTGTGGAGCACATATAGCTTAAAGGAAACAAGATCTTCTTTCCCAATGTGTTAGTATTATGCGCATACAGTATATACAATGAAAAGTCATTAATCAGTGCATTCTAAACCTTACTAGTGAAATGTCTGTTGTTTTGACTAGTGGGGTGGACAGTATGTTGCTGGAATCCCTGTAGAAAGCAGGTCTTCGTTTCAGAACTCTATTTCAATGTGACTTCTGCTGGTGGGGGGAATGACAGAGCTTGGGGTGGGGCTGGGCTTCTTCCTCTTTTCAACTTTCCTAGTTTGGCACTGTTTTTATTCTACCTGACTACTATTGGTAGTCCCAGCTAGAGTAGACCCATTCAGTGGACCTAATCTAGTTAAGACTAGCAGTAGTGCTGAGGCTTTTGTCTCCTAGCGCTCAGTGGTGGAGCCATTGGGAACTGAGCCAGCTTTTTTTCTTCCAGGGAGTGTTCCATTCTTTAGATAAGGGGTGGGCAACTGTGGAAGGCTAGTAGGCCATATTGTGCCCCCAGGAGGATCACACCATCCACTCTACCTGCTCCTACCCACACACAAAAATTACAAAAACTTTGCCCCCAAATTCTCCCAAGAGCCCTTTAGGTGACATGGGGGCATTCTCACCATGTTCTCGGGCCTGCCTAGACCCCTAGAGGGCATTTGGGGACATGTTGAGGTGATTTTTAAAAAAAATGTAAAAATTTGCTTTGACCCCTGGAGGGTCCTGGGGGCCTCTAAACATGTTGGAAATGCCCTTCACATCTCCTAGAGGTCACTTTGGATCAAAAACATTTTGAAAAAATTGACTCCTAAGGGCCACCAAAATGGCTTGTGGGGGGCACATGCAGTTCATGGGCTACATTTTGCCCACCCCTTCTTTAGATAGTATGGAGCATGATCTCAAAGTCTGCTGCTGGAATCTGACAGAATCTTGACTTTCCATTGTATTTGAACTAGACCATCAACTGTTGCACATGAACCAATGAAACACAAAACCACAATCATTCAACATGTAAGAGAGTTCTAAACATTGTGTGGCTAGAAAACATGCTGGCTTTGAGACCTGATATACTGTGGAGGCAAGAGCATTCCACAGAAGTAGGAGATCATCCTGATTTTGACTTTGACTTTGACTCAACGAAAAGGGCCTGCTTTGAAGGAACAAAATACACTCTTTTTTAAACAAAATTTTGAATACTAAGGGCTTGTCTAGATGAGAAGAAATAATGCAGATTGATGCACATTCTCACAAATTTGCAGCAGCGCTAATTTGTCACCACTTTTTTTTTTTTTTTTTTTGCAAAATTCAATGTGTGTGAAGCTGTCTGTGTTTGAAGTGCACACAAAGCCATGCCTGTGAATCAAGATGGTGGCTGAGAGTACAATGCATTATTATTCTCCACACGTGTTATTGCTGCTGCTGCACACTATATATATATTTTTAACTTGTAAATCAAAGGTGCATAAGTGTGATCTTACTGCTTATAAAAGCTCATTCGTCACCTCAGCGTAGCAAAAAAGCACACACTCAATAATACAAAATGCAAAAATGGTGCTTCCAGCCCTTTCCTTGGTAGAAACCCCCCCCCATGTCTGACCAATCCGCTCTCCACTTCCGCCTTCACCAAGAATGTGCAGCGTTCTGAACTGGAAGTCCAAACGTGTGATAATGCACATATCTGTGCATTATTTTAAGAACTTTGCAAAAATCTGCAAAGGCTCTTTCCATGCAGTATATGCTGTTTTTGGCCTTCCTCCTTTCAAATACGGCAAATCTCATTGGGAACTTGTTGGGACAAAAGGTATACTCTGCAAATTCTATGAAGAGTATTTTCACTGTCTAGAGTGACAACCCCTAACTTTATGCTTTGATTCACCAACATCCAGGTCACAAATGCACACATATAATTATATAGTGACAGTTTGCAAGGTTTCTTGTTAGAAAGCTTCTGGCTCTTGCACTTCCATTCCATCCTCCTGTTTCCATGACAGAGATGACTGAAAGCTTCCAGTTTTGATCTTAAGGTAGCTAGGGTTTATTGTGACCTTCAAATGTAGAGAACTGTAGCATATTTTAATCTTTGATTAGTGAGAAGAAGCCAAGATCTCACTGTGATTTCTAGCCAAGATCAAGGTTTCAGATCTTGCCTGTTCTCAAACTATAATTCAAATAAACCTCATTTTCTTGAGTCTGAATATTACAGGAAACTGGACTTTGCTTAAATCTCTTCCTTCAATCAAATGAAAGATGGGAACACATGTTTGCAAAGCAGGACACCATGGTTTCCTGCTGATACGTTTGAACCAGGCATGTTAGTACTGTGTGTAATGTCTCTAAGTATCAGAGGCATAAGAAAATATCAGTCTTTATGTCAGCAAATGCTTTTCAGAGATTCAATGATTTCAATGTTCTTGTATTTTGGGAATAAATAATATGAAGGCTTGCGCAAATAGTCAGGAGACCTGCAAGAACCTTCATGTTCTTGCAATTTGAATTTAAAAAAAAAAAACCAGAAGTCTTGTGTAAATAATCAGAAGGATCTCTTTTAACTACAGTATTGGTTCTCTTAAAGGGAAAAGACTGTTGTGTGGTGGATTTTGTTTGGGTTTTGTTCCTTTGTGTTTTCACTGTAGAGTATCATAACTCACCTTGATGTAACTTTACTGCTGGATGTTTGTTCTGTTTGCACTACCTAGTTATTTCTTGACATTTTGATTCAGTTTCATCATCCTAAAAATGAAATAAAAATCAGTTTATGCTAAAGATAAAAGAAGGCTGTACTTTCAAGACAACACTGAAAAAATAATATAGGCCACCAAAAAAATGATCAGGAGAGGACATTTGGTCATTATTGGATCTACAGTATACTGCTTATTTGTTCAGCTGATAACACTGTGCCTAAAAAAAAGCCTGTTTAGAGCATGTACTTCTCGTACTCAAATACAGTAGGACCCCCGTATCTGCTGATTCATTATCCACTGATTCAATGATCCGCAGGACACAAAACAGCACATCTACCATAGAGTCTTCTTAGAAAATGTCTGGAGAGGCATCCTCTCTAGACATTTTCTAAGTCCTTCAAGGCAACTCTGTGGTATTTTAAACCGAAAGTCCAATTATTTTCAGTGACGTCGACTGTTATCTGTGGTTTTCGGTATCCACAGCCCCCCCCCGGAACCAGTCCCCCCGCAGATACGGTGGTCTTACTGTAAATGAAAAAATATTGTTGGGAATACACATGCCCTGTAGAATATTTACAAACTTGATAGATGAAGGGAACACAGTGGATGTAGTGTATCTTGATTTCAGTAAGGCTTTTGACAAGGTCCCTCATGACATTCTTGCAAAAAGGTTAGTAACATGTGGGCTAGACAATGCAACTGTTAGGTGGATTTATAATTGGTTGACTCACCGAACCCAAAGGGTAGTCACCAATGACTCCTCTTCATCCTGGAGAGAAGTGACCAGTGGGGTGCCACAGGGTTCTGTCCTGGGCCCAGTGCAATTCAACATCTTTATCAATGACTTGCATGAGGGAATAGAGGGTATGCTTATCAAGTTTGCAGTTGACACCAAATTAGGAGGGGTAGCTAATATCCCGGAGGACAGGATCAGAATCTGAAATGACCGCAACAGATTAGAAAGCTGGGCCAAAATTAACAAAATGAATTTCAACAAGGAGAAATGTAGGATACTACACTTGGGCAGTAAAAATGAAATGCACAGGTATGGGATAGGTGACACCTGGCTTGAGGGCAGTACATGCGAAAAGGATCTAGCAGTCTTAGGACTTTTTCGGACGAAGAAAAATAACGCAAGCAGCCTCTCCAGCTTGCGCGGCTGCTGCGCTGCAAAGCACCCCTTTCGTATGACGCTTGCCCCTGCTGGTACTGTTGCGGTACCGCAGGGAGAGCTGAGCGTCATATTTCGTTGATTTTTTACTCACGAAAGTTGATTGTGAGTAAAAATCAACGAAATATGACATTCAGCTCTCCCTGCGGTACCGCAACAGTACCAGCAGGGGCAAGCATCATACGAAAGGGGCGCTTTGCAGCGCAGCAGCCTCGCAAGCTGGAGAGGCTGCTTGCATTATTTTTCCTCGTCCAAAAAAGTCCTTAGTGGAACACAAGCTGAACATGAGTCAGCAATGTGATGCAGCAGCTAAAAAAGCCAATGCAATTCTAGGCTGCATTAATAGGAGTATAGTGTCTAGATCAAGGGAAGAAATAGTGCCACTCTATTCTGCTTTGGTCAGACCTCACCTGGAGTACTGTGTCCAGTTCTGGGCACTGCAATTCAGGAAGGATATTGAGAAGCTGGGATATGTCCAGAGAAGGGCGACCAGGATGGTGCGTGGTCTGGAAGCCATTCCCTATGAGGAGCAGCTTAGGGAGCTGGGCATGTTTAGTCTGAAGAAGAGAAGGTTCAGAAGGGACATGATAGCCATGTTTAAATATTTGAAAGGATGTCATACTGAGGATGGAGCAGGCTTGTTTTCTGCTGCTCCAGAGACTAGGACATGGAGCAGTGGGTTCAAACTACAGGAAAAGAGATTCCACCTAAACATTAGGAAGAACTTCCTGACAGTAAGAGCTGTTCAGAAGTGAAATGCACTGCCTTGGAGTGTGGTGGAGTCTCCTTCTTTGGAGGTTTTTAAACAGAGGCTGGATGGCCATTTGTCGAGGATGATTTGATTGTGTATTCCTGCATGGCAGGGGGTTGGACTGGATGGCCCTTAAGGTATCTTCCAACTCTATGATTCTATGATTTATATCATGTTTGGATTTCTTTTAAAGGAAATTACTGAGATGAGTTGTTAGATCATAGTGCTGAAATTACCCCTCCTTTTGCTCTTCAGACTTCTAGATGTTGAAGGTCAAAAAAACCTAAAAGAACAACCATTGTTTTCCTGCCCGCTTATAAGATTCTAGGGCACATGCCTGGCAGTACTTAGGTTCTAATATAGACTCAATATAGCAGGGGTGGGAAACTCCTGACTGTCCAGATGTTTTGGCCTCCCATTTTTATCAGTTCTACCCAGCATGACCAGTGTCTTGGGAGTGTGGGACTTGTAGTCCATGACAAAGGTTCCTCATCCCTGATTTACATTGAGGAGTTGAACATTCTGCTCATGTAAGCAAACCAAATAGATTACGGATAATTATCCATTCCTCCTCCAGTTTTGGTCCTGTGTAATAAACACTGAATTTCTCTGACTCAAATGCGTGGGAGACCTTGTTGCATTTCCCAGGACTTAACTTGCTTTGCTTGTTTATTTGTAGAGCCCATGGCTATGGAACACAAGGCAGTGCTGGATTGGATACCCATCTCAGGTAAAAAGAGAAGAAAGAAGAGCTGTTGTGTTGTCTGAAAATGGGAATAAAATGTTGAGACTCAAATTGCAGGAGCCCTAGAAAGAGCTATAGCTACCAAAGTCCAGCATAAACCATCATGCTGTTGGTGTCTGGGTGATGGTGGGGTGGGAGGGTGAAAAACCTCTCTTTTTTTTTTCTTTTTTCTTTTTTCTTTTTTTTTTTTTTTTTTTTTGCTTTGACACACACTCCCACTGCTGCTTCCACACAACCCATCCTGGAGAAGAAAAAGGGAAAGTGAATCTGAGGGAACAGTTTTGAGGCAAAGAGGCAGAGACAAACAGCAGAAGCGAAAAATTCCTCACCTACTAAGGTGACATCCATAGCTTGTAAATTTATTATTTATTTTAAGGCATTTGTTTTAACACCTCTTGACCCACCACAACCCTTCAGGGGCTTGCACAACCAATAAAAACATTCCAAAAACCTTGAAAATAACAAAAAAACTCTCTTTTAAAATAGATCCCAAACTAGACAAACAGTTTGAAAACAGCCAGAACACCTAGCCCTCATCCAAATGCCAAGCAAAATCTCACAGTTTTCACTGCCCACCGGAAACTCAGAAGGGATGGTACCAGCTTGATCTCTCTTGGGAGGGAGTTCCACAATCAGGATGCTGCTACAGAGAAGCCTTGTCACATGTACTTAACCTCATATCTAGCCTTACAAGGTTGTGGGGCCCATAACAGGGCCTTTGCTGAAGATCATAGATTTTGAGCAGCCTCATATGGAAGTAGGAGGCCTTTCAGATCTCTTCCTTTCCTTTTGAGTCACATTTTCTATGCCCCTGTTTCTCCATGAAAACCCACTGAGCAAGTCACACACTCTCAGCCTCAGAAAATCCTGTGATAGGTTCACCTTAGGCTCACCATAAGTCGGAAATGATTTGAAAGTACACAACATTTCTGCTTGACTCAGGTAACTTTTACCCGCTTCTTTGCCTAATAACAGGTTTCTAATTTTTTTTAAAAAGGCATAATATATTAAATTTAGCATATTGATATTTAATATTGCCTTACATTCATCAAAAATATTAACTTTAATTTTTAAAAACATTTCAGAAGAGACTTAGGAAATGGTTTCATGCTGAGAAAGAAGAATTTGAATCCTGAAATTTTGCCAATTCTGGAATGAGTAACACTTCATCTAAGTGCTAGTCCAGTAACTCTTAAACTTTTCTTTACCAGGGATCCCCATTAAATATTGCGGACCCCCAAGGCTTAAGATTAAAACAAGAACAACAATACCTGTTAATCATAATAATAATACAATTACACCATCAATTAAACCTTCCCTCAGAGGCACTGGAGGGGGAGGGAAGACTTTTCTCCTGTTTCTTCCTGTAAGTTTGTGGCTGGAGCAGATTGAATGGCAACGCACAGGCCAAGCCAGCCTTTGCCTTGGCTCCTGTCATGTGGCTGCTCCAATGAGGGGAGGAGGAGGGCCAAGCAGCCTTTGCAGACCCTCTGTGAGGACATTGCAGCCCCCCCGGGGGTCCACAGACCACAGGCTAAGAACCACTGCTCTAGTGCTAAAGTAGCAAATCAGTAGCACTAAAAGCTCTTGTGCTGACATACCATAATTGGTGACACCAGTAAGGAAAATATATTGTATCTTCTACTAGGGAAATAGGATAGTGAATTCTGATAAGGCTTGAGCCAAAAGAAGGCACTGGGAAACAAATAGGTATCAGTAGCTCTGAGGAAACATGAGGTTGCAGAAGTACATGTCGCCCCCCCCCACCCTCCCATCATGTATTTACAGAAGATACGTTCCCAGGCTTACCATTTATAAATGAAACTGTGGATAATAGTTAACCCTATTAAAATAAAGGACTTGTGGTACAAACAGAGCATACAGTTGCATTGGAGGATCTAGGGATTCCTAGAGAGGATGCCTCTCTAGGCATTTTCCATTGTGACTCTTATGTGTGTCCCTATTTATTAGTCACTGATAATTGAAACTGTGCGTATTGGTTCCATGGGTAAGTGAGGGGCGTGCAACCTGTACTAAAAACTTTTAAAAAAACAGTACAGCGAGGTCTGAGTATTGCTCACTAGTGAGAGAATGTTCCAAAGTGAGAATCCTAAACAGAGGCATTCCTATCCAGAGATCAAGATACAATGCAGCATGTAGCACTTTCCTAACTGTACTACTAAGAGCCAAAGCAAACCGGAAAGGGTTGAAATTAAATTAAACATTTAGGCTACAGCCCACCCACCCCAGGTGTATCATATTCAAGAATGTTTAAATAAAAAGTGTATGGTTGTACTGCAGTGAAGACTATTTTAAAATACTGTATATACCCTATAGGCACCAGATCCCATCTGATCTTGGAGGCTAAGCAGGATCAGCTATGGTTAATACTTGGATGGAGACTGTCAATGAATACCAGGTGCTGTAGGCTGTATTTCAGAGAAAGGAACCAGCAAAACCACCTCCGAATATTCCTTGCCTAAGAAAACCCTATGAAATTTATGAGGTCTCCATAAGTCGACAGTTGACTTGAAGGCATATACATACACACATAGGATAAAACATTATTGAGGGCTGCATGAAATATATTTGTTGTACAAACCTCATTCAAATCCCAAACAACCCATAGGCAGCAAAATGTTCTTTATCAAAATAATAAATAAATAAAATTCAGCTTCACTGTTAGTTCTCAGGCAAATGCATCTTTTTAATTAGGGTAACAATTTCTGCATAATTAAAACCACATTAAATTATTCTCTGTGTGGAAGTGATGGTTTATTTTTAGCAATTCATGTACAAAAACACATTCAACACCTAGATTATATAAATCTGACATCAAAGCTCATATTTTAGTAATTCTGATGAAGATCCTTAAGAGGAGTGAACAGAATTGAAAGGCAAGGATAGAAAATACTTTCTTCAGAGGATCCCTGTGTCATTTTTGCAAGCCTTCTGAATTTTTGAGCAATTTGCTGTCATCAGGAGGAACTAGGAGATATCAAGATGTGAAGATTTAAGATGTGAATGAACTGCCCATCTAAATTAGTCTTGATTGCATAATTAATTAATTACATAATTGATCCCTTTTTTAACACAGGCCAAGCCAGATAGTCTAAAACATTTGCACTTTGGGATGAGTTCAATGGTTAGGTTTGGCTGAGTGGTTTCCTCAGCGGAGAGACCCTCTGGAATAGAATGGGGATATGATGCAGCAGGGCACAGTGGGAGAAGGGGTTATTGACAGAAATTTGGAGACAGCCTTGTAGCTGGGTTGGATCCAAGCCTCATATGGGAGTTAGGGTCCCTCTTATATTGCTTTAGGGCAGACATATCCACAGTCCAGAACCAAGAGGGCTGCATGCCACTATTTTATTCCTCTGGAGGGCTGCAGTGCCCTGTTATGGGTGCCACTGAGGAGACTCAGAAATCACATTTTAACACTTGTGGACACTGTTTTAAGATAAAGTAAGGCTGTTTGAGGGTGACACTTCCCCCCAAACAAAAACCTGGGAATGTCTAAATGATCCACAAACAAGTATTTTTTTCAGTGGACTTTTGGTTTTGGGAGTAGAGGGTACATAGGACCTCCCCTCCCAAAGGAATACATGGTTCCCATCCCAGCTTTAGGATCTTATCAGGGGCTACAGCTTATGTTAATGGTGCAAGATCAGAAGCTGTTTCATGTGTTCTGAAATTATCTGCTTAAGAATCAGATTAAATGCGGGCATAGTTTTCTTTCATTTTTTCTAATTTTTACACATGTGAACACAATAAGCTACCTGTTGAAAGCATGTATGTCCAACAAGCACACTTATGAAGACGGCAAGATATTTTTTTTACAGTTTTCTATCAAATGTACACTTGGTGACAAACTCAGATGTATTCTGTGAAATAGCCTGGGAGAATCACGTTAGGTACAATGAAACCTAAATCAATATAAAGGGTTTGTCAAAATGTGAATAGATAAAATCTTCACATTTGTCTGGCTAGTGTGAAAGAAGCATTGAGCTTCTAATACTGTTAACAGAAAAGCACGAGACACATGTAGTAAATGGGATTGTGTACAGGATAATTTCCCTGCTCTGCCCCATGGAAAATGAAAGGGTTGCATATTAAGTTCAAAAATTAACTAGTGTGTAACTAAAAAGTCAGTCACATTTCTTTAACCCTGTTAGAACAGCTGGTTAATTGTAAAGAGGTAATTGTAAATACATATAATAACTCCAATGCTGATTCGGCAAATAAATATAAATATATTTTTGTAAGATGAAAACGTGGACTTTGTAGTACTGCATCGGTAATATTTTCTTACATTTCCCTGGTAATCTGTTTGCATTGGGTCTTTGTTAGAGAAGTGTGAAAGTAGGGTAGAATGGCGAAGCAGAGCAATTACAAGTTGAGAGACTTCTCTTGACTGTGTCTTTCTGCATGGCAGGGGGTTGGAGTGGATGGCCCTTGTGGTCTCTTGCAGCTTTATGATTCCAGATTAGCCTTCATGAGAGGTATTTACATGAGTTAAATACCTCAGCTTGCCCCCCCCCATTCCAGAGCTGTATAGTCCATGTGATGCAGGGCTTTTGTCCCAATCTGCCCCTGGGCAGTCCTCTCTACCCCCCAGGGCAGATATGAGGCTAAGACGGGGGCAAGCTGGGATAGGGCCCTTTACTACATTTAAACAAAATTCTGTGTATTTTCTTACCACTGGGATGGAATGGCTCGAGCCTTGTGTGTCCCGCCACCCTGTCCCTTGCTGCTGTTTCTGGTCACCCTTGTTTTTCTGGGTCTGGGCAGCAGGCCTGTAGCATGTTACCAAGGCTGGTCACATGAAGGGGGATGGTCACATGATGCAGCCGGCTGCCTGGACCCGGCAAAGCAAGAGAAATGGTGACGGCAGCTGCAGCAACAGGCTGGTGTTCCTGTGTGGACTCTGGCCGATTTTCTTCAGGTAACAGGGACAAAATGGGCCACCTCCACAGCCAGGCTACGCTGGATCCCCAGCTGATGTAGATAAGCCCATGGGTTTATAAATACACAGGTGCTTCCAAGTTTCTAAAAGGTCAATCTTACATATTTTTCTCAGTTAAGTGAGATATATCTAGCCTACCTTTCCGTTTAAAATATTGAAGATTGTTTACAAAATGTACTAAACATTAAAATTAAATTAATCATGTAAAAACAAAATTAATGAATAAAAAGTCACTGCAAAAATTACAGTCAGCAGCAATCTGTATTGTAAACAAAAGCATACACCATGAATACAGACCATCAGTCTGTTGGTTTTTTTAAATCTTAATTGGTTAAGTGGCAAAGAAATGTCTCTTTACTCTGTGTTTAAGTACAAAGAAATGATACTGAGCAGTATAATTTTGCCCTGTAGAAAAAAGGTCCGAAGGGATCCAAGACAGTATCAACTACCCTTCAGTTCCCCAGTAGCTTGTCCATCTAGCTTATGTTGTGCCAGAGGTAGGAAACAGAACGTTTCACTCCTGCCTATAAGAAGTCCAGGTAGGATAGACATATTTATATAAGTAGGTGGACCATAAAATGCCAGTCATAAAATGTCTTGTGTAGCTCAATTAGGAAACATTTTTTCCTCCAAGGCCATGTTTGTTTTCTAGGTAAGACAGTGAGGGCAATCCAGATTTCCCATGAATGAGATCCCAGTTATGAGATGTTCTTACAAACAGAAGGGGAACTTATGTACACCTGTTCTTCCTTTATATTTTACTAGTTCCAACGTTATTTAAATTAAGTTTTCTGTTTTTAATCTCTTTTGCCTTTCAGCCACTGATGCCTGAGGTTCATTACTACTACATAGTTGAGCTGTCATACTATTGGTCCGTAATGTTTTCTCAGTTCATTGACATCAAAAGAAAGGTAAGAGCCGTCAATGTGTTTTTCAAAAAAAAACCCAACAACTCTACTTTCGTAGGGTTCTGTAAGCAAATTTTGGTTAACACTTTTATGTTGAAATGGCATGTTTTATTTCTCATTGTGACAGCCTGTAAAAGCTTAGTATTGTGACGGGAGCTCTGAATGGGTACTGCATTTTAGTTCAGCAAGAGAGTGCTAACATTGCTGCACTAGCTTTAATATCAATTGAATGTGGCAGTATTGGGCACTGGTTAATACCTGTACAGTACTAACATTCTTATCCAGATTAAAACAAAACCTTCCAGGTTCATCTGTGATATGGCTTTAGACTAAGGAGCTTATCGCACAAGGCCCTTCTCCCGCTACAATAGTGTTGTATGTAAAAACATTATTAAATCGGGATTGCTCTCTCACCTTCAGAACCATTCTGGGATTACAGTGTCTGTTTGCACTAAAACCTTATCGCACATGGGACAGCCCACCCACTACCTCCTCCATGACATTATCCCCTCTCTTTTCATTGTTTGGCATGCATGCACACAGACGTGCGCTCATGCACACACACACACAGATGCCCACCCCGAAATATATATGAAAACAGCCTTACCTTTATAAAGGTCTTTTTCCCCCTTGGGGTGGGCTTCCTCATCAGGCTAGATCAGACTTCCCATATTAACTAATTGCTGCTAGAGGAACCAGCTACTGATCTATCTGTCTGATCCTATCACTGGCTTTCATGTGGCAGTGATTAGTATGTCTGAAGGAAGAGGCAGAGGGTTAATGAAATAAATGCTTTTTTAAACTGTAAGACTCAGCTTTTTGCATTTACATTTCCAGGCATGTGTGAATGTGTCTATACGTATGTGTGTGTGACAGAGAGAGAGAGAAGGTGAGGGCACTAGCACACCATGGCATTATAGAGTGGTAGCAACAGAGAGACTCCGGAACAGGCCTGGAAAAGGAGGTGGGAGAGGCAGCAAGCAAAGTTTTGGCTTCTCTGACAAGCCCCAGTGGGAGGGGGAGTGGTCATTTGGCAATGCATTTTTTTTTTTGCTATAGAGAAAAAAAGTTTAAAACTTTCTTGCAGTTAGTTTGCCAGTTGAAAGGAAATCAAATTGAAATGTACACCCCTTCTCCTCCTTCTCCCCTGATCGCTATGTTTCCCCATGCAAAGCATGCCCACTGACTGACCACTGGCCACCTCAAACCAGCATAAAAGCACAATTGAATTTTCACACAGGAAATGTTAGCACAACTGAGATGGGAAAGGAAGTCATTATTGGTTTTTTTGTGTTAATACAAAGTAGCGCTTTTAAAACAGTCTCTCGGAGGAGAAGAACTGAAGAGGGACGATAAGCCCCAACCAAACATGCTATTATCCTGGTACAGTTGCCATTTACTTGCCTCATGTGATAAGTGGATAAAAGTTAATTTATTAGAGCAGAAATCTAGACACTATGCCAGATAGAATTATTACTGTTTACTAGCAGTCTGTGGGATTATCTGTAGGATTGCAATACTGATCAGCTATTATTACCTGCAAGTAATAAGAGCTGATTGAAGTATGCAGTTACACAAACACTTGTGTACATGGCAGCCTGTGTTTTCTGTAGCATCCTGATGCTGGCTAATAGCAGGAGGAGGCAGTAGCGGCACTAGGTATGTTTGGAGAGGCTGAAACTGCACTGGGTGACACTGTTGGAGGGAGGGGTGATGCCGACTTTCGTATCACCACAGGGAAGAGGGAGATAGGATCATCTCTTCTTACTGAAATAAGTCTCACAGGCATGCACCCTTCATTTGGGAGCCAGACTAGAACCTACAAAAGTTACTTTTTAGATTACAACTCCCATAATCCTCAAGTCAGCGTGGCAAATCGGAGTTGCAAAGCAGAAAAGTAATGTTTCCAAGCTCTGAACCAAGCACAACCCATTTTCATAAAGACGCTCAAGGCAACTTGACTGTTTTCTGCCCCACATGTGGTATATCACTGTGGTTATTTGTGAGCATAGAAACTTGCAGATGTACACCCAAGCCCTGGCATAATCCATAAACAAAGGCCCTTTCACACTACACAGTTATAGTGCTATAATTCCCCTTCAGCTGCCATGATTCTGTCCTATGGGATCCTGGGATTGGGAGTTGAGGGAGGAGCCTTTAGAATCCTCAGCCAGAGGGCTCCTCTGGGACCTTTAACTAAACTACAAGCCCCAGGATTCCACTGGATATTGCCATGGCGATTAGTGTGGAATGACTGTGCTATGATTGTGCAGTGTGAAAGAACCAAAAGCTGCAGTCACCTTGGCATGAGTTGCAAATACCCTGGAATAAGTCCGTGTCATTTTGCAATAAAGAGGAGGGACTTCCATGTTTTCTGAGAATGTACTTCCTTGGATCATTCAAATCAGAGCTCTGGCACTTTTCTTTTTATGAGTTTATTAGGGGATGAGGGCTCTTCTCTCCTGGGGAGGGGTGAAATTTTTTTTTCCCTTGTAAAGGGAAGAAAATATCAGGGAGACATAAAGAAAGAGCCTGGATCCAGAGTCTGATCATTATTGTATTTCTGTAAGTTAGTGAGGCAGGAGGGGGCAGAAGAACAAAAGTTTGAAGGTCCCAAGCATTTGTTGGTCTTCAAAAATCCTGCTTATTGGAACTAGTGAAGATGGCTTTGCTCATTGCTGAGAGGGTTAGCATTCACATTTAGCAATAGTGTCATCCTAGAGTGGGAGCGATTCATCATGTAAAAATGAAGGGCTAAGAAAGATGTCCTCACACTGGTGTTTACTCTAATGGCCAATTCCTGGCAGGAAAACAGCTTCCAATAGAACGGACTGCTGATTCTGAAAAGCCCCTTTCAGTTATTGGTGGGGTATACATTCCACTAGATTATCTCTGCCTCACTGAAGATTAATGAGGAATATTTGCAGTCCAGTGCATATTATCAGCTCAGCATTCCATGAAAATAACCTGATTAACTTTTTTTTAAAAAACTAGCTCATAGTCTGGCAGGGGGGCAGTCTGTCCTCATTTTGTATTCTGATATATATATTCAGGTCTTGGTTTGTGTCATTTTGTTTATTTTTACACATCCCTATGCATTTGCAGAGCAGAGAAACAGTTTAGGGGAGAAAATGGGCTACTAAGAAGATTATGGTTGTCCTGGAATATCATTACTTTAACATCAGTCCAATTTATGTATTTGTCTTCTGGATTTTGGTAGGATGACAGATGGCCTTTTTAGAGTATGATGTTATTTTGAGGACGGTATTTACAGGATTTTAGAAAATTGCTACCTGAATGAAATGATTTATTCTCTGGTTTATTTACACTGCTAGTATCAGAGAGTCATGTGTGTCCTTGGCAGTTTCTAGGCCTTTTTCATTTGCCATAACTTCAAACCATTCTGTAGTGTGTGTGTGTGTGTGTGTGTTTGTATGTGCTTTTTCTTCCAGATTTCTGAAAACGTAATCTGCTAAGGGTTCTAACTGGGGACCATGCCATGATCGAAGAAGGTATAATCAGAGTGATTCACTTGGCCTTGGAGGAAACAGTTTTTGCTGTGCTAATCCTGCTTAAGGCACAGTGGTAGAAACTTTTAAGATATTGACCACTCCAAACAGAATGAGAATCCATGGCTTTGACCTCTCTGAACCCTGTGGCATATAGCAGAGCAGAGTGTGTTCCCCTATTTTGTGTTACTTAAAATTGTATTTTAAAAATTCTTTATTTTAAATAGTACTTGCACACTTAATTCCTTAATATGGTAGCAGGTAAGCAGGCTGCTTCCTTCATGGGCAGTGGTATGCCCAATCAAGGAATGTATGAATGATTAATTTTAAAAATTCTAAAACCCCAGTGGTTTAGGTTCACACTTGGCTGTGCTCTGTATTGCTACACAGCCCTATTCATTTCACTGAGTACCTTGAAGCATGGTGGGTCTCCTTCCTTGGAAGTCGTTAAACAGAGGCTGGGTGGCCATCTGTCAGGGATGCTTTGATCTTGATTTCCTGCATGGCAGGAGGTTGGACTGGATGGCCCTCTTCCAACTCTACAGTTCTATGATTCTATGATTCTACTCTCAATAAGCTGTAAAAGACAGAAATGTGTGGCAGAATTTTCCTTTGTCATTTCAGGAGATTGAAAGTACAAAGAACTATGAATGAGAGGAAAACCACTACCCATTCTTTTGCACAAAATCTTGTGCCACAGTTTGGGCAGAAGTTTACACAATTCTAGACATGCTGCTACATGAGCAGAAGATGACATAATCCATTGCTTCTGAGACAGATTGAAACCTGAAAGGCCTGATATGATCAGCAAGCAAGGGCCGTGTGTGCATGTAGGGAGAGAGATGTGTGAAAGAGGAAGGAGGTGTAGAAATAGAAACCAACTAGTGCAAAATCAAAGAGTTAGCAGTTAAATTGGGACATTTCTAAAATGGAGCGAGCAAATTACCTTATTTTTTTAAACTAAAGTGATAGACTTAAGTTAGAATTTCAACATTAACTAAATTTCAGAATTAAATTATTAATTACATTATTTATTAATTAAATGAGAACTCCTGAAAATTGCATTTCCCAGCTACTCAAAGCCTTGTTCTCTTGGATTTTTGCAAACTACTTCTACCTTTTAAAAAAAGTCTGTTGGAGTTAAGGAGTCACAAGGCTTAGCACACGAGCTCCTAACCACTTCTTGTATAGTTTTCCTGTGAGTTGCAGTGGACACTGCATAGAGGGTCATCATCTATCCTAAGAAACTGAGTTTTATTTTATTTTTTTCCAGGGTTGGAGATAGTGCATCTCCTTTTAATATATTTTCATTAATTTTATAATCATACATTATATTATC
Source organism: Gambelia wislizenii (assembly GCA_030847615.1). NCBI lineage: Eukaryota > Metazoa > Chordata > Lepidosauria > Squamata > Crotaphytidae > Gambelia > Gambelia wislizenii. The sequence continues at coordinate 284,149,930 of JAUMIR010000001.1, read as the reverse complement.
CAATCAATACTTAGTTAGTATAACACATAAAATTACTATAAACATCGCAATTTTTCTATTAACTAATTTCAAAGGTTAACATAGATTCTTTACTATAATTCTATTCAAAAATATTAATTCCCCTACCCCCCCACACCTCAGTGCTCCCCTTCACCGGAGCCATTATCCCTTACCTAATCTTTCCAGAATCTCATTTCTTCTCGTGGAGGTAACCTCCCATCTTTTGTCTGTAATACTTTTTTAACAAATACTTTCCAAATTTTATCAAAATCACTTTCTTTCCAACTTCCTCTTCTTACTTTAATTCTACATGTTAACTTATCATTTATTGCCATCTTCCAAACTTCTTTATACCACTCCTCCACTTGTACATTTATTTGCATTTTCCAATGTCTTGCTATAATTAATCTTGCTGCCATTAATAAATTTGTTATTAAATCCTTTTCTGCTTGATTCCCATTCTCTCCGTTATAAATTGACATCAATGCTATGCTCGGTTTCCTTTCTATATTTCTATTCAGAATATTCTCTATTTCTATGAAAACCATTTCCCAAAACTGCTGTACAAATTTACAATTCCACCACATATGCATATATGTACCTATTTCTTGACAACCTCTCCAACAATATTTAGAGTTATTCTTATCTATATTATGCAATCTTGCTGGTGTCAAATACCAACTCCATATTATTTTATAATAATTTTCTTTTATCCGTATCGACATATTTTTTAGATGTCTTTGTTTCCATATCTTATCCCATTCATGATCTCCAATTTTTTGTTTCAAATCTTCCTCCCATATTCTCCTTAGATATTCCCCTTTGTCTTTTTTATCCTTATTTTTTATCAATATTTTATATAATTCACTTGTAATACCTTTCATACTTTCATTATCATCCCTCTTTTCACCTTTTTTTACCAAATTTTCAAATTTTGTAAATTCCCTTGTTTCTTTATGATTCTTTTTCCAATTTTTAATCCATTGTTCTAACTGTATACAATTAAACCATGAAATTTTCATTCCACATAATTTCTCTCTTATACTCCCTTTCTCATTCATCCATCCTATCCATCCCTCTATTTTGTCTAGTCCTCTTTTCTTTAATTCCTTTCCCATTTTTTCCTTCAAATTATTTGGGAATTTTTTCCCCATTATAACAGGTGTTAATACTGAATCAATAGGCAAGAATTCTCTCTTATATTTATACCATATTTCCCATATATTTTGCAGAAATGGGTTCTCAATTCCTTTAATTTGGGGGGGGGGGTAAAATTATCAAAAAATATGTTCCATATTCTCTTTTCTATTCTCCCTGTTTCTGTATCTAACCATTCTAAATCCCCCTGTCCTACAATTCCTTCTATAACATATCTCAATTGATTAGCTTCATAATATCCTTTTATTTTGGGAAGACCAAGTCCTCCCTCCTTCTGTGATATATACCAAAATAATTTATTTAATCTTGTCCTTTTCCCTTCTATACAATATTTATTCAACATATTTTGCCATTTTTTCAGTTCTACTTCTGATATTTTTATTGGTAACATTCTAAACAAAAAATTTAGTTTAGGTAATATTTTCATTTTAACTAAAGCTACTCTTCCAAACCATGATAGTTGAATATTTTTATATTCTTCCAACTCCTTTTCCATTTCTTTCCTTAGTACCATAATATTTTTCTCTTCTAGTTCTTTTAAATCTTTTGTAATATTTATTCCTAAATACTTAATATTACTTTTTAATCTTACTTCTAATTTTTTCTCTTTTACAAATATATTTTCTTCTTCCTTAGTATAGTTAAACAACATCATATCTGATTTGTTCCAATTAACCTGTAAGCCTGTCATCTCCCCAAATACTTTTAAATGTTCTTTAATTTTTTCCTTAATTGTTAGCAATGTATCGTCAGCAAACAAGCTTATCTTATGTTTTGTTTCTACTCCAATTCCTTCTATACTATTATCATTTCTTATTACATTTGCCAGAATTTCTATTACTATTGCAAATAATATTGGAGAAAATGGGCAACCTTGTCTTGTTCCTCTCGTTTTTTTTATTTCTCTTATTACTCCATCATTAACCATCACTATAGCTGTGTTATGAGAGTACAATTGATCTATTGATCTATTAATCCTCTAAACCTCTTCCCCATTCCAAATTCTTTCAATATTATTTTTAATGTTGGCCATTCCACACAGTCAAATGCTTTAAATATATCTAATGCTAATATCCCTGCTTTTACTTTTGTTTTACCAATTATATGTATTTTTTTAACACCCTTCCTATTAAATTTGACATTTGTCTTCCTTAGAAACTGAGTTTTAAAGCACTTATTCCTAGGACTTTTGCTGGGATCCAAATGAAAACCATTAAACTAAAAGTTGGGTGGGATGAGGAGATGAGATAATAAGGAGAGAGGAAAGGAAGGCAAGGGAAGGGTTTTTCATGGGGTAGATGAAAAATTTGAGTTTTTAAAAATTTATGCAGCTCCCAAATTCAAAACAGGGACAAAGCAGGGACAGTAAAATTATGGATGGCATTTTAAAGCTTCATACTGGTAAGGCTTTTAGTGCAGGCATTTCACGTAAATTTAAATGACAATTTAACATAAACATAATAGTTAAACCTCCTCTTTCTAATGTAAATGGAATTGAACTAGATATCTAGCTTATTAATGTTACTTTTTACTTTTAGTTTATTGGGATTATTTTAAACTTATTAATGATTAACTGCATGTATTAATCTTCTACTAACTTTGCTTTCTCTGAATAAGAGAACAATTTTGTCCTCTACCAGAGCACCATAGATTCCATCCATAGGGTATTATTTGTTTTTAGTTCTATAGTACCATTGTATCCCATACTTTGATGTTGTTGTTTCCACCAGTGGGGTTAGGACACATGTCATTAGATTCTTAAATGATACATGAAGGCCCATTATTGGCTTACCCAAAATCCTGTTGTTGAATCAGGATTCCAGAGGTCTCAGGGAACATTTAAACCTGAAAATATGCAGATGCAATGATGTACAAGACACCAGTGGCAATAGGCGTATGAATTGGTAGTTGGAACTAAAAGGTGGAGCCCAGTGGTAAAATTTCATTGATTGACTGAAATACATTTGTAAACAAAAACTACTACATATTGTTATGAGTACAGTAATTACTGCCACAGAGGTAATTATAGCAGTTATAAAGAGAAGCGATAAATTTAGATATGGGGTAAGTATTGAAGAGGGAAAGAGACTTGAAAATCCCTTTCACCCATTCAGAGTCTTAACCCAGCCCACTTTGAGTCCTAGTTCAACTTAAAATGAGATTTCTTCTCTATCTGACTCATTCTCTTTCTCTTGTTGGTTTCTAATCACATACACAAGGAGGAAAGAATAGTTAGATAGATATAAAATTCTTGCTTGCTGGCTCGAGTTTGGGGAGTTAAACCAACAGAAGCAGCCCATCTCGCTAACTTCTGAAACTTCTCCACAGATTGCAATATGCTTGGTATTTATTTCATGATGAAATTATGAAGAGCTTGCATTTACTGTTTATATGAATCTAAATGTTGGAATCCCCCAGTACTTACTTCTCTCTCCTCCCACTCCCTTCTGTCCCCACCAGGACTTTGGCATCATGTTTACACATCACATTATAGCAGTCATTTTGCTAACCACCTCCTACACAGCCAATTTCACACGGGTGGGGACCTTGACTCTTTGTCTTCACGATGCAGTTGACGTTGTGCTGGAGGTGAGTGTTGTCTATAGTCTTTCCTTGCTTTCCAAGGATCTTCCCAAAACTGACTGTTCTCAAGAGATAGAATGTATTCCCCTATGAAGCTGGGCTGTACTGAAATCGAATGCTATATGGAGTGCTGGACTGAAGTTGGTCTCCAAGGGTGCTGTTGACTTAGGTTGCAATACTGCACATGCTTTCTGGGAAGTAAGACCCATGAACAGGGTGGGACTTGCTTTTCAATAAACTCTTCAGATTGGGCTGCAAGTCTTAGGTTATGCTTATTTATGGAACACAGCCAGTCAGTTATGTGTAAACAGAGCTTAGAAAATAACTGTTTTGATTACCAAGTCCCAGGATCACCCAGCGAGCATGGGTGCTCATGGGCCAGCTTTGGAGTTGTATTGCAAAATAGTAAGTTTTCCATGTTCTGGTTCTAAATAGAAATGATTCACCAGAAAGCTTGATGATAAGCCATCTGGACTGTCTTGAGTTCATAGGAGCTTAGTGTAACTGACATCTAAGACTGCCGCCTTTTACATGACTCACGGAAGGTCTACTTCATTAACATTGATTTTATTCTGGTAGACAAGGTTGGACTCCTCAGAAGGAATGGATATAAAGCCTGTACAATCTCACTGGCCCCACACTTTCCTTTAATTTTGATTCTTATTAATTTTAATTATTTGTTTAATTTTAATTCTTATTTATTGTACTATGTTTTTAGCTAGTGTTGTTTTTAATTGTTGTGAGCCACCTTGGGTCCCACCATAGGGAGAAAGGTGGGATAAAAAAAAAAGATTATGATGATGATGATGTGTGTTTGTGGGAAATGGCAGTTTTCTTCTGGAGTTGATCTGATCCTCTTGTTTGTAAGCCTGGAGGTAGATGTTTGAAGTGCTAGCTATGAAAAGAAAATCATTGTCTGATTGTTACATTTTTAACTGACATGGTTCTATTCCACAGAATCCTGGGGTGTCTGATTTGGTGAGAGACATACAAGGGTTGTTTAAACGATGAAAAAAAATCCTCAAAGAATGCAGGCAGAATACCTTTTGTCCAGATGAGCTCCTGCCGGGATTTGCCATATTGGGAAGGAGGGGGGCTGAAAACTCCAAGTAGTTCACAACTACAGCTTTCACTGTATCTCATAATGTTTTCTAAAAAGTACGCAAAAATGCACATAGCCCACTGAACAACCAGTTCGAATTGGGAAAGTCAAAACATGATTGGTTGGATGTGCGCAGGGACAAGCTTGCTGGCAGTGAAGCGGCCTGAGCCATCGTTGTTTTTCGCAGACAAGATTCTGCATTTTTTTTTTTTTAGCAGGAGAGCAAAAAAAAAAAATATTTTTAAGCAGAAGATTGCTCTTCTGCATCTCTCATTTAACAAGGCAAAAAAAAGTGGGGGGAGGGAAATAGAGGGAGCTTTTGGGGAATAAGGCAGGTAATTCACTTGTGGCCACCATCTTTTCTCACAAGCATGCTCTGCGTGAACTTCAAACTCAGATAGCTTTCCATGCCAGTGATCTTGCAAATGAATTGTGGGACAAATGAACACTGCTGCGATAGTGAGTTAATGCGCTATTTTCTGCAATTAATTCTCCCGTCTGACTGAGCCTATAGTGTTCTTAGCCAGAGAGTTCTAGTGTTTCATCAAATTACAAACCCCAGCATTCCATACAAAGGGATCATGGCAATTAACATGTATCAAAGTGCTATAATGGAATCATATGAAAGAACCCCAAGTATACTATGCCTGAAACGTAGTCTGAAGAAGGATTTCAATGTGCATTTTGGTGCACAAGAAGAAATGGCAGAGAGTAAGGCACAAGTATAAACTACATATAGAGGCCAAAACTGGCAAAGGAGACTAGAAAGATGGGGGAAGAAAACCCTGCAAAGGTAAAGGCTTTCCTTTTTAAGCTTAAACCATTCTTAAAAGACTTGTGCTGCAATCTAGTGTTTACTTACTAACCAAGTAAGCACTAAGAAGTAAGTCCTCTTCAATAAATATATTTAGGTTTGGACATAGTGGGGATAATATCAAAAACTCACGCCTTAAATCATTATAATTGAGATATTTAAGAATTGTATGTTGTAATAGAAAGGTCTAAAAAGGTGGGATGTTCTAATGGATAGAATCAACTTTTGTTCATTATACTATATGAAATACTACATGCATCCCTGGAGGATTCACAGTACTGTGTTACATATTTGAATATTAATTGTCTAGTACAGTTTGTGCAAAAAACAAACAGTGTTTTATGAAAGTGATAACACTTTCTTTCTTCATTGTTACAGGCAGCAAAAATGGCAAACTACTGCAAGTTTCAAAGACTGTGTGATTTCCTCTTCCTCATGTTTGCCATTGTTTTCATTATTACAAGACTTGGAATATATCCTTTGTGGTGAGTGAATTTGCTTGCTTCATGGAGTAGCTTGTGCTAAAATGGGGTAAAGGGTTTTTCTCTAAGGCAAGTTGTATTGGTGCGAGGTGGCAATCTTTTTGTTAGAGAATTATTTTTGCAAGACTAATCTATTCTACTGGAACAGTGTCTGAACAGGAGCTGGATTATTTGCCTGTTGGAAATCCATTCAGCTGATCAGCTAGTTCTGCAGCAGAAGCACCAAACAACATAGCATAAACGTATTATCAATACTTGTTATCGGGTTTTGATTGTGTCAGATAGAATTAATGAGTAACCCTGAAATGTGGTACAACATTTTTTTTGACATTATCTAGTTGGTGTTATTTATTATCACATGTTAATATATCTTGCACATTTGTTGAGAAGGGTTAAACATGACTTAAATAATATCATCTTTATTATTATTACTACCATCACCACTACCACCACCAACATCAATATTTTAATAGTGGGATGAGGTGTGTTGCAAAAACTTGCCTCTTTACCTAGGATTCCAGACATGGTTTTTCATTTTCCTGGTGCAATTCCAGGGATGATCAGTGGGGTCTTTCACTGTGTCATGGTAAACAACCATGGCATTCCATTGTGACTGGAAAAGATTGAGAGACAAATAAGTTGAAAGTGCTCACATTTAATCAGCTGGGAGGCCTTATGGATGCTGTCACACAAGATAGACTTGGTCGACAGAAGATCTGCTGCTGTCAAATTATCTTGCAATGTCAGTAGCCCTAGGGAGATACCTTGATGTGGCTGCACAGTGATGCAGAGAAAGTTTGCTTAGGCCAAAACTAACTGTTTCCTTGGCACAGCAGCAGAGAGAGAGTTTGCATAAGAGGAATTCTATGTGTGACGAATTTCCCCATTCTGTAAAGCAATATGTTTATTTTTTTACTTTGTATTTTTTTTTTTACTAGCCATGCAGGCTGGTGGATTCTGGGCACTGTAGTCCAAAAAGAGTAACTTTGCCAAGCTCTTCTGCATAATTCCAGCCCCACTTGTGTTTTACTTTTATGTTCAGAAGCTAGGCTACAAGCTGTTTTAAATTCCCTAACTAATTGAACTTTCCAAATCAATCAGGGTGCTTTTACGTGCCTTCAAGTCACCTGTCAACTTTTGGCAATCCTGTGAATTTTATAGAGTTTTCTTAGGCAAGGAATAATCACACGTGGTTTTGGCAGTTCCTTAATTGCTAGAGGCAAGTACAATACCATATAGACAACACTAGTTAATTTTTCCTTGGGTTTTTTAAGGCTGTGAGGGCATGTTCTGGAATAGTTTCTTTCTGACGTTTCCCTTGCATCTGTGGCTGGCATCCTCAGAGGCAAAATGTCAGAAAGAAACTATTCCAGAACACAGCCTCACAACCCAAAAAAAACCAAGGAACCCAAGGAGAATCTATGGATGCTGGCCATGAAAGCCTTTGTCTTCACACTAGTTAATTTGCTAAATACGCCATCTGGTGGCTACATTTGGTCTCCTGCATGTGAGCTTTCATCCATACAGTATTATATCTCCTTTTAGCCAAGCAAGTGAGTGGACTTACTAATAAATCTTAGCTACAATAAATAAATACAGCAAGACATACAACAGCCATGGGCCCATTTATTGCTATTCTTTATTATTTATTATTGGCACACACACACACACCCAATTGTTGGTACAAAACCTCCTCCTCAGTTACCTCCTCAAGATAGAAAGATGGGCTTTGGGTACTTTTCTTGGTATGCAGCATACTTGTTTCCTAAATAAGAGAACCTAAAAAAACAATCACAGCTTCAGAAAGCATGTGTAACAGGTTAGGGCAAATCTGTCCAATTCCATTAACGTACATAAACAAACAGCCATAGGATAGACAAGAGGAGGAAGTCAAACACACTGCAGGATCTATACAAAATAACCACATATTGTGGATGTTAAACTAAAATAAGACTAACTTCTAGACAAGTGCATTTGAAGCAGGGATGAGCAACACAATCAACAGACATAACCAAAAGTGCTTTTCTTTGTCCTCTGTCTCAAGGTGGCAAAAGCCCTATGAGATACTCTGTTCTATGGTCTCATAGGACACCATAGTGTAGGAGGACACTCTGCCCTCCTCCTATATCACAAAGAGCAGAGGTACTTATGACCGTGTGGCAGCAAATATGTTGGTGGTTGCTGAATTTCAGTGGTGTTGCAGCTCCCAGCAGTTGGGGGGGCAACCTCAGGAAGTTGCCCACATCTGATTTAAATGCAAGTCAGCAAAAAAAGGAATAGATCCCAACAGGCAACACATGTTGCTGAATGTTGCACTGCCCTGAGAAGTTAGGTTGGTCAGTAGATGAAACTGGGATTTCTCTGTGGTCATGGAAGTCTTTTCCCAAAAGAAAGTCAGACTGACTTTAACCTTTTTCAACTTCCAGCATGTAGTCAAAACTGTTAACTGTAAAAATTTGTTTTTAGACTGTTTCTATTTGGTTTTTATGTTTTTTATTGTACATTGCTTTAGGCAGCCTGGTGGACAGAAAAACTGTTTAGAAATACTCCTAATAAACAAGCAGAAATGGGCCTGCTTAGTGTTTTATGTGGGAGACTGCCCTGAAGGCTTCATGCGCAGTGCATTGAGTTCTGTCATGAGAAGGGAGGATTATAAATGCAATGAATAAAATAGAGAAGTTTGAGGCTGGGGAAAATGAGTGAAAAGCAACATGTAGACTTGAATGTAGATTCTGTATTGATTTGGAAGCCCCCTTTGTTGGGTTCATTTCGGAGATCACAGATGGTGATGTTAATGAGTTCCTGTGAGTAACCAACTCACATGCTGTCCTGCTTCCACAACTAAGTGACTTTTTTGTTTATTGAGGTGGGGTATGGAAGCAGCATGCATAAAGGAAGCCTCTTTCACTAATTCTGCATTGCCCCCCTTGCTTCTTCTTCTTCTTTCCTTTAGGATATTGAACACAGTGATGTTTGAACTTCCTGAAATTGTTGGTGGTTTCCCTGCCTTGTCAGTCTTTATCATTTTACTTCTGATACTTCAAGTTCTCCACTGTTTTTGGTCCTATCTAATAGTAAAGGCTACTTATAAAGCTATTTCGAAAGGCAAGGTAAGAATCATTGCAGTACTTTATTCACATGTATGTCTTCTTGTTTTCCACTGAACAGTGTTACACATCAGAGGAACTTGCTTTTTCCTACAAATCAGTCAGAACAGCACCCTGAAGGTTCCTGACATTCACCATCCATAGCAAAGTCTTGTTTTGTTGTTTTTTAATTAGTTATTTCTACCCCGCTCTTCAGCCACAAGGCTATCAGAGCGGCTTACAAACTGTTTTAAGCAATAGTAATTTACACATCTACACTGCATTAAGCAGTTTCCAATGTGTGTTAGCTAATGTGTCTTACCACTAACATGCAACTTACATGTTTAATAGGTACCATCTCAGCAGTTCCATTGGGCTGAAAATGCACTGTCCCAATACAGCTTTTCAGCTGAGCCTTCCCTTAGTTTATACCTGGAACCTGTTTGTTGTGAAGCCTGAGATTCTGTTTCTCAGGACTACAAACAGATAAATGGTAGGAAATCTGTGTCTGCTATTAAGTGTACACTTGTTTTGAGGCTGTTGCCATCCCAGCTCTGTGAGAAAAGTACCTGTGTAATCCGTGCACGTGCAAACATCACTGTTTGCTTCCATGTGTTGCATTGAAAACAATGTACAAAACATTTAATGAACACGTCGTAAAACTGCAGTGTGCAAAGCCATCCTAAGCATTTACCACAACATGCCCCAGAAAATGAGAATTCAGAAACAGGGTTCTAGGGCTAAAGCTTGTGGCTTTAATGGGATCTGATCCATCAACATCTTCCATTTCAAAACATGAGGAGTTCTGTCAGGCCTGCAGTTGTATTCTCTCCTTGGTAAGAAGCTGCTTGTTTCACATCAAATCCTACGTGACTTCCTTCTTAACCTTCTTAATTATCTTCTTTCTGCTGCCTTTGAAGGCTGGGAAGTGGAATCCCTTGCATGTAAGTTTCCCCTCAAAGAAAACAAATATGCACATCCCTCCCACACACACACACACACTTGTACACAAGCCTGTAAACTGTCAGCCTACTGTTTTGCTTTGTTATGCATCTTCAGTCATCTTCTCACCTTGTTTCTTCAGTGGCTGTCATTGTGCATGTCCCCTTTCCTTAGGATTGCATGGGTTTCCCCCCTTATTTTTGTTTGTTTATTATTCAGCAGGTTCCAAGGTATATAAATACTAGTTTTAAATTCTGTATTCTGATACCAGTTTGACTCTGGAAGGAAACATTTAAACAGGGAAAATACAGAAAGGATGTGGCATTTTCCACAGTTGCCTAAGCATTCACATGTTGAGCCTGTTGTGAAAAAACAGTTGAAGAAACTATTTGAAAGTACCTACCAATCCATGTGAGAATGTTCTGGAAGGTAGCCCTATGGAGTTGTTTTACCCCTTTGGTCATGTAGTCACAGGTATGTTCCCTTGAGAGACAATAAGCAGAGAATTTTAGTCATGGAAAAGCTTTCTCAGTTACATGGGCCCCACAGTTTGAACTCTTTCTAGAAATATTGCAATAAATTAATAAATAAATCCATGGCTTAAACTACTCAACTGGTCCTCAACTAGTTCTGGAAAGTACATCCAGCTAAACCCTGAAGGCACTGGATGTAGAATCCCACATTGAATGCCCAGTCACCACATACTTCAGATTCACATATTTGTAGTTTCATTCAACCCACGCCACCATTATCCTCAACACTCTTTAGCTTTATCTCAGCCTTCTTTTTTTCTCTGTTTCTTCTTTTACTTATAAATTTACTGGTGGCTATTGTGCAAAATGACTCATATGGTCGTTTTACACATTTTGCTGCTCCAGGGTATTCTGGGCCTTGTTGATTTGCCAGCTAAAATAGTTTATCTCTTGCTTCTTTTTCATTGTTCAGCCTTTCTCTCCCATCTTAACTGCTACAGAATTGCTTTCTGCACAGTATATGCTGCCTGTTTGTGACAGTGTTCCTACAGTTCCTCAGATAATCATTCCCATTTTACTGGAAAACAGAAGGTTTCTAATGGGAGGGGTAGTTAAAGTGTACAGAGTAGCTTTGGGCTAGCCAATTGCCAGCACATGGTTGTTTTGGAAAGAAACATGGGGTGCGGGGGGGGGAGAGCTATCCATGTTGCCTTGAGCTGACAGGGAGAAAGGTAGAGTAGAAATGGAGCATCTAGATAGATGAACCTGCCTGGGCACCAGCATGCTTGTTGAGACGCGAAAGAAGGACTTCTCAGTGACTGCCCCAGGTTCTGCTACACCTTTCCAGAAGAGGCTAATGTGCCTCCCTCTCGGTTCTCCTCTAGCTAGCAGACAATAACCTCTTCATTCAGGCACATTTTTGGCAACTGCCTAACTATTCAAGAAGGAGGGGGGTTAATAGGGCAGGTGATGCTGCCTTGTTTTTTCCTTTTGAGCTTTTTAAATTGCTTTTAATTTAGGCTTGTTTTGTATGATGATTTGTGAAACTATTATAATAGTATAGTTTTCTATAGTTTTCATTGTATCTATTTTTTAATCATGTTGTAAGCTGCCTTGGATTTCAGTAGTGGGAGAAAAGTGGGATATAAATAAAGTTGTAAATAAATGCCCCTTTGAATGTTGGAGGGTTGAATCACCCAAGTACCCACCAACCACTTTATGACCAAGAACTTATATGGTGGCACTTAGCATAAGGATTCCACATGGAACTGCTACAGCTCCTCAAGACTCACCATATTGTTTCAGTAACACCTTCCCTACAGCCTCCCCAACATGGCTGTTGTGGAGTGTGGGGGATCAAGAAGGCATCTGACTATGTTTCCATAGCCAGACACAGACTGAGGACTTTTTCTACCAAGATCTTCCAGGATCCTCTGGCAGGGGAGGGGTTCCAGCAGACAATGTAATCAGTCTGTGTCTGGCTATGGGAACTTAGCTAGACATTTCCCCAATCCCCTCCATTCTCCACCAGCACCAGAATTGGAGTGGGAGGGGAGGCTTTGATCATTGCAGAGGGAGGGACTACCAACCTGTGCAACAATCAAAGCATGAGGTGGAACTACACTTGCATATGTCATTAACAAGATGCTGGCCTGTGTGTAAGTCAGATGAAACTATCTTTGGGGGAGTTTCTCTAGTTTAGCACTCAAGCAAAAATAGATGAGAAGCCTTAAAAGCAGACACTTGTGGCTTGACAGTTTTCTGTGAATTGGGAGGTGGGGTGCTTCAATAAGCAAATTGTTTTTGTCTCATTTCTCTCATGCCAGAGATACCAGTATATTTCCTCCTCTTTTTCTTGCACATGTTGCAGGCAAGGGATGACCGGAGTGATGTTGAGTCCAGTTCAGATGAAGAACCCTCAGCCCCTCATTCAAAGAACTCGCAAAATAATTCTGCCACCACCAATGGAACGAGTGGAACGAATGGAACAAACGGGTACCTCACTGGTGGCAATTCTGCAGAGGAACACTAGTTCCTGGGTTACACACTGAGACATGAACAAAATGAACTGTTTGCTACTGAAAGTAAATAAGTTATGAATGCTGGGTTTTGATTTTCCCCCCACCCCTTTCTTCCTTTCCTCCTCCTTTTTCTCAAAATCAGAGAAAAACACACACTTGGAGTATTTAAAAGCTTCTGATAGCGCACTGCCGTATTTCCTGTTTGTGAATGACAGCGCCACACCATTTTATGTATGTAGGCATGCTGTATGTATATATACATGACTAGATGGGAGCAGTATTTTCTTCTGTAGTCCTTGGACATTATTTATTTTATATTCTTGTTGGGGGGGTGACCTGGCAGACGAAAAAGAACTACTTCTAGGGTCTTTTGGGACTTCATCAGGGCCAGAGACTATCAAATGAAAGATATGTCTCTTTTCTGTGCTTAGTTTCTATCACCAGAATGTGATATTGTGGGCACCTGCTTGATTTATCTTACAACAAAAGCAGAAAGGTTCACCTCCATTCTAGATTTTATTTATTTATTTTGCTAGGCCTCTTTTTTCCTTTAGTTTTTGCTGAAGGATGCTGACTTTAGAAATTGCCAGTATAATCACAGTGATTACCCCCCCCCCAAACCCAATGTGAAATCTTAAAATGGTGCATTCATTCTTTTAAATTGCTACTAGTGAGGTCAAATTGATGATACAAATTAAACAACAGTTACTGTAAGACAGGATGTTAGCTTTGTTTTAAACTCCAAAATTGGTGGCAAGTAAGATTAGAATACACGGTTCATACAAATGCCCGAACTATGTTTACACCAAACATGATGACCTCAACTTTTAGACAGGTCCTGCCTTATAGATTTAACCTCAGTTTGATTTAAACCTCTTGTGTAGATTTCATGCTAATGCCTTTTTATTTTACGTTTCAGAAAAGATATGTTTACTCAGCCCCATAGTCATATATGCAAAAATTGATATTTGGAGAGATAGAACCAGTGTTGAGAAGAACAGGTGTTGAAAATAATTGCTCACTAGAAATAGAATAGCCCAGAAAGGATTGGAAAGACAGTAGCAAGTCAGTGTCTTCAAACCTGTATTACGTCAGACTTCAATCTGGGGGCTCAGTTGATTCAATACTGTGCTATACAAAAAATGTCCCATGTACATAAGGAGTCATGGTCAGGATGTTCTAGCCTAGGACCTTCCCCTGACATGTTGCTTTATGTCCAGGGCCTTTTTGTATCATGTATGCCCTCCCCACAGATTAATGTTGTAGAGGGTAGGCTCAAGTTCATTACCTCATATGAAATATGTGATAATTAGGCCTCTTTCTATTGCTTGAGGTTTATTTCAAGTGTGTGCAAATACTCTCCTGATTCACTAAGAGCCAAAACATGGAAAAAGTTGCTTTGGGGGACTAGAGCTCTTAGAATACTCCAGCCAACATAGGATTACAAATTGAAAACTGAAGAGGGCTCCTGCACCTTTAATTGTCATATACAAGAGGGAATTTCAACACGTGCTGCTTGTTACCTGGTTGCATACAAGCAACACCTGCTGAAATTCCCTCTTGTACATGTCAGTTAAAGGTACAAGAGCCATCTCCAGTCTGGTAACCCTAAGCCAGTATGGCTGCTTTCCAAAAAGGCTACTTTTCCACTCTCAGCAAATGGCACAGTAAACCCACCTTAGTGTGAGGGGCTTGTGTTTTTGGTACTTTGTGTTCATGGGGCCATCTAGGTGGCTCTCATCCTGGGAGTTGAAAGTGCAGCCTTGGTTCTTCTGGGTAACACACTGTTGGTCCTGCATCATTCCACACAGTTCAGCAGAAGGTCCCATAGGCCTCATGGCAGTCTCGTCCCATAGCATATTCCTTAAACCACAACAGTTGCCACTTTTGGTGCCACTGAGCCCAGCCCAGGAACATGAAAACCTACTGGATGGGTGTGCTGCAACAAGCATCCAGACCTTTTAATGACTAGAGAAATAAAGCTAGCATCAGTGGCAACCTAGTCTTCTTTATTTTTCTGCAGAAACAACCACTTGCAAGCATATATTCCTAAAGCAAATCAGAAGGAATATCATGTGGCAAGAGGAGTATTCAGAGTTTTAAAAATATCTCTTGAACTTTTCATTTTCCCCAGAAGATCCTTAGAAAGTGGTATTCTTATCAGGGAAGATACTTCTGTCCTTAGCAAAGCAAGTGCCAGAAGAAGAGACAACTCTTTCTGCAAATTCATCTCAGAACTTGGAAAAGTTACTCTTTTGGACTACAACTCCTAGACTTCAACCACCTTGGCCAACAGCCAAGCTGGTTAGGGAAACCTGGGAGCTGTAATCCAAAAATAATTTTTTCCAA
This sequence comes from Gambelia wislizenii, assembly GCA_030847615.1. NCBI lineage: Eukaryota > Metazoa > Chordata > Lepidosauria > Squamata > Crotaphytidae > Gambelia > Gambelia wislizenii. Next base: position 284,134,920 of record JAUMIR010000001.1, on the reverse strand, counting down.
GCACTGGTACTTTTGTACAGCTATTTGCTCTGTCACTGATAGGTACTGATATAATATATATGCCAAATAACACGCAGGAAAGATGGCAATACACACAAAGTAGAACTACCTACTCACAATCAAGAATCCTGTCTTTGTCAGAAATTATTTTAAGCTGCCAAACTGTTTTGCTGCCAGGCATCTCCGGCAACTGAATTATCCTTAAAATGTTTAAATGTCATATGGTATTTTGTCATGGTTGGTTATATACATAAAAGACTTTTAAAATGGAAAGAAGATACCTCTGAGTTCCATGCCCCAGTCATCCCTTCTACTGAGAAATAATTTACATGTCCATTTTTGAAGCTAACACAAGCTGATATTTTTCATCCCCTTCCTATTGGATTTGGGCTTTGGTGGTGTTCACACAAGTTCCCTTTTCAATTTGCCATGCCTTTTTAAAAAAAATTCAAAAATGTTGAGAGCCAGGGTGTATTAAGTCAGAATCTCTTGTGTTTATACTTTTAACAATATTATTTCAATACATGAGAATTCACTGGATAAATCAGTTACTTCATAAGATTTTTTAAAAAAACAGTTGTGCAAACCAGCTCTGTAGAAATGCCATTGTGGAAAAACTCAAATGAAGGGCACTCATGGAATAAATGGAAGAAAAATAATTCTACCGTTCAGTTCTTGAGTGCTCTCAGTATACTTTGCTAGGGAAGGGAAATATAAAACAATACTAACCCTGTGGCTATCAATTAGAGATTCCCATGCTGTCATTCAGGAGTCGTCATGATTTAGTTCATACCACTGTGAGCATGTTACAACACTGTACGCATGGAGGACAGGTGGAGGAGACCCATCTACCATCCACTCCATCTCTGACTTGTTCATGTTGATAGGTAAGCTCTTCAATGAGGATATGGAGATAGAGGTACAGGTACTGTTGACTACAGTCAAGTTCCCAGTTCCTGAGCTTATGGAGATGGTAACCATGTCCTTCCAAACACAGTTACATCTTCACTTAAGAGCTTTCCTGTGATCAAGGTGGTGGGGGATAGTTCTGTACACTCACAGTTATGGTAACGTATACATGTAACATTTGGGTCATAATTAGCCCTCAGCGGCTAGTCTGGAGTCCCCTATGCATCATGAAGCCTGAATAAGGAGGGGTCTCTGAATGGACACGAACTGAGGTATGGAGTTGTGTGGTTTTTTTTTTAAGGCACATTAGCAGTTTACATTCAATTTTCTGTTGACGACAAGCACTGATTGGGAGGGTGGGATTTTCAAATTGCTTTGTGGTATCACGTAGAGTTCTGAATAGATGTTTGGTTTTCCCAGAATTCAGAGGTGTTATTTTAAAAGGAAGGGAGACCTGACAGCTTGCAATGTTGTGTATCTACTAGTTACACTCATGATGATGCAGTCAGATGTGCAATAATAGATTTAATGGGAGGAAGGCTCCCAAGTGTTGCTTTGGTTAACACAGAAAGCAGTTACAAAGCATACTGTGAAGTTGCCTGAACTGTGGAGTGTTGGCTACAGATTAATATAACCATGAGGAAATCAGTGCTTCTCCACATGTAATGACGTAGACGTGCCATTCTGCAGGTGGACCCCTCCTTCAAGGAGGGTTTGCCCAGTCTCACCAGTGGATTTAAATAAATGGAGGTGGACCTATAGGTACATAAGCTCAGTCTTTGCCTCCCAGGGTTGTACGTATGCAAAATGAGCCACTGGGTACAAGCAAAAATGCAATGAATTGCCAAGAAACAACGAATTAAATCTTCTAGAAACAATTAGCATTTCCTATACTGTATTTGTATTTTCAGCCTTTTTTTCATGTGTTAAGCTCTTAGTAAAAAGCTCTTTGGTCCCTTTTTAGCACTAGAGTAAGAGATGTAGTGGCTGGGATGTGTAGAATAGGAAAAAATATGAAGAAATGCAGTGTGTGGAAGTTAGTAGCTAGACTGAATGTTTTATTACCCAGCCCTGGGATAGTGAAGTAAGACCCATAGTTGTGTGCATTTACTCTATTAAGTATTGACATGGAACACACTAAAAGAAGAAAATCTTGTGTTTGTTTTTTAAAAAATGCAAGTAAATAGATAAAATGGACAAGCATCTGAACACTAGGGCTTCCTCTTTCCACATATAGCCACTTGAGGATGGGAGTTTGGAGTTTATTTGCAATCTCCATCCAGACTGTAGAGTACCAGACTGAAAATGCCAAAAAGAAATAAGTATGTGTCTTTGTTGCCATGTTTGAGTTTGTTCAACAGATTGCTTTCATTTCTTGTCTGTTGCACAGTTAGTTTTCATTTGCAGTTTCTGTATGTTTGCCTCAGAGGGCTGCTTCACACAAGCTGTAGTTTGGAGAGACTGAATGATGCAGGATTTCTGCATTTGCCTTGGGTTTCATGCATGCTCCCCCACTACAGTCACAATATTGAATATGACCAATGTTACCTGAGGCCCACACACATAAGTAAGTAGGGTTAACTCGTGCTCTCCGTGAATCAGACCACTACAGGTAGCTTTACTCTGGCTACCTATCCACCATTACTGCTCTTGGTTTTTTGTCTTATGGTGATTTTTATTTATTTATCTATCTATCTGTTGCAGGGTAGGGGGGCAGTGCACTTAAGTGAGGCTTCTTTACATGCCTGGTTCAGATTGTAGGTCCTATATACAATGACATAGAAGGAGAAGGACAGGACATATCCTGTCACTCATGGAGTCCAAACCAGAGATGAGGCACATGTGGCCTGTCAGATGTTGTTGGATTGCAACTCCCATCAGCCCTAGCCAGCATAGCCAATGGTGAAGCGTGACAGGAGGTGCAGTCCAACAATATCTGGCAGTGCCACACACACATACATGCGGACTCCATGCCAGTGCCCTTTATGAACTAGCCAAGTGTTTATTTGCTCATAAGGAAAATACTGAATGAAGGTTGGTTGCTAATGATATCAAGCTGTGTGCACAAACAGTCTAACTTCCCTTACAGAGCATTTAAATAATGTTGCAACTCTCCCTTGTGCAGTCCTGGGTTGAAGCTGGTTTCCTTCTTAGAGCTGGCATCTGTTATAATGTATCTGTAAAGAACTAATGAATATATAAGCCCAGAAAAGTAGGGTGGGTTTTAGAGCCAGAGACACTGTTGAACTGCAGTTCCTAACATTCCTCTCCATGGGTGATATTGGCTAGGACTGATGAGAGTTCCAGATTTAACAAATTCTAGAGGGGCCCACTTTGCAAACCCCTGATTTAGAGGTAGAGGAGGATAAGCACCTGTCTTGACATATCACCAGTATGTGACAATATACACCCACAGAATGATTATGGAGGTCCTTCATCAAACAAATGCCACAAAGATGCCTTCTTCCTTTCAAATAATTCTGTAGTGGAGCTGAGCATATTGTAATAAGTAGGAAACTGACTATCTTGTATGTGGGTGGATGTACTTGTGTGTTGCTGTATTTTGCAATAAACTATGGGCAGGTTGTTGTGTAACTAAGTGCCAACTTGTTCCAAATGTCTTACATTGAACATGGAAAAGCATAGGTTATACAGCAGTCTGATGGTTCAGGTTGATCATCCCTTCTGCCATTCACTTGGGCAGTGGGTTGGAACATAGGGCTAATAATAATATTCATAATTCTCATCTCAAAACAAACAAAACAAAATATGTTACACACCATTAACTTGAGCTTTCTGGAATTGCCATAGTTGTATGGATTTCTTTGTTCTCCCTTCTCCACATTGTTAATATTATGTTATTTATTTTCATTTAAATTGTGCCAGCTGTTATATTTACTCTTGTATTACTTGACTATCCATGTCCAATAATAAATGACAGCAGCTCAGTATGATACTGTGAGGCAGCCCAATCACTCCCAATCTACAGCGTTCAACACTGAGTTGCTTTGACATCACAGATCAGGACTTCAAATAGGCTCTTCTTAAACCAGCGGTGTGTTAAACTTGGGCATGCTGTTGAGTGCACTTTGACTTGCTTTTGATTGAACCAGGACGTAGCTGAAACTGCCTCTTTTAGCTTCTCCATTTTTAAAATAGTTATCTTGAGTTTTTGAGAAAGTTACATAGCATATTTTTTATTGCAGGAAGTTTTGATTTTGTAATGGCAAGGAAAACAGGAGTGCCTGACTCTACTTGTGTAAAGTTCTACACTTGGGAAATGGCCTCCACTTATTTTAATGGAGGGAAAGGAGTCTGTATTTGGATGGCATTATTTATTTCATCTTTCATTTTAGCCTTGTGCTTTAGTGATAGGATATGTTAACTTGAAGCATCAATGGTCACCTCAAAAGGAAGTATGGTACACCTCAAATTGGTAAGCTTGGGTTGTGAGTGTCTGTGCCAAATTCTAAATAGTAACCGTCATCCTTTACTCTGTATGGTGGTAAACTTTCGCAGGTCAGGTCAGGACAAAATGGTGCAATTTTTCACCTGTGTTTTTCAAGACAATCCAGCAGTTTGAGCAACTCTTGGAACTATGTTAACTATACTGGTATATTCCACAGTCAGAAATACCGCTATGTGTTTAGCCTTGGATTTTGCTTCTGTTATTATTTTTTGTTTTCTTTCCTTTCCTTAAATATATAAATTACAATTTTTCCTGAAATATTTGGAACCAATCAATATTGTGAATTTTGATTTGAAAACACTTTCATAATAAACACTAAGTATTAGGAAAAGTATATTTTTCGGTGCCTTCTTTGTAGTTAAATGGCAGCAGAGAGAATTCCAAGATTGCTTCATACTCAGTACCGCTTCCATTACCATGCAATTGTCCTAACATGCCTTTACAACCTCCAGCATAGTTTCAGGTCACTACAGCTAAGGCAACAACCTGGTTCACTGAGAATCTCACAAGGCCTTGCTGGGCCCCTTTAGCCCGTCCTGTCCTTATTCTTACACCTTTTGTTCAGCTTATAGTCAGACTGAAAACAGCCCAAAGGTCGTTGGCTTCCAGTTGCTGAAGTGACAAAAGGCTTTAAGCAAAAAGCAAAGACCATTGTAGCTGCCATCCAAAGCAATAAAATTAAATTTCAGTTGTTTAGTAATCACTCTGATCTGCTGCAGGGCAACAAGAAGAATAGAGCCACATAAACATGTGTATTACAGTGCTTAGGGCTGGCCTTGAAACTGCTTGTTGGTGCATAACAGGATTGCCTAGCAATTATCAGATGCTCCAACAGTAACACATACAATTTAATCAGTGAACTGCCCAATTCCCACACCTGTTTCAGTAGCAGTAACTTGTCTTAATGGTGTTTTTGCCCCCATAAGCTTTGCATGCTAGATGGCAGCTGCGAGTGATTTACTCACATTTGTAGTTTGCCATTGCTGAACTTTTAAAAAAAAATATCCAAGGTGCGCTAGAGCAATAGAGCGATTTTTCAATTAAACAGGACAGGAAAACAAAAAAAGCCTCACCGGTTTTATTGCCTTAGCAAAAAAGAAGAGCAGTCCAACATGTTTCAGCAAACTTTTTATTCAAAACTAACAGTATGCACAGGCTAGCCTTGCATAAGTAAACAAGAATATTTTGAACCTTCTAGAAACCACTTCTAAAATGTATCCATGGATAACTTTTTCTTTCACCAGCCTGCATTTCAGTGGCCATGCTTGTAGATCTCTGCTTTTTTTAACATGTTGTGGGAGAGATGGTGAGGAAGGCTTACCTGCTTTCCCCTTTCCTCTGTTTTGCTGTTCACACATGCTCAATAAGGAAATCTAGGGGCAGCTGCTGTTTGCCTTGCCCATTATAAACAGGTATACACAGAGTAGGATGAGCTAAAACAGAGTCCCATTCTTTTGCAGCTCAAGCCTAATTACATTACTACACTTAGGCCACTGCAACTGAAAGCCTATGTTTCTCCAGCCCTCCTACACACAGTCCTTTACAACCCTCTCAGTTCTAATGCTGCTAAAAACAAATGAACACCCAGCTAGATGGAGGACAAAGAGAAAAAGGAGAGGCTTGGAGGGCATTAAAAGACTTTGCAAAAAGGAGCTTCTTTGTCAGAGGCTTTGTTAGCTGAGCCATGCCAGGACACACTTTCATAGAATCATAGAATTGCAGAGTTGGAAGAGACCACAAGGGCCATCCAGTCCAACCCCCTGCCATGCAGGAAATCACGATCAAAGCATCCCCGACAGATGGCCATCCACTTTGCTATGTTCTCATTTGTCATGTGCCTTGGTTTCGACTTACAGCAACCCTAAGGTGATCCTATCACAGGTTTTCTTGGCCAAATTTATTGAGAGTGACCACTGCCTTCCTCTGAGACAGAGAGAGGGACTTGACCAAGGTCACCCAGTGGGTTTCCATGGCTAAGCAGGGATTTGAACCCTAGTCTCTCTGAATTCTAGTCCAACCCTCAAACTATTACACCACACTGTCTCTTGATGCCCTTGTTAGGCCAACCAAAAGTTTCAAAGCCTACTAGCTTTCTCATCAGGCAAGAGTTTTAAAATGATGCAGAAGGAACTTGATGGTATTAGAGTCACAGGTCTGCATCTTCTTGAAGTAATATAGAGCAGTGTTACTCAAAGTAGCACTGGTCCCTGGGCCAGTGGCTGCCAGTCCCTGGCAAGAAAGAAACAAATTATAGCCAATAGACACAAATTTAGGGGTGATCCCTGGCACAATGGAAAAAAATAATTGCTGTTCCCCAAAATCTGATCGCCTGAGAAACACACTGCTATAGAGGGAGGGCCTGTGCAGACATAAAAGTTAGGCCACATCCCCTATGACCATGGTGTGACCAGGAACAAATCAAACAAAAGAAAAACAATAAAGTGTTCCTTCTCCATTTGAAGCCACAAAGTACCTTCTTTTGAGACTTTGGTCTGCCTTTAACCTGTATGAGACCATAGGCAGGTTGCAGTGGAAAGAGGAAGATACTCTCTAAACTAGTTCTGAATGAAAGCGTTAGCTGTTTAATTCAAACTAGACTGAAGGTGAAGGCGTGCAGCAAGTTTAAAGCTTATCTGTTTAGGGTCTGCAACACCATGCCTGTCATTCTTGGCTTCCAATGAACCAGTGCTGCTTTTTCCCATGTACAGCTAGTTAGACAAGAAGTGTTGTCACAAACATCTCCCCAATCCTGATTTCATAGAATCATAGAACTGTAGAGTTGGAAGAGACCACGAGGGCCATCCAGTCCAGGAATACACAAAGCATCCCCGACAGATGGCCATCCAGCCTCTGTTTAAAGACCTCCAAGGAAGGAGACCCCACCATGCTCCGAGGGAGTGTGTTCCACTGCCGAACAGCTCTTACTGTCAAAAAGTTCCTCCTAATGTTGAGGTGGAATAATTTCATTCTGCTGCACTCTGAATGAGAATAGTTGAAGCAATCCCAGCTGTGTCCTGCCCTTATCTCCCTTCATCTTGAGCAGTTTCAAGAAAAGAAAAAAACATGGGCTTGTCTAAATGGTGGAAATACTCCTTATAGAGTTTGAGGAGAATACCTTTTACCAAATGGGATCCCACAGTGATTCACTATATTCAGAAGGAGAGGGACCAAAAACACTGTATACTGCCCAGAAAAAGCCTTTGCGGCTTTCCCCGAATTTTTAAAAATAAAGCGAAGGAAATGCTCATTCCTGCTCATTGGGACAACCAATTCAGATTGCAGCGCGTTCCCAATAAGCGCGGAAGTGGAAGCCTGATAGGTCGTATGTGTGCAGGGGCAGAACTTGCCAGCAAAGAAGTGGCCAGAACCTCCATGTTGGATTTTCGTGGTAGCAATCATGCACTGAGGTGACAAAACAGCTTTTGTTTAAAGCTTGTTTTAAGCTGAAGGTTGTACTTCCGCACCTTAGATCTACTGTAAAAAAAAAAAAAATACTGTTTGGCAGTGGCAACTTGTGGAGAATAAAAACATAAGTAATTCACTTGTGGCCGCCATCTTGATTTGCAGGTATGCCTGTGTGAACATCAAACACGGATAGCGTCACATACCAGCGATCTCGCCAAAAAAACGTGGAGACAAATGAAGCTGCTGAGAATCTGCAATAATGTGTAGAAATCAGGATTATATCACCTCGTTTAGACAAGCCCCAGGACACACTCTGAATTGCTTAAAATGATCTTTGGCTTAGATGCATCAAAACAGGGGCTCACTCACACTGCACAGTCCTATATAGCACTATAACTGCCATGGTTCCATCCAATGGAATCCTGGGATATGCAACGAGAGATGCTTCTAACCAAACTACAAACTCCAGGATTTATGCAGTCTACTGTCAGCTTTCTAACATCCCCATTTGTCATTAGTGTTAAATTAAATTGCCTCCCTCTTAGATTAGGCAAGTTGTGGCCCTCTGGGAGTTGTTGAATGGCAAGGCTCATCAGCTTTATTTATTTATTTATTTATATCCTGCCTTCTCCCCATTTCAGGACTCAAAGTGGCTTGCAACAAATTTTTTTTTAATTGTTAAAAATTCACAGGATACAAAACTTAAAACAAGATTTCTCTGAAAGTGCCAGCCACAGATGCAGGCAAAACAACAGGAATAAACTCTTCCAGAAGACAGCCTCACAGCCCAGAAAAACCCCCACAGAAACCAAGATTAAATAATCAGAAACTTTAAAACCAGATTGAAACAGATATCATTAGTACACCCCACCAGCACAACAATTAGCAGGATCCAACATATTGCTTTAGGTGAGATGGGCCTTATACAGTCATTGTGAGCATAGCCAATGGTGCGGAATGATGGGAGTTTCAATCCAACCACATCTGAAGGGCCATGGGGCTGTCTATATGGTGAAAATACAGCTCGTTGAATGCAAGGAGAAGGATACCTGTCCTAATGGGATCCCGCAACGTGTCAATATATTCAGAAGGGAGGGAGGCCAAAAACTTCGCGAGAAAAGCCTTGGCGGCTTTTCCTGGAGTTTTGGAAAAACTGCCAAGGGGGTGCACATTCCCTCTCATCAGGACAGCGATTCAATCAGAATCACTGGCCCATAGTAAAAGAAGTGCACCACTGATTGGCTGGACAAGCACAGGGGCAGGGCTTGCTAACAGGGCAAACACCAGCAGCCACCATTCCTCCCCCCCCCCACTGAGTGATCGTGGATGGGGAAGAGAGGAGGGCGGCTGTCATTCACACCCACCCACCTGGCTGCCACTGCCATTGCCATCACCGCTGAGGGGATTGGGGAAGGTAGGAGGGCAGCTGCCATCCTCTCCCCCTTCCCGAGTTCCCTGCCCTCCCCCGTGCCGCCACCACCGCCATGGAGACTGAGGCTCTCTCACCCTCTTCTCCGGTTCCCACTGCCACTGTCACAGCCCCCGCGGAGACCAAGGAAGGGAGGAGGACACTCACCCTCTTCTCCCTTCCTCAGCTGTCATCTTTGCATGCGAAGCTTATGGGGGCTGCTGGGGGGGGGACACCATTAAGATAAGTCACAGCTGCTGTGACTTGCTACTACTGTGGGGCAGTACATCCCCACCCCCATATAGATGGAGCCATGAATCACTTGCCCCTGCAGTAGTTCTGCTGTAGAATAAAATTAAGACAGTTGTATCTTCAGTAAAGACAAAAGGTCTCACACCTTTTTTGACACAGAGGAGAAGCTATGCCTGTCCCTCCTCTCCTGGCAGGACTCCTATACCATTCGCAGCCACATGTCAGCTTAGACAGAAACTGTAGACATGGCAAGGGTGAGCAAAGTGCAGCTCCAGCAGCTATTTTGGCCACTCTTGGCTCCTGACTCCCCAGGCCACCCTTTCTCTGGCCCCCAAAGGAGGACAAATTGCCTTTCTTTGAAGCCTTCAAAAGTGGTGATTCATTCTTTAAATAGCTTGCAGCTCCCTGCCTTCACTGTTTTAAAGCATTAAAGAAAACCTGTATGTCCAAACCACAAACAGACTTCCAGCCACTTCTTTGGGCCAGGGGTGTTTTGGCCGCTCAAAGCTTCCAAGGCACAGAACCATGGCTCTTGGACTCGTTGCAGTTGCTCACTAAGGGGCTTTTCCCATGAAGGAAAAGAAGCGGAAGGGAAGCCCGAGAGTAGCAATCCCACCTTGCCTTACCACACAACGTCAGCATATTTCGGCTGTTCTCCCATTCTGGTCCCAGGGGAAATGGTGGTAAATACATGTCTTTTTGCTAATGGGTTATTTTAATTAGCAAAAAGACTCGCCTCTACCACTGTCTCCCACGGGACTGGAATGGGAGAACAGCTGAAACACGCCAACGTCATGCTATAAGACAAGGCATGTGGCACTGTTATCGGGGTGCACTGCCACTTCTGTCCTTCCTACGGTAAGCCCCTTATACTGAAACAAGGGGACAGCAAGTAGTACTGCATTGTACGAAGAAAGTCTCAGGTTCCTTTCTTGGTGTTAACCAGTTCTCAGCTAGCAGATGGTGGGGAAGAGCTTGACCCGAAGCCCTCAAAACCAGCCATCTCATCAGTGTGGACCAGGGGCCTGTTCACAGACTATACAACTACAGTATAGCACTGTTATTCCACTTTAACTGCTTTGGTTCCATCCTATGGAATTCTGGGGGATTGTAGTTTAGAGGGACCAGAGGATCTCCCTGGCTGAGGATTCTATATACCCCTCCCTAGACTGCAAGTCCCAGAAATCCATAGGAAGAAATCATGGCAGTTAAATTAGAATCATAGCACTACAATTCTGTAGTGTGAATGGGCCCCAGATTTCCCCACTCTGGTGCCCTCCAGGTGGTGTTAGAGATCCTATCAGCCCTGTGATAATGGGAGAACCCATTAGTACAGTGTGTGGTTGGAGTGATGAGAGCTATAGTATAAAGTATCTGGCAGGAACTATCCTAGTGAAAGCTAGAGTAGATAACGCTGGTCTAGAGGTCAAAAGAAAAGCAAAAAGAAAACATCTCAAGCATAAGTCTACTTATTATGGGTAAGAATGCCAGGTCAGGACTCCCAGACCCTGATATTTCAAGCCGAAGCCTGAGACTTAGGGACAACCTTTTGTGATGTGATGGCCCCTGGCAAGGTCATTAAGCGTCAACCACATCTGCAAAGTATGCCATTCAAATAAAAAACAGCAAGTCTAGCAAATGAGGAATGAATACACACAAACACACACACTTCAAGCCAGTACTCTCACCTTGAAATTCCTTCACCTTACCATGAGGATTACAGAAGAAAGGCCAAGTCTTGAAATCTGGCAACTCTGTGATGCTTGTTGAACTGGTCTCAGTCCTCCTTCATTCATTTGTCTGTCTGTCCCTCTTTCCTTTCCTCTAATACTGCATTAGATTAGATGAGAGTTCTAATTCTTTTTCGCCACTTTCCCAAAAAAGTAACTGCATTCAGGGGAACTCATAGTACACCAAAGAAAAACGACAGCACTAAAGTTCCCATCAACAGAAAGATTTTCTCCAAAAATTCAGTTAAAAATCTGCTACTAGCACACCAGCTGCACTTTGCTAACACAGAGAACTGTTTGTGATTAGATCTCATACACTACACAACTTCTTGTAAATGACAGGTGTTTAATAAATGTTCACATTAAATATCAGCATGTAGAAGTGTGCATATCCACCAACATGTCATAGATGAAACCTGGGACGTGTGTGGCCAAGCAACATTAGAGTGTGGTCAAGATGGAAACATTATTAATGAGGAAGAACACACAAGCTAGGAGAGGCTGCAGCAGTTTGCTTTTGTCTGAGCCTACTGGGAAGGGCAAGATTCCCTCCAAGCCTTCCCCCGCAAGACAGTTGAATGCAAACTACTTTTGTACTTTGAACACAATTTGCAGCAATTGAAGTAAGCTGAGGACAAAAGGGGATAAGTGGGAAAGGAGAGAAAAACAAACATTTTAAAATGAGCTGAAAAAGTGGGATGACAGAAGATTAATGGGGGCTGTCCCTGCCAAATTGAGACAGTTAGAGGACATGAGAGTGGTGGTTGCCCTCCTCCCAATGAGTGCTGTGGTGGAGGAGAGGTCAGAGCAGTAGACAGAGGTGATAGGGTTATGCTAATCTTGCCTTCCCCCAAAGGAGTGTAATTGACAAGTGTTTGACTTTTACTCCCAGCATCCCCAGCCAGATATGGATGATGGGAAGTATGATACAATACATCTTATGGGCATTCCATTGGGGAAGAATGTGTCCCTGAAATTAGAAGTCCTACAAAAAGCCCCTGACCTTCCCTTTGAGTTGTCTGAGAAACCGTTCAAATTTCATTATATCATCCTTGAAAATCCTTCTTATTTTAGGAGATTATTAGATGTGGGGAAACACACCAAAAATCACATTCCCAACCGCTCCAGAAGATTGCTAGAAGAACAGAAAGGGTGACCTTACCAGATGCCCGCATCCTTCAGCCGTTCCAGGGCCTGCCACAGAGGAGGCTTCCCTTTTCTATTGATGGGAACAAGCCGCTAATAGAAAGGAACGCTTTACTCACAGCCGTGCTTTGCCCCTGGAACACTGGAGGATGACGTCGTCTAGTAATCTTGCCCCTTCCTGATCTTCTGGTGATCTTTTAATACAGTTTTTGCCACGGCTGATAATCTCCTTTACCTCCGGCTGAAATGCCTGTAAGCAAGATTTCTAAAGATTCCAGACCCTCCTAGATTGGTCAGAAATAGTGTTCAGATCTATGTAAAACATGCACACACAGTGTTTCAGTCTGTAGAAACTACAGGTAGGGAACCTGTAGTCCTCCAGATGTTGGTGGACTGCAAATACCATCATTTCTTATTAGCTATACTGGTTAGGGGTTATGGGGCATGCAGTCCAACATCCGGCCAGCCACAAGGTGCCCACCTCTGGTGTAGACTGACTAACAATGTCTTGGGGTTTGGGTGGGTGGGAAGGTTTATGCTGGCAGGGGCCTTCCAACCTCACTGTGTTCAGTTAGCTGTCAGGGAAGACCTCCAAACTACACACACAATTGGAAGCACTACAGAAAGAAGAGTTTGTGACCTGGGTGTGTGATCTTCTGTGCATATAAACTGTATGTGTATAGGGTCTGTTCAAACAGCACGGTGAATGTGTACAAAGCAAGGTCTGCTGCAGCAACCTCCCCTTCTACCAACACAGTGGTTCAAATATCTAGACCAAAAGGGCATGAATGAGCTTCATTTGTAAGTCTGATTGTGAGACACTTATGTAGAAAGCATCTGGCTATGTCCCCTGCAGCCAGACACAAAACTATTACATCATCTGCCATCTGCTGAAGTCCATTGGGGTCCTCCAGAAGTCTCAGTGGATGTTACATAGCCCACTGAGCTGCTACAGGAATATAACCAGACACCAGGCATGGAAGGGCTGTGTGGGAGGGGCTGCAGCACCTCTAGAGTAAGTCCGGGGGTGGTTTGGTCATTGTGGAGAGAAGGCGGGAATACCAACCTCTGCAACAACTAAGACGTGTACAGGTGATAAGGTTGACTTACACCTGTGTATGCTTCTAACAGATGCCAGCCAATGTATCTCCTGAGACCTACATCCATTCTACCATGGACTACCTCCATAGAATCATAGAGTTGGAAGAGACCTCAAGGGACATCTAGTCCAACCCTCTGCCATGCAGGAATACACCATCAAAGCATTCCCAACAGGTGGCCACCCAGACTCTGTTTAAAAACCTCCAAAGAAGGAGACTCCACCACACTTCAAGGCAGTGCATTCCACTTCCGAACAGCTCTTACTGTCAGGAAGTTCTTCCTAATGTTTAGGTGGAATCTCTTTTCCTGTAGTTTGAACCTGTTGCTTTGTGTCCTAATCTCTGGAGCAGCAAAAAACAAGCTTGATCCATCCTCAGTATGACATCCCTTCAGATATTTAAACATGGCTATCATGTCCCTGCTTAACCTTCTCTTCTACAGGCTAAACATACCCAGCTCCCTAAGCCACTCCTCATAAGGCATGTTGAACATAAGAAGGTGGCCTACTGGGGCAGAGTCATTGGGTCCATCTAGCAAGCCACTGTCATCATTGGACTATTATCAGGTCTGAAGCAGAGGCCCTTCCCACCACTAGCTGCCTGGTTTTTTTAAAAAAAAAAGTGGAGATACCACGGACAGAACCTGCAACTGTCATCTTAGCTATGGTCCATCCACATAAATCCATCATTGTACTAGGTTTCTTCCATGAGAAGACCAGTGGTAGAAGATCTTCAGCCTTCTTAATGCTGATGAACTACTCCTCCTCCTAATGTTAGGATAAGAAGGCTAACTTGGCTGTTATTAAAGCATATGGGAAAAGACAAGCTGAGGATGGCTCTGGTGGAAAACGTGCTCACCAAAGGACAGATGATATAAAAGGACAAACTGTTAGACAATATTTGCCACAGGTAAGACCAGAATATAGACAATGTTACAAATAACTGCAAGGTGCAAGGTCAGGTCCATTGAATCATCATGGCTGTGGTCAGCAGTTCTGGAACAAAAAGAGTCAAGCGGGGCCACAAAGAGATCAGGAACTGCTAGTGGTCAACCATACAAAGTAGAAGTGTAAAATGTTTTGGAAAATCCCTGGCAAGTTCAAGACCATACCATCTCCTGGAGGGCATGCCTGTTCTCTCTCCTTGCCATAGCTATACCTTGCCAGTTGACTGCTGGAGATAGAGTGAATATATGTGGGTGAGCACGTGGGACTGTTTGCTTGCTGTTTGTTGTTATTTGACTTTGAAGGACAGACTTCTAAGAGCCTCATAATCCACTGCCCAGCTCAGGTTTTGCAAATTTAGAGCTGTAGCTCCTAGACTGAATCACTGCAGCTGTAATGTGGTCTTCCTCTTTCCCTACCACCTTCCACTTTCTGTTCCAGTGAATCATCTCATGATATGTCCAAAGTACACAGATTCTGTTTAGTCATTTTGGCTTCTATTAAGAATTCCGGTCTGGTTTGCTCTCAGACACATTTATTTGTTTTTGTGGCACTCCATGGTATCTGTAGAACTCTCCTCCAGCACCACATTTCAAGTGCATTGATTTTCTTCCTAACAGCTTTCTTCACTTCCAAACTTTCACACCCATACATAATATTTACTAGAAACATTTTAAAGCCTTGCAAAACATGTGTCAGAGTCCTTTTTTGGGTGTGGGACTCTCAAAAGGTTCACACTACATCAGATCCTGTAAGGAACCCTGAGAGACTAATGACATTTTCCAGAGCTTGAACTACAAGTCCCACAACCCTCCAGCCAGCAAGGGCTGCTCCCATCCTACATCAGCATTGGCTGGACTTGCTGGGACTTGCATGACCTCACCTATTTGACAGAGAGGCTTGTTGAATCATTTGTTTAAGAGGACAATGAGTTTTGCAGCAGGTTGGGAACACATGAAGGGACAGAGTTATTTTTTTTATCCTTTGGACCCTATGCATGCCATTTCTTAAGGGCAGCTTTATTTCCACACCTGCTTTAGCAACAGCGATTTTGGCTTAGGACATTATCGGATGAGCATCTCAAAACACTATAATTCTACGAATGAGGTTAGCTGAAACATCATGGCATTATTACACTTACTATTGCATGCCACTATAATCGCACGAAAGAACTGCCATTGAATTATCACATGCTGACCACTAGTGCTTTAAAAACAGGAGTTTACTTCCGTGATTTAGCATGGGAGAGATTTTGGCATTTCTCACAAGAAGATGCGAGCACACTTAAAACTCCAAAAACACCTTCATCAACAAAGTAAATGAACAAACACTGAAACAAACCAAAAAATGTTGAAACTAAACAGGACAGTTCACAAAAAGAGCATCCTGTGCTTCGTTTTCACGTTCTCACCTGGAAGTTTTCTCACTGAGGACCACCCATTCATGCTGTAATCTCCTGATTACAATGGGATGTGGTTTCGCATGCCATCAATGCCACTAAAAAAGCAATATTGATGATCTATTGATTACAGAAGCAATGCCTTTTTCACGGCTGGAGCATGGAGTAACCATGCGAAGACGACAACATCATGTGATAGTGGAGCCCATCTGTGCTACTATGACATCATTTTTGCCACATCTGATAATGTCCTTAGTGATGAAGAATACAAAATAATAATGACACATTTCAACTTTCTTGTAAGAAGCCTGCTGTGGTTTACATGGTTGTGCCTCATCCATCCCTCTTTATCTTCAGTTAAAGCTGACACATGTAGCTGGCCCAAGGTCATATAGTAGGTTTCATGGCCTGAGATTCAAACCCAAATCTTACCAGTCCTCTGTGACACCCTAACCTTTACAGCATGCTGGTACCATTTACAGTAGCATGACATGGTTCTTTCTATATGCTCATAATATACTCTGCACATTGTGTGCCCCATACTCTCATGCCTTGAATCTGATCCACGTAGTAAAGCAGTCACTGCAGTGCTTCTGGGTGTATTTGCAGCGCTCTGGCTGGTGTTTATGTAGCAGGAAATACAAAGGATAAAATCAGTTGTGGCAGGGTTAGACCCTGAATTACCTGTTATTTTGCTTTGTTGACTTCACCTTATTAATTGCCATGGAAGTTGCAGCTTGGTGGAACTCCCAGTTCTGGACCAGAGTGGAAAATGTTCCAGCAGGAATCCACAGTTCACAATGAAGAACCCACTGGCAGGCTGCACGGTGAGTAACCTCATACTCTGCGTCGGCCTCTTTGTTGTTTCTCTCTGTCTCTCACTCTCTCTTCCTCTCCTTGAGATTTGAAGACAGCAGTTGGGTTTGTTTTAGTTTTTAATTTTAGTGTACCACCTAAATTTACTCTCCAGCTCAGCTGCCATAAAGACTGCCATGTGTCTTGGTGCATTTACTCTAAATCAATTCAGAAGCCTGTGCATTTCAAAATGAGTCTTAGGCAGTTCTCTGCTTAGTGGGGATGAAGGATGACCATATCCCAGTAGGGCTGCTAGTTGAAACAAGGGATAGGGCTCCTGTACCTTTATAAGCTGAGTGGAAGAGGCAATTTCAGCAGCTGTTGCTTGTGGGATAAGCAGCCCCTGCTGACATTCTTCTCTTCTACACAACCATTAAAGGAACAGGAGACCTGTCTCTTTTCTCCCCTGGCAACCCTATGTAGCAGTAAATTGAAAGCTGATCCTTGAACACCTTTATGGTTCAGAGAGCCTGTGCAACACTCTTGCAGCTGCAGAGACAGACACAATGGCCAAATTTCTGGATTTCTCACTTCTACCCCATGTCAGTCATCTAATTTGTGTATGATTCATGCCCGATGAAGAAGTCTGGGAGACAGAATCAAAAGCCTGGGCTGCATTTGTGCTAGTTTTGTATTGTTTTCATGGTCCCAATGAAAGTTATTTTCCCCATATCCATTTTGTTTTTGCTGATGGATGTTGTGTGTTTCATCTTGAAGAGGGAAATCAAGTTGAGGTTTCACATGATGGGGCAGGGAAGCACATGCAGAGTTCTTAGTTCCTTCCCAAACTACAAATCCCAGGATCCCATACAATAAAAGAAAGGTGGAATATAAATCCAAAAATGAAATAAATAAATAGTTAGAGTGGTATCCCACTGATATAATTGTGCAGTGTGTATAGATGTTTCTAGGTTTATGTTGTGAGCTATCCCAGTCAACAACAACCCTCTTTGGAGCTACATAGTCTGGTGTAAATCCCATTGCTTGTCTCACTTAAGAGTACCCCCCCCCATAATCAATGGGAACTTGATAAGTCAATCTTATGTGAACTTCATTGAATCCACAGAGCTACCCAAGTTGGGACTGATAATTGGATATAGGTTTCTGACTGCAATTACAAGCTGCAGTTTGGACTACTGCCATGAACTGTACATGGCTCTGCCTTTTAAGACTGTTTAGAAACTTCAGTTAAGGGACATACTAGATTTTCAGGCAACACTGTTATAGTGTTACTATCCCACTATATTTGCTATGGCTGCCTCCTGTTGAATCCTGGGATTTGCAGTTTAGGGAGGGGCATTTAGAACTCTCAGCCAGAGAGCTCTTAGGCCTCACTAAACTACAAACCCCAGAGTTCCACAGCAGGAAGCCAGAGCAGTTAAAGTGGAATAGTAACACTATAACAGTGTAGTCTGAAAATCAAAGTGTTCTGATTACGCAACACTGGGCCTTCCTTGCTTTCCAGTCTGTTTCTGCGCCCAAATCAAAGTGCTGGTTTTGACCTCTAAAAGCTCTACTTGGCTTGACACCTCAGTACTTTGATGGAACTGTTACTGGACCTCAATGTCATCTACAGAATCCATTCTTCAGGTGTCCCCTGAATCCAAGGATCCCTCTATATGAGGCAAAAAAACAAAAACAAAAACAGGATTGCTCTGCAGTGATGGCAAGTTGCAGCAGCTGTGATTTCTCTTAATGGTTTTTTGGGCCCCCTCAAAGCTTCACATGCTTGCCAGTCAAGATGGTGGCCCTGAGTGAATTACTTGCATTTTAACTTATACCTGAATTTGCCACCACCAAACTTTTAAAAAAAAAATCCTATGTGCTATAGAGCGATATTTTGCTTTAAAAAAAGACCCACAACAACCCATTTTATTAGCTTAGCATTTGTTCACTAAGGCGAAAATCCAACATGGCAGCGTCAGGCGCTTGCTTTGTTAGCAAGCTCTGCCCCCACGCTTATCCGTCCAATATCCTGTGCGCTTCTGCTCATATGGCAAAGCAATTCAAAGTGAATCAGTTGTCCCAACAAGCAGGAATGTGCACCCCCCTAACTGGTTTTTTTTTAAAAAACTCTGGGAAAAGCCATGAAGGCTTTTCCTTCTGAATTTTTGACATTTTTGGCCCCCTCCTTCCGAATACAGCATAACAATGCAGGATCCCATTAAGACAGGTAGGATTCTCCTTGCATTCTGTGAAGAGTATTTTCACCATTTAGACAGCCCCAAGCCTTCTTAGAACATGACAATGAGAGGGCTTGAGTGCGGGGGGGGGGGCTTTCTCAGCTATCGCCTCTCCAACTTTGAAACTTAGGGAGCTCACCAGGCTCCCACATCACTGTCTTTTCAGCAGCTGTTTTTGTTCTCCTAGGCATTTAAACATTTATTGTGTGTGTGCGTGTACATGTGCACACATGCATATTAGCTCCTGAGAGTTGATTTCCCTTTGTATTTTACATATTACTTTGTTATGTCCCCTTGAGACATGCTTGTTGGTTTTTATGTTGTGCTGGATTTGAATTATTTGTGGTGAATTTCTATTCTTTTTTTAAATGTTTTTAACTGTTGTGAAATACCTAGTGAACCAGTTTTATGAGATGTTTGATACATATAATAATGAAATACATTTGAAAAAGTCTCCTCCTTTTTGTCTCATGAAGCAAATAGATGCACGTGGATACAATACGAGGTCTGTCTATCAAATAACAAGACTTATACAATAACCCATATTTACTTGTATGTATTACAATTCTAATGCTTGTCCCCTTCAATATACTCCCTGTTCACACTCGCGGACTGATGCAATCTTGTTTTCCCCTGGTTGAAGGCATGAAGCAGATCAGTTTCTGTTAGCTGTTTCAACACATCTGCTGTTTTCTTCTTTACTGCATCAATTGACTCAAAACATGTTCCTTTAAGCACCCATTTAACTTTAGGAAAAAGAAAAAGTCGCATGGTGCCAAATCTGGCGAATATGGAGGATGTTTGAGTGTAGTAATGTGTTTATCAGCCAAAAACTGCTTCACAGAAAAGTGCTGTGTGAGCAGGCCAGTTGTCTTGATGAAGAATGAAACTATTTTCTCACAGTTCTGGCCTTTCCCGCCCCCATCTGACTCTTTCTCTCAGCTTTGTCAAAACTTCCTTATAATAATGCTGGTTCACTGTTCTGCTTTCTGGAACCCGTCCTGCCAAAATTTGGCTTTGAATGTGGACTTGCTTTGATGTGCTTTTTTCATTCTTGGTGATGATGGTGTTTTCCAGTGCATTGACTATTGTTTTGTCTCAGGATCATACGGGAAGATCCAGGTTTCATCACAAGTGATGATTTTTTGAAAAAGGTTTTGGTCCACCTCAAGTTGGTGCAGAATGTCATGTTGCTTGACTTTTAAGCTTAGCATTTTTCCGGCACACAACAGACAACACAGCTGCTTTAAATGATGATTGACAATTAACTGAATGGCTGAGAATGTTGATGTTTGTCATGTAGGTTCAGATATGTTCAAGGTCACCACTCAAACATTTACAATGAGTTCTCCCTGATTTGTTTGAAAGATCAAAACAGTCGATATACAAGATCAAAACCTTGTATATAGTATATCCATGAGACAATCCTAACCAGAGATTGGCGGGCTCTGGATTACCATTTGCCATCACTTTAAAAACTAATTCATTGCTTGTTGCTATACAAATTCTATACAACCTGGAGTGTGTGTGTGTATAATGTGTGTCTCTCTGTGTGTGTAAATAAACATATTGTAGATTGCATTATTTGTGATGAGTTACTTCCCAGCTCTGAGGCTAAGCAAACTGTCCTGGGAATAAACCTCATTGATTACACTGGGATTTATTTCTGAGGAAGCACGCAGAGGGTTGTTATGAAAAAACAGCTCAGAGAGGAGGAAAAGTGATAAACACACTCTTCCAACTCCACCCCAAGATCCAGATTCCAGTGTTCTCTGCAGCTGCTCTGCAAAAACAAGGAAGCAAATACAAACCATCTTGAGAATAATATCTACATGACTGGCCTCGTGTATAGTTAAGAGTCATAGATGCCTATCACAAGGTTGTTGAAGAAAGAGTTTGGGATGCCTCTGTTCCTTGCCAAAGATGCCAGAGCCTGCTTGTCTTTTTCTATTTTTTTCTGCATCCATAATACATGCCTGCACAAATTGCATCAACTGCTGTTGTTTTGTTGCTTTGTACTGTTTGGCTTTGTCAGTGTGTGCAAAACATTACAAAAGCTGAACATCCATCATAAAATATTAATAGAGTGCTTTTTTCCTAGCAAGCTGCATCAGCCAGGGTTGTCACATGATAGAAAAACTGGAGATGAGCTGCTGGAAGTTGATGTAGCAAAGTTTCTTTCTTTCAGTTTGATGCAATAAATTCTTAAAAGGACCAAGAACCAACATGATGTAGTAGTTTGAGTGCTGGACTAGGACTCTGGGAGGGAAGGTTTTGAATCCCTGCTCAACCATGGAAACCCACTGAGTGAGCACAATTGCAATAGAGGAGCACAGTTGCAAACCTCCTCTAAGAAAATCATGCCAAGAAAACAGGATAGGATCACCATCAGTTGGAGATGACTTGAAGGCACATAACAACACATTCTTAGAGAAAATTCAGACGGAGATTCTCTATCAGCTTCTTAACTATGTAGTGTCTCCCAACCCAAACCCAACCCCAACCCCAACCCCATCCCCCAATCCTCACCTACTGGGCAGCAGCTGCTGTAAGCAATGGTGGTCTGTTCCCCTGTTGCTCAGGAAGCAGCTTGCTGATGTTTCCACCCCTCCTGGGAGCAATCTCTGGTGGAACAGGCAAATTCAGGGTCCCTGTTGCAATTCCCCATTGCACTGAAGATTGTTCATGGGGAGTAGTGGAAATGTCAGTCAGCTGCTTCACAGGAGAACAAACCTCTGTTGATTGCAGTGGCTGCTGCCCAGTAAGTGATGACTTTCATGGTTTTTATGTATTCTCTAAACTAGTGACTATATAGGGATCATGAATATGATTGGGGGACTTTTATGATCCCTATGCATTCCCTAAACTAGTAAATATGTAGGCATCATTAATACAAACTGCCTTAGTGAATTCCAGCCTAGAAATTTTGCTCGGTAATTATTGATTCTGTCTTATTTGGCTATTTGCAATCTAACAATGGTTACTGTGCTATTTTTATTATGTCATTGTGTTATTTGCAGTGTGCTTTCTTGAGTGCTTTTAGTGGAAAGGTGGGATAAGTGCTTCTGTTACAGATAAATAGGAAGGCAGATGGATATTAATACCCCCACCCACCCACCCAAAACCCAGGCTGCCTACAGAAGTGGGGGTGGTTGCTATTTTAATACTAGTGGCTTTAACCCTAATTGCTTTCTCATGCCAAATGGTCACAGGGTTAAATTTTCACAGCAAACTTCTTCCCCAACATTTTAGGAGTCCAAAAAGTATTTTTTCCCCCCCTGAAATATCTATGCCCCTGCTCCACACAACCCTTCCACTGCCAGTTCCTTCTTCCTCTCTTGGCACAATAGTTGCAATGGAAACAGGTGGAGTGAGCCGGGCTGTGGTGAATGGCCACCTTTTTAGCAGCCATATTAAAGGAGGCCATTCACAGCAGTGTCCAAAGCTCGATCCTCCCATTCTGGGTTGCAAAAGATCAGCAAGCATCACACTGTCAATGAATGTGGTGAGAAAGAGGCCTGCCTCTTTTCAATTTTGTAATTCAGTATGCAGAGAAAGCCTGGGTGGTGCACATCAACTTTCCTAGGACTGACATGTCCATACTCTCCAACATTTCACAGATGAAAACTGGGGTGCATGTGGCCAAGCAACATCAGTGTGTGGTCAAGATGGCAAAAACTATTAATGTGGAAGATTACACAGGCTAGGAGAGACTGAAGTAGATTGCTTTTGCCTGAGCCTACTGGGAAGGACAATCATCTTTCCCATCACCATGTATGAATGTGAGAGCTGGACAATGAAGAATGCTGATAGAAAGAGAATCAACTCATTCAAAATGTGGTGTTGGAAAAGAGTGCTAAGGATACGATAGACAGCCAAAAAGACAAATAGATTTTAGAACAGATCAAGCCAGAAATCTCACTAGAAACCAAGATGACTAAGTTGAGATTGTTGTACTTCGATCACATCATGAGAAGTCATGACTCATTGGCAAAGTCAATAATGCTAGGAAAGGTGGAGGGGAAAAGAAAGGAAGGAAGACCACACACCAGATAGATAGACTCAATCAGAGAGGCCATGGGCCTGAACCTGCAAGACCTGAGCAGAGCAGTAGAAGACAGAAGGTCTTAGAGATATCTCATTCACAGGGTCACCATGAGTCAAAGTTAACAAGGAAGTTAACAACAACTGGGAAGGGCAAGATTCCACTCAATCTTCTCCCTCTGCCCCGAGCTGAGTGCAAACTACTTTTGTACTTTGAACTCAGTTTGAAGCAATTGAAGTAAACTGAGGACAATGAGTGAAAGTGAGAGGAGAGAGAATCTAGAATATTTTAAAAGCAGCTGAAAAAATGGGGCATCAGATTAATCAGTACTGTCTCAGGACATTTTCAGATGGCCCTTACCATGCAAGCAGCCTCTGGAGCAGTAACAAGGCTGCTGTGTGGCAGGGGGTCCTTTTTGGACGTCGCTGTCCCTCTTCCGTGACCATTCGTGGCACGTACGTGAAGCTTTGGTAGTGGCCGCATCATATTTCAATCACGGAAGTTGCCCATGATTGATATATGACACAGCCACTTCCAAAGCTTCATGTACGTGCCATGAATGGTCACGGAAAGGGACAGTGGCATCCAAAAAGGACCCCCTGCCATGCAGCAACCTAGTTACTGCTCTGGGCCGTCTGAAAATGTCCTCAGTCAAAGTAGGAGAGTTGGAGGGTATGCTTGGGTGAATGGAAAAGGCACAGGAAAAAGTCCTCTTGCATTCCACACTGTGGGGAATTATTTATGTTGTGTGTGTTTTAAGCATGGAGTTCTGATCGATCACCTATCTCACTTCTTGTCCTCCTGGTTGTGGTGTTTTTGTAGCTGACCCTAAGATTAAAAGTAGGTAGGAGAGGACTCTAGACCAAGGATATTATCACACCAGCCTCCTTTCTCGCAGCAATCAATAGTGATGCAAACAGGAACATATCAGTATTGAAGCCAAAATGATCAGACGTCCTCTTCACTTGTATGAGTGTGCTGTGATTGTGTTGGTTTGGCAATTTCTGTCCTATTGCACGAACTCTGTAACCCTGCCACTCTGCAATGCATGCCTTTTTTTGTTTGTTTTTTGCCATGAATGCATAAGTATTGGGAAAGGATTAAAAATTATTTTATTATTTCCCCATAAGTATGCAAGCACGGCAAAAACAGAAGAAGAAAAAAGAAAGGCATGGAGAAAGGGCAATTTTCACCAGCTTGGAATAGCAAGGGGGAGGGGGGAGAGAGGAGGAGAGGAAGTGATTTGGACTCCTCATGCCATGTGACTTCCTTCATATTGCTACTGCCATGGAAGTATTTTATCACACAGAGGGGAATGCTGCCATAGCAGCAATATTGGGAGCTATTTACATATTTTTCCCATTAATGATAACATGCACTACAGAAGCAGATGAACAGCAAGACAACAACGGGATAGAGATGACATTGTGCGATAAGTAAGGGCCACATCTGCTAATATCTTGCTGTAATTTCAGAATACAAGCCTCGTGTGATAATTTCCCCAAAGTAGGAAGTATTAATTCCATAAGAACCCTACTCACCCATCTGTTTTGGGAACACCTTTGGATGGTTTTAATAGGTGATCTTGCATAATACTTTCATGAGGAAAGAGAAACTGTGGATCCTAACATGAGGGAAAATGAACTGAGAACCTTATCATTTCAAAATTTAGATTCCAAACCAAGCCTGTTGTACAAATGATGGAGAAGGGTGTGTATGTTTGTGTGGGTGCTAGTTTTGTGAAATGCTCCTTCAGTATCGTTGCTGTTGGGTGGAGATTCTGGCCTGATTCCAGGGAGAAGTTGCAATCCACCTATCCAAAACTTTGACCTAGATTAAAATACAATACAATACAATACAATACAATACAATACAATACAATACAACACAACACAACACAGGAACCTAGAGATCAGAAACATTCTCACCAGATGGTCAGTTTAAAAAGTGTACCATCAATCTGTATGTCTCTTTCAGTAGCACTAGCTCTCTGTGGCAAAAATGTTAAGTTTCCTGTTGTGAAGAATCATTCTCCAGCCAGCCAGCCAGCCAGCAAGCCACCATCTCCCTTTCTGTTCCAGAACCTTTCCCCAGAACCACATAACAGGCAGAAGTAGTGAAGACTTGAAGTATTTAAACCTGGCAAGTGTCTCAATCTGTATGTTGTTTTCAGTATGACAGGGCATTTCAAGAGCTGAAAGGATTTTCCAAAAATGGAGACAACTTCTGCAAGCAAGTTTTGTCTATTCTTCAACAGAGGTGAGTATAGACACATGTATATATACATATGAGAGCTTGTCTATATGAAGCAATAAAATGTGGACTGGTGTGCAGTAATGCCAATTTGCAACAGCTTCTATTTCTTTTAACAGTTTTTTTAAGATCTCAGGCATGCAAAGCTATCCGCTTTTGCTGTTCCAATGGGCATGCCTGTGAATCAAGATGGCAGGAGCAAGTGAATTACTCACCTTGTTATTTACATGTTAGTTGCCACCACCTAACAGTTTTTCTTAAAAAAACACTAAATCCAAGGTGCAATCTTCCACTTTAACAAAGAAACACATTTTAAAAAGGCTATTTTCTCACTGTAGCACACAATTGCTACAGTGAAAATCCAACATGGTGGTTTGGGATGCTTGCCTTGTTAGCAAGCTCCACCCCCTTGCACACATCTGACCAATCAGCTTTCCACTTCCGCTCTTATTGGAATGTACACCAAAGCAAACCAGTTGTCACAATGAGCGGAAATGCGCATTCCCCACAGAGCTTTTTTAAAAATATGGGAAAATTCATGAAGTGTTTTCCTGCAGTTTTTGGTCCCCGTCCTTTCGAATAAGGTGGGTTAATGCGGGATCTCATTAAGACAAATCATACTCTCCTCAAATTCTATGGGGAGTATTTTTGGTGTATAGACAACCCTTTAGTTACATTTAAACCTGCCTTTCCCCCAGTGAGCTCAAGAACTAGATCACATGACTTTCTTCTCCCCACATTTTTCCTGTTTGAGGTAATCCAAACAGAGAGAGAAGAGGATAAGTAGACTGGCCCAAGGTCTTCTAGTGAGTTTCATGGCTCAGTTGGGACTTGAACCTTGGGTCTCCCAAGCCAGTACCAAAAAACAAACAAACAAACAAAAAAAACACCCTACACCACACTATCTCTCAACTGGTGTATAATCATCTTAAAAGAATTCCAACATGGTTCTCTGCTCACATGCTGAATTATTTTCTCACAATGGCGGAGGTGAGTGTTGTTGTCCTTAGGAACAGGTTTGTGGCATAGAATATATCCTTTGGCTGAACAGGACATACACAGTTTGGTCTCATGCTGCTATAAGGTAATGAATTCACCCATAAATCATTGAGTTAGTTCATTACTCTTGAAATGAGAAGCAGCACTTGAATGTAGGAAAGTCTCATAGCCAAGACAAGCTTCAAGGTAATATCACACATGTGGATATTCCCTTTGCAGAGCAATATGCCAGCTGTGTCTTAATGTCAACCCATCGTATAGTATGGGGATAAGAAACCTGGGCAAGCCTTGGGACTGAACTATCCCATCCATTGGCATGGCCATGAGGAAGAGTTTGGAAGTTTTTACCACCATTATTAACCACCATAGTTTATACTCTACCATCTAAATCTGACAATCGGTGGCTAATCTGAGCAACTGGATACTGGAATAAGTCAGTTTCAAACCATTTTGCAGAACCTGCCTTGTTTCAACAACCAGTAGTGAAGATTAAGTTGTTCAATATCCCTCCGCACACACACACGCACACACACACACAAAAGGCAGAGATTGAAGCAGAAGTGTTAAAATATAAAGTCACAATGTGCAGTGCAATTTCTTTCTTCAGCAACATAAGAGCCTCTTGTAAAGTGATGTTTTATTCAAAAGTGTAATAAGGCATCCCAGGGTGTCTTTTGAAAGAAAAGAACTGGAGATTAACACTAGAGCCCAGTGCATCAGAAGTCAGCCCTACTGAGTTGAGTGGGATAAACTCCCAAATGAAATGTGCCAATGCATCTGCAAAGTGGTTTGGTGAAACAAAAGTGTGGAGACAGTTCCATGAAACTGTTTCTCTTTGGTTAATTGGGTCAGTTTTGCACATGTTTGGCTGAATCACTGTTTCTCTATACAGCCTCACTTTAGCACTGTCCCTGAGTTCTCCTGATCAGTGTCCAGGTTGCAGGGAGAGAAAGAAGGTGGTTCTTTAATGAAATTCACATGCCCTGCTCTCTAATCTCTCTCTCCTTTTGACCCCCCTCAAACATTTGTTCTGAAAGATTAATCTAGACTGAGGCCTATCATACTTGGACATATCATGAGGTGACATAGCACATTAGAAAAGACAATAATGGTCACTAAAGCTAAAAGACAATAGGAAAAGAGGAAGGTGGCATTATAGAGGCGGAATGACTCAACCAAGGAAGCCATGACTTTGAGATTTCAGTACTTCAGCAGGGCTGCTAATGACAGATACTTTGAAAGTCTCTCATTCATACATTGTCATAAGTTGAAGCCGACTTGACAACACATTACAACAAGAAGAGGCTGTCACAAAAGGTAGGGGGCATCAAGCCCCCTGTGGACTTCCTGTAATTTGAGCACTTATGGTGGTTTTGCTGACAGGGATGTGTATGTTTCAGTACGTATCTGCAATCTCTGTGCTTTCCAGTCACATCAGTGCATTTTTACTTAACTTGGGGACACATCTATGCAATCTCGTGAACATGAATTTTGGCATCAGTCTTAGGCTTCTAATACTCGGAGTCCACACAGAGACCTTTAAAATTCTTCACATGGAAATGGTCTTTGAGGATGAATAATTTGCCCCCTTTCCAGGACAGCATCTGTGGGAGAAATATATTATCGTTTTTAAAGTGTATGTGTGTGTTTTCTATACATCAGATTGCAGGAAACAAGGTACTGTAGGAGAGAAACCTAGGGTTACAAGAAAACAACTGAGTTGTTGCTTGGCTGCTTTCAGCTCCCCCCCCCCCCCAAGCTTTTTTTTCATCCCTCAGCTAAGGAAAGGTAAAATTTAAATTCCTTCTTGCTATCAACACATACACTGGCCATTTAGATGTTTATGACCAGTGTTACTGTTGTCACCTTTTGGACCCCATTTCATTCTGATTGCACCCCTACAACTATTTAACTATTTAACTGTGCATATATACCTGAGGTCTCTCAATGCATTTGGGCTAAAATAAATCAGCCTTAAGGGTGCCACAAGACTCCTTTTTTCTTTTTCCCCTCCCATTATTTTCACACTGAAACAGACTAGCATAGCTATCTGGTAGAGCAGTGACTCTTAACCTTTTCTTTACCAGGGACCCCCTTTAAATGTCTTTTGTTGCCGAGGCCCCCCAAGACTTAGCTCAGGATTTAAAACAACAACAACAACAACACAATTACACCATCCATTAAACTTTCACCTAGAGGCACTGGAGGAGGAGGGAAGACATTTCTCTTGCTTCTTCCTGCAAGTTTGTGGCTGGAGCAGATTGAACAGCAATGCACAGGCCAAGCCAGCCTTTGCCTTGGCTCCTGTCACACAACCGCTCTACTGCAGGGTAGAGCGGCCTTTGCAGGTGGCCTTCAAGACTTTGCAGACCGTCTGTGAGAACACTGTGGCCCCAGAGGTCCATGGACCACAGGTTAAGAACCACCGTCTTAGAAAATTACAACATGCACACATGGTTCATTTGAGGTGAGCCTGAGCATCACCATCACCACTACCACCTTCACCATCATCTCATCATGATGATGTCACAGGTGACTGGAATTGTAGTTCAACACAATTTTGAGGCCCATAGGTTTCCCCATCTCCACACTAAAGGTAACATCAGAAAAGGCCCTAAGAGAACAAACCTTAGATAAACACATGTTTTCTGTGCCCCGCATTGTTAGCATGAGGTCTCCAGAAGCATCTTTCCTTCTTGTATTGCTGAGCAATGTTGCATGGAACAATGCATTAAGAATGCAGTTCATTGTTTAAAAGAGGCAGTAAAGGAGATTGATCTGTGGACTGGGCACTTCCTGCATAACCTTGGGCCTACAAAATTCTGGGACGGATGTGGGCTAGAAACTGCCACAGTACAGCCACTTCCATCTGGTTGCTGGGATCAAAAGGAGGAGACTCACAACTCTAGCTAACCTTGTGCAGAGCATGGGGTCTCTCAGTAGGATTAAGACAACATTAACTGTGTTTATATCCTTTGGGTTTAAGTGGGAGATTATTTTACATTCTACTGTTTCTCTCTCTCTCTCTCTCTCTCTCTCTCTCTCTCTCTCTCTCTCTCTCTGTCTCTCTCTCTCTCTCTCTCTCTCTGGCTTTTCTTCGCAAACGAAGATTCAGGAAGGACTCATCCCGCGCTTTCTGCAAGTGTGCTGATGACTAAAAAGGCCAATCCGAGATAAACAAGTCCAGTTGCAGAAAGCACAGCAGAAGGTCTCCTTGGGTGATGTTTCCGGGTTGTGATTCTTTCTGCGTTGTCGTTTTTCTTCAATACCTATTCAGCGAGAGTTCTTAAATAAGGCTGCAGCATTGTCGATAGTACGTCTCCATGCCTCCCAATGTGAGGCCCTTGTTGGTGATCAATTTGGCCAAGCCTGAGATGTTGTTTCAGGGAGTCCTTATATCGCTTTTTTGGAGCGCCCCTCTTACGCTGACCCGTGGCGAGTTCACTGTAGAGTATTATTTTTGGGAGGCAATGGTCTTCCATCCTAGAAACGTGCCCTGCCCAGCGCAGCTGTGTTCTCAATATCATGGCCTCAATGCTGGTGATCCCTGCTTGCTCAAGGACAGCAACGTTCGTCACACAGTCAATCCAGTGTATATTTAAGATTGAGTGTATACAGCATTGATTAATCATTCTACCATTTAAATAATCAGATATTATATCCTCAACTTCAGCTGGATCTCACTCCAAGTTAGAAGATGCTTTTTCCTGCAATTACTGTTGATTTTGTAAAGTCACAAACAAAATTCTGTAAGATTTATTTCACCCAAGGGTTCTTTTTTAAAAAAGAGAGATTGGTGGGGGAGAGAGAAAGAGAAGCTTTTAGCTGTGGATTATTTCATCTTGAAAACCTAATTAATTTCCCCGTCAGATGGTTTGAGCAGACATCAAGGGTTTCATTAGCTGCACACTGCAAATAGAAATTGTCATTCTGCAAAAGATTTGACTTGCTTCTGAAACCTCAGGACTCTCTTTTGTGAGAGGTGCCTTTATGAAATGGTTGAAATGTCTCACCATCTGTGCAGTAAGGCAGCTGCACAAAAGGAAAAACTCTCTTCATTTTATATCATCTGGGTTGTCATCCTTACTTTTGTAGTAATGAATAAGGTATGACACTTTTTGTGAGATGAATTCCATTTGATCCTGTCAGGAAGCAGTCAGTTTCATGTAGGAACATATTAGACCTCCTTATACTGTGCCATGCTTATGGCCTGTCTAGCTTAGTATTGTCTACTTACTGTACTGATTGGCAGCCTCTCTCCAGGGTCTTTCTCATTGCCTGCTACCTGGTCCATTTAACTGGATATGCCAAGGACTGGCATGCCTGAGATCTTCCCCGTGCAAAGCCTGTTTCCTCATTCAGCTACAACTCCTCCTCTGCTTAGCTTGGATAAAATATCAAAATCTAATAAAAGTGTCTCCTTGAAGTTTGGGAGAATTATTAGCTCAAAAGGAGGCCTGCAAGAAGAAGCTAATTCTGGGCTCTTTCCACCTATGTATACCAGTACTGATTGTAGAGAGCATTCCAGTTAAAGTTAAACAAATTTTTATTTTATTTGTTTTTTTAATTGATATTTTTTTATCAAGTTATGTAACATAACCAATTGAAAAGAATTCATGTTTGACATATTATCTCATAGTATATGCAACTATTATATTACATTCCTAAAAGAAAAATATATCAGTTACATCATTACTGAAACTTAGACTTAATTTTAACACCAAAGCATATATATTTCGTATTATAAATGTTCCACTCTTTATTCTTTCCTTCATCTTCTGTCTATTTTTATACATAAACTTCTAATTCGTTTCCCCTTGAGTTCACCAGGGATACCATCTGTTTACATAAACTAACAATGTCCTATTTATTTCATGGTCAATATGTTTCTTCTAAACTTCTCATATCTATAAATCTAATTTGATCTGAAATACTGCTGTATTCTGAATATATAATTTCATTTACAAATCAAATCAATTCAAAGTTTTCCACTTCTTCTTCCAAAACTCTTTTATAGAAGCCCATTCTTTTTCAATTAAGCTATCTGTTTTATCTTTTAATAGTACTGTTAATTTGTCCATATCCATCACATCTTTTAGTTTAATTATCCAGTCTTCGAGTGCAACGAGTTCTTTCTTTTTCCATTTTGAAGCATATAACAGTCTTGCTGCTGATATCATATATAGAACTATCCTCCAAGATCCTTTAGTAATTTTTGCTTTTATTTCATCTACCATATTTAA
Source organism: Gambelia wislizenii (assembly GCA_030847615.1). Taxonomy (NCBI): domain Eukaryota; kingdom Metazoa; phylum Chordata; class Lepidosauria; order Squamata; family Crotaphytidae; genus Gambelia; species Gambelia wislizenii. The sequence goes on along the minus strand of JAUMIR010000001.1, from coordinate 284,103,580 downwards.
TAAATATATTTCTGGATTCATTGGAAATTTTATATCTAAGATCTCACTTATTATATTACGTATTTTTTTCCAGTAGCTTTTAGCTACTGAGCAGTTCCACCAAATATGGAATATTGTGCCTTTAGCCTTGTCGCATTTCCAGCATTTTTTATTTCCCATCTTATATATTTTATCTTTCTTTACTGGTGTAAGATACCACCTACAGAAGACTTTTAAATAATTCTCTTTCAGGCTTTGGGAAAGTGTAAATTTTTGAGTGTCTTTCCAAGCCTTCTCCCATCTTTGTAATTCGATCACCTTACCTATATCTTGGGGCCACTTAATTATTTGCTCTTTAATGATTTCAGTTTCCAATTCTCTCCCTAGAAAGATATTATAATACTTTGCCACATTATTTTTTTGTCGTCAAATATGATTACATCTAGCTCATTCTTTCCCAGATCAAAATTTTCTATTTTGAGGTCCATTTTGTATCTTTCGTAAATCTGCTTATATAAAAACCAATTCATTCTGAAACCTTTTTCTTCTAATTCTTCCCTAGTATATATATGTATAGCTTGTGTAATTTCTTGTGGATCCTTTATTATTAGATTTTGATATTTTATCCAGTACTCATTCTTTAATTGGTTTTCCCAAAGAAGGCTTCCTCTGTCGATATCCATAGAGGTATCTCTCTGTAGTAATTTTTCTTTATATTGGACCATATTTTGAAGAGGGCTCTTCTTATTATACACATGGCTCATTTGTATATTTGAAAATATTGAAGTCTTTATTTTATTTTATTTTTTTGCCATACCACATGTATGTGTGCCATCCAAAATGAAGATTACATCCTTCCAGAGCTAATAATCTTTTATCATTAAGAAAAATCCTTTCTTCTATCCAGGACAGCACGCACGCTTGGAAGTACATTTTCCAATCTGGTAAGGCACACCCTCATCTATCTTTCTTATCTAATAGTAGCTTCCACTTTACTCTTTGTTTCTTTCCTGCCCATAGATATTTTGAAATTTCCATTTGCCAGATTTTAAAGCAATTGTTATTATAGATTATAGATAGATTCTGGAACAGAAACATGAATCTAGGCAGAATATTCATTTTAACTTTTTCAATCTTCCCAAGAAATGACAAGTTTAGCCCATTTTATTAAATCAATTTTAATTTCTTTCCATAATTTACTGTAGTTGTTCTCAAATAAATCCATGTTTCTTTTTGTTATCCATATACCTAGATATTTATTTTTTCCCCCTCAATCTTGAACCCTGTTTTATTTGAGATCTGTTCTTCTTGTGCACTGGCAACATTCTTTATAAGAACCATTGTTTTATCTTTGCTTATCTTAAATCCCGCTACTTGTGTAAATTCCTCTAAAGTCCTCCCTACCTCTTCTAGTTGTTTAATAGGGTCTTTCAGAAAGATTGCTGTCATCTGCATAAGCTTTTATCTTGAATTCATGACCTTTAATCATTGTACCTTTGAATCCTTCATTATTCCTAATGTTGTTAATTAGTACTTCAATCACTATGATGAAGAGAAGGGGGGAGAGTGGGCAACCTTGCCTTGTTCCATTTTTAATACTTAGTTTCTCTGTTTTTTCCCCATTCACCAACAATTGTGTGTTTTGATCTTCATATATTTGATCTATCCATTTTAGGAATTTCTCCCCCATATCTATTTTAGACATCACCATTTTCATGAAGCTCCAATTGACCTATCAAAAGCCTTTTTGGCATCTATGAATAACATAGCTAAGCTTTTCTCACTGTGAGCTTCATAGTACTCGAGAAGTTCTATTATAGTTCTAATATTGTTTTTTGGATGTCTATTTGTCAGGAAACCGTTTTGATTTTCTTGTGTTATCTGAGGGGGAATTTTTTCAATCTTTTTGCTACTATTGACATGAAGATTTTGTAATCGCAATTTAGAAGTGAAATAGGTCTGTAATTCTTAGGGTCTTTTAGGTCTTTACTTTCCTTTGGGATCAAAGATATATGTGCTTCTTTTCAAGTTTCCAGGATAATCCCTTCATCTTCTGTACAGAGGTATAGCCAATTCATTTTCTATTTTCTTATAGTATGATGCCGTAAATCCATCCAGTCCCAGAACCTTCCCAGTTTTTAACTTTCTAATGGCTTCAACTACTTCTGCCATAGTAATGTTACCATTTAAACTCCAGTTAAAGTTAAACAAATTTTTATTTTATTTGTATGCCATCTTTCTTCCAAGATAGGGCCCAAGGCAGCTTCCATAAAACAACAGATTAAAAATACAATAGATACAATTAAAATTATTAAACAATATTTAAATATTAAACAGATTAAAACATGTAAAATCTAAAACATACCAAATAAAACAAGCCCTGCTACTTATACATTACAAGCCTACTTGAAAAAACATAGTATTTTATTGGCATTAACACAGGGGATACGCTAACATACAAGAACATATACCCTTAAGAACCACACAAGGCTGTCGAATAATAAAGTGGGAAGAGATGGATAGAAAGTCGTCATGGGTAGAAGGGTGAGAGTTACCAGTCTTGGTGAAAGAGGTCTGCGCAGTGGAGAGACTCAGACAGCATCTGGGGGTGGCACAGGGGGATCCGGTCCATTGAGAAGGAGAGTGATGAGGTGACACTCAGAATGGGAGGGCCGGTCAGTGGCACACCAAATGACGGATCCAGTATGTGGCACATATGATTGGGGTCTGGGCTAGGATATTTAAACCCTATTTGTACCTTGAAGGGGTGTGCTGGTTATAACAAAACCTGGATGGCTTTCTCACAGGATAGACAAAACAGGCTGATTGCCTTACCTCTGGTGTAACAAAACATTGATGGATCAACGTCTTAACATTTGGTCAGGTAGGGGGTATAGGAGAGATTTCTGTAGGGTATGAGCGAGGGATGATCACTGATTTCATGTTTGAGAGGATTAGCACAGACCTGTTGATGGCTGGGTCTTCCACATAATCCTATCTGGGCTTTCTCATCATTATTATTCTAGGCATGTCTCAGGTCATCATGACCTCAACTGCCCTTTGGTCAGCTTGACTCCAAACATCCCCAGTCACTGCAACCCTCCAAAAGGCATCTCGCAGGAGGGGTCTAATACTAAGGTTATGGTAACACTTATTCTAATAATCTCCATAAACTAAGTGTGAGAGTGAGGCCATCACAGATTAGACACCCCCCCCCCAAATGCAAAGACTAGTTCAGACATTCAACAGCACATCATCCAATGAAGAGCACAGAAGGCAGCAATCCTTAGAGAAATTGTTTTTTAGGGCAACTTTCAGACCGCCCTTCCCCTCTAGCTGGCATAGACAGTGGTGATACTGGCTGGTGGGGTTATGAAAATTGTAGTTGAAAAAGTAACTTTTCCAAACTCTGCAGATGGGAAGGGAAGAAAGTCCAGCCACAGAAATGGATGGCTGCTAATGACACACTGGATTTTGGCAAAGTGCAAGAGGTCAAGTTGAGTAAATGCATGTTTGCACCAGCGGATAGATAGGGGTTGTGATGTTTGTAGCCAAGAGATCCATTTGCGTGCATGTACCTTTCAGCATAGGACAACATTTCTGTTGGGGCATAGAAAGACGCGCTGTGTCCACCACGACCACCTGCAGAGTTGTTCCACATCGACAGGACGCCAAGGAGAAGGTTTCTGGAGAGACTTCTGCAAAAGACTTCAGGCTGAGAAGGAAAAATTCCTTCACCCCAGCACACTGCCTTGAGCTCTGGCTTGCCAAATAAAGACAGTAACAAGGCCAGCCTTCACTCAACTTGAGGGCTTTAATGTTTGTTTGCAGTATATTTACAATAAATATACAGAGTATAGGACAATCTCTCTTAAACCAACAAACTGCTTCGCCAACCACCATCCATAACAAACCCACACTGGAGATATTTCCCATCTCCTTTTTATAGACAGTTAAACAATGCCTGTTACACCAGGCATCTCAAGTGTGCATACTCCCAAATGCTAACTCTCTCACACACCTGCCACTGGAGCTTAACTACTTTCATTTCTAAGCTTACAGCTCCATCTTGTGGTCACATCCATGTCATTTCCTGACAATTTCAGTTCCAGAGGATCTGTCAAATTGTTTTCAGTTTGTACTCATTGTTTTTGTTCCTGTGGCTAACTTGTTAGCTGTCCTCCAGTTTGTCCTGCATCCCTGTCCTGCCCCATGCCTCATTGTGATAACTCCCGTTTTAGTAAAAGCCAGTGGGAGTGGCTGAGAGATGCAAATCAGTTTTCTCATGTAAATTGCATGAATAGTGAGGGCAAACAGGGCATAACTGATTCATGATAGAGCATTAGGAGAACACTTGGGAGATGTGATGTCTGTTTTAATATGGCACTGGCTGAATGACATGAATTATGGAGGGAGGCATGTGGGAGGAATACAGCTCCAACATGACAAGATAATTGCTGCCCACAAAAATTAATGAGTGGTATTATTTGAAATGGAAGGTACAAAATGCTAATTATTCCCCACTCCATGAAAATCTTAATACAGTTCCATTAATGGATTTACACTAAGAGAAGGCACATATTTTTACTGTTGGTATTAGAATAGTCATATATGTGTTGATAAGCTTTATAAGGGGAGCAGTGATTTGAATGTTAGACTATGACTCTGGAGTCCAGGGATCAAAATTCCTGCTCAGCCATGGAAATGCACTGGGTGACCTTGGGCAAGTCACATACTCTCAGCCTCAGAAAACCCCATGATAGTTTCATCTTAGGTTCACCTTAAATCGGAAATGACTTGAAGGCACACAACAACAACAAAGCTTTACAAGAATCAAGTTTTCAATAGACGGCTGCAATGATGTCCTTTTAAAATATTTTACGTCACTGTTACATAATAGTTTTTGCTTTGTTTTCTACTGTGTTGTGCTAGATCAAGGTAATCTAAAAATACCAAGCAATGGCATATAAAATTGTTGTACACTGGTAGTTACAGCTGACTTGGGAAAACAGAAACTGCATCTAACTGTTTGTTTATTGCTTTTCTCCTAGTTTTGCATGCTATGGGTAAGCTTTAGCAGATTCCATGTTGAGTCTGATTTTGTGACATGAGAATGTGCAGACCTTCTATTCAAGTCCTCACAAAACAGGAAATCTATGAGATTGTAAGAATTTAACTTGAATTAAGAGTTTCTGTTTTTCAAAATGCAAATATAAAAGCCTTAAGAATTTTTGTTAATGCTAGAATATGGTCCTGTTGTACCCAGTTTTACTGAGTAGTATTTAATTATTTAGTTATGGAAGTAAGTCAGTTATTAGAATTGATGGAAGACCACTTGAGGCAACTGGCATCATGATATCACCACAAAGTCTCCATTATTGTTTGACGGTTTGACAACCATTCATACAACCCACAGGGAGATTGTTCATCTACTGCATAAAACATCAATGTAGATCTTGTCCCCAAATCACAAGTCTATGGAACATTTTTTTAAAAATATCTTGTTTGAAAAAAATAAACCAAAATTACAGGGCTGATGGAAAAGTTGGTGGATCTATTTCAATAGATCACTGCAAACTCGTTATGTCAGCTAATACAAAGAACTATACCATTCACTTATAGCTTGTCTAATCCTTACATTAAATGGATGTCATTGAACTGGTCTTACCATTTTACACTCAAGGATGCTCTTTGGAAAGCCATAAGGGTTTGGGGCACGAGGAACCAAAATTCTGTATTGCCTGCTTAGTTTCATATGTGTAACTAAGGTCCTGTCCAAACAGTGAAAATAATCCAAATGGCAATCACATGGAAGGTGATCTGTCCAAACCGACAATTGTATCAATGCATCTCATTCAGAAGGGGGGCAGCCAAATCCACCATAAAGCTCTGAAGGGAAGCCTTTGGAGCTTTTCTCAGAGCTTTTAAAAAGCTCCGTAAGGCATGCAAATGTGCGATCGTTGGGACAGTCACATTCACGTTGCTGTGACCAGGCAGCATAAGCTGATTGGCTGGATGAGCATGGAGGCAGGGCTAGGAGGAGATTGTATTTCCCCCCCTCATACAGACAGGACTTAAGTAGCGTCTCCTGGTTCGACACCTGCAAACTTTAGCAGGCATCAGCCTCACCAAGAGAAAGCATTCCATTCTGCTGGTGATTCGGGTGCAGGTGGTTGCGTTTCCATCCACCTCCCACCAGTGAACTGCAACAAAGAATTGAGACAGGGGTCCTGCTTCTGACTGTCACAGCCTCACTCACTCACAGAGGGGGTTGGAAATGTGATCCACCCACATACCCCAGTTGCCAGCAAAATGGACCTCCTTGCCTCAGTGTGTCTGATGCCTGGTATAGTAAGTTTGTGAGGGCAATTACACTCATGACAATAGTGCCACAATCATGACTATGTAGGGAATCATGGATAGGAAGCAGTTGTGAATGTGTAACTCTAGGTTAAGCAGCTGTACCTGTGATACTGAATTACATCATCATCATCATCAATATCCCCCTTTCCCCCCATTTTGTGACCCAAGGCAGCTTACAATAGTTAAAACAAACATAGTTAAAAATTCACAGCGTGAAAAGTTTAAAAGCATTTTTAAAAAAAGATTTTTAATTGTACTATGCTTTTAAAATGCTGTATGCTACCTTGGATCCCGTGTTGGGAGAAAGGCAGGATATAAATTAAATTAAATAAATAAAATAAAATAATTAAATTTTTACCTTTCAAAAGCTGCCTGCAGCATGTGAGAAAACATACTAAGAGAAGAATACTAATTAAATCTGTTTCCAGATTGGACTGCCTCCCCTCTCTGAATGATAGTAATACGTAATTGTTAAGAATATATTGTTCAAAACTGAAATACAAAAAAGGGGAAAAGAAACAAAAGAAGGGAAAGCGGGGGAATACATAGGATATAGTAATACTTAACATTCATAAAGCACTTTGAAGTGTTCAGTACATCTGACACGATTTATTGTTACAATTTGTAAAATGTCCACAAAGGTAGGCCAGTAGGCTTATCCCTGTACAGTATGACCCCGTATCTGCAGGACCAGCATATCCTCTCTAGGAATTTTCTAGGTCCTCCAGTATGATTCTATGGTATGCTTCCACCGGAATTGGGCTGGAAGTCATTTATTTCAATAGGATTTGCTATTATTTGGGTTTCACGTTTCCACAGTAAGTCTGGGAAGGAACCCACCCCCCGGATATGGAGGTCATGGTGTACTGCAGACATAAGACATGGAATAATGGCAATCTAACAAGTTTCTGGCAATGATGAGATTGAAACCAAACCCTTCCCTGGTTCATAGTTCATGCCCAGGACTTCCTTTTCCTGTCATCTGGATCTATTTTTTAAAAGACCCTTCTTACTCTGCAGATATATCCAACATGATGCACTCAAACTTGCTCCATGCTGTGTCATAATTTAATAACATGAAACCAACCAATTAGGTCTGTTACATACTGGATCTGACCTCTGTTAGCTTCTTTTCTGGTATGTGGACTGAAGTATAATTTGGCAGGATTTTATATTTAATAGGATTTCATCTAGTTTCTCGCATAGGAGAGAAACCCCCCTTCCATATTTTTTTCCTGGATCACCTTTCCAAAATAATTTTAAAGAGATTTGAATTAATGTGTAATAATTTAGGAATATTTTGTTGACAGGGCTAATTTGGAGATTACTTATGGTAAAGGACTAGAGAAACTGGCCAACAAGCTCACCAAAGCCTTGAAGAAAATGAAGACTAAGTAAGTGACATCAGTTCTCAATGGCTCCTGCAGTGGGGGGAGGTCCCTTCCTGCCCCACACCTATGATGAACCCTATGCGGGGGGGGGGAGGGCTCTACTTGCTTTGGCAGATGAAGCTATAGAATCACATCTGGTCCTTTCCCCTATAATGTCCTTTTGGCCGGTTGTGGAGAAAAGGGGATCTGCCTTGTATTCTGACATACTAAAATGGATTGAGGCAACTCTCGTGGCTACCTCATTCTGTATAATACCAGAATATATTTTATATGAGTGATGGGGTAGGATTCTCCCACTGTTCAAGGGACCCCTGACTCATATGGAGCTTCAACTGCACATCAGAGCCATGTGGGGCTTTGCCTCACAGCTTGTCGGCTTTTCCCAAACTTGTAAGAACATATTTCAAGCCTGATACCCAGCTCCTAGGGCACTTGCCATCAGTTCTATGAGGTAATGACACATCATGTAATTCTTCTTGCAAAACAGTAGTTGTCAAACTGGTCTGGGGCTCAGTTAATCATGCAGAGCTACATCACATGCAAACGTTGACACAGAACTGGTAAAAATGTCACACTGCACTGAGTAGATTCTTGGCAGGCAGGCAGAACACTGACATCATAAGTTGAAGTGAAAATGTATGTCTTCTTTCTTTCTTACTTTCTTCCTTCCCTCTCTGTTGTTCTTCAGCTACATTTGCAGCACCTGGCTTTGTGTTTCTGAGGGGATGAAATCTGCATCTGATTTGCACAGGTAGGTAAAGTTTGGTCCACTATTCAAAGCCTGCTGTGGGCTGAAAGGCTTAATTAATTTCTTGTTCTGAGATTGCATGGACAACATCTATAACCACGTTCTATGGCAAAGGTTGTCTGGCAAAATTTCATGCAACAGGTATATTCTTTTTTAATGTTATGTGCCCAGGAAACTTGGCAAAGACATTCAGATGGAAGCAATACACCCGACAAATCACATTCTGGTGGAACATGAGAAGAGGAAAAAAGCAGTGAGTTCAAAAGATCTTGTTTTGGATTTTGTGGAGGGGGTGTTGGGGGTAGTGTTATTTTTTTAACCCTCACAACTTGAGCAATATTCTGATCAGATTGTTTGTATTTTTTATGATGCTGGTTAGATCATACAAGATGATACAACAAATACATCTCTTGGTTGCATAATTATCAAACTTCTCTCATTGGTGAGCACTTCCCATGTTTTAGCCTTGTCTGATCTCTAGTTTGGAATGTGCTGAAAACACAGGCCAACATGAGAACAGGGAACTTTGCACACCCACTGCTAGATAGCAGAACATCCTTAGGTGTACATGGCTGGTCCTCAAAAAGAGGTATACCTAGAGACCTGCACTTATGTAGGGTCACTCTTACCTTTCACAGGTAAGAGAACTAGATAGTAATCTTTGTTCCCATCCCTGGGCTCACTGCTCAGATTTGGGTAGACTCTATCTAATCAGAGTTGGAAGAGACCTCAAGAGCCATCCAGTCCAGCCCCCTGCTATGCAGGAACACAAAATCAAAGCACTCCTGACAGATGGCCATCCAGCTTCTGTTTAAAAACCTCCAAAGAAGGAGACTCCACCACATATAAGGCAGTACATTCCACTGCTGAACAGCTCTTGCTGTCATAGTGTTTCACTTCTTACCACATTTGCTCAAGGTGTGTGTCTTTAACACAGAAAGGATAGGTTGTTTTTGTTGGTAGTAAGTGACTGGCTTCTCCCTGGAATTTTTAACAGTGGGGTTGTTTCCTCTTCAGTCTGCTTAATGTTAAAAATTTGTGGGGTACAAAAAGGTTTGGGGGTCCCTGAATTTTATGTTAGCTGTAATGGGGGTTGCTTTTCTTCACAACATCCCTATAAAGGGACTGGACAGTGTGATTTTTGTAGTAAACCTCCAGAGCAAGAAACACAGTTGCCTAATCTCATTTATGGGGTTAACACTGTAAGGAATCATTTAATGCTTTGGCTTTAAAAGAGAAATGGATGGCTGGCTGGCTGGAGAGCTAAAAGACACATCTAAGTTAAAACAGCTAGCTTCTTTGAAGGGGAAAACAGGGTTGAGGAATTTTAGGGGCTGTAGTTAAAAAAAAACAAAACCCTTTCTAAGCTCTAGATTTGACCCAAGCAATATTAAGCTGATACTTTTAAATACTAGAAAATAAAACCTGATTGTGAAACAATACTTTCCTTCACATGGCATGGTGTTTCTCTTCTATAAGCTAGATAACACAGTTGAGAAGGCAGCTGACATGGTCCTCAGCAACTGGCGTCAACAAATAAAGGCAAGTTCCTGTCTTTAGTTACCACAAAAGGGTGTGAGGGTGGCCTAATCCATGGTTCAGCACCTGTGGCTGGCATATTCTGGCAGTTCTCTACAAGCTCCAGAAAATATCTAGCCCATTCTACAACACCTCCTATTGATGTCCTTGTATTTTGTGGCAGGCTAAGAAGAAACTGAAAGAACTTACCAAGGACCATGAAGCATTGTTCCGTGACACGGAGAGCTCCCAACCACTGGCTTCACCAAAGACCAAAAGAAAGGTAAGTCTTCAGCCTTTGAAAGAATAGATTGGTTTGGACAGGTTTGGACCACATGAAGGAATCTTGGCCTGCAAGTTATAAATTCCTGCAAGTAATAAATCCCGTTGGGATTAGAGGAAAGGGTGGGGTGCAGTACTCTACAGGTGTGGGAGATTGCTTTTTTCTGTCAAGGAGTAGTTTGTTGAGGGAGGGATGCCAAAGGTGGGTAGGGTTGAGGTTGGCAATGAGCAAAGCTAGAGGCCCAAAATGGATGGTGTCATCACTTTTCTCTCTTTGTCCAGTAGGCTATTCTGGGAGGGACAGAAGACTCTTGCCAAAGGTCTGAACTGTTCTCTTGGAGAGAGCTTTTGGAATTTGGCCTAGGGCTCCATGAAGTCCTACGGTCACAGATTGCCCTCTTCTGCTCTGTAGTGTCTTCCAGTCTGGATGGCTTTGAAATGGAACTGTTCCCCAAATCATGGAGGGCAAGGACTACTGGCCATGGCCTGAATCCTATGAGTTAGTCTGTATTAGCTAACACACATTGGAATCCACTTAGTGCCTTGTGTGCTATAAAGTGGTGTAGATGTGTAAAGTGGTATTGCTTAACAATTTATTTATTTATTTTACTTTATTTTTATTAACACTGATCTCTTATTTGCCCGCAATTATAACAAGAAATTCATTTGTGTTCATTTTTAACATACATCATACACATCATATAATCAGCATACTCTACCCTAACATAAAAACCTTACTCTCTCTTTTATTCCATTCATTCTCTCCTCTAACCACCTCCCAATACCTCTTCACTTCCCTTTCTTCTTACACTTCCTTTCTTCTTCCACATTCCATCCACTCACCTACTCTCACCCTCTCACATACTTATTGCTTAACAATTTATAAATTGCTCTGAGAGCCTTTGTGGCTGAAGAGCAGAGTATAAATACAGTAGGACCCCCGTATCTGCGGGGGATTGGTTCCAGGGCCCTCCATGGATAATGAATTCAGTGGATAATAGCAATGCCCCCCACTGCCATTGCTGCCACCAGAGCCATGCCAGGGGGGGAAGGGAGGTGAGAATTCTCCTCCCCTCCCTTCACCCCCATCACCGTTGCTGCCACCAGAACCATCCCGCTGGGCGAAGGAAGACAAGACCTCTCCTCCCCTCCCTTCATCCCCCATCACCATTGCCACCACCAGAGCCACCCCGCTGGGCGAAGGGAGGTGAGACCTCTCCTCCCCTCCCTTCACCCCGTCACCATTGCCACCACCAGAGCCATCCCACTGGGCAAAGGAAGACAAGACCTCTCCTCTCCTCCCTTCACCCCCCATCACCATTCCTGCCATGGAATATCAGAAGAGCACTTCCCTTTCTTCTTACACTTCCCTTCCTCTTCCACATTCCATCCACTCACCTACTCTCACCCTCTCACATACTTATTGCTTAACAATTTATAAATTGCTCTGAGAGCCTTTGTGGCTGAAGAGCAGAGTATAAATACAGTAGGACCCCCGTATCTGCGGGGGATTGGTTCCAGGGCCCTCCATGGATAATGAATTCAATGGATAATAGCAATGCCCTCCATTGCCATTGCCGCCACCAGAGCCATGCCAGGGGGTGAAGGGAGGTGAGACCTCTCCTCCCCTCCCTTCACCCCCATCACCGTTGCCGCCACCGGATCCATCCCGCTGCGCGAAGAGAGGTGAGACCTCTCTTCCCCTCCCTTCACTCCTGTCACCATTTCCACCACCGGAGCCATCCCGCTGGGCGAAGAGAGGTGAGACCTCTCCTCCCTTCCCTTCACCCCCCCCCATCACCATTGCCACCACCGGAGCCATCCCGCTGGGCGAAGGGAGACAAGACCTCTCCTCCCCTCCCTTCACCCCCCCCATCACCATTCCTGCCATGGAAGCCATTCAAGGAGTGAAAGAAGGGAGGCGAGACCTCTCCTCCCCTCCCTTCGCCTCCCCCCCCCGTCGCCATTGCCACCTCAGAAGCCATCCAGAAGCCTCCTCCCTTCCTCTCCCTTCCCAGACATCAATCTACTTATGGGAAGGGGAGTTCTTTCAACACTCTGCTGTCTGCCATAGTGATTTTCCTCCCCCTCACACCTTTTCTTCATCATTGTTATATGCATGTTATACAGAAAATTACACTGAGTTAATGAAGATGGCAGCCTCACTTCTCCTTAGAAGGTCTTACACAGGGGTATAAATCAAGGGATGGCGCAGTGGCCCTAGGGCTGCATGCATCCTTCCCCAAGGCTGTTTTTGTGGCCTTGAGCCTCTCCCAAATCCCTGTTACAATTTTTTCTGGCTATAAAAAAGATGAGCAGGTCAGCATGATATGGTGGATTGAGCACCAGATCATGACTCTGGAGACCAGGGTTCGAATCCCCACTCAGCCAAGGAAACCCACTGATAGGTTTGCCTTAGGGTCACCATAAGTTGGAAATGACTTGAAGGCACACAACAACAACAAAAAATAAAAATGAACTCTTTCTCCTAGACACCTCCTAGAATAACACTTGTCTTTTAAGCAGTATCTTCTGCCTCAGAAAGTGGTCCTTTTTCAAAACCAGAAGTGGACTTAGGAGCACTTCTGGTTTTGTTTTGCTTTTGCAATTTGTGTGTCCCACAGAGTGCCGGGATAGAAAATTGGCCCTTAGACATACCAGAGTTGCCCACCCCTAGTGTAAATAAAAAGCCATTTCTATTGGATCTCCCATATATGAGAACTGTGCCTCTGGTGAGTGAAGTCAGTCAGTCAGTCAGTCAGTCAGTCAGTCAGTCCTCTCTCTCTCTCTTTTGAGAGAAAGGCAAGATATAAATGCAATAAATAACCAAAATAGATAAATAAATATGTTTTCCTTTTAGATGCTCAAAAACCTGGAGAAATCTGCAATAAAACTAGCAAAGGATGACGAAGACTATTATAAAAAGAATTTAGCTGCCTGCGAAACTAGATTAAAATGGGAGACCACTTTAAAAAACTGCCACCAGGCAAGTCATTCTGAGATTCTTCTTCTTGCGCTGATATACTTGTCCTTTCTGTCGTTTTCTCAAGAACACAAACAAACCATTGTTTTCTTTTACCTATATTTTTATTTTGATTTGCAATTCAGGAGGCCAGGGATTTATGGCTGCGTGTTCAAGGTTTACTGCACCTGACCTATAACTCTGTTTCAAGACCTGAAACATTACTCTGGAAATAGAAAAACAGACACACCTTTATTTAAGGTGCAGACATTAAACAGAGGGGTCGATAGCTCAACAGTAAAGTACATCCTCGTAGACTTCTGTTCATAGATTCAGTTCCTGGCATCTTCTCCTCAAAGGGTCTAAAGCTAAAATGACTACCAGAGTAGAGGCTGATGCTCCAACGTCAATGGGGTTGTGAATGCGCTCTTGAGTTCCGAACTTTTAAAGATGCTATCCAAGGTACCAACCCCTATCTCCAAAATATATTCAGCACCTTGGATAACTCTTAAATTCTCCACTATGAAACATGACCTAGCTGCTATTATTCCATGGTACAAAACCCCTGAATAACTTACCTATCATGGTCCACAGGAGGGGAGGGAAGGCCATGACTCACCAGTCCATTTCACAGCTGTTCTCCAGTTGTCTCACACCCTTCCCAAACCCAGAAGGGAGAGAGAATAGAAGGGATGGGGTGGGGACTGTGGATATCTGTGGATGGCTTTGTCCTCTGCTTGTGCTCCCCACATGGGTAAAATGAGGGGGGAATTAAGTTGAGGCATCAGCTGGAGAGTCAGTTGTGTTACAAGGTAACACAAAGAAGAAAAGTTTTTAAAAAATGAAACGCTGGCCATTTGCAGTAAAAATGACTAAATCCAGTGAGTCTGGTTTGTGTACCAATCTCTCTAATGCTCACTTTATTTCATTTGTATTTCTTTCTCAGGGTTCCACACTGTTAAAATCAGATCTCTCCATTAAGATCAAGCAATAGGCAATATCTGATTACTCTTGTAGGATTTGACCTCAAAAGAAATAAAATACAGACATTCATTAAAAGTGCTTTTAAAAAATCAGCATCAACAAATGGACCATAAATTTCCCTCAGTCATTTTTCTTGGAGCAGAAGTTTAATTAAATGCTGCTAAGCATCACCACCTCCATTCACAGCTGCTGTATTTTTAATTACATGCCTAGATCTACTCTAATCCTTTTAGCATTCTTCAGCTAAAAGGAACACACCTACGTAAAAGGAATGAAGGCCATGATCCAGCCAAAGGCTAAGCACTTTTAATCCCCATTGGTTTTTACAAGAGAAGGTTAGTCATATGCTTAACAAGGCTGCCAATGGCTGTTAGAGGCCACAGTTTCAACTCATGGAGATTCCTTTGTGAGTCAGTAGCTTGCAGATTACAGCAGCCAACCACTGTTGTAGTCTTCAGGGCTTCAAGATGGAGGATAGCGGCTGCTGCAAGGTGACTTGTGTGAACAGCTTCCAATATCTAAACACTGTTTGGGCAAATTTGACAGATATACAGACACACACACACAGAGTAGTCAAATCCTGATATACTGTATGGACAAACTCAGAGGCCCAACAGGGAAATAAATCTCCCCTTACTATATGTGTGTATGTTCCTTCAAGTCACCTGTTGACTTAATAGCAACTCCGTGAATTGCACAGGGTTGTCTCAGGCAAGGAATGATCAAAGGTGGTTTTGCCAGTTCCATCCTCTGAAATATAGCCTACAGCACCAGTACTCAGTGGTGGCCTCCCATCCAAGTACTAACCAAACTAAGCAGCCAACCCTGCTTAATTTCCAAGACTGGATGGGACCTGGTGCCTTTAGGGTATTTATTATGCAGTTTCCTAATGTACAGAGCCCATGGTTTGGGAGGGAGATGCTCCCCCTCATAGTCTTCCGTTTGTTCATTTACATGCACAGAGATAGATACATATCCAGCTAGTCAACAAGTAGTTCAGTGCTGAGACCTAAGAATACTCCCCTTGATTCTCCGGTCATCAGACCTGGATCTCTCTGACCTTTTCTGGAGGAGAGATTCCCTAAGTAAGCAGATAGCACTGAAAAATGCTCCTTCTGATCTAATGATGCCACCTCTGCCATTTCCCCCAAGGTTTGGACACCCTAAACAACAGTAATAATAAAAGCCCAGAGATAAAAATCTGCATAAATAAGGACTTAGTTATTATATTACGTTTGTCATTTTGATACCCAGATCACAGGAGGCAGAATTGTGGCTGAGAGACTGGGTTGTGCAAGCCCAGGAAAGTAACCCAGTGTTGTTATATGCAATTTGTTGCGGGGAATTATGACATCTCTTATAGTGAGACACAACAGTGTTGTTATTCTCCTTGTGTGTTGGCTTCTTGTAGGGAAATGGAGGGCATAGGGATATGAATCTGATTGAAGCAGCAATGGATTTTATCAAGAGGTAGAGGGTAGTTGGATGGAGTGAAAGAAACCAAGGAAAGACTTGTAGGTATCAGGTGCAGGAGGTAAAATGTATTTCAGACACATGTTCTCACTGGAAAACAACAGAGAATTACAGTAAAGCAAGTACAGAATTTTCAGTCAGCAGATCTATCTTGCAAGACTTGGTGCCCAGGCTACCTGATCTACCAGAAATGGCAGGCCTGTTCTCTGAAACTATCAGGATTTTGTCATAAACACAGGGGAGAAACCATATAATTGCATGGAATGTGGAAAGAACTTTAAACAGATTGGTCATCTACATTCACATCAAAGAACCCACAGGCATTACAAAACCTAATTGAAATGAAGTCGAACTACTTCTGCAGTATTCCTCTGATCAACCAAGGGTTTAAATGTATGGGTTTTTTTCTGGCTGGGGGGGGCAAGTAATAACTGACAACTATAGAGAGTGAATGGCTGGTAACTCCACTCCGAAGTCCAGTGAAATACTGGATGTCAGAGTAGCCAGTAGGGTGACTAGATTGCAATTGGAGTGAATGGGGTTAATTGTTAACAAGATTGAGGGAATGCAGGGGATAAAGTCTGTTAAGGTCTGGCCCTTGGGATATATGGGGCCAAATACACAGCACCCAGTGCTCTTCCCTCTCCGTTTGTATATTTGTTATCCCCTGTGGCTTTTTTTCTGTGCTGGGACATTGCAAACCTTGAACTAACTGGTACTGCCATTATTTTTTCAAATAAAAAAATCCGCAAAATTCAAGTAAGACAAAAATTATTTGATGATAGCTGATCTTTTAAACATCAGCTATAATAAAGCTGGTGTGCTCTCACATTGTAAATTTCATGGATATCCCCAAAATTTCCATGCTAAAATAAGTCAGTCAGTCAGTCTTAAAGGTGTTGTACCTGCTAAATTCTTCCACCCACTTTTTCTTGTTGTACTAATCTTAAACAGTGGCTAATAACCATGTGAAAACCAAAACAAACAGTACAGCCTCCTCTAGAACAGTGCTTCCCAAACTTTGGTCCTCCAGATGTTTTAGACTTCAGCTACCAGAATTCCTGACGGTTGGCCAAGTCAACTAGGGCTTCTGGGCATTGAAGCCCAAAACACCTGGTGGACCAAAGTTTAGGAATCACCGCTCTAGAATCTGATCCCTGATCTAACAGCCATTTCTCCTCACTCTGCTAAAAAGTAATCTCTACAGATCCCGCTGATACTCTAGATTGTTTACCATTGTTTCCAAGATGAAGGAAACAATTCTATATGAGAGGGACTCCTGTATTGATTACTGCATTTCTTAATTAATGTCCTAACCTCTTAGGTGTTTTTAAAATATCCTTCACTCCACAGGATTTTTATTGACATTTGTGATGCCTCTTGGCTTCTGTATTTGTGCTGTCAAATTTCAGATTTTGAAGATTGTTTTCTTCTCAGTTTGTATGCTTCTAAATATTGAATGGAACACTAAGGATTAAAGGGTGGAAAATGCACAACTCTATTGTACTGGGATATACCATGCATGCAAATGATGCTCACATATCACTGTGTAGTTATATATATACACACACACACACACACACACACACAGATTCCTGTGGATACTCCTGTGTGAATCGCATCTGTACTCCTTAGCATGGATCCCTGGCTATCTGGCTTTTGTGGGGAAGATCAATTCATAAATCTGGGCAAGTACTGGCAGCCGCAGTCTAACTCCTGTATTGGGAGACCACACCTTCTTCCAAGACCTCTACAGTCAGTGGTTAACCACTCATAGTGGTAAACCCATCATGAGCTCTTGAGGAGTTACACCTTCTGGGTAAAAGTCCTGTTTCTTTTAGGACTCCTCACTTTGTGGGAAGGGACATAGTTGGAAGGAAAAGTCTCAGTGGAGCTTCAGATCTTGATAGAGTAAGTTGTTCATGTAGGAGTTCTGCACATTCTCCCTTATAGGCTACTGTCTACAAGAAGCCCCCACTTACAGGCTGCGGCCTTGTCAGAAAGTGGAATCAGCTGAAAAGTGGAACCCATTTTTTTAGCTTGCAAATGCAAGACTGAACATTAGAGGGCATCAAGTTGACTGAAGGAAAAAAATAGCACAGAGTAGACAGCAGCAGTGGTCAAAAGAGCAGACATGGGGTTGAAAGTGTGGTACATGGCTATAATTTAGATCTGTTGAAAGCGCAATGTTGAAAAATGAGCTGTCAAAAAGAGGGGGATCCCTGTACTGGCAATTTGTTCTAACAGAAATAGAACCAATGGGTGTAAATTAAAGGGATATGGATTTAAGCTAATAGTACCAGTTGTTTGGCAGTGGAACAGACCACCTTATGAACTGGTGAATTCTCCCTTTGCTGAAGGTAACTTGGGCAGAAGCTTGATGGCCACCTGTCAGGGATGTTGTAGCTCCATCCTCCTGCATTGTAGATCCTGCAATGAGTAAGGGCTCCATTAGAAGTGAATTGACTTCCATCTGGCAGGATTTGCTTTGCTTTTTACTAGAACCCTAAAACGCATCAAATGCTGCCTGGTGCAAAAGACACACCCTTGGTTAAAGAACTCTGAGCTCAGGAATTTGCTCTGAGTATAAAAGATGACAGTCCTCCCACACAAAAATCCACTCCTAGTTACTCAAGTTTTCTTCATTTCAGCCTATAATTTAGAGAGGCAAAGGGAAAGTCGTTTTTGTTATGCAAGTTGTTAAGCAAGTGCGGGTTGGAAATCTTTGCTGATCAGAAATCACTGCAAATCTCCAAGTGACCTAACCAGCAGATTCAGTTGCCCACCATGGACTGGATGATCTCCGATCCCCTCCTGGAAAACAGGATCCTTTTATACTTGTATGTCTCAGCTGGACTGTGAGTTTTTTGTTTTTTTACTGTAGTCCCAAAGCAGTGGAATGAGTTTACCAAGATGCTAGTCAGTGCACATACATTTTAATGTCCACATTTAAAAGACTGGATCCATGCAACTCTTTGAATTTCAGCAGAGTGGCAGTAAGGTTCAAAGACCTGTTCTGTGATATAAATAAGATTTAAGTTGGAGTGAGCTGTGTGTTGTTTTTGCACTTTGACTATCTCATAGTTTGTAATAACCAGAAATGTACAGGCTAATAGCACAGGTTTTACTTCTAAAACATATTTAAAAAAAAACATTCTTGGTTTGGGGGACAATCATCAATCAACATCCATGAATGCGCCATTTCAACACCACAGGAATGACTTGCAGAGCTGTTCCAATGGGATTATGAAACGGGTACATTTGCCTGCAACCAACAGATATACCTGATGGTTACAGACGGGCTTTTCTGTATATACTAATTAATTTTTCTTTTCAACAGAGTGTTCTAGACCTTGAAAAGGAGAGATTGTATCTTCTGTACAGTATGTTAAATCGTTACAGCCAGCAGCTTTCCAGTTTTGGAGAAAACTTAATTGCTGTATGTACCTTTACAATCTTCCACGCTTCCAGTTAAACACAATGAGAATTTGTTTCCTGTTTAATCATGTTTATTGCTATTCTAGTGCCACACAAAGATTCATAATGCTGTCTGTGAGGCTGATGCTGACAAGGATGTGCAGACCTTAATGAAAGAAATGTCCATGCCCACTGAAAACACCAAACTGGAGTTCTTGTTAACTGACTATTATGTAAGTGTTCTCTAAAGTTCCCAAAATCTGGAATGAAAGGAAGAGCTTGATATTACAGAAGTCTGTGGAGGCATCCTATGTCTCCATACACGCTGTGGGACCATGTTGTGGTGACCCAGGTCACTCAGTGGAAGGCCAATGTCCTTAACAGGGGTCAAGAGCAGAGCTTTCCTTCTACTTTCAGTAGGTAATGACAACCACTCACATATGTGATAGAAATGGATGTGTTCTGGGGAAACTAAAGTTACTTTTCTGACTACAAATCCCAGAATTCTCCAGCCATAACTGTTTTATAATTGGTATTATGCAGAGCAGGAAATATATTCAGTTCCCATGTGTATAGTTTCCTCCAGTATATGAACAAGTTGATTGTTGTTGTTGTTGTTGTTGTGTTTAGGCTGTCTGGAGGATTTTGGAACTTACCAGCCAAAAAAAAAAAGTCTAATTTGTCCTATATCTGGGGAAAACTATGCATATAGGGACTAAATATATTTTCTCCTCTGGATAACACCAATCACTGAGGACCAACTTTTCTCCTGTCTCTATATATCAGCCCATTGTTGTTGCTTTTACTATAAGTCATACAGAATGTATGCCCTTACACGTGGAAGTATGCCATGCATCCATTTTGGATTTACATGTACTTACCATGTGTGCTTGTCATTCATATACAAAATTAGCAAGACATTGCCCAGCAACATAATGTACATACTCATGTAAAAGTCATGCTCATGTATAAGTCGAGGGCATGTTTGGGGGGCAAAATGATTGATTTTGATGACCCATTGATAGGTTGAGGGTGCCAGTGCTGCCACCGCCTCTTGGCGCTCCTTTGAAGGGAAGCACCAAGGTCCCAACATTGCCATGTTTCCACTAGTCCCCTCATCTCTTGGCACTCCATGAGATGAGACACCAGAGCTGCCCCCACTCTGTCCCCATTGCTCCTTCTCTTTTCTCCTTCTCCTGCCCCCTTCCCTGTGTTTGGGCTCTCCAGCTGGAGGAGCGAGTGCTAGGTTTCCTCCACTTTAAAAACTGAGCAGATAAATAGAG
This sequence comes from Gambelia wislizenii, assembly GCA_030847615.1. Lineage (NCBI taxonomy): Eukaryota > Metazoa > Chordata > Lepidosauria > Squamata > Crotaphytidae > Gambelia > Gambelia wislizenii. Next base: position 284,083,180 of record JAUMIR010000001.1, on the reverse strand, counting down.
CCTTCACCCCCTTCCCTTTCCCCGAGACATCCTCTCGCTCATGCTGGTTACTCAAGCAGCAGCTTGGGTGACCAAGCTTGACTGAGACATCCAAGAGCTTAGTCCATCCAGGGAGAGCCTCCTGTAAAAGAAACACTTGCACGCACACATCAGCTCTCCTGGCCGTGGCAGAGAATTTGCAAAAAGCCAAAACCACAATTTTTTTGAGCAGGCTTACTGTATTACCTGTGTATAAATCAACCCAGGTTGGGGGGGGGTCAGGGGGGTGTCATTTTTTTGGCATAAATTTTTCAACTTATACATGAGTATATAATGTAATACAGGTCGACTCCCGTATCCACGGGACTGGTATTCACACTTTCACTTATCCACATCCCAAAAATATGTCCTCTTTAGGCAGTTTCTTGGTCCTCCAGAATGATTCTATGGTATGTTTCCGCTGGAGGTTGGGCCAGAATTAATGCATTTTAATAGGATTTGCTATTATCCACGGTTTCATGAATCCAGGTAAGTGTGGGAATGTATTCCCTGTGGATATGGGGGTCAGCCTGTATATAAATTGACTAATACTCTGTAATTTCATTTAACCATGAAGGAAAACAGAGAGAATGTTTATAAGCACAGAGCTTCATCCATGGCTCACACTCAGTACAAATCAGGCCAGAGACATATGAGGATATTCTGGAAAAGTGGGGCAAAACATTGAGAACTGAATATTAATAGATATATATCAAAATGTGTACCAAAACGTGAATGTTGCTTATATTTTAATTACCCAGGCATGCTTTGTTTGGTTCTTTCTTGCAATAGAAACTGCTGCAACCAAGTTTAGATTGATAATAAAGAAATCAAGCCCAAATGAAGAACATTTTGATCAATAACTGAGCCATAGACTACATCTTCAAAAGAGTTTGCAGTTATTTCAATATCACTGCTGTGTTTGCGTCACAAAGGATTAGTCACACACAAATCAATATGTGATGTCAAGTGCTTTAACCATACAAGAAATAAAGCAATAACTCAAACCAAAGTCCATGGGGGCAGAAGATAATGGTAGAAGATGTTTTTGTGACTATGTTTTTTCCTGTGCCTCCCTATACACTGCAATCCAATGTCATGACTACAAAGATATACCGGTAATGCAACAGCAACAGAAAACTGCTTGTTCAGTGTTGTAACATTTCATTCTACTTAATCAAAAGACTTTATTGGTACCGCAGTGGTATGTGTTGCATCATTTCCCCCAAAAAGAACTGTAGAATCCAGATAACAGATTTGGATTGGCTTATCCGTTACACCTATATTCATTCACAAACAAAACTGGAAAAATATTTTAAATCTATAGGTGTTGGCTTTGTTTGGGGTGGGTTTGATACTTCTTATAGGAGAGATGGGAACTCCCAGCCCAGCAGAAGTTAAACTTCTGCCCTGCCAGCTCTCCCTCAGGTCCCTTCCAATCATTGTAGGATACCCCCCACCCCAAAAAAGCTCCTGTCTCTGATCAGAGATACGAGTGGGATTTTGCTGCTCACTGCTGGGGGGAAAAGTCTCCAGTCTCGGGGCAGGGAAAACTCCTTCTTGCTGCAGCTCATCAATATGATTCAGCTGGACTGCTAGGAAGGTGTATATGTAATGTATATGAATGGTAGATGGAAGGATGAGTAAGCTACATTTCCTTTAGCCTCAGGTCAGCCTACAGCTGGCATGATGTCCCCAGAAGGCTTCCAGTGTAACAATCAGGGACCCTTTCACTCTGCACAATTATAGCACTATGATCCTACTTTAATTGCCATGGATGTATCCCATGGAATCCTGGGGTTTATAATTCAGTTGAGGTACCAGAGGAGATCTCTAGCTGAGGGTTCTCAGTGTCCCCCAAACTGCAAATCCCAGGATTCAATAGGAAGTTGGCATGGCAGCTAAAGCGGAATCATGGTGCTATAACTGTGTAGTGTGAAAAGACCCCTTATCATCAGGCCAACAATATTCTCCCTTTTTGTTCTACAGAGCAGTGGGAAAATGACTATCACATACCAAACTTACAAGCCAGTTCAGTATAATTTCTGGCCCAGATAGAATTAGGTGGCTGCATGAATGCAGGTTCAGCATCTTATGGATTTTAAATAAATTCTTTCATCATATTGACCCCCTCCAGGCTTTGATTGTTTTTTTTTAAGTTTCTATGTTTGTGAATCTTTTTATTGGATGCCTGCTTCTTCAAAAAAAATTAATTTGAATAATAATTATTTTCTAGTAGAACTGGTGATTCTCTGTGGAATTTTTCATATTGCTAACTGTATGATAAACCTTGCATCACATCCTTTCATATTGATAATAGCAATTTAACACCATGCAGGTAGGTTAGGAGCCAGAATGTTGTACTGGTCTGAGTGTTGAACTAGGACCAAGGGTTTAAATTCTGCCATCAAAACCCACTGGATGACCTTGGGCAAGTCACACTTCCTATGAATAAATCTTGCTAAGAAAACCCTAGGATAGATTTGCCATAAATCAGAGCTGACTTGAAGAAGTGTGAGGCAAATACTGATAGGCATACTTTATTCTAGCTGCTACATCTAGAGACTTCAAAATAGGAATTAGCAATGTTTAGACCCCAGGACAAATGGCAAACAATTTGTTATCATTCCCATTTGCCAGCTGTGTTGGACACAATTGGGGACAGGTGGTCTAAGTCATATCAGCTTGTCCGCTTAAGGCCAGACCAGAGAGAGAAGGGTTTGGGGCAGCATAACTGATGCTGGTTTACTTTATAAAGATGGAGCCTTGTCTGCCATCTTCTTGTCTTACAGCTTTCAAGAATATGACCCTCACAGGAAACTGAATATTGGCCAGGATCTTACTGGCACAATGCACAAGTGAACTGGGTGCTCCTTATGTCAAAGGGCCCCTTCCTCCCATCAGTCCTGTCCACACTAGCTGAAAGAATCTGGTTTCATTTTTTTAATCTGTTGAAAGTCAAGAATAACATCTTGCATGCACTGCTGAGGAACCTACTCTTCTACCTATCAGCACTTTTGTATTTGAGAACAATTGCTGAAACATTGTGTAATGCATGAAGACATCACAGACTAGAAACACAGTGTCACCACATGTCACTTTGTGCCAGTGATGTCAACACTTCAAGCACAATGGCTGAGAGTATTACCAAATACATACTTCATTCCACATACACACTTTGAATAAAGATCTATTTTTACAGCGACTTATTCTTTTCCCTCTAAACTGAATTTCTAAATTTTCCCTTCCTATACTGTAAAAGGAGGAGGATGCTACGAGCCTTATTGAAAAAGAGAGGCGACAAGCTTCCATCAAAGCTAAAGTACTACGCCTGCAGAAGGACTTGGAAAAGACCATACAAGACAAAACAGGTTATCTTACACTTTTACACTGTGTCTTGTTATACTGAATGACAGGGGTTATCATGTCTTTCTACCTCCAGGAACCATTTGAGAGGCCTGAAAATCCTTAAGGCCCACCAGTCACAAAATGTTGATATAGGTGCAAGGTGGGCCAAGACCACAGCTTTCAGTCTTGGCAGACAATGCCAGTGATGTTTTTACCTACCCTGATAGCCCTCATCTTGAAATATCAAATTGGCTATATTTAATAATTTGGCTAAGGTAGTCATCCATGTGATCACAGGTAAACCAGGAACCCCCAAATACCAAGGTGGGACTCATGCAAGACCAAGGGAAGGAGCGTTGGTAATTACCCAAGGCAAATACTCTGATTAGGACTCAACACTCGGAGGTGAGTCAATCACTAATCCACTCAACAATAGCCAGAGACCTTAATGCTTATAAAATGGGCCCTTCCTTTCCTACTCACCTCCAAACAAAAGACCTTGCCTGTTCCTATTCAGTTCCAAAAGCATCAACCATTAATGATCTTTAACTCTTCCAGAGTACTCTTTGTTTAGTCCTTGGAACCTTGGAGAACTATTGTATTTCACTCAAACTCCTATCCCTTCAGGGGAAATATTTTATATAAATATCACCCCCCAAACACCACCAAATTGCACACAGTTTCACCTCCTTTCGACTCCACGTCACACTGTGTAGCCAGTCTATCGCCCAGACCTCCTCGCTGTTGGTTTAGTTTGTGAATTCCATCTGCTCTGCAGGATTGGTACAGTATAACCCACCATCCCCTGACTCTATTCCTTTATCCAAATACTTCCTACTGCTTTCAATAGCCTTGTGTGAGTGTCTGAAGCCTGAATGTTTGTGTGAGTGCTGCTGACGTTACTTCTCAATAAAGATCACTTAATTGTACCTTTTGGCTTAGAGTCTCCTCCATTACTACTGGTATACATAGGTTAAAAGGTCCCACTGCTGCCCAACCTCTCACTGCCATAATTGAGTTAATTAACATTCCTCAGAAATATTTTAAGACATTAGACGGTCCCCACAGACCCTATGCAATTTGGGTAACAATGTGATAGACTCCCAGATAGTTGCCTTTCCTGTAGTGTCCCTGACATTAGAGCTGGTGGAAGAGGCACAACAATCAAGCAATGAAGTCAACAGATTCACGACTCAGTGCTATCCTATACAGGTCTATTCAGAAGCAAGTCCCATTGAACTTGATGAACTTATTCCTAGGTAAGGGTGTTAGAGCCCAAATTTGTCTAGAACACTGCTGCCTTATTTACCTTCAAGTTGTGGGGGGAGGGGAAATGCAGAGTGAAGAAATCTATCCGGACTGCAGGACTGCATGATAACATCTGGTCTGCTCAGGCCATATGAAGTATTCCTGGCAACAAGTTGTTACAGTATTAGCCAGTGTGGACATACCTTTATTTTAATGTAAGAGAAAGTAAGGAACCTATGTTAGAATAATTCCAGAAACAATTCTTCCCCAGCATGCTGTTGCCTTTCTCCAAACCCTCAAAGCTCTGCAGTCTTTCTCCCACCATTCAAAACTCAAGTCTCACAGATAGCTCAAGGAAGAGAACTAATGTGGGTGCAGAGTAAAAAGATTCCTAGGAAGGAGCAACTCCAGAGAGACAGTGTTTTGCCTTCATTGTCAGCTGGTCAATGCTATTTCTGCCACTCAGCCAAGCAAAGTGGCCTGCCATGCCTTTCCTTTATCAATAAGATAAGAGGAAGAAGCAGCAAAAAATCAATTTCCATTCTCCAAATGAAAATTTGATACATTTTGTGTGTGTGTGTGTGTGTGTGTGTATATATATATATATATATATATATACACACACACTAAAATATTGTAAGTAAAGTAACCCCCCAGTTTTTAGCATGTTTTGAACTGCTGGCAGTTCTTAGCCTTCTCTTCCATTCAAGAATACTTAGGAATCTATACAATTGCACTTTAAGAAATAATCCAGTTCTGGTCTGTATTTGGGAACTGCTTAAGGTCTAGCCTCTTCTTCCTTAACCTCTCAAATGTGAATAAAGGCTAACTTAAAAACATACCTTTACTTTAGGCTAATTTACTCCTCTAAAATATCACTTTTTATTGAACACTCCTCATACAATTACATTTTTACTGTTACTGCTGTCCCTTTTTATTGCAATGTTTCAATATGAGTCTACGTTGTTTGGTGGAGGGTGGGCTCCAGAATCAAAAGCAGTGTGTGTGTGTGTGTGTGTGTGTGTGCGTACGCGCACAATATTCTAAAGATACTGTAATTCATTGCAGTTGATCTCCAGAGAAATAAGTGCATGGTGGATTAGTAAATATTTTGCATGTAAAAATCTGCCCTGTAAGAGTTATTATTATTTTTTTTAACAAACATTAAAAATGTTTCGGCAATGGTCATATATTGAATATCTTTTTTAAAGGCCTGGAACGGATGCTTAATGCTTACATGGAGACTCCACAGTTCTCAGATGTAAAGAATCAGAATGATATCACTGAACAGCTTTATGAGGTACAGTTTGGACAAACACTAAGTTAGTTTTTGCACTGGCTTTTAAGTATTTGACTGAGCTAAATCCAGCTTTAACAAACAAGTGTAAATTGAAATACCCAGGTTTTCCATAAATGCTAGTTAATCCAACGTTCAGGTTTGGAATAACTTGACAAACTGCCTGTCAGTTCTATTTGAATTTTGCTTTTAGGATAAGAAACCATTAGAGAAGGCAAACATTTTAAACTGGAACCTGACTGGGTACCTCAACCCTACTTTTAGAGTGTGGGGAAAGTTCACCCCATAGGCAGCATAGAGCTTCCCCCCCCCCCCGGGCTGTTCCTGAGGACCCCAGCGCCATCCAGCACCCCCAAATATTTTTTTTAAAGGGGGGCAGGACATCATGGTTTGGAGGGGCTGGGCTGTTTCAAGTAACTCCCTGTTTTTGAAAGGCCTAAAATGGCCTTGAGGCCCACACATGTGGAAAAATTGCCCCCACATCCCCTAGAGAATGTTGAGAGCTAAACAGTTTTTTTCTGGGGGGGGGGGGAAATTTCAGGTTAGCCACAGAGGGATGTGCAGCCTGCCAAGTTCTCTTGTGGGCCAATAAAGGCCCTCAACCTTTATTGACCACTCCTGCCCTACTATTATATTAAATCAAGTTTTGTGGGAACCCTGGCTTAATGGCTGTGGCGTTACTAAGGCTGCTGTCACTCCTCCCTCCAATGGTGTCACCTGGTGTGGTTCGGCCTGTGTACCCTCTAGTGCCGCCACTATTTACTGGAGACTGGTGTATGCAACCTACACTGCTTGTTCACAGTGGGACCAGCTAAATAAATCATGATTCTTCTGTCTCTGGTCTGATTAGGCTGACAACCGAGCCCTACAGGAACTGGTGCTCTGCTTGTCATTCCCCTAATAAGCCAGATCAATAATCCCTGGTTTGTTCTAGGATTATTCCTCTGGCCTGTTAGAAGAGAGACAAGCTAGTGCTGGCTCTTGCTAGATTCAGATGCTATGCTCAACATGCCCCATGTGGGAGATTTCCAATGCATTTATTGGCTGGTGTGGACTAGCACACAGGTTGTTATACAACAAGGTGCAATTTATGGCCTGAACCTGAATGTGGCTATCAAGTTGAAATCAATGTGCAGCAAAATAGCACTCTATTAATGTGCTAACTTTTTGATGTTTGTATCACTCAAGACAACACTGAAAGCGACCCTTCTCCAAGCAAACCACTTCAAGTTGGCCAGCGTACTAGCAGAAATTGAACAGAAGCCTAAACCAACACAACCCTGGAATAACTGCATTTCAAAATGGAAAGAAAAGGTAATATTTAAGAGTTGTGGCCAACCATCAAAACGCATATAGGAGGCTATTTGAAGAGGAGAGATGCTTCAATAGCTCAGGTCCATAGGCCACCATAGCTTCTGTATTCAGCCTGGTCTTCACTGTCCCTATGTCTAATGGAAATGAGAAGATACTAATAGGCTGCATTTAAGGAAGTACTTCAGTTGTTCAATTATCCTACTGCTTGAACTTGTAACAGCCTGACAGCTGTGGACTATAGTTATCATGGAAGTTTAGAAAAAGTTTTTGGAAAGCTTTTTGAATAACTAGAGACAGTAGTGTACTGTATATTAATCGTGAACTTCCATGTGTTTTGCTGTTTTAAGGGTTATTCAACTTTGAGATGTGTCAATTGAGCTGAACACATAAGACAAACAATGACAAACACTTGTAGTGATCAAGGATATACCCTGTTAATGTCACTTTTATGTATGCTAGTCCTTGGCAAAAAATCCTATTAATGCTGTTTCATATGTTGAAAGAAATGTAAGTTCTCTCTACAGTAAGCATCTCAATGCACGGAAGTAGAGAAGTGTCTTAAAACAAAACAGCAAAGTCATGCATAGGATGCTCAGCTAATTACAGCTTCTGGACATGTTTTCAGCAAAGGTTTCCCCATTCACTGCAACATTTCACTGCAGTTGTAGTTATACTGTACACTAGACAAATACAAACACTTTTTCCCCCGGCAGCCCTTGATAAAAAGAACTCTGAATAGCTTCTTCCTCTATACATTTCCAGTAGCTACAAATGCCAGCATGTATCATTTAAATATTCTAAATTAGTATCAGTCTTAAGAGAGTAATTATGCACAATGAAACACCTACCAGTGATAAAATATTTTGCTGAGATTTTAGCATTTCAGTAACAGACTGTGAAAAATAATAATGCCATTTTCTTTTTCCTAATAACGATAGGACTGTGTGCATAGTTCTGTAGTAATCACTTGCCCCATGAAAGGGAATCACTTTAAGCGCTCTGTGAGCACAGGGAGTGCTGGTGAAGGAAGAACTAATGCAAGTGGTCTAACAGGTAAAAGCATCATTCATTCACTATTATGCCAGCATTTCTGGTGATACAAGCAAGCTACATGCCGAGTGAAAATAATCTAGTTAGTAAATGACTGACACACCAGCTCCTAGCCTCTCTCTATTGAAAACTGTCCCCTAACTCAGTCTTCCTTTCATTGCAAATTTAAGTGCAACCCCATGATTAACAGCACTACCACTCATCATTCTAAACAAGGTTGTGTCAAAACAGCACTACCTGTATGTCTTTTATGGAAAAAGGGTCATTTGGATCCCCCCACGACTTCCTCCTTGGAATACCTGTCCAGGAAGCGTTATAGCTCTTTTTACCTACTTGTCCACTTAATGCCAAGGGAGAAGAACTGAGGATCATAGAAAAACATTATAGAAATACTCATTCCTCTTCTTCTATTTTATTCTCTTCATTTGTTAAGCAACTCTCATACCTTCAAACTGATAAAAGATTGAATCATGGTTGGATTAAAAAAAACACATATGCATGAGTATGTACCTACATTCTTTTTCTAGAAAACAGAAAGACAGATAACAGCTGTAGAGAAAAAAACAAAGAGGAAACAGAAGTAGAATTGCCAGTCCCAAAGTGAAACTATAACCACATTTCCATTTTCTTAAATATTTAAAAGGGAATCAAAATACAAAATGGGTGGAAAAAATACTTTTGGTTCTGTAAGTTCAAGCTGTTTTCAAATGTATCTCATTAAAAAAATAATTCAAGAGCCATAATAGGGTGGTTGCTCAAGAACAATGCTGCCAGTACATGAAGAGACAGTTATTATTTCCTGTTGTAAGTAGCGTAACTTCATTGTTCTACCTTACAGCTCCTGTTAGCAATTCAAAGCCAGCAACCTCTTTGCCTCCACAGAATGGTGATTCAGCATGTGGAACTTGTACAGCATTGTATGATTACTGTACAGAAAGGGAGGATGAGCTTTGCTTGAGTAAAGGTAAGATTTCTCCTGGATAATGCTAGCTATGTGATTCTGGCAGTTTTGATCCCCAAAAAGTACCAATTCCAACCTCTGATAAACATGCTTAGGTTCGTGTGACATGATCTACTGATTTTAGGCGAGCTGAATTTTCCAAGAACTACTTACACCACTCAATGTTCAGGGTTCTAAGTATTCTAATAAGCTCACATCTCAAGGCAGCTGCCCAGGGTTCCCCCACCTCTTAAAAACTGAGAAAAGGAAAAGGCTTCCCAAATGACTCTGTGTTAGAATTGCTGGGTGCCCCTTATTATAAAAGATGTCCTTTACTTGAGGTGAAAGCTTATCCTTTTATATAGACTGAAGATGCCAAAAATCCAGTATTTGGATATATGGACAGTTTGAGAAAATACGAGGCCAGGTTACAGGAGTTCACTGCTGACACAGATAATTGTGAAATAATTAAAATGAATTTAGGACTGTTGATGGATTCCAAAAAAGAAACCAAGTATGAATTTTTCTAAAGACAGAAAACTTTAGATGTCATGAATGTTGACTGTCCCTTATTGGTATTTTGAAAACCTGACAACCCTACTCTCTCTCTCTCTCTCTCTCTCTCTCTCTCTGTGTGTGTGTGTGTGTGTGTGTGTGTAAAAGGAGCTAGACAGACTTGTGTCATTTGTGTATTTCAGAGTCCTATACATGGTGTCCATCTCCTTGAAAAGTATTTTAAAAATGAAATCAAGAAGGTTGTATCATAGGCATCATCCTTTGCAACCAACTATGGGATAGGACAGACAAGGACACCAGCCAGCCTTGCAAAAAAAGTTTATTGGGAATGACTAGCATAAGACCTTCTAAATACTAAAACCATAGTAGGCTTTGAAAAATACTAAAGAAATGGTTCTAGAATCCATTCCAATAGAAAGTGAGTGCCTATTAACTACAGATTCATCTAATCAACTATGAGGCATGGGTAGAGTTTAGCTTTTATCCTAAATGAAGTATACGGGGAAAGACAATGAAATCCAAACCCTTTACCATCATTTCTCACCATACTATTCTGCTTTAAGCTAATTTTCTCCAATACTGAAAGTCTGGTCAGTCTGTCTTGGACCTAAGCATAGGCACGTAAAAACACACACAAGCACAAGATGCACTTGAATAGAGAAAAGATTCTACATATACCCCATTCAGATGAGTGTCAGAGTTGGGTAAAGCAGACAGGTGGTGATTTGACCAAGGTGGTTAACATATGTATGTATACATTACCCTGTTAGGTGACGTGATTGTAATCCACCACAAGGAAGAGGATGGATGGTGGTATGGATCTGTAAATGGGAAAAGGGGCATTTTCCCAGCTACTTATGTGGAAGAAATGCCTCCCTCCACTGACATGGGCCTCACTGTACATGAAGAAAACTGAGATGGTGATGTAACTGCAACTGGAATGGATCAGAAGTCCAGCTTACAACATGCTTTATTCAACTTGACAAGACACTGATTCTAAATGCCTATGTTTCCTACGTTCAGACCTAAAACCGAACCAACTCTGGTTAGTAGCTTGCTGTATGCATAGGAAACTCTGAAAGATTCAGCATAAAAAGTAACTTTCCTTTGATGAATGATTATACAGTTGCCCCTCCACATTCGCGAACTCAGCATTCGCAGTTTTAATTATTCGCGGTTTTGGGAGGGTCCCCTGGGCCCCCCCAAAACCGCAAAAAGGGGCCTCCGGAGGCCCCTTGAAAGCCCTGGGAAGGAGCGGGGAGGGCCGGGGAGGCGTTCACGGGGCCTTTGGAAACCCTCCAGAGGCCCCGTGAAGGCCTGGGGCGGGTGGGGGGAGGCCGCAGAGGCCTTCACGGAGCCTTCGAAGGCTCTGTGAAGGCCCCGGGGAGGGAGGGGGGAGGCCTTCACGGAGCCTTGGAAGGCTCCATGAAGGCCTGGGGAGGCCGCGGAGGCCTTCAAGGAGCCTTGAAAGGCTCCATGAAGGCCCCAGGGAGGGAGGGGGGAGGTTGGGGGGAGGCCTTCACGGAGCCTTGGAAGGCTCCGTGAAGGCCTGGGGAGGGTGGGGGGAGTCCGCGGGGGCCTTCACGGAGCCTTCGAAGGCTCCGTGAAGGCCCCGGGGAGGGAGGGTGGAGGGTGGGGGGAGGCCTTCACGGAGCCTTGGAAGGCTCCGTGAAGGCGTGGGGAGGGTGGGGGGAGTCCGCGGGGGCCTTCACGGAGCCTTCGAAGGCTCCGCGAAGGCCCTGGGGAGGGATAGGGGAGGATGGGGGGAGGCCTTCACAGAGCCTTGGAAGGCTCCGTGAAGGCCTGGGGAGGGTGGGGGGAGTCCGTGGGGGCCTTCACGGAGCCTTCGAAGACTCCGTGAAGGCCCCTGGGAGGGAGGGGGGAGGGTGGGGGAGGCCTTCACGGAGCCTTGGAAGGCTCCGTGAAGGCCTGGGGAGGGTGGGGGGAGTCCGCGGGGGCCTTCACGGAGCCTTCGAAGGCTCCGTGAAGGCCCCGGGGAGGGAGGGTGGAGGGTGGGGGGAGGCCTTCACGGAGCCTTGGAAGGCTCCGTGAAGGCCTGGGGAGGGTGGGCGGAGGCCGCGGGGGCCTTCACGGAGCCTTCGAAGGCTCCGCGAAGGCCCCGGAGAGGGATGGGGGAGGATGGGGGGAGGCCTTCACAGAGCCTTGGAAGGCTCCGTGAAGGCCTGGGGAGGGTGGGGGGAGGCCGCGGCGGCCTTCACGGAGCCTTCGAAGGCTCTGCGAAGGCCCCGGGGAGGGATGGGGGAGGATGGGGGGAGGCCTTCACAGAGCCTTGGAAGGCTCCGTGAAGGCCTGGGGAGGGTGGGGGGAGGCCGCGGCGGCCTTCACGGAGCCTTCGAAGGCTCCGTGAAGGCCCCTGGGAGGGAGGGGGGAGGGCAATCAATATTCGCGGTTTTTTGACATTCGCGGGGGCCCGTGGAACCTAACCCCCGCGAATGTCAAGGGACAACTGTAGTATCATGAAAATTTAAAATGACTATTACACCAAATTTAATTTTGGTCTCATTTTTAAAGCAATGACACTAGTACTTAAACAGCAATCCTATTCACACTTACTTTGGAGTAAACATCACTGAACTTAATGGGACTTACTTCTGAGTAGTCAAATAAAACTGCACTAAGAGAACAACAAATTGATTTCTCATTTATTGATTAGTTTCCTGATACTCCATGCTGATTGCCACAGATATTAGTGTGGGAAAAAAACTGATTCTGTGTGCTTGTTATTAGAAGGCATGGGCTAGGAAAAGATTACTACAATCTGTTCATACATCAAGACTGATAGAATCAAGTTTCATGGGCAGCTAAGCTAGGAAACCTAGGAACTGGAGAAAAGTGCCTTTTGCAAAGGTGGGTAGCCTACAAATTTGTACTAACAGAGGCAGAAAATCTCATATTAGGTCAAGGGACCAGATTTCAGAATTTTTTTCTGATTTTGGAATACTTGCATATATCTATATCTATATATCTGAGAATGATATCTTGAAGATGGGTCCCAAGTCTAAAAACGAATATATCCTGTCTTTTATGTTTCATATACACCTTATAAACATAGCTTGAAGGTAATTTTATACCCAATATTTTAAATAATTTTGTGCATGAAACAAAGTTTGTGTACACTGAACCATCAAAAAGAAAAGGAGTCACTATTTCAGCCAGCCATGTGGATGATTTTGGAGTATTCCGGATAAGGGATTACTTAACCCATAGCCACAAATGCAACCTTTCTCTTTAGACCATGAAGTTCATTGGAAGGCAGGGGTGATTCTCACAGCCTGTGTTCACTCTCTTCCCCAGTTGTGTTTTGAAGGTCAAGTCACTACCTGTTGTAACTTTTATTTTTTCTAAATACAGTAAACATGACAAAAATAGGAATACAGACAAGATTTACAATCAAGGGATGCATCATTTGTAAGTCAAAGCAATGAAGGCTTTCCTAATATTAGCAATAAATGCAGAAAAATTGTTGGTTTCTCTCACTTTGATCTGCAGCTCTTCTATACAGTCCAGGGGAGGAGAACAAGAGATCACTGCAAGGGAAAAAATTATAAAACTTCTAAGTTGCAAATAGGTCTTAATGTAACAACTTTTAGACTCAATTTCTGGCATATAAATCCTAAAATGGCTTAGCAATGGGTGCCAGTATTAGTCATTTTACTACCCTTTCTGGCTTTTTAACCCCCTGCAGTCACACTCAAATTTGAAGAATTGCTACTTTCTATCATTATTTCTAATAGCAGCAGTTTATTAAATCTCAATATTGGTAATCACAATTCTGGTCACAAACATTAGAGTTCCAGCCTGAATTGGGTGTTTTTTGAAGTAGAAGATACAAGTGAATCACCCACATGGAAGCAGTACAGGTTGCCCCCTGTATCCACGGAACCAATATCCACGGTTTCAGTTGTCCATGGCTGAAAAAAATAGGGACCAAATCATAGAGTCGTGCTGGAAAATACCAAGACGTGTCTTCTCTAGGAATTGCTAGGTCCCCCAACACAACTCTATGGTATGTATGTATCAGAAGTCTTTTATTTTAATAGGGTTTGCTATTATCCGTGGTCTCACTTATAAACGGTAAGCCCAGGAACGTATCCTACTGTGGATACAGGGGGCGACCTATACAATAAATTGTAAAGAAAAAGCAACTTCAAAGCCAAAGAAATGAAGGTTGAGGGAGAGGAAAGTCCTGCAACCTCTCTCATAAGTAAATAATCCAGTGCTTGAAGGATTTTTACATTGTAAAAATGCCCATTTGAGGTTTCCTTTAAAACTATAAGATAAGGTGGGGAACATGTGTCTTTCAGATGTTTTTGGATTACAATTTGCATCTCCCCTGACCATTGGCCATGCTGGCTGGGGAGATGAGAATTGAGAGTCCAAACACAACTGGACACTGCTTTTCTACCCCTGCTAGAAAATGAGATTCTGCCTAGAAACTTTGCACATACCTTCATAAGCTCCCTCTTCATTTATGGAAAGGGTAATTGTGTATGGCTTGTCAAAATCTTTCTGGTCAATACAGCGGAATATAAATTGCAGATGATTGGCTAGATGGAAAAATGAGAATGTATTAAGCCACCTGAGTCTATCAGATAAAAGCTAAATGAGAGAACATGAATCAGCATCACACCACAGTGTGCATCACTGCAAGGGCCACAAAACCACTCTGGATTTTATTGCTGTTCCTCCAAGTTGGATAGGAGCTCTGCCAGTGCTGGACCACTGGTTGGCCAAAGCAGCACTCTCATTCAACTTGAAGCGGCTACATGAGGAGTAGCAGTAAAATCCAAAGTAGATTTGCTGGACTCAAATCATGCAGGACTGGGTTGTGAACTTTCTAAACCATCTAACTTCTGAATTGTCTACGTATATATTTTGGTTAATCAAATTGCTGATCAGTTTCAGGAACTACATTTGGAGAAGTGGAGATAGTGTCTTTCTTTAATAATGTCACTGCCTTGAATCATGGCTGAGAGAAAGACAGGATATAAATAAAATAAAATAAAATAAAATAAAATAAAAGGATTTTCCTTGATTTTTTTCCAGGCTGTTTGGCTGTGTTCTGGAAGTTTTATTTCTGACGTTTTGCCTGCATCTGTGGCTGGCATCTTCTCTGATGCAGGCAAAACGTCAGAAATAAACTCTTCCAGAACACGGCCTCACAGCCTGAAAAAACCCCAAGGGAAATCTATGGATGCTGTCTGTGAAAGCCTTCGACTTCAACTTCACAAAATAAAAGGACTCATTTTGGACATAGGTGAAACAACCCAAGATGCTGCTAACACAGATGGGATGCCTCAAGAAAAGCTTCACAAGTAAAGGGTAGAAATTATTCTAAATTAGTTTAGTGCTTAAAACTAATAGCACATTTGCTCATAATGTGATACTAATCTATGGCTGCAATTCCATATAGCTCAGCATAGTGTATAGGTCCAACATGAGGACTTATGTTAGATGAGCCATATATCACTCCCACCCTGGACTTACTATGAAGCCAAAAGGGGGGCTTCAACAGCCTCTGAAGGCCCCCTGCATGTCCATTACTGGCTTCATGGGGAGGGGGCAGCATTCCAGAAGCATCTGATTACTTACCCATAGCTGAAATTATAACAGCAGCTCTCTGGAGGACCCCAGCAGACCTCAATGCTGATGTCATCATTTTGCATCTGGTTATGGGGATGTAGCTAGATGCTTATGCAAACGTGCCCACTCCTCAGGAAGCAGGGAACAGCCATGTTGGGAGGGGGGCTTTAGAGACTGTTCAGTAAGGGTGGGCTTTGGGCACTACAGAGGGGAGAAAGGAATACCAACCCCGCAGCACCCCCAAGAAGATATACGCATACATAAGGGAAACGTACACATGTTATGTTCCTAACATGATGCCAGCCAATGTAACTTGAGTAAATATGCCTGAAGTTTACAAAATTCATTATGAAGTGGTAAAGATGTATCAGACCATGGCAAAATGCTACATATTTATTGCTGTCCTTGCAAAATCTGCTCCTGTAAGGCAAGATCTTGCCATTAAAGGCACTGATTAGTTTGGGCAAGAGGTGCTTCCCGCTCATCTGTCAAGAAGACTAGATCTGCACTGATAATCTGTTACACAATTAACACAAAGCATATGGATTTTTGCCTGAAACAGCCTTTTGTATTGGGGACAGGGCAGATCTACATGGAAAACCATTTCTACTCAAGCATGCTCTTTTTTGAACTAGGACAACAGTCAGCAAAAGGGAAAAAGGAAATGTATTAATGTTGCTACAGAAAAAAAGCATTAGTACATATCCACCTTACCACAAGTTTTGCGTATTTCTAACCCAAGGCGTTCTTTAAATAGTTTCCCAGCCTTACACAGTCTTTCCTCCATTTCTTCAGTGTCCTTGCTTTTAGCTGAGATTGAAAAGAAACAAAACCTCAAGATTTTTTCTTGCCATGCCTTTGTACCTAAGGCAGTTTCGTGTGAAGGGGATGGATAATGTGGTTCCTGAGGTAGGAAAAATTGCCCCAGAGCTTGTCTTCCCCAGCATTAAGCAATCAGATGCATGATTTGGGGTGTGGTTTCAAATCTATCATTGCCACTAGAGGCACAGTGGTCTGCTGTGGTTCCAAGCACATTTCATCCCTTTTGGCTGATACACCAGCTATGACTCTACTTCAGGACTGGGCAGCTTCAGTGGACAATAAGAACCAATTTTTTGTCCTTGGGACTTCAAGATGCCGTAAAGACTACAAAAAATGGGTAACTGAGTTGAAGTCCATTCCTAGTTTTGAAAAATGGGTATTGTTTGATGTTAAGCAAGGCAGAAGAGCTCTACAAACTGTTTAAAAGGGGGAACTGGCACTTCTGGACACTTCCGAGAGAGGCAGTTCAGGGTTTGTTTGAGGTTGTTGTTGTTTTGTGCTAAAATAGGAGACTGTAGTGAAGTTTGTAAAAACAGCTTCAGAGTTGCAAGTGGCCCACCTCGGCCTACTTAGAGATGGTCTTGCAACAATTACCCACATCTTCATCACCTCACATTTGGATAGCTGTGATGCATGATATCTTAGGCCACCTTTAAAAATGAAGTCCAGAAGCCTCAGCTATTCAAGAAGAGCATGACTAAGCAAACTGTTTGATATGATCAATTACGCTAGTATTTTGCCATCTTCACTGGCTACTAATCTGTTTCCATGTCCAAGTAAAAAATGCTGGCTTTAAACTTTTAAGCCCTGAACAGCTTCTCCCAGGATACCTGAAAAAGCAGCTCCACCCTAATTAACATTACCAGACCCTAAGGCTATTCTCTGAAATCCTTACCCAGATGGTCCCACAAAATGAAGCAAGGTGGGTATCGAGAAGAGAGTGGGTTCTCTTCAGTAATGGTACCACATAAAAGGAATTGCTTTCCCAAATTTGTGCCTCACACACATTATGGTCTTGTCAGCTACATGTGAAGCGCTCCTTCCTCAAGAATCTAAGGAACTAATTTTGTTTTATCAGTTGCTAATTTTACTTCCAGTCTTATGTCCTGCTACTGATTTTACCTAGGGTTTTTGTTTGTTTGTTTGTTTCATTTTGTTTGTATCCAAGTTGGCATACTGTTTTATTTTGATCTTTGTATTTTTATGTTTTTAACTTGCACACTATTCAGGGCACTTGGACCACTGGGCAGTTTCAAATGTAACAAGCAAAATAAATATGCATGTGTCCTCCATTTTATATGGTCACCAAGATTTTTAAAAATGTATTTAAGGGGAGATTAGACCATTTTACCTACTGACTGAGTTAGAAATAAAGAACTTTATCAGACTAGCATCTAAAAACGCTGTAATTCTGCAACTGAGGAAAGCAGAAACATAGTGGCATGATTATAGTAATTATCACACGTCGGCATAATCGCACAACACTACCACAAGCAGAATTATCACATGACCACCACTAGCGGTTTAAAAACAGGATTACAGCTAGCTTTTAAGAAAAAAATTCTATTACTTCTGTAATTTTGCATGGGCAAGTTTTTGGCTATTTTCGTGAGAAGATACAACTTCAGTTAAAAACACCAAAAACAAATACATAACAAAGAACTTCAAAAATAAACACTTAAACATAAAAATGTACCAAGCAAAGGCTACAGTTCATTAGAACAGTGCCTTGTTGGTTCTCTTCACGTTCTCCCTTGGAAGCTGAAGTATACGTTCTTGTTGGGAAAGGGCAGGGGGAAAAGAGAACTGCCCATTCATGATGTAATTGCATGATTACAGCAGGACGCGATTTCACATGCTCATCAATACAGCAAAAAGAGTGATATTGAGGGCTAGTGACAGGTTTTGCCCGTCAATGAAAAGTTACGTGTAATTAACGGGTGGAGCACACATGGCCCACAGGAGGAAGACAATGCTGTGCGATAACAGGAACCCATTTGTGCTACTATCCCATTGTAATTGTGCGATTTCAGACTCGTGTGATAAAGCCCATAGACTTACACAGTGCAATCCTACACATGTCTATTTTGAACTAAGTCCCAGTGGGGATTACTTTCTAAATATATAGAGTACAGCCAGAGCCCTTTATACTGCACTTATCTTAGTGCATTTGTGAAAATTCTGTATTGCACCCAGGACTGCTGAGGGAACTTTGTAAGTGTAGGAGTTCACTATGACTGCCCCAAAGGGGTAGCTCCATCACTGGGGGCTCTCGATAATGGCTTTAAAGGAGAATTCATAGGCACCCTCAGGAAATACCAATTTACATCCTATTTTTCTATTATTCATACTCTAAAGTAGCTAACAATGTGGTTAAAAGGGCCATCATAAAACAAAGACCTACAAGCCAATTACTAATACAAAACTGACAGATCATGACAGATCTTATAGCTAGTTGCCCAGAATAAGCTCTACTGAAATCTGCATAGTCTATGTGAAAACACATAGGCATTTAAAGAATTTCAACCAGCTGAAATTTAACCTTTACCTTTTTGTGAAATGTTACTATGAAATGTTAGTAAACAACTAACATGAAGTAGAAACTCTTTCACAGAGGATAAAAGAAGCATCCAACCTCTGCCTGAGCATTTCCGTTATCTTCTGACTCTGTATGATAATGTGTCAAATGGTAATTGGGCCTTCTGGATCCACAAGGGTTCGGTTCCAGGACCCCCCCCCCCAGAAGATGAAAAACACAAAAATGGTGGTGACATGCACACAGATGCTTCAGTGCATTCACATCGCCAGTATAGGACATGATGATCCATGGACGCTCAAAATCACAGATCCAGAGCCTACAGATCGGGAGGGCCAATGTACTTGAAAGGCATGCTATCATTTGACTTACCAGAACAAAGACAGCCCATTAAATAATTATTCTGGTGCTTCCATCAAATGAGTCCCATTACAACACCAATCATATCCATTTAATTTAGAGAACTGACCCATACAAGAACTGTCAGATTAGTATACAGTAGGACCGCCCTATCCAATTATCCATTATCCACTGATTCAATTATCCACAGGACACAAAACACACCTACCATTGAGTCTTCCTAGAAAATGTGTCCTCTCTAGCCATTTTCTAGGTCCTCCAAGTCATCTCTATGGTATTTTAAACTGGAAGCCCCATTATTTTCAATGGCGTTCGCTATTATCCAGTTTTTGGTATTCATGGGGCCCTCCAGAACCAATCCCCAGCAGATACGGGGTCCTACTGTAAATGGCAGAATAAGGCACAACTGCATCTTACACAATAACATTTTAATACACACCTCACTATAGGGAGACAATTTTGATGTAAAAAAAATGAAATATGAAATGAAGTGCACATTTCTCTTACTCCAATGTTCCTAAAATGCATATTCATCATCATTTATTTATTGCAATCCATAGAGCCATCATAAAATGCATATTCATGATCAACTTTTCCCTTGCAACTTACTTTTACTTTTTCTGATCAATTCTCCCTTGAGCTCTTGAATATTTTCCATCAAGTCTTTCTCTTGCTTTTTCCCATCCTCAACATTAGCAAGGACTTCTGATAATTTCTTGTGTTTTTCTTCAACTGATTTGTTCTTCTGACAACACTCTGCATGGAACAGGGAAAACTGTTCACTGTTACTGCAAGATCCAGTTACAAATCTGGTTTTATTCTTGAGCAGTTCTGGTGGCAGACTTAAAAGTGTGAATAAAAACATGAAATGCAGGACAAGCACAGAGTGCATGCTACTTTAAATTTTATGCCTGCCTCTGTCTTTAACTACTCTGGGCACTTTAAAGCACTACATCATGGTTAGGTGCTAAATGGTATCCATTCCAGTAAAACCCATGATTATAGTAATAAATCTGAAGAGTATGCATACATAAAATGACAACCTTTGGATTACTTAGCTACATGTCACCTGGATGATATATTTACAATGTAAGGCAATATTGCTGACATCTTTGGATGAAAACAAGCTGTAACTAATGGGAAAAGATGAAGGGAGTTTAATCCAAATCATATGGTGAATAACAGGTTGCCTGCTCTTGTTCTAAATCATGATGGACAAAATTTGATATACTGTATTTCTTCATTTTCAGGCATTTGTTCAAAGGGCAGCAAATGTGTATCAAACCACTTACAACCTAAATGTGTAGCACAAATATATTTTCACTTCACAGTATTTTAAAACATACTAAGCACATCCAACACAGAGATATGCGTACTTAAAAGCTTGTTGACTTCAACAGGCTTAAGAATTCAGATTGTGGCTATTACTGAAAACAGTCTGAGGAGAAATGAAAACTGCTGGAGCGATGGTGGTGTTACAAATAACTATCTGGGGTATTTTGCTACAAAATAGGATAATTAGTTCAGCTTGTAATTAAATCCTTTTGCAAAATTCTATGCACCTTTGGATGAAGTGGGAGGGGGGTGTCACAAAAGTTAAAATTAAAACACTAGGTTTGTGTTAAGTTTCTCTTGCATCTAGGTATTTACTTAGACTCAACGTGAAAACAAAGCTATTTCATTTGTAGAAGATAAACCCCACACAATAGAAGTATTTCAAGAGTTTTGCTTTGTTCTTGTTTTGACATCACAAATTAGCAAACATAGGCATACCTCAGTTATCAAAGCCTCTGACAAAGAAGCTGCTTTTTACAAAATATTTTTATGGGAGCCCAGACCACCACCACCCCTTTCTTGTCTTATGTCTAGCTGGAAGCTTTTTGCAGCCCTGGAAGGATGGTGAAGGAAGGTGGAAAAATCAACTTTCAGTGTTGGGTTGCAGCAGCCTGTAGTAAACAATGCAATAAATCTTGACCTGGAAAAGAATGGGATTCTATTCTAGGTGAACCAACTGTACCTGCGTGTGCTTATGTACAGCAGACAAGGTAAACAGCCTCCAGGATCACTTACTGGGCATGTGTAAAGAACAAAACAGAAAGAAAATGGGACAGCAGATTAGCTTGCCTCACCTACCCATGCTACCCTGGCATGTTGAAAAAACATAGGTCTACACATTTGGCCACCAAAATGGAAAGCATAAGAGTGGAGGCAGTTGGGGAGGGGGAAATCACCCCACAATGTATTTTGGAAGAAGCTTTCAAATGTTCTCTAGAAAATTCACAATGTTTTTGTTTACTTATGCAAGGCTTAGCCAAGCTGGTTGTTTCATTTCACGTCTGCATAATGTTAGTTTAGAATTTAAAAAATTGATGAAATCTGTTGAACTGCTCTTCTTTTTGTGGTGTAGGAACCTGTTCCTATTCTTTCCATGTTATCTGTGCCTCTGATGTCAAATTTTCTGTTAAAGAAGTAATGCCCAGGAACACATCTACTTTGTTAACTGAGGTATACCTGTATGTTTCAGAAGCACTAAGAACAGACTCATACTATACCATTTGTATACTCGTGAACTTTGTTGATGATTTCATCTCCTTCTTTCAATCTTTTGGACCATTTATCTGTAATATATAAAAAAGACCATATGGCACCACAAACCTGATGTACATGTGTTCCTGTATAATCATGTACAAAGCAGCCAAAAGATATAAAGATCCCTTTAATAAAATTATTCAACAATCCCAAGCCTCAGAATTTTCTTTAGACCCACTTACCCCCAATGCTGCTGAGAAATGAAGGAAAGATTGTCACGTGGTACTCACATGGAAGAACACTGGCTCTTCCATATTCACAAAGAGTCCCTTCCCCTACCAAATGCTTCTCAGCCATGGAAATTACAATGAATTGCACATCGCTACAACAACCAGCACAAATGGATTTTAAAGGTACAGCACTTTCTCCATGCTGCAACCTGGTATTCCTTTTTAGATAGCAAATTTTGTCTGTTCAGACACTTGTCATGTGTGACAAATGCCCCTGTGTATTTCCTCACGTGCCTATATAACCAGACATACTAATTGGCAGCAAGACAGTCCTTGAAATGGGAAACTACAAAGAGAAACAGATGGATTGTATTCACAAATTCCAATCCCTTAGCAGAGGTATAAACAAAGACAATGGTTTCATAGCACACTACACATATTAATAAAAGAATCTTCACTACTGTACATATAATAAAAGGCATCATCTTAGAGATAGTTTAGAACCCAGAGAAAGTGACTTTTGGTAAGATTTATGGCTTTCACACATCAACACTAACTGACCACTGTAAAGATCTGAAAGACTTGTATCACCTTATGCATTCCTTTGAAAATTTAGGGCAAGGGTCATGATTTGCATCTTTCTGGATTTATTACAGTACATTCCATCCCATTCCCACAACTGCATAAATATTCTTTATAACCTGGGGCTTTAATAACACTCTGTACTACATCTGAAGAAATGGGTTTATATTCACAAAAACTCATCGCAAAACAACAACCCAGTTAGTCTTAAAGGTGATGCCACATTTTTTCCTCCCCCTTCCTCCTTTTTTTTTTTTTTTGCAGCAATAAAATATAAAATAATGTACAACTTTACCTGTAAGTAAGGTTATGGATGCATACCACATATCTCTTAGTCCCAAAGTCTGATCAAGGGATTCACGGCAATACGTTGCTTTAAATTCAGTCCAAAATTCCTTTATTTCTTTTTCAAGTATTGCCAATTCATCATCATCTTTTGCTTGGGCCATTATTCTAAAAAAAAGATCAATTATAGTCACAATAAAGTCGGCTAGATCAATTAAGAACAGCCTTGCTGAGGAATATTTACTAGGACACTATAAGTGCTTATTTACAACTCTTGGATACCTTGCATACCCATGTGATCTAGATCAGCAGTCTGGGGACTCCCAGGGGTCCTCAATGTCCTCACAGGTGGTTTGCAAAGGGTTGAAAGTTGCTTGGCCCACCTCCTCCCTGCAGTGGAGTGGCCAGGTGACAGGAGCCAAGGCAAAGGCTGGCTGGCTTGGCCTGCACATTGCCATTCAACCTGCTCCAGCCACAAGCTTGCAGGAAGAAGCAGGAGAAAAGTCTTTCCTCCCCTTCCAGTGCCTCTTAGGTAAGGTCTCATGAATGGTGTATATTATTATTATTATTATTTTAAATATTGAGTTAAGTCTTGGGGATCTGTAGCAACAAATAATATTTAAAAGGGCTCCCTGGTCAAGAAAATGTTAAGAACCACTGATCTAGGCATCAAAATAACTGCTGGGCTGTTTCCCAGTGTTTACAACTGAACGTTTCTGACTTTTAAAAAGAACAGAAAAAAACCTAGATACACCTAATTAAAAAGTAGCTTTTTAAGGTAAGAAATAAAATAGCAAATAAATCCAAACTAAATAAACCAGTGAAACTGACCAACTTTGCTTTGGACAGTGACCACTTCATTTTCCAAAAGCTGTCTTAAAATGGTATCAATATCCTTAAAAAACAAACAAACACACACACACACACAAAAAAAACACCAGTGCATTTCATAGAAGACTTATATGGCCAAATCCACACTACACAAATAATGCAGTTTGAAACTGGATTATCTGCTATGGCTCCTTCCTATGGAATTTTGGGATTTGTAGTTTGATGAGGCACCAGCACTCTGGCAGAGAAGGCTAAAGACCTTGTAAAACTACAAATCCCACGACTCCATAGGAAGGAACTATGGCAAATAATCCAGTTTCAAACTGGATTATTTGTGTAGTGTGGATTTGGCGTATTACATAGTCAGTCTTTTAATGTGCCCTCCCATAGTATTTTATTAAGGGACTTGCATGCCAGGAAAGTACTAACCTTCCAATTAAAAATAATAATAATAATTATTATTATTATTAATGACTTGGGCTGAGTTAGAGCCCGTCTTTCTCCCGGAGCTTCTTACCTCCCTTTGCCGACCGGGCTCCCCGCCCTCCCTTCGACTCACCCACTTCATCCTCCTTCAGTTCAAAACTCCCCTCCATTTCGCGCCCACAACAAACGGTCTCTCTCCTCCTATTGGCTCAACGCGAGCCCCGCGCGCGGCTCCTGATTGGCTCGCCTCATGCCGGCTAGGTGGGGAAAAGTCACGTGCAGATTGTACTTCTCCGCTATTGGAGGGACACGCGGAAAGCGGGGCGATGAGCATGATGGGAGTGGTAGTTTAATCCCTCTATTTTAGCCTTTACTTCGCCTCTTTTTCTGTTCCTCTGATAAAATGGCTTTCTCGCTGTCAAGGAAACGGATGGAGACGGGGATGTTGAAAGATTTGGGACCTCACCCTCTCCTGCCTTCTTTTCCTTTGTAATGGTGTTCTGGAAATTTTACATGAAGAGTAAAAAAAAAATACAGTAAGCCCCCCCATTCGCTGGGGATTGGTTCTGAGGTCTCCGTGGATACTGAGAACCGTGGATAATAGCGAACACCATTGAAAATAATGGGGCTTCCGGTTTAAAATACCATAGAGTTGCCTTGGAGGACCTAGAAAATAGCTAGAGAGGATGCATTTTCTAGGAAGACTTGATGGTAGGTGTGCTGTTTTTTGTCCTGTGGATAATTGAATCAGTGGATAATGAATCAGTGGATACGGGGTCCTACTGTATTGGGATATAGTGGGAGTTTGTTGCTGTGTGCCTTCAAGTCATTTCCTATAGGCAAACCTATCATGGGGTTTTCTTGCCAAGATTTATTCAGAGGGTCTTTGCCTGTTCAGTAAAGTTTGTCTTAAACCAGGACTTCTTAAACTTTTTTCACTCACAACCCCTTTTTTTGCCTGAAATTTTTTTACTTGACCCTGGGTATGTAGGTATATAAAATAGGTATACAAATCAAATTTACCGTTGTCAGATTTTTCGCAACCCCCACATTCAGTTATGCAACCCTATATGGGGTTGCAACCCACAGTTTAAGAACCATTGTCTTGGACCATCTCAAGAGTATTTATTTGTTTAATCCAATGTGGTCTCCGCCTGGCTTGGCTTCTTCCTTCCCTCCAGAGACTGAAGCAAAGGAAACCTTTCCTCATCACCTTTCTACTGGACCTTGGAGATGCCAGGGATTCAGCCCTTCCACTGAGCTCTTTATGGACTTTATCAGACAAACGTCTGAAAATGCAGTAATCCCACAAGTAAGGAAAGCAGAAACATAGTGGCATTACCACAGTAATTTTTGCACATCCCCATCATCACAGGATTAAAGGTCGCGCCACAGTAATAACCAGATTTTCAGACTACACTGTCATAGTGTTACTATTCCACTTTAACTGCTCTGGTTTCCTGTTGTGGGATTCTGGGGTTTGTAGTTTAGTGAGGCCTAAGAGCTCTCTGGCTGAGAGTTGCAAATGCCCCTCCCTAAACTGCAAATCCCAGGATTCCACAGGAGGCAGCCATAGCAAATACTGTATAGTGGAATAGTAGCACTATAACAGTGTTGTCTGAAAATCTAGTAACACTTGTATTTGCATTATCTTCTAATAACACAGTATTAATGGTTTGTACTGGCCTGTGATGAAGTAGTAACACACCCTGAAAACAATTTCTTTTAAGCAGTTTATTGTTCAGGATCTGTTTGGTAGCATAGCAAAGCCAGTTCTGGCGAGTCAAAGGCCAGGACAAATTGATAAAGCTAAACTAAGTTTCATTTCTCCTCAGTTACATGGGAACCAAAGAAAGGGAGGATAGGAAAGATACATTGCCAAAGGGTCTGAATATCACAGCTGGTGACCTTGGGTCACCAGGAGGAGATGTCTGGAAAGCTTAAGGCGGGCTGGCCTGGCTCCAGGAGTTAAGGTGCCCTGGGAAAGTTCTCGAGAGAACCAAACCCATGTTGGGGCCTAGTCTGGATCACTGCAATGCCCGTTGCGGAGGAGGAGGGCACGCACAGAGCTACAGCAACTGCGACAGGGGTCATAATCCGTAGCTGAATATGCTACAGAGTTTTGCCGTCTCACCAGTCAGATCCCTGACTGGACCGAAGCCACAAAGGTGCAGTATTTCCAGGATGGCCTTAACACTGATATGCTGGAGTGAGCCCTAGTCCAAGGAAACCCAGAAACCCTACTGCTTAGAAACACATGCTCCTTTAAGAAAAATGTTCACTTCCATGATTTAGCATGGGCATGATTTTGGTGCTTAAAAACACACAGAACATGTAAATAATGAAAGAATTTAACATACAGTTAAACATAAAAACATTGTAAGAACAGGTGACAGCATCCTGTATATCCTTTGCATGTTCTCACATGGAAGTTTTCTCGTTGGGAAAAGGGAGGGGGCAAGAGGGCCACCCATACACACTGTAATCTCATGATTACAGCTGGATGTGATTTTGCATGCTCTTCAATAGCACAAAAACAGTGATATTGAGAGCAATTCACAGCTTAACCCATGAATTAAAAGTGATGCCTGATTGACTGCTGGAACATACAATGTGCATGGGATGATGACTACGTCATGTGATAGCAGGAACCTGTTTGCGCTACTGTGATGTAATCGTGCAATTTTAGCCTCATCTGATAATGTACTATGGCCTTTTTTCTTTTGAGCTACTTGGGGTCCCGCGTTGGGAGAAAAGTGGGATCTAAATCAAATATAAATAAATACTCCAAAGAGCACTAGAAAAGGGGCCGAGTGTTCTTGGTGTTGTATGTTTCTGTACTTTTGTCAAGCTGCTTGGTGGCCATAAATTTGCCAGGCGAAAGATTCTGGTTTTGTTTTTACTGGGTGCCAGTTACACGACAGAAATTGTCGCGGTGCCTACCGTGACATAGTGATCACGAATCCGTCCCTCGCTGTTTATACGATTTATGTCTCTGATCTGGAGACATAAATCTGGATTTATGTCTCTGATCCCGGGTGGTCCCGTGACTGATATTTACACGTCCATAGTTCCGGTTTTGTTTAGGTCTTAATTATTATTATTTTTTTTTTTGGCTGTCAATCAAAGATGCGATTACTCGTGTTTTCACAACCTCGGTGACGCACTTCCTTTAGAGTTCCGTGCCACGAGCGATGCTATTGGCTGGCTGGGGGGGGGGAAGGGGCAGAGGTTTGTTATTCCCCCTTGCTTCTTGAACATTTTAACCCTTTCAGAAGAGGCAGAAAGCATTTTGAAAGAGCCAGACAGATCTTTCGCTCAGACGCAGGGCTTTCCTTTTGAAATCAAGCTGAGTGCTTTGAAAGCAAGCTGAGTGCTTTCCTTTTGAAATCAAGCCGCTTGGGTTTCCTCTTGCCTCTTTAAAATATTAACCCCTACGGCTGCAGAGATTTCAAGCGGCTATAGGCAGGCGTTTTGAAAGACACGAACACAGAGAGGGGGAATTAAAGGGTGCTAATTCGCTCAGAGGCTTGAATATTTTAATGTGCCAGGCAGGTGACCAAGGCAGGGGATGAATGGGCTACCACGATCTCTCTGTAACATGCAGTTGAGGAAAAGGTAAAGCTGAAGGGTTTGCAGTGTAGAAATCCATTTAAAAAGGTGAGTGAGTACAAGCTCGCAGGCGCACACACACATCAACCTTCGTGCAGCTGGAAGGGATGCCTTTGTTTTCAGCTGGTGAGGCTGGATCTGTTGAACGGGTGACTGACCTCTCCTTTTCTGGTCCCTGAGCTCTAAGCCCACCCCCAGTCACCATTTCTGGTCATCCCAGTACCGAGACTTTTTGTCCCACACTGTTTACATTTCCAATTTTCTGAATCCTCCTGTGACTTTTTTAAAAACTGGCACAAACCGCGGGACTGGAAGTCCCGCAGGTTGAGGGATAAAAGGTGGCCCCCCTTCCGAAAATCATGTACCCGACCCGATGTACGTGTAAACTGCCAGAGATTGACACGAATTCTTCCCAGGACATTTTCATTGTGTAAACGGCCCCCTGGTGTGTAAGTTGAGCCCAGCTTTAATGGTGGGTGACAAAGCCAGTTGCCCTGAGTGCCAAGATTTTTTGTGGCTTGGTTTGTTGAGTTGTGCTTTCTTCCACGTCAGAAAGAAAGAAGGAAAGAAAGAAAGAGAAAGAAAGAAAAGCTGTGTCTGTACCTGGTTTTTTTTTTTTTATCCAAATACCTTACTTATTCTTTGGGCATGGATTACAAAAATAAAATCCCATTAATAAGCATTAAAGTATGGCTTCTTTTTCCATTTCCAGATTGGTGAGGTTTTTATGAAAGATAAAAAATTGGCAGAATTTTAAGGAAAGATTACCAAGAACTAAAAACATTATGAACACTAAAAATCCTACAAGCACAATTTGGCAACATCAGTGTACAATGCTGTTTATCCCAGGGTTGGCTGTCCTTCAAGTCAGAGATGTGGGAAGGTTAAGCTCTTGAATTTCTGTCCACCAGGAAGCTCATAAATGGATGAGACTTCTCTCAAGGAAAGAGGAAGGCATACTAAGAATTGAGTGTTTACAGAGGTTATTCTATATAAAATGAAAAACCATATCAAACAGTGTTCAGTAAGAACTGTATAAATTTTACTTCTAGATTCCCTGATCTCAGAGCCTGGCCCTTCTTCTCCAGTCCTCAGGGTGAGGGACAGAAATGTCAGGGCAACAGCACTGTCTTGAAAAGCAGATGTATGCAGTTGTCCCTCCATATCCACGGATTTAAGTACTGTATTCACGGCTTGAAAATATTCTTTAAAAAGTAATAACCCAAAAAGCAAACCTTGATTTTGCCTTCTTATATAAGGGGCACCATTTTGCTATGCCATTGCATATAATGGGACTTAAGTATTCACGGATTTTGGTATCTACAGGGGGTCCTGGAACAAACCCCAGCGAATATGAAGGGACAACTGTATATACGTTACCTATTTGTTAGACTTTGATTTTTTTGAATGGCATACTTTGCTACTGTGGTTGATGCATAATGTATCATGCTTTCTATCATCACCAGGGCTTGCCACCTGTGACATCTTAAGGTATTTGGGCCCTGAAATCTCAGGTCCTCCTGGGATAGTAGTGACCTGGCAGCCCTACTTCTGTGTAAACTGAGAACACATATGTTGGCAGTTCACTATGTGAAGCATCCTACTGTCCCTGGTAGGAAGCTGAAAAGCACATAGGAGAGAACTGCAAGGATGCATTTGTTGCTAAAGTAAGAGATACAACTCAACTCTGAACTGTGTGGATTGAAGCAAAAGGCCACCTCACACCAAAATGGCTGGAGGAGGTGCCCATCTATCAGGTCTATGAACGATCCCTCTGATACAGAGCAAAATGAGTGTTTTCATCATTAGTAACACTATAAAGAAATCTCCTCTGGGTCAGAAGACAGAAGTTATGGCCTTTGACAGCATATTTGGTATGAAAAATTGCAAAACACATTATAAGTACAGTGAGCCTTCAGTATCCACTGGAGTTTGGTTCCAGGACACACACACACACACACACACACACACATGGATACCAAAATCTGTGGATGCTCAAGTCCCATTATATACAATGGCATAGTGAAATGGTGTCTCTTATATAAAATGGCAAAATTAAGGTTTGCTTCTTGCAATTTTATATGTACATATTTAATTAGTCCATAAATCATGATTCACTGAATCCTGTTAACACTGTGCAGTGTTCATAAGCTAATATAATACAGTATCTTTCTTAATTTGCCATAAGATATTCAGCACAAACTGGGGTATTAAAAGAAGAGAAACACATTAAAACTAAGCATACTATACTATTTCCCCCTGTTTTATCAACATATTAAGAGAACAAATTCTCTGAAGGAAGAAAAAGAAGTATCACTGTGGCTCAGGGCTGGCCTTTTCATGAAGCAAAACGTAGAGCTTGGGAAACTTTACTTGTAACCAGAGAAATAATTTTCTGATTTGTTAGTTTTGGTGTTTCTTATTTGTATGGTGTGCTCTGGGCAACAGTGGTTGATGCTTAATGTATCATGTTTAATGATATTGCCAGGGTCTGTCCCTCAGTCTGGTTTTCGCCCTTAAAGCTCAGGCCTGGGATGGTCCTGACTGGCAATCCCAATGTCAGCACCTAAGAATCCAAAGTTCTGCCAATGGGAAGCTAGATAGCCCTGTTTAAGTATTTGAAGGGGTGTCACATTGAGGATGGAGCAGGCTTGTTTTCTGCTGCTCCAGAGACTGGAACACGGAGCAATGGAAGCAAGCTCCAGGAACAGAGATTCCACCTCAACATTAGGAGGAACTTTTTGACAGTAAGAGCTGTTCGGCAGTGGAACACTCCCTCGGAGCGTGGTGGGGTCTCCTTCCTTGGAGGTCTTTAAACAGAGGCTGGATGGCCATCTGTCGGGGATGCTTTGATCAAGATTTCCTGCGTGGCAGGGGGTTGGACTGGATGGCCCTCGTGGTCTCTTCCAACTCTACAGTTCTATAATTCTATGATTCTATGATTCTAGAAGGGCAGATGAGAAAAAGGAGTGGCATTTCTTCTACTTTTTCTGCACACCACACTGTTCTTAATTTTTCTTTTCAAATTCCCCCCCCCCCATTTATTTCTGTGGCTTCAGTGGGAAATTGATCAATGGTAGCTCCATGGTTCACTCAGATCTTCCCTGGAGCTGGTTTGGAGCCATGTCTGGATGCCAACAGGGCTGTGAATCCTACAGAGGTACAGCTTCTTTTGTCATGCATTTCTTCCAAGCATGCCTCCTTTCCACCTTTCTGACATTGGAGTTCTGATGTTGGAAAATAGTTGGCTGCAGAAGTTTTCATAGCATTTGCAAAAGAATATCTGATGGTAGATTACAGTACAGTCGTCCCTTCACATTCGCGGGGGTTCCGTTCCGCGGACCCCCGCGAATGTGAAAAATCCGCGAATAACTACACCCCTCCCCCTCCCTCCCCAGGCCTTCGCGGGGCCTTGCTAGGCCCCGCGGAGGTCTCCCCAGCCCTCCCTCCCGCCCTCCCCAGGCCTTCGCGGGGCCTTGCTAGGCCCCGCGGAGGTCTCCCCAGCCCTCCCTCCCTCCCTCCCCAGGCCTTCGCGGGGCCTTGCTAGGCCCCGCGGAGGTCTCCCAAGCCCTCCCTCCCTCCCCAGGCCTTCGCGGGGCCTCCGGAGGGCCTCCGGGGGTCCCGCGAAGGCCTCCCCACCCCTCCCCAGGCCTTCGCGGCGCCTCCGGAGGGCCTCCGGGGGTCCCGCGAAGGCCTCCCCACCCCTCCCCAGGCCTTCGCGGCGCCTCCGGAGGGCCTCCGGGGGTCCCGCGAAGGCCTTCGCACCGCTCCCCAGGCCTTCGCGGGGCCTCCGGAGGGCCTCCGGGGGTCCCGCGAAGGCCTCCCCACCCCTCCCCAGGCCTTCGCGGGGCCTCCGGAGGGCCTCCGGGCGTCCCGCGAAGGCCTCCCCACCCCTCCCCAGGCCTTCGCGGGGCCTCCGGAGGGCCTCCGGGTGTCCCGTGAAGGCCTCCCCACCCCTCCCCAGGCCTTCGCGGGGCCTCCAGAGGGCCTCCGGGGGTCCCGCGAAGGCCTCCCCACCCCTCCCCAGGCCTTCGCGGCGCCTCCGGAGGGCCTCCGGGGGTCCCGCGAAGGCCTCCCCACCCCTCCCCAGGCCTTCGCGGGGCCTCCGGAGGGCCTCCGGGCGTCCCGCGAAGGCCTCCCCACCCCTCCCCAGGTCTTTCACGGGGCCTCTGGAGGCCCCGTGTCGCGGTTTTGGGGGAGCCCGGGGGGGCCCCCCCAAAACCGCGAATAACCGAAACCGCGAATGTCAAGTTCGCGAATGTGGAGGGACAACTGTACTTATTCTATGAATGGATCTCCCTCCACCTGTGGAAGAGGATATCTGGAAATACCTGTGGACCTGAGAACAAGGGACCTAAGATGTTTATTCTGTACCCATCAATTCTGGACCAGAAAATAATAGATATCTTAACTCAAAGTGAATTGCAGGCTATCTAATAATACATTATACACTTTGCTGTTTGTTCTTCTTCAGGACCTGTAGCTAAGTTTCCCTCTACATTCACCTACTTCAGTTTGTGAACATCCATGTATCATCTTTTTATTTATTTTTTTAATTAAAGTCTGAATTTAATGGAAGCTAGGTTTGGCATATGAACTGAATCCATCCATTTATCTGTTGTTATTTTTATTTGTATTAATAATAATAATAACATATGAACTGAATCCATTCATTTATCTGTTGCAAGTACAGTTGTCCCTATGTATCCACGGATTTGGTATCCACGGACTTAAGTATTCATGGCTTGAAAATATTCTTAAAAAAATATTAATCCAAAAAGCAAACCTTGATTTTACCATCTTATATATGTAAGGGACACCATTTTGCTATGCCATTGCATATAATGGGACTTGAGTATTCACAAATTTTGGTATCCATGGGGGGTCCTGGAACCAAACCCCAGCGAATATGAAGAGAGAACTGTATAGTTCTTGGCAGCATGCATTGAGCCTTAGTGCAGTCTCTGGAGAGCTGCCTTTGTATGCTTTCATTGGACTTTTCAATTCAACTGTATTATATAATTCCTCTGTTTTTACTACTTGTTGTCTAGCAATATGCCAGCATGTCTTGTTCCAGTTCCTTGCCTGTGCAGGTGCTGATTAGAGACCACATTTGATAAAACATCATAGCTTTCTTGTTGCTCTGCTATTTTCCTATTAACAAAAATGTATCTGCGGTACACAAAAAGGAGCCAGATCTCATTTTGGAGGAGTTTCTGAGCAATTCTTAGTTCTTTTGTTAGAAGTGCTGATCTCCAGTTAAAAAGACCATCTGTTTTATGTGACAAGAACAGAGCGTTATTTCTTGTCTCTTAGAAGGAGCATGACAAAGCTATTCATAAAAGTGTGTTCATAAAACTGCCTCAGTGGGAAAATCTTGTCCAGTAACCTGCATAGGTTCTGTTGGTTAGTTCCTGTTGATTGGCCCAGGAACCTGCATGATGGCATTTGCAGATTGATGGTTTTTGTCAGTCACAAATGGTGTAACAGCTCAAACAAACACAGCCTGTTTTCCCTGGTGCCGTTTACACGATGAAAATGTCCCGGGAAGAATTCGTGTCGATCCCTGGCAGTTTACACGTACATCGGGTCGGGTACATGATTTTTGGAAGGGGGGCCACCTTTTATCCCTCAACCTGCGGGACTTCCAGTCCCGTGGTTTGTGCCGGTTTTTTAAAAAGTCACTGGAGGATTCGGAAAATCGGAAATGTAAACAGTGTGGGACAAAATATCTCAGTACTAGGGGATGACCGGAAATGGTGACTGGGGGCGGGCTTAGAGATCAGCGACCAGAAAAGGAGGGGTCAGTCACCCGTTCAACAGATCCAGCCTCACCAGCCGAAAACAAAGGCATCCCTTCCAGCTGCACGAAGGTTGATGTGTGTGTGTGTGCGCGCGTGTGTACTCAATCACCTTTTTAAATGGATTTCTACACTGCAAACCCTTCAGCTTTAACCTCTTTCCTCAACTGCATGTTACAAAGATCGCCCATTCATCCCCTGCCTTGATCACCTCCCTGGGTCTGAACGGGCACAGTAAAATATTACAGCCTCTGAGCGAATGAACACCCTTTAATTCCCCCTCTCTGTGTCTGTGTTTTTCAAAATGCCTGTCTGTCGCTAGCTTGCTGTAAGGGTTAACATTTTAAAGAGGCAAGGGGAAACCCAACCCCCCCCCATCTCACTCGGCTTGATCGAAGAAATTCCAAGCCTCTACTCGGCTTGATTTCAAAAGGAAAGGATATGGTTTAATTGTTCCTCCGTCTGAGGTCTTTCAAAATGCCTTCTGCCTCTGCTTAAAGGGTTAACATTTTAAAGAGGCAAGGGGAATACCAAACCTCTCTTTCCCCCCCAGCCAGCCAATAGCATCGCTCGTGGCGCGGAACTCTAAAGGAAGTGTGTCACCGAGGTTGTGAAAACACGAGTAATCGCATCCTTGATTGACAGCCAAAAAAAAAAAAATCCCGGTAAGCTAAACATGTGTAAACAGCAAAAGCACGGGATATAACAGTGCAGGACCAATAAAGACTTTTGTCGTGTAAATATCAATCACGGAATCTTCCAGGATTTCCTAAAGAGTGACAAAAATCATATAAACAGTGAGGGGCGGATACGGGATCAGGAAATCACGATAAGCCCCGCAACAATTTTTGTCGTGTAACTGGCACCCCTATGTCTGGTCTGCTTCCCTGCCACCTCATTGCCAGCTTCTGTTTGAGGATGGATAGTTGCGGGAAATAAGCAAGAGATATGCTACGTTTAGCTTTCTCTGTCAGAGAGCTCTGCTGCTACAACAGACTGCAAATCCCAGGATTCTATAGCATTGAGCCATGGCAGGTAAAGTAGTATCAAACTGGATAATTTCTGCAGTGCAGATGCAGCCTTAGAGAACTAGAATCATAGAGTTGGAAGAGAGCACAAGGGCCTTTTAGCCCAACCCCCCTGCCATGCAGGAATACACAATCAAATCATTCCAGACAGATAGCCACCCAGCCTCTGTTTAAAAACCTCCAAAGAAGGAGAGTCCACCACACTCCGAGGCAGTGCATTCCGCTTCCGAACAGCTCTTACTGTCAGGAAGTTCTTCCTAATGCTTAGGTGGAATCTCTTTTCCTGTAGTTTGACTCCATTGCTCTGTGTCCTAATCTCTGGAACAGCAGAAAACAAACTTGCTCAATCCTCAGTATGACATCCCTTCTAATATTTAAACATGGCTATCATGGTCCTCTTAACCTCCTCTTCTCCAGGCCAAGCATACCCAGCTCCCTAAGCCGCTCCTCATAGGGCATGGCTTCCAGACCTCCCACCATTTTGGTCGCCCTCCTTTGGACACGTCCCGGCTTGTCAATATCCTTCTTGAATTGTGGTACCCAGAGCTGGACACAGTATTCCAGGTGAGGTCTGACCAAAACAAAATAGAATGGCGCTGTTACTTCCATGGATCTAGACACTATACTCCTATTGATGCAGTCTAGAATTGCATTGGCTTTTTTAGCTGCTGCATCACACTGCTGACTCATGTTCAGCTTGTGGTCCACTAAGACTCCTAGATCCTTTTTGCATGTACTACCCTCAAGCCAGGTGTCACCCATCCTATACCTGTGCATTTCATTTTTACTACCCAAGTGTAGTAGTCTACATTTCTCCCTGTTGAAATTCATTCTGTTAGTTTTGGCCCAGCTTTCTAATCTGTTAAGGTCATTTAGAATTCTGATCCTGTCCTTTGGAGTATTAGCTACCCCTCCTAATTTGGTGTTATCTGCAAACTTGATAAGAATGCCCTCCATTCCCTCATCCAAGTCATTGATAAAGATGTTGAATTGCACTGGGCCCAGGACAGAACCCTGTGGCACCCCACTAGTGATAGCTGTAAAAGAATTGGGAATATACTTTTAGTATAAAGATGAAAGTATTTAATATTTGATATTCTACATTATGATAGATCTTAAAACAGAATGAATTAACTGAGAGCATAATATGTTTAGTTTAGTTGTGGGGAAGATTAATAGTAATAGTTGATAAAGGCTGCTGCCACACTGCAGAAATAATACAGTTTGACACCTCTTTAATTATCATAGCTCCATCCTATGGAATGCTGGGATTTGTAGTTTATTGTGGCACAAGATCTCTCTGACAGAGAGGGCTAAATAGCTGACAAAATTACACGTCCCAGAATTCCATAGCCTAGAGCCATGACAGTTAAAGCGATATCAAATTGCATTTGTTTCTACAATGTGGCAGCATCCAAAGATTACTAACCCTGACTTTCTATAGAAAATATGTATATGAGCTTATAAGCTTTGATTTTGATTATTAGCAAGTATATGTTATAGAAAGGAGGATGAGTTATTTGATAGATGAGAGAGGTATAGATTAATTATATGTTTAAATAACCACTGAAGAGAAGATCAGAAGTCACCTTTATCTTTTCTGTCTTTCCTTTACTTTTTTTTCTTGCTCATTTTTTCCCCCTTGTTTTTCTTTTTGGTTTTTTCCCTATTATGTATTATTGTTTTATGTATCTTGCAAAAATTTAAATAAAATGGCCCAGGAGGCTCAGATAAACAGGACACTCTGTTGTTACTCATGTAAGCATAAATAATAGTGGCAAATATAATACAAGAACAGTTTTGCTTAGATCAGGACCTCTGGTCTTCCAGATGTTGATGAATTACTCTTTCTTCCCCATTGGCCAGACTGACTAGTGCTGATGTGTACTGGAGTTCAAGAACATCTCGAGGGCCAAAGATTCTCCAGCTCTGGCTTATTTGACTGCACAAAAGTATATGATTTCTATATTTATTTATTTATTTATACCTTGCTCTTCAGCCACAAGACTATCAGACCGGCTTACAAATTGTTTTAAGCAATTTACACATCTACACTGCGTTAAGCAGTTTCCAATGTGTGTTACCTAATTGCCCCCACAAGCTGGGTATTCATTTTACTGACCTACGAAAGGATGGAAGGCTGAGTGAACCTTGGAGCCCTCTGGAATCGAACTTGCAACATGGTGACTTGCAGTACTGGCATTTAACCACTGCGGTATTGCTGGTTACCACTGTGCTTATAGACTTGAATAAATACTTAATATATGAAAGTTTCCCCACCAGTTATCTTCATTCTAGGAAAAGCTGCATTTGTTAAACTGCTGTGGGATAGATCTGTGCTTTTCAAGCAATCTGATTTGGAGGACATCCCCCCCCTCCACCCATGTGCCAGAGATCCATTGTGTACCCATTGGCTACGATTGTTTGGTTCTTTCCTGGAAACTCTGCAAAGACCAGCAGCTGATGGCTTGTGGACTGGCACTGATTCATGGACCACCATTTTGAGTAGCACTGGGTTAGACAATTGTTGAGAGCACAGGACAAGGAGCAATTGTGAGGGTAATGACATCTGGTACAGGATATGATTGTGGAAGAAGACATTCAGACTAACAATAGTGGTACCATTTTCGGCTATGAGAGGACAACTTGGGTCTAAAAGGAACCTCATTCCTAACAGACTGAGTGGTCTGTGATCATTCTGCCAATTGACTTGGTTGCTGAGTGGAACAGGACTTCATGACAGTCAGAAGTTCAACAAAGATAGAAAAGACCAAACCAGGTACTATCAGTAAAATCCATGCTATCTACATTGTTCTGGAAGTCAAGGTTTGCAGCATTTCTACTATGTTTTCTCAAATATCACATCATTCTGAATGAAGCAAATTAATGAGTTTTGAACCTTTATAATAATTCTTGGGATTTCTGCTGTGTTTGAAATTGGCCATAGTCTACTCTGCTATTGTGTCCTGGACAGAAAAAGTATTATTTACAGAGGGGAGAAAACCCACCCTCAGCTCAGTTATGATATCTGAAGCTCATGTTGTTGCTACCTTGAATGAGAAACACAATGTACCAAAGGTAAGTGGATACCGGCTAATGCTGCTGGAGACACTGTTTGCTTTGCTAGCTTTTCTTTCTCTTTGCTTGGCAACACCTGACCTTAGTTGTCACATAATGTTTACTTTGATCTTTGGGTGTACAGTAATCATGAATGTTTTTACCTCCTTGCTTTAAGGTAGTGGTTTTCAAACTGAGGTGTGAGAAAAC
The DNA here is from genome assembly GCA_030847615.1 of Gambelia wislizenii. Lineage (NCBI taxonomy): Eukaryota > Metazoa > Chordata > Lepidosauria > Squamata > Crotaphytidae > Gambelia > Gambelia wislizenii. The sequence goes on along the minus strand of JAUMIR010000001.1, from coordinate 284,045,536 downwards.
CTCAGATGCCTTGGCCTCTTCTCAAGGTCTTTTCATTGAGAAGATCAGTAATGACGGAGAGGCTTCCCTACCACTAGTAATCTGTCCCTGCCGTGAACATCCACAACAAAGCATTGATTGCATTTTACAGCAGACGTGCGTGGGTTTCAAGGATATGGGAGTCTACTTTTTTTCTTTTATACTAGAATTCAAGAATCCACCAACTGGAGACAATGACGAAAGAATGTCATGAAGCAGAGCAAGATGCAAAATGGTAGTCTGGGGACAGAGCCAGTTCCCTCCTGCTTTGCATGACCCATACACTGGTGTAGCCTGTATGCACATTTAAGTTATTGTAAGTCAAGGATTCTAACAGCTTAATTTAAACAATTCAGAGTAAGAAACCCTTGCTCTTTTACTGCAAAACATCCAGCAATCTACCAGTACAGTTGTCCCTCCACATTCGCGGGGGTTAGGTTCTTGAGACCCCCGCAAATGTGGAAAAACCGCGAATAACAGATGCTGCTCCCACGCCGCCGCCCCCAGAGGGAGGGAGGCAGCAGGAGGGTGTCTGGCCAGCCTGGCTGGCCTCTCCGCAGCCTTTCTGAGGGGACTCCAGGCCTTAGAAGCCCCGGAGCCCGCCGGGGAAGGCAGCGTGTGGGCAGGGAGGAGGCTGCGCTGCCTCTCCCCGGCCTTTCTCAGCGGGCTCCGGGGCTTTGGAGCCCTGGACCCTGCTGAGAAAGGTCGGGGAAGGCAGCGTGTGGGTGGGGAGGAGGCTGCGCTGCCTCTCCCCGGCCTTTCTCAGCGGACTCCGGGGCTGGCTGGGGAAGGCAGCGTGTGGGTGGGGAGGAGGCCAGGGAAGGCTGTGTGTGGGCGGGGAGGGAAGGTGCCTTGCCTCTCCCCGGCGTTCCTGAGGGACTCCGGGTCTTAGAAGCCTCGTAGTCCCCTCAGGAAGGCTGGGGAAGGCAGAGGGAGGGAGGGAGGGAGAGAGGCTGCCCGCCCCACCCCGCCCCGCCTTCCTCAGCGGACTCCAGGACTTTGAAACCCCGGAGCCACCTCTGGAAGGCCGGAGAAGGCGCAGGCAGGAGGTTGCCCTGCCTCTCACCAGCCTTCCCTAAGTGGCTGGGGCTAAACTGCGAATAATCAAAACCGCGAGTGTGAAAGCCGCGAATGTGAAGGGGCAACTGTATATCCTAGTTTAAATTCCCCCCGGAGCTGGGGAATGCATTGTTAGATATTCATTTCTTCCTCCTGATGCATTAAAATTTTCAAAAGTGATTTTTAAAAAACACTATTGTTGGAACACCAACAACATTGAAATACAAGTCAATCCCTGTATCCACAGGACCGGTATCTGTAGTTTCACTTATCCATATCTGAAAAAGTATGTCCTCTCTTTGCATTTTCCAGGTCCTCCAGCATGATTCTATGGTATGCTTCCACCAGACATTGGATCAGAAGTCACTCATTTCAATAGGGTTCATTATTATCCACAGTTTCGTGTATCCACAGTAAGTCTGGGAACGTAACCCCTACAGATATGGAGGAAGACCTGTATATCATTCATTTTATTTATTTCTGGTCATTTTTGTATTTTTAAACATCAAATTAGTTTTCATTAGTGTTAGTGAATGAAATGTTTTTCCTAATTTAACGTCAATATTATCAGGCCCTGCCTTCTGCCCAGCCTAGTTTCTGAGTGCATTCTCAGTTCATGCACTGACTGGCAACCTGTGTGAAAGGGATTTGCATCTTGGAGCATCTATCTATCTATATAATTCTCTTGGGGATGTTGCCATTCCCAATATGCTGATTGGCTCCGTAGGAAACATACCCAGCCAACCGTAGAATTCTGTTGGCTGGCCAATCAGCAGCTTGATGGTGTTTTTCAGCATGACCTTCTTGGCCTACAACCGCATCTTTGCCCATTGAGCTGCAGTGACTAAATACTCAGCCAGCTCCCCTTGCTGTCTTAATATGCATGCATGGAGAAAAATAATGTTGCTTTCTATGCACCCCCCACCCTGTTCTTTCTTCTTTTCCCTCCTGTCCTGCCTTGCAGGGTAGGTTTTTTTTCCCCATCCTCTGCTCTTCACCCCTTCTGCACCCAAAAACTTGAGCTGTTTCCCCATTCCTTCTCTCAGGGTAATATTGCTTTAAGTGCAAAAGGAAATATGTCGGAGCAACAGACCACAGGCTAGCACAGCTGAAATGGGTTTGTTCACAGCTGTGGCTAGGCAGAGGGATGACTAGCAAACATTCCTATATAGCCAAAGCACATGATGCATTGTGTGTGGGTTGGTGTCATAGAGAAAGAGGAGGGTTTATGGATGTTGGAAAAATTGCTGTTGAGTTTGTTAACAAGGTTTGCTGTGTATATACTGTATTTGTTTATACTGAAACTGAAGATAAAGACCTCTAGGTATTTTTGGATGAACCTTGGTGTCTGTAAGGTTTTTTTGTGTGTGAGAGAGTGGGTCAGAGCTGTGGAACAGCTGCTAGCTGAAGCCTTTGTTTCTGTGCCCTTTCTGCTGTGTAGTTCTGCTGTTTTGGCTACTCCTGGATTGGTTTGTCCCCAGGCTGTTCCTGGTGCCTCTCAGTGAGCCTATACTGAATGGACACCTTCTGCCCTGAGGAACTTACAGGCTGGAAAAAAAACCCTTGAAAGGGGTGGGAAGGAGGTGGGAGGCCACCTGGGGTTCCAGGCCCTCTTTTTCCTTCTTAGGGGACCCTTTGGGGCCCTCTGGCCACTCCTGGCTCTGCTTCCTGTGGGAAGAAAGGCTTTCTTTGCAAATGCTGCACTGGATGGGCTGCCGCCTGTTAAAAAAAACCTCCTCTGGCCAGTGGGAGGAGCCAAAGCTGACAAGAGAGGCAGAAAAGAACGGAGCAAAGCGGGCTCTTATTGTCCGCCAGCCTCCCTCCAATGGGAATCCAGCATGCTGACTTCAAAGGTCAGATGACGTCAGAGTGGAAGGCTGAGGCTCCGCAGCCTGTGGGCAGCACAAAGGCGAACCCCAAGACTCACAAAAAAGTTAGAGATGACCATTCTTCCCCTTGCTGGAGAGACTCCTTTGCTCCCTTTTCTATTCATTTCTATTTTAACAAGTGGTAGACAAGGGTCCCTGGACCCCCTCTTCTCTAAACAAGGCAGACCTTTTGCATGCTACTTTCACCAAGTATCTAGACCAGTGGTTCTTAACCTGGGGTCCGGGGACCCCCAGGGGCCCTCAAAGTCCTCACAGGGGGTCCACGAAGGCTTGAAGCCTATTTGGCCCACCTCCTCCCTGAAGTGGAGTGGTCATGTGACAAAAGCCAAGGCAAAGGCTGGGTGGCTGGCTTACCCTGTGCATTGCCATTCAATCCACTCCAGCCCCAAACTTGCAGGAAAAAGCAGGAGAAAAGTCTTTCCTCCCACTCCAGTGCCTCTTAGGGAAGATTTCATGGGTGGTGTAATATTATTGTTGTTGTTTTAAATCTAAAGTCTTGGGGGTCCATGGCAATAAAAGATATTTAAAGGGGCCACTGGTAAAGAAAAGGTTAAGAAGCATTTTTGTAATTGTATTATTATTGTTGTTATTATTGTTGTTAGGGTTTTAAATCTTGAGTTAAATCTTGGGGGTCCATGGCAACAAAAGATATTTAAAGTGTGTCCCTGATAAAGGAAAGGATAAGAGCCACTGGCATAATTGTATTAGCATTAGTATGTGCCCTGCAGGGCTTTCAAGCAGTGGTTGCAGCATGGAGCTTGGAGTGGCAGTGTTCCTTTGACACGGTTCAGCTACATGGTATTATATTAGGAAAAAAATATTGCATTTTTTTACATGTGGGTGGTGATTGGCTGAGGGAGTGAGAGGAGGGAGGGGCCTCATGAGGCTGGGGATGCAGATGCAGACTGAGTGGCAGGAGTGGATTATGAGGTGGAGAGGGAATTTGCATGGGGGTGGTGATTGGCTGAGGGAGTGAGGGGATTGGTTAGGGTGTGTTTCCTAAGCCACCAATCAGCACACTGGGAAAGGAAACATTATATGGTTTATTTTGTAAGAATTGAGTCAGTGAAAATGGACCTCCCAACTAATTAATTGGATTTTTGGGAGCCCTGGTGGCGCAGTGGTTAAATGCCAGTACTGCAAGTCACAACGTTGCAAGTTCGATTCCAGCAGGCTCCAAGGTTCACTCAGCCTTCCATCCTTTCGTAGGTCGGTAAAATGAGTACCCAGCTTGTAGGGGCAATTAATTAACACACATTGGAAACTGCTTAATGCAGTGTAGATGTGTAAATTGCTATTGCTTAAAACAATTTGTAAGCTGCTCTGATAGCCTTGTGGCTGAAGAGCAGGGTATAAATAACTAACTAAAATTAATAAAATAAAATAAATAGTAGACATTATTTACTCTGTTACAGAACTAGACCAACTTTTGATATGGGTTTTTATATTGCCCGGGGCTCCTTGCTGCTGCTGTGACAGGACCCAGGCAGTTAACTTGCGGGGGTGGGAGCACGACAACTGTGCAACTCACCCATAATGCACCACTGGCGTATGTTACGTCGGGTACAGCTAGTATCTTAGAATATTATTTGACAGGAAAAGTTGTGGATATTTTGGAAATTTATTGTTTAGATCATATTTTGGACGTTTGGCTGTTGTTTTTAAAGTGAAATGTAAACATTAGGGTAGTTTGTCCAATTTGTGGCCTTCACATGTTGTTGGACCACCAGTCCCATCAGGCCTAGCCAGTACTGCATATACTCTGAACCATGGAGATTCATTTTACTGATCTTGCTTGATAGCTGTTTGCAGACTTTAGGGTGAGGATAAGAAGCCTTTGACCTTTCAGATGTTTTAGACTTCAGCTTCCATAAGCCTCCAGCCAGGATGGCCAATGGTAAAGGATGATAGGAGTTGTAATTAAAATTCCTATGGAGCATATAATGCCTCCCCCCCCCCATTTAGGGTAAGGCACGTGTTGAACCCACAATATAACAAACTGCAATAAGTTACAGGGTTTCATTCAAGAGACATCATGTGAGCACTGAGGCAGCCACAAGCGCCAAGACTCTCCTCAGACAGGGCCTTGGATGTGCCATCAACACAAACACAGTGACATCAGCCTTCAGGAACCTTTTAAACAGGAAGACCTGCAGAGCTGACCACTGTTCAGAATATCTATGTGTAAGAGCTTGGGGAAATGGGCATAGTGGAAGAAGGCTTTGAATCCAACTGGAGTGCCATGTAATTTAGGCACCCATTTGTGATGGTATCTGTGTGGTGGACAAGGCTGAGGACACAAGAAAGAGAGAAAGGACCCACTTGAATGAAGAAGAATTGGAGTTACAATGACCCAAGTTCAAGCATATAGCAGGTCCCACTGGTGGCCTCTTTCCTGGTTGCAGAGTGACTCCAGCAATGACAGCTGGCTATACAGCCCGGCATCCAGGTATGGACCCTGTGTTCCCTTGCCAGACCAATCTGGGTTTTCCCACTTAACATGGGGGCGGGGGGTTCCTGGGTGTCAATTTAAAACATTTTAGATGGGTTTACCCCAACTTCCTCCCGGCTTTGCCTCGGGCCTCATCAAGGCAGCCTGGAGATGAAACAGGGAAAGGGCCCTGCATCCGTTGGACTCCAAGACAGGGGGAAGCTGGGGTAAATTGCCCATCTAGACAAGCCCAAAGGATCAATGGAAAAGGCTAGAGGGAGCCCTGGTGTCACAGTGGTTAAATGCCAGTACTGCAAGACACAAGGTTATGAGTTCGATCCCAGAGGGCTCCAAGGTTGACTCAGCCTTCCATCCTCCCATAGGTTGGTAAAGTGAGTACCTAGCTTGTTGGGGGCAATTAGCTAAAAAAAGTAATTTAAGCCACTTAGGGAGTGCTTCGGCACTGATAAGCAGTATATAAATATCAATGCTATTGCTAATGCTATTGCTAGAGACAAAAACCATTGTCTCCAACAACCTTCCTTACCCAAAACAGAGCCTTAAAAGGCACAGCTGCTAGGGCTGCACCAGGACCCTGCAATAGCATTTGTTAAACTTCTGCCTTATATGGAGACTCTTATCCTGAGGGTAGGTAGGCACTCCTTCATGCATTCACCAGCCTGGCTTGTATTTTTAATTGTAGATGCTCTTTCTCAGGCTCCCTGGCTTCCTCCTCTGGGGCAGAGCTCACTTGCTTGGATTGAAGCCCCCTCTCACTTTCCTTCCAAGGGTTCAGGATTAGTGAGAATGGCCCATTCTTCAATGCTTCCAGTTCCAGGAGGCTTAGGTTCATCTTCAGAAGACAGAAAAGCTTCATTGGGGACATGACAAACACCCTAGCCACCAGAAATGCATTACTGTATAACAAGAGTGGGGAACTGCCAGATATTTTAGTCTACAGCTCCCACGATCCCTTCCCTTTGATGGTGCTGGATCAGGCTGATCGGAGTTGTAGATGACAACATGTGCTTCCTCACCTTGTAAGTGTGGGTCTGTGTGCATCAAATGATGAAGGAAATGAGACAGGCAAGAAGCTAGAAATCAATTAAACAAATACAAGATTTTCTTAAAATCCTCCACTTCCTAGATATTAAAGACCATACCATTGCTGATGGGATAATAAAACTAGACTCTACCTTTTCAACAATTGCTGATTCATTTCAGAGGAAGGAATTGGCAAAACCACCTGAGTATTCTTTGCCTAAGAAAACCCTATGAAAAATTCATGGAGTCGCCATAAGTTGACAGGTGACTTGAAGGCACATACATACACATTTCTTTCTCTAATGGATTAATGAAGATACATTATAGCTAATATTGTTTGAGAAAAACAGTTATGCCATCTTGTGAAGTACATACTGGCTATTTGACCTCATCTATGCACTCCGCCAGAAGGAGTGTAGTCAGGAGAAGAAAGATAAGGGTAAAACTAAGTGTGGGTGTGTATGTGTCTTCAAGTCATGTATCGACTTATGGCAACCCCATGACTTTCATAGGGTTTTTAAAGGCAAGGAATATTCAGAGGTGGTTTTGCCAGTTCCTTCTTCTGAAATGTAGCTTACAGTACCTGGTGTTCATTGGTGGTCTCCCATTCAAGTAATAACCAGGGCTGACCCTGCTTAGCTTCCAAAATCAGACAGGATTTAATGCTTTTAGGGTATTTAGGCCCTAAAGCTAACTAAAGGGATCTTTCTCAATTATGTAACATGAATGCTTCTCAGAAACAAAACATCAGAAAAGCAAATTGCTGCTCTCATGCCTTTCCACGTGGCTTCATCAAATTAAGAGGGTAGGACTGAATCTGCTAAAAAGCTTCTTCAAACACATTTATTTACACTAAAGTAAATGAGAAATAGCTATCTGTAGAGGAGGCCCTTTCAGTTCACCTATCAAAGCCTTCCATTAGATAGTTGTATATGATTCGGTTAAACACATAATTAGTATAATTGAGACGCCTATACCCAAACCCTCATATTTTAATGGAAGGGTAACAAGAGGTTCTTTAATTGGAATCTCCACCTAACACTGTATCCTGCATTTTATTGTTTCCTGGATTATTCTTTTCCTTAATCTCCTTGATCTCTTTTCCTGATCTCTTCAGTGCCCTGCTCTAAATAAATCACATAAATCACACCTTTGAAATAATAAAATAAACAATTACCAAACCTAGACTAAATGCCTCATTCATTTTTTTGATGTGGTAATAGTTACATTTGCACAATTACTTCTGGGGAGTAAACCCGAATCAGTAATGGGGATATGTATGGAGCCAGCAGGATGTACTTATTTCAGTGCTGGACTAGGGCACTGGGAGAACATGGTTCAAATCCCTGCTCAGCTATGGAAACCTACTGGTGATCTTGGGCAAGTCTCACGCTTTCAGCCTCAGAGGAAAGCAAGGGCCTCTGAACAAGTTCTGCCAAGAAAACGACATAAGTTTGCCATAGGCTCACCATAAGTAAGAAATGACTTAAAGGCCCAAAGCAATAATGATGGGGATGTGTGTTGGTATATACTGTTTCATTGCTCCCAATCGATTCTTTCTGCGAAGGGGAGGGGAAACATTCACCTACCCAAGAACTTTCCAACTGCAGGATGCTTGGCATTACGATCAGACCTGGAGTCTGCTTTTTCTCTGTCGTCTCATAAGCCAGGAGCCATTAGCTTCTGGAACCTAACTTGTTAGGAGAGTGTCAAACCAGGGTCTAGATACAGATCTAACACTAAGCTAACTGTTCCTGGTTTGTTATAGCCAACTCTCCTTGCAGGAGTAGCCAAGCAAAATACAGTATGATTGGGTGGCATGTACCAGTATGCTGATTCACTGCCAAGCCCTTCTGAGAATTGTGGCTCATTGTTTTGTTCAAATGGGCCCACTGTTCCTATGCCACAACATTAACTTATCATTTTTGTGTGGAATATTCTATATGTATGCAGTCTCAGGTAGAATCATAGAATTGTAGAACTGGAAGAGACCACGAGGGCCATCCAGTCCAACCTCCTGCCACGCAGGAAATCACGATCAAAGCATCCCGGACAGATGGCCATCCAGCCTCTGTTTAAAGACCTCCAAGGAAGAGACCCCACCACGCTCCAAGGGAGTGTGTTCCACTGCCGAACAGCTCTTACTGTCAAAAAGTTCCTCCTCATGTTGAGGTGGAATCTCTGTTCCTGGAGCTTGCATCCATTGCTCCGTGTTCCAGTCTCTGGAGCAGCAGAAAACAAGCCTGCTCCATCCTCAACGTGACACCCCTTCAGATACTTAAACAGGGCTATCATATCGTCTCTTAATCGTCTTTTTTCCAGGCTAAACATACCCAGCTCCCTAAGTCTCTCCTCATAAGGCATGGTTTCCAGACCTTTCGCCATTTTAGTTGCCCTTCTCTGGACATGCTCCAATTTGTCAATATCCTTTTTGAATTGTGGTGCCCAGAACTGAGCACAGTATTCTAGGTGAGGTCTGACCAAGGCGGAATAGAGCGGCACTATTACTTCCCTTGATCTAGACACTATACTTCTATTGATGCAGCCCAAAATCGCATTGGCCTTTTTAGCTGCCGCATGACACTGTTGACTCATGTTCAACTTGTGGTCTACTAGGACTCCTAGATCCCTTTCGCACGTAGTCTCATTCAGCCAGGTCTCCCGCATCCTATATCTATTCATTTCGTTTTTCTGCCCTAAGTGCAGTACCTTACATTTCTCCGTATTGAATTTCATTTTGTTAGCTTTGGCCCAGTTCTCCAGTCTATCCAGGTCATTTTGGATTCTGATCCTGTCCTCTAGGGTATTAGCAACTCCTCCTAATTTGGTGTCATCAGCAAATTTTATAAGTATGCCCCTAATTCCCTCATCCAAGTCATTGATAAAGATGTTGAATAGCACTGGGCCCAGGACAGAACCCTGTGACACCCCACTAGTCACATCTTTCCAAGATGAAGAGGAGCCACTGCTGAGCACCCTTTGGGTTCGGCCGGTCAACCAATTACAAATCCATTGAACAGTTAACTTGTCTAGCCCACATTTTACAAGCTTGTTTGCAAGAATGTCATGGGGAACCTTGTCAAAGACCTTACTGAAATCAAGGTATGCGATGTCCACAGCGTTCCCTTCATCTACCAAGCTGGTAATTTTATCAAAAAAAGAGATCAGATTAGTCTGGCATGACTTGTTTCTCTGAAACCCATGTTGACTTTTTGTGATTATGGCATTGCCTTCTAAATGTTCACAGACTCTCTGTTTAATGATCTGCTCTAGAATCTTCCCTGGTATTGATGTCAGACTAACTGGACGATAATTGTTGGGATCCTCTTTTTTTCCCTTTTTGAAGATGGGGACAACATTTGCCCTCCTCCAGTCTGCTGGGACTTCTCCTGTTCTCCAGGAGTTCTCAAAGATTATTGTCAATGGCTCTGAGATTACATTTGCCAGCTCTTTTAATACTCTTGGATGTAGTTCATCTGGTCCTGGAGATTTAAATTCATTTAGATTAAGAAGGTATTCCTGTACTACCTCTTTGCTTATTCTGTGCTGGATTTCCCCCTATTGCGTCCTCTGTTCCATTATCCTCAGGTTGGTCCCCCATTTACTGTTCTGAAAACACTGAGGCAAAGAAGGTGTTGAGTAATTCTGCCTTTTCTCTGTCCCCTGTTAGCATTTTGCCATCTTCTCCACGTAGTGGCCCTACCATTTCCTTCTTCTTCCTTTTGCTGTGGACATACCCCCAAAAACCATTTTTATTGTTCTTAACCTCTCTAGTGAGTTGTTTACATTGGCTATTTTCCTCTCCCTTCCTGGACCATGCCCTTCAACTGGCAGAAGAGACGAGATGACAACCTGTGCATCCATTTCTTTCAGCTTCCTCCCCAGAGCCTCATAATCTTTTCTGATCTTCGAAAAGCTATGCCTTGCAGTATCATTGGTTCCCACATGGACCAAAAGGAAGGGGTAATGATCCGTAGGCTTGACGAGTCTTGTCAGGAAGTGTCTTATCGAGTCTTGACGAGTCTTGTCAACATACCAACATTTGGTATGTTGAGTGAAAAAACTTGAAAATTAATAAGCTACTTGGCCTAGTAGAGGTCACTTATAATCACACAGGGCGTATTCTTAATTCAACTTAAGTAAAATTGTCAAAATAACCTTACGATTGTAGCATCTCTTGCCAAAATCTTCTCTAAGGCCACCTGTGTTACAAGGCTGTTGTTTTCACATTATGCTTTAGAGAGGAATTCCATGTTGTTCATATTACAAAGCTGCTGCTTAAAAAGGCATCCCAGTACTGAAGTCCACTTCTACTTCTTGCTATGATCCCACCCATTGTGTGTTTTCCTGCGTGAGAACTGATATTTTGGTATCATAACCTGGGGGGAATGAGCCTATAGGTTCTAAAGGAGAGTAGGAAATCTCATCATGGATTTCAAAAGCATCTCTCAGTTGTGTGTAACATGCTGCCCAGCTCTTACTTTCAGCATCTTCGTGACTTACGCAAAGGAAATAATGTATTTTGGAACAGCCCCTTTTAAAACCATTTAAAAAGCTCTTGTTGCTATACCCGGTTTGAAATCGCAATGTAAAAAGCAGAAGGTGTGCTAAGAGACAAAGGTGGAGAAAGAGGCAGGTGTTAATTTCAGATTTTAAAAAAAGCAAAGCTTTCATGACTTCTGCTGGGATCAATTATTCGTATATTTCTCCTGGCCTTTATAGTAGCAGCAGTTAATCAAGTGTACAAATTACTAATGTCCAGTCTTGGGAGAAATGAGCTGTGGAAAAAAGTGAAAGCAAACATGGCCCAACTGTTCATACAATGGTTACATAAGATATGTATTGAGCGTTACACACTTTTACTCACAATTTACTGCAGATCAGCATGTCCTCTAATTCTCTTCCCTCCAATTAAAATGATAAACAAACAAACAAAAAAAGCCTGTTTCCCCAACCAGAAGGTTTTTGCAAAGAGTCACATGCTTCAGAACTGACAATATAAAAGCAAAAATGAACCGTCACACACCACCCTTGCGGTCTTAAACAGTCCCCATTCCCTGGTTTTACTTCTTCCACTTAATCTAAAGAGCAAAAAGAACGTTACTTCATTTGAGGGACTCAGGTCTCGGTACAGGTCTTAACCTGTGAAAATGGATCTCCTCCATAGCAATGGAGTGCTCGTAATTCAGCATTTGCAGAAGGATTACAGGTCTTATCAGAGTTTTCTAAATTTTATGTCACATGTTGGAGATCCTCGGAATATTTTTTCAATTTATTTCCCTCTCTGGTTCCAGCTTAACCGAGTGGTTGGGACAAAAATGATCTGGGTGGCAGTGATTGGCGATTGGTTCAATCTGATATTTAAATGGTAAGGCTACTTTTGGTGTTTCTTTTGAACTTCCACAAAAGAATTGCAGAATTCGTGCCTATTGTAGAAAAGAAGTCTTCCAGTAACTGTTGGTCATTTATTTACATTACTTAATACCTAGATTTTGAAGGGTTGAGCTTTCCCCCCTTGTAACTGAAAAACATGGAAAATGGTTAAGAATCTAGCTTTAGCTGACTGATTGTTCTGAATTAGTGAACAAGCAATTATGCTTGAGGTAAGAGAAATTGTTATGCTACTAAATAATGTCTTGTGTTTGTGTGCTCACTGAAGAAACTGCTTTCTTTTCTGGCAGGATTTTATTTGGTCAGCGCCCATATTGGTGGGTTCAAGAAACCATGATCTATCCTAACCAAACAGGCCCATGTCTTGAGCAGTTCCCCATAACATGTGAAACAGGGCCAGGTAAGCAATAAATACTGGGCTGAAGTATTTAGTCCACAGATTTTGCATTTGGGGCTGGTGAAATGAAAATATCCCTTCTGAATATTGAGTTAAATGTTGAGAGGGATGTAAAACCAAGTAAATTAGAATGCAGATGGACTTAATCTTCAAAAATGGGGCAGCAGTTTAATTATTTTATTTTATTTTTTAACCAGAAAGAAAGCTTTGCCAACACTTCCGTCAATAGCTTGAGTGCCTTCAGCAGCCTGGAAGCCTTAGCATTGTAAGTAGGGACTGGATATTCTGTATGAATGACACATACATTCATTGGGTACAACCATCCTTTCCATCCAGAACCTCCTCACAATGTAGTCTTATCCCCCCCCCTTTATTCCCTTCTGATTATGAAGGGAACTCCTTTAGGCTGCTGAAGGGAAGCAAGCTACTGCTTGAACTGAGGCAAAGCCCCCCCCCCTTCATTTGTGAAAGAAAGAAAGAAAGAAAGAAAGAAAGAAAGAAAGAAAGAAAGAAAGAAAGAGCAAACCAACGACATCAAGAAACTTTGACCAAAGTGGCTTTAAAAATAAACTCACCCCCTACTTGAAAATTGTTAGATTTCACCTAACTCCCATAGAAGTTACTGATAATTGTCCCCGTCACTTTAATGGGGAACAAAGGTTCCAAAAAATGTTTGGCATGGGCATGTTTGTTCCCTCTGATAAGTCACATTAGTAGGTTTACCAGTGTGGAGAGAAGCTCTCATATTATGAAGGGTGTAGTGACATTCTATGTATGTTAGTAAAGAAATAAAGACTTAAGCACTGACAGTGCATAAAATGTTCCTGAAAAACTGGGGCATCAGGGTTCACCAATAGGGTGACACCATTGACCTTGTAGCTTTCATCATACAATACAAGGATGGGAATCATGCACCCTTCCAGATGTTGGCTGACTGCAGCTCCCAGCCCATAATTGGCTTTGCTGGCTAGGGCTGCTGGGAGTTGCAGTCCAGCAACACCTGAAGGGATGCTTGATTCCTACCCTTACGTAAAGTAACAGGGTAGAGAGCATTCTTCCAAAAATGCTCTGTTGCTGCTCAGAAGTGATATGGCTTATGTAAGAAAGAATAAATACAGAAATGAATGGATGGAAGTGCATTCTTCACATTTGTCATCAGTGTAAGTAATGTTTAGATCAGATAGTTTTAGATGAAATGATCTCTGGGTAGCAACTATATGTGTCATAGTTCCCCCCACACACACACCTACAACTGGGTTTTATGTGTGGAAGCTAATTAAAGAGCTGAGGACCAACAACATAAGTGGGGTTGTAGCAATATTCCTGAAAGGTAAAGTCCTAAGTTGACTCTCCACAATAGCTGCTTGAAGAGGCCTTTAGATGCTGTTGCCAGTCACCTGCTTCCGTATGGCATAGCTTCCAGCCTATCATGTTACTTTATGCTACCAGTGGGCTGCACTAGATGTAGGCTGGCAGTGACATGATGAAAGCTCTCTGTGAGCAGCTTGCTCCAGGCAAACAACTTATCATGCACAAGTAGATGACAGATACCATCACAGGGTACTGAGAATAGCTGGAAGGCACACAATGCTGTTCCAACAACGAGGCAAAACAGATTTCAACCTGTAAATCATCTGGTTGGTAAACTCCCCTCACCCACCTGGAAGCATGTGTAAGCCATTCTGAGCAACTGAGATAAAAAATGGGGTGTGGGATGAGTGTAATACAGCCAACATTAATGAGGGACATCTTTGTGTATCGCATTCCTAGCACTCCCTCTCTAACTTTGTCTAGAGATGAAAATACTAGGTTTGCTTTCATAGTTATTGACCTGTTACCTTGTGGGTTGGGTTCTCCCAAGTTAAGTCTCATTGGCAAGCTTTCCTGATAATATGGGAGACATCTCTTCCACTTGAGTTATGTGAGCACGCTGCCTAAAATCTAGGAATGCTGTTGACCATTGATTCCTATGTGCACCTCTGCAGCACACGATGCTTCTACTGATCCCTGCTTGCTGATTCCCACCATAATGTCAGTATCAGTAACCTCAGATGCTAGATGGGGACAGATCTGCTGTATGATAAAGCAGGAGTGGGAATCATATCTCAGATGTTGTTGTTCTACAAGTCTCAGCAGCCTGAACTAGCATAGCTAACGGTGAGGAATGCTGTGAGTTCAGCAAGATTTGGAGGACCACACAATTCCCACCCCATGAGAAGGACAAGGGCATACATTTAATTTCTAGACTCAACCAGAGTAAACTTATAGAATCAATCACTGAATGATAAGGAAACATCTTTGTAAATCTCGTTGAGTTAATGGGTATACTCTTCTTGGGACAAATAGTTGGATTTAGGCTATGGCTTTAGTTTAGATGATGTTCTGATAACTTTGCAACCATCTTGTTTTCTTATTTCCATAGGAAGCCCCTCTGGTCATGCCATGGGATCTTCATGTGTTTGGTATGTAATGGTGTCTGCAGCCCTTAGCTATACAGTGAGACAGAAAGATAAGTCAGCCATCAACCTCCACAGGTCAGTCTCTTTCCAAAATTCATAGTCCCTGCTTTAGTGACGTTATTCATTTGCCATTTCACAGGCTCTGATAAAGTACAAACAAGATGCTATTGTTGTTATTGTGTGCCGTGGTCAAACAGCAAAGTATGTGGAAGATTTCTGGTGTTCACTTGCTTTACATGTTGCTTATATATAAAGATTTGATGCCTTCTCAAGTCTAAGAAGTATAGAGATAATGGGTGGGAAGAATGATACAGAAAAGAGCAGAAATGAGTGAAACTGAGAGATGGAGATGCAGAGGGTAGAATGGGAAAAGGGAAAACCTGGGGTGAGAGACAGTGGTAGCTGTTGGCTCCCTTGTTAGAGGGGCAGTGAATCCAGGTTTTAATCCAGGCTTCAAAGGTGGTTTTCAAGGTGCTGAACCCTATTCTTAAATAGGCTCAGCACCTAGGCTAGTTCCTTTAAACCCAGACAAAACCTAGAGTGGATTCTCTGCCCCACTGACATGAGAGTCAACAGCTGCCAGAGATGTAGCTGCAGAGAGAACTGCAATAGTACAGAGATGAACTCAACACTTGGGGAAGTTTCTTTCTTTCTTTCTTTCTTTCTTTCTTTCTTTCTTTCTTTCTTTCTTTCTTTCTTTCTTTTTGGGCTATAACTTGCAGAACACCACCACCACCACCTGCCCCAGCCAGCATAGAAAATAGATCTGGAAAACTGAGCAGGGAGCTTTATAATCCATTGCATTTAGGACACTTTTTTAAAACGACCCTACTTTTTCTTTTGCAGACTTACCTGGTCTTTCCTGTGGAGTGTGTTCTGGATTATACAGATCAGTGTGTGCATATCAAGAGTGTTTATAGCGACACATTTCCCACATCAAGTTATCCTTGGAGTAATTGCTGGTAATAGGATTAGCTTTCTTTTTCTTGATTCAAGTATAGATTTTGAAAACATTGGAAAATGTTTGTGATATAATAGGTGGGATTTAAAGTGGGAAAGTTGTATGATAGTATCTAATTTGGCATTTATTTTGACAATTGATCTACAGTCAGACCCCTATATCCACAGGACACAAAATAGGGACACATACCATAGAATTGCACTGGAAAACACCTAGAGAGGTTCCTCTCTAGACATTTTTTAGGTCCTGCAACACAATTCTATGGTATGCTTTTACCGGAAGTCCATTATTTCAATACGGCTTGTTGTTATCTGTGGTTTCCAGTCTCGGCAGTAAGTCTGGGAACTGAACGCCCGCAGATAGGAGGGTCCATCTGTATATTGTGAAGCTAGTTTTCAAAATCTGAGGCATATTCTAATCTATGACTTTATTTTATAGTGTGCTGTGGATAGTAGCTCTTTTATTATGGCATCTTCGTGAACATTCTGAAGTTGTGAAGTTCCCTGCAATAGAATGCTTATGAACAATCTATTTTAAGTGAGAGTAGTGAGACTTTAACCTTCATGCACATAGATAGGAGGAGCTGTGGAGAAAGCCTGCTAGAAAGTTATATAGAAAGATGCTCCAGGAAGAAAAGAATCAAACAGAGTTTGGAAGCTTACTTTTTGGACTGCAGCTCCCACAAAACACCACCCAGCATGGCCAATTGTAACATTAAATTAAAAACGTAATCGTTCAAAACTCTATAATCAAAGGGGCAGTGAGGCAGAACTAGGTAGCCATGACAGTTTAAAGGGCTATCAAAGTGCTATAATTGTATAGTATGGATATACCCTATATCTATCAGATGTAGAGTTGTCTGGTTGGATATGGGTCAGGTCGCTTATTAACTGTAAGCTTGAACAGACTGAGAAACAGAATGGGGTACCATGAAACTCTGTGAAGCCAGGCAAGGTGCTTGTGTTTCCTTACCTTTCAGCCCCAATTTTTTCCCCTGCAGCCATTCCCTCCCAACATGGCTCTTGCCTCTCCAGTGGAGAATGGAAGCAAAGTGTACAGAAGTGCAAGCAACAAGCTTAGCACCTCTGCTCCCTTCCCCCAACTCTCCACTGGAAAGAGCCATGTTGAGAGGGAATGGCTGTGGCTGAAAGGTCAAGGCTGAAAGGTTAGGGAACACAGGTACCTTTGCTTGGCTTCAGAGAGTGTCATGATACCTTGTCCTGCTTCTCAATCTGTTTGGGCTTAAAATTATAAGAGTACCGTCCCATATCCAACTTGGCAACCCTAGTCAGATGGGCTCAGAAGGGAAAATTCTGCCTCATGTGTCTTTTCACAAGTCAGCAATACTGGGATCTCACTACACCTTATGGGGAGGCGATGAGAAAGTGGGGTGGATTAGGTAAAGGATGAATTTTACATACTGCTTTGAACTTCTTTGGCTGAAGGGTTGTAGTTAGAATTGTAAGCAGACAGTTTTGTGACAGGAGTTAATGTCTCATAGGTTTCCTGCAGGGTACTGGAGAGCCCCAAGATTCTGTTCAGCCGTGTATTTCTGTGCACACTTTCTTTTTAAGATCACTTCCTTTGTTAATGAGCAACCTAAGTTGCTCCTTGGCTTATGTTTTTTGTACATAGCAATGTATGAATATAGATCCATTCAAATTTCCATCCTTCTTTCTTGTCCTACATCCCTCCTACACACCACATGCTTGCTTCAAAGATGTCTCCCAATCCTTAAACAGTGTTGGGAGCATGTTTTATTTTTGAAGGGCAATGGGAATTTGCTCCACTAGTGGCATTCATTCCACTGGTGGAAAGCCACCCTGGCATACAACTAGGGATGAGGGAATTTGTTGGTTTTGTTTCTCCTGCATTCAAATTTTAAAAAATTTCACATTCTTCTGCCTGGATATACAAACACAGGTAAATGCTTAAAAAATGTTCATCCATCTGCACTGGCCTAATATAATTGGCATTGAGAGGACCATGTTATACCTATCTGCATATAGGTGTTAAAAATGAGGAACCTTAATATGGCTGAATACACAGGGATCTCTATATCAGATTTTAAAGAGTTAAACAATCAAAGCCTTGGCTTCTGTTAATTTCTGTTTCACCTATATTCATATTATCTTACTTTCAACATTCTTTCCATTTTTGAATTCTAGGAAATTCTGATAAACAATGAAGTGAAATAATTCCCTATCCCTATATTTATCTACAGTAGGATCCCCGTACCCACTGATTCAATTATCCACAGGATACAAAACAGCACAGCTACTATAGAGTCTTCCTAGAATATGTGTCCTCTCTAGCCATTTTCTAGGTCTTCCAAGGCAACTCTATGGTATTTTAAACCAGAAGTCCCATATTTTCAATGGTGTTTGCTATTATCCACAGTTTTCGGTATCCACCCCCTCGAACCAATCATATGGGGGGTCCTACTGTATACAAATCCAAAAGTCAGAAACAGTCAGGACTGTGCTCAAGTAAAAGAAACCATTCTGTGTGACCTTTTGATTCTGTCATATTAATCATTAGTTAAGCAGGAATACACTTATAGTCACACCAACTATTTTTGCAGTTTTAAAATTATATCTAGCAACTGATATGGCTTGTGTTAATGAATCTCTACTAATGTCTAATTTCTGATTCACAGGTATGCTTGTTGCAGAAGCATTTGAATATGCTCCAGCTATTCAGACAGCAAGTTTAAAAACATACATCAAGACAAATGTGTTTCTCTTTGTTTCTGCTCTTGGCTTTTATCTGATTCTCAAGCTTATTGACATTGACCTTCTGTGGTCTGTACCGAAGGCAAAGAAATGGTGTGCCAACCCAGAGTGGATCAATATTGACACAACTCCTTTTGCTGGACTGGTGAGGAACTTAGGTGCCCTCTTTGGGCTTGGTCTCAGCATTAATTCTGATATGTTTATCATAAGCTGTAAAGGGAAACATGGCTATAAGACCAGCTTCAGGATACTATGTATAGCCACTTCTTTAGCTACCCTGCAGCTCTATGATTTTATCAAAATACCCACCCACACTGAGTATTTGTTTTATATCCTTTCTTTCTGCAAAAGTGCAGCCATACCACTTACTGTGGTGGCTTTGGTTCCATACTGCATACACTTGCTAATGAAGCCAACAGAAAAGAAGCTTCCATAGATGTTACGTTGCATACGGAAGATCCTGGAGCATCTAAAATACCATGAATGTTCCATTTCTGAACAGTTATTTTGTTTTTTTTCTGTTCTGAACAATGGTGGGCACACTTCTACATAGAAGACCAGAAGGATACGTAGAAGACCAAAAGGATACAGACCAGGGTCTGAATCCCCACTCAGACATGGGAACCCACTGGGTGACCTTGAGCAAGTATCATTCTCTCAGCCTCAAAGGAGTTCTTGTTGTAATTTTTTTTTTAAAAAGGCTAGGCCTTTAATTCCACAAATCCTGCAAAACTAAAATGAAATGACACAGTTGTCTGACTTCCACTAGTTTTGGAAGTTTTTGTGTATATCATTGAACTTACTGGGGTTCCCATCTGCAACATGAAAGGTGCTCCTTTCCAACCCAAGAGAAGTATTGGTTTATTCACTACTGCATTTTAAGTATGTGTACAGATTTGTTTGTGTATAGACAGACAGACAGACAGATATAGATGTATGTACAATTACTAACAGATGAAACATGCATTCTGCAAGCATAGATCCCTGTTTCCCCCTACTATATAGCTGGGTTCTCCCTTTCATACAAACTTTAGGCAAAACATGTGGTTTGCGTTGTACTGACCTCTGTTCTGAAGTAAACTTTGTAACTGATTTCTGTTGATTAGATGCAAGAATGTCACATTTTCAGACTTTTCTAGTAATCAGTGTATTGTGAACTATGTACCAAATTTCAGACTTCCAGGTATCCTAGAAGTAACATAAGCTTTAAGGAGTACACTTCTCTCACACTCCCATTTCTAAGGCAAGGATGAGAGGCTTATTGCACAAGGGAAGGAAATGGCAATGCACCCTGATAATAGTGCCATCCACCTTGCCTTATCGCACAACGTCCGCATGTTTCAGCTGTTCTCCCATTCCAGTCCTGTGGGAGACAGTGGTAAACATGGGTCTTTTTGCTAACTGGAAAAAACCTAAACTTCTGTATTGCTTTGTATGATATGTTTTAATTGAATAATCAAATGTGTATACATTTCTACATATATAAAACATTAGTTCTGAAGGAACACACTTTATTTTTATTTTATTTTTTTAGAAATTTACACATGCATTTTAGCAGGCATTATTTTTGAAGAAGCATTCTGTCCTTTGTGTAGAAGAATGTCTCTTCTAGGATGGTATCAGCCTCTTGTAGTGTTCATAAGTATTTGTATAAAAATAAAATAGCCATTTTTAAAAAAATAAAGTGTACTGGTTATTATCAGGTCATATTTTAAATTGATCAAATGTAATCAAAGTTGGGTGAGATACTGAAGGTTTTACCCACATTCTCCTGCTGAACCAGTGTGGTGTAGTAGTTTGAGCATTGGAATACGAATTTAGAGACCAGGGTCTGAATCCCCACTCAGCTGTGGAAACCCACTAGGTGACGTTGGGCAAATATTACTCTCTCAGCCTCAGAGGAAGGCAAAGGCAAACCCCATCTGAACAAATCTAGCCAAGAATATGCTGTGATAGGTTTGCTTTAGGGTTACCATAAGTTGGAAACAACTCGAAGGCACACAACAACCTGTGACAGGGAACCCCTTCCAGTCTATTCCTTTATTATTTGACTCCGGGTTCCTGTTACATACCTCAACCCCTTCACCTCAATTACTTCTTGTGTTTACTATCTTACGGTTCCAAGATGACTCCAAACATGAATGCA
Organism: Gambelia wislizenii; assembly: GCA_030847615.1. Taxonomy (NCBI): domain Eukaryota; kingdom Metazoa; phylum Chordata; class Lepidosauria; order Squamata; family Crotaphytidae; genus Gambelia; species Gambelia wislizenii. Next base: position 284,025,006 of record JAUMIR010000001.1, on the reverse strand, counting down.
CCTATGTATTTTCAGGATTCTTGACGATGGATGCCTGAGACTCAGGCAGTTCCTTGACTGAAACAATTTAGGCAGAAAGTAACAACAAAGAACACTGTCATTTTTAAAAGACTTCTTCCTAACAACAAGCACCAAGTTGCTTCACTACTTTTCGTTAGTATTACACTTGGCAAGCATGATCAGGCCTGGTTAGTACTTGGATGGGAGACTGTCAGTGAACACCAAGTGCTGTAGGCTATATTTCAGCGGAAGGAACTGGCAAAACCGCCTCTGAGTATTCCTTGACTAAGAAAACCCTATGAAATCCATGGGGTCGCCATAAGTTGACAGGCGACTTGAAGGGACACCCCCCCCACCAATGTCTAATGTTCCTTGTACTCTGAACTCTCCCTCTCCTCCCTTCCTCCTTTCAGACACTCTTCACTTCCAGCTCCCACTTCAAAGTCTAACCCCAACTAATGGTGTTAAATTGTCAACTTGAACTTTTAATTTCTCCAGCCCACCCTCTCCCCACCATTCTGAGGGTTGTGAAAGGTTAATCTACGGAGTGTGCAGATCCTCAAGTTCTGCTGTCCACCTCAACACCCAGCGCTGCTATCTGGGCCCCATTCACACTAAAGAATTATAGCACTATCATTCCACATTAACTCCCATGAGGGACTGTCAGTTTAGGGAGGGACACAGAATTCTCAGCGAAAGTGCTCCAGTGCTGCACTCGACCACCAGTCCTAGGATGCCATAGGATGGAACCATGGCAGTTAAAGTGGAATAACAGGACTGTAATCAGGTAGTATGACTGAGCCCCAAGGTGTTTTTGTGTGTGTGGTTCATGTGTGCATAATTTTTGCAAACATTTCTGATATTGTCTTGTTAAGTGAACAACAGCCAATGCTTAACAAGTGTTGAAGATTCTAGAATGTCAGCATTTATCACACCAGCCTATTTCTCACTACAATAGTGTTAGTGAAGCAAATAGGAACATACTTGTTTGAAATCATTCATTATCACATTGCCTCTTGAATTGTGTGAGTACGCTGCAATTATGGTGCTTTGCCAATCATCTGTCCTTCTGCACCAGCTCTGTAACCCTGCCTTCAGCACATGCATGCCTTTCTTTTAAAAAAATATCTCTTGCAATTGCACATTTATGCGGAAACAATTTTTAAAAATTATTATATCCCTGTAATTGTGCAATCACAGCAAAAAGAAAAAAAAAAGACAGGTATGGAGAAAAAACAATCTTGGTCAGCTTGGGAATAGCCAGGGGGAGACAAGAGAGAGGAGGACGATCACACACCCCTCATGCCACTGACTTCTGTCATACTGCTACTGCCATGGCCGGGACTTATCACACAAAGGGGAATACTGGCATGGCAGTGGTATTGAGAGCCATTGATGGGATTTCCCCATCAATGAAGAAACACCTGGAATGCAAAGCAGCAACGGGATAGAGACAAGGTCATGCAATAAGTACTCACCAAATTCGCTAATACCTTGGTGTAATTCCAGAATAAAGTCTTATGTGATAATCCTAGTCATGTGGTGAACTTAACTTGCAAGACATGATGAGATCCAACAGAGAGTCAGGAATTTGGGGAATGTTGTTTACCTCGTGCTCATTGTCATCTGAATCATCCTTTCCCTTTTAGCAGTGCTCTCTGAAAACTGCTAATAGCTACACAAGGGAATTCTAGTTTTTAATTTAATTTAATTAAAATTTTAGCAGCATGGATGTTTCCAAATAAAATCATACATAATTAACCAATTCTGTTTACCCCCAAGTCTTATCTAAAATTTAAAGTTGTAAAATGCCCTTTATTTCTTGCTGTTGAATATCAGATTTCTATCATGAATAACCCTTGTTTAGGACTCATGTTGTTATTCTGTGCCTTCACGTTGTTTCTGACTTATGACAACCCTAAGGCAATCCTGTCACAGCTTTTTCTTTGCAAGCTTTGTTCAAAGGAAGCTTGTCTTTGCCTTCCTCTGAGGCTGAGAGAGTGTGACTTGCCCAAGGTCACCCAGTGGTTTCCATGGTTAAGCTGGGGTTTGAACCCTGGTCTCTAGAGTTGTAGTCTAATGCTTGAACCACTACATCACACTGGATCTCATACCCATCAGTTTAATGCACTACACAGACAAGCCACAACTGTGACCAATACTCAGCTGAAACCAGATTAATGGACTAGCCCTGAATTGCCTGAATGACAAGGTGGAAAGCCAGGCCATGTGTACCTCAAGTTCTCCCTCAAGATGGCTGTAAATTCTATAGAGCTGGAAGAGATCTTGGAGGCCATCTAGTCCAACTCCCTGCTCATTGCAGGCTCTGTAATGCAGGATTCAACAACATTATTCCTGACAGATGGTTCTTGAGTTGAAATACCTCCATCAAAGGACAACTCACCACTGTCCATGGCACTCTTTTTCACTGCTGAACAGCTCTCTGTAAGTCAAGAGAATTTCTGCTGATGCTTAGTTGAAGTCTGCTTCCTGAAATTTCCACCTATAGGTTCATCCTGTCCTCTGGAACAATAGCAAACAAACCTGATGATGGCCTTTCAGAGATTTGATAAATGCTGTCATATTCCACCTTATTTATCTCCTCTCCAGGCTAAACATACCATTTCAGTAATTTCTGTTTTACAGATGGTTTCCAGAATCCTCAAGAGTGGAGCTTATTGGGATGTGCTCTAATTTCTCAAAATACGTCTTAAAATGTGGCACACAGAATTAGATGCATTACCCCAAATATTCCTTGACTGAAATGTAGAACAGAATAGAACTGCTACTATGATTCTATGATTCTCTTGACTTTCTGTTAATGCAACTGAAGATTGTAACACCCAGCTGTTAGAGCTCAAGGAGGTGGCAGGGCAGCTGTTTTTTCTGCCTCCTCCATGTCCTTAGCAATGTTTCTCAAAGGTAGACAAGGATCAGGACATACCTCATGTCCCAGTGAACTGTCTCTTTCATAGAAACAAATATTTATTACATTTATATCCCTCCTTTCCCCCTAGACGTTGGGGGTACATGATCACATTTTTTCTACACAACAAACCTGTGGGGTAGGTTAGTCTCAGAGAGTGTAGAGGAGATTACAATAAGGAGGAGCTTACAATATAGAGGAGATTACAATGTTTCCTCTATACTTATGAATATTTAGATCTGAGTATTTCCATAATTACAATGCTCAAATTCAGTAACACTGGGACACATAGTTAGATGCTTCACCCTGGGTCCAGAATCGTGTTGCTCTGATGTTGCCTGCTTCATTGAACTTGCATGTTTAGAAACTAATAATCTAGCCATAATGTATTTTCATGGAGCTGACACTCAGCTGATTTTTCAAAATGGTCCTCAGTGGTCTCCTGGCAATATCATCATAGTTTCTTAATGATAGTGTCATTCTTCATAAAACTTGTGGTGGTATGACTGTCAGTTCAATCCTAACCAGAGCCATCAGGGCTGCACTTCTTTAATAAAATGTTTTCACCTTCATAGGTATATTATTTTATAACAGCACAGTTCTCGTTTTCTAAAATGAGATTGTTGGCATGCTTATACTGGTCTTTGTACATCCCCAAAGAAAAGTATGTCAGCCATACTTGTGAGTGTGAAGGCTCAACTAATTGGTGCGCCAGTTGTGACAAGTTTGTAGTATGCCCCTTCCTGGGCCATCAGTTCTTCATGTGTGCCCTTTTCAATGATGACTCCTTGTGACATCACAGCTATAATATCTGAATTCTGAATAGTAGACAACCGGTGGGCTATGACGATGCAGGTTCGGCCTTCTCGAGCTTTATCCAGAGCAGCTTGCACAGTCTAAAGGCAAGGAAGATGAAAATTAATCTACAGACATGAAGGACTGTGAGTTGCTACAGAGTGACATTTTTGAGATAGTGACTGTCAACTAGTGATGTAAAATCCTGCATTATTCTTCCTGTGCCTGCAGTGGGTGGGAAATGTTTATTTTTCTTCTCCCTCTCTTTGGAAAGTGAGATATTTTCTGCTGGGTTGCCCCTCACAGAAAAGCCGAACCATACCTGACAAATTCTCAAAGAATGAGGGCTATAAAATAATCAGCCCTCCCTAACTCTTCTTGCAATTAGTATTGTGAAAACTCTATCTGTAGTGTCTAACAAGGAAGTTTGGCCCGTGCCCCCACCCCCCCACAGCCAAGTAGAGTAATTCAAATTGCCTTGACTGAGACACACAATTAAATTGGGAATATCAAGTTATCTAGGTGATTCTACTGTAGCTGTGTTATGCTTATAATATGGACATAGGCAAGGTTAACAGCTGTCTCCAGAATCACTTACTGAGCATGTGTGAAGAGCAAAACAGAAAGAAAAGTTAAAAGCAGATTAGCCTGTGTGGCAATTTTTACATAACCTATGTAACCCTTCACCATCTCTTTTGGTGGTGACTGGAGAGGGCCACAAAACATTCAGCTGTCTTTCCCTTCTACAGGGTCTAAGAAGCAGGGATGGCCTGTGTTTATGTTTAATTCAAATTGCCTGGGCTGAGACTCACATACTTTAAAATGAATGGCTGAGGCACTGTTACTTGTATTACTTAAGCATTAAAAACATCCTGAACATTGAATTTCCCACTGAAGTACCTGGCCGAATATATATTTTGCAGAAGAAGCATTTACAAATTGTAACACCTAGGCAAGCAGCTGGCAAATTTCTCGGCCCATAAAGAGAAATGTAAATGCATCGAGCAATCAAACATCCCGTATGTTTAGCGAACCGCTCCAAATAATCATCACATTCCTACTGTCAACTGCATTTCAATACATGTGCCATGATTAACATAAAAACTATTATGAATGCAGCAAAACTGTGTGTATGTGTGTGTGTGTACATATATGTGCTGAAATGTACTAATGCAATTAGCCTGGTGTTACCAAAGACCTTCATCACACATTCCATGAATGTGATCAAAACAGAAATAGGACCATACCTGCTATCTACACACTCAAGCCTCAAGCGTAGGGTTGATATTTTGCTGCCTGAGACAGAAGAGCAAATGCCCCTTTCCCTAAGTCAAGGTGCACTATACTCAAGGCCAGTCCAGTACCAAATATTTCCGCACCCATGAGAGAAATATTCCATAGGTTTGACTCCCTGGCAGTAAAAACACAACAGTAATCACTGAAATAACATAAAATTTGCTGTCCTTTTGGGACACGAATAATCTGCTGCCTGAGAAGCCTGTCTCACTGTGCCTAATGCTAGAGCAAACCCTTAGCTTCAAATGTACATAGAATCTCATGCAGATGCAACTGTACACACTAGGCTTTGTAGGAACAATCTCAAACTCTGCCACTGTGGTCCTATTCCCCCTTCACACATTGAGTGCATGTGAAGAAGTTATGAGCAGGGATGAAGCATCTCTCTACAATTCCTTCAAGTATTCTCTTGGTGCATACAGAAAAGAGGGGGGGGGAAGAGATATAAAGAAGCAGAGAACCATTAAATGGAAACAAAGACTTCCAAGTCCAGTGATTCACAGGACACTTTTTTTTAAAAAAATCCAATTCATTTGTTACCTCTGTGGTTTTGCTGCTGCAGAACCATTTCTTCAGGACTAGCTCAATTCAGACAAATCACGGTGAAAAAGCCTTGCAGCAGCGATCAAAAAGCGAGATCATGTTTCAATCAGGCCTTTGGGGAACTATTTATTTATTTGTTTATTTATTTATATGCCACCTTTCTCCCAAAATGGGACCCAAGGCGGCTCACAACATATAAAAAACAATTTTAAAAATGACAGTTAAAAAGTTAAAAACAATTAAAATTATTACAATTTAAAATTAAATAATAAAACATATAAAAGTTAAAAGAATAAACCAATAAAAACATATCCCAATAAAAGCCTCTGTGCCTGCAGCTATGAACTAGATTTGCAAAGTTCTATGCAGAAAAGAAAAAAGACTTAGATTTTTGCATTTCCTTGTAAGAGATGTTGAGATGCACTTCTGTTCAAAGTTACTTCAAGGCAATTATTTTCTTTATCACTGTGTGAATCTTCCCTGTTATCTGAAAGCTTCTCTACCTAGTTGGCAAAACAGAAGGTATCAAGATCACCAGCTTTAAATGCATCAAAGCACGGATTAACATCACACTACATTGTTATAGTGCTATGACTCTACTTTAACTGCTCTGGCTGCCTCCTGTGGAATCCTGGGATTTGCAGTTTAGGGAGAGGCATTTAGAACTCTCAGCCAGGGAGCTCTTAGGCTTCACTAAACTACAACCCCCAGAATTCCACAGGAGGCAGCCATAGCAGTTAAAGTAGAATATTAGCACTACAGGTATAACATTGTAGTGTGATAAAGTGCTTAGTGCAAGGAGTGAGTTAAAGGAAATGGGATGTAAAGAAACCATTAACTATGCATCCTGGCAGACTGAAAGCTGATACCTCTGCTCTGCACTAAACCTGCCATCTCCATCTGCAGAGAAAGAAGGCTCGTCTAGATGTGCAATTTTCCTTGGCTTCCCCCATGTTGGAGCCCTAAAGATCAAATGCCGCAAGGCTGTTGCCTCGTTTCCTGATGATGTCCGAGACAAAGGTGTGGGTAAACCTTTTTTAAATTTCAAAATAATCCCTGGAAAAACGCATGTCATGCAGAAAAACCCAGATGGGTCCAATGCAGGAGTGCAGGAGTCAGTACCTGCATGCCAGGCTGTATTGCCTGCTGCTGCAGCCACTCTGAAGCCAGGACGGAGGCACATGATCAAGCACATAATCAAGGGCTCTTGCCTGTGGCCAGCCTTGAGCACGTGCTGAGGGCCTTCTTCCTGGCTTCAGAGACTGTGATGTCCGACAGCAGCAGAGGTGCCCTCCGATACTGGCTGGTGTGTGCATGTGGACTTCTGCCTGTTTCATCACAGTAATGGGGGGATCCAGGCCAACTCCATGGTCAGCGGAGTATTCTGGCCAGTGTATACAAGCCCAGAGTCTCCATCTGGCAGCTGAAGAGACAATGACCAATCTACTTTCTTGTCTTTTGTCCTGTCTCTTAATTTTTTTCTACCACCATGCACTACTTCTGTAATACTTTTGTGGTCCTAATAAAAGGTATTACCTAAGTCTACATTTTCCCCTATTTATGGACCAGACAGCTACTTATATGGGTTGATTCACATGTAAGAATGAACTCAGAGGTACAAAACTCTTCCCTCCTCCCCTACAAAAGCAGTGCTTTAATGCTAACACAGTATTCTTGGGTTAGGTTACTAAAAATGTAATTTTGGTACTGAATTTCTTTACACTGATGGGAACTGACAAGAAAGGTCTGCTTTGCAGAGATCCATCTGTGATGGGCTGATGTTTCTATCATCAGAGGCAGAGCATGCAAGTATGAACCAGAGCTGGGCGGCCTTAAGAAAATGCACTATCCTATTTGCTCCCTGGTTTTCAATCCACAAACAATTTACTTTCAGTCCTATTTACCTGTTCACTTTCGGTATCCAGGGCAGATGTTGCTTCATCCAATAACAAGATCTTGGGATCTCGAACAATGGCACGAGCTATAGCAATACGTTGCTTTTGCCCGCGAGAGAGCAGTGCTCCCTGAGCTCCAACATTAGTTTCATATTTCTGGAAGATATAAAGTGTCTAAATTTTAAGTGACACTGTTTATCATCAGAACAGCAAAAAGCAAAGCAATGATCCTGTTGCTTGTGGGGGAAATGGAGCATGAATCGTTTTATTGCTGTTTTATTGGTGGTATGACCTACTTTTGGGTTTACAAAAGTGGCCCTTTATTCCTTACTTGAGCAGAGAGCTATCAATTGCTTAGGTTAACAGAGAAGAAACTTAGGGTAATTGGAACAGGAAACACTTATTATTCCTTGGACATGAAAGCTGAATATTTATAGTTGAATGCCTAAAATTATGCCATTAAAGCTGAAATCCTTAAAAGGGCTTACTTGTGAGAAAACATCTATAAAGCTGATCTGCAAGTGATATTGGATACTTTAAAAAAATGAATGCATTTAAATAGACAGAAAGAATTAACTTTGATTGGGGATCATAAATAACCTCACACACATACCAGTGTCATCTAGTTCAGTGCCTCTCCAACCTTTGGTATTCATATCATTTGTCACATCATTTTGAAAAGCAATAATCAGGTTCAAATTCCTGTTGAAACTCAAGTGACCAGGCCCACACAATTCAGTCTTCAATCAGGTAGAACACAAGCGAAAGCCCATGTACCTGAGGACAGGGATCTGCAGCCAAGGGCACTTGGACCAAAACTGCCTCCCCAAAAGCACTTTGTGGTCCTCTAATTGTCAGGTCAGAAGTAAAAAAGAAAAATGGAGGAACCAGTGGCTGTGGAAGTGGGATCTTCCAACAGACTGCAAGTGGGGAACTTGTGGCCCTCCAGATGTTGTTGCAATGAAGTTCCCATCAGTCAGCATAGCTAGCAGTGGGATGTTGGGAGAAGGCATCCCAACCAACATCTAGAGCACCATCCTTGGCCCATTGTTACAGCAGGTCTTTTGTTAGGTGGGATTTAGAGCTTTGACTCACCGGCCGGGAATCACTCCTCCGAATTATCTAATAAATTGCTATTTATTATGTACTTTGTTTTCCCACTTTTCCTATAAGCAGCTCTGGTCAGGATACACAGATCCAATCACCATTTAATATTCACAACAGCCCCTTTAGGCTGAAAGATGGTGACTAGCACAAGGCTGCTCAATGAGTGGAGAAAGGAATCTGAGTCTTCATGTTCTCAGTTCAATGCTCTTACCTGTCACATGACACTCTCTAAAAATTAGCTGCTGGCCAGGAGCCTACAGTCACTTAAGCACACATGTATAATGAACCTATAAAGTATTTCAAAACATGTTTGGGATTCTGGGGTTTGTATCCCTGTGTACCTCTTTTCTGAACACTGTGTTACCAGGCCTTGCACCCCTCCCACTTATATTTCATAATTTGGCAATATTAAGATACTCCATGAGCTCTAGTAGATCGGGGAGGACCATAAATGAAGTCAAGTGGAGGTCACCAGGACCTAAGGAAGACGTTGTGAAAAGTACTGGCATCCACACCCAAGATAGGATTATGTGGAGCCCCTTAGTAAACAAGACCATCACCGCTGTATGTGCTAATCCCCTCTTGGATGCATTGGAAATGAGTAATCTATCACAAAGAGTGACCGGAACACCCATTATCCCCCAAACATCTCTCCTCAGCCTTTTCCTATCCCACAATAATTGTCATAAACCATCAACTCCAAGGTCTCAGCTATTAACAACAATTAATGAAGTTGTGGTTTCTTTTGTTTAACTGTGGGAAGCCTATCTCAGTATTGTTTTACACTCAAACACTCCTTTGGGATACAAAATTAGGTATAAATACAGTCGTCCCTCCACATTTGTGGCTTTGACTATTTGGGGTTTCTCCTCCTGTTCCTTCCCCTCCCCGGGAGGGAACTCCAGCCACTTCAAGGGCTTCCCTCCATTTGAACTGGAGAGCCAAAGCCCCGAGAGAGCAGGGAGGTGGGTGCTTTAGACCCAATCTCCCTGCTCTCTGGGGGTTTGGCTCTCCACTCCAAACAGAGCCAAGCCCAAGGAGAGAGGGGAGATAGCGTCTAAAGCACCCCTGCTCTCCTGGGGCTTGCCTCCGTTTGAACTGGAGAGCCAAAACCCCAAGAAAGCAAGGGGGGAGCGATTTAGACCCAATCTCCCTGCTCTCTGGGGGCTTGGTTCTGTTTGGAGAGCAGCTTTGGGAGGGTGGGTGTGGCAGCTGAGAAGTGGCTACGAGGCTTCAAAAGCCCCCTCACCACTTTGGAAGGGCGGGGAGGTTGAGGGCGGATAGGAGGATAGCTATATTTTATTCACAGTTTTTTCACATTCACAGGGTTCTTGCACCCCTAACCCCCACGAATGTGGAGGGACGACTGTATTGGCCCCAAATAATAGCCATGTGTGAAAAGTGCTATTGACACCATCACTCTGCTGGATTGCTGTGTCACCCTCAGATTCAAGTCTAAGTCTTCTCCACTGCATGAAACTCTGCTCTTTAGGACTGGTAATTATCGCCCATACTCCCTGATCTATTCCCCTTTCCACCTTGACTATTTGTTAGCCTTGTGTGCGTGAGTGCATGTGTGAATGATTCTATGTTATATTCCAATATAAAACATTTTATTTTACTTTAACGCAGACTCTCTGCAGTTAGTACTGGTATAAACAGGTATACAAGGTCCCAGAAGTTACCCAACCTGTCACAACCATCCATTTGAGCTATTAATTCCCCCAATTAATAACGGAGATTGGCATCACTAGTGGGCTCTCCATGGACCCCCCCAACTTTTTGGGGAACAACTGGTATAATTAAGAAAAAGTTGCTTACATCAGGAAGTGACATGACAAAGTCATGTAGCTGGGCCTTCTTGGCTGCTGCTATTACTTTTTCCATAGAAACATCTCTGGTGTTATCACCATATTTAATATTTTCAGCAATACTACAGTCAAACAGCACAGGTTCCTGAGACACTATTCCAATTTTAGATCTCAGAAAGCATACGTTGACTTTCCTGGTGTCATGTCCATCTATCAACTGTATGTCAAAAACACAAAACATACAAACAATATTTATTTCAGGATTACAAGGTGGTGTGTGTGTGGGCTCAACTTTAGAATTTCAACTAAATGTACACTGTACTGATTGACTTGAAATAGTGTTCACAGATGTTGTGATGAAAATAACCCTTGTTGAATACAACCTCAGACTCATCTACACTGGCAACTTAAATCCAGGGCCAGTCTGGAGCATTATGCTCCAAATTGGCCCCAGATCAACCATGATGGCAGCCACATGCACTGGGCTGATTCCTGTGTGGTGGCCGTCATTGTCCACATGGGCCACCAGGCCAACACCACATCAGCCCTACTGGCCTATCCCTTGGTTTTGATGCTGCTGCCACTTCACCAACCAAGCAGCTTCCTGCAATAGTCTGGTCAGTGGCATCACTTTTGCTGAGGTCAGAATGGGGCGCCCAGACATGTGATCAACAAAGAGGGGGTTGCTCTACCTGTTCCTCATTGATCACATAGGCAATACATTCAAATAAACATTCAAATGATACATTCAAATGGTGATACATTCAAATAAACAATTTGTTTTGTAGATTCTATGCAATCAACTTATATCAGCTACGATTCTACTATAAAATCAGATTATTATGTGGACTCTCTGCAATTGGTCATTTGAATGTATTCAGGATATGTTCCTAGTGGAGTTCAATGGAACCATGATTACCCAATTCAGAAATGTCTGTTTGTGAAAGCAACTTGTAACAATGATTTCACAGGCATCTATTCTAAAATTTATAAATTCATAAGCCCTGTTCAAGTGTTACTTACCTCAGTTTGTTCAACACAGGAGCAGGGAAGCACCTAACACTACCTCACTCCATAGTTGTTTTCCTCATGTAGAAGCAGAGACAATGGAACAGCAGGGGTTCCTGTATGTGTGAAGGCTCTCCATGCAAGCAGGAACTCTGGAAAATCAAGGATCTTGCTCATGTGGAAACCTTCCACACAAACAACAACCTCTCCTCTCAGATGCATCACTTTCAGTGTGAAGAAAATGATAACAGAGGGAGATGGGGCTATGTATTCCCCCTGCTCCTATGCTAAAGAAACCAGGGTAACAATTCAAAAAGGAGTAAAGTTTCCATTACCAAAAAGGAGCTTTCCCCCCCACACCCGCCACTAACAGCAATAAGGGGGTGGGTTGTCAGGATTATAGTGGGAGTGGGAAAAGTTAAGCATCCCCTGCCCATATGTTGTGATCCCAGTTTAATTCATGCACTATTTATTATTACTTTTTCAACAGCTACACACACACTTGAGTATGTAGTCAGGTGATGAATCTGGGAAGAAAGGTGGAAATTGGGGACGTGATCAAGGTATGAGAAATTATGCACCTCAAGGAGGAAGTGGAAGAAAAGATTTCTTCCCTTTCTTGGGGAATCCAATGAAGTTTATCTGAGGGTGATTCAAGAGATACAAAAGGAAGCAATTCTTCAATACAGCATATAATAAACCTATGGAATTTGCTTCACAGGGTGGTCAAGACCTTGGATGGCTATAAAAAGGCAACTGCACAAATTCATGGAGGATAAGGCTACCAATGACTAGTAGTTATGAATGGTATATATTACCTCTCAGTTCAGAGACAAGATGCCTCCCAGTTCTGGTTGCTGGAGGCAAAAAATGGGAGATGACTTTTGCTGTCCAAGTTTGCTTGTGGTTTTCCCAGGCAATTTGGATGGTCCCTGCAGCAAACAGGAACCCAAACTAGATAGGCCTTTGGTCCGACTCAGCTTAGCACTTCTTACATTTTTCTGATTATTTATTATGGGATATGAATATGGACCTGATATAGTTCATAGTGTGTATGAGCCAACAGCTTGGATGCCAGGCTTTTCACCTGATGAGAAGCTCTTTTCTGTGTGGCACAAGAGGTCAAGCTAGTGCTGCTTGTACAAAGATTCCTGCTTTGGCTTCCAAATCACCCTTCCTGGATAAAGGTGCTCATGGGAAATGTTAAAGGATGAGAAGCTGCAGGGCCTATGTTTTATTTTCTTGGCCATCTAAAGGTACATACATGGCTTTTAGTCATATGAGACATCCTGTTATTTTACAGTTATAAATTACAGACTGTATATTCTTGTTGTAAAATCTATGAAGAATTGTAGATTCACTTTATTCATCAGTACCATTTTACTATCCAAACAAGGAGAGCTACTTACCACTTTTCCTTCGTCAGGATCGTAAAATCGTTCCAGAAGCTGAACACTTGTACTTTTGCCACATCCGCTGCTTCCCACAAAAGCAAGGGTCTGTCCAGATTTTACTGACACTGAAAGATTGTTTAGCACTTTGATGTCAGGACGAGTAGGATATGTGAATGTACATTTCAGAAATTCAATACTTCCATGAAAATTATCCTGTTTATACAAAGAAAGTGAGATGGTCTTGGGTCTTATTGAGTTCACAAATGAGTCTTATGAAACTAATGATTACTATTACTATTCTTATAGTAGTTGCAACTAGTTGCATTTGGTTGTGAAGCAAATGAAACCCAAATCAGTCTGTACACAGAAAAATGACAATATCTTATTAAGAATTTTGGAAGAAGGAAATGGTTTGCTTTTATTGGGAGATAACTGACAATCTTTATATATAATTCTCTTGGGTATGTTGCCATTTCTAGTGTGCTGACTGGCTGCTTAGGAAACTTACCAACCAATCAAAGCTCTCCCATGAGCAGCCAATCATCACACTGGGGGCAGAATCATGTGGAAATTTAAGTCCTTTCTAAACATGGTGGCAGCAGAGGGGCTTTCCAGTGAGGTGTGTGTAGGGGTGGCTATGGCGGTGTGTGTGTGTGTAGCGTAGGGGGGTGTAGCATGGGAGGATGTGTGTGTAGCATGGGGGTGTCAAGAGTATGATCATTTGAGGCATTAATATATAACCTTTCAAATCAAGTATAATGGCATATGTTACGCCGGGTACAGCTAGTTTAATAAACAAGAGCTAGCACTTGCTGGTAAATGAAAGACCATTGTGCATATATTTATTTTCAGTATTTCTTACTATAGTAAGAACCACAAAGAAGGTTGACAAATTCAGTCACCATCATTATCAGTACAGTTTGGAAGAGCCACATTTCATATGCACATTGATACAGACTATAACTGTTCACTGTCAACTTCTGTTACCTCCTGTGGGTCTTATACAGTTGTCCCTCCGTATCTACGGATTTGGTATTTACCAATTTAAGTATTCACAGCTTGAAAATATTCTTTAAAAAAAAAATAATCCAAAAAGCAAACCTTGATTTTGCCATGATATATAAGGGACACCATTTTGCTATGCAATGGAATATTATGGGACTTGAGTATTCACGGATTTTGGTATCTATGGGGGGTCCTGGAACCAAATATGAAGGGACAACTGTACTTGCAAAGGTGTTATAAACAGAGTTGGGAAACATCTTTTTTAAAAATGTAGAGCTTGCAAAAGTGAATTTCCAACCAGAGACATACTTTCTCACTTGTGTTAAATCTGATGTACATTAATGAAAGACATGTACTGAGCAACTGTGGAAGACGCTTAATCAATCACACCTATGAAATCACCAGGACTCCCGGTGCACCCGCCCCAAGTCTCAGTTCTGGCCCTGATATCTGAGGGCCTGAGATGCTCCTGATGTGACAACCCCAAGTTAGAGAATGCATTTTGCCAAAATGCTTGAAGAGGGATTCACAATGTATCTGGCAAAAACTAAATGGCAACACACCCAGAATCAGCGAGGGGCAGGGGTGGGGTGAGCTGGACATTCCATGTTTAAGTCTGTAATAAGAAGCTGAAGTGTGGTATTGCAGAATCATGCAACTGAAATATAGCAGAGGAAATGCAGGATGTCTACTGAACGGGAATAATGTGCACTGATGACCAGATAGCCTTCACCACTTGAGGGAGCACTCATTCCAAATAATGATTCAGTATCTCTTTTGGCCCTAATACTCAAGGATTCGGAGAGGATAGGCAAGCAACCTCTGGGGATCCAGTCTGCTGCAATTCCTTAGTCTTCCAAATGCCACAAGGATCGTTGTTTTTGCTGCAACAAATAAAGCTGCCCCCTCTCCACTGCAGATACTGCTTTCAGGTGCTCACTCACTTAATGTCTCAGTGGACATAGGAACACCTGCTTATTTTCTGACTGGTTTTACTCTGGTTTTTAGTATTTTTTTTTTCTTGATCTAGGCTGCCCAGGAAGGCTAATAATCTGTGTTACTCTACACATTGTTGCAGATGAAATTCAAAAGAAAGGTAATGAAGGGGACATTCACACTATTGAATAAACTCAAATTTCCCACGAATCTGACCTGATAATCTGACCCAGCAATAACATAAAATGATATTTTAAATAAATATTTTATTATTATTATTGTATTTTTGTATTATGTTGTATTATTTTTAATTAATCTTTTATTGATTTTTTTCTTTTCCAAATAGGTATAATTGTAATGTGTAAATATAATGTGATTATAGTGCGTTTAGATTAAGAGGAAAAACGTATTAGTGTTAGGATAGATAGTTTTATTTTTGTATTAGTAAGAAAAGAGGAAAACAATTATTATTATTATTGCGTTATTGTAACGGCCTTTTGTGGCCGGGTGTATTTTTCAGTAGAATGATTTTATTTCAATAAAAAATTCCTAAAATTCCGAAATCCCTTAATCTGTCTTTTAGAAACTCCGTTTTCTCTGGAGTTTGCTTGATAGCAAGCCCCAGCGGTAGCTCTCCATTGACAGCAAGTAAAAATGTGAATGCAGATTCAGGCCAAATTTGGCCAGAGGTGTGGTGTTTAAATCTGGGCCAGAGTAGCACGAATTTCATGTGCCACAGCTCTAGGCCAAAGTAGACCAAATTTCATCTGGATTTTCACCCCGTGGGAAGGACTCCAAAGGCAGAGTATCCAGTTCCTGTAGTTCATTTCTGTTTGTCCCTAAAAAGCCCCATATTGAGGTTTGTACTATCCTTGGTTTGTCTTACTTGAAAGGAGATTAGATATCCAATGGGATGTACTTCTGAGTAGACCTATTGCACTGTTAAGTATCTCATTTAGCAAGTCAGCTTTACCCCTTTCTTCAGGGCTGGTTTAAGGAATTTTGGGGGCCCCTGTAATGCTTTATTTTGGGGCCCCCATATGTTTATTTCAGGTCAATGTAACCTAACCTATTCACAGCACAGGATATTCAGATTACAGTAGGACCCCCGTATCCACGGATTCATTATCCATGGGACACAAAACAGCACACCTACCATAGAGTCTTCCTAGAAAATGTGCCCTCCCTAGCCATTTTCTAGGCCCTCCAAGGCAACTCTATGGTATTTTAAACCAGAAGTCCCATTATTTTCAGTGGTGTTCACTATTATCCACAGTTTTCAGAATCCATTTCCGCACAGAACCAATCCCCAGTGGATAAGGGGGGGCCTACTGTATTACATAATTTGCCACCAATAATTTAGTTTAAAAACTATATTATAGGCACTAACAAAATATTTTTTGTTAATTAGCAATTAACGTAATGGTGTAGATTTCCTTAAAAAAAAGAAAGTAGACTACACGCTAAACATGAGTTAGCAGTGTGATGCAGCAGCAAAACATGCCAATGAGATTCTAGGCTGCATTAATAGGAGTATAGTGTGTAGATCAAGGGAAATAATAGTTCTGGGCACCACAATTCAGGAAGGGTATTGAGAAGCTGGAATGTGTCCAGAGGAGGGCAACCAAAATGGTGGGAGGTTTGGAAGCCATTATGCCCTATGAGGAGCAACTTAGGGAACTGGGTATGTTTAGCTGGAGAAGAGAAGGTTGAGAGGTGACATGAGAGAGCCATGTTTAAATATTTGAAGGGATGTCATACTGAGGATGGAGCAAGCTTGTTTTCTGCTGCTCCAGAGACTAGGACATGGAGCAAAGGTTCAAACTCCAGGAAAAGAGATTCCACCTAAACATTAGGAAGAAGTTCCTGATGGTAAGAGCTGTTTCTATAGTGGAATACACTGCCTGGGAGTGTGGTGGAGTCTCCTTCTTTGGCTTTTTTTAAAACATAGGTTGGATGGCCATCTGCCAGGAATGCTTGGATTGTGTGTTCCTGCAGAGCAGAAGCCGATTGGATGGGGTGGCTGTTGGGATCCATTCCAGCCCTATGATTCTATGATTCTAGGCTGCATTCAGAGCCTGGGAAAGTTACTTTTGGATTACACCTCTCAGAATCCCCCTGCCAGCACCCTTCTCAAGGTCTGGTTGCATTGTTCCTTTTCCAGCATTCTCTAGCCCAGTGGTCTTTAAACAGAGGCTGGATGGCCATCTGTCAGGGATGCTTTGATTGTGATTTCCTGCATGGCAGAATGGGGTTGGACTGGATGGCCCTCGTGGTCTCTTCCAACTGTACAATTCTATGATTCTATGATAACCTCACAGGGGGCCCACAAAGCTTTGAAGACTGTTTGGCCCACCTCCCCCCTGCAGTGGAACAATCATGTGACATGAACCAAGGCAAAGGCTGGCTGGCTTGGCCTGCACATTGCCATTCAATCCACTTCAGCCACAAACATGCAGGAAGAAGCAAGAGTGCGTCTGAGGGAAAAGGTTAATGGATGGTGTAATTGTATTGTTTTTGTTGTTAGCTATTATTATTAGGGCTTTAAATCTTGAGTTAAGTATTGGGGCAACTAAAGATATTTAAAGAGGGTCCCTGGTAAAGAAAAAGTTAAGAACCACTGCTTAGCCCAATGACTCTCACATAGCACTAATGGGATACTGGTGTTTTAGTGACAACAATAAAACCATTTTTCCTAGTAATATTACTCCAAATTTGTATTTATATTCTTTATATTCTTCTGTTAAAAGAACCAGAGTGTTGTAGAAGTTTCAGCATTGCCCTATGACTGTGGAGACCAGGGTTTGAATCCTTACTCAGCCATGACTACCCACTGGGTGACCTTGGGCAAGTCACACTCTCTCAGCCTCAAATGAAGTCAAAGGCAGACCCCCTTTGAACAAACCTTGCCTAGGAAATCCCATGATAAGCTTGCTTAGTCAGAAATGACTTCAAGGTACATGGGCAAACACACACAGTTTCCTTTTGCAGGTTGAACTCAGTTGGCAGCAAGAGGAGGAAGCTGAAGAAGACCAAGGGGTGAAGGGAGGGAAGGAGGGGAGAGAAGGACAGCTTAAGAGCAGCTGGAAAGATGAGTTGGAGGGGATCTATGTGGAAGTTAGGAAAGGGAAGGAAGAAAGGAAGAAAGAAAGAGAGAGGGGGGGGAGGAAGGGAGAGGGAGGAGGAAGGAAAGAAAGAAAGAAAGAAAGAAAGAAAGAAAGAAAGAAAGAAAGAAAGAAAGAAGCCTTTTCTGAAGATAGAGCAGAGGAGAACAAGAGATGACCCCTCCTTCCCTCCCCCCTCTCTCTCACTCACACACATACACACACTCACCCCTCTCCGACTTGCCTTTGACGATGATCCTGGAAGGAGGGGGGAGGGAGCAACAAACTCCCTCCAGGATCAGCCACCCAAAGAAAGCCTTGTTTTTCTCTTTCACTTTTGCTTTGGCCTTCTAGTTTGAGAGACGTCATTGTTGTTTTTTAAAGCAGGCAGGGGGGGTTTCCAGGAAGAGGGTTAGGTCCAGATGGGGCCCCCTGCTGGTTCCCCCCCCCCCCCCCCGCAGATGCTGATTTGGCGGAATGGTTAAGCTGGCCCTGCCTTTCTTTAAATAATACACAACATTCAATAGGGAAAGAAAATGATGTGGGATTTGTAAAGTGTTTCTATTGTAAGTATTGTCTGACTTCCTCATCTCTGTGTCATTACAAAAAGAAGTAAAAATGCACCATAGAAACAGTGATATTTGCCTTGCATTACTCATAAAAGTGTTTATGATATTTGTATCATTTATTGCTTCTGGGTTGTAGCTCATTGCAGTAGGTTACAAGGCAAAATCAACATTCATTGTTGCGATAACTGAGCTATCAAGCTATAAAAGCTCATGAATGGATGCATTGTGTACAACACAAAATGCTGCATTCATACTTAAAAGGCAGCTCTATCTATAGCAGGTATATATAATAAAGATAAATGATCCACTTTCCTTTTGTGAAATAAAAATGACTAACAATGAAAAAACCACAACAAAATCACTATTTAGTATTAAAAATACAGTACAGTATATAAAACCAAGCCAAAACATTAAAAACTTATGCAGTTGTTCACAAAACGTGAATCAACACACGAGGAAGAGAATGCATTAGCCCTTCCTCTTCTGTTATAACTTCTGTCACTTTCCATACATGAAGGACAATGCATCCAAAGATGAGAACCTTTGCTATTATGGAGGCTCTCCCTATGAGCTGGAATTTGAAAGATCAGGATTCCAGTTCATAGTGAGAGCCTCCCCAGATAGCTGAGGCACTCCACCTCCACATGTAGGAAGATGACAAAACTGTATATGGAAGTGTGGTTGACATGCTCTCCTGTTCACTCATTAATTCAACACACTTTCTGAATAACTGAATAAGGCTTTATACTGTTGATAGTCAGGCAGAAAATATGTTGCTGATAATAATAGTTTCACAATCTATCCAGCTAGAGACAAGATATTAGGTAGGTTTAAATTTTCATTAGAGAGCTACCATGAGAATGGTCATGCAAGAACAGCTGGATGGATTTCAATCAAATATAGATGGTATGTTCAGGATGATCTGGCTTAAAACCTAGGCTGTGTGGCATATGTGAAACCCACTTTGGGAGGTAATTTCCCTAAAAATGGCTAGTCAGCTTTGGAGAGTATGTTTAGAATGGTCTGGCTCAAAATATAGGCTACTTGGCAAAACCACTTCTGAGTGCCCCTTGCAGAGGACCCTTCTGATTTCCTCAAATATGGCAGGATGGATTTACACTAAATTTTGAAATGTATGTTTGGAATGGTCTGACTTAAAATACAGGCAATAAGGTGTACATGAAATCCGCTTTAGAGGAGGATCCCTAGTGGTTTATCCCAGTAATTTTAACCACCACAGCAATAATAGTAATAATCCTGAGTGAAGTGGGGCAGGTGTGGAGGGTGGGAGAGACAGACAGAGACAGAGAGAAATTTTCTTCATTTATGGTTTTGCTGAAGATTTCCACAAGTGATTGATGGTCCTGAATTTCCACAAGTGGCTGATGGCCCTGAAGTGCTGGTTCTTCACATTCCTCTGTACCATGTGGCTTGTGTGTGTGTGTGTGTGTCTGTCTGTCTGTCTTCAAGTTGCCTGTCGACTTATGGCAATTCCATGAATTTCATAGGGTTTTTTTTAAGGCAAGGAATACTGGGTTGGCAGTGCCAGTTGGCAGTGCCATATCAAGGCCACAGCCATGTTTATAGGTGCTGGGCTCACATGAGTACTGAAAGCAGGGTTCCCATTTGATCTTCCTACAAAAGACTTCTTAACAGGCTACATGAAGCAAGGAAAGTAAGTGCTTTCAGGTCACCTGTCAACATATGTGAATTATATGAATTCCATACTCAGAGGTGGTTTGCCATTGCCTTCCTCTGAATATAGTGTAATAGTAGGTGGCATTTTCTGGAGGTCTCTCTTCCAAGTTCTACTCCACTTAGCTTCTGAGATCAGACAGCATCTGATGCATTTAGGTGGCATAACAGACTACATTATTGCAGGCTGAACAAAAGGTATTCACCAAGCCTGACCACTAAACCATGAGGTTCACTGATATGTTGTTTATTTTTAGTTGCTGCTTTCTGTATTTTAAGCTTGATTTATCTGCTGTTTTTAATTGGTTTTTGGTACCTGGCAGTGCAATCATGTGTGTGTCTCTACTCAAATGAAAGTCCCTCTGAGGTTGTCAGGACTTACTTCTGGGTAAGTATACTAGGAATGCAGCCTCACTGGTTTTAATTCCTATACCATTTATTTTTGCCAACATGCCTGAGAACAAATTTGGCTGAAAAATGGTCTAGAAATATAACTGAACAGGGCCAGCACTCATAGAGAACTAAAACAAAAACAGTGTTTTGGGAGCTAATGACAGAGAACAAAAGGAATAATCTGAACACAAAAGCATACCCTCCAATGTTTCACAGATGAGACCTGGAAGACGTGTGGCCAAACAACATCAACAGAATGTGGTCAGGATGGCAGAAGTTATTAATGAGAAAGAACAGGCAAACTAAGCAGTTTGCTTTTGCCTGAGCCTACTGGGAAGGTAAGATTCTGCCTCCTCTTGTTTTCTCATCCTGCTGAGTTAACTGAGTGCAAATGGTTGTTGCACTTTGAACTCAGTTTGCTGTGATTGAAGTAAGCAGAAAACAAAGGAGGAAACTGGGAGACGAGAGAAGCCAGGACATTTTGAAAGCAGCTGAAAAAGTGGCGGTGACACAGAATTAATCAGGACTGTCCCTGCTAAGTCTATACAGTTGCAGAGTGTGCAAAAGGGATTTGGAGCATAAGGGAAAATTTTATCATACAAAATCTCAGTAATTATTAATCAAATGCTTTCATCAGAGAGGCTGACAGCACAGTAACAAATTATGCCACATGCAAACTTCATTCAGTCCACAAGTAGCATCAGCATGCCTTGCTTTTACCCTAAACACACATTTCTTCAAGCCAAAAGGGCTTGTTTTACCAAACACACTCTGTGCCCTCAGCACACTTTGTTTATTCCTGCTTTTATGTTCCTAGAACACTATAATCTAGTGTGAAGCAATAGAAGACTACATGACTTTTGCATCTTCCCAATGCTACAATTACGTGTTTCTGATAATACTAATCTTTGCTCTTACCCATTTTTCTCCAATGTCACTGTAAACACTGATTCGGGGAATCCGATCCACCAGCTGAAAAAACCGTGCTGCAGCTATTTTTGCTTTGGCATAATTTGGTGTATAAGAAGATGCTCTTCCTAATGCAGTTCCACTGGTCACAATGGAGGAGATCACCCTGAAAAAAACAGAGGAGAACCCCTAACTAGGTGAGATACTTAAGGAAGAACCCTGTGGAACAGACTACTGTTCTGATTCATCCTGATTCTACTATCCTGATTCCACCCAGCAGTAAGCCACCAGTGTCTGGGAAGACCACAGGCAAGGTATTAAGGCAAAAGTTCTTCATCTCTGTTTGTCCCCACTAAGTGAAATCCAAAAAAACACTGCCTCTTAAGATGGAGGTTATATGTCCTTTATCCTTAGGGTTCTCTTTAAGCATATATGGGCAATACATCATGATGCCTACAGACATCATGTGGACGCTCCTGCCCATTTTTAAAGCCACCCCTGCTGCTGAATTTGTCACCAAAGCACTGTCCTAAAAGTATGATTGCTGTTTAATATAGGGTTGCAGGCCTCTATATGTTGTTGGACTATGAATCTATCATCCATAGCCAGTATAGTCAATAATGAAAGATGCTGGGACCTGCAGTCCAACAACATCTGGAGGACCACATGACTCCCATCCTTGCTTTAAAACAAGGCAGGCGAAAAACATACACCTAATTTTCAAGTTAAAGTGCTTTCCCAGAGGTACAATTCAGCTTGAAAATAAGATGCACACTCTCCAAGCCACTTGTTTTAAGGAAAAATTGGGGTGGGCTGGGGGTTGCTGCTGTCCCTGCTGCAGCAAATTTGGTGACATGGCAGGATGATATGTGTAGCCCTACCCAAATTCCCAGATGTTGCCCATCTGTGGCTTTTAAGGAAAGGTATTTCTCTCTGTGCATCTGTGCCTTTGTACCTAAGCTGTACATCTGTATTTCTCTCCTTACCTAAACACATAGCTGTAGTGAAGACCTTCCTTGTCAACCAAAAATCCCCCGTACCGATAAGAGACAGAATTGGCTATAAACAACACACACTGTGCAAAGCCAAAGCAAACTCCATAAACATTTGCTTTTTTGATGGCTGCTCTGTATGGGATTTCCAGCTTTCTCTCATAGGTGTTAATAAATGTTTTCTCCTTCCCAATTCCAGCAACAGTCCTGATATTTGTGAGGGCTTCATTGGAAATCTGTCCAAAAAGCAGAGTGGGGGGAGGGGGAAAGAAAATCTGTTAAATGTCTCAAAGGTATGGACCATCCATCCATCTGGTTGGCTGTTAGGCCAATGAATCTTGCCCTCCTGGGCAACAGAGAGGGGGGGGCTAACACATTATTTGATGCCCTCCTCACACCAACTGAGAACCATTATTGCTCTATAGGTAGCTTACGCTTTATTGAGCAAGACTGCTATTGGAATTCCTAGCATGGGTTCTACTGTCTGAGTAAAGATCATGACGAATATTAGTCATACTTGTCACTGGAGTTCAACAATTCACTGTGTGCGCCCAAACTTGTTCTGTCCTTAATCTTCATTACATTCTCAAATTGTTGGTACTAGCCATGAGCACATTCTCATCTTTTCTTTTTTTCCCTTTTACTATACAACCAGAATATTGCTTTTACGTCATATAAACTGGGTAGGGTAGATAGCTTGTCACTCTGAATAGTACATGCATGTGCCTATGACCCAGAATGGCATTTCCAGTTACATCTTTAAAACACAACTGAAAAAGTGAGATGACAGGATTAATCAGCACTGTCCCTGCCAAATTGGGAAAGTTAGGGGGTAAAATGGGCTTGGATTTATAATGTAGGCTTGCATGAAATCACTAGAAGAACTAACTAGAGCCTACGGAGAGCGAGGATAGTTTAAAGGGCATATGGCATTCATGTACCAATAAATGTGCATAGATAATGTCTATGCAAGCTATAGCTACAAATTAAGTGGCCAGAAACATAAGGAATTTAAACAAAGGGAACAAAAGGATCAAAAGTAAACTACCGTTGGACCCCCATATCTGTGGAACCAATATCCGCAATTTCGGTTATCCACAGGACACACATACCATACAGTCGTGCCAAAAAATGCCTAAAGGGGCATCTTCACTAAGCATCTTTTAGGTCCTCCATTGCAACTGTATGGCATGTTTTTACTGGAAGTCCTTTATTTTAATTGGGTTCTCTGTTATCCATGGTTTCCTGGTAAGTCTGGGAACTGAACCCCCACAGATACAGGGGTCCAACTGTAATCAGTCCTCCAGTTTTCAACACAAAAAAGTTTTTGCAGTGGGGGAAGGATCAAGGGAAGGAGTCTGGAATATGGCCTATGAAATGATGCTTGGACCTTGGATGAGAGCCAGCATGGTGTAGTGTTTTGAGAGTTGGACTATGACTCAGGAGACCAGGATTCAAATGCCTGCTCAGCCATAGAAACCCAATGGGTGACCTTGGAGAAGTTGTACTCTCTCAGCCTCAGAGGAAGGCAAAGGCAAACCCCCTCTGAACAAATCTTGCCAAGAAAACCCCACCTTACGGTTGGAAAGGACTAGGAAGCACACAAGAACAAAAATAGTGAATGGGGTTGCTATTCAAAGTACTGCCTTCTGCTTAATGGCTTACATGCCTTACACAGCATTAAACATGTTTCTCAGCTCTCCTTGATCCTGCTGATTAAAACTGGATGCTGAACACTTGACCACTTGTTGTTAAAACCTTTAAACTATATGATACATTAAGTAAATTTAGGATTGCTGTAAAATGAATGTAGCCCCAACGTGGATAAAGGCCATCCCACATAGGCAATGGATATTTAAAACTTCCCCCTCAGTTCTTTAATCCCCATGACTTTGCTGATATCAACACATATGGTCTTTAAAAAGAAAAAAGGGGGTGGAGCCGCAATCAACATCAATGGAGTCTTTCTTTTGCTCTCTTTTTATAGCCTCCACAATAAAGTTGCTAGAGTAAAAACTGGAGATGGCTCCTGTACATTTAATGGTTGTGTAGAAGAGGGAATTACAGCAGGTAATACTTCTTACCTGGTTGCATGACAAGCAACACCTGCTGAAATCCCCTCTAATAGACAACTGTTAAGGGTACAGAAGCCATTTTCAGTTTTCATTCTGGGAACCTACAAATGAGGTGGTCGCAGCAGTGGCAGTGGATTTGATAGGGAAAATCCAGGTGGGAAGGAAGTTTTAAACTTCCTCTACTTGTGAATGATAGATTGGATGATAGTTTCCAGTTTAGGAAAAAGGTGGGGTTTAAATAAAGGGAAGGATGATGGATGAAATGTGCTGGCACATGCTTCCTTGTAAGTTAAAAAACAAAGAGATTCAAACCACACACATTTGTTTCATGTACTGTGTAGTTTACCTCAGGGAAACAAGTCACCTTTTAAGCAACCAGTTGCCATGACATTTCTGCTGCTTAACAAGGAGAATGAAAATGTGTGTGTGTGCGCGCGCGCACATGTATGTTCATTCTTCTCATCAAGCAGACCTGACCAGGTTATAACAAAGGTCAATATATATATATAACCTTTGTGACAATCCGGTCAGGTCTGAAATGCCTGTTAATACTGGCTGCTTGAACTATTACTCAACATCTCACTGAAGCTTAAATTAGGCTTTAAAAAAAAAGAAAGAAAGAAGAAAGGTTCAAGGTTCATTACCCTCCCAGTAGCATCCATTGCTTCCTTGTCTTGAGAGGCAAACCCTGTCAACATCCGAGACTGCACCACTCCAGATAAAGCCAAGAAAGGCAAAAAGCAGGTAATGACTAAGCTGAGCTTCCAGCTGAAGTAGAAAGCAATAATAATGGCCACTCCAATGTTGGTGAGGGAATTCACAATCATTCCTATCTGGGTTCCAGTTGCCTTCAAGAAAAGCACAACAAAGAGATCACCAACAAGTTTTCCCACATTAAACACTAGGACCCCCTTTCCACAGAACTGTGGAAGAAGGAAAGCTATTGTACAGGAGGGGGCTCACAGCTCCCATTTTACCTCCTTGTCGGTTTTCTGTAGTTCCAAGAGGATTAAACAAAGATGCACCTTGATATTTCCTACCCATGCAAACTGGACAAGGTTTGATACCCTTAACAGTGAAAATAGGCCCATTGGTGACATACTTGCTGAGGGAGGGGGGCTGGAATGTCTGAGCCAAATGTCCATTTCCCCTGGCTTCTCCAAACTGAGGTGATCACCACAGTGATCACCTCAATTTGATCACAGCCATGTGTCCCCCTTTACCAAGGACTGTCTTCTGTTTGTGTTTTCTATTTGAAGGCTCTCCAGTCCATGTCCATTGTAAATGAAAAGAACCACCATAAGAAGGGAAGCTGGGACCCTTGAAGTTGTCCATCAAGTGTTAGCTCCTGGGCAACTGACTGAACAAGATGGCACACTTGTCACTGTCTTCTGGTTGTTGTTTTTTAAATAGATTTTATTGATAAAAACCAGTCTTCTGGTTTATATTTCTGTTCAAATGATGGTACTCATTTCATAATTTACAGTTATAGATATATAAAGTAGCAGGTGCAGGTTTTATGCAAATCTGTGTCTTTTTCTTCTTTTGTGACCTGTAAGTGGCCAGTGTTGACCAAGAGATAGAGCTGCCAGAGGGAAAACGGGAAAGGGTTCCTGTATCTTTAGTGTTGTGTAGAAGAGGGAATTTCAGCAGGTGCTGCTTTGTTATCTGGTTGCATGACCAGCAACACCTGCTGAAAATCCCTCTTCTGGAAGGATCTCCAGTGTTCAATCTGGCAACTCTACCTAGAGGAGTGACATCAGAGAAGTCATGTAAAATTGGATCCAAAGGGACTCAAAAGGAACACCAACCTATGCCTTCTGCTGTGCTCATTTAGGAACTCATTTACCATCTCTGCTCACTGAAATTTCCATCTTTATCATTTCAGACTACAGGTGGAGACTCCAATGAAGGAAAGGACTAACATACATGGACACACACAGACTAGACATAAGAGAAACTAAACATCAGGGAGAAGAGCTCTGTCTCAGTTGTTTTCTTAATATATTTAGTTTTCATGTGTAGAGAGTTTAGAATTCTTTCCCCTGGAATATTGCAACATCCCATCTGTTGGAATGTTCTAGAACCATGTCTTCCCTATGAGGGGGATGAGAGACAGTGCCTTCTAAATGGCTACACCCAGATCATGGAACTTCTTGTTCTGTAAAGTGTCATTTTTCTCCCTTTTCACTGTTTTTCACTGGTTTCTGAAGGTCATTTTGTCCCAGAAAAGGTTTGCTATATATAACATGACACATGACAGGTAGTGTTTTAACTGTCTTCTTGATGGATTGTTCTATATTGTTCTCAAAAAATAATCATTTTTGAGCGTAAGCCATCAAGTGGCACATTTCCACTACAACGGTGGTTCTTAACCTTTTCTTTACCAGGGACTCTCTTTAAATAGCCTTTGCTGACATGGTCCCCACGACTTAACTTGACTTAAATCAAGATTTAAAACCATTATTAATAATAATAATAATAATAATAACAATGGTAATAACAACAACAATAACAATAATACAATAATACCTGTTAATAATAATCATACAATTACATCATCCATTAATCCTTCCTTCAGAGGTACTGGAGGGGGAGGGAAGATTTTTCTTCTGCTTGTTCCTACAAATTTTGTGTCTGGAGCAGATTGAATGGCAATGTGCAGGCCTAGCCAGCCAGCCAGCCATTGCTTTGGCTCCGGTCACATGGATACTCCACTGCAGGAAGGAGGTTGGCTGAGCAGCCTTCAAGCCTTCATGGACCCTCTGAGGACATCGCTGCCCCCTGGGAGTCCCCAGACCACAAGTTAAGAACCACTGCACTAGAAGGATAGGCTACAAATATTTTCATAAAAATAAAATATCTGAAAATAAATAATCTCAACCAATCATCTGCAGGCTGAACTAGTACAAGCCACAAGTTTAGCACCCTAGTCAGAACTGGTCCTTAGACTCCTGGCCTGATTATACATTGCATGCTAATGAATGTAGTAATGCCCCAGAGTCAGTTTTTAAAGAACAAATTAGCTTGGAAGAAGAACTAAAAACAGAAAAGAGAAGAAAGTGTGTTAACCTTTTCCTCCAGCAATTTTTTTCTATAATCAAAATCTTTTGATGTGCATTTATTTAATAAATGAACAAGTAATGCACACCCTTGTCTCATTCTGATTAAGGAGATTTTCAGACGCCTCTTGCCGCCTCTTCCCGCGCAAGCAGCCTCCGGAGCAGTAACGAGGCTGCTGCGCGGCAAGGGGTCCATTTTGGACGATGCCGTTTCTCTCTCAGCATCGTCCGTGACTGTTGCGGATAGCATAGAAGGCGGCCGCGCTGTTTTTTACTCACAGACAACTTCCATGAGTGAAAAACAGCACGGCCGCCTTCAATGCTAGCCGCAACAGTCATGGACGATGCCGAGAGAGAGAAACGGCGTCGTCCAAAATGTACTCCTTGCCACGCAGCAGCCTCGTTACTGCTTCGGAGGCTGCTTGCGCAGCAAGAGGCGTCTGAAAAATCTCCTAAGTCTTCATTTCATAAAAACCTCTCTGGGCTGATCTGATAATTCCTGATGCATGAAGTCACCATTATATATGGTGCATCCATTCAACCTGGATTATTTGCATGGCTCCTTCCTATGGAATCCTGGGTTTTGTAGTTTGGTGAGGCACCAGCACTCTTTGCCAGAGAAGGCTAAATACCTTGTAAAACTACAAATCCCAGGATTCCATAGGAAGGAGCTATGCGTTGTGTGGATTCTCTCTTAGAATGTCTTACCCCTTGAACCTGAGATGCATCAGTAGCAAGTCTTGTAGTCAAGGCCCCTGGGCTGTTCCTATGGTCATCAAACCAACCAATTTCTTGGCCTAACATAGCCTGGAAACCAATCTTCCTTAACCGCCTCGTAAGCAGCTCTCCAGACTTGGCAAATGTATATCCCTGAAAAAATATATATACAAAGTGTTAATCTAAGCATGTGGATCAATAAAGCCAGATATAAGAAATGGAGGAGGGGGAGAAATGGAGCAACAACCTAGTTGCCAGTACCTGCAAGAACTGTGTAACAAATGATATGATTCCAACAACAACAAAGAGCAGACAGATGCTGTTGATTTGCGACCTTTGTTCTTCTTCATCAAGAATAGAGAAGGTCTTGGGAGAAAGAAAAGAAAACACCATAATACTAGAGCATCTTCACACAAGACAATTAGAAATTTATTGTGAACCTCTTGCCTAGTATTTATATGGAACGGGATCCTGTAGTGTCTTTGAGACTGAGGGTGCAGCTACACTGTAGAAATAATGCAGTCTGACACCACTTTAAGTGCTGTAGCTCCAGCCTATAGAATCCTGGAATTCTTAAGTTCAAACCTAAGAGGGGTGGCATCTTAAAGAAGAGGCTCCAAGTCAACAATCTTCAACAAGCTACCATGAGAGACAACTTCCAGGCAAACCTACAAACGAAACTTGAAGACCATCCTACTGATCCTTCTCCTACAGTGCTTTGGCAACATATCAAAAACAGTATCCTCCAGTCTGCAGAAGAATCCCTCGGGTTCTCCCACAAGAAAAATCAAGACTGGTTTGATGAAAACAACCAAGAGATCCAGGAGCTGTTGGCAAGGAAGAGAGCTGCTCACCAGGCATACCTCGCCCAGCCAACCTGTCATGTAAGAAAAGCAGCTTTCCGCCTCACATGTAGCAAACTACAACAAAAACTCCGAGACATGCAGAACAAGTGGTGGATCAATTTAGCAGAAAAGACACAACGCTGTGCAGATCTGGGTGATCATAGAGGATTTTATGAAGCTCTTAAAGCAGTGTTTGGACCTACTTATCAGGTCCAAAGCTCCTTATACAGTACAGATGGTCAAACATTAATTACTGATAAAGCCTCCATCCTAAATCGTTGGGCTGAACATTTTCAAAGTCTCTTTAGCGCCAACCGAGTAGTCCAAGCCTCAGCTATCCAATATATGATACAAAAACCAATGAAAAATGAATTGGACATAGCTCCCACTTTGGAAGAGACCCTTATGGCCATACAGCAGATGAAAAACGGCAAGGCAGCTGGGATTGATGGAATCCCACCTGAAGTTTGGAAACACGGAGGTCATGCACTCCACGAAAAATTCCACGAATTCCTTGTGAATTGCTGGGAAAAAGGGGAACTGCCATCAGACCTCCGAGATGCAGTCATCATCACCCTGTACAAGAAAAAAGGAGCAAAATCCGACTGCTCAAACTATCGAGGCATAACACTGCTCTCTATTGCTGGAAAAATCCTTGCAAGGATACTCCTGAACAGATTAGTTCCTGCTATTGCAGAAGAACTTCTCCCTGAAAGCCAATGTGGCTTCAGAGCCAATAGGAGTACTACAGACATGGTATTTGCCCTTAGGCAACTGCAAGAAAAATGTAGGGAGCAGAACAAGGGTCTCTATGTAACATTTGTCGACCTCACCAAAGCCTTTGACACTGTAAGTAGAAAAGGTCTGTGGCAGATCCTGGAAAAACTAGGATGTCCCCCCAAATTCCTTAAAATGATTATCTTGCTACACGAGGGCCAGCGTGGTCAAGTCAGATATGGCGATGCTCTTTCAGAGCCCTTTCTAATAACTAATGGAGTGAAGCAAGGTTGTGTTCTTGCACCAACTTTATTTACAATCTTCTTTAGCACGATGCTCCAAAGGGCTATGGCAGAGCTTGAAGAAGACGATGGCATCTATATACGCTACCGTACTGATGGTAGCTTGTTTAACTTAAGCCGTCTGAGGGCTCACACTAAGACTCTAAACTATCTAGTCCGTGAGCTGCTCTTCGCCGATGATGCTGCCCTTGTTGCCCACACAGAAGCAGCTCTGCAGCGCCTAACGTCCTGCTTTGCAACAGCTGCAGAGCTGTTTGGGCTAGAAGTCAACCTGAAGAAAACAGAAGTTCTTTACCAGCCTGCACCACAGGACGAACACCACCATCCCCACATTGCCGTCGGCAAATCAGTGCTCAAGTCCGTTCAGCAGTTCACCTACCTGGGAAGCATCATCTCCTCAGATGCCAAGATTGACAAAGAGATCGATCACAGATTAGCAAAGGCATATAGTGCATTTGGAAGACTTCACAAAAGAGTCTGGAGCAACAAACACCTGAGGCAAAGCACAAAAATCAGTGTGTATCGTACTGTCTATCCTCCTTTATGGATCTGAAACATGGGTTACCTATCGCCACCACCTACGACTCCTCGAGCGCTTTCATCAGCGCTGTCTACGCACAATCCTAAATATACACTGGACTGACTATGTGACGAATGTTGCTGTGACGAATGTTGCTGTCCTTGAACAAGCAGGGATCACCAGCATTGAGGCCATGATATTGAGAACACAGCTGCGCTGGGCAGGGCACGTTTCTAGGATGGAGGACCATCGCCTCCCAAAAATACTACTCTACGGTGAACTCGCCACGGGTCAGCGTAAGAGGGGCGCTCCAAAAAAGCGATACAAAGACTCCCTGAAACAACATCTCAGGCTTGGCCAAATTGATCACCAACAGTGGTCCGCCCTGGCCTCACATCGGGAGGCATGGAGACGCAATATCCACAATGCTGCAGCCTTATTTGAGAACTCACGACGAACAAGTCTTGAAGAGAAACGACAACGCAGAAAGAATCACAACCCAAAAACATCACCCAAGGAGACCTTCTGCTGCGCTTTTTGCAACCGGACTTGTTTATCTCGGATTGGCCTTTTTAGTCATCAGCGCGCTTGCAGAAGGCGCGGGATGAGTCCTTCCTGAATCTTCGTTTGCGAAGAAAAGCCAGAGAGAGTTTTACAAGATCTTTAGCCTTTTCTGCCAAAGAGTGCTGGTGTCCCACAAAACTACAAATCCTAGGATTCTGTAGGATGGAGCCATGGCACAAGTGGTGTCAAGCTACATTATTTCTACAGTGTAGATGCACGCAGAGAGAAAGAAGTTGGTAGCATAAGCTTTTGTAGATTTAAGTCTACTTCCTCAGATGTTATTCCAGACTAAAACAGCAATATCTTTGAACTTTGCCTGGTATTTGTGTAGCACGATTGTAATGATATGGAAAGGCACATGATAGTACAGTTGTCCCTTCATATTCACTGGGGTCCAGGACCCCCCCCCCATGGATACCAAATCCATGAATACTCAAGTCCCATTATATGCAATGGCATAGCAAAATGGTGTCCTTTATATAAGATGGCAAAATCAGGGTTTGCTTTTTGGGTTATTATCTTTTAAAGAATATTTTCAAGCTGAGAATACTTAAATCTGTGGATACCAAATCCATGGATGCGGAGGGACAACTGTACCTAATTTTTCCTTTGCTGTCCCTTTCAAAATGACAACAGGAAATGATAGGACATTGCTTCTTGTTGGCATTTTGATAATGACTACAGAGGTAGCTGGGGATGGTATGGGGTTATGGGAGAGTCTGTGTGGAATAGTGGTTTGGGTGTTAGACTGAGGATTATTGCACACCAAAGAAAAACGTCAGTGCAGCAGGAAGGTTCCATCTTCTGCGCTGCCTTACTGCAAGATGTCATCATTCTTCCGGTGTTCTGGTCCCGTGGGAGACTGAGTAAAACCGTGTCTTTTTGCTCGGTCTCCCGCAGGAGTGGAATGGCAGAACACCAGAAGAATGATGACATTATGCAGTAAGATAGCATAGAAGACAGAAACTTCCTGCTGCGCTGCTGCTTTTCTTCGGCATGTGGTAAGCCCCAGAGACTCTGAGAGACTAGGGTTCAAATCGCAGTCACAGAAAACCTACTATCTTAGGCAAGTCACACACTCTCAGCCTCAGAGGAAGGTAAGGTCAAACCTTCTCTTGATAAATCTTGCCACGAAAACCCTGTCACAGATTCACCTTAGGGTTGCTATAAGTTAGAAACAATTTGAAGGCAAAACAACAACAACATGGGGTTCTGGGATGCTTGTGGGGATCAGGATGTTCTTAAACATTTTCACATTTGAAGGGGAGCTTTATGAATTGTTTGGGGGCAAAAACTGCCTGAAAGAGGTTTTGAATTTTAAAAATTGGGGGATGAGGGGCTTTAGGGGACCGTGGGGGCTTTAGGTGCCACAAAGGTAGGGTCCAGGGGCTGCACACAGCCTGCACTTTGCCCACCCCTGATTTACATGCAGATGCACTGAAGGCAGCTGTGGGCCATTTGACACTAGGCAGACTCACAAAATTATAAAGTTGGAGAGAAGTCTCATCAGATAGAGAAGAAACATGGGAAATCATTACAGTATATGATTGCTGCGAGAATGATGTAGGCCCAGAAGAGGAAGAATACAGCAATACCAATGCAAGGTTTGTGAAATTGGTGGACTATGCAGAAATGGATACATTATTGGTTTTAATAAGCGGGGGGGAAGCTGGAAGTTTCACAAAAGATTGGGAACCGTTCATTGTCTACTTGCAAGAACAAAAGGATAAAATGATAACTGTGGGATTTGAAATTTAGTAGACAGTGAAGTAGTAGATGTATGATATATTGATTTGTAGAGGAAGTATAGCTGTATATATTATGTATAACCATTGGTAGGAAAGCAGGAAGTAATGTTCCATTTTGTTTTTTCCTTCTTTAAATTTCTTTAAATATCTTTAATTTTTTTCTTTATTTTTTCTCTCATTCTATCTTATTCTTTTTCCTTATCTTACTTTATTTTTAATGTATTTAAAACTCTTTTAATAAACATTTTAAAAGAGGATAAAGTTGGAGAGAGATCTCATAAAACATCTAGTCCAACCTCCTGAATCAGGAAATCTCTAACAGACGGCTGCCCAACCTCTGCTTCAAGACCTCCAAGGGGGGAAAGACCACTTACTCCTTAGTTCTATTATCAAATTGCTGTTCCCTTTAAAAGGTATTTCTTAATGCTCAACTTGAATATATTGTCCTTTAGATCCATTCCTGACCAATGGAACAACAGAGAGCAAGTCTTTGCCTTTTTCTATGGGACAGGCCTTGTAGTACTTGAAGAGTGCTGTCTCTGCCTAGTCTTCTATTTGCCAGGCTAAACATAGTCAGTTCTTTCCCTCAGTTCTTTTGCTCTCATAGGCTGCATCTGCACTGCAGAAATAATCCAGTTTGACACTGCTTTAATTTCCATGGCTCAATGCTATGGAATCCTGGGATTTGTAGTTTGTTGTGGCAGCAGAACTCTCTGACAGAGAAGGAAAACTACAGATGACAGAATTCCATAGCACTGACCCATGGCACTTAAAGCAGTGTCAAACTGGGTTATTTCTCCAGTGCAGATGCAGCCATAGGCCATATTTTTGATACCACTGACTAGGTTTGTTGCCCTTTGTTGCAATTTGTCTACATTTTCCATAGCACTGACCCATGGCACTTAAAGCAGTGTCAAACTGGGTTATTTCTCCAGTGCAGATGCAGCCATAGGCCATATTTTTGATACCACTGACTAGGTTTGTTGCCCTTTGTTGCAATTTGTCTACATTTTCCTTAGAGTGTGGTGCTCCAAACTGGACACAGTCTCTCTCTCTCTCTCTCTCTCTCTCTCTCTCTCTCTCTCTCTCTCTCTCTCTCTCACACACACACACACACACACACACACACACACATCCAGGAATAAAAAGAAAAGTATGAGTAGTCACTTAAGATACCAAAGAAGCTAAACTCCACTAAAATCTGAGTGAGATCAGTAGAAGCATGCAGCTACTGAGACAGCAGCGATCAAGGTATTATTAATAACTCATTTTAAAATAATCATCCATGCAGCTTTGAAGCAGAGTAAGGAAGCAATAATCAGAGACGAGCGACAGCAAGTAATGAGACTTTGAACAGTCAGATTTAGAAAGGTCCACTAATCCACTAATGAGTTTTCAGAGGAGACCCAGGAGGCTCAACGGAACTTTCCCCATTCTCTGCTCCCCCCTCCCGCTCACTCTCTGATAAACATTTGTTTGATATTTTCCCTTAACCATTAAAAAATCAACTGCAATTATTTGCTCATTAGGAAGTGTGAAATTAAATATGTATATCAGAGACCTACCCAAATGCACAGCAGGGATATTTCAGCCTTTCTAAAAACATGCACAATATCCCACTACCCTTGACATTCCTCAAAGGAGGAAATGGCTCCTGTCTACCACAGCATGAAACATGTTTTACAGTGAAACAAAGGCTGAATGGGGAAAGTGGCCAATTAATCACAGTGGCATATGTAGTTGCCAATCCACTGAATTTAGCAGCATTTGCCTTCTGTACTGACAAAAATTAAATTGATTTTCCCCCATTATTGGATTCTTTGAAATACAAGCTGTTGGAGTCTCAGAGAAGATTTTTTAAAATTACCAGTAGCTAGCTCCAGAAAATCAAATTAATAGATTAGCATTTATAATTTCAAACCATTTGCTAAAAGGTTAGCACTTGAGTTTGAGTCTTTTTTTGTTGTTGTTGTCATTATGCCTATGTACTGGGACAAGTGAGAAAAGGATAAAATTAATAACCAAACAGAATATTTTCTGGCCCCCTGAAGAAGGAGAGGGAGGAAGAGGAAGAGGAAGAGAAAAGGAAGAAGAGCAGAAAGAAGAAAGGAACAGAAATCTGATGGAGATTGTAGGATTTGGAGATGGTAGCTATATAATTTCTGATTGACAATTTATGAATGATGAGGTCATTGTTTTTAATGAAGACAATCAGGACACCTCATGCACTGAATGAGTGAGTGTACAGAGGGGGTCATATGGGTAAGCTCTGACCAGCACCATTGCTGTGTTCCACTATCCCACTCCCCTGAGAAAGGTCTGTTTGATATTTGTCCCTACCAACCTACCTGCCTGCCTGCCTACCTACATCTATATATCTATCTGTATAGATGCACATGCAAAGGCCTCCCAGAGATGACTCAGAACCCTTGCAAATCAGGGTCCCTTCTCATGTGTGGGAGCTATGAACCTGCGCATGGCAAAAATATGCCAAATGGGTTGTTGGAAAAGTATGGCAGCAGAGTGTAGCAATAGCATTGGGTGAGGTTGCCCCCCCGCCCCCCTTTTACTCAATACATGGAAATGGTAGGGATGTAGGAGAAATCTTGAACAGATTGAAATTCAAGCCTAGTTCATGCAGTGCTCAAGCGGATTTTCTATCCGCCCAAATGCAGCACGCAGCTGCAGGTTTCATTCAGATGTGGCTTTGGATGAGGGATACAACAATGCAGCATGGTGATAGCTCTACACAGAGTCCCATACAACACAAAATATTCATGTATATGAGACATACAGTACATTGTGTACACCTTTTGTGGCAACATCTGCCCAGAGTTCTACTCAAATCTCTGAGCAGAAATTAAATCATAGAATCATAGAGTTGGAAGAGACCCAAGGACCATCCAGTCCAACCCCCTGCCAGGCCATTCTGACCTTTGGTCTCATGCAACATGGCTCTTCTTATTTTTGAAGCAAGAGGCCTGCCAAAAAGCATAATCAGAGTACATGACCATCCACCAGTCTGGCTTCTCCCACCTGCTGTAGCATGGTGTACGGGGGTGGGGGGTGGGTAGTCAGGCATGCCTTCAAACTCAAGTCCTGGCCTCTCAGCCTGTGTGATTGTGTACCATTTGTACACTGCAGCACTGCCCTGGAAAAGTTGTCATAAAGAATACGGTACTGAGGAGATAATTATAGGATGCCCTCTCAGCCCATATATATATAATATATATATATATATATATATATATATATATATATATAAAATATTTTGCTCTGGATTGTCCTATGGTGACAAAGAGCAAAATGCCTGTGGACACCTTGGCTGTACTGGACAGAAGTGGAGTGGAAAGCAGTTCTGAGGCTAGGTCAGGAGACAGGAGAAAGAGCGGGTGAGTTGAATGTTGGGCCTGTCTATACGATTAAAAATAATCTATTTGGGGGGGTAAAAAATATTTACAGTCATTCGTATGCATACGATCTGCCTACACATTTTTTACCCCCCCCAAACTCCGTATGAACCCCTTCCCCAGCTGGCTGGAGCGAGCAAGCCAAGCAGCAGTTTTAAATCTCCACCGCGTTTTTTTTTTTTAATTTAAAAAGGTGCCTGCTTTGCAGACATTCAGTTTTCCCTATTTACAAAGTAAAATAAAAATAAATATATATAAAATTCATGGACTTACCGGACTCTCGCTTAGCCGGGAATCCAACATGGTGGGTGCTCCCAATTCCCCTCCTTGCTAGCCCCACCCCCTCTACTCAGCCAGCCAATCAGATTACACTGCCTGTTCGTATGTGTGCGAACGGGGCGTACAGACCACCAGCCATTTGAACGGCTGTACGGATTTTATGCTGAGATCTGCTACTCCTTCCGAACGCCGAATCCATATAGTTTACGGGGGATTCGCTAGCCCCCCTTCCGAATGACACGTATGCATCCGAATGGTTTTGTGTACGGAAGAGTGATCTTCCGAACTGTGTTCATATTTTTTTTTTACCATGTATATTTGCACATGCATAGAAGGAATAAAATCAGTCAAGCTGAGCGTGCAGAGCTGAGACAATGAATCAATACAAAGCAAAGAACATTGGTCACACCCTACCCCAAGAATCTGACTGAACAGCAAGGCATAGAGTGGACTGACTGCCCCATTGACAGCTGCTCCCAGTGATCCGATCACCATATAGGGCCATTCAGGAGCATTGTATTTCAAAATCCTGGCAACATTAGCAGGTTCTACATCTTCCTCAGCTACAGTAGTCAGTGCCTTTTTAAAAAAGAAAAAGAGGAAGAGGTGAGCAAGGAGATTAATTTTGAGCATTAAGAAAACATTATTTTATCAACATATCCGTATAATAGCAGCCTCAGATATTTCTAAGAAACATTGAGAATCAAATTTAGGACTGATTTCTGCTTCAACTTTCCCATTCACTCTGCTATTGGAAGAGGGATTTCCATGTGTACCTGGAGTGATGTGAGAACTCTTCATTCACTCGGAGCCTAATCTCTCTCCTTTGGAGAGCTCAGTGGAAGCAAAGTACTCACACATCCACTTGTCTGTGTATTTCATGATACCAGACTCATCAGAAATTTTGTGCATGGAGCTTTCAGAGCACTTCAGAGCTTACACACATTGGAAACTGCTTAATGCAGTGTAGATGTGTAAATAGCTATTGCTTAAAACAATTTGTAAGCCGCTCTGATAGCCTTGTGACTGAAGAGTGGGGTATAAATAAATAAATTTTAAAAAATTACTTTGTCATAACACTGTGCTATAGGGAATATTCTCTGTTCTTTTTAACAAGAAGCCCTCTTCCCTTCTCTGCCCCTGGCAGTGGTGGCGGTGGCAGAGGTGGGTGGGTGGGAATGACAGCCACACTCCCCCTTCCCCATCCCTGATCTCTCAGTGGGGGGATGGTGGCTGTGGGCACTTGCCTTGCTAGCAAGACCTCCCCTCTGTGCTTCTCTGGCCAATCGGGGACACACTTCCTCTCGTTTGGGCAAGCGAATCAGATTGATTTGCTTGTCCTAACCAGCAGGAATGTGCCCCACCTCGTTCTTGTTTAAAAAGAAAAGAAAAGCTGCAAAGGCTTTCCTGGTGAGGTTTTTTTGGCCTCCCCCCTCCTTCACAATAGGGTGAAATCACACGGGATGTCATTAGGACAGGTAGGATTCTCCTCATATTCTGTGAGGAGTTTTTTCTCCATTTGGACAACCCCCTAAGATTACTACTCAAGAAACATTAGATTTCCTTTCAAATCTTAATATGTTATTTTACAAAGCCAAGTGGAATCTTTATAATTAGATCTCAAGAGGAGTTTTAGTAGATCAGTCTCTCTGGTACCTTGTACAATGGGCCCTTGGTATCTGCTGGGGTTTGGTTCCAGGACCACCCCCTACCCTGTGGGTACCAACATCCATGGATGCTCAAGTCTCATTATATACAATGGCATAGTAGAATGGTATCCCTTATATAAAATGCCAAAATCAAGGTTTGCTTCTTGGAATTTTTTTTGGAATATTTTCAAGCCATGCATTCAAATCCATGGATACAGACGGCCGACTGTATACCAATTGTAAATCCAATCTGTACTAAAAATAAAAATAAAAATTGAGTACTCAGATTTACTGGAAACCATTTTTGTCCATTCATATGTTTGGTGTTATGTGCTCATTTAAATAACTTGTCTCATAAAATATTTAGCCCTCCACTTTCACAGGGTTTGGGGTACAAGTCCCGCATAAAAGTTCCACAAAAATATTTGTGGAAAACCACAAATATACATAAAAATCACAAACACTATTTTTTTTTACCCAAGAGAACACATCTCTAAGAATCTCTAGGTCCTCCAGTATGACTCTATGGTCAACTGCCAGCAGAAGCTGACCATAGAATCGCACTGGAGGACCTACAAATGCCTAGAGAAAGGTTATCTCTAGGAATCTCTAGGTCCTCCAGCACGACTCTATGATCCACTTCTGCCTAGAGAAAACATATTAATCAAATCTGCAAACCATCAAATCCACCAATGCTTAACCCCGCAAATATGCAGGGATGATTGTATACTACACTATGAAAACTCTTGCCCACAAAATTTTAATTTAGATAACTAATATTTTCTGTCATGTTCACATCAGCTTAATAGTCTACATTTTATACTGCACAAAAAAAAACCCTCACAAGAAAGAATTCATGTTCAGATTTTAATATTACGGGAAATAAATGCTGGGAAAAGCAAATGGACATTTGTCTTTCCTTGGATAATTACTATTACTGACCTTTTTAAGTGGTCCGCCATCTTCTTCATACTGAGTTGCTCTATAGTTATGCTCTGAGCGGTCTCCCACAATTGATACTGGATGGTCAGGGACTATATTTGATAACTGAGATCTGGTACGCTGTCGAATGGAAGCCCTATGAAACAGTAAAGAGAAATAGCCACATTTTAGGAACATCAACCTGAAGAGTTCATATCATCACATGGAATCCAGTGAAATAAAATGGCACCATATTTGGAGGGTTTTTCTTCTATTCATTTTCTTCTTGTTGTTACTCTTATTAAAACACATGCAATGACTTTCTATTTTTTTCTATATTCAAGTGTGAATGCCACTGGTTGTGTAGTTAATATGGCACCGCACATGCACAAGAATGAGTTATCCTTAGACTCATCAACATCCCAAGATTTGCAGCATGGACCCTGGAATAGGTGGGATGAGGGTCTCAAGCTCCC
The DNA here is from genome assembly GCA_030847615.1 of Gambelia wislizenii. Classification (NCBI taxonomy): domain Eukaryota; kingdom Metazoa; phylum Chordata; class Lepidosauria; order Squamata; family Crotaphytidae; genus Gambelia; species Gambelia wislizenii. The sequence continues at coordinate 283,985,343 of JAUMIR010000001.1, read as the reverse complement.
TCCCAAGATTAGACTGGGAAGCCAAGGCCCACCTTCCTGAAATGATCTAGCAAATTTGGAGCACAAGGAGTCCTACAGAGCTGAAGCCATCAGGAATTATAATTCAGAAATATACTAAATGATTATTATTTTGCTATTGCTTTCATGGTATGTTATCATGCCTTACACCATCTCCCTATAATATTTCATGATTGGCAATAATAAGACTTCATGAGGTCTAATATACCAGGGCAGACCAAAACGTAAGGTCAGGTGGAGGTCACCAGGACCTAAAGAAGATGTCAAACTACCAGCAGACACACCCAAGATAGTATTAAGCAAAGCCCCTAGTAAACAATGCCATTATGGAGATATGTTGGGTATCCTCAGTGATGAGTCATATCACAAACAAATAAGTGACCAAAACAACCATTATCCCCAGGAAATGTTCCTTCACACCCTTCCTATCCCACAATACAGAGGTTGTCATAAGCCCATCAATTCCAATATTTCAGCCATTAACAGCAATTAGCAGAGACACAATCTTCTTTGCTTAACAGTGGGAAGGAAACCCATCAACACTTTGTCCTAAATCCAAACACCCCTCCAGGACACAAAATATGATATAAATATTAGTACCCAAACAACAGCCACATGTGCTACCGCCTCTCTGTCGGATCGCTGTGCCACCCTCAGATCCAAGTCTGAGTCTCTTCACTTACACGGATCTCTACTCCTCAGGACTGGTAATTATCACCCATACTTCCCGAACTTATTCCTCTATCTAATCTTTCTGCCTCAAACTCTTCATTAGCCTTTTGTGGTTCTTTTGTGTGTGTGTGTGTGTGTGTGTGTGTGCATGCACATGCACTTTCATATTATTTTCCAATAAAAATCATTTTATTTCACTTTAACTTGGAGTCTGTGCAGTTAGTACCAGTATACATAGGTGCAAAGGTCCCAAAGTTACCCGATCTCTTGCAGCCATCCATTTGAGCCATTATAATTCCCCCAATTAATAACATAAATTTGGTGTCACAAGTGGGCTCCCCAGAGACCACCACCTATTTGGGTAACAGGTAGTGAGATAATTACACCTTTTGTTGAATGATGATGATTACAAAAGTGATGATGGTTTTAACTGATTGTGTTTACTTTGTTTCTCTAAAACATACCAGCAAGTAGTCAAAATTAATAAAGATCTGCCTGCCAATGTTGAATCCCCACATCTTAAAAAATAATTCTGGGGTCCCTGATTTACAAGTACAAAACATCTTTAGGGGGAAAAAAATAAAAACAAAGGTTAGGGAGAATACCAAGAAACCACCTGCTCTATACTGGGCATGCTCATTGGATACAATATGCTACATACTTTTTTTGGAGGGGGGAAGGAGAAAATCAAGTGGGAGGAGCAATGGAATTGATTGGCTGAACTCTTGAACAGGAGGCACCTCACACTGCTCTGGTACTGTCCTATAGAACAGTGCTATTCAAAGTTGTGGTCTGTGAACCAGTGCCAATCCCTGGAGAGAAGGAAACAATTGTAACCAATGGGCACAAATATGGTGCCGGTCCTTGGCACATGGGGAGTCTCCTGTATTAGATAGCTTAAGCAGCACTGCTCTAGATGGAATAATGGAGGATTAATTTTCCTTAAATCCAGTGGGGCTTACTTTCAAGCTACTATGCATAGCATTGTAGCCATGATTTCCTACTGCTGCTCTCTTGTTGTGACATGTAGCACTGACTCCAAATATAGGCATCTTGGCCACATACCTGCTAAATTCATAAGCAAATGGGTGGATATATAATAGCCAGAATCTTGTTGCTGACATACACCAGCATAAACGGGGGTTATGCCAGCATATGTCACTCTATGGAGAAGGCAGATTCACGACCTCCTTTCATAACCACCACCCTGCAAGGAAGGCAGCATCCTCAGCAGGAGCATGCCCATCCCCATGGCCATTGAAGCAGTTGGAGAAGACTTGGGGACACCCAAGCAGGAGCTGGCTACAGTTTTGTTGCTGGGCAATGAGAAAATACTTGTTCCTGGATCTTCACGAAGTATGTGATTGCAAGGTTAGAAGGCAAACCACAGAACAGCACTGGAGAAACAGTATGCCACTGGATCTCAGCTAATGGATGAATCAAATACACAAGTTCCATGTGGCAAATTTGCATCTGATGGTTCAGTCATTGCAAAGATTCTTGTGTATAGTTTTCTCCCTTTTGCCAGCTTGAAAGGAGGAGAAGGAAAACATAACTTCCAAAGTAGCTCCTTAAAGAAATGTTTTCATAGTCGGAGACAACCATATGTCCTCTTATAATGTTTCATAGAGCAATAGAGGAGAAAAGATCAGTAGCCCCTTACTAATCTTGTTTATAAAACATACAACAAGCCTAATGTGGCTGGGCCCATGCGAATGCATTTTTGAACAGTGTGAACGTCAAGCTTATTTTTGCTTTTGTGGAATATTCCTTAAGACTTTCATTTCAGAACAAAGCTTATAAACTTAGATATCGTTCCTGTTGAAATGATGCTGGTGTCATAACAACAGCCTTATCTCAAAGCCCTCAGTGAGAATAGTCAGGTTCTAGACAAGTACTTCAGCCATGCTGGTGAGATATAATTTAAAAGACCACTCTATATAAAGCAGATTTATGAGACAAGCTTGCCACCCCTGGAGAATACCAAATTTCTGTGGTGAGCTGATTCCCATTTAAAAGGATCAAACCCCAAGGGGTGCCTATTGAAACTGATTATCCCATGCTATTTTCAATAAAGTAGAGAACGCCTCATATTTATGGCAACATTTCATGACAGATGGCACATATATCATTGAATACAAAATTTAGAATTGTCCATGCCACAGTATTTCTGATTTCTATGCATGGTTTGAAAGCTGGACAGTGAAGAAGTCTGACAGAGAGAAAAATCAACTCATTTGAAATGTGTTTAAAAAAGAGTTCTATGCATACCATGGACTACCAACCTGCTCCCCCCCCCCATAGGTCCAAGAGCAAATCAAGCCTGAACTCTCCTTGGAAGCCAAAATTACTAAACTGAGGCTATCATACTTTGAACATATCAACTGGCATTCCACTAGGGATATACACATGCATAGGTTTCCCATACACTTGTGTATGTCCTTTTGGGAGCATGTTGTTGTTGTTGTTGTTGCTGTTAATAATAATATAGCACCATCGATGTACATGGCACTTTACAAAAGGTTACAAAATAAAACAATTATCACTATTCCAATAATATAAAATACTAAAATACAATACTAAAATACAATACAAGGGAAAAAACGTACAGATAATTCAGAATAAAACAAAATAATTAGTGCCAGTAATCAAATACAATAATGATAAAAACATTAATCCAAAATTCCAAAGGTTTGGGAGAACAAAAAAAGTTTAAAAACAGCAAGGGAGGAAATAGTCCACAAGTTTACTGGAAGGTGATTCCAGGAATAAGGGGCAGCAAGAGGAAAAGGACGAAGTCGAGCCAAGGAGGAAGAAACCTCCTTATAGCACCCAAAGCCCTCCTGGACTTATCATACAGTCTTAGAAACTCCCCTTTGCTTGGCCATTCTGTGCCTTGTGGGGAGGGGGTAGAATTGGAGAAGGTTCTGGTTAAATGTAAAATGATTACACCAGTGGGTCTCAGTGCTGCTGTAATAACTAAAAAATCCTGCCCACTCTCCACAAGTCATAGGATGGCCATGTTGCGTGTGTGAGAGTGGGGGCTTCTGAGGCTATACGGTAAGTCCAGGAGGGTGGTGGTATATGGCTCAGCTTCATGTAGGTCCTCGTGAAGAACTACAGGTCAACTTCTGTACCCATGGTTTCACTCACATGTATCCAAAAAAAAAGTTATCTCTAGGCATTTTTTAGGTCCTCCAGTGCGATTCTATGGTATGCTTCTGCTGGAAGTTGGGCTGGAGGTCATTAATTTCAATAGGGCTCACTATTATCCACGGTTTTACACATCCACATCAAGTCCAGGAATGTACCACACACACACACCCTGTGGATACATTATGCTATGTTTATGTTGAGCCATGCAGAATTGCAGCCATCATGAGACAGCATGACTCACGGGTAAAGATGATAGCTGGCATCCTTTATTGCAGTTGTGGATTTGTAACCTAGAGTTACGGATTTGTAACTGCTCCATATTCAGTTATACTACATATTCTACATGTACTACATATTTGGGGTAAATGCCCGCCAAATCCCACCTTAAACTCCAGGGAGCCATTCAGAGGGATGGAGGTCTGTTCTTCTGGCAATCGCGGTGCAGCGGTATGGTATTTCCAGCTCCCTCCTGCCAGCCATCTGCAGTGCAATGAGGAATTGCAACAGGGGCCTTGCTTGATTGGCACTGCCTTGCTCACTGGTGGAAGGGGGCTAGAAACATCATTTTGCTATGCCCCCATCACCAGCAGAACCAGCTAAGCTCAGTTGCTCAGAACAGCTGCTGACTGTTAAGATAGGTTTCAGGGCTGGGCCAGAAGGCTGATAGTTAGGACTTTATCAGACCAGGCAAATATGGCAACTTAACAACGCCTAATGAATGTGAAAGGGTGTGCATATCATATGACGTCATCCTTTTGAGATCATGTGATGTCCAAAACCTGTTACTTTTTATTGATTGGGCCAAGCTGTCAATTGATTTCCTGTGGCACTTTGTTGCCAGCATTGCCAGCATTTGAAACTTCACGCCATTGTGCTCATGGGAATACAGCGTCAATGACAGAACACTTCCGAGTGAGCTTGCGACATCCAGGTAGGGGATGCTCTTTTTATGACACACACACTCCAGTGTACTTGGGACTTTTAAAGTGTGTTTCTGTGCTCGTGTGTATGTTTTATATGTTTGTTTTGGTTTAATTTTTGAATTTGCCGCACTGGTATTGCAAGAATCGGCGAGATTTGGAACACAGAAGTAAATGGGGCTCTGCTTGTGCTCCATTACTGCTGGGGCTGCCTTTCTGATGATATTACAGGTAGGTCTGGTAAAGGGGGTTCTTTTGCCAGCATAAAAATTTTCATAATATGCCAGCAAAAGAATGTTTCAAGAGGGTGTTCTGATAAAGTCCTTAGTTACACATTTGTAAATAACTTGGTGATGTAGGATCTCAGCCTATAATTCTTGGTAATGCAGAAGGCAGTATAAAAAGAGGAAGACCATATTATGGATGGATTGATTCATTCAAAGAAGCCACAGACCTAAGTTGGTAAGATTAAGGAGGGCTGTTGAGGCACATTGCTCTTAGAGGTCTCCCATTCATAGGATAGTTTAAGTCAAAGCTGACTTGATAGCAAATAACAATAAACATTAGTTTTACTCTAGCCACTGAAACAAAGGTAAATAGAAAACTGAATACATATTATGCTAGCTAAGCCAGTCCTTTTGCTTGGTTCTGCATTACTTAGTGATCTAGGGCGCCTACCCACAAGTCTGGCCCTACCATATTTAGGGAGTATGAGGCAATCGCCTTAGGCATCAGATGTTGGGGGAGTCAACAGTGGCAACCTCCTGTTTGTTCCTCCTCAACTCCCCCATCTGTTCATATCTGCTGGAGAACAGATCTGTGATTGCCACACAACCTGTCCTGAACTCCCTCAACTAGCTGGCTGTCTTTGTGAGAACTTGAAAAACCACCATCCCACCTCCAGTGCTGAAGTAAAAGTCAACTGTGTCTGTATGGAGGATGGGGAGGTGATATTGTTTCATTCTTTGCCTCAGGCAGCCCTTTCACTACCACAACAGCAGAGTAAAAGGATTTTGTTCAAGGCTGTCAACTGTGTGTCAACAGCCTAAAAAATTCTCCACTATACTTGTGGGCTGAAAATTTGGTGGGACCATTTCAGCAGGTTTCCCCAGGGGAAGGAAAATTTCTTCAACATTTTCTTCAGTTGTAATTATGTTCTGTGGCACTCATTATTATATTCTTCCTAGGATGGTATACAGTTATTTTTGTCACAAGCAAGTAGCAGAAACAATTACTACATTGGCAGCCTGGCCACCATTTTGACTCCTCCAAAATGCCCTGGACCTTCTTCCAAGGCATTGGGGGTAGGGTGGGGTGGGGATATTTGCCACAAAAAATATCTTGGGGAAGCAAATTCACATAACATTCAGCAACATTCTTATAAAGAAGAAACAAGAAAAACCAGATTCCCTCAATTGTCCTATGAGGAATGTTGACTCAGCCCTAGGCACATGGAATCTTTACGAATTGTGGAATAGGTTCCTTCATAACCCATGTCTTCTCTGTTGATGTCCATTTCGGTAGATTCTGTACTTGTTGAATATGAGGGGAAACCCACAAAATTTTGTGGATACTACAGGGGCCTAAATACCCTGAAAGCACCAGATCCCGTCTGAATGTGGAAGCTAAGCAGGGTCAGCCCTGATTAGTACTTGGATGGGAGACCACTGATGAATACCAGGTGCCATAGGCTATATTTCAGAGGAAGGAACTGGCAAAACAACCTCTGAGTACTCCTTGTCTAAGAAAACCCAATGAAATTCATGGAGTTGTTGACAGGAGACAAAGGTGCATGCGTGAGCACACACATACACACACACATATACTCCTCTAGATATCACCATGGATATTCTATAGCAAAACCTTCCTTATTGCATCAGTTTCTACATCACTTAAAAGTGACATCACGTGATGTTTAGGAGACTGATCTGCTAAATCAGACATGCAATTTTCACAGGAGTAGGATGTTCACATCCTAACACAATATTGCATAATATCCCATATTTAAAAGTACAAAGACCTAAGTTTACCTCAAGCTGGCACGGTAGCTTCCCCTGCTGAAGGACTCTACTCTCTCAAGTCTTGGTTCAGATACTGCAAAATATAGCCAGAGATGCTCATTAGATGGTAAGAACAATCGAATTGCTATTAGTTGATATGGTTCTTTTTTAAAATGTTGTTTACACTACAAGAAGCAAATCTATTACAAGGTAGAAAGTCTTTCTACAAAAGTGTGATGTAAATCCAAGTACAGTACACTTTTTACAGAGCTGTTTTAAGAGTCTTCAGTGTGCTCATTTGGCAAGCTCATCCTCATGGATTCATGTCCTGCCATAATACTATGCATGGCCATAAGGGAGTGGGGGCAAGCTCTACCTATTCTTGGTCCATCAACAAGAAAAAGATGTTATCTTGTCCTTTGCACTTCAGCAGGGAACCCCTCATGCAGATTTGTCACCAAAAGTAGAATCCAACAGAGTAGTCACCTGGGCAGCTTTTGTTGGGCAGTACCATTTCAGACTGCAGGTGTGGGTATGGGAGGGTTACGTACTGAAATGTCCCCTCAAAGCAAAATGTCATGGCAAATACATAACTATGTCAGGAAGAAAGCTAAACTAGAACCATTTATTCTAACATATGAATTTTGTACATTACAAGCAACATTTCACATGGGAGAAACATTCAAGTATGTGATCCTCCACCTGGTGAAAGTGAGACAAAAGTAGAAGCAATATGTGGAGAAGGCACCTTTGACTGTGAAGTCGAAGGCTTTCACGGCTGGCATCCATAGGTTTACTGTGGGTTTTTTTCCAGGCTGTGAGGCTGTGTTCTGGAAGAGTTTATTTCTGACGTTTTGCCTGCATCTGTGGCTGGCATCTTCAGAGAATGGTTGGGTAGGTGTGTGTGTGATGGGAGGGTTATATACTGTGAGCCCCTGTTGGAGAGGATATGTAAATTTGTGTATTTGAATGGCTAGTTTCTGGGTGGAGATATGCAAGGAGAATTAGTGTCAGAATGCACAGAGAAGCTATTGAAATCCACAAACACCTGGACAACTTCAACAGGAAAGAAGAAACCCTAAAAGTAAGCAAAATCTGGCTACCAGTCCTGAAAAACACTAAAATCAAAACTCAGCACATGCAAATTAACTCTACCCAGGGACAGGGGGATTTCCAGCAGACAATGGACCGTTAGCCAAACAGGCACTAATCCTCCTTGCATATCTCCACCCAGAAACTAGCCATTCAAAAATACACAAATTTACATATCCTCCCCAACAGGGGTTCACAGTATATAACCCCTCCACACACACTCCTACTCAACCATTCTCTGAAGATGCCAGCCACAGATGCAGGCAAAACATCAGGAATAAACTCTTCTAGAACACAGCACCTTTGACTGTTTGATGGAACTGGCCATTATAGGCTACACTAGAAATGGATGCACACTTGAAACTATTTACATTTCATGTTTGACAGTTCATAACACAGTGGAGATTTTCAGACGGGGGGAAAACCCCCGCAGAGGTCAGGAGAAAAACGGCGCTGTTCCGCTTCCAGCGCTCCATTTCACATGTCCCCGTCCTTCTCCCAACCTCCATTTGTTCTCCCTCCGTCCTGCTTTCATTTTCCTTCCACTATTTTTTACTAATGTAAGTTTCCATTAGTTTAAAAATAGTGGAAAATAGCAGAAGGAAAATGAAAGCAGGACAGAGGGAGAACAAATGGAGGTTGGGAGGACAGGGGCATGTAAAACGGAGTGCTGGAAGCAGAACAGCCCTGTTTCTCTTCCGACCTCTGCAGTTTTTTTCCCCCCTATCTGAAAATCTCCTGTCTCAGAAAGGTCAGGAATTCACTTTAGAAGAATACTGAGATCCATACAATCATATCAGTTTTAGCAAGCATCAACAATTCAGAGATTCATAAAATGGACTGCAACATGGCAAGCAGCTCGTTCGGTGCTTATGCGTAAAGACATCTGGTGTGTAAATCATTAACAAAGCACTCTACTCCATGTGTCTTATTCCCAAGAACTATAACAGGGGCAGGGAATCTTTGACCCTCCAAATGTTTTACATTACAGCTCTCACAAGCTTTGACCATTGAGCATTCTGGATGGAACTTTTGGGAGTTGAACAGTAAATGCCCAGATAGCCAAAGGCTCCCCACTAAGGTTTAAATCCAGCTGTTAGTCCTAAGTAAAGCCGACCCATTGACTACCAGGAACTTACTTAAGTGTTGACTTATCAAGCTCTCACTAATTCAATAGATCTGCTTTAATTGTGACTAAAAACTGGGTTTAAGCTAAAGCTATAGAATCATAGAATCATAGAATTGCAGAGTTGGAAGAGACCACGAGGGCCATCCAGTCCAACGCCCCTGCCACGCAGGAAATCTTGATCAAAGTATCCCCGACAGATGGCCATCCAGCCTCTGTTTAAAGACCTCCAAGGAAGGAGACCCCACCACGCTCCGAGGGAGTGCGTTCCACTGCCGAACAGCTCTTACTGTCAAAAAGTTCCTCCTCATGTTGAGGTGGAATCTCTGTTCCTGGAGCTTGCACCCATTGCTCCGTGTTCCAGTCTCTGGAGCAGCAGAAAACAAGCCTGCTCCATCCTCAGCGTGACATCCCTTCAAATACTTAAACAGGGCTATCATATCGCCTCTAAACCGTCTTTTTTCCAGGCTAAACATACCCAGCTCCCTAAGTCTCTCCTCATAAGGCATGGTTTCCAGACCTTTCACCATTTTAGTTGCCCTTCTCTGGACACGCTCCAATTTGTCAATATCCTTTCTGAATTGTGGTGCCCAGCTTAGCAGGAAAACAATGCTTGGCATATCCAGTTAGAAAGGGAGTGGGTGATGAGAAAGACTCTTCTCTTGGAAAGCTGCTGCAAGTAAGGTGGCATCGGGGTGAGAGGACCAGACGTCTCACCTTCTGCAAGGCAGCTTCCTTTGTTCTTATGTTCTCAGGCTTATGCAGCCTGGCACATGCTATCTATATTTATAATTCTCTTGGGTATGTTGCCTTTCCCAGTGTGCTGACTGGCTGCTCAGGAAACACACCGAACCAATCACCACCCACATGCAAGTTCTCTCTTCCACTTCACAATGCACTCCTGTCACTCAGTCTGTGGCCCAGATTGGGACCCAGGCAGTCAACTGGTGGCGGCGGGACGATGCTGCTACCACTGCAGCAGGACCCAGGCAGTCAACTTGTGGTGGTGGTGTCAGCAGCAGTGGCAGGGCGACAAAGCAAGTCACCCTTAGCTATACCGGGAAAAGTGTGTAATGCTGAGAATGGGGAGGAGGAATTTAACTCCACCGGCCTACCTTACAGGGTTGTTGTGAGGTCTACCAGCCATTTTGGGAGGAGTTTTTTAACGGTCTATGGTACACCGGGTCCAGCTAGTTAAATTGGAATTCACTCTGGTCAATCTGTGCACTTTTTGAATATGCAAAAATAAGATACTTGCTTTGTACCGATGTTTCCATGAGTGCCTTGTCTCCTTGGCTTTGCAAAGTCACCAGGGTGAAATAAACTCCTTTCCTTTCCATCAGCTCCTCATGTTTTCCCCTTTCCACTGCTCTCCCATGCTCAAAACCAATAATAACATCAGCAGTTTTGACTGTGGACAAACGATGAGCTATGGAGATTGCAGTGCGTCCAAGGCGAGCCTGAGGCAGGGAAAAAATATTCTCAGAGATGGCAATGGCATGAAGGAAAGGATATATAGGTTTTCTCTATTTGCTCTTTTGTTATCACAAGGAATGAATCCTAGGTGGTGTGGTTCTCTATACACATGTTGATGTACTGATGTACTCTATACACATGTTGATGTAAAAAGCTTTCTTTAATTGGTGTGGGACTGATATTAGATTGTACTGCCATAATTCTGTTAATAATAATTATTTATTTATAATTAAATAAAATACCTTTAATATAAAGAGCCACATCCAGTTTATTTGCAGTGTACAAATAAATGGCCCAAGAGAAAATACACTTGCTTTACTAACTGTTTTCATAATTTTATATCCTGGAATCTCAGTGTAAAAACATTTGAAGAGGCTAACCTCTACAATTAAATGATCAGAGATGTGTGGGAGCTTGTTTCCACACCTAGTTCCATCATATTGAAATAGTATTCAAACATGGCAAACCTTATGAAGTGCCTCTTGAACTGTAGCTTCACTTTCATTGTCCAGTGCTGAGGTAGCCATATCCAGCAGCAAGATTTTAGGGTTCCGAACTAAGGCCCGGGCAATAGCAATTCGCTGCTTCTGGCCTCCACTCATCTGGCCACCCCCTTCTCCAACAAGAGTGTCAAATTGCTGAAATAGTAAGGATAGGAAACAAGTAGTCAAAGGTCTTTTACTGGCTCTCCTTGGGTCAGTCATAAGAGGTCTACACTACATGAAGAAGAAGTCAAGGAATAATTTGTGTTTCTTCTTTCCACTCTTTCATTTATGGAATGAAGAATAAATGTGTGTTTCTCTCTCCAGTGGGAAGGCACTTCTATTCATGAAGGAAGTATCACATACTCATTTACCCATTAGAGAAATACCATATATACTCATGTATAAGTTGATTTTTTTAAAAAAACAAATTGATTAAAAAAAATCTGGGTCGACTTATCCACAGGTCAGTGCTAGAAACAGCTGGCAATGATGCCAGCTGGATGAACTCTGTGCTCCCTGCCATTTTGGGTACTTGAAGTGGAGGGGAGTGGTGGGGGGAATTTTTAATAGGGGCTTACTGTATAAGCCTTGTGAGGCTTGGCAGTCTATCTGCAAGCTTTGTGAGGCGAGGCTTATAAGTAAGTACTTATTAAAAATGGCCACTGCAAACGCAAGGTGAGGCTTGCATAGTAAGCCCTTATTAAACAGGCCACTGTTCTGCTCCACCTCAAGCACCCCAAATTGGAGGAGACGTTGCATTCTTCTGGCTCGCCGACGTTGCTGCTGAATGCGCTCAGGCCAAAAAAGAAAGTGGGGATGGGGAGAGAGCTGCCTTTCTTCCTCCAGTTTGGGCAAGGGAGGGGTAATGGGGTGGAAGTGCTGCTGCCTCGCCCTGCCACACCAAGAGGGGCTTCTCACCTCTGCCTCTTGTCACTGCCTTTGCACTGGGTCCCTGGGTTGCTTTCCTTGCTCTTCTCCCCCCTCCTCCATTTACTTTTCAAGACTCTTTCTCAGGGCCCGTCTACACGGTAAAAAAAATATGTACGGCGTTCAGAAGATCGAGCATCCATACACATGACCATTTGGATGTATATGTGTCATTCAGAAGGGGGGCTAGTGAATCCCCCGTAAACCCCGTGGATTCGGTGTTCGGAAGGATTAGTGAATTTCGACCTAAAATCCATACAGCTGTTTGTATTGTCAATGGTCTGTACACCCCATTCATACACATACGAACAGGCAGTCTAATCTGATTGGCTGGCTGAGCACAGGGGGCGGGGCTAGCAAAGAGGGGAATTGGGAGCAGCTGCCATGTTGGATTCCTGGCTAAGCGAAAGTCCGATAAGTCCATGAATTTTATATTTATTCCTTTTTATTTTATATTGTAAATATGGACACCGACTGTCTGCAAAACAGGCACCTTTTAAAATAAATTAAAAAAGCAATGGGAGATTTAAAACCACCGCTTGGCTTGCTCACTCCAGCCAGCTGGGCAAGGGGGGGTTCATACGGAGTTTAGGGGGGGTTAAAATTGTGTAGGCAGATCGTACGCATATGAACAGCTGCCTTTTCGGATTTTTTTGCCCCCCAAACAGATTTTTTTTTAATTGTGTAGACGGGGCCTCATTCTTTTTCTTTATTTATATTCCTCGCCCCATCTGTATTTGTATAGATGTAGACATTTTAAGATCAGCAATGCAATTTATAGCACCACCCTCAACTGTAACCTTTCAAATAAACAGATCTTCTTCTCTTTAGCTCTTCCTAAGTATGTTCCCTCTGTGCATTTTTAAAAGGAGAGGAAAAGATTTGTTTGTTACATGCCCCTAAGTTTTACCCTCAACTTATCCATGAGTCATAGCAAAATGCATAATATTGGCCCCCAAACCTGCCCTTGACTTATACATAAGGTCAACTTATACACAAGTATATATGGTAACCAAGAATACCATCCTCTTTGCATGATAACAGAATTATAGAAAGAGATGCTGGCAGATTCTTGTTGCCACTTCTTTGGAATATAAAAGGAGAGAAAGACACTGTAAGAAAGGTATGAACACTCTGCGGTCTTGTCTATACGGTCAAAATAATACAAACAGCATGGGAAAATATGGCGATCCATTCATACGGACATGCACATAAATATGTGTCATTTGGAAGTGGGGCAAACAAATCCACCGTAAAGTCCGTGTGTGTTGCATCCAAGACTTCGTCCAGATTTTTTAAAAAGCTCCATACGACATATGAATGTGCAATCATTTGAACACTTGCATTCGCACAGATACAAACAGGCAGCGTAATCTGATTGGCTGGACCAGCAGGGGGTGGGGCTAGCAAATAGGGAAAGTGCCTGCGACCGCCATGTTGGGTTTTCGGCTAAGCGAGAGTTCAGTAAGTCAATAACACAGCAATCTTATACTCTTTCTTTCTTTTGTAAATATGAACTATTGCTTATGCATACCATGGGAATTTTTTTTTAAAATGGCAACAGCAGATTTAAAATTGCAAATAAATTACTTGCGGCCTCCATCTTGGCTAGGGGGTCATGTGGAGTTTAGGGGGGCTCTTTTCACCGGGAAGACAGGTTGCATCGTTAAGAATGCCTGCTTTTTCAGACATGTTTGTATTCCCCCCCCCCTTGTATAGACAAGACCTAAGACTCTCCCAATGTTGTTGACTGCAGCAACTATGATCTTTCACCACTGGCTATGCTGGTGGGAGTTGTAGTCCTACAACTTTTAGAGGGCCACATATTACTCATCCATGCTCTAAAATAAAAGGAACTGCCTTCTTTCAAGTCTGATCAATTATCCATCTAACCTAGTATCACTCTACCTTGACTGATAGCAGCTATTCTATGTTTTGGGTAGCATTATAAGTAAAAATATGAAATAGGAAATATGTAAATAATGAATAACAAATACAGTGTGGATAACAAATGTTGATATAAGCTGTTAATAGTTTTAATATTAATATATTATCAGAAAATGGATATGCTTCTTTGTTAATGCAGTGTAACAGGAAAAAGTCAGAATAGGAATTACAATACATACAATAAGGTCTAGAAACTGGATGGAAGGAAGTTAGATAAAGAAAAGATATTAATTAACAGTATATGAATTATATATATAGCAAGTGAGTAAGTCGATATTTGAAGAAAATATGTATGGGATTAATGTCTTTGGAAAGATAAATACACATCACTGAGATAATGAATTAGATGAGAGTTAATACAATGTGCTGTATATATAGTTTTACAAAATTGCATACTAATGTTTTCACTATTATTTTGATTTTAATTTTTTAAAAAAGACCTACAAAAAATGTAAGTCTTGAGTAGCAATGTTCCCTGGTTCTTTAGCTCAAATCATTTTGGGAGAGATGCCAAGACCTTAGTCTCCAAGTCTATACAAACTATGCATGTACTCTGCCAGGGAGTTGTAGTCATCTCCCCTCAAAATGATGAACCCTGGCTGAGAATAATATGTATCATTTATCAGGCCCCCAACTATCAACACACCTGTGAAGAAATGGGTGTTCTCTCCCTTTGAATTGAATTTTAGCTTTCAGAAGTTGCATGGTTTCCTTAAAAAAACTAATTGTATAATTTTATAGCCTCTCCCCCTCCCAATTTGCAGGGGAGGAGGGAGAATTAGGACAAAGCATGCATGCCTGCATGCATGAGCAGCCATTTCTGTTTCAAAGGGGTTGTCTAAACAGCAAAAATGCTCCTCACAGAATGTGAGGAGAATACAGGTTGTCTTAATGGCATCCCACATCGTTTCACCATATTCAGAAGGAGGGGCCCCCAAAAATCATAAACTGCAAAAGGAGAGCCTTCACAGTTTTTCCTGGAGTTTTAAAAAAGCTCTGTGGGAAATGTGCATTCCCACTAGTTTGGACAAGCAACTCAATTTAAATCGCTTTCCCATAGTAGAGGAAGTCCAAGCTGATTGGCTGGATGAGTGTGGGGGCGGGGCTTGCTAGCAGGGCAAGCACCCACTGCTGCCATGTTGGATTTTCACCTTAGCGAGTGATTGCTAAGGTGATAAAACAGGGTGTTGTGGTTTTTTTGTGTGTGTGTGTGTAAAGAGAAAATATTGCTTATGCACACCGTGGAAATAGAGGTATGTTTTTTAAAAAGGATCAGCAGCAGCAGATTTAAAAACACAAGTAATTCACTCACAGCCACCATCTTGAATAGAGGGCATGTGAAATTTATGGGGGCTGTAAGACTATTAAGACAAGTTGCAGCTGCTGTAAATTATCTTTAATTGTCTCCTCTCAATGATTGTCTTAAAGCAGTAATGGACTGGATGAGGAAAAACAAATTGAGACTGAATCCAGACAAAACGGAGGTACTAACAGTTACAGGCCCGAAACCAGGTCTGGGAATACAACTTCCAGTCCTGGATGGAACTACACTCTCCTCCAAAGACTGTGTTCGCAGTTTGGGGGTGCTCCTGGACCCGACGCTCCAGATGTCTAATCAGGTAAATGCGACGGTCAGGAGTGCCTGTTATCAACTTCGGCTGATACGCCAGCTGCGCCCTATCCTGGAAACTAGGGACCTCGAAACTGTGGTACATGCACTGGTAACCTCCCGTCTGGATTTCTGTAATGCGCTCTACATGGGGCTACCCTTGTGCTTAACTCGGAAACTTCAACTAGTTCAGAACATGGCAGCCAGGTTGATTTCTGGTGTTTCCAGAAGAGAGCATGTAACACCTGTGCTAAAAGCTCTCCACTGGCTGCCTATTCGTTTCCGGGCACAGTACAAGGTGTTGGTTATAACCTTTAAAGCCCTGCATGGTTTGGGTCCAACTTATCTCCGGGACCGCCTCCTTCCGTATGACCCTCCCCGCGCACTTCGGTCCTCTGGGAGGAATCTGTTACAGCCTATGAAAACAAGGCTGTCGGTGACGTCCCAGAGGGCCTTCTCCACTGCTGCTCCCAGATTATGGAATGGCCTGCCGGACGAGATCCGTCTTATTAACACCTTAGACAGCTTTAAAAAAGCTGTCAAGACGGATCTTTTCCGGCAGGCCTTTCCTGAATAACTATCCTGGCCCAAGACTCGGCTGTCCTCCCTGAGCTGTAATCAGATTAAAAAAAAAAAACTATTGTATGTTTTAATCTTTTTCTAATTTATATATTTTTAATTTACTGTATGTTTTTAATCTTTTATAGTTTAATATTATTTTAAGGGGGGGTGGGCTAGGGTACTGGGACTATGGAGTTTTTATATTGTAAGCCACCCCGATTGCGTTGCAGAGGGGCGGGATAGAAATAAAATTTTATTATTATTATTATTATTATTATTATTTATTATGGATCACTCCGTTTTGGGGGGGGCTTATATAGACAACCCCAAAGTTTCCCACACCACACCCAAACTGCTTCCAAGACAAGGAATGTTATAAAGCACCTTGAGCATCTTGTAAGGGAAGCAGCTGATGAATGGATGAATGTGGCCTGCAGCCAGTAAACTATGCTATCCAGGGACAGCCCATGTTTTGAGCAGAGGGAGGGCCCCTCACCTCAAAATGCTAGGGTGAGATGCCCCTCCTGCTTGAACCATGAGTCATAAGTAATGGCTTCAGAACTTACTCTCTTTGGGCTTGTCTAGATGGGCTATTTGCCTCATCTTGCCCTCATCTTGGAGTCCAATAGTCCAAATGATGCAGGGCTTTTGCCCCGGGCAGTCCTCACAACCCCTGGGGCAAAGACAGGGGGAAGACAAGGTAAAACTCGTTAAACTACGGTATTTAAGCAAAATACCTGGGGGAAACTGCCTCATTTCAGAAAAAATGGATCAGGCCCCATGGGACTGCAGGAGGCCATACCATCTCTGCAGCCACCTCTGCTGCTTCCTTTGCCTATCTGCAGTGCTGGATTTATACACAAGTCAACTACAGCTTAGGGCCTGAGATTATGACGGGCAACTGAAAGAAAAAGTATCTTAAACTTGACATAGTTTAGGGCCTCAGTGTGTCCTAATTCATCTCTGCCTGCCTGGTACTGCAAAAACAGGGAAATTCTCGAGCATTTTGGCAGGTCATGACACATGGCTGATAAGGCTGCACTGGATCTGGTGGGTCTCAAGCTACAACAGGCCTGGTGAAGGCACACAGTCACATCAGAATTTTATGTTTATATTTTAGTAATTTAAAGTACTGAAAAACCAGACTTGTTCTTCGAAGTGTGGTATCTATTTAAGCAAGGTCTCTTCACTGTATGACCACTCAACAACTTAGTTGGGGGTGGGGAGACACCTTTAGGACCTGAATGGACATGACCTTAGTGAAACAGATTTTTCCAGCTATGTGAAAAGTCTGTCCAGCTGGGTGTACTCATTTCTTACTGTTTGACTAATGTTTACCTCCTTCCTTTGTATTTGTGGTTGTCTGAATTAAAAAAAAATACTTATTTCATATTACTGCAAAATAAAAGCCCTCCCCCTTGTCAGAAAAGCATTTTGCATTTTAAAAAACCCAACATTCACTTCACCGAAGGCAGATCCATGATAAAGTTGTAGGCATTGGCTTCTTTGGCTGCTCGAACAATATCTTCCATAGTTGCATCTTCCCGGCCATAGCGAATATTCTCAGCAATGGTGGTAGAGAAGAGGACAGGCTCCTGTTCAACGATGCCAATCAAAGAACGCAGCCACTGAATATTCAAGGAGCGAATGTCGTGCCCATCTAGAGTAACCTATACAACAACAGTCATCAGTAGAAAGAAATAACTAGTCAGGATGCATTTGTTCAATTACATAACTGTGAAGGAGGAAAATGTTCAGCCTGGAAACTTCTCAAAGAAAGAAGGAAGAGGAGGAGATCAATAAAGCAAATACTACTACTACTACTATTACTAATAATAATAATAATAGTTATTGTTTACGATAGCTATAGTTATAGACCGAGCTTCCAAATTCTTTAGCTTAAGACAAAAAAAATGACAACCTGTTTGTGAAGAAGTCAGGATAAACTCTCACCATGCCTTCACTTGGGTCATAGAATCGCTGAATAAGCTGTATTGTGGTACTCTTCCCAGCCCCACTAGGCCCAACAAAAGCTGTTGTTTCCCCCGGTTTGATAACCATATTGAGTTTGTTTAAAATCTAGAAATCAAGAGAGAAACAGAGAGAGTGGGGAGATGTCATATTTGAGAAGTGTTAGGCTTAGTTTTCAGAGCAACATTTCAAAGTCGCTAGAGTACTACAAGAGAAAGGGATGCGTCTTTACCTTTACTTCAGGCCTAGATGGGTAATAGAATGTTACATTGTGGAACTCAATTTCACCTCGGACTTTATCCAGTTTGTAGCCATCTTCTGACATCCAGTCAATAGTAGGTTTCTAGGGCAGAGTTCATGCATGTTATTCATTTATTCTTTCTAAAGAAAATACCCCCTTCCCTCTCTTATGCATATAGTCACACACCCACACCACACTCAGCCATCCCAAGGTCTCCTGCTCCCTCAGATAAACTCTGCTCTTTCTCCTTTGCTGCCTCTTCTGCCTAAAGACTAGAACTGCCTTCCAGATATTCAGAAGACACTCCATCTCTTACTTCTTTCAACTCCTTTTATGATTTTTGTAGATCTCAAAACCCATCACTTTCACTAAGTTTTTAGCACAGCCTCCTACTCCCCATACCATACTGTTACTCAGCCTAGTGTATGTAACCAAAGCAACCACATCTTCTCGTGTTTACCACAACTCTTCTTCTTTTTCTTTTCTCTTTTCTCTTGCTCATGTTGCTTTTTGGGTTGTAAATCTATCTGCAGGGGGAACTTATCCTTTCATAATCTGTAAAGCACTATGTGCATGAATGTCACTTGCAATTTATAAATATAAATATAGCTGCTGCTGTTACTACTGTGCTAATATTCTAAATGCTGCCATCTTATTCTTTAGAAATCTTTCACATGTCATGGCTGTGGAGATATGCTCCGTAGCAGATGTCAGGTATGGCCATGTGGTGCAAATATGTGGTGCAAAATTCACTCAGCCTTCCATCCTTTCGTAGGTTGGTAAAATGAGTACCCAGCTTGTGGGGGCAATTAGCTAACACACACTGGAAACTGCTTAATGCAGTGTAGATGTGTAAATTGCTGTTGCTTAAAACAATTTGTAAGCCGCTCTGATAGCCTTGTGGCTGAAGAGCGGGGTATAAATAAATAAATAAAAATACCTCAAATACAAAGTGATGATGTGGCTATTCAGTCTTAAAGATTTGTATTGCCCTGTTTGCCTACTGCCATAATTTGTTTGTATCAGAAAGAACTGCCATCATTTGCTTATGTTACAAACAGTGGCGGCACTAGAGGGATGCATAGAGGCCGAACTGCACCAAGCGACACTGTCAGAGGGAAGGGGTGACATGAGCCTTAGTGTGAAGTTGAAGGCTTTCATGGCCGGCATCCATAGATTTTCCTTGGGTTTTTTTTCCGGGCTGTGAGGCCGTTAGAAATAAACTCTTCCAAAACACGGCCTCACCGCCTGGAAAAAAACCCAAGGAAAATCTACCAGCCTTAGTGTTACAAAGAAACAGAACCCTCCATTCTGAGCACATTCTCCAATGGAGAAGACAGCACAGAGTCCTTCTTTTGTGATTCAACCAACATTCAGCAGCATTCTTCTTGCAACAGTGGTGGTACTTCCATTTATTTCAGCTGCATGGTGGTCACTGGAGGCAACAGGGGAGTATAAAAATGACTGGGAGGCCATATGTGGTCTACTTTGACCTATTTGGCCCATAAGTTCTCACTTGAAAGGACTCCCAACCCAACAGAGTCTCAAGAGCAGCCATTACTGGTAGGTTAAGACTATACAGTGGAGAAGAGCCCTATTGTGATGCAAGCCAATGCACACATGTTTCTCTTACACTTGTCTAGAGCTTTCTATTTATGCACAACTGAATTAAAACTATCTTTCTGACTATGTAAGGATCATATAGAGCATGGCTGGCTTCTATGGGCACAACCTCATTGGCACCCTTAGAATTACACTGCATTTGGTTTGCCAGATATCTTATCCTCACTGTTCACTGAAGCTTCAGAGACACTATGCATATTAATGTCCTTCTCTGTCCCTTTGGTTTAACTTCATTTCTTATAACCAACTGCCTGAGAGGCCATAGCTGCTTAGTTCCTGAAACTACGTAATTGTGAGCAGACTTCTTGCCTTCCAGTGCAGTTTCTTGATGATTAGGCAACTTATAGAATGCAATCCTAATAGACAAATATCTCGGCTCGATGATAGTCTGAATATTCATAAGCAAATCACTTAGAAATGTCACTTGGATGAATGCACTCTCGGCAAATTCACAGGCATAGCGCTGGTTTGCTTTAATCTGCAATCAATTTTTCCTTAATCACTATAATATTTCTCATTTCCACTGTTAGAAAAAGAATGCGCTACTTGAGGCTTGTGTGTGATATATTTTCCCCTCAAAAGCAGTCTAGTGATGCTGAACCGATTGGTTACTCACTTTATCTATTGTCTCAAAGATACTTGTTGCAGCCCCTCGGCCTGTTGCAAAGGCTTCCAGACAGGGAGCAGCTTGGCCAAGATTTAAGGCCGCTAATAGAACTCCAAAGAAAACCTGAAGATCACAAAGGCAAAGATAATTACACTTCCTGGAGTATATATATGGCTTCAGTGCAGAAACTGAATTATAATTAGAAGTGGTGGAAGCCATAAAGGGATATTTCTACAGGCAGACAAATGCTTTAATCTTTTTTTTTTTTTAAAGCAATAAAGAAGGTTAAAAGATACAACTTCTTTATTTGAAGACAGGAATACAGTTAAAAACACATAATGATTGATTGCCTCCCTTTTTGGCCTCCTCAAGTAGGGAAGCCATTTTAAATTTCACCAGAGCAAGGGGAAGCAAGATTTGAAACAAGGTTCAATGAACTGCTCTGGAACATATCCTGTATACCAATATGAAACTCATTCTCAGAGTGGTGTTCCTTGCATATACCCTCCAACTGGCCCAGGGCCTGTCTAAATGGTAAAAAAAAAACTCTCATGGAATTTGCTGGGCATCCTACCTGTCTAAATGGTATTATGCACCAATCCACACTATTCGGAAGGAGGGGAGCCCAAAACGGCAAAAACAACGCAGGAAAAGCCTTCGTGGCTTTCCCCATAGTTTTTAGAAAAACAGTGCGGGAGTGTGCATTCCTGCTCATTAGGACAAGTGAAGGACAAGTGATTCAAAGGGAAATGCAAAGCTGATTGGCCAGGTGAGAGAGGGGACAGGGCTTGCTAACAGGGCAAGTGCCCATTGCCACCATGTTGGATTTTTGCCTTAGTAAGTGATCACTAAGGCAATAAAATGGGGTGGGGGTGTTGTTTTGCTTTCCTGTTATATTGGAAAATCGCTACATCGCTCCAGTGTACCTTAGACAACTTGTTTTTTTAAAAAAAAAAAATCAGCGACAGCAAAGAACTAACATGAGTAAACCTGGAATGAGGCTTAAGGGGGCTTCTGAGGCCAAATACATTGTTAAGACATGTCGCTACCATTACTAGAATGTACTCCATTTCCCCCCCCCCATGTAGATGGGGGCCCCAGTTTGGCAAGGACAGTTTCACTTAATCCTCTCTTGCCCCACTTTTTCAATTGTCTTTAAAATGTCCTACTTTCTCTCTCTTTCTGCCACTCCTTTCTGGCTTGGGGAAAAGAAACTGTTGCAGCCTCTCCTATCTTGCATTCTTCTTCATTAGTAAATTTTATCATTGTGAGCATGTGTTGCTTGCACACATATGTCCCTGGTTTTCATCTGTGAAATGTCGGAGAGTCTGCTTATGTAACCAAAAGGCCACCATTTATGCAACAAGAGAGGAGTGCACCAGGTTTTGGGAAAACTGAACATCTTTACCCAAAAATCATTATGGGGAAGGAGACTCAAAGATGATACTCTTCCCACCTGGTATGGCCCAGAATGCTAAATGACAACGAGGAGACAGGGAAGGGGGAAACAAGTGAAAGGGAGAATGCAAGGGAATATTCTGGTGAAAGGCATGTGAGTCTGACTGGAACCCAGAACAGGAATGCTCTATGCTACAACATTCTGTGGCAGGTTCCAGTTGTTGAAAATTACATTCTAAACAATGTAAAATGACCCATGAACCATTAACAATCTCTCCTCCCACTCCCAAAGAATTCTTTTAAAGAACTTTATCAGATGCAGCAAATATGGTGACGCCTAATGATCACTAAAGGGTGTTCATACCATACCGTCCTTGCGCAATCATGTACTGTCAAAAAGCCGTTCAATTTTATCGACTGCCCAAGCCGTCAACAGATCTGCTATGGCGCTTTGTTGCCGGCACTGACAGTGATTAAATCCTCACGCCATTGTGCTAATGTGAATACAGCATCAATGACAGAACACTTCCGGGTGAGATTGTGACAGCCAGGGTAGGTGAGAACTCAACCCCAGAACTAAACGGAGCTCTGTTGTGTTCTGTTTATGCTGGGGCTGCCTCATTGCTGCTGCTAAAGGCAGATCTGGTAGGGGGAGTTCTTTTGCCAGCATAAAAACACCACAAAATATGCCAGCAAAAGAACATTTAGGGCAGGTAATCTGACACTCTTTTTTATGAACCTCTCTGGTTTACTTGTAAGTTGTAAAGTGGGTAAAGTGTGTTTCTGTTCTTAGGTGTACTTTTTATGTCTTTGGAGATTATCAGATGGGGACAAATATAGCATCTCCATCTTGCAATCTCCTCTCCCACCTCACTCCTGTCCCTGTAACTTTTTTTAAAAAAATTCAGACCTACCTTAAGCACATTTTTAAAAATGCTCCCCTCCCCTCCGGCAGCCAAGGAGTGAATGGAGCTCTCACGGAGCCCCATTCACTTCCTGGAAAGGAAATCCCGGCCATTCTCACGAGAGAATGATCATGCAGGAAATTCAAAAATATGTCCCGATCTTGACCGGACGTGTTCGGCAGGGACCTCCCACTATGGCTGGCATCGTGCCAGCATAACGGGGCACCTTTTCACTCACCCATCGTTTCGTTATAGAAATGGAACGATGGGTCAATTCATGGCTTACCCTGTGAATAGAATGGAGCGTGGGGCGAGGGAGATGGAAAGGGCACAGGAGCATAACACCACAGGGACGACATCGTCTGAAAGGGAAGCCCTTTCACGATCTCCTGTCGTCCCTGTGGTGGGATATTTGGGGTGTCTGATAATATCTATAAGCTCGCTTACCGGTAATTTTTTGAATTTGCCATGCTTGTGTTTTCTCCTGAGAATTGGTGAGAACTCAACCCCAGAACTAAACGGAGCTCTGTTGTGTTCTGTTTATGCTGGGGCTGCCTCATTGCTGCTGCTAAAGGCAGATCTGGTAGGGGGAGTTCTTTTGCCAGCATAAAAACACCACAAAATATGCCAGCAAAAGAACATTTAGGGCAGGTAATCTGATAATGTCCATAGTGACTTTCTATCTGCAATAGCAGCATTAGACCCAGCTTCGTATAGGTTGAACACAAAGGTATTTCCATTCACCAAAGTAGGAGTCCCCAATCCCACTTTCAAGTTGAAACGACTTATTCCAGATCCCACACCATTCTAGGGAATTCCCTCAACCTTGAGAAATGGGGATCACAGAACACAACACTAAGATGAAGGAGACAGAGAAACCCTTTTGTGTGTGTGGATGGACCTTCCATTTGCAATTTTAAGATTCCAAGCCCATTACTGTAGCAATATTATCAACACAGGTCAACCACCCATTTTTACTACAACATGCTGAATTAGTTTATAAAATACTCACTCAAAGCAGTACATTGAGCAGAACTGAAATCCTCTTGTACAGCCCCTCCCCCACCAATTTCTTTTTTCAACTTTTTTATCTTAGAAAAAATATTTCATTTTTGTTAAAAGTTGTAAATATAATACAAAAACAAATTTATAAATGCAAACTATAAGACCATTTCCGAATCATAGAATAATTATCCTTACTTTCTGAATAAGTTCAGGATGTTTGAGTTCATCATTATGCATGGTTATAAGGAGAGATAAGATGAATGGGAAAAGACATTGGAAAGCATTACCTGTAAAAGTGTCCCAGGTGAATATTCCTCTTCTTCAAGGACAAGTTTTGAGCCATACCAGAAGGCTAGCCCATAACACAGGAAAATGATACACCAGATGTAACCAGTGAAAAATCCCATTATTATCCCCTTTCTAATTCCCCAGTTCTGAGCAAACACTAGGTTTTTGTCATATCTGTAGGGGTAAAAGAAAAGGTACATTGAAAAGGTTTGTTTGGAATAAAAATAAAATGAGGATAAAATAAAAATAAGACCGACTTGAGGGACTAGACCACAGAATGAGAGGATACCCAAATCCGCACTACACAAATAATCCCGTTTGAATCTGGATTATTTGCCATGGTTCCTTCCTATGGAATGATGGGATTTGTAGTTTGGTAAGGCACCAACACTCTTTGGTAGAGAAGGCTAAAGACCTTGTAAAAGATCTCAGGATTCAATAGGAAGGAGTTATGGGAAATAATCCAGTTTCAAACTGGATTATTTGTGTAGCATGGATCTATTACAAGATCTCATAATTCAGTGGCCCAGCAATGTTCTGTGTTTAAAAGGCCCCAAGCTCAAGACAGTGCTGGGAAAGACTCCCCTCTGCATAGTGTACAGGCAATGCCAGTCAGCTTGTAGACAATGCTGAACTAGAGGGACCAATGAGCTGTCAGCTTTAAGACAGTTTCCTGCAATTTCCCATCAGCCTGGCCTAGTTTTTGCTCTGAATTACACATTCATACAGAGCGCTGCATCCTTACAACACCTCTGTTTGCTAATATGAGCATGCTGCATCTTCAGACACAGCCTGGACAAATTTGACTAAATAGCATTTCTTCATAATTCACTTAATACATTTAAGTGTTATATCCCACTGCAAAAAGCAGTTTTTACTGGGAAGGGAAACAATAATCCATCACCAGTGGTGTACCTAGTCTATTTGACACCCAGTGAGGATGATTTTTTAACATCCCCTTCTCTCTACAACAAAATTATTTTTAGCCGTAATCATGAACTGAAACAATGAATAACAATGCCGGCCAGCCAGTAAGGCCACCGCTGTAGTCCACCTCCCAGCTTACTTGCTGTGCCACATACTTGGAGATCACTCCCTCTAGGCAGGCATGAACCTCTGTGGAGTTTTGTGGCTGCCTAGAAAACTGAACTGACCCCCAAATAAGCGGTACACAGTTAGTAAGCATGGTTGGGAGGCCGGGAAGAGAAAGGAACCACTGCCATTGCAGCATACCCCCCCTCCGCCATGCTTACTTGCTGTTTCACTTACTTGGGGATCACCACCTCTAGGCAGGCATGAACTGCTGTGAAGGTTCATGCTTGCCTAGAAGGGATGACACCTGATTAAGCAGCATGGCAAAGTAAGCACGGTAGGTGATGGTGGGTTGTGACACCTGGTGCGGTCTGTACCCCCTGCACCGCCTAGTGACACCCCTGTCCACCATCAGTATAATGAAGGAAAGAGAACCCATATCACTTATAAGATAGCATGAATACAAAAGCGGTAAATTGTCAAAGAAAATTAATCTATTGACTTTAAAATAGTAAAAGAAAAATATACAATTATTCCACTGTGTTAGCTGTTATTTATTGGTCCATATTAAATTTAAACAATCAATTAAAATTATTAAAATTAGCCAAAATGGATAACCCTCCAAATCACCCTCACCATAATGAATTAAATGAATGTGAACCATCATTACTAAAAATAAACATTAATGTCATTGGCAGCTGATTATTAAGAGGCTACACCTCCCCACCCCCCATTTAAAAACAACACAAATGTGTATGATGTATGGTGGAAATATATGAGGGAAGCACTTTCTATGCTTTGCTGTAGGGTTCCCAATTCTCAGGGTCTTGCTCCAAGTCTCCAGTTCTCAGAGTGAGGAGGGAGAAATTTTGGATGCTGCCCTGAAAAGTGTGTGTGTGTGCATTTTCCTCAACAATTAGTCTTGTGTTTTTTAAAAGAAATTTGAGTGGTGTGCTCTGTGCAACTGCTCTTGACATGTAAGGTATCATTCTTGGTGACATCACCAGGGGCTGTTCCTTGTAACATGGCCAGATGTGCCCCCATGGCAACACAAGGGCTCACCTCCCTAGCACCTAGGTTTGGACCCTGATATTTCAGGACCTGGGATAATCCTTACCTGGCAGCTCTACCTTGCTCTCACTTGGGCGTTACCACTGCTTTGTTGAGCAACCAGGTGTAGGACGATTTGTACCTCTTTACAGAAGTATCCGTGTTCATTGAAGAAACTAGAAAAGGGAGGTGGGACCAAAATGGGGCAGCAGAACACATCTGGTGTAGGTTGTGATACCTTTATGGTTTTCTGTAGAGGACTGTGGGAAAACACATTTCTGCCAGGAATGAAACACTGTATTCTGAACAATCTCACGACATCCTGCCACTTCACTGAGGCTGACCCAGCCTATCATGTCCTTGGGCCCAGCAGAACACAGCACCTCCCTAAGACCCATGGGTGCTTCTAGTCAAGGGGTTTATTTTTCACTGTGAAATTGCACTGCCTCATTCATAGAATTTTGTGGGGGCTGGTGGCATTTTTATCTCCTTTTGTTCAAAACCTTGTCATATTTTCCCACAGCTTCTTCCATCCTTTTTCTTACAAGAAAAAAAAGTATAAATGCACATATCCATAAAGAAGGAAAAGACAGAGTAAGTGTGCAATGCCTTTTGATTGATAATGCTAGGAGTTTGCTGTCACAGCTTCCAGCCTAAGCCATTGTCATGCAACAAAAAATTCTTTTCAGCTGCAATTTGTTTATGTGCACATTTAACACTTGAACAAAGTGTGACACACATAGTCAGGTTCTGTATGAATAGCTTCCTTGCTTAAGTCTCTCAACCAGCCTTCACAGATGAACCAACCTTTCAACTTCTTTTCTTTCCCCTCCAAAAGCAGCCACTGTTCTGATGGATGAGAGCACCTCATCAGCCACGGCACCAGCTTTTGCGTAAGCCTTTAATTCTAGACCTGTCATCTTTGCCACAGTCTAAAAGAAACCAACAGAAGAGTCAGTGTGGCAGGAAAGGGGTTTTTCGCTCATCAGATCAAACGTTCTGCTTTTATACCAGATTATATATATTTATACAGGGCACATCCCTATAGCTTATTATTATTATTATTATTATTATTATTATTGCTACCATAATAATAATAATCTGCTCACACAACCCACTTCAAATTTTATGTGCTAGCTGGCTTATATGAGATAGAGGCCATTCAAGTTGTGTATACTGTACATTGGAGGCCTTAGGGTCAGCTGTGAGCCAGTTGCCTCGGACAACAGATGTTTAGGGTTGGGGAATACTGGTGAGATGGTGGAGGGCAGAGGTATGTAAGCCACTGAGGCCTACCCCCTCCCATGCTACCCTTCTGGCCTCTGCAATGGTGGAATGTTCTATCACCAATGTAGACGCAAGACACACCTGGCAGACTAAGTCCATTGGCTTCTATATCTGGAACAAGGAAGAGGGAAGTACCATCTTGTCCTTTGCCTCAGACAACAAAATGTCTCAAGCCAGTTCTTATCTATATACTCTGCTCAAGGACCAGCTGTTTAAAATATTGGTGCTGTATAGGTACAGTCGGCTCTCTGTATCCATGGATTTGGCATCCACAGACTCCACTATCCACAGCTTGAAAATATTCCCCCCTCAAAAATAAATTCCAAGAAGCAAACCTTGATTTTTTTTGCCATACTATATAACAGACACCATTTTACTATGCCATTCTATATAATGGGACTTGAGCATCCACGGATTTTGGTATGCACAAGGGTCCTGGAACCAAACCCCAGCAGATACCAAGGGCTCACTGTAAATGTATATGCAAATTTGTTGTTGTGTGACCTGCAAGTCATTTCCAACTTATGGCAATCTTAAGATGAACCTATCATGGGGTTTTCTAGGCAAGACTTGTTCAGACGGAGGTTGCCTTTGCATTCGTCTGAGGCTGAGAGACTGAATTGCCCAAGGTCACCCATGGCTGAGCAGGGATTTGAACCCAGGTCTCCAGAGTTGTAGTCCAACACTCAAACCATTACACCATGAAAATACATATATAGGATTTATCTCATGACTGATATACTTGTATCTAACATTATGAGACTGTGGACCTATCTACACTGAAGAAATACAGCAGTTTGACACCACTTTATCCACCATAGTTCTATCCTGTGGAATCCTGGTATTGTAGCTTTCTGGGATATCTAACCTTTTCTATCAGTGAACTCTGGTGCCTCACCAAACTAAAAATACAAGGAGTCCATAGGATAGAACTATGGTGGATAAAATTGTGTCAAACTGCTGTATTTCTGCAGTATAGACAGGCCCTGTGTCTTCAGGGAACCAAGCTCTAATAAGGGGACTTGGGCCTTATCTACATGGGCAATTTACCCCATA
The DNA here is from genome assembly GCA_030847615.1 of Gambelia wislizenii. Taxonomy (NCBI): domain Eukaryota; kingdom Metazoa; phylum Chordata; class Lepidosauria; order Squamata; family Crotaphytidae; genus Gambelia; species Gambelia wislizenii. The sequence continues at coordinate 283,956,891 of JAUMIR010000001.1, read as the reverse complement.
TTGCCCTTTTCTTGGAGCCCTGGGGAACGTTTACACAACCAAAGAAGTCCAAGAAGAATTCATGTTGATCCCTAGAAGTACACACACATCACGGGCTATTCAGAAGGAGGGGTAGCAAAAAGCCTAGTTAATCTGTGACTTTCCACCCCTCTATTTTTCAGGAACTTTTTAGGAAAGTCTGAGACAACCCATGCTATCGGTTGTCTGAACAATCAGGAACCATCCCGGGAAATGGGATGATTTCTGACTGGTTGGACATTGAAGGGGGAAGGCTTGCAAGGGAAGCCTTGCAAGTCTTGATGCCGGCTGGCAGAAGCTGCAGCCAGCTGAAATCCACCGGCCCCTCCCTCACTCCTCCTCCAGGCTGTGGCTCAGCCTTGCTTAAAGTGGGGGGACAGAAATAACTTAAAGCATTGCTTTCTATTGGAAGGAAAAGAAGGGGGGAGAAGTGGGGGGACAGAAAGAACTTAAAGCATTGCTTTCTTTTGGAAAGAAAAGAAGTGGGGGGAGGGGGACAGAAAGCATTTAAAGCATTGCTTTCTATTGGAAGGAAAAGAAGTGGGGTACAGAGAGAACTTAAAGCATTGCTTTCTATTGGAAGGAAAAGAAGGGGACAGAAAGCACTTAAAGCATTGCTTTCTATTGCAAGGAAAAGAAGTGGGGGGAAGAGTAGGGGAACAGAATTCAGGACTGTGGCTTAATTCTATTGTGTATACTAATGTGGTCTCCTCGAGAGTAAGAATTTAAATTGACAGTAAGCACTTTGTGAATGTAACAGCTATATCTTAGAATGTACCCTGTTTCTGCTAATGGAAAATTAATTGTGGATGAGGAGCTATTCCAAGAGAATATATTACATGGAATATTTGTGAATTAACAGCCTTAATTTTGTCAATGAAGCAAAAAATATGCACTGTGTGCCCAGTAATACCAGGTTCAGCCGAAGTAAACATTATTCTGTCCTCATTACTTTCAATGAGAGAGTATGAAGGCAGGCTGGATTCTCTCCTTGAAATCCTAGGGATGTAAAACCCTATATGTCCCTGTGTGGGGGGAAAGAGGCATGCCCGTGATGTTAGTAGTGGGGTGCCACCCTATGCGTAGGGAAAAGGGAAGCCCCATGGAGCACAATGAGCCCGGTTTGCCTGCCTACATCCAAAGAGGAGTGTCTTTTTTGCCCTCCCTTGGATTTCATTTCCTCCCTTCAAAACCAAGGAGACCCCAGAGCCCGAAGTGGGGGGAGAGAAGTTCTTTTCTTCATAGTCCCATTCAAGCCAGAGGGCTTTGGAGGCAGTGGAGGACCCTACAGAGGACAATACAAAAATGGTGGATCCTGAATTGCCAGGCTTCCCTTTCAAGCCCATCCCCTCCAAGGTCTGACCAATCATAATTCAGCTCTGCTGTGTGCCCCTTTCCCGGGATGGCAGTAAGTGTAAACAACAATCACAAAAACCTGAGACTTTTGCTACCGGGACAAATTGTGGGAAAAATATGAGACAGATTTTAGATGAGGATATCTCAATTCTCCCTGGGATAAAAACTGTCATGTAACTGAGCCCCTGCAGTCCTGACAACACAGGGTTTTTCCTCCCTTTTGTCTCCAGGCAGTCCCCACAACCCTCAGGTCAAAGACAGGGGAAGACAGGTTAAGGCCTATTAAAACATTTTTTTTTAAAAAAATACCTGGTTAACTCCATTTTGGCCAGCAAAAAATGGATCACGCCCTCTGTGACCACAGGAGCCCAGCCCGTCAGGCTGGCCCATCATTGCAGCTGCTGGTCGGTCATCAATCACTCTTCCGCAGCAGGAAGGACTCCCGCAACATGTGACCAAAGCTGGTCACATGCAGGGGGCCTTGGTCACTGTGCCCCTGCTTCCTAGCTTCCAGGAGATCCCAGGAAACTGCGGCAGTGGCAACTGCAACAACAGGCCAATGTGCCCATCTGGACTTTCTCCCGTTTTGTAACAGTAACAGGGGAGAAACGAGCCTGATCCATGGACAGGATATGCCAGCAGGGAGCTGGTGTATCCTGGCCTATGTAGTTTAGCCCTTGGTCATTCTTCTAGTTTCACAGAGGGGAAATTTTATATAGGAAAGGTTGAGAGAGACTTTGCTAAAGACATGTCTTTCACAGGGACAAGCTTCAGAGGGCTTGGCATGTTCGTTTGTGTACCAAAATATGCTTCTGGCACATCTAAGATTAACTAATTTATTGTGGAATGAACTATGCTACACCAGAGCCTTCTTTTTCAGATGTATGAGATAGTCACCTAAGTGTGTGTATTTGTGTATAGTTGTGCATATCTGTTATATCCCACAGTGGATGGGATATACTCGTAAGGTTGCATCCCACAGTGGAATGGCATCTGCTAGAGGAACAGATCTGCAGCCTTCTGTGCCTTCCCCCTCATTTCTATTCTGGAAGGTTGGAGGATACTCTGTAAGAGATTTTGGAGGAGAAGAGAAAGTCCCATTGTGCAGCAGACATCCATTCACAAAATGCTGGATGTAGGATGCAGTCTCTATTCCACGGACGTCAATGGAAAAAATTCATTGCTTTCACTAAGGTCTTGTTATCAGTTTGATTAAGGAACTACACGGGAGCTCTGTTGAGGAATGCTGAAAAATTGGGTGTGGATAGTTTTATTTTAATCTAGTAGTATGAGTGGGTTGGTTGAGCTCTGTGGCATCATTTTCTGAAATGGCCTCCAACTTGAAAACCTTTCCTTCACTCCCAGTGCCAAAATTATCTCAGGTAACATGGTCTAGAAGAGCCAGTGTGGTGTAGTGGTTTGAGCATTGGACTTCGACTCTGGAGTACAGGGTTCAAATCCCCGCTTGGCCACGGAAACCCACTGGGTCACCTTAGGCAAGTCACACTCTCTCAGCCTCAGAGGGAGGCAATGGGAAACAGCCTATAAACAAATCTTGCCAAGAAAACCCCTTGATAGGTTCACTTTAGGGTTGCCATAAGTCGGAAACAACTTAAACGCACATAATAACAACAACCCTATTTAGATATGAATGATATTGTTCCTCACCAGGCCCATGAAGGCAGCTCCAATCCCAAGCAGCGGACTGACTGCAATAATAACCAAGGTCAGCTTCCAGCCTCTGACAAATCCTAACAGGAACCCACAAACAAAGGTGGTGAAGCGCTGGATAAAGATCGCTACTTGATCAGCAATAGCATCATTTATTTTATTAACGTCACTGTGAAGAACAAGAAAAGTTGAAGCAGAAGATACATTTTCTGATGTAAATGAAAGATCTTGAAGAGAACAATTTGTCTTATTAGGTATTTATTTGTAACTTGTAATGCAGCCATTTGTAACTTAAGGTCAATTAAGATTTCCCACTTAGAAAAGCTTGGAAACATTACTTTTTTGGAATAACAGTTCCTACAACCCCTTAGCAAACATGGCCACTGGACATGGCGGCTAGAGGATATTGGGAGTTGTAGTCCAAGAAGTGGATTTTCCAAGCTCTGTCTCTTAGATCAAAGGTAGGCCTGTGGGTTCTTGTGATCCCAAGTACAGGCCTGAACAACTCTCCTTCCAAGATTTTACCTGCCACCAAATCTGGGTGTGCTTTTCTCCTCTTCCACCACCCCACTTTCCTCTTTTCTGTTTCGGGATTAATTGTGTCATATTTTGACCATGCTACTTGGTGAGCAAAAAGAGAGGAAGGCGTATTTGCTTGGATTCTTAGCATCAACAAGAAGTACTGGTCAGACAACTCCCACTTGTGAAAAATGGCTAGACAGATGTTTGGTCTCCAGCTATCCCAATTTGGCAGGGACACTCCAGATGTCCCAGTTTCTGTCTCCTTCCCTGACTTTCCCTCTTTGTCCTCATCTAACTTCAGCTGCTGCAAACAATGTTCAAAGTGCAAAAGTAGTTTGTACCCAGTTAGATAAGCAAGGAAAGAGGAGAGAAGTAGCAGAGTCTTTCCCAGAAGGCTAGGGCAAAAGCAAATTGCTGAAGCCTCCCCTAGCTTCCTCATTAATAACTTTTCCCATCTTGACCTCGTTCAGATGTTGCCTGGCCACATATGTCCCAGTTTTCATCTGTGAAATTTTGAAGGGTATGCAAGTGGTGGTATCACTCAAGAAATTCAAGTGGGGAAAGTCCAAATGGCATGTCTTTATTGTGATTTGTGTGATTCCACCCTCTCTTACCAGAATTGTGTCTGCCTCTTTTTACCAGTGTCTTCTATCATGTTTATGAGCCTATTATGGTATTTTCTGGACATCTTAATATACGTACGTGCAAAGTAATGGTCCCAGGTTTAAGGAAACAGGAGGCCTAAAGGAGAGGCAACCTGGGCAATCCCAGACATTTTGCTGCTTGAAGAGGAGAGTAAATGGCACCCAGACATGTACGCCCCCCCAAACCCCACCCAAATGAAGGTATGTAGTACCCAACACCACCCATAGGAGGCAGACAATCCTTCAAGCATCTCTCCTCACTAGCAGTTTAAAACAAAAAGTATAATAGCAAATTAAATAACTAAAAATTTGTTGTCCCTTCAAGATGCCTAAAATCAGCTACCTGAAGCAGCTGCCTTAGTACAGAATGGTAAGGCCAGCTCTGGTCCTGTCTCTCCTTGTGGTCTTGGGTTCCTGTTGATGCCAGTACCCACTTAATGCCTCCTTGATGGTATGGATGGTCTTATTAGCAGCAAATGCACAATGCCATCTTCAGCTTTACCATGGACAAAGTCCCAACAATCTAACGGCCAATTTGGCACTGCATTCAGAACCAAGCCCTGAATGAGTTCCACCCACCCCTTCCTTACAGAGACTGCTCATTGGCATGCAAAGTCTTACAAATATGCTGGCACACACATCCATAGATAACCAGATTACTCACTCAGAAATCCGTGTGTTGAGTTCTCCCACTGATGTACAATCAAACCAACCTATATCCATCCTCATTACTTTTCTGAAATAAGATTTTCTGATTTGTTGTGTCTGTCGAGCAGCCGAGATTACCCATAAGCAGATCTGGGAGGAAAGCAAGCACATGAAATGAGTGTTTGTGTGTATGGGTCCCAACTGAAAGGAAAACGGTCTTCTAGAGTATAATGCAGCTGCTAGAGCAGGGGTGGGTCACAGCTTGCAAGCCCTATGCGGCTCTTGACGTACAATGTGCAGATAGCAGAAATATGTTGGCTGAGCTCCTTTTTGCATTATAATTCATATAAAAGGCAAATAATTTTTTCCAAGCTTAATTTACCCGATACAAACCGAGAGCCCACGGGATTAAACGATACATTTTAATGTTCATGGTGAGCAAATATATTTAAGAATTTAAATCCTAATTTTATGTTAGATCTGAGTCAGGGATTTAAGAAATTTTGGATTAGGCAAGGATTACAGAGGAATTGTGCGGGAGAATCAGTAATCGTACATGTTGGTGCTGACAATGTTAATTTTAGTGGGCATGGCTTATGATTAGATGATTGTGGCATGTTTGGCTGTGTTGCTGGCAGTGAAAATAGCAGGGTGTTAGGAGATTATCAGACACCCTTAATATGGCATTCTAGGAATGACAGGAGATCTCCAAAGGGCCAGTTTTTCAGACGAGGTTGTCCTTGTCCCATGCCACTTCCGTTTTGCCCTCATTCTTTTTTATTGATGGTTTAAGCTGTCAATAGATTGCCCGTTCCATTTCTGTCATGGAATCACAGGCATCTGAAACTGTGACCAGTTATGCTGGTGTGATGCCAGCTGCAGTGGGAGGTCCCTGCCTAACACTTCTGAGTATGATCAGGACATCCAGGTAAGTGACACCCTTTTTTCCCTCTCCTGGGGTTACTTGAAAAAAAATTTTTGTCTGTTTTTGTGCTCGCTTTTATTTTTTAAAGTGTATTTTCCTTTCTATTTTTGAATTTCCCGCGCACTCGTTCTCTTGCGAGAACGGCCCAGGATTTCAAATAAGGAAGTGAATGGAGCTCAGCAAGAGCTCCATTCACTTCCTGGACTGCCGGAGGGGAGGGGAGCAATTTCTGTCACAACAGAAAGGTAGGTCTGAATTTTTTTAAAGTGCAACAGGGATGGGAGTGGGGCAGGAGAGAGTAGTGAGATAGGGATGCTATATATGGTCCCCATCTGAAAATGGGCAATACTGGGAGCTGTGGAATTTGGTTGTATTGTGTGTGCTGTAGCTTAGGTGAAACCTAGACACCTGAAACTTGGCATGCACACACCAGGGAAACAGTAAGAGTAAGACACCACAGGGTGCTTTTGTTTTTAAAGTGCATCCGTTAATTTACATTAATTTAAACGTGTCTCTGTGTCCAAAACTCATTATCATCTTCACTCCCAGATGGCAGAATTCTCTAACCTGCACACAGATTTGCAGTCAATACACTCTGAAGCCAGCAGGGAGGAGTCAGGAGATTTTCAGACAACACTGTTATAGTGTTACTGTTCCACTTTATTTGCTATGGCTGCCTCCTGTGGAATCCTGGGATTTGCAGTTTAGGGAGGGGCATTTACAACTCTCAGCCAGAGAGCTCTTAGGCCTCACTAAACTACAAACCCCAGAATTCCACAGGAGGAAGCCAGAGCAGTTAAAGTGGAATAGTAACACTATCACAGTGTAGTCTGAAAATCTCCTAAGAGTCAGAGTTATTGGGCTGCACTTCCCTCCTGTTTATGGAGTGACCAGACATCTCTCAAGGAGACAGCATCACTTGGTGATGTGAGCAGCCAAAGCTTCACTCAGTCAGGGTGGGCATAATGTTTTCAGACTCTGAGAGCTGTGTAACTTTCTTGAAGGCTTTGGAGTATTACACTAAGGGCTAGCTGAACTTGTGTGAAACCATGAACCTTTGCTAGTAAATAACTAAATAAATATCAGTTTAACCTCCCTCTCCATCTAGTACATATTGATCAAGCTCCATGGCAGCACAAGTAACTTGTATGAAGGCAAGAAGTTGAGCTGAGTAAGAATAGAGGAGGCACTAATAGATCTTTTGTTTCCTTTAACTGTTGTTGTTGTTTTGCTATATCCATATGTCTAGAAAGGGAAGGAGGAAAGTGCAGCTCTACTAAATCTATGAGAATGCTTTATGTACATGTGCTGTGCCCATAACTAGGACAGGCTTGTATCCACTTACCAGTGTTGTATTACTTTAGTTATGTGAATCAAACATTGTTTTGCTTTGACATAAGTATCTGTTTGTCTTCCAAGCCAAATAAATGATCTGTTCAGTGCAGAAAGTAGCTCTGATTTCCAATTTAATCTTGACTGATCATAGAATATACAGTAACATTGGGTGCTAAATAATTTATTTCTTGAAAAACTATATGGGGAAGTAAATACTGACTTGAAGGTATCCAAGCACAAGGACGGCACAGCCAATTCCTGCATAGTAACTTGCAAAATAGGTCATTTCTTTTTCAATATCCAGCAACCTATTTAAAAGGGGGAAAAAATAAACAGTATGGTAACAGCTTTACAAGAGACAATCTACCTGAAAGCTTGTTTCAGCTTTCTGCTGAATTTAGACAAATGAGTAAGTATTTTTGCATGCAAAGAATCAATCTCTTTTCCATGTTACTGTGAATGAAATTCATTGGCTCCTTTAATATCAGAAATAACATAACTTTCCTTTCAAATGATAAGACATTTTTTCATACTTTTTTTGTACTCAGATTTAGGTGTGGATTAAGACATATCAATTTTCAAGAAAGTTCATAGGATGAAAACATAGTTAAAACATATGAAATTAAAGGACAATTATTCTGACCAAAAAGGTCCACCACATTCTTCATTAATGGAACTTGGTAACAGCACTGACTGATGTACAATGGACAAAGCAGAGACAACAGATTCCCGTATTGCTTAACCTCTTTGTAAAATGATCCAGTTTCAAATGATTTCCTTGTAGAAGATGCAAAGTGCTATCAATTCTAATGTACAATCCCTCTATACAGTCATCTGGGAGTAAGCCACACATAGAAAAACAGGAAATCTAACTAACCATTGAACATGGTAGGACATAGTTTTCTGATATTTACAGAAAATTCCTCTGTCATTGTGGACTGGCGGTAATAGGTACAGCTTTGTTTTTTAAGCACTTATGAGTTTAAGAAATTAGAACAGAGACAGAACTTTGTACATTTAAATCAGAGCACCTGGATTTAATAGGGATTAATTCTCAGATGCAACCTAATATAGTAGGACCCCCATATCCTCTGATTCATTATCCACTGATTCAATTATCCACGGTTTCAGTTTCAGCACAGCTACCATAGTCTTACTAGAAAATGGGTCCTCTCTAGCCATTTTCTAGGTCTTCCAAGGCAACTCTATGGTATTTTAAACCAGAAGTCCCATTATTTTCAGTGGTATTCGCTATTATTCATGGATTTCCTTATCCACGGTGGGGCCTGGAACCAAGCCCCCACAGATATGGGGGTCCTACTGTACATCTAAAATGCCTTTTCCTTGATACAAGTCTATATTGATCATATTGGTTCAGTAACTAATACAGGGCACTGTAAAAGGCCTTCAGAAAACACAGATGAAGACACTGTTATATGAAGATGTGTACATCAGTACACAGTATGAGTTAACATACGCAGGCCCTAATCCAAGTAAAGTCAGCTGTGCATAAGGCTGTTTCCACATTACACGATTGCATCAGTTTCATACCGCTTCAGTCGTTTTGGTTCCATCCTATTTGGTTTTGTGACTTCTGTACTAGAAAGCTTGAAAGGTACAGTTCAAAGAGTATACTAGAGAATTCTGAGTCCCTAGACTACAAATCTCAGGATTCCACAGGCTGGAGCCATAGCAGTTAAAATGGAATCAAAGTGGTATAACAGTACTGTGCAGTATGGATACAACCACTGACCCGTTGAAGTCAGTGTAACAACTTAGTCATAACTGTCCCAAGTCCCATTGCTTTTAGTGCAACTGAATAATACAGTTGTCCCTTCATATTCGCTGGGGTTTGGTTCCAGGACCCCCCGTGGATACCAAAATCCATGAATACTCAAGTCCCGTTATATGCAATGGCATAGCAAAATGTTGTCCCTTATATAAGATGGCAAAATCAAGGTTTGCTTTTTGGATTATTATTTTTTAAAGAATATTTTCAAGCCATGAATACTTAAATCTGTGGATACAGAGGGACAACTGTAATTAACTGTACTTGGACAAGAGATTCAGCTAAAAAAAAACTGGTCAGGTTAAGGATAGCTTATTTATTTACATAATAGATGGTGGAGGGGCCCATGTCAAAAAGCTTTGCTAAGGTCTTGTTGTTGTGTGCCTTTTCATCATTTCCATCTTATGGCGACCCCTAAAGCAAACTTATCACAAGGTTTTCTTTGCAAGATTTGTTCAGAGGAGGCTTACCATTGCCTTCCTCGGAGACTAACAGAGTTTTCATGGCCAAGCAGGGATTTGAACCCTGGTCTCCAGAGCCATAGTCCAGCACTCAAACTACTATGCCACGCTGTTCCAAATTAGGTTCTGCACAGGCACAGGGAAACCCTTTATGAACCACAGAGACTACAAAGAAATAAATTATAACAATCCATTCTACATTTAGTCCAATTGTCTCCAGCCATCAAATCCAAGTATTCTACCATTATCAATTTGTGAAAGGAAACTGAAGGAAACGTTATAAATGTTCATGTGTGACTTCCAGTGGAAAGCAGGTACAATTGTTCCAGCTGTCAAAAGTCAATATTTATCATTATTACCTCCACAACAACAATAAAAACACTGCAGGACAAAGCAAATTGGGGGGAAGTAATGGAATAATTTCAGTTTTGACAGTTTGGTCCGTGCTGAGAACTGCATATGCTTGACTGGACTCAGTGATAAGGTTTGCATGGGGTGGGGGGAAATGAGTGATTGGCATGTAGCAACATCTCCAACACTGTTGCACAAATGAAACAGGGCATCATTTAATGCCTGAATTTCCCCAGGACCGGTTTAAGGAATTTGGAGGGGGGCTGCAATGCTTTATTTTGGGGGGCCCATATGTTTATCTCAGGTCAATGTAACCTAACTCAACCTAAGCTATTCACAGTACAGGATATTCAGATTATTACTAATAATGTTTTTGCAGGAGGAGGATTACTACCGGGGGCCCCACAATGATGGGGCCCCCTGTGGATGTTGACGCCACCGGTGCCTTAAACTGGCCCTGCCTATAATGATAAAGGTTGCAGATCCAATGCCCAGTTACACAAGTTTAAGCCCACCAACTTCAGTGGGACAATCATAACTAGCTGGAGGCAAGATCATAACTTCATGGGGAAAATCAGTCAGATTAGCTCCTAGGCAGACAACTGTAAACAATGCCCTTCAATAAAGCGAGAGAAATAAAACATTTGGCTCACTTACCCACAACTTATCGAAGCACTACTGTCATTCTGGTAATGGGAACTGTTGATCCACACTATGGTGTTGTTCACACATGCTTTATTTGGGTCTCCAAGCTCCTGTCTCTCAATATCATATTGAATGAAGGTGTCTGTCATTAAGCCAAAGACCAACAACATGGCAGGCTGGGCAGCTCCATGAAGAATGGCACAAATGCTACCCAAAACCATCATCAGTATCTCCGAAGAAGAAGCAAATCTAAACTATTTGGAACAACAGGTGGAGAGTGCTCACAAATAGTATTTGCTCCATTTCTTTGTGTCCATTATTAACAATGTAATTCTAGGTGCCATTTCTTTCTAGGATTACAACTATGCCTTCTTCTTTTTAAAAATATATATTTTAAAATCAAAATTCAAACATTAAAAAACACATATACTATAACACAAGTTTGCATACACATAATACATATATTTATACCAATACTGACATAAACTTGAAACAGATATATGCAAATATAACACAAAACTATAAAAATTTAACTTCCTATCCCTTTCAGCACTGGGTTCAAACCTAACATCTGGTGACCTTCCATTCATTAATTTTTATAATATGGTTTTCTCTACCTCTTTAATCTTTTGACAAGCATTCTGTTTCCAAGCATGCTTAAACAACTGACTTTCTATATCATTTTAATATTCTTCAAACAGATAATTAGAAGTAAAGGGGTCTATCGGTCAATATTGGGGGAAATATATTTTTAACCTCTGCAGATTTGCATGTATGATTAACAGAAAGAGAAACAAATTTAAAGTCTCATGATGCTGGTAACAGTTTGTTAAATCATCATCATGGGATTTGGTTTCTTTTTTTGGTGGCTGCTTCCCAGTTTTTGCTTCCTCCCCCTCCCCCACCTAAATTGTATGAATACTTGCTATGACAGTAAATTTTCCTGAACTGTTCACAACCATAATTTCAAGCAAAAATGGGCAGAAAATAAATCAGGATCCACTGGGTAGATCTCTGGGTGATTTGGAATATGAGCAAGGGTTTATGACTCCTAAGTGTTTAACAACAAGAACAACATATTTTTTATTTTTATTCTTTTAAAAAAGAAAAGATGGGCTACTGATGCAAATAAAGCTTGGGGAAACAGACATGGATTTTTGTGTGAAAGGACTGTACACTCAGTTCTGACACTAGCCACAAATCCCCAAGCTGAGCTTGTGCTCAGAAACACCTTGAGGTTTCTCCCACTATCTGAAAGTCCCCCCACCCCTGATCTAACAAATCACATTGTGTCTGAGAAATACAGGAAACAAGAAATTTCATTACCAGCTGAAAGAAGCCAACTCGGATGTCATTCTTTTTCTTTTGTGTCCTTTAAAGAAAGTAAAACGCCAAACATCACATGGTTGCATTTACGTGGTTAATGTTACTTCAGATATGCTTGAACCCTTTTGCTGGGATGGGCCTGATATCTGATTAACTTTTTTATAAAACCAGAGAGTTGGCTGGAATTCTGAGACTAATGGCAACACCATTCTGACACTGCCAGCACCTGTTCTCTGCAGATTAACCTGCTCAATCCAATCTGTTTCTAGGATTTCTATTTCTAGGATTTTGAGACACTCATTGTTTCTTTTGAATACTTTGGCCCTTGTGGTTGGTCGGCTGGATTTTTGGACTGGCATGTAAAAAACAAAAAGAATTACCACTAGGAAAAATTAATGAGATGAGTGGGTAAGACCAGCACTTAAACTACTAGAAGATAAAACATAATCCAAAATCCACCACAGAGGAATAATTTTATAGGGCAACCAAAATGCACAAAATATATCATGTAAGTTTTCGAAGCTTCACTGGCTTCTCCATCAGGCAAAGATGTTAAAAATAACACAGGAGAAGAAAAATGATGACATTAGAGTTACACAGGGCCCTCCTGCAACACTTTATTTGGGGGAGGGGATATGTTTATCTCAGGTCAATGTAACCTAACCTAACCTATTCACAGTACAGGATATTCAGATTATTACCAATAATGTTTTTGCAAGAAGTGGGTTATGATGGGGGCCCCACAATGATGCAGGGCCCTTAAACAGGCCCTGGAGTTACAGACCTGCATTTTGTCTCTGATGTTACTTATGTGGTCAGTTAAGGTGGTCTGGAGAGATCTTAATGCAGGCAAAGGCCATGCCTCTTCTTGGCCATATGGGGAACAGGGGAAACTTTAACAAGAGGGAGCAATGGACTGGGACTTAATTCTTTGAGGTTTTTACCTCCAGCAAAGGTAAAACTCTTTAATTTGGACTACAATTGGCAAGTTGTACCTATACCGCAGCTTAAAAAAGTTTTTCCAGATGTAACAGTACACAAAACCTTTTTGAGAAATTCAATGTTCTCTGCCGAAGAAAGGTTCAGTTAGCTTTGCACAGGATAGGGACAGCCTGGATGTCAAGGGAAGTTACTTTTCTGTTGCTAATCGAGTTTAAATTTTATTCCCTGTCATTTACTGCTCTTTAACCCTGGTTCCCACATGACCAAGAAGGGGAGTGACCTCTGCCTGCACTGATATCCTTTCCAGTGGTTCTCAAACTGTGGGGCGTGACACTCGGGGGAGTGCAATAGTTGCTCATGGGAGCAGGCAAGACATTTTTCAGACATTAAATTATTAATGTCCTTTAGTTCCAGGGCAGCAGCAGAGATGGCAGCAAGCCTCAGGTGCCAGGCGCACATTCTTGGGGTTGTGAAATGGGTATCTAGTGAGCTCTGCAGAGAAGAGAGGAGAGAGATGTGAGTCCCTACGGCTTAGGGCATCTGCAGTGGCAAGGTCCGGGCACCAGGCACACATTCTTCCTGCTTTGGCTGCAGTGCTTCTGCTGTTTCCTTTCCAAAGGCGTAAGTGGCAGCTGGCATGCTCCCTGGACATGGCGGAGCAGGAGGAATGTGTACCTGATGACCGGGGCTTCCCACCACTTCCCCCTGGGAAGGGGAGGTTGTGACATCCACATGTAGATGCAAAGAGGGTCAGAGGTAAAAAGATGCAGAGGTAAAAAGTTTGAGAACCACTAGACTATCTTAACTGACCACAACAGTAACATCTGAGACAAAGGACTTTTTCAAATGGGGCAAAAAAAACCAAAAACCCGAGGAGGTCGGGAGAAGAACGAGGCTGTCGCACTTACAGAGCCCGATTTCAGATGACACTGTCCTCCTCTCGACCTCCTCCCGACCTTCCCACATGCTGTGGGTGCCACTTTTTACTGATGGAAGTTTTCCGTCAATAAAAAGTGGCACCCGCAGCATGGGAGGAGGTCGGGAGGAGGACGGAGGAGGACTGCATTGTCTGAAACAGGGCTCTGTAAGTGTCACAGCCCCATTCTTCTCCCGACCTCCTCGGGGTTTTTTAACCCTGTTTCAAAAAGTCCAAAATGTAAGCCTGTGACTCTAACATTGTCACTTTTCTTGTCATGTATGATTTTTAACATTTTTCCCTGATGAAGAAGCCAATGAAGCTTCAAAAGATGGCATGAAGTATTTTCTGCATTTTGGTTGGCCAATAAAAGTATCACTGCTTTGTGGATTTTGTATTTTGTTGTATTTTGCTGAATGCCCAACATGGCTACCCCTCAATATAGAAGATAAAACAGCTTAACTTACTCATCCCCTTTTGCATTGTTCTTTGAAGTCTCATTTTTTGTATAGAAATACCTGTAGAAGGCAAGAAAAACATAAGAGCCATATTGGATCACAGCAAAGGCTATCTAGTCTGTTAATCCAGTGCCCAATGGAATACTTATGGGAAGCCTGTCAGTAGGACATAAGGCAGCAGAACATGTAGGGCACTTCTCATACGAGCATTCTTACTGTGCCTAGGTCCATAAGCTATTAATCACATTTATTTTAGCATTTATTTAAAATGTGTATTATCGACTAGGCATTGTGTTACCTCTTAAATTTCACTGAGGATATCATTCAAATAAGCCATGATTTAGGAATATTGGGGAGGGGTGAGGAGGATGCAACCAAAGTTTATTTCAGATAGACATTACATTTTACCAAAAACAGATTTCAACCATGTTCAAGAAAATTCTACTCAGAACCAGTCCTAGCATTAGAGCATCCTAAGCAAGGCCCATTGTGACATCCCACTCCCAATAGCCCACAGTGCCACCTGTCATGACCCAGTGCCTCGATTGCTGTTGCCCCTTTCCAGCAAGTAGTGTCTTGAAAATAGATGTCACTGAATTCAGTGGAACATCCTCTGAACCAGCCCAGCCATTTTGCCAAACTCCAGGAGAACAAAGCATATTCCTCCTCTTCCTCCTCCTCCTTCTCAGCACCATAATCTTCATCATCTGAGTAACTTTTCCATGCTCTGAGACAGAATATTTGTATATGAGAGCAAGGGCCACAGTATGGCTGAACTATTTATCTGGAATAAGGACTTTCACAAGCCCAGACATCTTTGAGTTTCTTAAAAGTTTACTTGGGCTTCCTCAGGACACATGTGGTCTCAAGACCAGAGTGTGGTCAAGGTGGCAAAAGTTATTAATGAGGAAGAACACACAAGCTAGGAGAGGCCATAGCAGTTTGCTTTTGACTGAACCTACTGGCAAGTGCAAGATTCATCCCCCTCCTCTCCTGCCTCACCTGCTGAGCTAATTGAGTGCAAATGACATTTGCATTTTGAATTCAGTTTGCAGCACTTGAAGCAAGCTGAGGACAAAGGAGGACAACAGGAGAGGGAGGAAGACTGGGACATTTATAAAGCAGCCAAATCAAGACATTTGGAGGGTATGCAACTGCCCCAACATGCCTGACCTGCCTCCAGAACTCCTGCACATCTCTGTGGAATGAAGCCATCATGCTCAAATGCAGCCAGTGCATTTTAAAACCACTGCTTGTAAGTCCCAAATTAATGGTAAAAACCTTTCCAATGTTGACCCATACATGTT
Source organism: Gambelia wislizenii (assembly GCA_030847615.1). Lineage (NCBI taxonomy): Eukaryota > Metazoa > Chordata > Lepidosauria > Squamata > Crotaphytidae > Gambelia > Gambelia wislizenii. Next base: position 283,941,577 of record JAUMIR010000001.1, on the reverse strand, counting down.
GGAATTTATGCACATATACTATATTTAAACATCACACACACACACATATCCATGTTGATGATCAGGAATCTGAGATATCACACCTTGGGCAGGCACATGGGTGGATGGAGGGGGGCAAGTTTACATTTGCTCCTTTGCACTCATACAAGCCAGCCTAGAAAGAGGTCTCATCTGATTAAGGTGGCCATGCATTCTATTTCACAGAGGACAGTTCTCTATTTTTAGGCATCCTCTGATTGCAGGTATCTCCAATCCAAGTCTGGTTTCTTTTTTCTTTTCTTTTTTTTTAAAGGAAGAAAGAGCAGGGAACATGAAGGGGGTGTCTAGATGATGAAAATACTCCTCATAGAATTTGGGTAGAATACCTTTTGTCCCAACACACTGTGAACAAGGTTCATAGTATTCAGAAGGAGGAGGGCCAAAAACTCCATTCACTGTGTGGGAAAAGCCTATGCAGCTTTTTCTGAGGTTTTTTTTTTCTTTTTTCAATAATGCGGGTGCCTGAGCATTCTCACAAGTTTGGATATCCAATTCACATCACTGTGCATTCTCGGTGAGGACAGAAGTGGAAAGCTGATTGGTTGGACATGCACCAGTAGCTGACTTTCCAGCAAGGAAGTACCCGGAAGCAATATTTTGGAGTTCCACGTTAACGATCATGTGCTTTTTTGCTGCACTGAGGTGACCAAACAACTTTTTTAAGCAGAAGGTTGCACTTGTGCACCTTTGATTTATAGTTTTAAAAAAAATACTGTGCAATGGCAACAATGTGTGGAGAATAATAACATGCTATAATTTACTTGGCCACTGATCTCGATTTGCAGGCATGGCTACGTGTGCACTTCATACGCAGATAGCTTCGCATACAATCAATTTGGACAAAGGACAGCAGAGACAAAAGAACACTGCAGTGAATTTGCATTAATGTGCTGCAATCAGCATCATATCTTTTCTTCTAGAGAACCCCCTTGTTACCAATCAACATTTACCACCTGCAGAGCAAACTGAGCAGGCTCGTGAGTCATCTGGTCACAGTCTCCCTACTATGATGGACCTTGTGACATTGTATTTCTAAGTGTGCATCTACATATAAATGAGCATATGAAGGTTTTATACACATCCATGGCCTGCCCTCTTTTGTCTTATTTTGGGGGGAACACGTTTTCTCTCCTTTTCTTTAAATGATTACATTCCTTCTGATCTAGTCAGTTCTAACAGACAGATGGTGCTATATGTTCCATACAAGCATGTTGAAATGATTTTCCATTTTTGGAAGAAATTGATAAGATTTCTGTTACAATTATCAAAGTACATTTCTAACAAAAATACTGTTCAGGAAGCATCTGTCAGGCCCCCGCGCCTCTCGGGCTTAGGCTCCTGAGCACAGGGATTTGGTGTTATTCCAAACTATGCACCACCAGGAGGCTCCATCTGCAGTTTAATAATTTCCATTCAAGTGCATCCTTTGAATCAAAGTTCACGAGAGATGGTTTCAACTCTTCATTTAAAAACTATTAAAGAACTTAGGTCATCTTGTGAAGTCAAAGACTTTCACAGCCGGCTTCCATAGATTTTCCTTGGGTTTTTCCAGGCTGTGAGGCCGTGTTCTGGAATAGTTTCTTTCTGACGCTTTGCCTACATCTATGTTTGGCATCTTCAAAGAATCATCTCTAGACATCTTCTAGGACAGTGATTCCCAAACTTTGGTTCTCCAGGAGTTTTGAACTTCATCTCCCAGAAGCCTTAGCCACCAAGCCAACAGCCAGGAATTCTGGGAAATGAAGTTCAAAACACTTGGAGGACCAAAGTTTGGGAATCACTGTTAGGACCTTCAATGCAACTCTATGGTACAGTTTTACCAGGAGTCCATTATTTTAATAGGGGTCGCTGTTATCGTTGGTTTCCAGTATCCTTGGTAAGACCAGGAATGAAAGCCCTGTGGATACAGGGGTCCAACTGTAGTCGGTTTGGCAGGGATCTTAGATCAGCTACTTAATTGAGTATACAGTACTTAATTAAGTAGAGTTTCCTAGCCTGACCCCCACAATCCTGCTTTAGTGGGCACCAGCTGCTTTGAGCAATAGAAGTCTGTTATCCTATTGATTGGGATGCAGCAGACTGACATTCCCACCCTCCTGCAGGCAATCTCTAGTGTGACAATCAGAAGCAGGATCCCTGTCTCATATGGGAGATTGCTGGCAAAAGTGGCAGGTGGTGGAAGCATCACTCTGCTACACTCTCATCAATGGGAGAACAGACCTCTGTCACTCGCAGTGGCTGATGCCAGGTAAAGCAAGACTGTGAGACTTTTACAATTGTGGCAACAGTGCCATAAAATGAATACGTGGCCTTTGTGAACAGGAATCAATAACAAATAATTAAATCTAGGTTACGAATCTGTAACTGCAACACTGAATTCCAGCCTTTGTTTTTATATCTCACTATCTCTGAAAAGAATTCTGTTTTATTGTAGCAGTAGTGGGACTTATTTCCTGTTGTCTCATATTCTGCTGTGGAATGGATGACAGCTACGCACAAATATTTGGTGGATTGGCTGTCAGTGACTGAATCGGCCAATCAATCTCATGTTTTGAAAAAAGAAACCAGAAATGGATTTTCCTTGGTTTTTTTCTGGGCTGTGAGGCCATGTTCTGGAAGAGTTATTTCTGACATTTCGCCTGCATCTGTGGCTGGCATCTTCAGAGAATGGTTGGGTAGGAGTGTGTGTGTGGGGGGGGGGGTTATATACTGTGAACCCCTGTTGGAAAGGATATGTAAATTTGTGTATTGAATGGGTAGTTCCTGGGGGGAGATATGCAAGGAGGATTAGTGTCTGTTTGGCTAATGGTTGGCTAATGGTCCATTGTCTGCTGGAAACCCCCCTGTCCCTGGGTGGAGTTCATTTACAACTGTTGAGTTTTGATTTTAGTGTTTTTCAGGACTGGCAGCCAGATTTTGTTTACTTTTAGGGTTTCTTCTTTCCTGTTGAAGTTGTCCAGGTGTTTGTGGATTTCAATAGCTTCTCTGTGCATTCTGACATGATAGTTGTTGGCTTGGTCCAGAATCTGAAGATGCCAGCCACCGATGCAGGCGAAATGTCAGAAATAAACTCTTCCAGAACACGGCCTCACAGCCCAGAAAAAAAAAAACCACAAGGAAAATCTATGGATGCTGGCCATGAAAGCCTTCGACTTCACACAGAAATGGATTTCTTTTTTCCCCTTTTGTGTGTGCACAAAATGGTTAATTCTCACACCTTGCTTGGTGAACAGATGCAACCTGCATTGTAAGAGGGACTAGCTGAAACGGTGGCATATTTGTCTTGCATTATTCTGTAATTTATTGCATGGTGTGCTCTGAATTTTTCCTTAACTGACATCAATTGTGTAATATTATAATTTAGCAAAGTGAAATTCATGACTACATTTAACTGTTCCAAATTTAGTTAGTTGATTAGTATCTATTCCTCTTTCTCTCAAAACTTGAACTCAAAGGAGGCCTCTACACTGTAGAAATAATGCAGTCTGACACCACCTTAACTGCCATGGTGGAATCCTGGAATTTGTAATTTTGTGAGGCACCAGCACTCCTTGGCACAGGAGGCTAAAGACCTTGTAAAACTACAAATCCCAGGATTCCATAGGATGGAGCTACAGCACTTAAAGTGGTGTCAAACTGCATTATTTCTACAGTGTAGATGCACCCAAAGACAACTCTCAAAAGTGAAGTAGAAGGCTTTCACGGCCTGCATCCATAGATTTTCCTTGGGCTTTTTCGGGGTGTGAAGCCGTGCTCTGGAATAGTTTCTTTCTAGAAAGAATAGAAAGAAACTATTCCAGAACACAGCCTCACAGCCCGAAAAAAAAAAAAAAACCAAGGAAAAACTCTCAAAAGAATTGTAAAGAGATAGTAAGTTACAATATCAAAACAGAATTAAACAACCAATACTATTATACATGAATTAAAATTAATTTTAAAAGCACATTAATTTAAAAAGTATAGTGCCCTACCCCTTAAAAGTCTCTTTCTCAGTAGCCATGCAAATTGCCAAAGGAAAAGAAAAGAAAAACAAACCCAAATGAGTAAAAAGGTCTTTGCCTTCATCATCAACAGATTAGGAAATATGTTTTCTAGGAAGCTATCTAAAAGCAAATTCAGTTCTCCCCGTGTGTATCCTTATATAACCAATATTGCACCACTCACAAATAAGAGTGAAGGATCAGCAGGCTTGGGGAGAAATCCAAGGTTTGCAGAAGTTTTTTAAAAAATAATTTTTATTTTTGGTAGGAGAGAGAAAAAGTGTAAAGGAGTAGAAACTCTCAAAACAACCTAGTGAGCAAATGAGCATGCTTAGTGGTTATGGATGGAATCTTGACTGTTTTTGGATGGGGAAAGACAGAAAATGGGTGAGATGGAGGAATGAGATGCTGTGTCCTAGGGCCCTTCAACACAGCATTATGATTGTCCTTTAACTGTCATGTTTCCATCCTATGGTATCCTGGAACTGGCATTTGTGGGAGGGGCCTTTAGAATTCTCAGCCACAGAGCTCCTCTGGTACCTCTGATCAAACTACAAATCCCAGGATCCTACTGTAGAAGGCAGCCATGGCAATTCAAGTGAGATCACAACTCTATAACTGTGTTGTGTAAAAGGGACCCTAGAGGAGAACATAGCTCATCAAGTGGTATATTAAATGGGAGCATTCCACAGTGCTGCATTCTATTGCATGTCCCATCTACATATACTAAAGAGAATTTGTTCTCTTGTATCGCACACCAAATTAAAGCGGCAGAGCAGCCAGAAAGTTCCGCTTTCTGTTCTGGACTACTGTATGACGTTGTTCTTCTTCCGGTGTTCTGCTGCTTGGGTCCCATGGGAGACCAAGGTAAAACAGTGTCTTTTTGGTAATGGATTTTTCCGGTTAGCAAAAAGGCGCAGTTTTACAATGGTCTCCCACGGGACCAGAATGGAACAAAGCCAACATCATGCAGTAAGGTAGCACGGAAGATGGAACCTTCCAGCTGCCCTGCCACTTTAATTCAGTGTTCAGTAAGTCTCCTATTTTAGTCTTATCCAGCACTCATATCAGCATCTTCCAGGAAATCAGAAGTATTAATCAGAAATATCAGGGGGAATGGAGTGCCAAACTAAGGAGATAACAAGTTCCAGAACAGCCCAACAACGTAGACTATTGTGTGTTTTTGAGGCAGGGAATGGGAAACAAGCTAGAGGGAGCATGGAATGGCATGTCCTACAAAAGGGTTTTGTCTGGCCTGAAATCCTAGGAGCAACTCACACCAAAACAGTGTGTTGCAAGTCCCACTTGTAACACTAAATATTTCATCTGTAAATGCTTGCATTACTTACTCTGGTTTAATGATGCCATTATCTGTGGGGAAACAAAAATAACCTATAGTTAATGGTCATTGAAAACACACGCACTGCTTTAATTATGGAAAATGTAATTACAGATGTTTTATGAACTATCCATATGGACCTGTGCAGAAACTTGCTAAAATCCAGAATGTATCAAGTTGGGATAAGTTGAAACTAGTTTCAAGAACAGGTCAAGGAAAGGAAAATGGCTATAGTTTAGTTTCTAGAACAGGTTAAAGAATAGCGACATCGTTTAGTGGCAGTGCAGAAGAGGTCCCAGGTTCATACCCTGCTATCTCTAGTCAAACACAAAAATCAAGATAAGTGGGATGGGAAGGCAAATAAATGTTTTGACTCAGCAGAAGGAAGCCACATCACACCACTACCACATATCTGCCTAATTGAAACATTCCCCAATACCTCCATGTTTGACCCTTAAAGGTCCACTTTGTTTTCACTTCATTTGACAGTACTAATCAAACATCCAACTTTGTTCCTATAACACTACAAGAGCACTTGTATATTAAGGCTAAGATGCTTTAAGATAAAAGCTCTGCCTTTATATACCACCATTAATATCCTCCGAAAGACAAGCCATTATATATATATTTAAAAGATTACTGTTACTGTTATTTTAATGTGCAGTCGGACCCCCATATCCATGGAACCAGTATCTGTGGTTTCAGTTATCTGCGAGACACAAAAAGAGGAACACATACCATAGAGCCTTCTTAGAAAATGCCTAGAGTTGTCCTCTCTAGACATTTTCTAGGTCCTCCAAGGCAACTCTACAGTATTTCAAACTGGAAGTCCCATTATTTTCAATGGCATTCACTGTTATCCACAGTTTCCTGTATCTGTGTTTAGTCTGGGATATGGGGGACCATGGATACAGGGGTCTGGTTGTATTTATGTTAATATTGCCAAGCTGCAATTCCATTTATAGGCTGCCAAAAAAATCTAACAAAAGTTTTTAAAATGCCTTCTAGAGGAGCATCACGCAAAAAGCATAAAAACAATGTCAAACATTACTGATAAGCTATCAAGCCAAGGATAGGAGAGTATAAAACCCAGACAAGTTCCCCACAAATTTCTGAGACATAATCCCATCTTCATGTGCACAGACACTCTCCAAATATGATGATTAAATTTCATTTTATTTGTTCCTGACTTTTAACTAGTTTGGTTTCCAAGGAAGCAAATGTGCATAGCCACAATTTGATCACTCATATGTCAGTTTTGCTTCTCTTACCCACTTGTAGTCTTATTGCTGCTGTACTCCTGGTTCCCCTTTCTCTAGCTAGAAAGAGTCAGCATTCATAAAGGTTATTTATGAACTTAAAAAAGAAAGCATATAGTAATTTCTTGTCATCACTCTTGAGTAACTTTGCTGCTAATGACTAACAAATGTACTACAGTAATTGATTGTTTAAAAATCATTTTAAAAAACAGAAACAATGCCACAAAATGGCCCCTCCCACAAATGCCAGTTTTGCAACATTTACAACATTTTGCTGTGTCCATAGAACCAACATTTGCAGTTTTAGTTATCCACGGTTGAAAAAATAGGGACACATATCATAGAGTTGTGCAGGAGGGGCCCTGCAACATTTGACTGAAAGCCCCCTGCTTGCGACCAGCCTTGGTCACATGCTGCGGGACTCCTGCTTGGCTTCCAGGAGAGCCAGGGAGATGGCAGTGGCAGTGAGGGTGGGCATGCTGGACAGGCTCCTGTGGACACATGGGGCCTGGTTCAGTTTTTGCCAGTGGAAATGGAGTAAACTGAATATTATTTCAAAATGGTTTATCAGGCCCTACCCCTCCTTCTCCCCATATCTGCCCCAGGAATCATAATCCACCTTCCATATAACACCCAACAAAAACAACTGAGAACAACTGGGGTTGGATGGAGAGAATATGTTTCAGTACCTGAATACATGTGAACTGATATACATGGACAAATGAACAAATAACAAGAAAGGCAAAGAGAAGCTTTATGCTCTTGTCAATGACAAAATGATTGAATAATAAAGTAAATCAAAGATCATTTGGGTGGCCAAGGAGCATGCACAAATATCTAGCAATCAGTCTTCCTGTGGGGAGCGGGGAGGTGTATATTGGAGCTTTTGGAAGTAAAGATGTTTTGCTTGCCTAGTTGTATTTATTTACTTATTTGTTACTGCCCTGATTAAACTGTAGCATGGATAGGGGGAAAGTCACATCTGCTGATTTGTTAATGGTTGTTAAAATGTACAAGGCCACTGCAGTATCTATTTTTTAGTTGTTGACAGGCAAAATATTACGCCAGAGTTCAAGATCAATGGGATTAAGGAAGGAAAGAGACATTCGGTTGTCTAAATTGCTGTGCCAACTCAAAATAAAGCATCTTTTTAAAAAACAACACTGATTACTAAGGCTTATTAAATGAAGGACTTTATCAGACCAGCCTCTTTCACGTTGTATTTAGAAACAGGTTTTTCCCAGCACAAGAACCCCTTTTATCAAATGTTGCTGTTATAATGTTAAAAAGCAGCCCCAGCATTATCGGAGCACGAATGCTAGGGCTGTCTATTTCCTTGTTCACAGGGGTGTGTGATCTCAGCGGTTCTTGTGAGAAGACGCAAGTGCGCTTAAAAGTTTAAAAACAGCTAAATTAAAAGAAAAAATGTACACACACCAAATGAAACACACTTTTAAAATTCCGAGTAAACCGGGGAGGTTCATAAAAAGAGTGTCCTGTACCTGGCTTTTGCGTTCTCACCTGGAAGTGTTCTGACAGGACTTCCCATTGACGCTGGAATCACAAAAGCTCCATGGCATGCGGTTTCAGACATAGGCAAAACTGCGGGGGGGGGGGGAAAGCCATGGCCGATCTACTGATGACTTAAGCCATCAATAAAAAGGGATACCTTATTTACAATTGATAAACACCATAGCACAATGTCATGCAGTATAGGCGCCTTTTCGCAATCATTAGGCATAGTTAAGATGCCGTATTTGCCACGTCTGATAAAGTCCTAAGTGCATGTGATAAACATTCTCTTAGTTATTACAAACCATGCAAAAAACAACTAACCACTGAATAGAGACAGCATCCTTCATGAAAGGATGAGCACGCCTGAGCACCTTGTGACTGTAGCATCATTGTTTAGATTTTGGGCTGATTAACATGATCTGGTTAAGACCGTTGAAGGTGGAGTTGAGCATCATTAAGGATAATTGTTCTAACGCCATTGGGAGTCATTTCAAAAACATCATGTCTCTGAGACTTTTAAAGCATCAGCTACATTTCCGGGTATGCTTTCCAGAGAACACCCATTGGCAGAACCTCTCCCTGGCAATACTTTGCATATACTCCAAATATTTTGATGCAAACTTTTGAAGCTCTGCCAGCTTCTTCACCAGGCAAAAGGTGTTAAAAAATAAAGAAAAAATGATGATGTTGGAGTCATTGGCCTACATGCTGTTTCAGATATCACGTGTGTTGTTTTTCAGGTGAGGGATCTCATGCAGGCAGAGGCCACTCTTACTTTCTGGCCATGTGGAGTTCATACAAAAGACAGTAAAATTTAAATCCTTTTGCAGCAATGAGGCAACTTCTCTGGTATCTGGTATGTCCCTTTTCCTATGTGAGACCATGGGCCCCTTTGTTAAGCAGAGATCATTGGGTTTTTCAAGAACTTGCTCTACTGCTGCATCTGGAAACAACTTTTAGGTGCTGTATAGGTAAAACTAGGCAATTATAGCCTGAAAGAGAAGTTTTACCTTTGGAGATTATCAGATGCAGTTAATGTGGTGCCAGAATAACAACAATGGAACACAAAAGGATGCCAATATCACACGGTGTCATCCTTTTGTGTTCCACTATCATTATTCTGGTGTTTATTTTTATTCACAGGCCGAGCCATGGATAGATCGCTCATCCCATTTTGGTGCCAGCATTGTCAGCGTGTGAAACCTCGGGCAATTTAACTCACGTGAATGCAGTGTCAATGGCCAGTCCGGCACGAAAACTTCCGAGTGAGATCACAGCATCCAGGTAAGTGACATACTTTTTAAAACCTTCCCTGGTTTACTTTGAAGTTTTAAAGTGTATGTATGTGTTTTTTGTCACTTTTAATGTTTTATTTTTTTGTTTTATGTTTGAATTTCCCATGTGATGAAGTCTCATGGGATTTTAAAAGAAGAAATGAACAGGGCTTCGTTCACTTCCTCTTCATTGCTGGGGAAGCCTTCTGCAGGGAGAGAAGGTAAGTACAGTGGGGGGTGTTCTTTTGCCGGTATATTTTTTTATGCCCCCAAAATAATGTTTTAAGGGGATTGTCTGATAAAGGAGATTGTTGTACGCCTTTAATATGGCGTTACATGAATGCCAGGAGATCAACAAAGGGCCAACATTTCAGATAACATCACCCTCGTCCCATGCTGGTTCTGTGCTGCCCCCATTTCTTCTTATTCATGGCTCAAGCCATGAATAGATTGCCCATTCCGTTCCTGTCATGGAACGACAGGTGAGCAAAAAGGAGCCCCGTTATGCTGATGTGATGCCAGCATTAGTGGGAGGTCCATGCCAAACACTTCTGGGTGTGATCAGGACAAGGAGGTAAGTGATGCTCTTTCCCCCGCTTCCCGGGTCACTTGTATTTTTAACTGTGTTTTTGTGCTTGCTGTCACTTTTTGATCTTTCTTTTACTTCTTATTTTTGAATTTCCTCCACGCTCATTCTCTTGCGAGAACAGCCGGAAACTCAAACCAGGAAGTGAATGGGGCTCTGCTCAAGCTCCATTTGCTCCTGGGCTGCTGAGGGGAGGGGCAGTCGCACAAAGAAGTAGGTCTGAAATGGAGGGTTATCATGCCAGGATGGGGATGGGAGGGGGTGGGATATAATATAGGGAGACTGGGACACTTTTTTGGTCCCCACCTGATCAGCTCCTCTGTCCTTTGTTTTACCTCAGAGGCAGAAACCTCAGAGAATTTAGTCTCAGTCCATATTTCTCTCTTGTTTAGGATTCCCCTTTTTGCAGCATAATGAGGTATCTTCAAATCTAGAAAACACATTCAGGGGTAGCTGTGTTGGCCCTGCAGCAAAACAAAATTTTGTGAATGTTGGATTTTGTTTTGCTGCATGGTCAACATGGCTACACCAAATGTGTTTCCAAATATCTTGATGTCTTTGGTGATCTATTTATCTTGATCTTGTCTTTGTCACTTTTATTCTGAATAAATTTTATAAATTTGATCTGTGAGTGTTTGTAGGTCCCAGGTCAGTGGTTACTAGCTCACATACTTAAGAACAGGGAAAGGATGTCTTTTTATGATCTTTTTCTTATGGGATTGTTGTCTGCCTTCAAGTTGTTTCCAACTTATGGCAACTCTAAGGCAACCCTATCATGGCTTTTTCTTAGCAAGATTTGTTCAAAGGGAGCTTTGCTTTTGCCTTCCTCTGAGGCTGAGAGAGTGTGATTTGCCCATGTCACCCAACAGGTTTCCATGGGTGAGTGGAGTGTCAAACCCTGATCTCTGGATTCATAGTCCAAGGCTCAAATCACTACACTGCACTGGCTCCTTTGATCCTTTGATTAAAAGGATTATAAAAGAATTTGATTAAAAGGATTAAAATTTGATTATAGTGGGCCTTTGATTAAAAGCCAACACCCTCAGCCCTTAGAATGGGTCCTGGTTCTCACGTCTTCCTCAGAAGAGGGAATGGCTCTTCAGTTCATTGAGGACTGCATGACAGACTGTGTGCTAACATCTTATCTGGCATTTCAGTGCTTACAGCTGTTTTAGCAATGGCATTAGTGTCAACACGCTTCCCACACATCTTCCTGCATTTGCTTGTCATTTAGGGACAGCCCAGGACACATGCTATCCCCCTTTCAGAAGATGAACCCTTATTATTAACATATTGTCTAAGGATAAAGACACTTTAGACACTTTCTAAGCATTGTAATAACAAATATTCTTTGTCTGAGAGGAGGAGGATCACTTTGGAATTCAGGGAATGTGTATTCAAACCAGTGGTGCAGCTATAGTGTAGGCAAAATCAGGGCATCTCCCCCACCCTGCATGGAATTTTCCTTCATTCCCAATATTTCTAACATTGAAGGGAATGAGACTAGGGGGAATACCACACGAGGCATATCTGAGTGGTAGTACTGGGACATAACGAAGTGAAAGCATTGTGGAATAGAAACCAAACCTGCTGCATATAGTCTCACATTTTGTTTCTGCAATGAAACAACACATTTCTAAAGCGGAGGACACTCACTGCGCACCATATGATAACCACACCTCCGCACGATCTCCTCCTTTCCCCCCTCCATCTTTAAAACGTCATTTCCTCTACTTTGCATGCCCATGAGCACCTTTTAATTCCATCTATTAATGGAATTCTTCTCTGCGAGCTAGCATCAGCTACTGTGGCAAGCAGGAAATGTCTTCACCTTATAACCATGAGGTTGTCAGTCCAAATCTTACATGAGGTGAATTTCTCTTTTAGCATTTAAAATTTTCCTCTCCCCCTCCTCTCTCCCCCCTGCTCGCCCCAAAAGACTTATTTTTGTTATTTAAGGCACTAAACTAAGAAGCTGATACAGGATTCTGGCCCAGAGGTTTTAAAAGTCTACTTCCTGTTTCAAGATGGCATTTTTCTAAGTTCATACATTGCATTCAACTGCTTGACTTTCCCCCCCTTAATCACTAGAATTCACCCCTTTGTCAGCAAAAAGGAATTTTAATTGCATTGCCAAGTAAGAAAAGAAGGGGGCACAAAATTCTAAAATTCTTAAAATGATAAATGGAGGAATTAAAATTTTCCCAAAGGCAGGTTTGATCTCATGATGTTCTAGCAAAAGATATCTCTGTTTCTTTAAATGCCCAGAGCCTCCAAATTTACATAGGTTGATAGCAGAGCCCCGATGGGAAGGAAATAGGTGCTCAAAGCACAAGGGGAGGAATACATGTATTTTAAATGGGAAGAAAACATTATATTAAATGCATTAAATGCAAGTATTGCTAAATGACTGCATTGGTAAATTTAGCTACTGCTGAATTTTGCAATTTGGGGTTTGAAAATTAATGGATAACTCGGGAATAAAGTTATTGGCCTGTGAGTTCGCAGGGAGCAACCACCGGAGGTTGAATGCCAGGGAAGCAGGAGGACCAAACATCAGGTGCTTTGGGCAGAGCAGGCATACCCCCTCCACTGACATGTTTTTACATCATCCAGTCACATCTTCGCTGTGGTGCTACTGCACAGCAAAATGAAGTGGTTTTGAATAGCAAGGGCTTTTATTCACACACAGTGCTCGTGAAGAGAAATAAACGCTTCTGGCACACACTGCACATGGAATGGCCACCAAATGGAGCCAACGTTGTCTGGTGATTTCAGTTTCAAATCCGAAGCTGTTCCTAATGCATTCTGCTTTAAAGGCTTGTGTGGTATTCCTTTACGTGAGAAAATTGTTCACACCAAGAATTCTCATCTTTGCTGTGTTTGCATTCCCATATCACTTTCCTTTGCCCCTTTTGTTTGAATGCCTAAACTGTGAAATTCTGCACAGATGCACACATAAGAACAATTTAGTCCAGCAAAAGGTCTGTCTAGTCCAGCATCCTGTTTCACACCTTGATCAACAACCAGGACAAGGGGGAAATAGCCCTCTCCCACTGTTGCTCCCTATCAACTGGTAGTTCAAAGGCATACTACTTCTGAAGGCAGCATATAGCCATTATTACCTTTAACTACAGGCAGCCTTTCCTTCAATGAGTTTTTCTATCCAGTTTCAAGAATTAATAAGATGACATGGATGTTCTATGTAATAAATATGTAGGGACAGTTTCATCAAATTTAAATAAATGGCTGACAGTAATAGGTTGGATCCCAACTAATTTCTCTGTGAATGTAAGGCTTCGTCCTACTTTTCCAGGGAGTTCCTCAACCCTCCACAGTGCATTTTCAGGTGTTGAAAGCATTGTGGGGGTATGGAGGGGGGAGAATTGGCCAAAAATGTGCCTCCACCTTCTTTGGCTAGCAGGAACATCCCATAGGCAGAACCTTGTCAACCAGAAACTCTCATGGATGGAAGATGAGTTAAGCTATGTCAGGCAGAGCTCCATCTTGCCTTGGCTCAGAAGCAGAATGGCCGTCCCTCCATCCCAACTTGCTACTGCCAGGGCCAAGGAGGGAGAGAAGAGAATGCTATACTTAATCCCTTCCCCTACTGCCATCCCCTTTCCTTTTGCATCATGTCTTCATTAGAGTGTAAGCTTGAGGGCAGGGAGCTGTTTTGTTGTTCTTTTTCTTGTACAGCACCATGTACATTGATGGCACTATAGAAATAAATGATGATGATGATGATGATGATGTTCCAAACCAATGCACGTATTAGGAATGCAATGAAAGCAAAAATACTGTGCAGAGAGGTGATACAAAAAAATAATAGAAATCATTTATTGGGGTTGTTCAAACTGGCTTTAAATAAAGTGAATATTTTCCAAATACCATGTCTAAGGAATGATGTGAATAAATACACACTGAAGCCCATGATATATGTTTGAAGCCAAGAGGTGTCTAAAACGCAAAACATCTTACGTGATTCATCTGACTCAAAGGCATAGTTGTCTTCTCCAATTTTCTTAATACTGCACAAGGTAACTGGTTCAGGCATGGTCTGCTTCTTCACTTTTCTATTAATAAATCAAGAAAGTATCACTGTTGTTGCATTTTCCCAAGGCAGATGACAATTTTCTACAGCCATGGCAACGCTCACATACTTCTAACACTTCATAAAGCCAAAAGAATTTGCCCTGTATAACTCAGGCAGCCCTCTGTGGTTTGGCTTCATGTTATTTATTTATTTATTTATTTTCCTGGGTTTTTTTAAAGTAACTCTCAGCCTTGATATTGACAGTGTCCAACTGTCAGTAGTTAGAAACAAATAAAAACATTTCCAAAAGACCAAATATACAGATAAAAGAGCAGAACACATGAAACCCTCTCATATTACCACTGTCTGAAAAGCAGGAGCGGTGAGGCTGTGGATACTTCTGGGATGAGGGCCTAGCAGTGTGGTCCCGCTCACCCTTCTCTGCCACTTACACGCTGGATTTTATCACACCAGCCTGTTTTCTTTCAGCAATCGCATTAGTGAAACAAATGGGAACATACCAGTTTGAAAATGTTCAGTATTATACTTCTATGCAATTGTGTAAGTGTGCTGGTTTGGCAATCCATGGTCCCTTCCGCACCAGCACTGTAACCCCACCATATGCCCTACTCAGGGCATGCATGCCTTTCAATTTTTTATTTTTATTTTTTCCACAATTCTGTAACTATGGAAGGACAATTTAATTCCCCCCCCTCTAATTATACAATTACAGCAAAAATAAAAGTAAAAAACCAAAAGGCATGGAGTAAAAATAATCTCAGCCTGGTTGGGAATAGCGAGAGAGAGGGGGAGAATCACATCCCCTCATGCCATGTGACTGATGTCATATCACCAGGAGCTCTCGTGGCTCAGTGGTTAAATACCAGTACTAGAGCCACGAAGTTATGAGTTCCATCCTAGAAGGCTCCAAGGTTGACTCAGCCTTCCATCCTTCTGTAGGTCGGTACAATGAGTACCCAGTTGTTGGGGGCGGGCAATTAGCTAACACATTGTAAACCGCATAAGGAGTGCTTTGCACTGATAAGCAGTATAGAAATATCAATGCTATTGTTATTGCTATTGCTATATCATTACTGCAGTGTAAGGGAACTATCACACCAGGCGAGCTGATGGAATAGCAATCATATAGCACCAAAAGGTGCACTACAGAAATTAATGAAATGCAAATCAGCAACAGGATAGACATGATGCCGTGTGATAAGTACTGGCCAAGTATGCTAATATCTTGTGTACAGTTGTCCCTTCATATTTGCTGGGGTTTGGTTCCAGGACCCCCTGTGGATACCAAAATCTGTGAATACTCAAGTCTCATTATATGCAATGGCATAGCAAAGTGGTGTCCCTTATATAAGATGGCAAAATAAAAGTTTGCTTTTTGGATTATTATTTTTTAAAGAATATTTTCAAGTAATGAATACTTAAATCCATGGATACCAAATCTGTGGATGTGGAGGGACAACTGTAATTGCGAAATACCAGCCTCATGTGGCAAAGTCCATTGAGTGAAGTCGAAGGCTTTCACAGCCGTCATCCATAGATTTTCCTTGGTTTTTTTCTGGGCTGTATGGCCATGTTCTGGAATAGCTTCTTTCTGACATTTCACCTGCATCTGTGGCTGGCATCTTCAGAGAATAGTTGGGTAGGGGTGTGTGTGGAGTTTATATCCTGTGAACCCCTGTTGGGGAGGATATGTAAATTTGTGTAATTGAATGGTTACTTTCTGGGTACAGAAATGCAAAGAGGATTAGTGTCTGTTTGGCTAATAGTTGGTTGATGGCCCATTATCTGCTGGAAATCCCCCTGTCCCTGGGAGGAATTCCTTTGTAAGTGTTGAGTTTTCATTCTATTGTTTTTCAAAATTGGAAGCCAGATTTTGTTTACTTTTAGAGTTTCATCTTTTCTGTTGAAGTTGTCCAGGTGTTTGTGGATTTCAATAGCTTCTCTGTGCATTCTGACATGATAGTTGTTGGCCTGGTCCAGAATTTCTGTGTTTTTAAATAATACATGTCCAGGTTGGTTTATAACATGTTCTACTACTGCTGATTTTTCTGGCTGGCCCAGTCTGCAGTGTCTCTCATGTTCATTTTGAAAACCAAGCCCTGGAAACAGCACCACAAAAGTCCACAACATGGTTCTGATATGTGGATGACACTTTCACCATTTGGAACCACAGAGAAGAAGATTTGGTCTCATTCCTGAACCACCTGAACAGCATCCACCCAAATATCCAATTCACGATGGAAAAAGAGAAGGAAAGAACACTGCCATTCTTGGATGTCCTAGTCATCCGCAAACCAAACCAACGGTACACAGAAACCAAAAGGTACACAGAACCCACACACACACATGGATAGATACTTACACAAGAACTCCAATTATCACCCAGGACAAAAAAGAAACACAATAAAAACATTGGTAGACCGTACAAAAAGGATCTGCAAACCACACTACCTGGAAGATGAACTGAGGCACCTAAACTGGGCCCTACAGGCTAATGGTTACTCCAGATCAGACATCACAAGAGCAGCCAGACCCAGAGAAAAACACAGGAATGAAGAAGAAAAACAGCCACCCAAAGGGAAGGCATTTTTACCATACATCAAAGGAGTCACAGACAGAATAGGGAAAGTGATGAGGAAACACAACCTCCTAACAATAGACCAACCAAAAAAATCCAAGAAATGCTACGCTCAGCAAAGGAGAAAAGAGACCCTCTCACAGCTGCAGGAGTTTACCGCATACCATGCAGCTATGGACAAGTTTACATAGGGACCACAAAACACAATGTGCAAACATGAATCAAGGAACATGAGAGACACTGCAGACTGGGCCAGCCAGAAAAATCAGCAGTAGCAAAACATGTTATAAACCAACCTGGAAACGTGTTGTTTAAAAACACAGAAATTCTGGACCAGGCCAACAACTATCATCTCAGAATGCACAGAGAAGCTATTGAAATCCACAAACACCTGGACAACTTCAACAGGAAAGAAGCAACTCTAAAAGTAAACAAAATCTGGCTTCCAGTTTTGAAAAACAATAGAATGAAAACTCAACACTTACAAAGGAATTCCTCCCAGGAACAGGGGGATTTCCAGCAGATAATGGGCCATCAACCAACCATCAGCCAAACACACACTAATTATCCTTGCACTTCTGTACCCAGAAAGTAACCATTCAATTACACAAATTTACATATACTCCCCAACAGGGGTTCACAGGATATAAACTCCACACACACTCCTACCCAATTACTATCTGAAGACGCCAGCCACAGATGCAGGTGAAACATCAGAAAGAAACTATTCCAGAACACGGCCACACAGCCCAGAAAAAAAACCAAGGCAAATCCATTGAGTGAATAAGGAAGACTTTATCAGAATAGGCTTCAAGTTTCTCTCAATATGTGTTTTAAACAGTTTTAAATTTCACACATTTGCACAGAATTTCAGATTGTCAACCAAGGCCCTATTGTACTTCCCACCACCCCCAGAGATGAATACATGGAAAGAGAGTCTTTCTGCAGTAACAGCAACCCTATTGTGGTACAGCCTCCCAAGAGAAGTCAGGTTCACCTCATCCTTATAAAGGTTTTGTTCTGTGTGGCCCCTGGTCTTTAACATTGGTTTTAAACTTGGCTTTCGGAATTCCGGAAGAAAACTTCACACACACACACACACATCCTTATTCAAATTGGCTTTTCAAAGTTGTTTTTTAAAAAATAATTCTATCTCTTCTTTGTACATTGTTTTGGGAGCCTCTGCAACAGAAAAGTAATACAATACAATACAGGACATACATTTCAACAAAAGTAGACCACGGACTTTTTCGGACATGTCAAATATAACGCAAGCAGCCTCGTCACGTTGCGAGGCTGCTGCGCTGCAGAGCGTACGTTTCTGATGACGCTATCCCCTGCTGGTACTGTTGCGGTACCGTGGGGAGATTTGAGCGTCATATTTCGTCGATTTTTAGGACTTTTTCAGACACGTCAAAAATAACGCAAGCAGCCTCATCGTGTTGCGAGGCTGCTGCGCTGCAGAGCGTCGGTTTCGGATGACGCTCTCCCCTGCCGGTACTGTTGCGGTACTGCGGGGAGATTTGAGCGTCATATTTCATTGGTTTTTAATCACGATCAACTTTCGTGCTTAAAAATTGACGAAATATGACACTCAAATCTCCCCGCGGTACTGCAACAGTACCAGCAGGGGAGAGCGTCATCCGAAACCGATGCTCTGCAGTGCACCAGCCTCGCAACGCGACGAGGCTGCTTGCGTTATTTTTGACGCGTCCGAAAAAGTCCCACATGTCTATATATATGTCCATTTGCAAGTTGCATGTATATATCACTCTTTCCAATCTTGCAAGCATTGTTAGGTCTTTTGTCTATTGAATCATGGGTGAGGGAGAATTATCCTTTTAATCTGGAAATATCAGTCTTTTGGAAGTCAAGAAGGCATGAAAAAAACTGCAAATGGACATATATTTGGACATTTGGGGCTTGCCTACATAAGTGAAGAAACCCATACTACCGCTGAATCTGGTGCAATACGGCCACACGATGTACAGCCTTATCCCCGAATCTGGGGCAATAAGGCCACATGACACACGGCCATATCCACACCAAACTCAGGATATACCACCATAACCTGGGTTTTAAAATTCTCAGTTTGCTCTGGAGTCTGCTGGAATCTCCGGTATTTCTTGTAGTCTGAACAAAAGATTCACCCTGAATTGGTGGGGAGGGCATGACAGAATGCTGCCTGGCAGGTACCACCATTTCCCTCAATGTCCAGACTAGTTCCTGGCCTAGAACAATGAATAAAGGTTTTTCCCTCCTTGGGGCTGCCGGCGCACAGTCACTTACTCTGAGGCAAATGAAGCGCCCAGCCATGTGATCTGGGTACTTCATTTGCCTCAGAGCAAGTGACTGTGTGCTGGAGGCAGCAGCTCCGATGAGAGAAAAACCTTTTTGTCACTGTTCCAGGCCAGGAACTGGCTTGGAGATCCAGGGAAATGGCGGCACCTGCCAGGCAGTGATCTTTCCTGGCTCTGTCAGGGAGCTGATGGAGAAAGGCAGAGTACCCAAGTAACATGCAATACACTACTACTACTACTACTACTACTACTACAGTACAATTAATACACAGGGGCACTCAGATGAAAGTAACATTTGTTTAAAGCATTCTGTTGTAGATCATGGCTGACTGTCACTGTAAAGGAGATGAGAGGTCAGGGCCTGCCGTGAGACTTTAGTGAAACTTTGGTGTGGTGTGGCCTGTGGTGCTCTGTTAGAGCCACCAGAAACTCTTTGAGCCCACTTTCACATCCTCTGGACATCTGTATTCAGAAGCAGCACTTATGGTGGACCTGGAAGGACTGCTCAGCTCTGTTCTCCACCATGCAACCCTCCATGTTCCATTCCCCCAGGTACATAAGAGGCTGACATCTATTGGGCTGCAGAGACATTGGGTAGGAATCCAGCAGTAGGACCGATGGGGGACTTTTAGACACCCCCTTGCCTCAGGTTCTTGGTGATGGAGAGTACATGTGTGCAGTAGCTAGCAATTCTGATTAAGGAGCAAAGACACCAATGGCTAAAGAAGGAAAATACTGAAAGAGCTCCATTAATAATAGTAAAGGTCTTGATAGTATGCTAAGCTAACACAGAACTAAGGTAGTTTCAGTTTTGGTAGAACTGAGAGAATAAGGGCACAGGAAGAAAAGAGGTGGAAAGATCCCGAAGAGTATCCATTTACAGAGGCAAGTTCCATGTAACAGCTCGTTACTATTTTCCAGTCATCTGTTTAAGGCCAAAGCCACACCAAACAATAATCCAGTTTGAAACTGGATTATGTGCCATGGCTCCTTCCTATGGAATACTGGGATTTGTAGTTTGCTGGGGCACCAGCACTCTTTGGCAGAAAAGGCTAAAGACCTTATAAAACTACAAATCCCAGGATTCCATAAGGAAGGAGCCATGGCAAAGAATCCAGTTTCAAACTGGATTATTTGTGTAGTGTGGATTTGGTCTTAGTCCCACATACTAAAGTACTCGAGGAAGAACCTACTTCAGCCAAAAAAATCTAGGCGAACATCGGTGAGCCAGAGGGCCTTCTCCACTGTTGCTCCAAAACTGTGGAATGACCTGCCAGAGGGGTTCCATCACATCTTTACTCTTACAGCCTTTAAAAAGGCTCTGAAGACGAATCTCTTCTGGCAGGCCTTCCCAACTTAACTCCTCTCCCCGCACAAGGTGATCTACGTCGCTCTGTCCACCAATTATCTCCCTTTTTCAATTTTTGTATTCTTGTTTTTAAACTGCGTTTAATTAATTATAATTTTAGTATTGGGTTGGGGGGGTTGGGAAGGGACTAATTTTGAATTTTATTGTGTTCCAATTGTTGTGACCCACCTGATTCCTTGTGATTGGGTGGGCTATAAATAAATGTATTATTATTATCATTATCATTATCATTATCATCATCATCATCATCATCATCATCCCTCCTTGGTGAGAAAGTAAAGAATTTTTTTAAAAATGAGTAACAGAATAATAACCCCCTGATATTTAGGTACAAGTGAATCCATGTGGTGTACTGGTCTGAGTGTTGGAGTACGACTCTGGAGATCAGTGTTTGAATCTCCACTTGGCCATGAAAACCCATTGGGTGAATTTGGGCTAGTCATACACTCTCAGCCCTCAGAAAAACCTGTGATAGGGTTGCCTTAGGGTTGCCTTAAGTCAGAAATGATTTGAAGGCACACAACAACAACATTCATGAACAAAATGAACTCATTTGCCTCCGATCATAAGATCTCTGCATAATTTTAGAGTGGGGGTGGTAAGAGTGTGTCCCTGGGAAGCACATGACACCCATGGCCTTTTTTTCTTTTTCTTTTTGCCTCCTTCTGCCCCCTCCAGACTCTCCCAAATTGGTGAATAGTTTCTGCTGGAAGCCTCTGGAATCAGCAATTCACCTTTCAAATAGGAGCCCTGGTGGCACAGTGGCTAAATGCCAAATAGGAGCTCTGGTGGTGCAGTGGTCAAATGCCAGTACTGCAAGTCACCACATTGCAAGTTTGATTCCAGCGGGCTCCAAGGTTCACTCAAGCCTTCTATCCTTTTGTAGGTCAGTAAAATGAGTACCCGGCTTGTAGGGGCAATTAGCTAACACACATTGGAAACTGCTTAATGCAGTGTAGATGTGTAAATTGCTATTGCTTAAAACAATTTGTAAGCCGCTTAAAATAATTTGTAGCCTTGTGGCTGAAGAGCGGGGTATAAATAAATAAATAAACAGTTTTCAGACTCTCCCTCCCACCTGCACTGTTTAACATCATAACTTCATTTTGGTGCCAAATTTATAACATCACTTTTTATTAAAGTTTTTTTTATGATTTAATGATTTTGTACTATTGTGCACGCACATGGTTTTAATGTATTTTAAATTGTTTTATAGCTCAATGCATTTTCAGATTGTAAATGATCTTTTACTGTCTTAATATGTTAAAGTTTTAGAATTGATTTTATTGTATGCTAAATCTGAGATCATCAGATTTAGGGTGGGATATAAACATTTCAATGCATAATCAATCAATCTTAAAATAGTCAGTTGTCTGACCAATTCTGATTTGTTATAGTTTGGCATTTTTGACAGTCTAGGTGGCTCCCGGAGGATCTAGGATATTGTTTCAGGGGATGGGGAAATAAGAGCATTGACACCCCCTCCCATAAGATTTCTGCCCCTCTAAGTTACATCTTCCTTCACCCTCCAAATTCCTGGCATTCCAGTAATCTGGAATGTCAGTTGAGCATTTAGAAATACACTTTAAGTAAAGGAGCAGGCAAAACTTTAACATATTAAGACAGTGAAAGATAACACAGCCAATATTAGAATTCAAGGTGCAAACAATTTTCAGTATCTCACTCTGTAGTGCTAGAAATTTGGGGATTGAAGGAAAATTCCAGGTGGGGGTGGGGACAGGAGCATTTTTATTTGAAGGGGCAATGACATCATTTTACATCTCCCCATAGCTATGGTTCCACCATAGTGTCCTGTCCCTCATTTTAGGGGTATAGCTTTAGGAGTCTAGATTTAAAAAAAATAAAAATCAAACCCTTTATTACAAAACTTCAGCTATAGTGTCTACCAGGAAATATTCTAGTTTCTGCTAGAGGCAATGGGGTGGTGGTGGGGATTTAAATCATAGCTCTCAAGTTAGATTATTGGGATGGGGGGAGCAGCTGCAACGTGAGGGGGGGTTAAATGAATGAATTTACGCATGACAAAAGCTTGCCCCCCCCCATTCCATTCCATTCCATCCCTGCCTACATCTGCTTCTCCAATGAAGTTCAGAGCCTCTTCTTCCCTCGCACTCAACTGCTGTATAATACAACCTAAAGTATCAAGAGATACCTTATAAATCCCCCACATCATTTGTAGTTTGGCTGTAATGTAACCTACTCTCAAAATAAAAAGAGGATGACTTCTTAAATAAATAAAGCAATTTCATCTTAAGCCTGTGTTTTTGAAGAAGCGTCTCAAGCCATTACCTCTTTTATATGGTTTTGACTCTAATAAAACAGAATGTTATAAACCAGGTACTTCACAAAAACACAGCTTAATATTTTTCACCAACAAAGCGCATTTATTTTCTTAAGCACAGCAAGAACACAACAATCTGATCAAAAAGATATTTTTGAAGGAAATATTTTAAATGACTGAAGCACTTATCATCATTATTAATACTCTAAAGTTATACTCACTAGCTGAAGTAAATAAAGGGAGAGACAGAGGCAAATTCCAAAGATTCAGTCAGGTGAAATTAGCCAATGGTTTGTTCATCCATTTTCAACATCTACCTCTTTTCAGAATAGTAACCCATGTACCAAGATTTAAGTTGCTAAATTGTCATGGTGTGTTTGCACACAGGTCAGTAACCATGTGGTCATCAGAGTTCAGTGACATCCAGTGTAGAATTTTAACCTAACTTAGCAGGAAAAGAGGGGAGAGTATAGCTTTGCTAAAATACTACCCTCAAAAGTATAAAAGGGAAACTAATTCATTCCTCTTCTACCATTTTAGTAAGGAAACAATACACTGATAGTGGAAAGAATACACTGGTTGAAAAGACCTCTGTCCCCGTCAGTTTCAGCATGGGGGATTGGGTTTGGGTATAAAATTACTGGAGTTTAAAACCCTTGTACCATTATCAAAAATGTGCGCAAGATATCAATTCCTACCTTTCCCACCTGGCAGTTTAACAAAGGGCTCATCTACAGGGGCCAAAATGCACCTGCTCCTCACCAGCATATTCTGGCTGCAGATCTGGCCCATTAATCCTCCATTTCCTGCACCCTGGCCCATCTCTGCAGCTGCCCCTGCTGCCATCTGTGTTGCACTCTCTGATGCTGGGCAGGAGGCCCGCAACACATGTTCAAGGCCCCCTGCATGTGACCAGCCCTGGTCACACACTGCGGCCTGCTTCTTGGCTGTGGAGAAGGCAACGTGCATGGCAGCTACAGCAACATGCTGGCAGGGCGGTATGGGCTCTTGTAGTCACCCAGGCCATGATCAGTTTTTCCCCAGCTAGTTTTTCCTGGGTATTTTAATAAAACTGTGTGACGGGCTTTATCTCCTCCTCCTCCCCTTCCCCTGGTCTTTGCCCTGGGTATCATGAGGACTGCCTGGGACAAAATTGCCGGACTCCAAGACAGGGCCAAGATGGAGTAAATAGCCCATCTAGACAAGCCCAAAGACCATATTTTTCACTGCAGCGTTCTTTCTTTATTTAAGGCTGTATCTTAAAAGTTTGGAGGAACTTCTACTTTTTAATGTGCTCGTGCAGCCTCCACTAGATAGACAATGGCACTAAGGTTATTTCAGACTTGAGGCTTAAGTCTGAAGTGGAGAGGTATCTTTAGATGGCAGCACATATTGCTTCAGATCGTTGAAAGTCAATTCAACTTGTCTGGGGGCTTTTCTGCTCATTTTGCTGAATGGGGACCTAAACTTTTCCCCAAAGTTCTTCCCTTGTGGCACAAATGCAAAATCATAAGCAGCTCATAGCTGCATTAAGTTTGAAAAACAATTGATAACCTTAAAAGTTAGCAATTAGGAAATTAATTCATTTCTACCAGCAGAAATTATCACATTGGCTTAATTAGCAGGGTTATCATTAATTAATTAATTATTGAAAATGTTTGTTCCCAGGACAGACCAGATATTTCCAGAAAAAGGCACAGAGGTCATTGCTCTTTACCATAAAAACACATTTTGTTATGTGTAATTCCAAAAGGGCTGGTTTTTTTGTTGCTTTAATGTTGTCTCCCCCGCCCCACCGGATTCCTCCCCAGAGATTAACTACAAAGCCCATAATGCAATTGTTGCCTCTGGGTGGTTGGACTCCCACATATGTGGAAACTGACAGGTTGGGAAAGACAGTCCAAAAGGGTAAGAGTTCATCTTACTACCTGTTCAGTTAAGTTTTGTCATTGGTCTTCATCTCTCTTCTCTGTCTCTGCTGTCACGTCTTCACCAACAGGTACACAGTTGACTTCCCCTTCAAACACATTTTTATTAAAGGTTAATAAGGACTGATAAGCAACAGTTTGTTAATTGACTAGCGGACACTGACCCACTGCATGTGCAGTAATAAGTGTCTAGCTGGAAAGATCAGTCAGTGAATCAAGGGTGGAGAATTCTTAATCAGAAATGTTTTGAGTGCACAATTTTTTATGCACAACTGAATCTCTGCATGGTCTCTGTCTCCCTGATCCCAATAAAAAAAGGGTGGTCAGCAAAGATCCGTAGCAGACCACATGTGTTGTTCAATTGGACTTACTTCTGGGTATATTTTTTTAAGAAATAGACAGGAATAGGAAGATGTGGATTTAGCTGTTTATTTTGGCACCAAGTTTTAAAACCACCGAATCCTTCAAAGTGTATGTTCCATGGAAAAAGTAGGTGGCTGAGAAGCAAAATGGATTGGAAAAGCAGAGTAGAGAAGGGGAAAGGGAGAAAGAAGCTATGAAAGAAGAAAAGGGGAAGGGAAGAAGACTTTCTACATAACTATCCATGGAGATTTTCAGACTACACTGTTATAGTGTTACTATTCCACTTTAATTGCTCTGGCTTCCTGCTGTGGAATTCTGGGGTTTGTAGTTTAGTGAGGACTAAGAGCTCTCTGGCTGAGAGTTCTAAATGCCCCTCCCTAAACTGCAAATCCCAGGATTCAACAGGAGGCAGCCATAGCAAACAAAGTGGAATAGTAACACTATAACAGTGTTGTCTGAAAATCTAGCATGTGCCCAGTATTGTGTGAGCAATAATAAACATACTAAAAGATTACACAGGTGTTCAATGGGATTTACTTCTGAGTAGGCTAAATGAATCTTTTGGCTCCAAACGAATACTTAAACTTCACCAAATTCCTCATAGTGTTGGACCCATTGCCTCAGGGAATAGGTGGAAAGCAGTAGGCGGGGAAGAGAAGGAGGAGAAAAGCCAAGAGAGGAGAAAGTGGGGTTTAGGGGGTAAAAAAATCTTTGGAATTCAATATTTAAGTGCCTGACACTGTGTGAGCAACAATAAACAAGTTAGAGGGTTTACACTGAAGCTTACCCAACTAGAAATAGACAATATTCTCTATTATACAATATATAACAGAAACCAGAATAACATCAACTGAGGAACTGAAGAGAGTCACAATTCACCTCCCAGTAAGACAGACAGGCCAATATGTGTGTGTGCCTGGGGGAAACACATCCTTTCCAATTTAAAGAGCCTGCCATTCTGTAATGGCCATAGCTGCCTGAGGACTGAGCAAACACTCACCCATCCCATTCCATACCGTACCAGGACTCATTTCAATTCCCATTCTTGTTCAATTGCTCCCCAATCCCAGTTCTTCTTCTGCTGGGTTCTATTGCTTAGCAACAGGCCTAAATGATGCATGTTACCCAATCAAAATCCTTCTCTTTAGGCCTTCCTGTCATGCTGAATCTAGTAGAGCAGGGGTGAGCAACTGTTTAAGGCTAGAAGGCTGCATTAGCTCCCAGGAGATCTTGGCAAGCTGCACACTCCACTGTACCTGCTCCCCACACACACACAAATCCCCACAAATGCCATGTAGGGAACATTCTCACCATGTTTTGGGGCTTTCCTGGGCCTCATCTGTCCTTTACTGCTTGGAGAGTTTCATCTGTCATCCAATAAGGTTTTCTTCTATTTTGGCTGCAAATGATGTATTTTTGCATTCTTCCCTGACGATGTTCCTGGCTTTGGTCCAAAGTTCTTCTAGTGCATGATTACTTAGACTTAATAGTGCAAATCTATTTTTACTTTATCTTTAAATTCTACAGGGATGTTCTTCAGATTGTATTTTGGCACAAATATTGATTTAGTGTTTTCGTTTAGCTTCAATCTGTTTTTAAATAATATTAGTAGTTAATGGTCAGTGCTACAGTTTGCTCCTGGTCTTGTTTTTGCAGACAGAATAGGGCTTCTCCATCTTCTGCTTCCAGTTATGTAGTCTATTTGATTTCTGTTTTGGTCATTAGGTGATGTCAATGTATCTAGTCTTCTCTTTTGTTGCCTGAAGAATGTGTTTGAACTGAACTGTTGGCTTTACAAAAGTCAATCAGTCACTCTCCTGCTTCCTTTCTTGATCCTGGGTCAAATTCTTCAACAAAAATTGGTTCTGCTCTGTTTCTGCTTTTCTGTTCCAATTGCCTATAATTAGCAACATGATGTGTGACCAATTTTCTCCTGTAATCCAGCACAGAATCTTTCAATTTCTTCTTCTGCATCTGTAGTTGGAGCATCAACATGAATTATGGTTATACTGGTGAGTTTTCCCTGAAACCTTACTGATAAGATTCAGTCAGAGTTTGCATTATATCCCAGACTGATTTTGCTATGTCTCTATTCACTATTAATGCCACCCAATTTCTTCTTATATTTCATTTCCTGAATAAAACACAGTGTAAATTATTTGACTGAAAATGTCCTGGTCTTGTCCACTTTAGCTCCCTCCCTCCAAGTATTACAGTGTTTATAGATTTGATTTTTTTTTTTACAATATCTAGCATCTAATGATTCATGCTCCTTACATTCCATATTCCTATACAGTTGTCCCTCCGTATCCACAGATTTGGCATCCATGGATTTAAGTATTCACGGCTTGAAAATATTCTTAAAAAAATAATAATCCAAAAATCAAACCTTATTTTGCCATCTTATATCAGGGACACCATTTTACTATGCCATTGCATATAATGGGACTTGAGTATTCATGGATTTTGGTATCCACGGGGGGTCCTGGAACCAAACCCCAGCGAATATGAAGGGACAACTATAATATGTGTTGTGCAGCTTCAGACTTTCCCTTCACCACTGGGCACATCAACAGCGGAACATCCTCTCAGCTTGAGTCCAGTTGTGTCTTTAGCCACAGCACTTCTTGTACTTGTCCTCTGCTTTTCCTCAGTAGCTTGTTGAATGCCTTCAGAACTGGGAGTCTCACCTTCTGGCACTATCTCTTGTTTCACTTTGGATTGTCTCATCATCATAGGGTTTTCATGGTAAAAGACATCCAGAAGTGGTTTACTGGTGTCTCCCTATGTGCAGTAACTAACAAGTGTTAGCTGTGGTGCCACTGCCATTGTCCTGTCACATCCTCCAGCAGTGTCACCCATCACCCCCCCCCACACACACACACTACTGCTGCTGCTGCACAGTACATTTGGTCTGGCTGCTCAGCAAAAGTCTGACTGATGTGGAAGACTCTACCAGCAGCATAGATTCTTGCCTCACAGGCACACAAAATCCCACCCCCATGGAAAGGTAGTAGCATGGTGATAGGTATCATTTTATATTCAGATGCTGGTGCTCTCTTTGCATGGCTATCTTTTGACGACTATACCATTCAACAAGCTAGGCATGAAGCTACAATCTTCCTTGGAAATTCAGTCATGTGAGACAGGGCTTGCTTCTGGGACAGGAGAATGTTAGCAGGGGTACATGGGAGGAAATGAGGCAGCACAACACATTTATTGTTCCCAAGAAGTAACCAAGGCATAGAGTTTAATGAAAGAGCCATATCACTAGTGTCTTGGCAAACGCAAGAGGTTCTTCAGACACAGAAGCAAAGACAATACAAGTACTGTAGTTTAACGTGTTTTTTTTTTAAGTTTAAAGTTTGTTTTTTTATTGGAGAGCAGGCAAGTGAAAAAAGATACAATAAGCTTATTGAGCAAATATCTTACATTTGCCTTTCTGTTGTAGGGAGCTCCAAACAGGCAGCAACAGAGAGAACCCAGCTGGTGGCCAACAGGTACAGAGCACCACTGCAATCAAGATCTGCACTGGACCCATTGGACCAAGGGCCATATTGATTCAAAAATCTCCTTGCCCTGTGTTTGTAAGTTTACACCACCACCTTAATTAACCAAACATGTTTCAATGATGATCCTTCTGACTCTTTTGTTGATGTTTATTAATATTTTCATATGTCATGTATACATTATTAGTGATACCAACCAGCTCATCTCCAACCAGGCCCTCCCAAATTCTGAGATCACACCATCCATGTTATCTAAACAAAGCAGAGAAAAAAGACTCAAGACCCATCTGCCCCAGAATATAAAGACTGAAGCATAGGGACGAAACGAATATACTGACCTATCTCCCTGTTCTGACCATTTCCCATACAACTGAATTAACTTGGATTTTTTTTAAGCTTTACTGGCCAGCCAACAAGCCAGGAGCACCTGTTGTCTGGGTCAGCTTGGTCCCCCCCTTCTCTCTCCCCCCTCCTATCATTAGTAACAAGTCACCATGTGTTCCTTCTGGCAATATAGGCAACCTAGTCAAAACTGCCAAGGCAGCCTTGTCTGTACTGCTAGAAGAAAAGCATGATGTCTGTGGACATAAAACTGCAACCCTACCTTTGCAATCCTGAGATGTTACATCCCCCTTTGAAAGTAGGAAAGCTGTGATGATAAGGTGTTGAAGAAAGGGGCCAGGAGAAGCTGTGGTTGCATCATCTCCAGCAGTTTCATAATCTTTAAAAGGAAACATGATATCTCAAGGAAGCACAAGCTGCCAGCAACTAACTCATTCTGGCCTTGTGCTGCAATGTGTTCCATGTAAGGAATCATCCCCATACTTTGAAGGACTGTTATTAGTGGTGTAGTGGACCCAGGGTAGCCAGGGTCAAAGTACCAGCACTTTTTAATTAGCAGGATATAATCTGTCACCTCCCCCAGATTTCCTTGTTTAGCTGCAGTCCCCACGGTAAAGTGAAGATAAAATGGGTTTTCTATCCCTGAGCTATCTTTGCTGCAGTGCAAACTGTTTTGGGATGGCTTTGTCCTGAAAGAGCAATCAAGGTCCATTAGATTTACAAAGGACCTGTCTCCAATGGAGGTCAAAACTGCTATAGCTGGTTTGTTGATTTTGAGATAAACGGGCTTACCACACTCCGAAGAAAAGCGACAATGCAGCAGGAAGGTTCCATCTTACCACATGACATCATTGTGTTCTTTCAGTGTTCTTTCATTCTGGTCCCATGGGAGACCAAGTTAAAACCACATCTTTTTGCTATTTTTTTCCAGTTAGCAAAAAGACGCAGTTTTACCTTGATCTTCCACAGGACAGGAACGAAAGAATGATGACACCATGCAGTAAGGCAGCACAGAAGACGGAACCTTCCTGCTGCATTGCCACTTTAATTTGGAGTGTGGTAAGCCCCAAAGTATTTCTTCTTGGTG
Organism: Gambelia wislizenii; assembly: GCA_030847615.1. Classification (NCBI taxonomy): domain Eukaryota; kingdom Metazoa; phylum Chordata; class Lepidosauria; order Squamata; family Crotaphytidae; genus Gambelia; species Gambelia wislizenii. The sequence goes on along the minus strand of JAUMIR010000001.1, from coordinate 283,911,750 downwards.
CTGGGAAAAGACACTCCTGGAAAACATTGAACTGGTTGTTTTGTGCTGTTTAGCTACATGTTGTGTCCCACACTTCATCTTTGTCATACAGTTTGGAGTCTCTCTAGCCAAAGTCCAACCTTCTAGCCACTATACTGCTTTTTGCCAGCTATGACTGTCAGCTGATCCCAATGAGCTGGGTGTAATGCTGTGTACTGCTAATAGTAGATCAGATTGTGCACCAAACAAAGTTGAATTGTGTGTCCTAAATAATTAATGGAAATTAAGATTTTTTTGCAGAATTGTAGCACTGTTATTCAACTTCAGCCGCCTTGGTTTTATCCTATGGAATCCTGGGATTGGTATTTTAGGGAGGGGCCTTTAGGATCCTCAGCCAGGGAGCTCCTTTGGTGCCTCTGACCAAACACAAGCCCCAGGATTTCCATAGGAGGCAGCCATGGCAGTCAAACTGGAATCACAGCAACATAAATGTGCATTGTGAATGGGCTTCCAGCCTAGGTGTATGGGCAGAATTAAGGCAGAACACTTGATTTTGTTCAGAGTATGCGAAAGTTGTTAGGCTTGTTCAGACCATAATTCTCAGAATCTTCCTGGGCAGTGTGGCTGTTGGCCCTGCTGAGGCAGGGGGAGGGGATTCTGGGAGCTCTAGTAATTTTCCCAAGCTCTGAGTTTCTTTCACTCATTCAAAGAAGGGCATTCTAGTTTAGACTCTTTTGTTTTGAATTCTCACCCCCACCTTTAGCCTTGCATGAGGGTTTGGGGGGCCATATAGTAAATTAGCCTCTGGGTCACTGCTTCATGTGAGAGTTGGTGAATATTATATGCTCATACTATAGCTATGGCTTAGTGGATATGAAAAATAAATTGAAGGTATTGGTTAGAAAGGGTGTGATATTAAGCCGAGAGAACTATTCATCACTCTAGGGGTGTGTACCTTTCTGTCAGTTCTCTGGAATATTGCATCAAGCAAAGAAATTACTTTCAGATGCAAGTGCGTGCTTGGTTCCTTTATGTTTATCAAGATGACACAGATTTTTGTGCATCAAAACTTTTGGCCTGAAATGTAAATTTGGTGACTCTCCTTCAACTCCCTGGAAGAAACACATGTGCTGTAGAATTCAGATAACATATTGAAATTTCGCAGATGACACTCAGTGAATCGCTCTTCTGACAGCAGGGATGAGATCCCGAACACTGTCAAAATGGCTGAAGCAATCATCACGAGAAACTGTTCATTGATGGACTGAACACGGAGACAAACAAGAAGGCTGTTTTTGGCAAATATGGTCGCATAGTGGAAGTTTTCCTTATGAAACTAACAAGTTGAGAAGATTTGCTTTTGTCACCTTTGAGAGACCAACAGATGCCAAGGATGCCACCAGAGATATGAATGGAAAGTCTTCAGATGGAAAAGCCATTATAGTTGGACAAGCTACTACGCCATCCTTCAAAACCAATAGAGGTTGGCCCCCATTCCCTCCAAGGAGCAGAGGACCTCCAAGAGGTCTTAGAGGTGGAAGAGGCACAAGTGGAACATGGGAGGTTGTCCAAATGGTGAAAAAACTCCTCATGGAATGCGAGGAGAATCCCACCTGTTCTAATGGCATTCTGTGTGATTTTGCCCTATTGTGAAGAAGGGGGGTAAAAAAGGCCAAAAAAAAAAAAAAACCTCACCAGAAGAGCCTTAGCAGCTTTTCCCATTTTTTTTTTAATGAGGGTGTGCACATTTCTGCTTGTTAGGACAAGCGGTTAATTTGATTTGCTTGCCCAAATGAGAGGAAGTGCAAATCTGATTGGCCAGACGTGAGCAGGGGAAGGGCTTGCTGAGAGGGCAACTGCCCACAGCCGCCATTTTATTCCCCTCGAGTGATCAGGGATGGGGAAGGGAGGTGGGCAGTGGTCATTACCACCCACCCCAGTCGCCGCTGCCATCACCCCGTGGGGTTTGGGGCGGTAGCAAGGTGGTTGCCATCCTCTTCCCCTTCCATTGTTCCCCCACCATTGTGCCCCACACACACATCAGCTGTCATCTTTGGAGGCTGCTGGGGGGGGCTGCTGGGGGGGGAAGCACCATTAGGAGAAGTCACACCTGCTGCGACTTGCTACTAGTGCAGGGCAATACCCCCCCCCATATAGACGGGGCCTGGGAGTCTCCTTCAAGAGGGAGTCACTTGGGTTCTTCTAGAGGCCCTCTCCTGCTGAAAAGAAGCCCACCTCCAAGTAGTGGGGGTCCCCCATCTAAAAGGCCCACACCTTTAGGACCTTTGCATAGCAGCAATGGGTTGGGTTGGAGAGCACCCTGTCACATGGCAGAGACAGTTATGGAGGACCCCCATGAGAGAGCCACTTCCATCAATAAAAGATGTCTATTTCTCCTAGAGATGATAGCTATAATACTAAAGACAGTTATTCAAGTAGAGACTATCCAAATGCCAGAGACACACAGGATCATGCTCCACCTCCAAAAGAAGATACCTATGGTGATTATGGTCATTCCAGTTCACATGAGGAGTATTGTTCAAGAGATTACATCAGTTACTCTTCTTACAGCAATCATGATGGCTAAGGAGTGCATGACTCGGATCACCTGAGTGGAGAATCTTACAGAGATTCGTAAGACAGTTATGGTACCTCATGTAGTACTCCACCTGCATGAAAGCACCTTCCATCTTATGGTTAAAGCAGTCAATATTATAATTACGGGAGCACCTGAGATGAGTATAGTGGAAGTCGAGAAAGTTACTCCAGCAGCAGAAGCAAGGTCTACTCAAGTGGCCATGATCATACTGAAAGACATGACAGAGGCCTTCCCCCTCCCATGGAAAGGGATTAGCCTCTGTGTGATTCATACAGCAGCTCAAGCCAAAGCACCAAGAGGTAGCCACTCAGCTCCCTTCCATTACTGATTATTATTATTTTTTAGGAAAAAGTAAACATGTTTAATTTTATTTCAAAATTGTTAGTATTTCTCTCAAAACGCAGGAGTTACCGTATGGCATTTTTAGCCTGCGTACTAGTATTGCAACCTTTCGAAGTAAATGTTAACCCTGAAATGCAATACACACACACACACACACACACTAAAAAACTTAAAATCCCCAGAACAGGGAGAGAAAATAAAAGATAAAGCTTTCCCTGCTGGATTTTTGCCTTTTACACTACTGTTAAGGGCATAAGAGCCCTGCTATATAGGAGTGGTGATGCAGTTTCTGTTGGCGTGCCCCTGATGAAATGAGCAGAACAACAGCATTATTATTAGTTGGATCTTGGTGAGATTCTACCTCAACAGCAAGAGTTATGGGGCCCTCCATATGTTGCTGGACTGAAACTCCCAGCAGCACTAGCCAGCATACACAATGGTGAGGAATACTGGGAAGTGGAGTTCAGCAACATCCTGCTGTACAAAGTTGGTAGAAATGTAATTGATATTCTTCTGCCCAACAAGGAAAATCTTGTTGTTGTGTTGTGTGCCTTCAAGCCTTTTACAACTTTGGCAACCCTAAGGTGGACCTATCATGTGGGTTTCTTGGCAAGATTTGTTCAGAGGGGGTTTGCCATTGCCCTCCTCAGAGGCTGAGAGTGGATGATTTGCTCAAGGTCACCTGGTGGGTTTTCATGACTGAGCAGGAATTTGCATCCTGGTCTCCAGAGTCCTAGTTCAGTGCTCTGAACACTACACCACACCACACCTTCTGCCTTTTCATCACTTTCTCCCCTCTTTCGCAGCAGTGGCAGCAGTTCTGTTTGGCACTTCTCTCAGTAGCTGCCATCTTTACTTCACATGATGCCTCTACCACATGCCATTGAGAGATATGTGCCAGGTTGTCTCTACCCACCTCCCAATGGTTGTTGAAATAACCCCTCCTTTTATCACACAAGGATGAGGCATCAGAATGGGGGAGACATTGCAGCTGTGCCCTAAAGTCTCCATGTCAGAGCTCTTAAAATGAGAGTTTCTCCTGTACCATGGGAAGAGTGTGAAGACATTATCACATTACACTGTTATAGCACTATATTCATTATAACTGCCATGGCAACATCCTATGGAATTGTGGGATTTGCAGTCCTTCCTCTTGTTAAATTGTAACAATGGACTTTTTAATTACCCTTCTAATTGCACTTCTTTTTCCTTTTTTTCTCTTTCCTGTAAATATAACCACAGGGGATTCCAGGATTCAACAAAAAGCGAATCTGTTTTGTTTTCTACCAATTAGGTCAATTTATCCATTTTTGCTACCTCTAGCAGTTTCTCTAACCATTCCATTTCCGATGGGATCTCTTCTCTCCTCCAATACCTAGCATATACAATTCTAGCTGTTGTGCACATATGCCAGAGTAATCTTTTTGTTTTCCTATTTTCATTTGCTAAGTTATTATTTTCATAAATACCTAACAAAAATATTTCTGGCAACATATCTATCTTCTTTTTAAGAATTTGTTGCATTTTTATTCTAATCATATTCCAAAATTTCTTTGCTTTTTTACAACCCCACCATTGATGGGAAAAGGTTCCTTTCTCTTCCTGACACTTCCAACACTTGTCGGAGGCTCCACCTACCATTCTGGCTATTCTTACAGGGCAGATGTACCATCTGAGCATTACTTTTATCAGGTTTTCTTGCAGACCGTATGACCTCGTAATTTTAGCTCCTCTAGCCCATGATGCTTCCCATCCTTCAAAGTCAATGTTTCTACTAATGTCTACGGACCGTTTCACCATATATTCCTATTATTTTCAATGAAAAGAACACTGGAAGTTGACCATAGAATCACATTGGAGGATCTAAAAATGCCTAGAGATAACATATTTTTTCAGATGTGTATAAGTGAAACCATGGATACCAAATCTGAGGATACAGGGGTAGACCTGTACTCCCTAAGGCAGTCTCATTGAAATCAATGGGACATTTAATAGTCACAACTCAGTCCCATTGATTTCAGGGGTCTCTCTAGGCAGGACTAGTCCACAGTACCTAAAACCAACCCTGACATTTTGGCACATAAGGAAAAAAGTTCCACAATTGGCTCTCTTAGTCCCTTGCAGTAAAAAGACCATAATAAGAAATCCAAGTACTAATAATTTGCTTCACTTGTATGACAACTCAAATTTGCTTCATGAGGGCAGCTGCCTTACTAAGCACAATGTTGAGGGCACCCTCAGCCTTTGGAAAGTCCATTGCTGACTTTATTCCTGCAAGAGACTCATTAAACAGGCAGTCTGTGTGCACTTAGAGAGGAATGCAGTGATTACTAAGAGCCAGCATGGGTTTCTCAAAAACAAGTCCTGCCAATCTAATCTTATCTCTTCTGTTGGACAGAGTTACAACCTTAGTAGATCAGGGGAGTGCTCTGGATGTAAGTACAGTAGGACTGCCGTATCCACTGGGGATTTTGTTCTGGGGGGGCGTGGATACTGAAAACTGTGGATAATAGCGAACACCATTGAAAATAATGGGACTTCTGGTTTAAAATAGCATAGAGTTGCCTTGGAGAACCTAGAAAATGGCTAGAGGGGACACATTTTCTAGGAAGACTCTATGATAGGCATGTTGTTTTGTGTCCCATTCTTTTTTGCTTTGGTTAGACCTCATTTGGAATTTAGACACTGCAATTCAAGAAGGATATTGAGAAGCTGGAATGTGTCCAGAGGTGGACAACCAAGATCATTAAAGGTCTGGAAACCAAGCCTTATGGGAATGACTTGGTGAGCTGCAATATTTTTAGTATGGAGAAGAGAAGACAGAGAGGTGATATGATAGCTCTCCTTAAATATCGCAAAGGATGACACAGCGAAGATAGAGCCAGTTTATTTTCCAGTGCTCCAGAGACTAGAACATGAACCAATGGATTAAAAAAGAGATTCTACCAAAACTTTAGGAAGATCTTTTTTTTTTAACTGTAAGAGCAGTCTGACAGTGGAATAGATTGCCTTAGAGGATGGTGGACTCTCCATCTTTGGAGGGCTTTAAACAGAGGTTGGATGGGCATCTTTCAGGAGTGCTTTAGTTGTGCATTCCTACATGGCAGGGTGTTGAACTGGATGGCCCTTGTGGACCCTTCCAACTCTAAGATTCTATGATTCTAAGAGATAACAGATTAATATGGGCTTGTCTACATTGGCTAAATCTAAAATTAAATTTAGATTAAATCTAAACCCCCAGCTTCCCCTCATTCCAGAGTCTTGCAGTTGAAACAATGCAGGGCATTTACCACAATCTACCCAAGGGCAATCCAAATGATCCCCAGGACAGATATGGGGCTGGAATGGGGGTAAACTGGGATAGGGCCTTTTATCTCATTTTAAGAAAAATACCTGGTTTAATTCAGTATCACTGGATCGGGCCCCACGTGTCTGTGGGAACCTGTCCCAAAACACTGCTCCTTGCTGCCACCACCATCTCCCTGGCTCTCCTGGAAGCCAGGCATGGAGGCTGCAGCATGTGACCGAGGCTGCTCAAACGCAGGGGGCCGGCAGTCACATGTTGCAGGACCCCTGCCTGGCTTCCACAGTAGTGAGAAAATAGCAGTGGCAGCTTCAGCAATGGGCCAGTGTCCGGTGTGGACTCTGGCCCATTTTCTGGAGATAATGGGCCAAAGGGTCACCTCCACAGCAGGGAACCGGTGTATCCTAGCTAGTGTAGATAAGCCCCATAAAAATATTATAACCTTCCCTGGGGCCGAAGGAAATCCAAATCTTAATAAAAGTTCAGGATTATTGACTCTTTTAAAAATCACCTTCAAAGCTATAACAGTAATTTTAGATTTATTAATTGGCTGTGTTTCTGTTGGCACACTAGAGTAACAGTCATGCATTTTCCAGAGTCTGTGCAATAGTGGTGAGGGAAGACAGACAAAATCTGCAAGCTCCAAGCAGCTTGTTTCTCCATTGCCTGACTTCCTCCATGCATAATTCCCAACTGTCCTGATTTGGCAGGCACAGTTCCAGTTAATGCTCTGCCTTTCCACTTTTTCAACTGTGTTTTAAATGTCCCTATTTCCTTCTCCTCTTCCCATCTTCTCCCTTTGTCCTGAGCTTAAATCCATTGCTGCAAATTGAGTTCAAAGTACAAAAGTAGTTTGCACTCAGTTAACTCAGTGGGAGGGAGAGGAGAGCTAGGGGCAGAATCTTGCACTTTCCAGAGGACTCAGGCAAAAGCACACTGCTGTAACCTTTCCTAGATTATAACTTCTTCCTCATTAATAAATTTTGCCATTTTGACCATGCTTTGATGTTGGAGGATGATAGGACACTCAATCCCCGGCAGAAGCCAAAAAAATCTCAGCAGACTCAGTAGCAACCCGTCCCCAAGAATACTCACACACAGAGTGTTTGTCATCCAAACCAAAAAGGAGGCACCTTATCTTCAAGCTCAAGGCAGTCGCAATATGTATAGATATATACACAGCAGACAGACAAACTGTTTCACCAGACATCAAAGTATTTCAAGAGAAAGAATGCTCTGGACTGAGCCTTCTTTAATACAGATTTAGAGGTCATTGGCTCCCTTAACCACATGGATGCATTACATCAGATTTTGCACTCCAGACTCTATCCTATGCTATGCCCTCCAGTAATGTTCTTAGGCAACTGTGGCCTCAAGCCTAGCATGACTTGGCAGTTCCTTGGCCAGCATGACTTAGCAGTTATTTGGCCATTTTCTATGGAGTTCAGTTTCTGACTCCTGACATTTGATATTGCTTGGTCACGTATGTCCCAGTTTTCATCTGTGACATGTTGGAGGGTATGTTCATGGCCTCTCCCGTTTCTACTTCTGCCATGACTCTCAGTGCTGGCATAGTGACACGGGTGTAATGCACCAATGAGATTCAGGCCATTGTATTTACATCCTACCCTTTCGACTACTGTTGAACTCACACAGCTTACAAAATAAAACAGTAGAAACTCAACATACTTCAATAACACCATAAAATAAGACTAGTCCTCTGGGAGGCAGGCTGTCATGATGGCAGTCCCATCATCCTTCAAATGATGGCACTCCCACCATTCTGCAAAGACTACATTTCCCATTATCTGCAAACAGCGATTGTCTTGCAAGCATAACATCAGGTAAACCAAGGGTTAACCGCAGAGGTGGGAGGCACAGGAATACCTCCTGAATTAGCATCATCATGACATCACATCACCATACACAGGACTGACCAATGAGACTCTGAGACTGGAAATTTGAAAAAGGTTTTATACCTTTCGTAGATCATGAGGCAGAGAGAGAGACAAAGGAGATTTTCACATCGGAGCCAAAAGCCCTGGTTCTGTCCCACAAGCCCCTCTCCCATTCCTGCAACAGAATGGAGGTAAATGTTCACACACTTACCTCCATTCTGCTGCAGGAATGGGCCTCCTTCCTCCTTGCCTGCTGGCTGTAAATGCAGCCATCGTAAAGGCTGCCTTTACAACCGTCCGGCTGAAATCCCGCTCATTCTCATCAGAGAACGAGTGGGAGGGAAATTCAAAAGTAACATCTCCAGCTGTCAAATAAATAAATAAAAAGGGGAAATAAAAAAAAGGAACCCGGGGGAGGAGGGAAAGGTCCCCCACTTACCTGGATGTCCCGATCATGGCAGGAAGTGAATGCCATGGAGCTCCTCTCCCGTCGCTGTCATTCCAGAACAGGGACGGGGGTCCTATTCACACACCTGCGTTCTGTTATAGAAACAAAACCGGGTGCTTAATAATTACTTCTCCCCATGAATACTATATCACAGGGAGAAAACAGAACAGCCATGCTGTGAGAACAGAACAGGGTGAACGTCGTCTGAAAAAAAAAATCTTTCCGCAACCCTGTTCCGTTCCTGCAACGGGACAAAGTGGTTGTGTGAAAATCTCCAAAGAGATGCTCTGAGATGGAGACACCATGTCTTAGAGGCTGAGGAGTTGAACAATGGAGGTGATGGTTAAGCCAGGTCTGAGATGGCCAGCCAGCTCAACACCTCCTTGAAGTTCACAGACTGAATCCTGTATACAGACTGCTTCGTTGTAAATAGTCAGGGATGTCTTAGTTAGGACTGCATCAGGACATTTTTTATTTATTTTGTCTTGGCTGATTGTATGGAATACTTTTGCTATCACTGTAACCTTAAGCTGTAGCCTGAAGGAAGAAGTGCTTCCTTCATGAAGTGATTTATCTCTAAACTTGGCTTAAACTTGCTTGAATTAAAATAAGCTTTTCTGTGTGTTTTTTTCTACTAAGCCTATGCCTCCAAGCACCTTATTTTGGTCCTTGCTACCTTGGTTCTTCTCTGCGGATAGAGAAGGGGGGTTGGTAATAGTTTTACAGGGTGAGTAGTTTCACCGGTTAATCATAGAACCTTATTCAGTCTCCTGGCGGGCTCGTGAAAGACTTTGTCTGGGTGGTGGTGGCATACCTGAAGAGAGATATAGTTCTGAGAGATTTTCAGGCTAGAGGAATCCCTGAGAGTGTGTCTCAGAGGGATCAGTATAGGAGTTTTCGGCAGGAGCACTCCTGAGCTGATTGTGTAAGCACATGAGCCCTTCCTCTCCACTCTGTGCTGGTGTGGATACATACACACAGAGAGAGGAGGGGCCCTGTCACACAGGCAAGGACTTTTTTGTTTCAAGAGGTCTTTGGAAATTAACTGCTAAAGGGCTTTCATTAAGGTGCTGTCATCAATCTGGATTTGTTATCACTACTATTTTTAGCGAGTATGTTCTTAAATTGCTTTTAATTCTATTTATAGTTTAATTAAAGTTTAACATCTGTATTTCTCAGGACATTATCAGACTAGTGTGTAAAAACTCTGTAATTCCAAGAGTGAGGATAGCGGAAACATTGTGGCATTATTACACTTACGATCACATGTTGCTGTAATCACGTGAAAGAACCACCATGGAATTATCACACAATGACAACTAGCACTTTAAGAACAGGAGTTTACTTCTGTGATTTAGTGCGGGCAAGATTTTGGTGGTTCTCACGAGAAGACGCAAGCACACTTAGAACTTCAAAAACACCTTAATTAACAAAGTAAATAAACACACAAGCACTGAAACAAGCCTAAAAACATTGAAACTAAATGGGACAGTTCATAAAAAGAACGTTCTGTTCTTCATTTTTGCATTCTCACCCAGAGGTTTTCTTGCTGAGGACTGCCCATTCACGCTGTGATCTCGTGATTACAATGGGATGTGTTTTTGCATGCTCTCAATACCACGAAAAAAGTGATATTGATGATCTATTGATGGCTTATCCCGTCAATTAAAAGCAACACCTTATTTGCGGCTGGAGCAGGGAGTAACCACGCAATGATGACAACGTCATGCAATAGCTGCGCCAGTTCGTGCTACCCAGACTTTGTAATCCCATGATTTTTGACACATCTGATAAAGCCTTTGGTGATGTGGAATATCAGTACAGTGGGCCCTCTGGATCTGCAGGCTCCAAATGCGAAGATTTCAACTGACTGCAGATTGCCATGTCCTATACTTAAAATGGCAGTGATGTGAATGCAGATAAGCTATAGCACCCACGTGCATGTGGTCATCATTTAATAACAATATGGGACGCAATCATACATGTTTTTTGTCATCCGTGGGAGGGGGGTCCTGGAACTGAACCCCATGGATGTGGAGGACCTACTGTAGTTTTCATTTTGTAAGTCACCTTGAGTCATAGAATCATGGAGTTGGAAGAGACCACAAGGGCCATCCAGTCCAACCCACTGCCATGCGGGAATACACAATCAAATCATTCCTGATAGATGGCCATCCAGCCTCTGTTTAAAAACCTCCAAAGAAGGAGACTCCACCACACTCTGAGGCAATCCATTCCACGAACAGCTATTACTGTCAGGAAGTTCTTCCTAATGTTTACATGGAATCTCTTTTCCTGTAGTTTGAACCTGTTGCTCCATGTCCTAGTCTCCGGAGCAGCAGAAAACAAGCTTGCTCCATCCTTAGTATGACATCCCTTCAAATATTTAAACATGCCTATCATGTCCCCTCTCAACCTTCTCTTCTTCAGACTAAACATACCCAGCTCCCTAAGCTTCACCTCATAGGGCATAATGGCTTCCAGACCTCCCACCATCCTGGTCGCCCTCCTCTGGACACATTCCAGCTTCTCAATATCCTTCCTGAATTGTGGGGCCCAGAACTATACACAGTATTCCAGGTGAGATCTGACCAAACCAGAATAGAATGGCACTATTACTTCCTTTGATCTAGACACTATAATGCAGCCTAGAATCACATTGGCTTTTTTAGTTGCTGCATCACACTGCTGACTCATGTTCAGCTTGTGATCCACTAAGACTCCTAGATCCCTTCCACATGTACTGCCATCAAGCCAAGTGTCACCAATCCTATATCTGTGCTTTTCAATTTTACTGCCCAAGTGTAGTATCTTACATTTCTCCCTGTTGAAATTCCGTTTGTTAATATTGGCCCAGCTTTCTAATCTGTTGTGGTCATTTTGGATTCTGATCTTGTCCTCTGGGGTATTAGCTACCCCTCCTAATTTGGTGTCATCTGCAAACTTGATAAGCATACCCTCTATTCCCTCATGCAAGTCATTGATAAAGATGTTGAATAGCACTGGGTCCAGGACAGAACCCTGTGCCACCCCGCTGGTCACTTCTCTCCAGGATGAAGAGGAGCCATTGGTGACTACCCTTTGGATTCAGCCCATCAACCAATTACAAATCCACCTAACAGTTGCATTGTCTAGCCCACAGGTTACATGGGAGACCTTATCAAAAGCCTTACTGAGTCCCAAGGCTAAGAAAAAGGTATGATAGAAACAAACAAATAAGCAAACAAAACAATATGTAAAATAACTGGCAAGAAAAAGTAACTCTCTTGAAGCAAGTGTTACGTCTTCACAGTAGTGCTGAATACAACTCCTTGCCTCTGGGTGTTTCCTAGGGAAGGAAACACATTTGACTCATTGCCTCCACAAAAGGCACACATGTGGAAACACAACTCCCTCAAGTGATGTGACTCATTAATATGAACTAAACTCCAGTTTGTTTATGCCATGAGTCAGACTGCATTCTGTCATGGCATAATTTAAAAAGTCGAAAGTCTGCCTGGTATAGGAATAGTAGGATAATATTTCCATCTTGAGGAAGGAGAGAGGCAACCAAACAGACGTCTAAGACAAGGCATTCTTGTGAGAAGTGGTCCCTTTAACAACATCTTGCCACAACATTTTCTTCCACTGGGTAAGTGACAATCCTGATTTTAATGTAAATAATTAACTCTTTGGTCTGGTGTCATGGCTAAAAGTGTACTTAATTAAACAAATATGTCATATTTAATGTAATACATAAATAACAGAAATTACAACTAACAACAAATAGTATAAGGTACTTTGAGGAAATCTTGAAATACTGTTAAATACTATTGTTATTCATTTTCCCAACCAGCCTTTTCCGATATGGATCATTTCACTTAATACATGGCATAAGATTAAGCAGTTTAAAACAGCAGCAGCATTGTATTCAAATTACAGCAAATTTGTTTATAATTTGGTGGTGGAACAAGGATTTTGTTTCAAATCTATTAGTTCCCAAATATAAGAAAGCTTTTACGCTAGCCAAGTTAAATGTTTTGCCCTCTATGCTCCTGGAAGGCAGATATAATAAGATCCCTACACAGGAGCAAGTATGTCCTTGTGACATGGAAAGTGTAGAAAATGTTGGCCTCCTGTTACTTTACTGTCCTTTTTATCATGTCTTCCTTAAAGATTTGATTACCCCAATTCTCTTAAGAAAACCAAGGAGACCTGAAGTTTTCTATCTAAAATATTTATTATCAAATGAGAACTCACAGTTCGCATATAATGTTGCACAATTCTGTGCATCTGCTATCACCTGCAGAAAAAGTATGATAAATTAAGGGTAGCAGGCCACGTTAAGTACCTTGTTCTTATGTCACCAGTTCCCCCTCACTTTTTTTCCTTGAATGTGATTTTTGCTCCCTTACCTTATTTGAATTATTTTATAGTAGATGTAAATGTAGTTAGTTATTTTAATGTTACTTATCAATTCTCATTGCTCTGTTTTTAATTGGGTAGTTTGTTTTTCATTCATTGTCTATGTAGTTGTTTTGATCTGCCGATCTTTGACTGTAATAAACTAAACTTGAACCTGTTTCTATTCTATGCTATTGCACACCTGTATATCTAGAGCCAGGTTATCAATGGATTAGGCTTGTGGTCTATATTTCTTTTTTCTCTTGAACTTCATGTGACTTTTAGAATTGCATGACAGATGGATATTCAGCAGATGGAATGATATCCACGTATAAACAAACAGTGACAGAAAGAGCTCCTCGTGTTGTATATGACAGTGTGTCTCTGAGGGGGGAAGAAAAACAGGCAGGCTGGCAGACAGAGTTCTAGCCTTACTGCACTCCGAAGAAAAGTGGCAAACCAGCAGGAACGTTCTGTCTTTTCTGCTGCCTTATAGCATGACGTTGGTGTTCTTTCATTCTGGTTCTGTGGGGAAACGAGTTAAAATCGCACCTTTTTGCTAACCAGAAAAAAATTGTTTGCAAAAAGATGCAGTTTTACTCAGTCACCCATGGGACTGGAACAAAAGAACGCCATGAGAATGCTATGCCATGCGGTAAGGCAGCAGGAAAAAATGGAACATTCCTGCTGCTTTGTGTGGTAAGTCTCTTCAGTCACCCGGGCCCTTTCACACTACACAGCTATAGCACTGTGGTTCTACTTTAGCTGCTATGGCAACATCCTATGGAATCCTGAGATCAACAGTTTTGGGATGGGCCTTTAGAACCCTCAGGTAGAGAGCTCCTCTGGGCCCCCTGACAAACTACAGATCCCAGGATTCCATAGGATGCAGCCATGGCAGCTAAAGTAGAACCACAATGCTATAACTATGTAATGTGAAAGGTCTCCATGTTCACACGTTGTCTCTTCAACAACCTCCTAGCCATGCTTAAGGAAACCAAGGTGGACTCCAGAAACTCTTCCAGGCTATTGCCTGGCAACTTGACACTGATTTGATGGTTGCTCTGGCCAGTTCTCACATTTTCTAGACCATACTGTGGAACTGTAATTAGTTAATCTCAATTAGTACAGACCCACTGAATCAATTGGATTGACTTTCTGGTGACTCAGCATTCAATAATTGATTCAACCATTGGCAGGAACTGATGTGATTCAGGCTAGAAGCCCTGCTCACACTGTGCCATATCTTGAATGACTCAGAGGCAAAAGGTTCACATGTTGGATTTCTAAATAGACTGGTATCACCTTGTTAAGGAGTTATTCAGCTTTTTGAATATCTGCCAAATAAAAAAATAGGAAAAATACTCCTCTCTTTCAACTGTTAAAGGTGCAGAAACTGTAATGCCAAATGAGGCTGCTACTGTTAGGGTACAGAGGCAATAAACTCACTAGTTGGTAAAAGGGATGGCATATTTATTAGCCTGCAGGCAAATCAACAGATATTAAATAAAGCCTCTATGTAAAGAAAGCACCACTAGCCCAACTATCTCACACCTCTGATCTGCTGTTGGGAGCCAGAGAAGCAATGGGGGAGAAACCATGGGCTGATGATGTGCGGCATGTTGTCGACTTTTCTGTCTGCACCAAGCTCTCTCAGGGCAATTTGACAGGGGACAAAACCCCCTCTGAATTAGATGCACTCTTGTGCTCCCTATTGATAATGCTTTTGATCTCCTGGACATGTGCTTCTGATTAATGGTAGCTGGGTCTAATGCAGTGTTTCTCAACCAGGGTTCCCTGGAACTGTAGGGTTCTACAAGAGGTTGCTAGGCATTCTGCAAGATATTGAGATAGAAAAAATAAACATTTTTTAAAGCAGTAGATATAATAATGTTTAGGCAGGAGTTCCCTGAGACCTGAAAATTGTTTCAAGGGTTCCACCAGGGTAAAAAGGTTGAGAAAGACTGGTCTAATGCATACATCCAAACAAACTAGCAATGCCAATCTTCTGCCCCCCTCCAACACTTCAGGGACCCTTTGGATGTCAGTGGGAGGAGGGAACCATGCTGGGCAGTAGGAGAGGGACATGGTAAGGGTGAATCTTTGGATCCAATTCTGTATTCTAATTAAAACTTGAGGTAGGGCAACTAGATCACCAGACAGAATGGTAACTTTTCTGCTTGCACCCTATTCCCGGTAACTTCCCAGAGTTCCAGTTAGTCCTGCTGGGGATCCCACCTGTGGGCATCCAGGCCAGTGACCCAAATCTCTGGGCTACAGCTCCCTTGAAGATCTGCTGCACCATCACCACCACTGCAGCTGCCCAAAGCTGCTCCCCTGTCCTTTGTTCCCATGTCTCCCTCTTCCAGTTTGAAACCAAGGGCTCACTGCTGCCACGTTGCTCCGTGTGGCCCCACTTCCTTTTCTCCCACGTCAATTGCAGGCATGCACTTGGACTAGAAACCAAGGAGTGACTTGTGCCACCAATAGTAACAGCAACTTGGGAAAGGAAGAGGTAGAGATGGTGGCATGGCAGGATGTGGCATTTGTTTTGCTGCTGTGGTGCACATGTTCACCCCCACCATATGTTTTTTAAGTGTTTTTAAATTATTTAAGTTTTTAAATGCTGTTTTGTTGTCTGAACCTTGCCCTGAGAACTCTAGGTTTAGATCTAGATATATAGGCCAAGAGCCTACATCACTGGCTTAGTTACAAATGCATAGCCTGACATGGTCTCCTAACCGGACATGGTCATCATCAATCTGATAATCAACACCCCTGCTCATAGCTTACAAACTCAGGTCTGTGCCTTCCTTGACTGACTGAATAAATCTACCTATAATATGGTCTTCCTCCTTTCTTAATGCTTTAATACTTTACCAAGAATTATAGGCTGAGATCCTACATCACTGACTTAGAGCTCACCTACATTGGCCTGGATACGCCAGGTCCCCGCTGGTGTATCCTGCCCATGGATCAGGCCTGTTCCTCCCCTGTTACCTCCACAAAACAGAAGGAAGTCCAGACGGGCACACCGGCCTGTCCCTGCAGCTGTTGCTGCCTGAGTCCCACTCTCCGGATCCAGACAGGAGGCCCACAGCACGTGAGCAAGCCCTCATGCATGTGACCAGGCTTAGTCACAGGCCACAGGCCCCCTTCTTGGATCTAGAAGAGCGAGGCAGCCAGCAGCTACAGTGAGAGGCCAGCATGCTGGGACGGGCTCCTGTAGTCACATGGGGCCTGGTCCATTTTATTTGGGCTGGGACACATTTTAACAGGTTAAAAAAAAAAACTTTATCAGGCCCTACCTCCCCCCCCCCCCGATCTTAGCCCCATCTTTGCCCCAGGGGACATGAGGACTGCCTGGGAACAAAATGGGGCAAAAGCCCTGCAGGGCTCCAAGCTGGGGTAAAGTGGCTGTGTAGACAAGCCCTTAGTTACAAATATGTAACTAAGTATCGTCTTCTTGCCTGACCTCTAAACCTGCCTTCACAGCAGGCAGCAGCTCTGAGCAATGGCACTGAAACAGCAGTCCTGGTTCTGATTGTCACAGCCTTGCTCCCTGCTGGGAGGGGGCTGGAAACCTCATCTTGATCACCGAACTCCATTGTTTGGAGTGGCTCCCTGGAGTTTAAGGCGGGGTTCATGGGGGCATTTACGACCATAGCAATAGTGTCTAAGGATCGTAAATATGTAGCGTAACTGAATATAGAGCAGTTACAGATCTGAAACTCTAGCTTATGAATTTGTAACTGAAATACAGGATGCCAGCCATTGGATATAAATACCGTATTTAAATCAAATAAATAGTTAATATTAGATAAACAAATAGTGCCACACAGGACCGGTTTAAGGAATTTTGGGGCCCCCTGCAATGCTTTACTTTGGGGCCCCCATATGTTTATCTCAGATCAATGTAACCTAACCTATTCACCGTACAGGATGTTCAGATTATAGTAGGACCCCCGTATCCCTGGATTCATTATCCATGGGACACAAAACAGCACACCTACCATAGAGTCTTCCTAGAAAATGTGTCTTCCCTAGCCCTTTTCTAGGCCTTCCAAGGCAACTCTATGGTATTTTAAACCAGAAATCCCATTATTTTCATATTAAGGAGGCCAACACGGGGCCCTCTCTTGACCCCGGGGCCCCCTCTTGACCTCGGGGCCCCCTGCCAATGCTGATTTGGCAGACAGGTTAAACCGGCCCTGGTGCCACACTTCATGGGCCAGTGGATGGGACTTGGGCCTATCTCATGCTGCTGATGAGGCACGATGCTACTGGCCTGGTACCATGCAAGAGTCACCACTGCTGCCCAGCTTACTGAGCCAAAGGCAAGAGTAGCCAGCCAGCTACTATAACTGCTTTCAGAATGTGTGTAAGAAAGAGAAAGTGAGCATATATAAGCATGGAGGAAGTCATGGGGCTGGGGAATGGCAGGAGAAAGCAGTGTCTTCTCTCCTCAGTTGTTTTACTGGTACCTTTTGATAAATATCTGTAATTAAACAGAAACCAAGGCTGGGCCAAGACATTTTGCTTCCTGAACTTACACACCATGCTCTAGAATAGAGGACTTTATCAGACATCCCCCTTATAACGTACTTTTGCTGGCATTAAAAAAAATATCAATTTTATGCCAGCATAAGAACGTCCCCCCCCCCGCCGCACTTACCTCCTTTCCCATCAAAGACTCCTTTGGTAATAAACAGGAAGTGAGCTGAGCTCTACTCACTTCCTCTTTTGAAATCCCGCGCAATGAAATCGCACAAAAATAAAACAAAAAATACACATCAAAAAGTAACACCAAGCACACACACGCACTAAAAAACTTCAAAGTAACCCAGAGATGGTCAAAACAAGTGTGTCACTTACCTGGATGTCCCGATCTGACCTGGAAGTGTTTGTACCAGTCAGGCCATTGTCGGGGTAAGTCCGAGATTTAAAGGGACAGAGGTTTGCATGCCGGCAATGGCAGCAAAAAAGCAGCAGGGAGGTCTATTGATGGCTTAAGCCATCAATTAAAAGCAACGGGTTTGGGGCTCTTCATAACCATGTCATCTGATCTGCACACCCTTTCGCAGTTATGTCGCATCGTGATGATGCCATATTTTCCATGTCTGATAAAGTCCTTAGTGTCCAAACAGCCAAGTCATTTGGAGATACGAGGCAAAAAAGTATCTCTCCTTCCTCTCCCTTTTAATAAAAAGTATAAATAGTAATATATTATATAAATAAGAAATTGTGGCCCTATCATGAAACCCAGAACCTGCTGCCAGAAGCATGTTTCACTCTGCTTATAAAGCTAAATAAATATGTTTGCTTTAAAAAAAAACAGGGAAGAAAAAGAAGAAGGGAGGAAGGAAGTCAGGATAGTGTAAGAGAGAAAACATGAAAAGGAGATTTAAGAAGTAGAAAAAAATCAAGAAAGCAAAGAAGGAAGTGAGGTGAGATACAGAGAAAAAGCTAAGGGAAGGCAGGAAGAAGGTAGGTGTGGGTATGATTGCCTGGGTGTGATTAGTGTGCCATGCTATGAAGCTATCTTGCTTCCTTGAATGACCTAGTACACGGAGGTTTTGAATTCTTCTCTCCATCGAGTTACAGGATTTGTGACATCACCAGGCCTGGCCTTGTGACATCAGCAGATCCTGCCTTGAGGCTCAGGCTTTTAGGTGCTGGTGCTTAGAGAATCCCAGCAGCCATAAGATCTGCTGCACCAACCACCACCATTGCCTTGCTTGTTGAGGAACATGGGAGCTGCACCAGCCATTGAGGTGAATCAGACAGTCGGTTCCTTATAATCATAAGCGTTGATGAAATACTTGCTGCCCTCCTATCTTCATGATCAGAACAGCTCACCTCCTAGAGCACATAGCTTCTCTGCCAGTCTGCCTTCTTTTCTTAGATCAGGACAACCTAATGAAACAAATTGAGGGTGGCATGAAAACTCAGTGGTCAGTTTGCCATTGCCTTCCTCGGAGGCTATAAGACAGTGTGACTTGCCCAAAGGTTTCCATGCTGGAAGGAAAAAAATGTGTGGAGTCCTCCTCTTCTTCCCCAGTCATTTCCTGAATCTCCTGAGGTTTCTGTTATTATCAATGTATTATGTGATATTTGAGCAACTAAGAATGGATGGGATCAAGCTGTTAATCTAAACTGAAGCTGCAGAACTGAAAATGACTTCACATATGAAGATTTTTGTGCTGCTATCTATTGTATTTAGTACTTTATTGACTCATTCACTCATTCAATTTCTCTGCCAGCATTCTTA
This sequence comes from Gambelia wislizenii, assembly GCA_030847615.1. Lineage (NCBI taxonomy): Eukaryota > Metazoa > Chordata > Lepidosauria > Squamata > Crotaphytidae > Gambelia > Gambelia wislizenii. Next base: position 283,892,526 of record JAUMIR010000001.1, on the reverse strand, counting down.
GAATAATCACACACATGCAGAATGGAGGGGCATGGGATGTTGTGAAGTTCTTAGCATGTTTTTGTCACACCGTCGTGCCAAAATAGTTACATTTTCATCAGAGTGGATTCTGCGGGGATGTTTTTGCATGTTTCTGTGCACTTGAGGGAGTCTTTCTGCATGATTTTCACATCAAGCTTTTAAAAATGTGGGGAGGGGTTGGTTGTTTCAGTACTGGTGGAGATTTGCAAAAGTGGGGTCTGACGGCTGTATGTGGTCCATGGGCAGCACTTCCCCCTCCCCTGCTCTACTAGGAGCAGCATGCTTTAAGTTGTGGCTCTGGAGCTGTAGAACAGACCCTCTCAAAAGCACAGTGGCAGATGGGCAGGCTGAAAAATGCAAGTCCACAATGTATGCAGGGCCACACACAGTCCTGTTCCCTGATTGCCTCTGTGTTCTTCCCTTCATTTCCTTTTCAAGACCACTAGAAATGTATATATTCCATTAGAGCAGTGGTTCTTAACCTTTTCTTTATTGGGGACCCTCTTTAAATATCTTTTGTTGCCATAGACCTCCAAGGCTTAACTCAAGATTTAAAATAACAACAACACCTGATTATGATGATAATAATAATACAATTACACCGTCCATTAAATCTTCCCTCAGAGGCACTGGTAGGGGAGGGAAGATTTTTCTTCTGCTTCTTCCTACACGTTTGTGGCTGGAGTGGATTGAATGGCAATGTGCAGGCCAAGCCAGCCAGCCAGCCTTTGACTTGGCTCCTGTCACATGGCCACTCTAGCAGACAGGAGGTGTCCCTGTGAGGACATCACAGTCCCCTGGGGGTCCCCAGACCACAGGTTAAGAACCACTGCATTAGAGATTTGGGAAGTGCACTTTAATCGTTGTTGCTTTGTTTTTAAAAGGTTTTACAGTTTTATTTTAAAGTGTAATCAATTTATTATAGGTAATCTGCCTTGGATACACTTTGCCCTATATTTCATACCAACTACTTAGTTAAGTATACATGACTAAAGGAAAATTGAGAGTTACATATACTTAACATAGGTTGCTGCCACACTGCAGAAATAATGCAGTATGACACCGCTTTAATTGCGATCGCTCAATGCTATGGAATCTTGGGATTTGTAGTTTTGTGAGATATTTAGCTTTCTTTGTTGAAGAGCTATGGTGCCACAACAACAAACTACAAATCCCAGGATTCCATAGGGTGGAGCCATGATCGTTAAAATGGTGTCAAATAGCATTATTTCTGCCACATGGCAGCAGCCTACAAGTAGCTGATATAGAATACTGGCCAATGTATTTAAACGTCCACATAGAAATACAATAAGAAAACAATTAATACAGGCAGTGAATGATCTGCTTGGTGGGTTATTTTCTTTGTATGAGTAAAAATGATAGAAAAAGAGATTTCACACATTTTCAAATGTTTCTGGTTTGTTTATTCATTTAAAAAGTGAATATATCGCTATTTACCAAGTATAGTTTCAGGATGGAATATAAGATTATCTTTCTTTTAAAAATGCACCTAGATGGGTCCAAAACTGCTACTGTAAGGATGGGCAAACTTTGCCACTCCTGATGTTATGGGCAACAACTCCGTCATCTGCAGACTGCATAGCTAACAGTGAGAGCTCATGGGAGCTGCACTTCAACAACATCTTGTGGCCATAAGTTGCCCCCCTCCCTTGGTAGGAACAGTTGCAAAAGTCTTTCACATTCCTACAAGCTTACTAAAGAGCAACAGTATTGTTATGTAATTATTGCACCATTAGGTTAAAGCAGTTCACCAGCTTGCATGAAATGAGAGGAAGTTAAAACAACCACATCTTACCTGTTATCTTCTGCATTGTTACGTGTGCAACATCCTGCTTTTAAAATGGGCCCTTCAATAGAAAAGGAACTAGAGTAAGAAGATAAGCAAACAGCACATTGTTCCAGATAGATCTCATAAGAGAAGCATCGTGGCACCTAAATCACTACCCAGGATGACCACAGTAAGTGCTTTGCAAAATGTTTTGCAATGGTTTCCAGCTGTCTCATTGGGCTCAAGCCTACCATTAGGCAGAGTGTAGAAGTCAGCTAGGTAACTGATTTGACATGTCAGGAAAGGGAAGAAAATTGTTTTTAATGTGTTGTTATTAATGTGGCATTTTCAGTGCTATGCATGGGGCGGGAGGAATGCTTTTCCAGTGGAACACTATTATTTTCAATGAGACAAATGCCAGATGTCAACCATAGAATCACATTCCCTGGAAGTAGATAAGTGAAACCATGGATACCAAATCCATGGATACGGGGGTCGACTTGTATTAGAAATAGACTAAAGGGGAAGTCCGACACCTGCACTCTGTTAAAAGTTCTTTCCTCAAAAGCCAATCAGTTGCCAAAAGCCTGCCCGAACAAAAAGGATGAAGGGTGGATGAAAGGGAGAAAGGCACCTTCACTGTCATTGGAAGGGAGTTTCACATCCCAGGAGCAGCCACTGAGAAAACCCTCTCTCGTGTCCTCACCAAACATGACTATGATTGGCTGTCTGAGAACTGGTATGATTCAAACTGAGAAAGAACGATTATGAAACAGTTTCTTAACAACTAAAATTGGGGCCGGCCCTAAAATTAGGCAGAATGAGGCGGTTGCTTCAGGAGAGTAGCACTGAGTTGTTGGAATTCTAGGTGCTTATATAGCCTTCTCTGTACCCCCTACATCAGCATACTACCCACAGGTATGGTTGGTGACACTCTCTGTCACCACAGTCAAAGCAATATTCAACAGTTAGTCTGGTCAGCTTTTGCACATAGGCTTGAGGGTGGAGCACCTTGTGACTTACCTCACACAACTAAATATCTTGGGTCGGCCCAGGCTGAAACATCTTACACTGTGGTAAACACAAGACAGCACAGCACCTTGATTCCTTGGCCCACATAGTCTTTCCTAAAGGCCTGTGTAGGAAGCTATATCCAACTACTAGAGCTATCCCCATTTTTTCCCCTTTTATATAGTCAGCATCACTAAAAAAAATATGATCCTACTGCCATTGTCATATTTTCCTATTTATTTCAGGGAGTAAATGATGACAGTAACTATGACATGGGAATGTTTTATTACGTGATACTGTGGTCAGTCATCTGCTACTTCTGGTGGAAATGGAGAACAGGAGAAACCTTAAGTACTTTGGATCTTGAAGGGAACTATGTTTTCATTACTGGCTGTGACTCTGGCTTTGGAAAGCTGGCAGCTAGGACTTTGGATGCAAAAGGCTTTCGTGTTATTGCCGCCTGCATGACAGAAAAGGGGGCGGTGGAGCTGAAAGCGGGCACCTCCGAGAATCTCCAGACTGTGCTGATGAATGTGACAGACACAGAGAATATCAGATCCGTGGCAGAAAAAGTTAAAAAGGAAGTAGGAGAAAAGGGTAAGTGACAGACCCTGGAATCTTCCCCAAGTCTATAAAATGCGGAGTTGCAATGCCATATCCTGAAAGCTCCTGTATCTTTAAGAGACACTTGGCGTTAAGGCTGTAGTGAAAGAAGATGCCTTACTCCACAGATGTTGTTTCCAATTAACCAAAACATAAATAAGTTACTTTTTAAATGTGGGAAGTAAATAATTATTTTTTTAAAATGGGTATTATGACAGTTGTTGTTTGTTGTTGTGTGTCTTCAAGTCATTTCTGACTTATGGCAACACTAGGGCAAATCTATCATGAGGTTTTCTGAGGCTGAGAATGTGTGACTTGCCCAAGGTCACTCAGTGGCTTTTCATGGCCAAGCCTGGATTCAAAACTAGAGTCATTGTCCAACACTCAAACCACTACATCACGCTGGCTCTGTTATGGCAGTAACTATATACATTTTGCACCAGAGCTGTAACTGTAACTAATTACTTATTAAAATAAATTTCATTTACCACACTCAGACATTCAGGCAACTAGGAATAATTTCTGAATCATATTTAGCTTTATGCTTAAAAAGCTAAGCTGGAAATCCAGGAAGAACAGGGTGATGCTGAAACCCATATCGCTCCAGGAGATTGCCTTGAAAAATGAGGAGAGGGAGCCAGTGTGTAAAGGCCATGCATTCAAATTCATTTATATCAGTGTGAGCCACTTCTTCAAGTTTATCCAAGATATCTAATTATATCAAAGGTAACTATCATTCCTCCCTTTCTTCATTCCTCTTTCTCTTGAGCTTCAGAGAAAGGAAATGTCAAGCAGATTATGAAATGGTGTGGCACAGTGTGAGGCTACAATCCTAAGCAAACATAAGGAGTAAGGCCCATTGAACACAGGGGGACATACTTCTGAGTAGGCACTCCTAGAATTATTCTGTGAGAGTAATCAAATGAGAATGGTTGAAAAGTGAAGGTCCAGGGTCAATAACAAAATAGATAGACAATTAGATACAGAGTTCCTGGGTTGTAACTACGGGTGTAAATCTTTGCTTATTTCAATCTTGCATTCCAGAGTGAACAATTTCAAAACGTTTTCTCTCCATGAGGCAAGGTTATGAGAACTTTTGCTGATTTTTCAAATTTATTTTTTAATTTTTTTTACAAAAAATTGTGCAAAACTTTGGCGTTTGCACAGAAAACTGTATTTTGCACAAAGACATTCTTTTTTGTGCAAACAGTGCAAACATGATGGCATTTGAAGATTTGTTTTTATCACAGAAAACTCTTGAGAATTGATTTTAACAAACGAAGGGCTGTATTTTTAATTTTGTTTTAAAGTAATATTTTAAAGGGTTTTAATTCATTGTTAGTTTAATGCTGTTTTAATCTCCACCTTTCTATGTTTTTAATTATTTAATTAATTATATGTATTTTTATTGGAATTTTCTCCTTTGTAAGCTGCTTTGATTTCCAATCTGGGGAAAGGCAGGGTATAAATAAAGGGAGGGAAGGATGGTTTGGCACAAAAACAATTCTTTGCACAAAATAAACAAGTTTGGGGTACAATTTTTTTTTGTATAAACAATAGTCCCAGATTATGGGAGGGGGGGACCTTGCTAGTTGACCATGTTCTCAATGGGTTCCCTCATCATCTCAAAGTACCCTTTCTCATCAAGGTTGAGAAAATCTAAGCACATTTTTTTGCATCTGTAGTTGCAGCTGAGCATACCTACCTCCTGACCATTCCCCTCAAAGCTTTGATTGATAGGGGTAGTATCATGTATGACTCCTGGGACTGAATGTGTGACTACATAAGAAGAGTGACTGTGAAAGATGTAACCCTCAGGTTAATTATCCAGCATCTTAAGATCTTGGTGGCCTCAGGATTCTCTCAAACCTCAGTATACCAACTTTTGTTCCTATTTTCATGCATTCGCTTCTCCATGGAAACTGCTCTCAATTTTATACATCCTGCAATGGGCTAGCCATAGCTACCTTGTAGGGACTGAGTTGGGAAGTGAAACCTGCTCTTCTACCTTTCCCCTTTTGTGCGTGCATACCCCGACAACTGGGACAACTGTTGACAGTTTGCTCATGGACAGCAAGTTGTCTGACCTGCTCACTTGAGTAGAAGTTGAAATATGACATGTTGTCTCAAATCTCCTTAGTGTGAGTAAGATGGTGACAGGCAAAAAGTCAGTAGTCCAGTGGACCATTTATTTTAAGCAGTCACTTGCTGACATTCAGCAACAAATTTATGAGCAGGATAGTTACAGGCACCAAGCTCTTATTTTCTTAATATGCAGGCTTCAATCCTAAAGGCAATTTACCTGGTAATAAAGCTCGGTGAACTCAAGATCTGTGATAATGGGGCCCTCTCATTATCAGGGCAACACAACCAAGCAGGTAAACAAAGGGTTAACAATATATCAGGTTAAGGACTTAAAACCCCCCGAGGAGATTGGGAGAAGAATGGGGCTGTCGCGCTTACACAGCCCCATTTTAGACAGCCCCATCCTCCTCCCAACCTTCCCCCATGCTGCTGGAGTCTCTTTTTATTGATGGAAAACCTCGGTCAGTAAAAAGCAGTGCCAGCAGCACAGGGAAGGTCGGGAGGAGAACGGAGGAGGACGGGGCTGTCTGAAACAGGGCTCTGTAAGCGCGGCAGCCCTGTTCTTCTCTCGACCTCCTGGGTTGTTGTTTTTTTCAACTGTTTGAAAAAGTCCTAAGTTTCAGTTTTATGGGGGTCAGTGTCAGGAGATAGCTGACCAATGAGATAACCACCTGGAGGGAGCTTCAAGATGCTCCTGTGAAAAGTGATAAATTCTGCCTCAGAGTCACAAGGCAGGGAGAAGAACAAAGAGGGGCCTGAGCCAGGGGGACTCTTGTACCAGCTATGGGAGGGTGCTTGGTAGAGGCTGAGCCAAAAGGCCTAGACTCCCAGTCCCCATGAATATCCAGCACATCTGGACTGCACTCCTCATGAGTAGATTAGGGAACCATTTAGCTTATTCATGTCAGGACTTATGTTTATTTCATAAACTTGGCTGGAATGACAGACTTATCTATAGCTTTGCAACTCTTGATTGTGCCTGAAAGAAGGTGCCTTTGTGTGAGAGGAATACCCTTTACTCTGTAGTTCTGCTTAGACTAAAACTGCCTTTTTAAAAAGTTCTCCTTTCTGCACATTTCTTTTTCACGTTCCTTGCTCGGCTATCTTCCCACAGGGGCGCGGGAAGGTAAAGCTTTGCAGAGTTGGAGTAAAAGTACAAATTGAACCCTGTAATGTCCCACTGGGTTACACTGAAAGGGTTAAAGTCAATGGGTGGTGGCAGCTAGTATATATGGTCTCTCAAGGGCCCATTCTGCTCAGCAGAAGCAGGAGGAAGGGACACACCACTTGAGAGAACCATCACAGAATCATTTCCTGGAACTCATAGTGTGGAACTCACACTTTTGACAGCCCTGTAATGTATAGGATCACTTATTCCACTGGAATTGTCATGGTGCTGTCTGCTTCCTTGCCCTCATACCACATCATGGCAGCTACTGTTGGAAGCTGAGAAATTTCCAGTGTATCAGAAAAAAAAAACAACCCTGCTGATACTCAGTCAGGGACAGGAATCCTGCAGCCCTTCAATAGCTACAGATGAAGAATGCTGGGAGCTGAAGCTCAGCAACATCTGGGGGCCTGCATGATTCCCATCCCCTGTACTGTCTGTTATGGAATGTGTGTGGGGGTGGTGGTGGAGAGATCCCAGCATGGAACTGCCATTTGGGGTGCCCATTCTGTACCAATCCTACTATCCAATTACAGTTGCTCCTCCACATTCGCGGCTTTAAGATTCGCAGTTTTGACTATTCGCAGTTTTGGGAGCGCCCCCCCCCACAATAAAAAAACTTCTCCTAGGGGGGCAGGAGTGGGTGGGAGGAAGCAGCGACGAGGCTTGTGTAGCCCTTTCACTGCTCCTGGAGGAGAGAGGGTGGGAGGAAGCAGCGACAAGGCTTGCCAAGCCCTGTCGCTGCTCCTGGAGGGGAGGGAGGGCGGTGGCGTGACCTAGTTTTTATTCGCAGATTTTTCATATTCACGGGGGTCTCATGGCCCTAACCCCCGCAAATGTGGAGGGACAACTGTAGTGTGTTTTAAAGTTGCCAGCAGTGATGGCTGATGGCTTCCATGCCAGTGTGCCACGGACTCCATTCCAAGGTCCTGTTTGAGCTTTAAAGGAGCCACCTAGGATGTTAAACCCTAATTCCCCACTCCTACTCCACAGAATGGGTTCAGCACTGTGGATAGCTCCTTTAAAGCTCAGAAGAAACCATTCATTCCACTAACAAGGAAACCATTAAGCCACCACTGTTGCCAGAAAAGGGAGTGCCTACCCCCAAAAAATGGAATTGCCCAACTTCTCCCTCTGTAATGTAGGCAGTGGGCACAGATGTCACTGCCTCATCCTGTGGTCCCAGTTGCCTGTCAACTGCTTGGAGGTGGGAATGCTTACCCATAGGGGTGAAGACCCTCCTGATTTTAAAACCTTTTAGTTAAATTAATCCATTTTCTGCTACTGGATTTTATTCTTCCTTTGTATTTTAAATTGTTGCTGTGAATTGTAATGTTTTGTAGCCTGTGTAAGCCTACAAGGGAGGCCTTATCCTAAGCTGAAAGACAGAATACAAATTAAAGTGTAGTTTTTACTCGTGACTGAATGAACAATTACTGGTTTGTCTGAAAGAGCCATTGCAGACTAATTGCCGTATTTAGAGTGTTCACATCACCTTGTATTACAATACATTTCATCAGCAGCAATTTTAACACATTCAGCAGCAGGTTATCAAATGATTAAATGTCAAGTGATTCAATCAGCTCTCACACAGAGGAAGGAAAGGAATTTTTTTTTTGAAGGGCACTTAATTCCAAACTACTTAATGCAGGATTTGAAGCATGGGGTGCAGCTACAGCAGCAGAAGTTGGAAAAGGTGCTTTTTTTGGACCACAGCTTCCATAATCTTCCAGCCTGGTCAGGCTCTGTCTGTACTGCATTCCTGTCAGATCAGCACCCAAGCTCTGCTTTAAGTACCTTCAGTGAAGGCATTGTCTATAATATGTCTTAGGAAGTGTGACACTGCTTGACATTTCAAATTCTAAAAAGAAATTTGTCCCTAAGTGCTTTATCTCCAGTGACTACAAATTATCTTTTGTTTTTTACTTTATTTCTTTGCAGGTTTGTGGGGCCTGATCAATAATGCAGGGATCATGGGAGCATCAGCACCTACTGACTGGCTGAAGATCGAGCACTATAGAGCACCAATTGAAGTTAATTTACTTGGCCTCATAAACGTTACAATAAACTTCCTTCCACTAGTAAAGAAAGCCAGGGGAAGAATCATAAATGTAACCAGTGTTGGTGGTGTTGTGCCGATATGTGCAGGTGGTTATTGTCCATCCAAATATGGGGCAGAAGCATTCAATGACAGCTTAAGGTAATATGATAATTAATGAATACCTTAATGAATATTTTTAACCTTATACATAAGAATCTTTCCAACCTGAGTGTGAGTACAGTCTCTGCACAGAGAAGACCCAACAGGATTCACTACAATTGCTTTCCCCAGCATTTCCTGTAGTGCAGATCCTACATCTATCCAGCATTTATAGTGTATCTATAGTACACACTTACAACAGTTTGGTACCACTTTAAAAGTCATGGTTCCATCCTATGGAATATAGTTGAGTCCCACATCTGCGGGGGATATGTTCCAAGACTCCTTGTAAATACCTGAAACTGTGGATAATAGGGAATCCAATTATTTTCAATCCAAATACGTGCGAAAGGGATCTAGGAGTCCTAGTAGACCACAAGTTGAACATGAGTCAACAGTGTGATGTGGCAGCTAAAAAGGCCAATGCAATTTTGGGCTGCATCAATAGAAGTATAGTGTCTAGATCAAGGGGAGTAATAGTGCCGCTCTATTCTGCCTTGGTCAGGCCTCACCTAGAATACTGCGTCCAGTTCTGGGCACCACAATTCAAAAGGGATATTGACAAATTGGAGTGTGTCCAGAGGAGGGTGACTAAAGTGGTGAAAGGTGTGGTAACTATGCCTTATGAGGAGAGACTTAGTGAGCTGGGTATGTTTAGTCTGGAAAAAAGACAGTTAAGAGGCGATATGACAGCCCTGTTTAAGTATCTGAAGGGGTGTCATGCTGAGGACAGAGCAGGCTTGTTTTCTGCTGCTCCAGAGACTGGAACACGGAGCAATGGATGCAAGCTCCAGGAACAGAGATTCCACCTCAACATTAGGAGGAACTTTTTGACAGTAAGAGCTGTTCGGCAGTGGAACGTACTCCCTTGGAGTGTGGTGGGGTCTCCTTCCTTGGAGGTCTTTAAACAGAGGCTGGATGGCCATCTGTCAGGGATGCTTTGATTGTGATTTCCTGCATGGCAGGGGGTTGGATTGGATGGCCCTTGTGGTCTCTGCCAACTCTACAATTCTATGATTCTATGATTTTCAATGAGACAAACACCAGACATTGAACATAGAATTATTGCATTGGAGGACCTAGAAATGCCTACAGAACATTTTTCCCCAACCGTGGATAAGTGAAACTGTGGATACTGAATCCATGGATATGGGGGTTGATCTGTACTGCGATTTCTAGTTTGGTGAGGACCTTGGAATTCTTTGCTAGAGAGCTCCTAGTGCTGTAGTTCAGAGGATCAAGTCTTGTCAAACTGCTGTGTGTGGTATGGATACACTCCTGTTCTCTGCTTTAAGCAAGCTACTGCTGCTCTAATGAATGAGTAATGTTCACAGTATATACAATAAATGGAGGGCTGGATGTGGATGAGGAGATGAGTGGAGATCTCCCTTTCCATATAGTGGCATCTTTTGTGTACATGGATGAGGGAAACCCTAGGAGACTCTCCTGGATATGAGATACACAACACCAGAGCCTGAAAGCTACAAGTGAACAAACTACATAGTTCCTCTTTAACACTGTACCTCTGTTTCCATAACAAATACATAATGAAGTTATATTTCAAAAATAATGTACTGTATCAACTGGGAACAAAGCTATTTGACTGGTGTAACAAGTAACATTTTCTAGTTACTTTTAAAGGACATTATTAGGCATTTCTACAGGAATACTGACTGGAGTTTTCCAAGTTTTCTCTCACCAATAAAGTAATTAAAAACTAAGAAGTGGCATAGCAAGTAACAGCATGTGTTACTTTTTAAAAAATCACAATGAACAGTGACAAATGAACAAGATCATTAATGACTAACAACAATGAATTATTGTTTCAATACTAGAATGAGTTATGGGAGCAAATTATTTTTGAAAAGTAGCTTTCCGAGTTCTGCCTAGGATCAGGCTGTTTTTATAGTATGAGACTTCCCAGGTTCTCGTAACTGAGGGATATTCAGGGAGAGGATGGATCTTGATGGACTTGTCTTGGCAGGGTGTGCGGGGGGCAGGGGAAAGATTGCTCTTAGAGCAATCCTTGGATCCTTTAGGAATACAAAAATCCATCTTTCTCAGGTGCCATGTTTTACTTTTGGGTGAAAGCAAATTCCTTTTTGTTGTTGTTTTTAAAGCAAATTAATATAGCTCCATTCTGCCCAATAACTGTGGTTCATGTAGATCCTCAAGCAGCAAACAAAATCCAAATGTTGATCTTACAGGCAATTGTCTGCTCAGCACAGAGTGTATATGTGTGCTTATGTGTGTTTCAAAATTAATTCCCAGTAACATGTGACTCTGTTCTTTATGCCCCCTTTCCCTACTTTTCTTGTGTTGCAAGATGCTTGTTTTTGAGTCTGCTAGAAATCAGTAATGAGGAAGGGGGACTAGAGGGGCCAATAGTGGCTGACATGAGCTACTCCAGCCAACCTTCTGCCTTTTCTCCTGAGTCAGCCCAGAAGTGGCATGTCCTCTGAAAACAGTGCAGATCATCACAGGATTTTGAGCTACTGTGAATTGCACACAATAGAATAGACTATTAAATCATTCCCATAAATGTAAGCAACATGATATGGTCATGCAGAAGGCCATTCTGCTTGTCTGTGCCCACATGGGAATATATATATATATACATATATATTAACTCCATTTTTCTCCTGCCATTTCTCCAAGGAGCCTGGGTCCTCCCCTTCCCATTTGATCTCCATACAATAACTTTATGAGCACTGCTGGCTGGTGGCATCTATGTGAGTGGGATTCCAAGCCCACACAGGGTTTTACTCCAAACTTTCAAGGAGCTATTCAAGGTGCTGAACCTGTTTTTAGGGTTAGGGTTCTGCACTTTGGAGATCTCCTTTAACATTTGGATTAAAACACAGAATGGATTCACAATCCTTCTGTCATGGAAGCTGCCAGCTCCCACAGCTTTTGTGGTAGGCTAGATTTAGTGATGATGGCTGGCCCCAAAGATCACCCAGGGTTGTCTAAATGACAAAAATACTCCTCACAGAATTTGAGGAGAATCCTACCTGTCTTAATGGCATTCCACATTAGTTCACTGTATTAGGAAGGGGGGGGCAAAACTCCACAGGAAAACCCTTTGCGGCTTTTCCCAGAGGTTTTTTTTTTTTTTTTTAAGAGCAAGGGGGTGTGCATTCCTGCTCGTTGGGACAAGCAATTCAAAATGGATTACTTTCCCACAGGAGAGGAAGCACAAAGTGCAGGGGACAGGGTTTGTTAACAAGGCAAGCACCTGCTGCTGCCATGTTGGATTTTCGCCTTAGCAAGCAATTGCTAAGGTGATAAACGGGGTGGGGGGTTGCTTTCCTGTCAAATTGCACCTTGGACATCATGGGTTTTTTAAAAAAAGTTTGGCGGTGGTAAATTGGGAAAGTACAAGTGTGAGTAAATAACTTGTGGCCGCCATCTTTCATGCGAAGCTTATGGGGGCAAAAACATCATTAAGACAAGTCACAGGTGCTGCGAAATGCCATTACTGCAGAGCACTCCAGTTTTTGGGGGTTCATATAGACAAGCCCCCAATGACCTTTGTGTCTAAATGGGGATTTGAACCCAGATTCCCTTAGTCCAAGCCCTGAGGGTTGTCTATACGGTGAAAACGCTCCTCACAGAATTCACTCAGAAAATGAGCTGTCTTAATGGGATCCTGCATTGACTTGTCATATTGTGAAGGCGGGGAGCCAAAAAGAGGAAAAATTATGCGAGAAAAGCATTTGCGGCTTTCCCTGACTTGCAGTGATACACACATCTTGGCTTGTTAAGACAAGCAATTCAACATGAATCGCTTCTCCATACAAGAGGAAGTGCAAACCTGATTGGTTGGATGAGCACAGGGGGTGGGGCTGGGTTACAGGGCAAGTGCCCACTGCCACCATGTTGGATTTTTGCCTTAGTGAGTGATTGCTAAAGTGATAAAATGGGGATTTGTGCTATCTTTTTACTCTCTCTCTCTCTCTCTCTCTCTCTTTTTTTTTTTTTTTTGGAAAGGTAGAATATCACTTCTGTGCACCATAAAAATAGTGTTGTTCAGTGGCAGCAGATTAAAAATGTGAGTAATCCACTCATGGCTGCTGCCTCAGCTACAGGCATGCAAAATCTATGGTGGCTGTAAAAGAACAGGTTGCTTACCTGTAACTGTAGTTCTTCAAGTGGTCATCTGTGAATTCACACATTAAGGGTTAATCCTGCGCCTGCGCAGATAGCATTTGGAAGGTCATTACAGTCTTTAGAGTCTAGTTTGAATGTTGGCGGTAACCCCGCCCACCATCCCCAGGCTATATAGGCTCTCCTCAAGCCCACCTCCTCAGTTCCGAATAGCCGTGATATGCAGCTTATGAAATGAAATATATATGTAGGAGGAGAGAGCCTAGGACACCAGAGGGGAGGATGAGCAGGATTGTGTGAATTCACAGATGACCACTTGAAGAACTACAGTTACAGGTAAGCAACCTGTTCTTCTTCATGGTCTCTGTGAATCCACACATTAAGGGTAGATTAGCTAGCTCACTGCCTAGAGGAGGGAGTGTCCTATGGCCAGAAATAACATGTACACCATGCTCGACAAGTAACCAAACTTCGCTTTATAGAATTTCTGTTTTCTCTCTCTCTCTCTCTCTCTCTCTTTTTTTTTCTTTTTTTTTTTTTTACCTTAATGATCTGGCAAGTCATTGGAAAAAAGAAAAGGGGGGCTGCACCAGGTGGATCGCCTCGCGATGCAGGAGAGTAGCACTGCTCACCCCAATGCCGTATCTGACTGGGATGCTGAGTCCATCTTATACGCTTTCACAAATGTCAAGGGCGTTGACCAAGTCGCCGCTCTACAAATGTCCTGAATAGGGACTCCGCTGAGGAAGACCGTCGATGCAGAGGTAGCCCTAGTTGAATGGCTCCTGATGGTGACTGGAAGTTGCTTTCCCAGTAGTTGGTAGGACAACTTAATGGCGGCAGCTACCCATTTTGAGAAGCGTTGAGATGAGAGGGGTTCACATTTCCGGTGGCTTGCATAGCAGACAAAGAGACGGTTGGATCTTCTGAATCTTGCTGTTCTGTCTATATAGAAAGCTAAGGCCCATCTTACATCCAAGGTATGAAGCATCCTCTCTAGCTCATTAGATGGGTTCCTGAAAAAACAAGGCAGTACTATGTCCTGGTTGAGGTGAAATGAAGAAATAACCTTAGGTAAGAAGGCAACATTGGGGCAAAGAACCACTTTGTCCTGATGAAAGTGGATGTAAGGGGGATCCATACGCAGAGCGCATAACTCACTTGCCCTGTGAGCTGAAGTAATCGCCACTAGAAATGCTGTCTTCAAGAATAGGAGCCTTAAATCACATGTTGCCATTGGTTCAAAAGGCAGCCTTGGTAGGGCTGCCAAAACTAGCTCCAAGCTCCATGCTGGGGTTGGTCCAAGCGTGGGTGGATGAAGGTTGTTGTAGCCCTTTATGAAATTCTTGATCAGGGGATCCTTAAAACAAGAAGGTTTGCCCTTCCGTTGGAAATGCCAAGATACTGCAGCAACATAGCCTCTGATTGAGGAAGTTGAAATCCCCTGTGCTGAAGCCAAAAAATCCAGTAGTAGTGTTATGCTGGCTTCGGAGTGGACCACACCCTTCTCGTCTACGAACCTGCAGAATTTATTCCATTTATGGTCACAGGCCTTCGCCGTCAAAGGTCTTTGGGCTGCTGCTAGGATGGCTCGGGCCAGTTAAGAGAGTCTGGTCAAGGCATGATTAGCCACACCATCGGGTGGAGAAATGGTAGGTAGGGGTGATAAACCTGGCCGTCTTGCATGGATAGTAGATCCGTTTGCATGGGGAGACGTTTGTGACACCCTCACGCTAGTCAAAACAGGGAAGCAAACCAATGTTGGCGCGACCACCAGGGTGTTATGAGAATGCATTTAGATTCATCCTGTTGTAATTTGGATATCACCCTGGGTAGTAACGGAAAAGGAGGAAACGCATATAGTAGGGGGCCTGTCCATTGCAATAGGAAGGCATCCTCTAGGTTCCCCAGGGTCCAAGGCTCCCTTGAACAGAACTGGGGACATTTGGTGTTGTCCTTGGTCACAAAGAGGTCTATTTCCGGCGTTCCCCACATTGCGAAGAGGTCCTGCAGGACATTGTGAGCCAGGGACCATTCGTGGTTGGTGGATGTCATCCTGCTGAGTTTGTCCGCTAGCTTGTTCTATTCTCATGGGACATGTATGGCCATGAGAAAAATATTGTGAGCCACACACCAGTCCCATATCTCGAGCGTCAATTCTAGTAGCGTCCTAGAGCGTTTGCCTCCCTGTTTGTTGATGTAAAACACCGTTGTGGTGTTGTCTGATGCCACCTGTACAACATGTCCCATCAGGGATGGTCTGAAGGCCTTCAGCGCCTTGAAGACTGCTAGAAGGTCTAGCACATTGATGTGGTATGTCTTTTCCTTGGTTGACCAGTGACCTTTGATGGCCAAGTTTTGGGAGTGAGCTCCCCATCCCTGGAGTGACGCATCTGTCGTGACTGATCTTGTGGGGCTTGGGCATGCAAATTGATTCCCTTGCTGTACCATCAGCGGATCTGTCCACCAACGTAGGGACCTTAGTAGCAGTCGCGGGATTGTGAGGAGTTTGTGTTATCTGTGTTTGAATGAATGAAATTGAAACCAACCAACTTTGTAGAGGCTGCATTTGCAATCTCGCCAGCGGGGTGACAGCTGTGCTGGATGCCATGTATCCTAGCACTTGCTGGAAAGTTCGCACAGTGACTCTTCTTCTTTTTATACAATGGAGCACTGTTTTGCGTAGTGTGTTGAAACGGTCGTCTGGCAGATATGCCTTCCCTGTGTTGGAATCTATGGTAGCACCTATGAACTGAATGATGCGGGAAGGTTGTAGGTGAGATTTTTTTGTGGTTTATCATGAGTCCTAGCTCCTGTAGTAAAGCCAAAGTTAGATCTATGTCTCTGGAGAGTTTGTTTGCCAAATGGGCAGTGAGCAACCAATCGTCCAGGTAAGGGAAAATAATGACACCTTTCTGTCTGAGCCAAGCAACCACCACCGCTACACATTTGGTGAATACCCTGGGTGCCGTACAAAGTCCAAAGGGGAAAACCTTGAACTGGAAAGCTGTGTGGCCTACTGCAAAAGCGAAAAAATGCCAGTGGGGCTTCACAATGGGAATGTGAAAATATGCATCCTTTAAATCCAGAGTGGCAAACCAGTCTCCTTCCTTCAGAAAGGGAAGGATAGAGGTGAGCGAAACCAAGTGGAATTTCCTTGGATGTATGAAGGAATTCACATCTCGAAGATCTAAAATAGGACGGAGTCCTCCGCCCTTTTTGTCTATCAGAAAATATCTCAAGAGGAATAGCCCCTGACACTGTGATTTTGACACTGGTTCTATCGCCCCTTTTTGTAACAAGCTGGAAACTTCCTCCATGATTGGTTCGGAGGGAGGAGTAACTCTGTGGGTGCCTGTGGGAGGGAGTTCGTTGAACTCTATAAAGTAGCCCCTCTGTATGATGCTGAGGACCCACTGGTCTGAAGTGATTTGTTGCCAACTTTGGATCACAGTAGAGAGGCGGTCGGCCAGTGACGGTATGGTATCGTACGTAAGTGACGTGGGACGGTGGTGAGCGGAGGTGGTTGTTCGGAGTCAAACACGTTGTTTTGACGAGTCCTGTTTCTTTTTAGTAAATTGAGTCTTGGCCCAGAATGTATGAAATTTCTTCTGCGACTGGTAAGCAGAGTTGGAGGGTTTCACACAGGAGGAGACGGGGCTGTAGCTCTTTCTGTAAGAGGTCCTGTACCTACACATTGAGAAGCGTGGTCTTGTAGGCTGGAAGGTGTTGGGCAGGCCAAATTTCTTTGCCGTCATCCTCATCTTTTGTGTATGTTCCAACTTTGCATCTGTGTCATTGTGGAATAAGCCCACTTCATCAAAGGGAAGGTCTTCAATCATTGCCCGGGCTGTATAGGAGAGACCCGACGACCTTAGCCATGCATGTCGGCAGACAGCTACAGAATTTGCCACAATTTTCCCAGTGTACTCTGCCATATGTTTCGCCACTTGCCATTGGTACTCCGCCAATGATAGGCCCTCTTCATGAAGGAGTGTACGATCCTTTGATCTTGCTCTGAGACCTTCACAATGTGAGGAGCAAGGGAGTCCCATAGGAACTTCTGGTAGGCTCCCATACATGCCGCATATGTGGTCATTTTGGTTAGAAGGCATGCTGAGGAATAAAATGTTCTTCCCACCACATCCAACTTCTTGCCTTCCTTGTCCATTGATGTAGAGTGTAACTTCTGTGACAATTTCATTTGAGCTGCTTCCACCACTACAGAATTGGGTTTGGGATGGTAAGACAACCACAGGGCAGATTCTGTGCAGACTCGATAAAGGCAGTCTAGGCATCTTAATGTGGGAGAGACAAAAGAAGGGGTCGCCCACGCAATCTTAAGCACTTGCAACAGATATGGTGAGATGGACAGTGAAGGAATAGATGGCGAGCGGTGTTGTAAGTCCTCAAAAATGGGGTCATCAATTTCTTTTTCGGGCTGGGTGGTCTGGCCCAGTGGTCTGGCCCAGGGTTCCTGCCATGCGTAGCATAAGGTCTGCAAATGCTTTTACATCATCAGTGGGTGATGGCGGGTCGGGACGGGCTCCTCCCGGCATTGGCGAGACCTTGGGTGATGGTGACCTTGATCATGAGTCTGTGTCAGAAGATGGTACTGATGGGGTCCAAGATGGGGACTGTCTCAGTCTGTCCGGCAGATCAATATGCTTTTCCTTAGTGGTGTGTTTGCCCCCAGACTGACATCTGGTATCAATATGCGAGTCCTTTGGAGCCACAGGAGGTGGTGACCTGCACAGGACTGAGGGGGATACCCAATTTAGAGTCACGGCGGCATGCGGCATCAGTATCCATCCTGTCCCGATCTCTGAGTAGATCCGCGGGGCGGTCCCGTAGCTGACGCCGGGCCTGCCTGTGCCTGTGGTCCCATGGTGACAATTCGGGTGGCAGGTATGGGTCCCCATAATAGCGGTACCGTGGGCCTCTATCCCACGCATACAAGCTCCTGCGGTATCGCTGATACCTGGAGGCTCCGTCACAGTAGGGTCGATTGTAATGATCCCAGTACCATTTGTCTTCAGTCCAGAACCCAAAGTCAGAGATGTAGGAAGTGTCTGAAATCAAAGGTGAGCGGGACTGATGGGGAGTGCGGGACCATCGGTATTGTCGAGGTGAGTGGGACCAATGATGGGGGCGGTACCGCAGAGGTGTGTGAGACCGCTGGGGAGACCGAGAGTGCGAGGTCGTGTGAGAGTGAATGGTTTGGTGAGAGCGGGACTGAGTATCGTGCAGACCCCATTCTCCGGATAGTGATCGGGACCGTCGAGCTCTATCCCTGGACGTCAAGTGTGACTGCGATGTAGTATGGGGCCGTGGAGTGATGGAGCGAGGGGCTGGTGATGAGACCGACCTGGAGCGGGATCGGCAACGTGGATCCTTCTCCCCCGAACTGGGCAATACTTGCACAATTCTCACCTCCAGGGAGTGATCCCATAGCTCGCCATCAGATAGGACATTTTGCGCTCCAGCCACAGACTGCGTGGGTGAGCGCTCCTGGGAGGTACCTGGAACCTGAAGTGTTGATGTGGAGAGACTTATTTTAATCGGTGACACCACAGGAGATCTCAATTCACCCACAGCACGGGACTTTGCACGCTGCTGAGTTCGGTCCCGGTGTCTGTCTCTAGAAGGGAATCCTTCTGAGTTCCCTTTCTTCTTTTTCTTTGGCAGTTCCGACTCCCCCATGGATCTCTCGGGGTCTCCAGAAGACAACTGCACCACTTTCTGCTTTTCCTTTGATGTCTGTGCCTGTAACGCTATGGTTCCGTGCACCATGGTACTGTCTGCGGTACCACCTCTCTCGGTCCTGTCCAGTTTCGACGAACTTTTTCTAGTTTCCTGTGCGGCATGGTCCTGTGCCTTGTCCTTAGTAGCTGGTTTAGAGGTCGATTTCGACTGCTCCGAAGAGGTCGAGTCTTTCTGCGCCCCACTTTGGGAAGGGGTGGAGGCTGAGAGGGCATGTTCATATAACTGTGCTTTCAATCTTTTGTCTCTATTACGCCTAGGCTGCGGGATTAACACCTTACAGTGGCGACATGAGCGGACGTCATGTCTCTCCCCGAGGCACATCAAGCATTTGGCGTGACCATCAGTCTCAGGCAGTTTGGCCCCACAAGCTGCACATGCCTTAAAGAACCCCACTGAAGCCATAGAGAGGCAAGGTCTCACTTACGGTACCAGAGACCAAAGTAGTTTGAAAGAATGGTCAGCAGTCCGGGTCAAATCCACAGATGTCCAAATCGTCCAAATCACCAAAACAGTATCGAAGATGTCCAAATCCAGTCCAATATCAAAAAACCCAAAGTTCAATCCATGGGGGGGGGGTAAGGGGGAAATACATTCCTGAAACTCCAACAGACGTTCCTTAGCTGCTAGCGCAGCAGGAAAAAAGGAACTGAGGAGGCAGGATTGATGAGATCCTATATAGCCTGGGGATGTTGATTACCACCAACATTCAAACTAGACTCTAAAGACTCTAACAACCTTCCGAATGCTATCTGCGCAGGCGCAAGATTAACCCTTAATGTGTGAATTCACAGAGACCACAAAGAAGAACAATTAAGACAGATCTGCTGCAGCTTGCTATTACTGTGGAGCAGTCCATCTTTTTCCTTTGTGTAAACAAGCTCCTGCATTTTACTGGCTCTTTGTAATGTGTGGTGTGGACAAAATCTTAGATATAGTATCTGTTTAGAAATCTATGAAAAATATATTGTTGAAATAACAAATGACACTTTTAACTGTTTTTCAGGCATGACATGAAGCCTTTTGGAGTGAAGGTGTGTTGCATTGAGCCCGGGCTGTTCAAAACAGGGCTCTCTGACAGAGTCAAAGTCATAAAAGAAAAGAGGGCCATTTGGGATACTCTCTCTTCTGATATCCAAAAGCAGTATGGAGAAAATTATTTGAGGGATGGTAAGGCATGCATTGATTTACTTCATATTGGTGGACTGGTTAATTTCATACTGGTAGATGGATCAATATGAAATAGTCATCATAGCCAGAGGAGTCTGGAATGGTCAGAAAGAGTGATGCCATGAGAGTTTGCCCAAGCTCAGAAACGGTTGTCCAAGTTTCTTAAAAGAGTGCCTTTAAAAAGAAGCAAAAGTTTCTTAGGAGCTCAAAAATAATAATGCATTAGCACTGGCACTCCTGTGATTAGACCAATCTTTA
This sequence comes from Gambelia wislizenii, assembly GCA_030847615.1. Taxonomy (NCBI): domain Eukaryota; kingdom Metazoa; phylum Chordata; class Lepidosauria; order Squamata; family Crotaphytidae; genus Gambelia; species Gambelia wislizenii. Next base: position 283,872,348 of record JAUMIR010000001.1, on the reverse strand, counting down.
GATTGCTATCTCTATGCCAATGTTTATGCCAGCCTGGATTAGTCTGTATATTTGTATCAGTATCTGAGCCAGTCACGTTTCCCTGCTACCCATCCCTGCGGGTCCCTGAACCACCCTTTCCACTCTTCCCTTTACTTCCTTCCCTGCAAGTGGGCAAGGCAGTGGTGGTACTGGGCATCCATTGGAGAGGAGGAAGATGTTTCATCATCCTGAAACACTGGATAGCCCAGCAGGGATAAACCATGGCAGTAACCCTTGCGAAGATTCCTATGTCCCACATCTCATCAGGATAACAGAGAAGAGGGGGGAGATACTGCTTACCTCCATGGGACCATATTTGTATCTGTGATTTTTGTACAATGCAAATTGAACTTCCTCCATCCTACTCCAACACACCAACAGAAATTGTAAGGAAAGGTATGAGTGAATTTGCTAGATCCTGGTAGCCAAGGGCAGGATAAGATGTTTGAGGGCCCAGGAGCAATCCCCCTGACAGGGTCTCATTTGTACATATGTGTTAACTATTTCATGAGTGGTGGCATGAATATTAGATATTACAATAGATGACAATGCAAAAATCTTTGTGTAGGAACCCATTTTCAGGCCTGTGACTTTAATGAGACTAACAGCCTGATCCCAGGTTGCTCAAGTATCATACAAAATAATGATAGTAGAAGCTTCAGGAGTTTCAAGAAGTAAAGGAATAAAGGAAGGCAAGCTACACCTTTTCGTGTGTGTGTGTGTGTTTGATGCAACAGGCCCTATAATATCACTGTTTGGTTCTATTGCATTATCTTTTAAAATTAGAAGCAAACATTTAAAAATTCAGTAGACAATTAATACAATGATTCAGTAAAAATGGAACTATCTAATTAATATCAAATTAAGAGTCCTGAACCCTCTTACTGCATATCTTTAACTCTCCCCGATTTCCTTCTCTCCTCAGATGCAGTCAAGAAAGAACAATTAGTTAAGATGTGTGAGAATTCAGATCTCTCACTGGTTGTAAACTGTATGAAGCATGCTTTAATGAGCAAACATCCACAGACACGATACATTGCAGGCTTGGATGCTAAGCTGCTTTGGATACCCCTCTCAATGATGCCAACCTTTGTGCAGGACTATGTACTCATGAAGAACAAAGTTAAGCTAGTTGATCCAAATGCAGGTTAACAACCCTTTGCTTTGTTTACGTCAACATTAGCCTCAACTGGTTGGCTCAGGATAAGAACTGGATGTACCTTAGCTGCTACTGTTTGTCTAGCCACAACCTATCAGCACCAATTCACACCTTAAAAGCTATGCATATATAAACAATGAAGGTAAAATACACCAGTGTTCAGAGGTGAGCAAGTATCTTGGCAGTAATCTTTTATCATTTCTTGTTTACATTATTATTATTTCTATGAAGGACTTAGCTGCAAAGACAAATGTGGTGATATGCACGCATTAACATACGTCAACTTGAAGAAAACTTAGTCATTTGATCCATATTGATTTAATATTGTCAGAAATCAATCAGACCATAGTCGAGCATTTTAAGTAAAGAAATATTAGTATAGTAACAAACCAGTAAAGATAAATATAGTAGTGCTCCCTGCTATTTAGAGTCCACGGAAGCCATATCCCATGGCAAATGTGACTGACCCAGTGGTGTCCTGATTCCTAGGCACTTAGGCCTTTTGGTTGCAAACATCCTGGTACTAAATACTTCTGATCACATGTAGAGTTTATTTTTCTGCCCAAGAAAAATGAAACCCATCTCAGAAACCTTCTACCAACAAAGTGCCCACAAATAGATGGAGTCTGCCTTTCTTCTTTGAAGACAAAGTTCCCTCATGTGATGGAACTCTGTAGAATCTTGTTTTCTGTGTCCTACTAGCAGCCTCCTCGGCTGGGTAACAAGATGCTATGCTGCCTAAAAACAGGCCTGTGGTAAAAGACAGGCAACCATTCCATTGAGGGTTGCCCTATAGGCTGAGTTCACTTATTTATCTCACACAACTCACCCAAAACTTCCTGCAAAATGGTGCCAGCTATCTCAGTGGTTCCCTTACCTCAGAAGCATAGCAGCACAGTGTTTATACCTTTGCACTGATACTGCACGCGCACCCCCCAAATACTTTGGCTGCAGTTCAACATCTCTCAGTGTAGCAGAAATATCTGCATGCAGGCCTATGCTACACTGAGCCATAAGCCCTCCTTCCAACTTACTGAACAACACCCCTGAAGCCATGATGCACAGCCATTCCGTGCTTTGTGGCGAACAGGTGGGATTGCAGAAGCATCTGGCTATGTCCCTGTAGCCAGAAGCGAAATGATTATAACAGTGGCGAGATCCCCTGAGGACCTGGCAGATATCATCATTTTGTGTCTGGCTATGGGGATGTAGCCAGGCACTTCTTCAGTCCTGCCTGGTTGCCATGAAGCATGCAATAATCATGCGGGGCAGCTTCAGGGGGTTTTCAGTAAAGGGAGGGCGCTTTGGGTTCTGCGGAGGGAGGGAGGGAATGCCAAGCCCCACAACACCCAAAAAGAACACCCGCATGCAGTAAGGGACACTTATTCATGCATGTGTCCCTAACACAATTCCAGTTATTGTGTGTACACATGTAAGCTTAACCTCCGTGTTGCACTCTATTGGACATTGTGCACACTACTGCTGGAATCCTGTTGGTTAGTACCAACTAGGAAAGACCCATTAAACCAACTGTTGAATGGTGAGTCAACACATAGGCACATCCTATTGATCATGGGATCTGTTCTAGTTGGGACTAATAATAGGATTCCAGATTATGAGAGATCATTGCTCAGTGGAAGAGAATGCAGAAGGCCCCAGTTCACGCCATTAAGTCTCTAGTTAAAGGCTTCCAATGATCTCTGCCTGAGACCCCGAAGAGCCACTCTTGGTCAGAATGAACAGTAGTGGGCCAAACAGAAAAATAGTTAAATTCCATGGCCCCTTGTAAAAAGCTATGGTAGGTGTCTCAGTTGGGAAGGGTGGAGTCAGAAGCTCTCGAGGGTGCACCTACACTGTAGAAATAATGCAGTTGTATACCACTTTAAGTTCTGTAGCTCCATCCTATGGAATTCTGGGATTTGTAGTTTTATAAGGTCTTTAGCCTTTTTTTGCCAAAGAGTGTTGGTGCCTCACAAAACTACAAATCTCAGGATTCTGCATGATAGAGCCATAGTAGTTAAAGTGGTGTCAAACTGCATTATTTCTACAGTGTAGTTGCACCTTAGGAGAAGTAACTGGACAGTGACCCTATGTGAGACTCCTGCCAGCACCCTTGCTCCTGCCACTTCTATCCCATAGTACAGCTGAAAGACTAGGAGGCTGCCATTTTCACAGGGATGCATTTGACTTCATGGCACATTTGACCATGACTAATAAATAGGCAGTTGGCTGACACTATCTGATGCGTCAGTTGGCCAGCATCTCACACCTAATACAACAGAAACCGCATTGACTGTGCAATAACTGAAAGGCCATCCAGACAGAAGGGTGGTATGAAACAGGGATATCTAGAATGAACTTTGTCACCACATAGTCATATCCTGATAAGAAGAGTAAAATGCCATTTTACCATTATTACCATTTTCTACCTTGCTCTGCTAGTTCACCAGAAGGCAATTTAAAAATAAATAAATAAATGACAAACAATAAAAGAGATAAAGGTACTCAGGCAAGGTAACCAGCCAGTCTCACACTCTCAAGTATCTTCAGCGTAACTTTCCAGCAAACAAGGAACATAGTATCTTGGGGCTGCAGTATAATTTGCAAGTCATTTCCTCCTGCCAAATAAAATTTTAGTAGATGGCTGACCTTGAAGAAAAACAACTTTCTGAGGCAGTGATTCTCAAACTGTGGGGCAATGTTTGGGATTGTGTGGAATTCTTGAAGAGTGTGAGATTTTGCAGAGAAGGTAATTTCTTAAGGAGGTGGTTCCTTTACCCCCTAATTCCAGACAAGATTCGGGAATGCCACCAGAGAGGAACATGAATTGATTTACATAGATCTTGTGTGGGGTATATCATCATCATCACCACCATCACTGCTTCACAATATGTATTGTGTTTTTTCATGCATAAATCATCACCATTGTGTGGTAGAAATGATACTGTATATTATCTTAATACAGTTGCCCCTCCACATTCGCGACTTTCACATTCGCGGTTTTGATTATTCGCGGAAAGCTGCCTGCTCCCCCCTCCACTCCGTCCCTTCCCAAGGCAGTGAAGGGGTTCTCAGGAATCCCTTTGCTGCCTTGGGAAAGTGGGGTGGAAAGCCTCCCTCATTCCACCCCAGTCCCTTCCCAAGGCAGCGAGGGACCCCCTAGGCCACTTTGGGAAGGGTGGGGGGGTGAGGGAGAGTGGTGGCGAGGGCTTCTGAAGCCCCCACAGCCACTCTGGGAAGGGCGGGGGGTGAGAGAGAGTGGTGGCAGGGGCTCCTGAAGCCCCCGCAGCCACTTTGGGAAGGGTGGGGGGGTGAGAACGGCCGGAGAGAGGCAGCGCAGCCTCCTCCCCGCCAGCCCGCTCGCCCGCTGCCGTCCCCAGCCTTCCGAAGCAGGGTCCGGAGCTTTGGAGCCCCAGAGCCTGCTGAGAAAGGCCGGGGAGAGGCAGCGCAGCCTCCTCCCCACTGACACGCTGCCTTCCCTGGCCTTTCTCAGCAGGGTCCGGGGCTTTGGAGCCCTGGAGCCCGCTGAGAAAGGCCGGGGAGAGGCAGCGCAGCCTCCTCCCCGCCAGCTGCTGTCCCTGGCCTTCCAAAGCGGGCGCCGGGGCTCCAAAGCCCCGGTGCCCACTTCAGAAGGCCGGAGAGAGGCAGCGCAGCCTCCTCCCCACCCACACACTGCCTTCCCTGGCCGTCCTCAGCAGGCTCCGGGGCTTCTAAGGCCTGGAATCCCTTCAGAAAGGCCGCAGAGAGGCCAGCCAGGCTGGCCAGACACCCTCCCGCTGCCTCCCTCCCTTTGGGGGGGGCACAGGAGCAGCATCTGTTATTCACAGTTTTTCCATATTCGCGGGGGTCTCAAGAACCTAACCCCCGCAAATGTGGAGGGACAACTGTATTACCTTCCTCCATTGTATAGACGAGTGCATCTCAAGCTATTTGAAATGGAAAACTTTATTTCACCATTGTGCCAGGGAGCCGTGCAATATTTGTTTCCTTTGGCTACAACAGTTTCTTTCCAAACACACAAAGGTACATATCTTCTCCAACAGGGACTCACAGTATATAAACTCCACACACCCTCTACACCACCATTCTCTGAAGATGCCAGCCACAGATGCAGGCAAAATGTCAGGAATAAACTCTTCCAGAACATGGCCTCACAACCTAGGGGAAAAAAACCCACAAAAAAACTATGTTTCTTTCTTTCCTGGAAACTTTCCAGGGACCAGAGCTGATGGCTTGTGGACTAGCATTTTGAGCAGCACTGATGTAAACCATAAAATGTTCAGTAGGAGCTCATCCATTTTTCTCTGCAGCAGTGATATATTGCTTGTCTGCTGTTTTTCATTTCAATTAACATAAGAGCATTCACAAACCAAATACCTGCAGGCTGACATGCTAATAGGCCAGAAAATACCACAAACTTTGGAAAGGGTAATTCAGCATATTGCTACTGTGTTGAAAATGGACATGTTTATCCTATTAGTATTTCTACCTCTGTTCAGGCCTGGCAAAAGCCACTGAATGTTTTGTTCCCTTTTGATCAGGGCTCTCTAGTCAACAGGCTGTTTGTGTTTGGTTGTTTCCTTTTTTATTTTCTGAAGCCTTTCATGGGTTTCAAGGTGGAAGGCTTTTGGCTGTTGCTTGAACAAATATGTTTTGTTTTATTTTAGTTTGGTTTTATTTATGGTTTTGTATTGAGTTTCAAGTTGGATGGAAAGTTGTGCATGTTTGTATGTGTGTATTGGGAAAGGAGGGTATGTTAGTTAAATGTGGCTTCCTCTCCAAGGCGTCCATATTAGGCATGTTAATAGGAGAGGGGGAATGGGAAAGGGCATCTAAGTAGGCTGGCTGGCATCTTGAATGGGAGCATGCCACCCTTCACAGCTTCAGTATAAAAAGTGAGGAGGAAGGAAAGAATGAGTCTTGAGAAACCTTTAAGACTAACCAATTTATTTCAGCATAGGTTTCTGTGGAGTACATCCTCCTCCTTCAGATGTATCAGATCCTTATGCTGAAATATTTTTGGTTTGTCTTAAAAGTACCACAAGGCTTCTTCCTTCCTCCCCTGTTTTTTTTGCTGAAACAGACTAACACAGTGGCCTCCTTGAACATTACTGTAATGTTTTGCCCCACTGTAATACTGTATAAATTTAAACATATGTCCATTTATGGCTCCTTATTAGACAATCCTGAATGAAGGGAGTCTTGGTTTCCTCCCTTCATTTGGTATGAGAAGGAAGGTAGGCTTCAGAGGTCAAAAACAGAAGACCATACCAGTATCTGAAAATTGCATGTTGGCTGGCTGGCAGGATGTATGTCAGTAATCCTTACAAAAGCCTTTTTTAAACTGAGGTGCTTTGGCAATTGGACTTAGGACATCCACCAGGGTAATGAAGAGGCCAGACAACACATGGTACAAGGAGTCAGTGACAGTGTCTCTGAGTTGCTTTTCATTTCCTAAAAGCAGTAGTGGGAGGGAAGGCTGTTGTATGTTTTCCCCCCCCCCCGTGTGGCTAATAGTAGCTCTAGGAGAAGGTAATTTGCATCTGGGAAATCAACATGGGGTGTGCATATGCTTAAATCCCTCCACCTCTACACTGCAGCATCAACCTATCTTCCTCCAATCTCATTTTTAGGAAAAGCAAAAGAAATCCAGAGAATCCTTTACAGATCTATGCACACTTTGGTTCCATGAGCGTCCTTTCCCCATGTTTTAACATTTCAAATGATGTTATTATACATATAGTTATATGTTTCCTTCTTTGTTATTATTATTTCTGATCCCTAATGTCTGTGTTTGGTGTCTCTTGAATAAACATCTTGTTTGATTAAACACGTTAGAGTTCTGCTTGGGCTCATTCTGTAGACCTTGACCTTAAAACAGATTGGATGGGGGGATCTGGTGGGGCATGTGGCGGAAATTCTGTGTGCTTGTGCCAGAGGGATGCTGGAGGTTCCCTACAGTATCATCACTCCATTATGAATGCATCTGATCTCATTTGACTTCAGAAGCTAAGCAGTGTTGGACTTGTTTAGTCTTTAGATAGAGGACAACCACCAAAGAATATCAGGGATCTCCAGGTGGAGCTAGGCAGGAACGCCTGAAATGCTGGTGGTGCAGATGACAGTCAGGGTTGACAACATTGAGCTAGGTGGACCACAGATCTGACTCAGTATAGGGCAGCTTCTTGTCACCATCCGTACCTCAAAAAAACCTGGTGGCACTTGCCTTTGGTCTCAAAATACTGAGTAGTGTTTTTGAACAAAGTCTAAGGAAGTGGGACAACCCAATACAAAGTGCACGTGGGTGGGTGGGATTTTCCAGCAGTTGTGACATCGCTCTGGTGCATGTTAGTCACCACCCTGATCTTAATTTCTATCAGATGGTGGCAACAGTTCCATTGGATTGCACAAAGCTATGAGCATTATCCAGTTTGAGGCCATAGGAGGTCAACTCAGAACTCAGCTAGTGAGGGCAGTATCGATCCAGCCAGGATCAAACTGCACAAGCTGGGTTGTGGGTTTTTTTCACATTCGCTCTACTTCAGCTGAATGGCTGTTTATAAATGCTTCATCCCAAACACTGTGGGATGAATCCAGAACCTACCTCTCATGGTCAGAAGGTTCTTTTCATCTGTGTGAGCCTTCTGATCCAATATTAGAGCCCTGCTGGTAGAATGGAGGTGATGGTGTTTCTCCTGAGATCTGCTCTGAAAAGTTGGGGACATCCCTCCCACCCCAAGAACAGTGGTGGAGGAGTATAACTGGAGTCTGTTTGAAAAGAATATATTGGTGAAGATCACCACCTCCCTTCCTTTTCCTCTGGTGAGGAGCCTTCTGAGTGAGTGGAACTCTGCTCAGAAACTGCTTCTGCTGCTACCAGGAAAGAAGCTGGATTCAGCCCTCTAACTACTGTATGTATGTAATTACATTTTCCAAAACTCTGGACACACAGCTGGCTGCCATAGCAGCACCAGGGGCTGATGGAAGAGAAAATGACTTTTCCTCCTATCACTGGTTTTAAAGCAGTAAGAAGGAAGGGGCTGAAGACAAATGGAAGGAATGAGTTTTTCTCCGGCTGGTTTCTATTAAAATACAAGCAGAACTTTGGAAGAACATGTGTGCTGTAATGCTTGCCACATGTTTAAATTATCCATCTGTGCCTGGAATCTCTGATAAGGTAACAATGTATTCACATTTGAGGCTTTTAACATTTCCCCCAGTGGAGGTGACATGACCTATTCATTTCCCCCACACATAAGCACATATTATTATTTCTAAAATGACTAAAAGCTGCCAAGTACAAATCTTCCTGCACTTGACGTAAGCAGGAGTCTTTCCTTCGCCCTCTACACTTTTGTTGTCTCTCACTTTTCTTTCTGCTCTCCTAAGAAGTGGTGTGCTCTGTGCTTCTCTTGCTGAAAACAATATCCTTGTGCCAAGATCTACACACACACACACCACACCTGCCCGCCCACCCTAAGCCGGAATGTGATGCAGACACTCTTTGGCTGAGATCCCAGATTGCTCAGTGTAGTGTAAGAGTTTTATGGCTCAGTGCTTTACACTTGCAACAAACACGAGTTGAACAACGTGATGAACATGCAGTGTAGGGGCAGGAAACTGGTGGTGCCACAAATATTGTCAGATGATAATTCCTATCTTCTTTGTCCATTGGCCATTTTGCATGGTAATGGGAGTTGATCCAAAAACATCTGCAGAGTCAGCTCCTGCTTTAGGGAACAGCAGGACTTTCTTGTCAAGTGTTAGCTCACTTGGATTATATCAAACAAAGGTTTTTTCACATTTGTCAGCTCATGTTAAATGGATTTTAACAAAAGCAAAAGTTTATACTTTACACACACTTTGCATGCAATTTCTCATTTGCAGTTCATGTTCTCCCAAAAGAAAAGTAAGAGCAGAAAACCTACATTGGGCGATGTACATGTGGCACACAGCTATGTTTCCCACTTCTACCTCCCCTCCAAAACCAACTTTTAAGTGAGGCACGCTCACACACACACCCCATAGCCATTTCAGTGTTGATGGAGAGCAGAGGTCTCAGCAGAGATGTATCCAGCTATTTTTTTAAAAAAAAATTAATAACTTTACCAACACTTAATAAACATTTACATTATACAACAATTCAGGACAAAACACAACTTATCTAACAAAAGACAACTTATCTAACAAAACATACCTGTTCTTTACATAAAGAACACAAACAACACTCCTCAATAGATTAAATAAAATTTATCCTAAATCATTTATCAATTAACAATTTATCCAGTAACTTGATGAGCTGCAAGAACACCATCTGAAGAGACCTCCTGAGGACTCCAAGAGAACCCCTAGCAGATGTCTGTTGCAGCATTTCCAGCTACAGGAAAATAGCTGGATGTGTCTCCACTGATACCCCTGTTCCCCAAAACACAGAAATGGCTGGGTGGTTTGAGGGATTTTTGTTGTTGCATAGTCAGTACAGAATTCCAGCCTCCACAATGAAAAAAAATGGATTATGATAGCATAAATTGGATTTACACTAGCATAACTCACTAACAGGATGCCAGCCAAGATTGATAGGCAGAAAGAAGAAACGAGTACAATTGAGGGAAAGGAGATAACTTACAAGCAGTGGCATCACTAGCGGGGTGCGATGGGTGTGGACTGCACCGGGTGACACCAACCCTAGAGGAGGTGACTCCAACCCTAGTGATGCCGCTGGCAGCCACAGTTGCCACGCCACCAGCAGCAGGCAGGTGAGTGGTCCTCCATCCGGGGTCAGCTCCTCTTCCTCTTTCTGACCTAGCTGTCTCCACCACTTGGACAAGCTGACCCAAAGACCCAGACCAAATGCTAGCAAAGTGGCCACCCATGCCAGCTCCCACACCCTCCATGAGCAAAAATGGGGCAGTGGGTCAAAGGTGCCCACTGCGAGCAGCAAACCAGGGAAGAGGCATGGAAGACAAGGTCACCCATCCTTAGCACTGCTGACTCGTAAAGGGCATCACTGCTCATTTCCAGAGTTCAACAAGGAGGCTGACAAAATGAGTTTGCCCAGAGGAAGGCAAGCAATTAGCATTGCCAGAGTGAAAACGGGAGAGGCTCTTGACTTATCCCTTTAATGGTTGTGTAGAGGAGGGAGTTTCAGCAGGTGTTTCTTGTTAGCTGATGGTGCCATAAGCAACAGCTGCAGAAATTCACTCCTCTGTACCCCTATTAAAGGCACAGGAGCCCTGTCCCTCATTTCAGTTGGTGACTCTAATCTCATGACACATGAAATAGAGTTGACCAAGCGAAAACTGGAAAGGACTCATCTACCTTTAATGGTTGTTTCAAAGAGGGAATTTCAGCAGGTGTTGCTTTTTTCCCCTGGTTGCATGGCAAGCAGCACCTGCTGAAATTCCCTCTCCTTCACAGTCATTAAAGGGACAGGAGTCTCTCTAGTCAGAGGTCTGGAAAGCAAGCCCTATGAGGAACAGTTTAGGGAGGTGGGGGCATTTAGCTAGGAGAAGATTTGAGAGGAGACATGAGAACCATTTGTAAATATGCCTGTTGTTGTTATGTACCTTCAACTTGACTATGGCTTATGATTGATCTTATCCTAGGTTTTCTTGGCAAGGTTTGTTCAGAGGAGCTCTGCCATTGCCTTCCTCTAAGGCTGAAAGCATGACTTGTCCAAGGCCACCCAATGGGTTTCTGTGGCCAAGCAAGGATTTGAACCCAGGTCTCCCAGGAGTCTTAGCCCAACACTCAAAGTACTACACCATGTGGGCTCTTTATACATTACAAACAACCACACCTCAGACTAAAAGTCAGGCCTCACACTACAGACTACTTAGACTTCATATTCCAAACCAGGCCTCAAATTCCAAAACCTCCATGGTGCAAGGCTCAGGCTGCAAAGTAGGTTTCACTTTAAAAACTTTGCTGTTGTGTGCCTTCAAGATGACTCTTTTAGCAAGCCTATCCTAGGTTTTTCTTGGAAAGATTTCTTTGGAGGAAGTTTGCCAGCCCTGCTTTCCTCTAAGGCTGAGAGAGGATAACTTGTTCAAGATCACCTAGTGGGTTTCCATGGCTAAGCAGAGATTCAAACGTGGGTCTTCCAGAGTCTCAGTCCAATACTCAAACCACAACACCATACTGGCTCTCTGTAAATACTTGAAGGAACATCATATAGAGCAATGCTTCTCAAGCTAAGTGTTGTGAGAGACCTAAGTGTTGTGAAAACCCCCTCCCCACCCCATGTGCCAGGAACTGGCACCATTTTTTGCACCCATTGACCACTGCTGTATTTTTCTTTCTTTCCTGGGAACTTACCACGGACCAGGACTGGTTGAGAGACCACCACTTTGAGTAGCACTGATATAAGCCAAAGCCTGTTTTTTCTGATATGCAGTGGAGACTAACCAGTGGATTCAAATTGCAAGAAAAGAAATTCCACCTAAAGGTGAGGAAGGACTTCCAGACTATAAGAGCTGTGAAAGAATGGAATATAATACCTCAGAAGGTTGTGGACTCTCCTTCTGTAGAGGTCTTTAAACAGAGGTGCTTTTACTGTGGATTTCAGCATGACAAGGGGTTGGATGAGATGGCCTTTGAGGCACATTCTAATTCCATACCATGATCATTAGAGGTGTGGGAAAGTAAACATAACCTTTCTGGGGTTTTTTTGGGATACCTCCCAAAGCTCAGGAATGTTTTGTTTTTGTTTTTGGACTCCCAGCTTCTAGATCTTGGGAGTTTAAAAAGTAAAAGGAAACAACTTGGGAAGTACCTATGCAAGTACCAAAAGAAACAAAAATGAATGTTATGGCTAACAGATTTATTTTATCATCCACAAAAGTTTATGCTAAAATAAATACCTTAGGCTGGGTGTATGGTATTGTAATGTAAAGGTGTAATTTTAATTTTGCTAGGTGTTTATGTCACTATTGCCATTACGTTCAGTGATATATGGAAATTACAATTTATGAGTAACATTAGTACAGAGAACATGACTAAGGATTCTCTATGGTCTAGTATGGGAGAAGGTCCATGGAGGTGATATCATGAGTTACTGCACCAGTGACACCAACCCTAGTGACATCACTGTGTAGGGACCATGAATACAGTAGGACCCCCATATCCACTGATTCATTATCCACTGATTCAATTATCCGCTGGACACAAAACAGCACATCTACCATAGAGTCTTCCTAGAAAATTTGTCCTCTCTAGCTGTTTTCTAGGTCCTCCAAGGAAACTCTATGGTATTTTAAACCAGAAGTCACATTATTTTCAATGGTGTTCACTATTATCCATGGTTTTCAGTATCCACGCCCCCCCCGAACCAATCCCCAGCGGATGTGGGGGTCCTGCTGTACTTAATAGTCATGAGTCCGTAACTCCAGGTTGCACATTTGTAACTGTAATACAGGATTCTGGCCTTAGTCTTTTCTCTTTGTAGAGCAAAGCATATCCACAAACCCAAAGCAAGCCCAGAAGGACTCGCCAATTTGTAACAAACACACAGGCAATCCACCTGATGCTTCTTATTTTTAAAATAACATTGACCAGGCAATAGTTGTTGTAGTTTTGTGGAATTAGACAAAATTAGTCAATACTTGTTGAAAATATCACGCAAATAAGGAGAAAAAAATTGCACTTTCTTATTCTTTTGCTCAAGAATGAGACAAGCCATTACTTACTTCTCTACTATTAACAAAGTAGGACAAGGGAGAAAAAAGTATCTGGCAATAAGTTTGCATTCTAATCAAAACCTAAGAATGTGGGAGTTGGTTGAAAACTTTCAACTGAGGTGCTGCAATGGATTCATGATCTGATGGTAAGCACTAAACAGCTTTTCCCCTCGCTGCTACCACCAATTTATTAACTGTCTATGCTGATGAAGAGTTCTAGAGAACTCAAAACCTTGAATACTATTCTGTGATATTTTGATTGGCTTGGAAATTATATTGTTGTTATACAAATTTTTGGAATGAAATCTTTGAATGTGTCCATCCTTCTGTCATAGAATCATAGAATCATAGAATTGGAAGAGACTTCAAGGGCCATCCAGTCCAACCCCCCTGCCATGCAGGAATACACAGTCAAATCATTCCCTACAGATGGTCATCCAGCCTCTGTTTAAAAACCTCCAAAGAAGGAGACTCCACCACACTCCGAGGCAGTGTATTCCACTTCCAAACAGCTCTTACTGTCAGAAAGTTCCTCCTAGTGTTGAGGTGGAATCTCTGTTCCTGGAGCTTGCATCCATTGCTCTGTGTTCCAGTCTCTGGAGCAGCAGAAAACAAGCCTGCTCCATCCTCAGTGTGACACCCCTTCAGATACTTAAACAGGGCTGTCATATCACCTCTTAACCATCTTTTTTCCAGGCTAAACATACCCAGCTCCCTAAGTCTCTCCTCATAAGGCATGGTTTCCAGACCTTTCACCATTTTAGTTGCCCTTCTCTGGACATGCTCCAATTTGTCAATATCCTTTCTGAATTGTGGTGCCCAGAACTGGACACAGTATTCTAGGTGAGGTCTGACCAAGGCAGAATAGAGCGGCACTATTACTTCCTTTGATCTAGACACTATACTTCTATTGATACAGCCCAAAATCACATTGGCCTTTTTAGCTGCCGCATGACACTGTTGACTCATGTTCAACTTGTGGTCTACTAGGACTCCTAGATCCCTTTCGCACGTAGTCTCGTTCAGCCAGGTCTCTCCCATCCTATATCTATGCATTTCATTTTTTGCCCTAAGTGCAGTACAGTACAGTACTTTACATTTCTCCGTATTGAATTTCATTTTGTTAACTTTGGCCCAACTCTCTAGTCTATCCAGGTCATTCTGAATTTTGATCCTGTCCTCTAGGGTATTAGCTACTCCTCCTAATTTGGTGTCATCTGCAAATTTGATAAGTATGCCCCTAATTCTCTCATCCAAGTCATTGATAAAGATGTTGAATAACACCTGGCCCAGGACAGAACTCTGTGGCACCCCACTGGTCACATCTTTCCAAGATGAAGAGGAGCCACTGCTGAGCACCCTTTGAGTTCGACCGGTCAACCAATTACAAATCCATTTAACAGTTAACTTGTCTAGCCCACATTTTACAAGCTTGTTTGCAAGAATGTCATGGGAAACCTTGTCAAAGGCCTTACTGAAATCAAGGTATGGGACATCCACAGTGTTCCCTTCATCTACCAAGCTGGTAACTTTATCAAAAAAAGAGATCAGATTAGTCTGGCATGACTTGTTTCTCTGAAACCCATGTTGACTTTTTGTGATTATGGCATTGCCTTCTAAATGTTCACAGACTCTCTGTTTAATGATCTGCTCTAGAATCTTCCCTGGTATTGATGTCAGACTAACTGGACAATAATTGTTGGGAGACTCTTTTCCCCCCTTTTTGAAGATGGGGACAACATTTGCCCTCCTCCAGTCTGCTGGGACTTCTCCTGTTCTCCAGGAGTTCTCAAAGATTATTGCCAATGGCTCTGAGATCACATTTGCCAGCTCTTTTAATACACTTGGATGTAGTTCATCTGGTCCTGGAGATTTAAATTCATTTAGATTAAGAAGGTATTCCTGTACTACCTCTTTGCTTATTCTGAGCTGGATTTCCTCTATTGTGTCCTCTGTTCCATTCTCCTCAGGTTGGTCCCCCTTTTCCTTTTCTGAAAACACTGAGGCAAAGAAGGTATTGAGTAATTCTGCCTTTTCTCTGTCCCCTGTTAGCATTTTGCCATCTTCTCCACGTAGTGGCCCTATCATTTCTTTCTTCCTCCTTTTGCTGCGGACATACCCCCAAAACCCCTTTTTATTGTTCTTAACCTCCCTAGCAAGCCTGAGCTCATTCTGCGCTTTAGCTTTTCTGACTTTACTCCTACACGTGTTCGCTATCTGTTTGAATTCTTCTTTGATGATTTCCCCCTTTTTCCATTTCCTATACATGTTCCGTTTAAAACTTAGCTCTGTTGAAAGTTCTTTAGTCATCCATCCTGGTTTCTTGAGATGCCTCCCATTTTTCTTCCTCATTGGTACTGTTTGAAATTGTGCCTTCAGTATCTCCCTTTTGAGAAAGTCCCATCCGTCTTGAGGTCCCTCTCTTTTAGTATTCTTGACCATGGGATCACCCCCAGTATTTCCCTGAGTTTATTGAAATCAGCTCCCCTAAAGTCAAGAATGTGTATCTGACTATGCCTGGCTTCTCCTTTCCATTGTATAACAAACTCCAGGAGTCGGTCTATCTTGAAGCCAACTTAGTCACTGTTTTATAACCCTTTTTTTTTTTAATGGAAGAGTGTATAATTTCTGTACGTCAAATTTCACAACGTTCTGTGAATTGTTTTAGACTTTGGACATTATCAGACTAGCATCTAAAAATGCTGTACTTGTGAGACTGAGGAAAGTGGAAACATTGTGGCATTATAACTGAAATGATCAAAAGTCCAACACTAGCGTTTTAGGAACGGGGTTAAAGGTCCTGCTACAGTAGCACTTGTCTTCACATTGCCTTCTAATAATGCTGTAATGTTCACTTACTTCCATGTTAGCCGAGGCATGAGATTTTGGCAGTTCTTGCAAGAAGACGCCGAAAACACTTTTAAAAACAAATGAAACACACACATAAGCACTGAAACAAACATAAAAATTTGCCAGCTAAATGGGAAATTTAATAAAAAGGGTGTCCTGTCAATCATCTTCATATTGTCACCTGGACATTTTCTCAGTGGCAACGGGGATGGGGGAAAGAAGACCGCCCATTCATGCTGTAATCTCAGCAGGATGTGATTTTGCACACCTTCAATACCATGAAAAAAGTGTTGTTGAAGATCTATTTATAGGTTAAACTGTGAATAAAAAATGACGCCTTATTTGCGGCTGGAGCACAGACTGGCCACAGGTGCAGGACGATGTCCTGCAATAGTGGGAACCCATTCCCACTAAAGTCTCATCATAATTGTGCAATTACAGCCCTGTCTGATAAAGTTCTTTGTCTAGTTGTCTCTGATGAATGGCATGCAGTTCCAAAATGTGAAATCAATGTGCTTCTTTAAATAACTAATAGCGTTTGAAGCTTGATTCAGTCTTTTTGACCTTAGATTGGGTACTCTTTTCTTCATTTCCACCATTTGTTCTGCAGCTAGTTGAGGAAGTGGTATCATATTGTTTTGGAAACCAGTTTTGTCAGATATGGCCAAACATCCTCATAATCCATCACGTGACAGTCCTGGCTAAACCTAGAGCCTCGGTCTACCATTGTATTCAACAAGGGAAGCTTCTCTGTCTACTTCTTCTTTTAAGTAGATCCTCCTATTCAGGGCTTTTGGTGAGGAAGAGAAGCTATAAATATAAACAAAATTTATACATGTAAATGAACACTGACATTCTACATCAGATACTTAACTATATATGCCTAAGTAACATCTCCTGGCCCAGCCCCGGCCCAGCCCACTTTAGCAGGAAGTAGCCACATAAAACAAAGAAGGTCTGTCCAGCTACCTGTCAAGGCACAAGGGGGATGACGTTGCCAGCTGCCTTCCACAAGCAAGCAAAGAATTGCAACAGGGGTCCTGCTTCTGATGGTCGCAGCCCCACCCACTGCTGGGAGGGTCTTGAAACACCCTACAGGCCTCCTTCACCTGATGCAATGGCTGGTTGTTAAGGTGGGTTGAGGGGGCACTTACGTAGTCTTATAATAAGTCTACATAGTCTGCCGCATGTGGAGCAGTTATAGATCTGTAATCTCTTAATTATGAATCTATAACTGCACTACAGTATGCCAGCCAAATTCTACAGCAGAACATATGGAGATTATTTCATACAGTTTGTATACATGCAACATGCTGCTTTGTACAAAGATCTATATCAGTGGCTCTTAAACTTTTCTTTACCAGTGGCCCCCTTTAAATATTTAAATATCTTTTGTTGCTGTGGTCCCCCCAGACTTAACTCAAGATTTAAAACCCTAATAATAATGATAATAATAACAACAATAATAGTATTAATACAGCATCTATTAAACCTTGTGGTCTCTTCCAACTCTATGATTCTATGCACAAACCTTCCTTCAGAGGCATGTGTGTGTGAGAGAGAGAGAGAGAGTGAGTGAGTGAGTGAGTGAGTGAGAAGACTTCTCATGCTTCTTCCTGCAAGTTTGTGGCTGGAGTGGATTGAATGGCAATGCACAGGCCAAGCCAGCCAGCCTTTGCCTTGGCTCCTGCCACATGGCCACAGCACTACAGGGAGAAGGAGGGCCAAGCAGCCTTCAAGCCTTTGCAGACCCCCTGTGAGAACATCATGGACCCCCGGGGGTCCCTGGGCCACAGCTTAAGAACCACTTATCTATATATTGGAGCATGAATATATCCGGTACTAGTACTAGAAAAGAAGCTCATGGCTATTCTTTTTGAAGTCACGGAAAATTGTCCTTGACTAACTGTTCTATTACTTCTATTTGGTTTGCTTGAAATAAAACTTTTGTCTAGAAATGGTGAGGCTTTATATGGAATGGACCTTAAATGGAAGGTTACCAAAGCATAATGATTCCTTTGGGCTACATCTAATACTATACAGGTGGACTTCTGCTCACACAACAGGACTTTCTCTTTGTTTTCTTCCTACCTGTTCCTATGTTTGGCCCCCATGTGCTCCAGAGGGTCCCAAACTCTTTGAAGCAGATTTGGGACTTGTGCAAGGAGCTGTCCACAGGAAGTGAAATTCAAAACACAAACATTCTAAGACCAAGGTAGGTAACTATAGGAGGCTAGGGGCCACATTGCCCACCTAGGAGACCTTGGGGGGGTACATTCTCACCACACAGTCCCACAACAACCCCAAAACATTTCCTCCCTAATTCCTCTCAACACCCTCTAGGGGCTATGGAGGGCATTTTTGCTATGTTTTATACCACCCACCCTGGGCCATTTTAGGCCTAGGAGAGGCTGTTGCTCAAAACAGGAAGTGGTGGAAAGTAACTTCCAGTTTAGTTCTTTCTTTTTAAAAGACTTTTGGTAGGCCTAAAATGGCTAAGGGCACGAAACATGGCAAAAATGCTGCCATGCCCTCTAAAGGGCATGGCGGGGGGAGGGGAGGTTGGAAAAAATGGGAGGAAATTCATATATTTTTAAAAATCTCTGGGGGGGGCACAAAAACAGCCCATGGGCCACAGTTTACTCACCCCTGATCTAAAGCAACTGAACCACTCCCTCATCCTTCTCCTCCTTACATTGTTCCTGTGACCCCTCTTTCTCCCTTTCCTATTTTGGGAGCAAAATGTCAAGCCACTGTACAGTGGGCCCTCTGTATCTGTGGGCTCTGGACCTACAAATCCAACCGACCACTGATCATCGTGACACATATTATTAAATGGTGGCAACATGAATGTGGACATGCTGAAGCATGCACGCTCATGTTGTTGCCATTTTAATAATAAGTGGTGCAAACATCTGTGGGTTTTGGTATCCACGGAGGATCCAGAAATCAAAGTCCTGCAGGTCCGAAGGGCTCATGGTATGTGATGGAAGAGGGTATCAGTCCGTTCAATGGCATCATCTGCATAAGTCCCCCTACACTTGTTATCGTTGTTGCTAGGCTATAATATGATGTCACAATGTAGTAGACTTGTGTAGTCAGGAATGTTGCTTATTGAAGGGGATGACTCTTTAATTCTGCTGAAGCACAATTACTTCACTACTGCTGAGAAAGTTTATTGTTTCTTGGAATGCAAGGAAACAAAGCCAAGAGGAGGAAGCTATGAAGCTAAAGAAAAACAGATGCGAAGAAGGTTAACTAATTCATTGAAATAGGTCTGAATAAAGAATTATAGCATAGTGAGCATGGAAAAAGATTACAGAATGAGTAAACATGGCGTTCAGACTATGGCCATCATCTTGATGATGACATTCACTGGAATTGATTTGTTCTTTCTCCAGCATATGTACTTTTAAAGTTGCTGGAGAAGGAGATACCTAGTAGCTCCTTGAGCAACATCCCCTCAGCTAGCATGATGGGGTTCACCTGCACAGCCAGAGGTTGGCTTGTGGGACAGGGAGATCCGGGACATCATTTGGTTGCAGTTTAGCAGCCAGGAAAAAAGAAGAGAGGTGTCACTCTCTCACGCTTCCCATATGTTCTTTGAGAGTCCTGAAGAGTACCTTCTCCAGTCATCTCCCAGCTACAAAACTGAAGCTGGATGCTGCTCAGGTGCCCTTTCTCCCCCCCCCCAACACACACACTCTGTTCATTAAATGGTTGTTGTAGTGTACTCTCATATCCCTTCCTCAGTACTAGAAGACAGCTCAGGACTGCACTGGCTGTGTTATACTCCACCAGCACAATGTAGAATCTCGGCCTCTGTCTGTTTTATTGTACCTGCTGCCTTTCTTTATTTTTACTTATGATGACCCATTTTGGTTACCTACTCTTTTGATTATATGTGTATACCACTCTGGTCTCCACAAGGATAAAGAGAAATTGAAAGCGTGTGTGTGTGTGTGTGTGAGAGAGAGAGAGAGAGATGAAAATTCACGTACTTGGTCATAATAATCTCCACAAGGTAACTGTGTATAGAGTTGACCCTACTTATCCACAGATTCTGCATCCACGGATTTTACTAGCCACAGCTTGAAAATTCTCAGAGGAGGAAGAAATCCCAAAATCATATAAGGGATATTTTACTATGCCATTGTATACAATGGGACATGAGCATCCATGGATTTTGGTATCCACAGGGGGTCCTGGAACCAAACCCCAGCAGATACTGAGGGCCCTCTGTATATGCCAGATCTCCTTCTCTTCTTCATCTGCCACTCATTTGCATTTGTTTGTTCCAGATTATACCATAATCATGAATCAGAGATAAGTGAAGTCTCATAATTGATCTGGCATTTCTAAAATGGATTAATGGATTGACCTATTGTAACTTATGACAAAGTGTGGAATGTGAAGAGGAGAAGTTGGTTACAGAGGCAATTTTCTTTTTGAGCCCTGGTGGCGCAGTGGTTAAATGCCAGTACTGCAAGCCACCACGTTGCAAGTTCGATTCCAGCGGGCTCCAAGGTTCACTCAGCCTTCCATTCTTTCGTAGGTTGGTAAAATGAGTACCCGGCTTGTGGGGGCAATTAGCTAACACACATTGGAAACTGATTAATGCAGTGTAGATGTGTAAATAGCTATTGCTTAAAACAATTTGTAAGCCGCTCTGATAGCCTTGTGGCTGAAGAGCGGGGTATAAATATCTAAATAAATAAAAAATAAACATAGGTGTTTATCAATTGATGATCATGAATCTGACTACAAACATTTGTTCTTGTAGGCAATTTGGAAGAGAGAATGAATGGACTTGTACAGAAATGAAGCTATCCACCTTTGTAATCAGCATTCAGTCAGTTGATCAAGTGTATGACAGTTCCCTCCAAAATTCAAAGGCTCCCTTAATGTACTAGATACTAGAAATATTCATTTAAATTTATTTTTGTAGTTAAAATATCACCCTAAATTTTCTGATAGGCCATGGTGTCACTTAAAGGAACAGACTTTCCAGTGGAATGATGGGCTTTCTTTGGGTCAGTTTTAGAATTTGGGGTCAGTTGGTCCTCCTGTCAGCAAAATCCCTGAGATTCCATGATGCTAAAGCCCCAGCATGTGGAATGTAAGCATGGGATTACCCTTTGAACTTAATTGCCCCTGGCCGATTTGCATGACCTGACAGAGCTTAATTAAACACTGATCTCGTTCAGTTTAGCTGAAAGACTAATGTACTCCTGTTCCCCTTCAGCCTATCACCTTATGTAAGTCACCACCAACTACTCTAATGAGCTACTTTGTTTGTTAGCTACTCCAGAGATAGCCCACAATGTTATTGAGGAACCAAGATCTGAGCAAATATGTAGAGGCAGTTTCAAAAGTTATACAGGCGTTCCCTGCCTTTCACCTGACTTTTCAACATCTTGCTCTTTTGATGCTTGCAAATTACAGACAAGTTCCACTTTTTTTCCATTTTCAGTTATAAAACATTTTATTACAAATTTCAGTATAATTCAGTTGTCATGTAAAAGAACTGTACAAGGAAATTTAAAAACCCATTTGGATACTATAGGTATGTTAGTGTATCACAAACATCTCATTAAAAACATTAACTACAGGAAAAAGTTTCCACCTAAACATTAGGAAGAACTTTCTGACAGTAAGAGCTGTTTGGAAGTGGAATACACTGCCTCGGAGTATGGTGGAGTCTCCTTCTTTGGAGGTTTTTAAACAGAGGTTGGATGACCATCTGTAGGGAATGATTTGATTGTGTATTCCTGCATGGCAGGGGGTTGGACTGGATGGCCCTTGAGGTCTCTTCCAACTCTATGATTTTATGAAATGACATTAAAGGTAAACTTTTGTTCATTTTGCTTTATTTTTGTGTGTCTCTCTGTGTGTATATTGTGTTGATTTAGCTTTTGTACTTTTTCAAAAGCGATATAAAGTATAGTGTGTCATTTATGTTTTTGGGCAGCCAAAATGCATTTGCAAGCTTAAAACAAACTGGGTTCCACTTTTCAACCACGTCCACTTTCTGACAGGGCTTGGGTCCCTAAACCAACAGGTAAGTGGGGGATTCTTGTACAAGAAATTAACTTGTCCGGCTTTCTCTGGTGCCCACGTGTGTATCTACATTGCCCATTGCTACATTTGCACTGAATTCTTTCAGAATTCAGAAAACCAACTTCAGAGTGGAAATATTGGACAAATAAACACAACGCTTAATTTAGGCTTGGGCAACCTTTGGATCTTCAGAGGGTTTTGAGGGCAACTCCCATCAGCCTTAGCCAGTGGGATGATGGGAATTGCAGTCAAACAAGGGTTGGAGGAACATATTCCTCAATCCAATTACATTTGAGAGGATGCTTTGGATTCTCTGTTTTGTCTATTTTGTTCACATAACTTGGAAATATAACCTGGAATCCTGTGGGTTAGCCCCAGCTAGAATAGAGCCATGGAATTATTGCTGAATGGCATGTCAACACAGAGGTAAATCCCATTGATTCAATGGGTCTATTCTATTTAGGACTAGCAACATAATTTAGGCCATGATTTAATGAATAATAACATTTTGAAATAAAAAAAAATCTGGTAGGCCACATGTTCCTCATCGCTGGCTGAACAGCATTGGTGATGCAGATGAGGTCAAATGAAAGATAATGTGCTTTCCTACAATTAATAAGTAACAAGTATCCATTACCCTTTCCAAGGACTAAGAAACACTGGTACACCAGCCTGTGTATACGTTGTCTAAGGCAAAGCAAACAGCCTTCAAAGAGGAACTGGAGACTGATGACCCAGCACAAAGTCCCTCCATTTTTAAGAACTCTGGACGCTAACTCCAGTCTACTGCTCACAGAGTGTTAACGGCAAGCTATGTGTAGCCTTGACAAGACACAAAAATCTCCCCATGGACAGATTGCCATTCAGCCCAGTTAATCTAAGAAGGAAGAAAGGAAGAGAGTATCTAGTTCCAAACATCCTTCAACAGATTCCCAGCCAGTCAATTCTGTCAGATCTGATATTTCCAATTATCTGCTTGAAAAAACAAGAACAATGATTGGTCAGAATTCACAGTTATGGATGCATAATCTAAAGTTACCTAAACCTAAAGTTACTCATTTGTGACTATTTCATACTCATGATCCCTACATATTCACCGCTCTAGGAAATACATAGGGATTGTGAAAGTCCCAAGTCCCCACTGACTGAGCAGCAGCCACTAAAATAGATGGCGGTCTGTTTCCCTGACAGTCAGGAACCACCTGACTGACAGTCCCACCCACCCTTGGACATGCAGTCTCTGGTGTGAGGGGGAATTACATCAGGGCCCCTGCTTCTGCCTATTGCAATGGATATCGCTCATGGGAGTGGGTGGGAACATTGGTCGTCTGCTTCGTGATTGACAGAGGAACAGGCCCCTGTGGATTGCAGCATCTGCTGCCGAGTAGGAATCAGGCCAGGAGACACTATGTAGCTACATAACTATGGAAGTTATGTAGCTATATAGTTTATATAGAACTCTGGCTGTTGTACTGCAAGCTCTTTGCATGTGGCTTGCTTAGATCTAGGAGAAAAGATTTGCATGTTGACTTTATCATTCCTTTGTATTAAGTCTTGAAATGTTCCACTTAGAAATTAACACTGGGAAACCACAACACTAGAATATGTACGTATGTCTACGTAAAACGATTGAATTCAATGGATATACCCCAGGTAAGGACAGATATAAGATAACAGTTAGCTTATCATTTCCTGTGAGACTTAGGACTTTATCAGACTAGTGCCTAAAAATGCTGTAATTCCACGAATGAGGATAGCAGAAACATCATGGCATTATTACACTTACTATCACATGCTGCTGTAATCACACGAAAGAACCTTCACAGAATCATCGCAGGACAACCACTAGCACTGTAAGAATGGGAGTTTCCTTCCATGATTTTGCATGATTTTGCAAGATTTTGGAAGTTCTCGCAAGAAGATGTGCTTAAAAACACCAAAACACCTTAAGTAACAAAGTAAATGAACTCACAAGCACTGAAACTGAGCTAAAAATGTTGAAACTAAATGGGACAGATCATAAAAAGAGCATCATGTGCTTAATTTTCATGTTTTCACCTGGAGGTTTTCTCACTGAGGACTGCCCATTCACACTGTAATCTTGAGATTACAATGGGACATGGTTTCTCATGCCTTCAATAACTCAAAAAGCGCTACTGATGATCCGTGGTGGGGTGGGTTCTGTATACCTTGTGGCCTAACTGTTGGTTTGGTTTGCGGATATTGGTTTGCGTTATCCAGTGGGATAACAAATTCTATGAACAGATAGATGGGGTAGCCATGGGCAGCCCCCTGAGCACAATGATAGCAAACTTCTACATGGAACATTTTGAAAAGCAAGCCCTGGAAACAGCACCAAAAAAGCCCACAACATGGTTCCGATATGTGGATGACACTTTCACCATTTGGAACCACGGAGAAGAAGATTTGGTCTCATTCCTGAACCACCTGAAACAGCATCCACCCAAATATCCAATTCATGATGGAAAAAGAGACGGAAGGAACACTGCCGTTCTTGGATGTCCTAGTCATCCGCAAACCAAACCAACAGTTAGGCCACAAGGTATACAGAAAACCCACACACATGGACAGATACCTACACAAGAACTCCAATCATCACCCAGGACAAAAAAGAAGCACAATAAAAACATTGGTAGACCGTGCAAAAAGAATCTGCGAACCCCACTACCTGGAGGATGAACTGAGGCACCTAAACTGGGCCCTACAGGCTAATGGTTACTCCAGATCAGACATCACAAGAGCAGCCAAACCCAGAAAAAACCACAGGAATGAAGAGGAAAAACAGCCACCCAAAGGGAAGGTATTTTTACCATACATCAAAGGAGTCACAGACAGAATAGGAAAAGTGATGAGGAAACACAACCTCCAAACAATCCATAGACCAACCAAAAAAATCCAAGAAATGCTATGCTCAGCAAAAGACAAAAGAGACCCTCTCACAGCTGCAGGAGTTTACCGCATACCATGCAGCTGTGGACAAGTTTACATAGGGGCCATTAAACGCAGTGTGCAAACACAAATCAAGGAACATGAGAGACACTGCAGACTGGGCCAGCCAGAAAAATCAGCAGTAGCAGAACATGTTATAAACCAACCTGGACACAAAATGCTATCTGAAAACACAGAAATTCTAGACCAGGCCAACAACTATCATGTCAGAATGTACAGAGAAGCTATTGAAATCCACAAACACCTGGACAACTTCAACAGGAAAGAAGAAACCTTAGAAGTAAACAAAATCTGGCTTCCAGTTTTGAAATACAATAGAATCAAAATTCAACACTTACAAAAGAATTTCACCCAAGGACAGGGGGATTCCCAGCAGATAATGCCCATCAACCAACCATTAGCCAAACAGACACTAACGAGCCTTGCATTTCTATACCCAGAAACTAACCATTCAATTACACAAATTTACATATTCTCCCCAACAGGGGTTCACAACATATAAACTCCACACACACACCTACCCAACCATTCTCTGAAGATGCCAGCCACAGATGCAGGCGGAATGTCAAAAAGAAACTCTTCCAGAACATGGCCTCCCAGCCCGGAAAAACCCAAGGAAAATCTATTAGTGATGTTTGTTGCTTTCTGCAATGAAAAAAAAAAACCAGTGAAGAAGTTGTTGGTTTCAGGAGACTTATGTTTCTTTATTCTATCAGATTATGCTTTATTTTATTTCTGCATGCTGGACATAGTGCTGTTAACTGTTCAAATAGCACTATAGTGACCCCTAGAGACAATTTGCAAGGATTATGAGACAACACAGTTTAAAAATGCTAGCAGAAAAAAGACAGAAGGAAGTACCTGTACAAAGTAACGGATGTGTCTTCAAGTTGCCTGACAACTTATGGCAACTCCATGAAATTCATGGGGTTTTCTTAGGCTAGGAATACTCAGGAGAAGTTCATAATTTCTTTCCTCTGAAATCACGCTGAAATACAGCATCTAGTATCACGTGGCAGTTCCATATCCAAGTACTAACCAGGCCTGACCCTGCTTAGCTTGCAAGATCAGACAGTATCTGGTGCTTTCAGGGTACCATGGATAATTTATATCCTGCTTTTCCATAATAACATCCATGAAGCAGATTGGTTGCTAATGCCACCTTCATACTAAATCCTTGTCTGGGTTGAGAAAACCTTCCCGGGTCATTTCACAGGAATTCAATAACTATGTTCAGCTACAAGGTAACATAAAGCAGTTATTTCCAAAGATATATCTCATACAGTGAGACCAAGTCATGAGTGTATCATATTCCTAAATGAATAGAACATGAATGAATAAGCATACAGCCAGTTGGGCATCAGGCAGCCAATCTTATGAATTCAAGCTCAAGTAGGCATTGAGGGACTTTCACAGTCCCTACATAGCCCATGAACTAGGGACAAATAAGAGCTACTAGGGTTATGTAGGGACCATGAATATGTAACAGTCACAAGTGTGTAACTGCAAATTACATATTTGTAACTGTGATACAGGATTCCGGCCAATGTTTTTATATGTACCCAGGGATAGAAGTGAAGTCTAGCCATTGATTTCTCTTGAGAAATCAATTACAGTAGGAACCCCATATCCATGGGGGATTGGTTCCAGGGCCCCCCGTGGATAATGAATTCCATGGATAATAGCAAACGCCCCCCCCCCCCGTGGCCATTGTTGCCACAGAAGCCATTCCGCCGGGCAAAGGGAGAAGGGAGGCAAGACCTCCCCTTCCCTCCCTTCACCACCACCCCATTGCCATTGCCTCCACGGAAGTCATCCGGAAGCCTCCTCCCTTCCCTCCCCCTGTCCACACACCCCGCTGTCACCAACTGTGGATAATTGAATCAGTGGTTGGCGAATCAGTGGATACTGGGGTGCTACTGTATTGTCACGTAGCTGGGACTAGGTCCACCCCATTTCCTAAAAAAAAAAGAAAAAAAACAGGGGTTCACAACAAGCCAGTAAGGATGGGATATGCTTTAGTGTGTGTTCATTCTTGACTGACTGAAGGAGGAAAAGGTCACGTTTTCTCATGATATGGCCAAATGACTTTTTCGGACATTTAAAATACAACGTGAGTAGCCTCGCCATGTTGCGAGGCTGCTGTGCTGCAGGGCGTCCCTTTCGGATGACACCCGTCCCTGCCGGTACTGTTGCAGTACCACAGGGACATTTGATTGTTATATTTTGTGAGTAAAAATCGGCAAAATATAACACTCAAATGTCCCTGCGGTACCGCAACAGTACCGGCAGGGACGGGCGTCATCCGAAAGGGACGCCCTGCAGGGCAGCAGCCTCGCAACGTGGCGAGGCTGCTCGCGTTGTATTTTAAACGTCCGAAAAAGTCCAAAGTCTCTCTTTCTGGCTTTTCTTCGCAAACAAAGATTCAGGAAGGCCTCATCCTGCGCTTTCTGCAAGCGCGCTGATGACTAAAAAGGCCAATCCGAGATAAACAAGTCCGGTTGCAGAAAGCACAGCAGAGGGTCTCCTTGGGTGATGTTTCCGGGTTGTGATTCTTTCTGCGTTGTCATTTCTCTTCAAGACTTGTTCGGTGTGAGTTCTCAAATAAGGCTGCAGCATTGTGGATAGTGCGTCTCCATGCCTCCAAAGTACAACAGTCTCAATTTAGGCATCTTCGCCTCTAGGGAGAGTTCAGGTTTGATTTGCTCTATGACCCGTTTATTGGTCTTTTTAGCAGTCCACGGTATCTGTAGAAACTCTTCTCCAGCACCCCATTTCAAATGAGTTGATTTTCTTCTCATCAGCTTTCTTCACTGTCCAGCTTTCACAACCATACATAGAAACTGAACATGATGACATGGACAATCCTAGCCGTGATATACGATGATATCTCTTTACACTTCAGGATCTTGTCTAGTTCTTTCATAGTTGCCCTTTCAAGTCCTAGTCTTCTTCTGATTTCTTGACTACAGTCAGCATTCTGATTAATGACTAAGCCCAAAGCATGGAAAATCTTGAACATCTTTATCATCTGCTTTATAGTTATGTAAACCTTCTGTGGTCATTATTTTTGTTTTCTTAATGTTCAGCTATAAACCTGCCTTTGCACTTTCTTCCTTGATTTTCTTAAGTAATCGTTCCAAGTCTTTGCTATTTTCTGCTAGTTGTATGGTGTCATCTGCATATCATAAATTGTTGATGTTCCTTCCTCCAATTGTCACACCTCCTTCCTCTTTGTTTAATCCTGCTTTGTGTGTGGTATTTTCAGCATACAAGTTAAACAGATACGGTGATACAAAGCAGAATCAGGGCTTATCCTAGATCAAATGTCACTGCAGGCAAAGAGATCTTTCACAACTACCTTTCATTGTTTGAACTTTTGAACACTTCCTCATTTTACAACTCTGATGAAAAATTTATATGCTTGATTTATTCCAGTGTCATAATGCAAGGATACATTTACAAGCATGGATCTGATCACAATCACGCACATGCATACTGATTGTGAAATGGGCAACAATATGAATTTTACAAATTAGAAAATCCCTGGTTCAATGTCTGCCTCTGCCATTAACTCACTAGGTGGCCTCAGGCATGCTCCTCTCTGTGTCAAATGAAACATACAGGGGAATGTCTATTCCCTGAGAATTAACACATTTTCCTTCTCTCATTGCAGTTTCTTCAGAGATGTGTGCCTCAGTAATCAGACTTAACCTTCCAAAGATCAGTCACAAAATAAAGCAGCTTAAATGCAATATATGCAGGTGAATAAAACAACATGCTATGATAAACAGATATCTTTTACCACTTGAAGGAGCTCCTCTTCTAAATGAATGCTAAATGCCTAGTCTGACCTTCTTTGTAAGCAACAGCAGAATTTATAGATTTACGTTTAAAAAAACAACAACATTCATTTCCTGTTACTCATTGCTGTGTTTGAAAAGTAATTTGTTTCTGTCACTCACGGAGATGTAAAAAAGATAGCTTGTTGCCTTACCTGTTGTATATTCCTTGCTTTTTTTATTACTTTTTTAAAAACACCCTCCCTTTGCAAGAGGGGATAATACTGACTTTATGGAGCCAGCGCAGTGTAGTGCTTTGAGTATTGGACTACAACTCTGGAGACCAAGGTTCACTTGGCCACGAAAACCCACTGGGTGACCTTGGCAAGTCACATACTCTCAGCCTCAGAACCCCCCTTGACAGCTTCACCTTAGGGTTGTCACAAATTGGAAATGACTTGAAGGCCAACAACAACAACAGTAGTGACTTTCTTTACAGGGTTGTTGGAAGGGTTAAGACTAGACAATGCAGGTAAAAATCTGAAGAAAGTAAAACAAATATTAAGTATTATTACTATGATCTTATACTAGGGATATTTAAATGGGTCTTACAAATACAGTGTCCCACCTGCCAAAAAGGGAAATGTTAAATCTGACATTAAAAAAAAAAATTTCAGTAAGCTTGATGCAGAATTTGAAATTATTTCTGAGGCTGTGATGATTGCTAACAATGTGCTACAAATGTATCGTTCTGATCCCCCCCCTCAATCAAAATATACCTCAAGGGTGAGGAACTGATGACTCCGTCGGAATTTTGGACTTTGGCTCTCAGAAGCTTGATCCAACATGGCCAATGATCAAGGATTATGGCAGTTTTAGTCCAAAGCATATCAGCACCGTTCCTCTTCAACAGAAAGGTCCACCAGCCAGAAGTGACTAATAGCTCTTAGGGACACTGGGCAGGGAACAACTACATAGAATGGTGACTGTATCGAATCTTTTCAAGCATTTCCATAAACAGCTGGCACGAAAAAGAAGGGAGGGCAGTGTGCGTGTGTGGAGATTTGACTGTAAGATCAATAAGAATATAAGATCCAAATTTCAAGAGCTTATTCTGATTTGAGCTGACCATGCTCCTGTTGACAACTGTTGGAAAAGACTGAAGCATTCTCTTTTCCTAACACTCTATGGAGATTTTCACATGAGGGAAATAACCCCTGTAGAGATCGGGAGAGAAACAGGGCTGTTCCACTGTCAGTGCTCCATTTCACACACCGCTGTCCCTCTCCTGATCTCCATTTGTTCTCCCTCCATTCTGCTTCCATTTTCCTTCCGATATTTTTTACTAACAAAAGTTCTTCATTAGTAAAAAAAATAGCAGAAAATATCGGAAGGAAAATGGAAGCAGGACGGAGGGAGAACAAATGGAGATCGGGAGAGGGACGGGGTGTGCGAAACAGAGCACTGGCAGCAGAATAGCCCTGTTTCTCTCCCAATCTCCGTGGGGGTTATTTCCCCCATGTGAAAATCTCCTATTACTATAAAGCAACCCTGTTGGACTTCTTGTGTATGTTGATTTGCCCCGTCTCAGCCTGCGTAGTTGCTTCAGTCTGTCCCCACCCACCTTTTTTTGGGGCAGCCATCTTCTTCTCCTTTTTCAAGCTGTTGAGTCACATATGACTCTTCTCTCCTTCACCTCATTAAGTAAAGTTTTTGAGTTATTTAATCTAAAGCTGCATGCCTTTTCTTGGTCATATATAGTTCAGGGAAAAGTAATGTGAACTTGAGCCACACCTCTAAATCTAAAGTGCCACTCTGCAGGAGGAAAGTTAAAAGAATTTATTTATTTTTATTTTTTATTTATTTATTTATACCCCGCTCTTCAGCCACATGGCTATCAGAGCAGCTTACAAATTGTTTTAAGCAATAGCTATTTACACATCTACACTGCATTAAACAGTCTCCAATGTGTGTTAGCTAACTGCCCCCACAAGCAGTTTAACTGCTAAATTTAACTTTTAGAGTTCGCAGCACAAAGCAACTCTAATTTCCCCACAACAACAGAGGTAGAAGAGGCCTGCGTTAAAAGTAGAAATCAGACTAATCCTCAGTAAAGAGGTTAGCTGGGATCATCAGCACTGAGAAGTCCAGCAAATGCCTGTCTAATAATCACAGCATAACGTCTGTACTGAGATTACTGGAAAGACAGACCTGCACAAACTATGCTGCTAAGAAGCACTACGAAATGAAATTCCAGGTAGCATCCATTCTGAAGCCAGAATAAACCCAGTGCTGACAGTCCTGATCTTAAAATGTGCTGGAGAGATGCCTTTGCAAAGTGTAAGTACAAGCATCAGTGGGGGACTGGGGGACTGTAGCCATGAATGCATTTGGAAAACGACTTCCACCAGGAACTTGATAATATTAGGGCCCCGCACAAACAAAAGGGTGAGTTGTGATCTTCCCTTATTCAAGCTATTTTTTTTATTCCCCCCCCCCCAGCTCCCTTATTGACCTATTTCTCTCATATATTTACAAAGGTCTGACATTCAGATGTCAAGAGCAAGCAAGTCAGGGTAGAGAGGGAACCCTTGAAGGCTGGATGCAGGGGTATGTGTGGGTGGGTGGGTGTAGCATCAAAAAGAAAGCCAGCAACTCCTGCTGGCTTGAGGTGTGTGTTTGCATTTGTGTCAGAGAGTGGGGGAGGAGTATGTGTATGTATGTGAGAATTGGGTAAATGGGGTATGCATGTGCTTTTGCATCTCTGTATATAAAAGAAAGTGGTTGATTTGTGTTGGGGTGAGTGTGTGTCTTTGTTTTGATAAGATATCAGTAATGGTTCTTTCAGTTTTCTTTAAAGTTAGCAGTGGTGCTTGGGATCTTTTTAGAACATTTGTTGGAATGGTGCCATGCCACAAAAAATGCACAAAATTTGTCATGGTTAAATCTCCCTTAAATTTATGGCCAAAAGTTGGTCACCCTAGACCTAGACCATAATAAATGGCTGTTGTGGGTATGCAAGAAGGCCAGTCCTACTATTAGGCAGAGTAAGGCAGCTGCCTCAGGAAAAAGATTTTGGACATCATGAAAAGATAGAAAAAATTTTCATTATAAATTCATCAGTAGGATATTTTGACTGCCAAAGATATGGTGAGAAGTACTTGTGTTCCTGTCCACCTCAGCTGCCCAAATAATTTGGCTGGCCTGTTACCTTGAGTATTATTTAAG
Source organism: Gambelia wislizenii (assembly GCA_030847615.1). Classification (NCBI taxonomy): domain Eukaryota; kingdom Metazoa; phylum Chordata; class Lepidosauria; order Squamata; family Crotaphytidae; genus Gambelia; species Gambelia wislizenii. The sequence goes on along the minus strand of JAUMIR010000001.1, from coordinate 283,840,600 downwards.
GGAGAGAGAGATTCTTTGCTTCTCTGCCTCTAAGAGCAAGATGTCTTGGTTGGGCAATGGTGTTCTATGCATAGCTTGGTGTATTGCAAAATGGGTAGGCCTAATTTAAAATCTCTCTTATTTTTATTTTGATTATAATCTTTGCTTCCCCCCAGGCAGCAGGTATTATTGGCTTTTTAGTGGGTCTGGAATTAAGAGATTAAAAGAACACCAAGTTAGATCCAGAGATGCTCATGTGCATTGTGTTATAGTGGATGCTGAGAACATAAAATAGATTGCTGTTGTACTTATTTACAAAAGTTGTAGGCAGTAATACAGTCCACAAAAGGGGAAGATGAGAATTTTAGATGAGGTGGGACAGGAGGAGTTGCCTGCCCCTCTAGAACTTGATGGCCTGTTTCAGTAATTGATCAAATCAGCTATATCATGTTAAAGGTAAAGCTGAAAAAGATTACAGTACCTGCTTCTGTGTAGTAAATAAGGACTCCTTTAAGAAATTTCTTGAGACAGACGTATGAACTAGATTTACATTTTAAATTAATGTTTAATACGTAGCATATGTCTGTTGTATATGCATTGACATCTCCTCCTGTTCCATCTCATCTAAAATTCTAATTTCCCCCTTTTGTGGACTGTATTACTGTCTACAACTTTTGTTAAGTAAGTACAACAGCAATCTATTTTAAGACAAGAAATTATTCTTACACAATCTCTGCAATTCAAAGCATTAATCTGACTGTCTCTGTTCCCTATTTAAAGTCTGATGACAATCAGCAAGGTACTGCAGTATCCAGTGTAATATTTACAGTGTGCTGCATGTGATGAAACTCCTTAGGGAAGTTTAGCTCTATCCATTTTCCTTGTTAAACAACAAAACAACTGCTGCAGCAGTTCTCCCCCACCTCTTTCTCTCTCCTGCAAGGAGGTTGTTTTCTTCACAATCTCTCATAATTTCTAACCCTAATTCTATTCTTTCCCAGCTCCCTCCTTCACAAGGTCTCTTCTTATATAATTTCAGAAGAAAAATTATCAAAGTAAATAGACAAATTCAGATAGCCCGTAGGAGCCGAACAGCCAAGGCATCTGCGTTTGAAAAGAACACCCCCAGTCTGTGCTTTGAGCACAGGTGACCTCATAGCTACAACCCAAACAAAGCTTTGAGCGTGTTTTCAGGTGGAATGGTTAGGGCATGCATCCCAAGCACAATCAAGAGAACTTGTGTGGTGTTATAACTTGTTGCACACACACTGTGGCTGAATCCACACTACACAAATAATCCAATTTGAAATTGGATTATTTGCCATAGCTTCTTCCTATTGAATCCTGGGATTTGTCATTTTGCATTTGTTTAGCCTTCTCGGTCAGAGTGTTGGTGCCTCAACAAACTACAAACCCCAAGATTCCATAGGAAGGAGCCATGGCAAATAATCCAGTTTCAAACTGGATTATTTGTGTAGTGTGGATTCAGCTTGTGACAGGTCTTTGGTGAACGGAACAGAAAGATTGGAATATTCGAGAGAAAACAGCAATACAAAACCTGTTCAGTCTTACTGGTAAGGTAAAACATGGAAGACAATCAGGTTTGCAAAATCTAAGACCTAGGGACGACTCCTTATGATGTCATAGGAGACAGGCCGTGATGGTGTTACAAGGAGAAACCCCCTGATGATGCCATTAAGCATGACTTATAAGTGCTAGAATGAAAACTAGAGAGGGCTCCTGTATCTTTAATGATTGTGCAGAGGAGGGAATTTCAGCAGATGTTACTTGTCATGCAACCAGGTAATAAGCAACACCTTCTGAAATTATATCCTCTACACAACCATTAAAGGCACAGGAGCCATCTTAAGTTTTCCTTCTGACAGCTCTAACTGCTGGACACAGTATACCATTTTTAAAAAACCACCACATTTTAACAAATCAGGGAAATATATGTCCAGATAACTTTCAAAGTAGTGCTCTTGTACTGATGGCTTGTCTATACAAGCCTATAAAAAACAGAGCCCCTTGTAGTAATGACATTTTGCAGCAGCTGTGACCTGTCCTAATGTTTTTTTTGCCCCCATAAACTTAGCATGCCTGCTAGTAAACATGGTGGTCATGACACACACACACCTAGTTTAAAAAGGGGTATACAGTAGAAATTATTTTAGTATTACCAAAGCTTTATATAAATTACAGTATGCTTATCTTAAAGTTTTATGTAAGTTTTATCCTCTTTGACCAAGAGTCAACCCCTGTTTAAGTATTTGAAGGGGTGTCACGCAGAGGATGGAGCGGGCTTGTTTTCTGCTGCTCCAGAGACTGGAACACGAAGCAATGGATGCAAGCTCCAGGAACAGAGATTCCACCTCAACATTAGGAGGAACTTTTTGACAGTAAGAGCTGTTCAGCAGTGGAACGCACCCCCTCAGAGCATGGTGGGGTCTCCTTCCTTGGAGGTCTTTAAACAGAGGCTGGATTCCCATCTGTCGGGGATGCTTTGATCAAGATTTCCTGCGTGGCAGGGGGGTTGGACTGGATGGCCCTCGTGGTCTCTTCCAACTCTGCAATTCTATGATTCTATGATTCTATGAGTGATTTACTTGTGTCTGCACTTATCTCAATTTGCCACCATTGACCTTATTTAAAAAAAAATGCCCAAGGTACGATTGAGTGATTTTTCACTTGAACACAAAAGAAAAAAAACCCTCATCCTCTAAGGTGAAAATCCAACATGGTGGCAGCAGGCATTTGGCTTGCTAGCAAGCCACGCCCCTGCGCTCATCCGGCCAATCAAATTTGTGCTTCCTCTCATTCGGGCAAGCAAATCAGATTGACTCGCTTGTCCTAATAAGCAGAAATGTGCAAACCCCCCCCCCTGTTTTTTTAACAGATAGGGAAAGCCACAAAGGCAAGGGCTTTGGCCTTTTTTGTCCCCTCCCCTCTTCACAATACGGCAAAATCACACAGGATGTCATTAGGACACGTAGGATTCTCCTCACATCCTGTGAGGGTTTTTTTCCACCATTTGGGCAACCCCTGAGATTCTCCCCCTGTGCCCCGAAGACTGGAAAAGGAGAAGGGCAGGCCCTGAGGCTCAGAGTTCACGTGTCCTGACAACCCTGAAGACAACAGACTGTCACCATCAACAGGCAAAGGAAATAGTAAAGGAGTTGTCACCACTCACCAGAAGAGGACGAGGTTTGCTGTTTGTTCAAAGGTATCCTGAGGTTCCACTGCAAAAGAGCATTATGTATAGTAATAACAGGAAGGATCTAGTCCTCAACAGCACTTGAAAACGGTGTTTCCCCTCTTTCTTTCTTTCTTTCTTTCTTTCTTTCTTTCTTTCTTTCTTTCTTTCTTTCCTTCCTCTACACACCCTCTTTCTCCCTTCCCTCTCCCATCATCCTCACTGCCCTGAATAATAATAATGACTGTTTCCCATAACAGAAAGGCCTCTCTGCTCACACTAATTAAGTCCCCTTTTCATGTTGAAGGGTTTTTCAGACTGAACGAAGTAACCAAGGCAAAGCAGATGGATCTTGAAAACAGTAGAGAGCTATTGAGAAGAAACTCTAGAGAATGCTCATGCAAAGCTGTCTTATTCCTGGATATCATTTGGGTTGTGCCAAAATCTCTAGCTGCCCCCCCCCTTTTTTTGTATGTAAAAAAAGAACTAGTGAAGCTGAAATGGGGGAACAATTGCCTCTTTTGAAAACCCAGATTGGCTATGCATTTAGGCAATAGCAACTACTGCTGTCATGATTGTGTTGACTATCTTTGCTTTCAGATGGAGACTGGGCAGGAATTCTGGTGCTTTCCTTCATGATTTGCTGGCTCATCAGAGATAGACTGAAAGAAAAAAACCTGAGGGGGAAGTACGTCTTCATAACTGGATGTGACAGTGGCTTTGGCCATGCCTTGGCTAAACAGCTTGACAGGGATGGATTCCGCATCATTGCTGCTTGTCTCTCAGAGAAGGGGAGTCAAGAGCTGCTGGCCAGCACCTCTCAGTCCTTAAAAACTGTATTACTCAATCTGACTGACCTTTCCAGTGTTGATAAGGCTGTGAAGTTTGTGAGAGAAGAAACTGAGGGTGTAGGTCAGTGCATACCCTCTAACTTTCCCAGTTTGGCAGGATCTGTCCTGATTAATCCATGATCAGCCCACTTTTTCAGATGCTTATAAAATGTTCCAGTTTCTCTCTCCTTCTCCCCATTTTGCCCATTGTCCCCAGCTTACTTCCACTGCTGCAAACAGAGTTCAAAGTGAAAAAGTAGTTTGTACTCAAGTAACTTGGTAGGAGGAGGGGAGGGGAGGGGAGGGGAGGGGAGGGGAGGAACCTTGGCCTTCTATGTAGGCTCAGGCAAAAGCAAACTGCTGCAGCCTCTCCTTGCTTGCATGCTTTTACACACAATTACTTCATTAACAACTGTTGCCACAGTCTGATATTGCTTGGCTACACACGTCCTGGTTTTCATTTGTGATGTGTTAGAGGGTATATAAGTGCTGCCACATCTCTATGCCACTCAGGAACCTACCAACACTCTCATTTCTATAACCCTGCATTGCTTTCCAAAGACAAGGAAACAGTATTTTAGGGCCATAGGACTTCATAGGTAAACAATCCCCATGAGATGAGGAAGCACCTTCAGATGAGGAAATGACAAGTTGCCACATCCTGAAAAGGGCTTGTTTTTCAGGAGGTGATGAAATGTGAGCACGCCACCTCTTTCAATTCATATTTATTTAAAAGGAAGGAAAGCCATCTTATTTGATCACAAACATATTTGTGTGGCCTGGCACATTGGCTGACCCATCCAAACCCCTGATAAAGTCTGGCTAAAAGCATTCTTGGTTTCAGAAGAGGTGATGCTCCAGCTGTGGAGAGGAGCTCTGTTAGCTGGACAGTGCTTGTGCTCCAGGTACTCTGGAATAGCCTGGAAAGCCCTGCAGGTATAGAATGCTGCTAGACCCCCATTTGTCCCAGTTTGGTAAGGACAGTCCTGATTCATCCTCTGCTGTCCTAATTGCTTTTCAGCTGCTTTTAAAAATGTCTCAGTTTCTCCTCCTCCCGCTTTCCCCCTTTGTCCTCAGCTTACTTCAACTGCTGAAAAATGAGTACAAAAGTAGTTTGCACTCAATTCACTGAGCTGCAGAATGGGAGGGAAGGGGGCAAAGCCATGCTCTTTCCAGTAGATTCAGGCACAGACAGACTGCTATGGCCCCTCCTCTCTTCTGTGTTCTTTCTCATTAATAATTTTTGCCATCTTGACCACACTCTGATGTTGCTTGGCCACAGGAAGCCCGCTTTTCAATCTGTGAAATGTGGAAGGCTATGCTAATCATGTTCTCACCAGTACCCCAAACAGGGTGTTCCAAGGGGTACAGAGAGATGTCTGCAACACACAGGATTCACAGGATTAAAAAGAAAAAAGCCTTCATTCCCTTGAAGCGCCCAAGATTTGTCTTCCTGAACTCTCCCAGCCTGGAACTCTCATAGTCATTTCTCCTCCCTCTGATGTCAGTTAGGGTTGGGGTTGCATTTGGGAGGGGGGAAAGGAAAACCCTTACTGTAGCGAGTCAGCTGTGCTTTAAAAATGGGCAGCTTATCTAGCAATGAAGTCCATTTCCCTTGCTCTTTCAGATTATTTTGTCAGTGACTGATAGGACTGAGCTGAAGCAAGGGGCACAATTATGAGAAAGAAAAAGAGTGTTAACTGTAGTTCCTGCAAAAATGCCTGAGGTATTTTGGCAACTGGTTGTTGAGGAAATCTGAGAAATGCAGCAAGAATATTGCCCCTTTATAGTAAGGAGGTTTTCACACTACACTGTTATAGTGTTACTATTCCACTTTAACGGCTCTGGCTTCCTCCTGTGGAATTCTGGGGTTTGTAGTTGAGGGAGGCCTAAGAGCTCTCTGGCTGAGAGTTGCAAATGCCCCTCCCTAAACTACAAACCCAGAATTTCACAGGAGGCAGCCATAGCAAATAAAGTGGAACAGTAACACTATAACAGTGGAGATTTTCAGACAGCCTCTTGCTGTGCAAGCAGCCTCCGGAGCAGTAACGAGGCTGCTGCGCAGCAAGGGGTCCATTTTGGACGACGCCGTTTCTCTCTCGGTGGCGTCCGTGACTGTTGCGGCTAGCATTGGAGGCAGCTGCGCTGTTTTTCACTCACGGAAGTTGTCCGGAGGCTGCTTGCACGGCAAGAGGCTGAAAGAGGCGTCTGAAAATCTCCAGTGTAGTGTGAAAATCTCCTAAGAGAAAGAAGAATTACCTCCATTCTATCCTGTATTTCTTGCACCTTTATGGTTGTTGTTGCTGCTGTTGTTATCTACTGTCAACTAGACTCTAACTTATGGTGATCCTATCATAGGATTTTGTTGACAAGAAGAGGTTTTCTAGTGCCTTCCTCTGTATATAGCCAACAGTGTCTGGTATTACCTGGCAGTCTTTCTTCCAAGTACTAATCAAGCCTGACCCTGCTTACTCCTTCAGGGGATCCAGGCATGTAGACAAATCCAGTTGTCTATGGTACAGGAAGCCTGCTCCAAGTGAAGGTGATATTTCACACCCTCGTTCTGATTTGGCTTTATGTTATCCTCATATAGCCGTATCAAACTGTGATCATTGATGTCAGGTTGCATGTTTCCTAACTGGTAGTGACTGTGCTTGGGAGTGCCACATTTGCTTGCTTGTTTTAATTGGCACTGAAGCTGCAGATAATGGAAAGAGACAGCTCTGAACAGGTGTCAAACAAGGCATACACAAAGTAAGCAACTTAATCCATTTTATACTTCTTTCTTCCTCTATGCCTTCATTTGTCCCAATTACTTCTATGGGCAAAGATCTGGTGCAAACCAAGGGACTATCTTGAGATGGTTTGAGCCACTGCCCTTCTACAGTTCCTTGGGTTTCTACACAAGTTACATTCATTCCAGTTTTACAACAATTACACCAATCTTTCGATAAGCACATAGCATAGATTTAAAGATTAAAATATCAGTTTTGCAATATTATTTTAGTTGACTACAATTCTCCAGAATTCCCAGAACCCCAGAGCTAGTTTGCTTCCATGCTAAGATGGAAATTCTGAGAGATCTGGTCAGAAAAAGTAACTTTTCCACCTCTGAAAAAAATAGTTTGCTAAAGCCTGACTTCTTTCTTCCTCCTGAGTAAATGACCAAACTTTCCCTTAAATTAATTTATAAATTTAAATGAATGCTTAACTGCTGTAGTTGCACAGCTATGCAGTAATTCCCAGCCCAACCTCCCCTATCAGTGGTGGCAGATTTAAGAACACGAGTAATTCACTCACGGCTGCCATCTTAGCTAGGGGACATGTAAAGTTTATGCCATTACTGTGAAGCAATCCATTTCCCCCCTCGTATAGATGACCCCTTAGTTACACATTTATGATTGCCCAAAAGGATTCTGGCCATAGTTCACAGATTTTTCAAGTAGGCCTTTGACCTAAGAGCTACAGCTCATTTCTTACTTTTAATACATAAACTGGACCAAGACTGAAGATGTTTAGGCAGTAGCCTCCACACCCTTGTTCAGGCAGTTGGGTGAGCAGAAAGTAGCGCTGATTTACCAGTATTCATTTGGCAAGGATTCCCTATTCCCAGTTATGTAATTGTTGCAGCAACACAATGATTCCACTCCCATTTTTGACATGACAGAGGTCAAGGGACAACTCAAGAGCGGGGGTTTTGTTGCTATTTGCTGTCAAGTCAACCTCAACTTATGGTGACCCTATGGATGAAAGTCCTCCAAGATTCCCAGTCATCAACTTCAGTTGCAAGTTCAGGTCTTGCAAGCCCAGAGCCATGCCTTCCTTAATTGAACCAATCCTGTAATTTAGTCTTCCTCTTTTCCTACTGCCTTCTACTGGGTACTAGTCTGGGGGATTCTATTGCAAAAGAGTAACTTTTTTCAAGCTCTATACCATATTTGTTGCTGTTGTGTGCCTTCAAGTCATTTCCAACTTATGGCAACTCTGTTTTGGATTTATTCCATTGACTGGATTTGCTTTATTGCTATAAAAATCTGCACTGTTGTCTAACAACTACGGAAAGCTATGGAAAGAAATAAAAGAAGATCTAAGTAAATGGTCTAGAATGAACCTTTCATTTTTCGGCAGAATTGCTGCAATCAAAATGAACATTCTACCAAGATTCATGTACTTGTTCCAAAACATCCCCATCATCCATAATAATAAGTGCTTTAGAAATTGGGAAAAAGAGTTACTGAAATTCTTATGGCAAGGTAAAAAACCAAGAATCTCAATAAAATTACTAAAGGAAAGGAAAGAAAGAGGCGGTTGCGCGCTACCAGACTTACAGCTTTACTACCAGGCGTGCGTGCTAACCTGGATCGAAGACTGGATCACGCTGAGCAATAGAAGACTGTTAGCTTTGGAAGGTACAACGCTGCGGTATGGATGGCACGCGTACTTATGTTATAATAAAAGGAAAGACAATAAAGAATTCGATCTACACTGTATAAGGAAAGCTCTGCTGAATACATGGATAAGTATAAAGAAAAAATTCTATAAAAATATCCCATTGTGGACCTCAACAGAAGAGGCTTTTTTTGGAAGAACTAAAGAGACGGGAGAAGCTTGGCTTAAATATAGAGATATTATAGAAAGAGATGTACACGGGTCTATACAAATAAAATCCAAAGATCAGCTAGCGGAAAAAGGTGTCAAATTAAACTGGTTCCAATATAAACAAATTTATGAAAAATTTAAGATGGATATGAAATTAGAAAACTTTGAATTAGAAACAAATAAGATAGACGAGATTATTTTTGGTCATAGTAAGAAGCATATATCAAAATACTATAATATGTTACTTGAAAGAGAACTGGAAGACGAAATAATCAAAGATCAAATGATAAGATGGGCACAAGACATTGGACAAACCATTGAATTAGAAAAATGGGAAAAATCCTGGTTAAACACTCAAAAATTTACATCAGCCCAAAGCTTAAAAGAAAATTATACAAAAACATTTGCAAGATGGTACTTGACACCTGTAAAGATGAATAAAATCTACAAGACATGTCCACAAACATGTTGGAAATGTGAACAAGCGAAGGGAACCTTATATCACACATGGTGGACATGCCAAAAAGCACAAGAATATTGGAAAACAATTCACACAATGATTAATGAAATTTTTGGAATTAGATTTCCTATGAGGCCCCAGCTGTACTTACTGAATATGTTGGACCCAATTGAGCCAAAGATAGTGAAGGAATACTGGAGAGTTATATTATACATGACATCAGCTGCCAGAATTCTCTACGCGGCAAAATGGAAAAGAAAGGAAATACCCACGACAGAGGACTGGTTGATAAGAATGAGAGATATGATGGAAATGGACTGGCTTACTGCAAGGCTCAAAGATACTCCGACAGAGAAGACAGAGAAAGAATGGTTGCCGATGCAAAAATATTGGGAGATAAAATGGAAAAATCTGGTCAACTTGGACCTCTGGAATGTTTTGTAAATAACACAAACTTAGAAATGTACAGGTCCAAGTTAACACTAAGGTTCTGATTAGATTAGTAGAACTCAGATGAAATTTAAGTTAGAGGCATTCTGTAATTATTAGTTCAAAGGGAAAAGTTTGTAAGATCTGGGAGGTATCGGTAAGGGGAAAGGAATAAAGGGTAAAGGATTCTAAAATTATGTGCAGAAAAGAAGGTAAATAAGAGATGGTAGAGTACTCTAAGAATACATGTAATATGATGCGGAAACTCTTTATGTAATAAGTTAACGACTATTAATTTCGCCTATTTTATTATCCTGTAAAAAGTTACATTGAAATTCAGACATCAGAAAGATAATGTTATACCAAAATGCAAAGATAAATGTAACAGCATAAAAACTATCAATAAAAAAAAAAAAAAAAAAAAAAAAAATCTGCACTGTTGTCACGTTACATATAGAATTCTTCTTTTTGCCATTAAAATAGTAATATGTTGTAGCATTCTGGGACAGGTTTCTGATCCCACATTACTCATTCCTTCATTGATATTCTCTTCTTGCCTGCTGACAAAATTATCCGCCTCCTCCCATACAATCCTCCCCGCGCACTCCGGTCCTCTGGGAGGAATTTGCTTCAGCCACAAAAATCTAGGCTGTCTGCAACCTCCCAGAGGGCCTTTTCGGTAATCGCCCCCAAATTGTGGAATGACCTGCCGAATGAGATCCGTCAGATAACAAGCCTGAGTGGCTTTAAAAAAGCACTAAAGACGGATCTCTTTCGGCAGGCCTTTCCTAATTAGATCCTGGCCTCAGGGGATCCTGGCCTCTTCTAGGCTGCTGGCCATTTATTATATTTTATTGTATTTATAGTTTTAAATGTGATTTTAGATTAGTTGTTTTAATTTATATTTGTTTAATGTTTTTTTACGGGGAAGGGTGGGAGTGGGGGTGTTTAGGGATTTTATTTGTATTGTATTTTAAATTTTGTAAGCCACCCCGATTGTTTTAACAGAGGGGCGGGGTATAAATAAATTTTATTATTTATTATTATTTTATTATTCTAAAATTCTCCATAGGACTGTATGGCTTAGTCAATAATGCCGGGAGATCCATGCCCATGGCCCCCACTGACTGGATGCAGCTGGAAGATTTCCACACCACTTTGGATGTTAATCTAATGGGACTCATTGGGATTACCTTGAAGCTCCTCCCACTTCTGAAAAAATCTAAAGGAAGAATAATCAATGTGTCAAGTGTTTTGGGCCGACTGGCATGTATAGGGGGTGGCTACTGTGTGTCAAAGTGGGGAGTGGAGGCATTCTCCGATAGTTTGCGGTGAGTCCCTGTAGATTTGAGGATAATGGGGTTTTAGAGAAACGTTTCTGTGGTCACATCTTATAAAGTCAATTACAACTGTTTATATGATAGCACAGACCTCCTCTTCTAGGCAACCTACAGATGTGTTGGGACTACAAATCCCATAATCCCTGGTCAACATGGCAATTGGTTATGATCCATTCATCCTCAACTTAGAGCTTGACTACACGTGTGGGAAAGCCCACACCTATCTCATAGCTGCAGCAGATTTCTTCAATCTGCAGCAGTCCTATAAACCCCACACTCACTAGGCTCCTCTGGTTGTAGGTCGGAGTATCCCGCCACACTGTTAGTCGCGTTGGAGTAAAAGTGCGGGCCTATGCTGATCACGTGTCCTACACATTGTACCATTTCCAGCCACACAGCCAGGGCTGTTCTGTTGTTGTTTCTGTTTACTTATGCATGTGAATAAACAAATATGTGTGGTCCCAGAGCACTGTATTACTGGATAAGCAGAGATATGCTTATCCAGATAGGCACATAATTGAACATTAAACAAAAAAGGTTTTGTAAAAAAGCACCAGAACAGAGTCCTGTCCACTGGAAGTCCCGCTCTGGCTTTGCTCTGAAGCCAATCCTTGGCTGCCACATGGCCAAAAATCTGGGTTTTCCCCTCACATCCGGAGCAAACTGTGAATCTTACAGATCCAGGGTTTCCTGCAGAAACCCTGGTGAAAATGTGCATCATCAAAAATGTCATGTGCCAACTATGCCACAAATACAGGGTGAGTACAGGTTTTATTTCCTGTGTAGACAAGCCCTTAGTATGTGGGATACTAAGTTAGGGGATGCTGTAATAGTCAAGTGTTGGGTTGTTATGGGACTGGAGTTCTTAGCGCTGCAGAGCAAACAAATCAAAGTAATGAGCATTTAAAGCTACTTTCTGGGGAACCTTCTGCATAGGTTCTGCCATCTTGAATGTGCAGTAGTGTCTGAAACAGAACTTAGCTCCTTTTTAAAATGGGCATTGCAAGGGGATTGTTTACTTAGTAGTTAGTGATGATTAAACAAGTGAGACAGAAGCTAGAGCATCAGTAGTGGAAAACTCAGAGAAGGTCTGATCAAACACGAGTCAACAGTGTGATGCAGCAGCTAAAAAGGCCAATGTGATTTTGGGCTGCATCAATAGAAGTATAGTGTCTAGATCAAAGGAAGTAGTAGTGCCACTCTATTCTGCCTTGGTGAGGCCTCACCTAGAATACTGTATCCAGTTCTGGGCACCACAATTCAAAAAGGATATTGACAAATTGGAGCGTGTCCAGAGGAGGGTGACTAAAATGGTGAAAGATCTGGAAACCATGCCTTATGAGGAGAGACGTAGGGAGCTGGGTATGTTTAGCCTGGAAAAAAGACAGTTAAGGGGCGATATGATAGCCCTGTTTAAGTATTTGAAGGGGTGTCACGTTGAGGATGGAGCAAGCTTGAAGGGGTGTCACATTGAGGATGGAGCAAGTTTTCTGCGGCTCCAGAGACTAGAACATGGAGCAATGGATGCAAGCTCCAGGAACAAAAATTCCACCTCAACATTAGGAGGAACTTTCTGACAGTAAGAGCTGTTTGGCAGTGGAATGCACTCCCTCGGAGCATGGTGGGTCTTTAAACAGAGGCTGGGTGGCCATCTGTCAGGGATGCTTTGATTGTGATTTCCTGCATGGCAGGGGGTTGGACTGGATGGCCCTTGTGGTCTCTTCCAACTCTACAATTCTATGATTCTATGAAATATGAGTTGGAGCCCAGCGGGAGACCTGCTCTGTAGTACTGGTGGCAACAAAGGATTAATTCTTCTGTGCTACCATTGTGTCTGTGCAGAGTCATCCAGCAGAGCTGTCTCATGTGGTCAAGGGCTTCTATGCTCCACTCCACAAAGATCCCTTGACAGTCTGCTATGAAAAAATTTGTGTACTTCACAGACAAAAACCACTCAGATCTGCTACCATCAAGATGCTGTAGTAGACACTGCTTCAGTGGATATTTGTTCATTTTATTTATTAATTAAAATACTTATACCCTGCATTGTATCAAAAAGATCTCAAGGGTGGCTTACAAATAACCTTAAAACCACAAGTTAAACAGTTTGAAACAGTAAAAGGTGCTGGCTTTTCCAAAAGCCAGGCAGGCTGGTCACATGCAGGGGGCCTGCAGTCACATGTTGTGGGACCCCTGACTGACTTCTGTGTTCGTGACAAAATGGTGACAGTGGTGGCTTCAGTGACAGGTCAGCATCATGTTTGGACTCCAGCCCATTTTCTGCAGATAACCAAGGGTGGGGGGATGCCAGTGTATCCTGCATGGTGTAGATGAGCCCTTTGGCACTGCTGGGGACAAACTTGTTCTTGCTTTCCTGCATCAAGCACAGGATTCGATTCAGCTAACTGCAAGCCCCACTTAAACTCGATGTGTGAGCCCTAGTGAAAACAGCAGAATGTAATCCAAATGTAACACGCAGGGGATTCTACTGTAAATGCGGTGCACAATGAGCCCCAAATATGCAGTTAGTGCTGCTCTCCTTCACCAGTGCAAAACTCCACATACTTCTTTCCAGTAGTTCATTTGATGACAGGCAATGTTCAATGGAAAGCAGTTATTTCCAGACCTTTGTGATCATATCAGTGAGCTTTCTCTTAACGACAGCTTAAAAGTTTTTTCATTAGTGCTTGAATTGATAAAAAACTACCAAAATGGATAACTATTTTCTGTTTTCCTTCTAGGAGAGACATGCATCATTTTGGAGTGCAGGTGAGCATTATCGAGCCAGGATTTTTTAAGACGGGAGTAACTCATTTAGAATCCATTGAGAGAGAACTATTCAGGCTGTGGAACCAACTGACTCCAGAAGTCAGAGATTCATATGGGGATAAATACTTTGTTACATGTAAGTGTTAAGTAGCAAAGTTTGGGGTAGTTTTGTATGCACACAGAGGCACACCCAAGTTGTGTGCCAGTTTTGCAAGGATTTGGTATAATAGTCAGATGCACATGAAACCTGTAGTTTTGGGGAATTGTCATCGTTGTGTGCCTTCAAGTCATTTCCGACTTCTTATGATGATCCTGAAGCGAACCTATCACAGGGTTTTTGTGGCAAGGTTTATTCAGAAGGGGTTTTACCTTTGCCTTCCTCTGAGGCTTGGAAAGTATGACTTGTCCAAGGTCACCCAGTGGGTTTCATGGCTGAGTGGGGATTCGAACCCAGTCTCCCAATGTGCTAGTCCAACACTCAAACCGCTACATCATGCTAGTTCCCTTTAGTTTGTAACAAATCCCTCCTCCTCACCTGCCCAGGTCCCTGACTCTTCCTTTCTGGAAATATATCTGAGCTAAGAACACAGCTAAGCAGCTTTAGGCCTCCACTTTGCATTTCTAGGCATACTCCAGGCTACGTTCTACTACCAGCAATCACCAAGACGATTCTGGTCATATTCTTGGACAGTTTGAATTTCCCACTCTGGATTTTCCCCAAGAAATACCTTTACATGTGTTTTATAGGGCCTGATGCTTGTCCAATAAATTATGGAAGTGTTGGATTTAATAAGCAGCAAACGAAATAGCCATGATTTGGAGTGGGGGAGTAGTGAAAGTGGTTTGCATTTTTATTTAGAAACTATTAGTGGTATTATAGTGATCCTTTTCCCTTTGACTTTTAAAAGCTGACATTTGACTAGGATATCTTTTTTTCTAGCAGATTTAAGGATGCAAAGATTATCAATGAACAGGCTGTGTGATGCTAATCTTTCAAAGGTCACACAGTGTATGGAGCATGCCTTGACCGCAAAGTATCCAAGGACACGGTATGGAGTCGGATGGGATGCAAAGCTTTTTTGGCTTCCACTCTCCTATGCCCCCACATTTCTGTCTGATTTGATGCTGAGAATGCTTTTTCCATTGCCGAGAGGCAGGAAGAATCCAACATCCAGGTTTCAAACTGATGTTTGACACCCAAGCTACCAATGTTTTGAAGCAAATGGCAGTTCATATGACCTTGTCCAAATCCAGTTAATACCAAGTCCTCAGAGTCCTCTGATGAGAACATAGGCCAGAAACCTGTTTGGGCATTACATCAATGCAACTATGCTGGCATAGACAGTGGCTGCAGGGAGGGAAAAGGCCATAGGTGCTGTGACCACGAAGTAAGTCAGGCATTGGGGCTATAAACTGCTCAGAGAACTTTCCTCTTCTCACCACTACTCCACAACTCTGGAAAAAAATGCAAGTGTTAGCAAACAGGATTCCACCCATAAATCTCATATGGGACAGTGTGCATATCTTGTAAACCAGTACTGGGAAACCTTTTGGACTACAACTTCCATATTTCCTCACTTAACTTGGGGCTACTGGGCATTAAAGTCCAATCATTCCTATTGTATGCGTTTAAAATGGGACAGGCTTTCACATACGCTTATGCTACAATAAATGTTAATCTAAAATGGGTAGAAACTGTGTGGCTCCCCAGGTGTTGTTGAATCTCCAGTATCCTGCACCTATACCTACAGGAAGAGAGCTGGATGGTGCTCATTCCCCCACCCCCCACCCCGCTCCAGCAACACAGAAAAGGCCATGTTGGTGGGGGGGCTGCAGTGCTGAAACGGTAGGTTTTTTTGGAGGGGGGGCTTTTATTCATTGCATATGCAGTGAGTGTAAAAGTGAATTGCAAATGGTGTAAAGCAGACTTAAGGCATCTTAATTACTGAACAGAATGCCGGCAGTCATTCTAGATTGTGGCCAGAGTTCTATACAAGCTACTTAGATACCTTTGAATAACTAAGGCTGCATTTGCACTGCAGAAATAACCGTTTGACATGGCTTTAACTACCATGGACCAATGCAATGGTGTTCTGGGATTTGTATTTTTGTGAGATATTTAGCCTTCTCTGTCACAACAAACTACAAATCCCAGGATTCCATAGCATTGAGCTGTGGCAGTTAAAGCAATGTCAAACTGGTTTATTTCTGCAGTGCAGATGCAAGCTAAGTAATGTCTCCTGACCTGACTTCCATCCACCTACTTTACTGTGTGTTGGCTGCACCCAAAGGAGGTCCATTCTGTTGGTGATGAGGATGGATGATGGTTTCTCCCCCCCTCAGCCAGGAAACGAGGCTGCAACAGTCAGGATCTAATCCCTGTTGCAAGTCCTTGCCACAGTCTCACTTGCTGGCGGGAGGGGGTAGAAACATCCACCCACACCCCAATCACCAGCCAAATGATAAAATTACCAGCTTGGTAGATGAAGGGAATACTGTGGATATCGCATACCTTGATTTCAGTAAGGCCTTTGACAAGGTTCCCCATGACATTCTTGCAAACAAGCTTGTAAAATGTGGGCTAGACAAGTTAAGAGTTCAATGGATTTGTAATTGGTTGACTGGCTAAACTCAAAGAGTGCTCAGCAGTGGTTCCTTTTCATCTTGGAAAGATGTGACCAGTGGGGTGCCACAGGGTTCTGTCCTGGGCCCAGTGCTATTCAACATCTTTTATCAATGACTTGGATGAGGAAATTAGGGACATACTTATCAAATTTGCAGATGACACCAAATTAGGAGGAGTAGCTAATACCCTGGAGGACAGGATCAAAATTCAAAATGACCTGGATAAACTGGAGAGCTGGACCAAAGCTAACAAAATGAAATTCAATACGGAGAAATGTAAGGTACTGCACTTAGAGCGAAAAAATGAAATGCATAGATATAGGATGCGGGAGACCTGGCTGAATGAGACTACGTGCGAAAGGGATCTACGAGTCCTCGTAGACCACAAGTTGAACATGAGTCAACAGTGTGACGCGGCAGCTAAAAAGGCCAATGCGATTTTGGGCTGCATCAATAGACGTATAGTGTCCAGATCAAGGGAAGTAATAGTGCCGCTCTATTCTGCCGTGGTCAGACCTCACCTAGGATACTGTGTCCAGTTCTGGGTGTCACAATTCAAAAAGGATATCGATAAATTGGAGCGTGTCCAGAGGAGGGCAGCTAAAATGGTGCAGGGTCTGAAGACCATGCCTTATGAGGAAAGACTTAGGGAGCTGGGTATGTTTAGCCTGGAAAAAAGACAGTTAAGAGGCGATATGATAGCTCTGTTTAAATATTTGAAGGGGTATCATGTTGAGGATGGAGCAAGCTTGTTTTCTGCTGCTCCAGAGATTAGAACACGGAGCAATGGATGCAAGCTCCAGGAACAGAGATTCCACCTCAACATTAGGAGGAACTTTTTGACAGTAAGAGCTCTTTGGCAGTGGAACACACTCCCTCGGAGCGTGGTGGGATCTCCTTCCTTTGGAGGTCTTTAAACAGAGGCTGGATGGCCATCTGTCGGGAATGCTTTGATCGTGATTTCCTGCGTGGCAGGGGGTTGGACTGGATGGCCCTTGTGGTCTCTTCCAACTCTGCAATTCTATGATTCTATGAAATGGACTTCCTTTTTTCAGAAAGGCTGATGCCAGATAAAGTAGGTTTGGGCGGTGGTGGTTGTGACAATAGCACCACAATTGTGACTGTTTACAGATCATGAACATGGATCATTTATAGATATGGAACTCTGGTTTACACATCTGTAAGTGTGATATTGAATTCCAATCTGTTTTTGTTGCAAACTCTTCAGAGGATCACGTGGAGGAAAAATGAGCAAAAGTCTAAATGAAAATATAGCTACTCAGCTCTGAAGGAAACTGAGACATCTTTGTCCATTCTTATTTCACATATCCCATAATTAAGCCCTTTCATTAAAAAACTGTTGCTGGCACTGAGTTTTGGCACAAAGAAGTGTTGAATACAAATAATTCTGCTTGAAAATTGTTGGTCTCTACCTGATTTGGTGCATATATCAGTTCTGACTAGACAGAGGACAAAGGTTCTGTTGCTCAAGGTTTGCTGATTAATCATTAGTAGCTAGTTTAAGAAAGAGTATGGCCTAAAGGCCCTAAAGGCACCAGATCCTGGAAGCTAAGCAGGGTCAGCCCTTATTAGTAGTCAGATGGGACACTGCCCACGAATACCAGGTGCTGTATGCTATATTTCAGAGGAAGAAAACCCTATGAAATTCATAGGGTTGCCATAAATTGACAGGCGACTTCAAGACGGCAAGCACACAGAGTTGGCTCAAGTGAGTTTAACCCACTCCAATGGAGCACAGCATCCCAATCATCACAATACCCCAGCAGTGGAAGACATCAGTACAGTAGTAGTCCAGAATATACCTCCACCCCCCCTCCACCCAAGAACATTTTTGAGAATGCCAGGCAGGACCTGACAATCAGGTATCTGCTAACAGTTTCTAACTGAAACAGGCTGATAAACTTGTGCCAGGTCTAAATCATCATTTATTGAAAGAACATATGGTTATAAAGATGATATAAGACCACTGTTGCAACAACTGTGTTCCCTGACTTATTAGTGCAGAGCTTTGCAGGTTGCAGTGGGGGAGGGGGTCATCCTGAACAGAAGCCATTTTCTACACATTCTGAGCACATTTTTCATCCCAGGAGCTCCCATGCAATTTCACAGGCTCTGGGAAATAGAAGGAGAGGTGGCCGACCAGGAGCACCTGGGTGGCTGGACCTCTTCCATTGCTGGTGTATTGTATGAATATAGGCTATGCTCCAGCCCACTCTCAGTAAAGCAGCCCATGGTATTCCCAGAACTAGTTGCCTTCAGGCTTTCAACCCCGGCCATGCATTCACCCCAAGTCTATTGTACAGTATTTTAAAATCTGAACAACTTTGGGCAACTTTAGCATGGGGCCCAGATGACAACACAGTTATAGCACTATTATTCCACTTTAACTGCCATGGTTCCACCCTATGGAATAACCATGGCAGTTAAAGTAGAGTAACAGCACTGTAATTCTATAGTATGAATAAGCCATGGCTTTTCAGCTTCCTCCTGAGCTGAAAAGGTATGTACTGAACTCTGTTCTGTTAAGTTAGTGGTGGCAGCTGTTGAGGCCTCTGTACATAGCTAAGGAGCAAATTTAAAAAAATCAGATTATGAGTTATACATTCCTTGCAATTAATCTGTTTTTCCACCCACAGTGTGATTCCCTCAAAGATAGGAACCTCAGTAATCAGATTTAAAAATTAAGCCTTTGTTTACCTTCCAATTAGCAATCACAAAACAAAGCATACTTAATTTAAGATACACAGTTAAAGGAAGTCATATGTTATGACAGACATCTTACACTTCTTCGGGAAGCATTTTCTAAAGACATGATAAAAGTATCATCTAATTTGACTCTAAGGAAATGCACACATAACAGCACCCATAGCTTCAGTGGACACTCTGGGAAACCTCTACTTCCTAGTGACATCTCATAATAACAAAGAACAATGTCAAGCCACACACCTCACAGACAAAAACACCATATCCAATTTATAAAGTACAGCCTAAATTACCACCCTCTGAAGACCTTGGCCAGAATCCCGTTGGGGATTTACGTATGCATAGAATCATAGAATCATAGAATTGCAGAGTTGGAAGAGACCACTGTAGTTACAACACTGCACCGTGAATCCTGTCACAATCCCCCCTTACTGGGAAGCAGCTGCTGTGATTGATGGTGGTCTGTTTCCATTAATTAAGAAGTAGCTGGCTGACGTTCCCAACCCCTTCCATGACCTTCAGTGTGACAGAGCAGGACCCCTGTTGCAATTCCCCCCTTGTGCCAGAGATTGCTCATGTAGCGGGGAGGTGGAACCATCAGGCAGCTGCTTCCTGATTAACAGAGGAAGGGACCCTCACCAATAGCAGTGGCTGCTGCCCAATACGTAGACTGAGGGGTTTTCAAGATTCTTGCATAGCCCCTAAACTAGTGGCTATATAGGGACTGTGAATACCTAACATCATGAGTGCATAACTCTAGTTACACATTCATAACTGCCCAACAAGATTCCGGCTGTTCTTTGATTACATTTGGCTGTGAATAATCATATGAATTCAGATTAAACAAACATAATTGTAGCCAACAAGCTTTTCATGATCAAAATGAGTATCACTGGTGATTTTAATTCCAACTTCTCCCAAACAACCCCTACAACATCCTGGAGGACTGAAGGGACCTTCTGGAACAGACCAGGGGAAGTCCTGATAGTTGCAGAGGGCAGACAGGAAGCACCCCCTGCTGTACAATGGAAGTTGGTTTGCCTAATGTTGCATTTAAACCAGAGGTTCCCCTCTCCTACACATTTCTTAAAATAAATCACTTATGAGAATTCACACATTCATGTAGAAATAAATAAAGAAATATTGCCAACAGGTGAGAAATCCCTGTAATTTTTCAGTGCTCAATGTGTTTTTATAAATGCATGCAACACAGAGTGGAGCAGCAATACAATTCTTTCACACTGAAAATTGAGACTACATTCCCAAGCACAATGTTGTGGAACTTGTATGCTCAATGTACCATTGAACATATTGGAACTTACTTATGAGCAGAGTTTAGGAGTCAAAGTTAGGCAATTTTGTTACCTGCAACTAGTTATTGCGGGGTGGGGCGGGGGAATGAGATTCAATCACTCACAAAACACAGAAAGTGATAAAACACACATCAAATTTATTCAGCAGCATCATGTTCCAGGTTTTTTTTCCTAATCAAATTACATGTCAAAGTTACAAACCCATATTAAAAGAGGGATAGCACTTAGCTTTGAGAATTCAGGTATGTGTGTATGTATGTGTGCATGCACACACATATACATACATACCTTAGGCTGAAACAGTAGAGTTACATGAGTAGCTAGGCCAGGAACACTAAACATCAGCTTAAAACTATACATTCCTAGAGTGGCACGTAAGACTTTCCTTAGAAGGTTAAAATGGTTACTATACCAGCTAATCCAGAGTAAAATTAACAAGATGCATAGTACAAGGCTATATCAGTAAAAATGGTTCCCTTTCTATTATTGCCCACCTCAGGAAATAAATAAGTCAGCAAATATCAAAAATGTTCACATGAAAAATAAAAAGAGAGAAGGGGAGAGGGGTGGCTTATTTTAAAGTGTACCAGCATCATTTGTATGCTATGGCACAGAAATCAAGCATCTTGAGTGACTGGGTACTATCAATTTAACATTAAACAAATGACTTGTAGAGACTTCAACGGAGAATAGAATTATCTCACTGATGATTGCCTGGGATGGGGGGGATGCCACGATTTCAAAAGGTGAAAGCAGTAAAATGTAAAACATCCTGTCTTCCCATGGACAGCGGCAATGACATTTCAAAACTAGGCCCTAGGAAAAATAGGATGACTGAGGGAAAGAATTACTTTGCTTCCAACAGGCAAAATATTAGTACAAGAAAAACATTTTGTGCTATTTGTTTTGCTCTGTTCCCCAAGAGAGTTATGGATGTTCTGTGTAGTATCATACAAAGAAGCACCTATTTTTCACATACTCTGCTATACAAAACAGAGAGGAGAAATGCACTGAAGCACCGGTACCCACTTAGCAGAGTGCTGCCTATAAATATATGTTCCACAGGACTTAGCAACTCAGTAGATGGCCACTACATTCCCTCTACATTATTCAATATAATCATTTATACAGAGGATATATTCCTAATGATACAATTTCAGAACAGATTCATACTAATACATCCAAGAACCAGATAATCTTTCAAAAATTTACAAATGTACAGTATATTTATAACATTACTTTCAGAGAGTGTCAGTGCAAAGATATACATATAGTACACCGTGATAATTGCTCATAAAAATAGGCATTGGCATGTGTAAAAACAACAACAAGGCATGGTTTCAACAGGTGTCTCCAGCTAAAGGCTAAATATATTTCTTTATAAAGAGATGTGAACCATTTTCTTCCTTCTGTTTATAAAAATATATGTGCAAGTGGTTGTGCCTAAAGATTCCCTGTTTGAATTAGTTATACAACAGAGTCCTCTTTGACTAAATTGGCGGTGTCTTTGAATGAATCCTCAGTTGCTGTATAGGCTAACGGTTGATCTCTTCTGAGAATAATCTTCTGAGGCAGTGATGGAGATGGAGGAGGGACATTCACAACTTCTCCTTGGTGTTCCTTTTCCATCTGAAACAATAAATGCATTGTCTAATTGTTCCAGACTGAATTTCACAAGAACTGGTCATCCAGTTTTAAGAAGACATATGAATGTCTTTCAGACCACTCTTTAAAAAAAGAGATCATGATTTATACATCACTTTATTTATTCACACAATACCATTTGTAAGTATGATACTTTACAGAACAGGTCTCTGCCCCAATGAGTTTGCAGTCTAAAACCTGAAACAGGGAAACAAAAGAAGGGGAGGGGGATCTGGGGGTAAAAAGAGAAGGAATGCATAGCTGCTTCATGTACATATGTTCTGAGGCTAAGGATTTTATCACACTACACTGTTGAAGCAGATAGTTAAATTAAAATAATAGTGCTATAACAGTGTAGTGTGCTATTGTTCTTGAGTTATAGATTCAGTTACAGTAGGATATGGAAAATATGGAGTTGTGCCAAGGGCTGCACAATCTCCTACTGAGCACATCATTCCTAAGACAGTGTGAGCTATTGTGTGATGTGTAGGGCTGTGGCCTGGAAGCCTTAATTCCTCCCTTTGCCACAGTGGGTTTCTTCTTCACATATAAGGGTCTAGCTTGTGTGGCATCTATTAAATGATTCAAGGCAGGGTTTTTTTTGTTTAACAGGCAACCCTGTAGATCCCAGGAAGACATCCACAAGGGCCACAAGATACTACAAGAACAACTCCTTTACAGGCAGCATAAGCTTGCGCAGACTTAAAGTCTACTTCATTAGATGCATGGAATGAAGTGCCTAGGAACAGACCTTTATAGTGATGAAAGGTCTGTTCCTAAGTACTCCACCATGCATTCGGTGAAGTAGGCTTAAGTCTACAAAAGCTTATCCTACCAACTTCTTTCACTCAGTCTCAAAGGTGCTACAAGGTCCTTTTGCATACTGATCCAGACTAACACAGCTATGTCTCTGAATTCCTCTACAGGCAGTGAGGGACACCTACCCTGAGAGAAAGAGAAAGGGGTCTTCCCAGAACAGGAGCAGAGCTCTCCCGCACTACAGCCACTCTGATAGGAGTAAGGATGAGAACAGAGCATGGGGGAGGGACTGGAAGTGGTACTGGATCTGTGGAATCCTAAGGCCCCTTGTTCCCTGAGCATCCCCTTATGCCAGCCCTAGAACTGGTGTACTGAACTTCACTCCTATTCGAAGCAATGAGAGGGAATTTTTCAGCACCCCCCAAAATGGGATGGTTAATGTGTGAACTCTACTTCTTCCTTTTTCCCTCCTCCCTAGCTGGTAGTCCAGGAGGACGAAGGAAATAGTGGTTTCTCCACCATCAATTTTCACTCCCATTCTCTCCACAGAACTGCTCCTTGAGTCGTATCCATCATTGCCCCAATATTGTTACAGTCAAGATTCAACTTTCTTTCTGCTGAGAATGAATCTGAGACATTACCTCTGAGAACACAGGATTTTCAAAGTTAGTACTCTGTTTCAATTTTCTTTTAAAGATGCTCCACTTTGACTCCTGAAGGTTTGAAAAAAACAGAAACTACACTCATTAGTATTTATGTTGCAGTGGTAATTGACTGACAATCAATCAGCCAAGGTTAAAAGAAAGGTATGCATCTAAGGAACAGAAAAGCCTGACAAATGTAGCACTTGATTTAACCAAGGAGCAGAGACCACAGCAATGGCAGAGAGAGAGAAGACCAGAACAGCTGCGTGACTGAATTAAATAAACCAGCTCCAGCTTTGCAACAACCCTGGTGTCTCTGACAGCCTGATGCTGACCCCCAAACTGGCTCTGTCGGTCTGTTTGCTAGGGAGGTGTCCTGGGAGAAAGACTGACGTAAGGTAAGCCAACTGTATTTGTTGTCACCACTCAGATGAAGCAGCCAGAGCACCAGCTCCACAATTGGCTCTACCCCCAAGGAAGTCCCCACAGCGGGGGAATGGGGGAGGCCCAACTTGGCTGAAGGTGGAAGTGCTTTGTAGATGTGCCATATAGGCTAAGCAAATAAAGAAGAAATAACCAAAGGAAAAATCAATGTGATCTCGCATGCTATGAGGAAGGTGAAAGACCTCAGGACCAATCCCTCATAAGCAGGCCAGGGGCACACACCAGATTGAAGAACTTCCATTTTCAGTCTTTTCCTAGCCCCAAAGGACAAGGGTGATTGGCCAGGGGTAGGAATGTCACTGTATTCCAGTTTGCCCTGGAAGCCCTTGCCCACATCCACAGAGGACAATGGTGGGTTCTGATTGGCTGCCCTGTGCCACCTCCCAACCTTGCCCACAAAGCGAAGAGGGTGCTTTCATTCAGCCCCACACCTCTGCAGGCACACAAGCTGGACTCCAGGTAAACTGGAAACCTCCTGTTTTAAAAAGTGACTTTTAGTTCTGTTAAATTAAACAATGATATCTAAACTGGGGGTGGGGGGAGCAAAGTTGGGAATTCTGTGTGGGACCCTCCAAGGCTGTTTTTGTGGCCCTCAATCCCTCCAGACTCCCTGGACTCTTTCCCTGGTCCTGCCACTTTTATCACCGAAAAAAGGGTGAATTATTTCATTTAGAAATCTCCAGGAATGGCAGATCACTTTTTAAACAGGTTCAGGGGCCCTCTGCATGGTCTGACAATTTAAAATTCCCATGGGCTTCCTGCCACTTGTGTTTGTTTGTTTGTTTTCTTCTTTCTCCCTCTCTCTCTCTTTCTCTCTGTCCTTTTTGCATTTCTGGCAGTGTGTGGAGCAACTGGAGAGTTCCAGGAATGGAAAAGACCCACTCTAGTTGCCCACCCTCACAGAAGGCATTCATACTCATGAAATCAAGTACATTACAAAGCCTGAGAGGGGGCGCAATGTACATTACAAAGTACATAAGTCCCATCCATGCAAGTGTTTGATTCTCACACATTTGTCAAAACAACATTCTATTACCTGTGCAATTTCTGTACTTGCAGGAGGCTGTGGGACACCAGTGGACAGAGGCGTAGCATATACTGGATTCTCAAAGCTTTCATTTCCTTCACTGCTGGAAGCCGCTACCTGTTGTCACAGACAATTGGCAAAGAGAGAACAACAAAATATATTCAAACTTGCAGCTGTTTGAAGGAAAATGTACCAAGGAAAAAAGAAACAACAAACTGCTGTCTGCACCTTAAAGAATAAGGTCCACTCATGCTGCACAATTAAAGCACTATGATTCCATTTTAACTGCCCTGATTCTATATTATGGAATCCTGGGATTTGTGCCCTCACAGAAATGGGTTTTGAGCCTGTGAAGACTCCAATCGGAATGTTCTAGGGCTGAGTAAATTGGTGGGAATCCTGCTCCCTCCTGCCTACCACACATGTCCCAGCCCACCAACCTACTGTCCCCTCAGTTTTTAAGTCTGCCATGAAATATACAGTGACCTGAAAGAGGGGAAGTAGGGCAGGTTGTGTGAGGGCACAGATGAACACATTCAAAGAACCACAATCACAGGTAAGCAGCCTCCTCTTCTTTATGGTCTCTGTGCCTCACACAAATGGGTGACCATGAAGTTTGTCAGAGGTTAGCGGGTCAAATCACTACAGAGCATCAGAACGCACAGCACGTCCAAACTGGACATCTGCCCTGGCTCTACAGTCTAGTCTACAGTGCTGGATAAACATGGATGACTGCAACCATATAGTGATTTTACACAGGTCAGGCAGAGCAACACCATGAAGCAGAGCTGCCAAGAAAGTCACTCATGATGGAGTGGGTCCTTATGCTGGCTGGGACAAGATGTTTAGCCATCTCATAGGTGAAATGAATGGTCTGTACAACCCAATTTGAGAGTTGTAAAAAAGCTTGTTGCCCCTTCCTTGGTCCACTGTAGCAGACGAAGAGTCTGTCAGAATGACAAAATGCAACAGTATGTTAAACATAAATGGCCAGCACCCATCGTACGTCGAGACAATGGAGGGATTTTTCCAAAGGTGACAATGGCCGTGGGTAGAAAGCAGGAAGGACAATGTCCTGGGTCAGATGGAACTGTGAGCCTACTTTGGGAAGAAAAGCAGTATCTGGCCACAAGACCACCTTATCTTGAAGGAAATCAAGGAGTGATCTTGAAGGAAATCAAGGACTGAGGAGTGGTGAGCTCATTTGCCCAGCTTGCAGAGGTGATGGCCACAAGAAATGCTACCTTCAAGGTAAGTAGACACTCATCAACAGAAACAAGTGAATCAAAGGGCTTGTGCAACCAAGGCAGAGTAGATGGAACAACTGGTGGATCTGAGAAAAGAGTGGTCAAAGTTGGAGGCGCTGGCTGGTGAGCCACAATCACAGCCAGATAAGTCTTTAAAGAGGAAGAGGCCAGTCCTTGTTTGTGCAAATGCAACAGGAAATGAAGAACTGTGGATACTGCTGCAGGAGAAGCAGGCTCAGACACAAAGGAACACAACTGCTTCCACTTATAACCATAGGCTCTCATAGTAATGTCCCTTCTGGAAGCTGAAAGGGCTGCCATGACCCTGGGTGAAGTTATGGTGTTATTCTCCATGCTGTGAGCTGCAGCGTCTTGAGGGCAGGGTGGAGAACTTGCCTGTGAGAG
Organism: Gambelia wislizenii; assembly: GCA_030847615.1. Lineage (NCBI taxonomy): Eukaryota > Metazoa > Chordata > Lepidosauria > Squamata > Crotaphytidae > Gambelia > Gambelia wislizenii. The sequence goes on along the minus strand of JAUMIR010000001.1, from coordinate 283,814,169 downwards.
TGTGAAAGCAGATCTGGCATCCAAGGAAGAGACATGGAGAAGCAGAGTGAACCATGGTTGTCTGGGCCAGTACAGTGTGATCAGAATTGTGTTGGATCTGTCTCTGGCAAGTTTCACTATCACCTTTGCTAGTAATGGAAAGGGAGAGAACAGATGCAGTGGGCCCACTCTATCTGCAAGCTCAGGCTCCACAGATTCAAACCACTGTGGATTCAAACTACAATACTGCATACAACTCAATACACAATACGTATACTTTACATGACACATACAGTATATGAGGCTGGAGAGGCTGCAGAGAGACTGAACACAAGGCTGCAAACACTGTAAGAGAGATGGGGGGTTAAAGAGATGCACTTATGGGAGATACTCCTCTGACCAAGGCAGCTGGGAGTCACTGCTGCAGAAGGCCACAAGAAGCATGAAGAAATAGCCGCCACCACTGCCGCATCCCCAGGAGCCACCCCCTCCTGTGCTCAGCAGCACCATACCCCAGTCCTTCCTGGTGAAGAGCAAGAAGGCTCACAGCTAATGCCAGCCCTAAGCCCCCGGCAGTGAGTACAGCCTCAGCCTGGAGGGCGTCCTGGCGAGCCCAAAGCTGCCCACACTTGTACACCCCATGGCATTCTTCTCTCACTCTAGCCAGTGGCATGGATGAGGCTGCAGAGAGACGCAAAGATCTGTGATGGTGAAGAAGGAGATGAGGAATCAGAATCATCTGATGACCATGGAGAGAGTTATTGCTGGGTTCAGAAGGAGCTGAAATGGCTATGGAGGTGGAAAGCACAGTTGAAGGCGATGAAGAAAACTGGGAGCCTAGGAGATGGAGCAGCAATAGAAGCAGGTGGACATAAAATAATGCTCAGTACTGGTGCAGAGTAAACTGAGGTAGTTACCATCAAGACTGTGGGAGGCACTTGCACTGGGGAGGGAGGCAATCTCAATATAGTGGCTATTGTCCTTGGAGAAGGTGATGGATGCCAGTGTCAAGGAGACGGTGATATCAATGGAAGGTGCTGAGGTGAGAGAGGATATCGATGCCAAGTAGAGTCTGGTGACAGCCCCGTATGAGGAGAACAAGAACGGCTCTGGTACCACTGGTAAGGTGAACGTCAGTACGAGATGTATTCTCAGTGATGGTATCAGTCGAGATATGAAGGTGAGTAGGAATGATAAGATCCCAGGTGCTCCTTCCATAGATGTTCTCACCAGTAACTATTAATATAGGTGTGGTCACAGGAACTAGAAAGCCACAAGGGTCCACCAAAGGCAGAACACTCATTTTGTTCAGCCACCCTTCACTCCATGCAGTTCAAAAAAACCTGCTGCCACCATGTAGTAAGCTGGCCCTCTCTTCAAGCGGGAAGAGAAGGCTTCCACCTTATATGTACAATCAGAAAACACACTCTCAAGGGTTCCTCTAATCTAGAAATCCCTTTCCAAGGTAACGCCGCCACCACTTGCTGAGTTTAACCCTTTCGTGTCCAGCGCAGCGAGAAGTCAGACCGGTTATGTTAAAATATCAATAATGACCCTTTCCTCTATCCCAGAGAAGTTCTGATAGCTGACCAAGAAAAAGGCACGTGACCATGGAGATTAGGAAATAACAGAAAAAGCTTTATTTTAGTTCCACAGGCTTAAGGCTACTTGGAGGACAACATGCCCCCAGGATTTAGCTTAAGTTTATAAGAAGAGATACATTCAGTCCAGAGCACTAAAATGAAATCATAAAAGCTAACACAACTAGCTAGACAGTCCCTAAGCTAAGAATAATAGTAACTTACAATCTATGATGTCCATCATCATCAGTCCCAATGGGATGGTTGGGCCAGGCTCACCCTAGCCGGCCCCATTTAGTCTCTGGAGATGGAATTCAGAGTCCTTTTGGATAGAAGCCTTCTCCTGAGGCTCATATATCATTTTGGGGGTTTCTGATGTTATCAAGCCCATGAGAGCGAGATTGGCTTCCCTCAACCTCTGTTATCACAGTTTAGTATTTTGCCATCTGCTCCCCCAATGTGCTCTCAACATGTGGCCTCAAACAAAGGGATTCAGGAAACTTTAAAGTCTTTGTGGTAATCTCTGATTGGTTCTGCACTGCCAACTCTGATTGGCTCTCCAGTCAGGTGATGTGATGTTATGTTTAGGAAATGAAGTTCCCACTCCCTCACCATTCCTGATGCTATGGAAAACAAAGAGTGGAATTTTCCACTGCTGTGAACTGTAGGTTTTTGAGATGAACTCTTCATGATGGCCTGGGCAGACCATCATGACAAAAGGAGACAGATGTATATAATGATTCCTCTCAATCTCGATAGTCCTGGTATGATAATCTCAAAGAGGCATAGGACTGCTCCCTTACAAATGGAGATCTTTCACATCTTGGCAAAGGAAGCAACAGTCTATGCCTAGGCAAGTTGCACGAGGCTTTGATGCCAGAAACTGGTACATGTTGCTCCAAGCAGGGTCCACCTTACGAAGGAGATGCAGACACAGCCGTTGGTACCAAAGAAGCCATTGATGTTAGAGGTGCCTCAGAAGGAGCAGAGCTTATGGATACTGAGGACATTGACCTCAGTGGTGATGATGCAGTCAGTATCAAGCAATGCTTCATACGTTTATACAGTGCTTTTTCTCCTTCAGAGCAGTATCTTCCTTGTTCCTCTATCTCAAGCAACCATCTGGAGAGGCAGGCCTTTTATGGCTCAACTTGGAGCAGACTGACTTCATGGTCCCCCCCCCGCCATGAACTGGTGCTGATTCCCCCCCATTCCTGGTACTGTGGTTGGCTGTGGAGTGAGAGAAGTCAACACTACTGAGGTCAGAGAAGACGAAGTGCCATAGAACCTACTGGACCAGTTGGTATCAAGGTGGTTGGTGGCTTTGAATCTGTCAGTACTGAGGACAGCATCAGTCCTGATGCCATCTTTGGCTTGCAAGGCTTTGAGGCAGTTGTTAATGCCAAGAACAGAGGCTGGCTCAATGCCACTCAGTATGTGGAAAGACTTCTCTCAACAATGAAGCTAAAATTTTTGGGCCTGATTCTTCAGGGCATAAGTGATAAAGCCCTTGCAGATAGCAAATTTCTCAAAAATGTGCCCTTCCCCCAAACAAAAAGAGACATTTGGAGTGCTTATTGGAAAGTGAAACAATCTGGCTACAGGAAGAACATAGTGCCATAGAAACAAGAGGTGGTGCGGGGGAGCAGGGCCCTGAAGAAAAGAGAAAGATTTTTTTTGGAGTTGTGTTTTTTAGTCAGCAGTAGAATTACAAAAAAGAAAAATAAAGAGGAATAAAGAAGAAGTGAAGCAAAAGACAGAGGAGGCAACTTCTGAGAGAATGCCCAACACAAAGCTACTCTACCAGTGGATGGAGAGAAACTGTGAGCTTTTTAGTCATCAGCGCGCTTGCAGAAAGCATGGGATGAGTCCTTCCTGAATCTTCATTTGCGAAGAAAAGCCAGAGTAGCTTGGTTGGGACATGCGCAGTAGGCGGGAGGGGGCAGAGTTCCTACCACACTATACAGCTCTAGAACATTCTGACTGGAGTCTTTGAGCAGGTGCAAAACCCATTTTTATGAGGCACAGAGAAGAAACTACAATTCCAATGACGGTTACGTTGGTATCAAAGTGTTATAATTGTGTAGTGTAGAAAAAAAGCTGATGACATTTTATTTGGCAGAATTTTTCACAGACTGCAACCCCATTTTATTAGACTGTTGTCCACAAATAATACTAATACTAACAACAACAACAACAACAACAACAACTTGTGGGGGGGCAATGAATCAGCTCTTATTTTTGCTGCATTGGACTAACATGGCTACCCCCGCCCCCCAGTAGAACAATCCAATAAAAAGAGAATGCTAATATCAAGATCAAATGGATGTTAGGCTCAGAGGGGACAAATGAGTAAAGGGAGCAATGTGTTTGCTTACTTGTGTGGGAGGAGCTATGTTCACGTCCCCAGTTCCACTGTCTTTTGTTGTATACATGGGGTTCTCAAAAGTGATTGGCTGCTTCCCACTTTCAACAGCAAAGTTTTCATTCTGAGAACAGCAACAATATATTATTCGGAAATTATCATAAATTTTATAACATCTTAAAGCAAAGCATCACTATAATACATAGCATAGAAAGTGCTGATGCTCAGCAAATGGGGTATACGTAATACTGTCCTCTGGGGGAAAAAAATCTCCATTCTTTTCTAAAACTATGCATTTTTTTTTTAGAATATATTCAATTTGGCAGGAACTTTGCCACTTACTATGCTGTCTATTGTCATCTGTCAAGAAGCGTGTTTGAGATCATCAAATTAAGCCAATGCTCCAAGAGTGGTTATATACTGATGTTCCATAAATCACTTCAGAATTGGGAAAACTAAATGCATCTCTCCACCATTCCCGCAAAAATACCCTGAATTAGCAGGCAAGTCCATATACAACCAACCAGTCATAGAGCAAAGAGATGTCAAAAGAATCTGCTAATTAAGCAACACATTATGATCTGTTTAGTTTTCATGACTGGAATATGGTGGTGTGGAGGCCAGGAGACACCAGCCAAATTTACCCAATTATTCAGCCTGCCCACATCTCCACTTCTACTCTTACCCTGCCTTCAGATTCCCTTATCCCTTCTTTGGACTGGGGTCTGACTTTCTGTAGATATTACATGTGATTGTGTGGACCCTATTGGTAAGCATGCCTAATAGTCAGTGGGGGAAATAATTCATGAGGAGTCTGGATCTTATAAACAAAAGACAAAGATTTGTTTATTACCGTAACTGATTTTTTTTTAACAGCAATGTTTTAATACTGTGCCTCCAACTTTGTTAATTGCTAAATATCTCTTATTCCCATTCTGTGGTGACCATCTATATATATAATTCTCTTGGGTATGTTGACTTTCCCAGTATGCCAATTGGCTGCTCAGAAAACACAACCAACCAATCACCACCCACATACAAATTCCCTCTCCACCTCACAATGCACTCTTTTCACTCAGTCTGTGGCCCACATTCCTGCCACTGAATCTGTGGCCCAGATTGGGACCCAGACAGTCAACTGACGGCGGTGACACTGCACTGGGACCCAGGCATTAAACTGGCATCGGTGGCAGCAGCAGGATGCCGCTGCAATGAAACCCAGGCAGTCAATTTGTAGCAGTGGCAGCAGGGCAACAGAGCAAGTCACCCTCAGTAATTCTGCGGAAAATATGGAATGCTGAGAAGGGGGAGGAGGAATTTAAATCCACCAGCTTACCTTACAGGGTTGTTGTAAGGTCTACCAGGCATTTTTTAGGGAGTTTTTTAATGGCGGATGGTACGCCGGGTCCAGCTAGTTTCATATAAAAGCTCAGATGATATTATTTGAGCCCTTTATAATAAAACCAGATAGCTACCAGAGTCAATCACTCTTTCTTACACTCTTAATTTCCACTCACTACAATATCCATTCAGCCTCAGCACTCTCTCAAGCACAGCCCATACTGCACACAGTCATACTCAACTGCACTCAAAAACACAGAGACAACAACTGCCTCTCTCCAATGTAATAAACATCTTTCAAACTCTAGGAAACACCTCCTATAACATTTTCCTGCTCTGGGATCGGCTCCCTCATGCTCTCTTCCCATTCGCTCAGCAGCATTCTATCAACTGCTCGTTACAGGTGGGCTGTGTGGATTGTTGGGTGTTGTTTCACAATGGACATCTGCTAGAAGAACAGTGGGATCTGGCAGAAGCATGGATGGGGGGGGGGAATCACCCATTCCCACTGCAACCTCCCCAGGACGTCAAAAACCTGCTATGGATAGCTGGGCAACTTTCTAGAACCTGCTTTGGGGTGTCTCCAAGGGCTACAGGTGGAGGTGAGGGGAAAGAAGTTTTACTGGGCCAGCACTGGATTTAGGCCATTATGACTGTCTATTCTCCTCAAAGACAGGCTAAGGATGGCAGGCAGCACTGGAGGCAAGCTTCCAAATGAATATTTGATGGAGGAAGCCCCCATTTATCCCCCAGATTAAGACAATAAGAACAACATCTCATGTAACAAACCAAAACAAAATCACAAAGACAGCAATGGTAAAAGGAAAACATTGAGCTCCTGGAATGAGATGAAACTATCTTTCAGACAGAAAAGGGGAGGGGGTGGAACAGATCACTGCCAAGGGTGACAGAAATTGACAGAGGAAGGCCAGAATTTATTCTTCCTTCCAGTGGCTGAAGGACAGCTACCAGGGAGATGCTAAAAGCAGTACATTTTGATGGCGTGAAACTCCAACAGCACCAACATATTAATGCTGATTTTGCTTTTGTGTAGAGCAATTTGCACTGGAAAAATCACAAGGTGTTCTGTGTATTTCCAAAAGAAAACATTACTGAAAAACATGAAAGCTCTCCTACAATTTCCAGTTCAGGTAGGGCTTCTTTGTTACTTGCTGAAATACTGTGTTTAGAAAAACTGCTGCGCCCATTGTTAATATAATTATGTGGAAGTCTTTTGTAAAATTTTAGTAAGAGCATAACCCTCACAATCCTTCAACTGAACATGCACAGGACTAAAAACTAGTAAGACAAACCAAGATTAACAGGTAACAATACTATAAAAATTAGGCATTTACCTTTCAAAATACCTACCTCGAAATGGTAAATGAGATGTACCAAACAGTATCTACCTTGCATATAATTGTTGAAAATTAATAATTAAAAAAGAACATGCACAACAGAAGATTCCAGCAGGTAGTGACATTCATTTTTAAAAAATAAATTCTTTTTCATCCTTACCATTTGCATTGCTCTGTCAATAGCAGATTCAGCTCCAAAGCCAGACACACTTATATCCATGGTCATATCAGCTCCAGATCGGAATGTTACCCCATTGCCATTTTCCGTGGATTTTACAAGACTGCTTAGGCTTTGCAAATAAGAATATTTGTTTTCAGCAACAGATGATGGCTTAATGAGAGTTATCTCTTTATTTTATCTCCCAACCTTGCATTCTTTGTGATTAATTTCATAACAGTTCTCCAAAGGGCATAAAAATAAAAGTCTTTAGATAAATTAAAATAAAAGCACTACTTGGAGAAATTTCTAGTGATGTCTAAGCTGAGATATGGCCAGAGAATCCTGTTAGTGACATGCACATGTGTAAGTGTGGCTCACATCTACCCATGTCTCTTTTTGGTTCAAGTGCAAGATGCTATTCTATAGTCCTTTGCACAAATGTCCAAAAATCATAGAATCATAAGAGTTGGAAGAGATCACAAGGGCCATTCAGTCCAACACACTGCCATGCAGAAACACACAATCAAAGAATTCCTGACAGATGGCCATCTAGCCTCTGTTTAAAAAAGCTCCAAAGGAGGAGACTCCATCACACTCCGAGGCAGTGCATTCCACTGCCGAACAGCTCTTACGGTCAGGAAGTTCTTCCTAATTGGTGGAATACTTAGGTGGAATGTTTAGGTGGAATCTCTTTTCCTGTAGTTTGAGTCCATTATTTTGCAACCTAGTCTCTGGAGCAGCAGAAAACAAGCTTGCCCCATCCTCAGTATGACACTCCTTCAAGTATTTAAACATGGCTATCATGTCACCGCTCAACCTTCTCTTCTCTAGGTTAAACATACCCAGCTCCCTAAAACGCTTCCAGAGCTCCCCCCCACAGCTGTGAAGCCACAGAAAGGGTCTTCGGATGATGTATTTCTGAGGGGGAGGGACAGGAGGGAGAACGCCATCTGCGAGCACACTTCTGTTTACTCCCCCATTTGAGTCAAGACAAGCCAGTTCATCAATGTCTAAATTGCCTCCTCTCTCTCCTCTCCTCTCTTCACTGGTACGCGAGTGAGGAGAGGAGAGAGACAGAGAGGAGCCCCCTCCTGGGGCTTCACAGCAGGGTGGGGGAAGGTTTTGGATGGGACAGAAAGTGCAGAAGATAACCTCTTGCACCCCATTAAAAAAAATACCCAAAGGGATAGACATGGAACTGCATGGGTGGAGCATTGTGCTCAGTCTGCTTGATTAAGATCTCAGCCTCTCTCTGATATTAGTCAACTATCTTTCAGGGTAAAGATAAACAGCAGCTAGTTGATATAATAGTACACAGAAAAGATTAATAGAAATACTAACATCTGCTCAGTCCTAACCATTTTTACTGTCATGCTTGATCACTTGCACATTATTCCACTGTCTATGTCACTGCAACACACACTGTTACCTAAACGGGCACAGCAGCTTCAAATATAATGGCATATGCAATATTCTGCTGCGTGTACATGCAATATTCTGTAATGTTCCTTAGAGTGCCATTTCATAAACCCACTTCCATAGGAATTCTGGATAAATAACAGAGAACAAATAGGACTCACCAAAACAGAGAACCAACATCTTATCTGTCTAGGTGAATGAATTAATTTGAGCAATAGCTAGTCAGGGCTGGCTCAAGACATTTGAAGAACAAAATGGTGCCCCCTCTTATTCCATGTACTGGCAGCCGAACATTTCTTCAATACTGTCAATAGGACCAGAGGTGTCCACCACACCTGAAGGCAGCACGTTAGCTTGGGGCATCAAGGGCAGGCTGCATAAACCACAGCTATTTTCCTACAGTGCCTGCAAGCATCCACTACCTCTGGTAACTACTGCTTCACTCTGCCTAGTGGTAGGCCCAATACTACAGCTGACTGCCACTGGCAGTTTTTGGTAGCAATGTTTGTCTGAACTCAACCCACACCAAATGAAGTAGACCTTACAGAGAGAAAAGAAAGCAGAACAGGCAGTGGAGCTCCAGCATTCAAAAGGGAGCAGTACAAGCTTGAGCAATATTGTTGTTGTGTGCCTTCAAATTGTTTCTGACTTAATGACAACCCTAAGGGAATCTTATCATAGGTTTTCTTGGTAAGGTTTATCCATAGGAAGTTTGCCATTGCCTTCCTCTGGGACTTAAGAAAGTGTGAAACCCAAAGGTTGTTTCCATGGCTGAGCAGAAATTTGAACTTGGTTCCCCAGAGTCCTAGCCCAACACTCAAACCACCAAACCATGCCGGCTCTCAAGCAACATAGGTTTATGGATTTTTATTGCTGTATTTATTTTTGAATCATATGTGAACTGTTCTATTGTGATCCTTGTTGACTGCATCAATAAAGTTCACAGAATAGTCTGGATAGCTGTAGGTCATATCTCTGATTTTACTGTTTCAGGAAAGAAGCATCAGACACAGAACTTGCTGAAATTATTTTGGACCACACTCCCAGAACCTCTACGTAGTCCAAAATAGCTCTTAGCACCACTTTTGTTCTTCTCTAATCTTCAAACAAACTTTGAGGGTTGTACTCTTGTGCATGCTTTCCTGGGAGTAAGGGACACTGAACACAGTGGGACTTACTCAGGAGCAAATATATATGGAATTGTACTGCAAGACACATTTAGAAGGAAAAAGACAAGAATTCAAAACATGAATGGCTTCTTTTCTGATTATGGCAGACATTGTCATGAAGTACTTTCGCTACAAATCCCTTCAGAGCTTTTAGAACAAGATTGCATCTAAGGGATGCTTTCTGAGAGCCAGGTCAATCATCATCCCTTGCGATACCTACCTTGGGAGTTTGGGAAGTGAAGGAAGGAGGGATCCTGTCCGTCTGTAATTGAAAAAGCCGCCCACACCCAGAGCTCCAATGACGATAATCAGAATGACAGTCAGCAACACAGCCACCGCTGCTACCAGAGAAGAAAAAGGGTAAGAGAACAATATGGCACACAGCTGGTCAGACCTCAAGCCTATCTCAGTGACAACTTATAGACTGGTTCTCATTCAAACGGCTTCAGGCCCTTGCATGGCTATTCAGTGTGAAAAGGACACTTCAAAGCTTACTTGTTGCAGGAGGCACTCCTTTTGACAGTCCTGCTTCACAGTAATTTCCAGTGTAGCCATATGCACACCTGTAAAAGGAAACAGGACACTTGACTGCAATTGACTGCAGAAATGTTACCTGTATTTATTGCACTCTGTAAGGTGTATCTGCCTTTATGATTTTTTTTAAAAAAACCTCATTCCTTAGTAATTACATGGGAGGGCGCGCGCGCACACACACACACACACACAAATAAGCTTGTTTACCTGAAAATGAGCATGTAGGAATGCTGAGTCACAAATGAAATATTTCTGGTTTTTAAACAATGGAGGAAATGTCTGCTTTCTGTGGAACATCAGTGGCCCCTACAGGCTCAAGGTGAACATAAATACTGGTAGGCTTTTTACTCTTTTTTGCCATGTTCTTGCAGATATTCCCATAGATTTTTAATGCAATCAGCTGAGGAGCTCTTGCTCTCTACCTTCCATCCTTATTTTTTAAGTTGACATTTCAAAGGACTCAGTTTTTAAGAACATTCTTTGATTTGCTACACAGCCTGCCATTTCATCATTTCAGTGACAGCAGATAGTCAGCACTACAAATGAATACCTTTGGGTCGTAAGAACTACAACATATGAACAGGAGCCCCACTGATATAGTATATATGCTGCTCAGCTGTATAGTTTCATATTAGGGGAATTGAATGCTTGAATGCCTGTCCATGATGTGTTCCATCCAAATTCACAACGAGTATGTCAGGAAGGACAGAGATACCTTACCCAGAATTTAGAAATGCTACCTATTTGGACTGCAACTCCCACAACCCCCAGATAGTATGAACAGAATATTCTGAGAAATGTAGTCCCAAAAAGGTAACTTTTCTATACCCTTTGTTCTTCCCTGATGGTTTCCTAGTTTTCTACGTGCAGAGAACATTTAATGTGACAAATCAATGAGAGACTGCTTGCTTGACCCATTCCCAATCGACTTACTTGCATTTAGGAAGCCCACTTTCATCAATGTAGCATGTTCCTCCATACATACACCTACAGGCTGGTGGCATTGTACGGGGAGATTCAATGGCTGCAAAATAAATAAATAAATAAATAAAAATGGAAAGCCACACACATGTTTAAAAGCCATGTCCTGCAGAGCACATACTAACATATCAGCGTTCAATTACTCTTGGGGCCAAATTTCATCAAGGACCTTTATGCCTGGCCGAAAGGCTCTTTTCTTTATTATTTATAAAACCTGTATGGTCCAGTGACCTCCCTTACATGAGGTCCAAAGTGGTGAACAGTAGGCAGTTATATTAGAAGGTACAGTAGCATCCCCGTATCCACAGGTGATTGGTTCCGGGGCTGGGGGGCACAGATGGTGAATTCAGCAGATAATAGCAAACACCATCCACCACCACCACCTCATGATCACTCCTTCCCCCTCCCTTCTCCCTCTGCCCTGACATGGCCCCACCATGACTGAAGCTCTCCTGGGAGGAGGGAGGAGGCAGGCACTATCGCTCCTGCCCCATGCCTTCCTCCTGCCATGGCCACACCGCTACTGGAGGTCTCCCATAAGGAGGGAGGGGGCAGGTGCAATTGCTCCTGCCCATTCCCTTCCTCCTGTCATGGCCCCGCCTTGACCGGAGTTCTCCCGGGAGGAGGGAGGGGGCAGGCACGATTGCTCCTGCCCTCTCCCTTCCTCCCGTCATGGCCCCGCCGTGACCAGAAGTCTCCCAGAAGGAGGGAGGGGACAGATGCGATCGCTCCCGCCCCCTTCGTTCCTCCCTCGCCCCCTCCATGGCCCCGCTGTGAACAGAGCCATCCTAGGGAAAGGGAGGGATGAGGCGAGATCTCTCCTCCCCCCTCCCCCATTGCCAACAGCGGATAATTGAACCCATGTTTGGCAAATCAGCAGATATGGGGGGGTGCTACTATATATGTATTCCCTCCTTCCCAGTCCCTCTCTCACTCACTCACTCTCTCTCTATGTATGTATGTGTATATATATATATATAAATGCAATTTTTAAAAATGAATCACAAAGGAGATATGTATTCAAAGATACTGGCATTGTACTAAGACATGGTCTTTGGGGAAAGGAGGGATGACAACAATGAGGGATTCAATGTTGTTGAACCTAGTGGCAACATGTGATGTATGAAGGAATTACAGAGACTGGAGAAGTTGATTTTTGGATTATAACTACCAGAATTTGGGGATCCAAAAAGGAACTTTTCCAAGTTCTGAGTTTCTCTTATTAGGTGCAACCTGGGACCACAGCTAAAATCTCTGGATATCAACAAATCATAAGAAATCTTGCTTAATCGTCTCTGGAGACTAGTGAACAGGAAACACTTACCCCCTTAAATTTTATATTGCTTAGTTCTACAAGTAAAATTACAGGGACACAGTAATGTCACTGCCATGGCTATATGAAAGCAGGCCCCATTATCCCACACAGTACATCAGAAATCTATGATGTGGAAGGAGTTTTTGAATGGAGGTGAAACAGAAGCAAATAGACATTTCTCTATAAAGTTTTAGAGAAGTTAACCCCTGCCATGCTTAACTTGGTTTTTTTTTTAAACTTATATTTTTCCCGTATTAATATGCTAACCTTTACCTTTATCCATTAAAACTTTCTTTCATCAAATAAGTAACTACCAATTATATAAACATTCCATGATTTTAAGCAAGGGAAATTTTGAACTTTTATTCTTTTATAATCCATACAGGAAATATTAATTATAGCTGTTGTACATCAGCCAGAGGGAAACATGGTAATTTATGAAGGGATTTTATGGCACTTGACAAGATTTGATTAATATAAGAAGCTACACTGTGCTCATAGAGAGTGCCATCATACTGTAAAATAGAATTTTGTGGCAACATAGGTAATAAGCATCAACATTACCACCATCATCAAAAACGTGTGAGAGATCAAGTCCTTTCCTGAGGAGCTTACACTCTAGAAATGGAGGCAGGGCTGACCAGGAGAATAATGTACCTTTATTTCAATTAAAGGTACATAACTTAGTGACTATGGATGGGATTGTGCCAAAAACGTAAAGAGAAAAACAGATGCAGATACCTTCTCTTCTTATGCTTTTCAAAAGTATGTTGAAATTTAGGAAGATCCTCAAGTAAATTAAATTAATTTATTTGAAAATCCAACCTGAGAGAGCATCAGCCTTTCAAGTTGATGTACTTTTATCCATGTTGCTATGCTTTAGATGATTTTAAATTAGTGCAGGGTTTTATAGGACCGTTTATTTGATGGTTTCTAAACACTTTTTTAAAACAACAAACTGGTTTGATTGCTTTTTAGCTGTATTTCGTTTTAATTAGAGTTGTCAGGTAAAAACCAGGAGAGGGCTGGTGTACCTCTAATGCGTGTGTGGAAGAGGGGATTTCAACAGGTAAAGCTTCTGTGACATTCTCTCTTCTGCAGAACTAGTACAGAAGCTGTCTTGTTTTTTACCTGCCAACCCTAGTTTTAATCTACATTGTGAACTACCTTGGGAAGTTGAGAGAAATACAGGATATAATATATTTTAAACAAATAAAACAATAGCCTTGAACAAATTGGGGGGAGGGAATAATCTCTATCTCACAGTTCAGAGCATGGGTTTTCTATTAGCCTCACCCACTCAGATACTAGTTTCATTGTTGTCACACGCACACACAAATATACCTGACACACCTGGCACTGGTATGTCACTCTGAATCAACTGCTAGGATCAGAGCGGATGTTTCTGAGCTACCTTTAAGTTAAGTCCACATTATACTGCTCCTCTAGGAAGGAGGGAGACTGTTCACATTTCTTTATGAAGCATTCTCTAGAACATTTCTAAAAGCCATCCATTAAAAACATGCAGCAAACTTTGTTCAGTAGGTTTACATTCCAAACACTGTCCTTTCCAGAAGTTCAGGTTAGACCATGAATGCCTTTGCATGAAAATGTTGCTTAAAAGAAGTAAGATGTGAGCTTGGCTCTGAAATATTACTTCATAAATAATTCTCCTCATAGGGTTAGAAGAACTAGAATGTGCAAAACATGCACTGTATCATTTCTGTAATGACTAGAGGTGCTTAACTTATGGAGGATAGCCAGTATAGTTTCTATGTTCCTGTTCTGGTGTGAATGGAGAGGCCATGGAATTTGGAGAATGTCATATACAGGTGGTTTATTGTGACTATAATATATGTGGCTCTCAAAAGAAGAGTATTTTGTAATGGTATACCATAGCACAGGAACAGGCAAATTGTGGTCCTCTAGATGGTTTGGGACAGTAACTCCCAGAATTCCTCACAATTGCTAGGGATGATGGGAGCTGTAGGCCAAAAAAAAGCTGGAGGGCCACAGCTACCGTAGCAAAGAGGCTAATGACCCCTTTGCACGTCTCATTTAAAAACTAAAAACGGCCATTTAAGAAATGGTAACTGATAGCAGCAGGATAACAGCACTAATATGGTTAAGCTTAAATCCAACGGTTAGTTCTAACTAGAATAGAGCCACTGAATCAGCAGAACTAACATGGGTGTTGACTTACCTAGTTTTCACTGATTCAGTGGGTCTATTCTGATTGAGATTAACAAATGGATTCGCGCCTTAAAGGCCACTGTGACCTAAATATGTGGATCCAGAAATAAATACATCCAGAAATAAATGAAAATGAAGACACCAAGACAAATGCTTCAGATAGCTCTTTGTTTTTGCAATGACTGAATTTGGAAAATTTTAAAGAAAACCAACTAATTAGATTACTATTTGGGATTTATAGGTAGGCAATTGAATTCCAGTTTTAATATAAATAAATAAACAGTAACAAACAAAAACAGATTACTGTCATGGAAAAAGATTCACTCACTTCATAGACAAGATAAAACAAACTTCCACTTATTATTCTGACAGATGGCCCTAGTCTGGACTTTTGTGATTCTTCTAGATAAAAACCAAAATTTGTGCTTTATAAATCAGTCCAGGTCAACCCCCATATCAACAGATTTGGTATCCACCGTTTTGCTTATCCATGTCCGAAAAAATATGTTCTCTCCAGCCATTTCTAGTTCCTCCAATGCAATCCTATGGTCAACTTCTGGCGTTCATCTCATTGAAAGTAACAGGGTTCCCTATTATTGACAGTTTCAAGTATCCACAGGGGGTGGGTGGGTCTTGAAACATAGCCCCCACAGATAAGAGGGTTGAGTTTTATTGAAAAATTCTATTTAAAATCAAATAAATGTTTTCCCTCCTCTGATATGGTGTTTGTTTGCTGAACTGAGTTCTTCCTCTGTTTTTCAATAATCATTTCCAGGACTGTGCATAACTGACTTTAACATAGTGTAAAATATGTCTTCACATTACAGTGCAAGATGCCATTTTTAAAATGTTCCTCTATGAAAGCAACTCCTTGGGCTCAGCTAGATGGGAGAATGAATTGCGTAAAATAGTGCATTACCTCACTATCATAGCAGTGTTCATTTGTCCCCATGAATCATTTGCAAGATCTCTGGCATGGAAAGCTATCTGACTTTGCAGTTCACACAGAGCATGCCCGCGAAAAAAGATGGCAGCCACGAGTGAATTACCGGCCTTATTATCTCCTGAAAAGCTCCCTCCATTTCCCCTCTTTTTATTTTATTTTATTTTATTTGCTGTTAAATGACAGATGTGGAAGAGTGATCTTCTGCTTACATACATTTTTTTTCCTCTGCTGCTTGAAAACAGTGCTCGATCAAGCGCTCAGTTGTGTCCCTGAAAACAACAATGGCGGCTCCGGCTGCTTTGTCGCCGGCAAGCCTCCCCTTGCCCACATCCCACCAATCACGTTTTCACTTCCTGGATGTGTCCCAATTCGAATTGGTTGTTCAGATGGCTATGTGCATTTTCGTGTACTTTTTAAAAAAAGATTGCGAGAAACAGCGAAAGCTGTTATCGCGAACTACTTGGAGTTTTCAGGTGAATTCCAGCAGGAGCTCATCTGGACAAAAGGTATTCTGCCCACATTCTTTGAGGATTTTTTGCACTGTCTAGACCAGTGTTTCTCAACCTCTTTCCAACCGCGCCCCTTTCCAACCTTGTTTTCTTCCTGTAGCCCCCCTATCCTATCAGTAGAAAGATAGCTATTTAAATGTTTTCTTTTTAAGTTATTTATAACTTTTATAATTTATACAAAATATAATTACAAAAAAATTTATACTTGGTGCACACAGCAGTGGAGTGCAGAAGTGGGAGGGAGAAGGAAGCGGAAGCAATGTTGCTGGAGAGTGTGCATGGTGATCCATCCACTGGGAAGCACTGTCACTTCTTTGTTAACTCTACTTCTGTTTTCTATTTCCTTCAATGCTCTGTTTCCTTTTTTCTTTTCTCAGTCACTTCTCTGTTTTCTTCACTTCTTACTTCCCTCTGTGGCCCCCTAGTCTTGTGCTATGGCCCCCAATTTACGCAATTTTCAACTGTGGCCCCCTTAGGGCACCCCAGGGGGCCATATGGCCCCTGGTTGAGAAACACTGGTCTAGACAACTTCCCTGTAAACATAAAATACTAGCATGTTACCATACAATTAGGCCAGACATTCTCTGCTTTCTGCATTAATTTTCTTCTTTCAATTTTCTTATTTGGCGAAGCACTCGTAAATAGTATTTTCCACCTGCAGTCTGCTGCATGTGTGTACCAGACTTAGCACCCCAAAAGCACTTAGTGCTTCCATGCAGAGTCTTCCCTGAAGAGTTCTAAGCTCCCCTTTACCTGCATCACACTCTGTTACACTTCCTTCTACAAAACGAGCCCCTTGTGGGCAAGCACAGCTATATCCTCCGGGTCTCAACAAGCAGAGGTGGCTGCAAACATCTTTGCATGGACTGGACACTGTCAAGATAAAAAGAGAAGCAACTGAGCATGCTTTATGAAAACTAATGCAATCTTTCAAAAGCCTTCTGTGGCTTATACCTTCCTCTCCCCTCACAGAGGCATTCCATCCCTCCCTTTTAGTTTTGGAGCAAATGATGGTTAGTCTTATTCCATACTGATGTCTTCACCAACCATAGTTAGTACCAACATTATAGTTTGCAACCGTATTTGGAAATTGTTTTGATAAATACCAGTAGCATAATGCCAACTCACTGAGAAGAGAAAGTGCTTACCTAGGAGAAGAGGTAGGAGGAGCAGGGAGGTACAGGTAGCTCTCCTTGCAAAGCAGTGTTATTCTCCTAACTCACTCCTAACATTATCCTAACTAACTTCCACCAAGTGTCCAGTGGGACAGGAGCAGGCACTACAAGATAAATGCCTCTGAATCGCACTAGGTTGTGTCCCATTTTTATGTATGGTACATGCCCTAGGCAATGACTTGATATTCTAACAACATTTTAAGTTGCAAGTTCTATTTTCTGTCATTTAAGCAGAATTGTCCTCATTTACAGAGCATCAAACGACAAAGGCAGCTTTAAGACAACCAGTGACTTTAACCAACAACATAGGTAGCAGGTGAATTTCATTACCATCCCTCCTGCAAGATAAACATGACATACAAGTGACATAAAGTAGTAGTAAAACGGCAACAATATGCTTCCCCTGCAGCTCAGAACTAGTCTTCTTGCACACTTCAAAAAATATATATAAAGCCATCTTTCTTTGCAGTCTTTTGTCAAATGAGAAACTCACCCTGATTACAACCAAGGACCATTCATAAGCAGAATTACCAGTCTAGATAACTGTCTGCAGATACAATATGGCAATGCAGAAGGAAAGAAACCCTACACACAGCAGATTGGACTGTTTCCTCAGAACTCCTACAGTGCACACACACTGATAAACAGATGGATAGTGCTGTCAGATCATGACAGAGCAAGTCATCATTTTTGTGGGAGGGGACGGATTCTCAGTAAGTCCCCTTTCCCCAGAAATATAATCAGTATGTTGAAATGGTCAGTAGCAACTGTCTGTTTGCTGGGGAGGTATTATACAGTCGTCCCTTCACATTCGCGGGGATTAGTGGTGGAAGACCCCGCAAATGTGAAAAAACCACGAATAATAATAGTCCTCCCCCCACCCACCTGCAACAACCCACCCCATTGCCACTCTCTCCCACCCACTCCGCCCTTTCCACAGTGGCGACGGGGGCCTCAGAAGCCCCCGTCGCCACTCACTCCCACCTACCCCGCCCTTTCTAGTAATTTCTTTGAAGACACTGTTATTTGGTTTGCAGTAGAGGTTGATAATAATGACAGTAATAATGTTTTACCATCCAAGATTGCCTGTTACCTGACTGATTGCATCTGTGTTGGTGATAGATGCGGACTTGAGTAAGCCAAGGGTTTATAGTCAGCACTTTTACTTTTTCTCCTTTCCCAAATTTGTCTTCTTTCCAGACTTCCCCTCTTTCCTTTGAGATCCAGTACAGGTGGCCTTCAAAGACATCTAGGCTGTAGGGGCTGCTAGCTTCTCGGTTAAAACGAAACAGCAGACAAGTTAGCATCCAAAGGCCTAACAAATGTTCTCAGTCTAACTATAATACTTGAAACAAAGTGTTGTTATGTCCTCATATTTCTGTTCATTTCTACAAGGTGAAATTAATACACTTTTGAGGGGAAAAATATCAGAGGCCTGGGAGAACATTACAAAGAAATCAAACATTCTTCCAAAGAAACATTAACGTTGTGCTCAGACATGACAAGAGCACAGGAGGAGAGCACCTGGGCTCAGGTGTAATACAGATGCTGAGCTTCTTGCCAAATTTCTACTTTTAACATTCACATTGGTGGGAGGCGAGTCCAGTAATCTAGGTGTGTTGTCCTTCATTGCATCAATAATAAAAGCTTCCCATCTGCCACTATATAAGTATCACTTGTACAAGTTCCAGGTATATTTTGAGAAAAAAATCTATGAGAAAATAGTTGAGATCCATATTAATTTTTGTACCTCCATGCAAAACCATCTTCCTGTCTGTTCCATCGAATTTCATTGATTCAATCAGATTTTCCTTCTGATCACTCCAGTAAATCCTGTCACTGTTCAAATAGTCAATAGAAAGGCCAGTTGGCCAGCCAAGGTCTTCAGAGATGAGTATTTGCCTCTGCTGCCCATCCATCCAGGCACTTTCAATCTTTGGTTGCCGTCCCCAGTCAGTCCAATACATTAGCCTAAGGAAAGCAGAACCAGGTATTTGTAATTATTTAGTTATAGCATTTCAAAACACACAAAAACAAGGAGGGAAAGGAAAGAGAAAATTCCACCAAGATTATTATCTTGGTAAGAATTTGGCAGTTCTTGACTACAGGATTTGATGAATCCACAGGAGTTTGGACAACTTTTGAGATCCCTTCCAGCTGTATGATTCGACTAGATTTCCCTGACAGAAAATGTTGCTTTCATCCTGGACTCTTAGTTGTAGCTATCCTAACTAATCCATTCATACAAACCAGTACTATTCATTCTCCATGGAGGATGGAGGTAGGAGTCAAGAACCTCTGGAGCTGGAAGGATCCAGGGATCTCCCACCTCTTCCCCAAACCACACTCCCTGCAGACTCCCCACCTCCACCCCATTCACCTGCCCAACTCTAAATAGAGTGGAGAGCAGAGAGATCAGATAGAGCAGCAGCGATGCTCCCCTCCCCCTCCACAACTCATTTAGGAAGACTAGTACACGTTGAGCAACCCTTATCCAGAGTTCTGAAATCTTAATTACTCCAAAATGCAAAACTGTCTACTTGGGCAGCTGAGATAGAGGCACTTTTGCTTTCTGATGGTTTAACATACACAAGCTTTGTTTCGTGCACAAAATTATTAAAAATATTGTGTATAAAATTACCTTCAGGCTATGTGTACAAGATGTATATGAGACATAAATGAATCTTGGGTTTAGATTTGGGTCCCATCTACAAGATATCTCATTATATATATGCAAGTATTCCAAAATCCATTCTGGCTTCTGTTCTGTTGACTAAGCCATGATGTTCTCTTGCCAAAAGGGCCATATTGTTGAAATGGGTACAGATCACCTTTTATCCCAGAAACATGTCTTGCAAAAACATCAAAGGGTAAATCTGACCTTAGTTAATACCTGGAACCATATAGTTCCAGCAGCAGGGAGACAGATAGTATGATGTATTCATCACAGTATTTCATCATGTACACATACATATACATATACTGTACATACAGAGAGAGAGAGAGAGAGAGAGAGAGAGCAAAGTAGTTCTTTCCATCTTCAAAATACATACCCAAGTTTGGGATTGACTGCAATTGCTGCTGGTTGGTCCAGCTGAGAATAGATGAGCCACTTCCGGTATCTCCCATCAAGCTTTGCCACCTCTACACGATTTGTCCCAGCATCAGTCCAATAAAGATGCCTAGTTTAGTTCAGATGCAATAAGAGGGAGGGAGGGAGGGAGAATATGTTTCTTTGGTCAACATTAGCTACAGTATATGAGAAAGTACAGTTGGCTCTCCATATTCACAAATTCTACATCTATGGATTCAACCATCCACAGCTTGAAAATATATATTTTTAAAAAATTCTAAAAAGCAAACCTTGATTTTGCCGTTTTATACAAGGGACACCATTTTACTATGTTATTGTGTGTAATGGGACTTGAGCATCCATACATATCCACAGGGGGGCCTGGAACCAAACCCCAGCAGATACCAAGGGCTCACTGTATCATCTTGATATTCAGTAGTCAAATGCAAAATATTCAGAGGCAATGCCTGCATTACATGTAAAGATAAGCAGAAATCTTCAGAATTATGGTGTATTTTTCACTATGTTCACTGCCCAATTGCCGTCACCCAGAGAAAATGGCTAAAGTAAAGAGAAACCAACAAAAAAGTAAGAACTTATCATTACATTATAATCCAAACAAATTTCTCATTTGCTGCTTCTCTGACAAACCAGAATTTGAAGCCAAAGTTTGAAAGTGGTTTTTCATTCCGAGTTTAATCTTTTATAATTTAATATTATTTTAAGGGGTGGGTGGGCTAGGGTACTGTGTCTATGGAATTTTTATATTGTAAGCCACCCCAATTGCGTTGCAGAGGGGCGGGATAGAAATATTATTATTATTATTATTATTATTGTTAGAGGATGGACAAGCCATAATCAAACATAATGAGAATCCTTTGTCTCCTTTTTAGTTTATCTGTTCTTAATGGGAGGAAGAGACAAGCAGAAGTGATTGGACAGTATGCACAAATGTGTTGCCTGTAAATGATATGACAGAATATTCAGCCATTCTGGTATATCATTATATCCTAAGATTGTTACTGTCGAAGAAAGATAATGCAATCAACTGAGGTTTGCCACATATGTGGCTGACATATTGTAGGATGTCTTCGCCATAGAATATTCCCAGAGCTGTAAATCTGTCAATCAACACTAAATCCTGACAGTGAAAGTGAAGCTCAATTCATTGAAGGTCACGTAAGCAGGTGTCTATTCAAATAACTGAGTCCCATTTTGGGAGAAAGGGAGGATATAAATAAAATAAATAAATAAAACAAATAAATGCATTTATCTGTATCTATGTGCAGTGTCCAGATCTTATTAGATCTTATCAAGCTAGCTAGATCAAATCAGAAGCACTACTGGAGGGAAAACCCACAAAATTCTAAGCAGTAAGAGGTTGGGTCAAGATCTCTTCTAAAGCACAGAGACAATGTTTGTACACAAAACCCTAGAACTTGTAGTCTGGGAAACAAGGAGACCAATGCCATCCTATGTTACATGCTCTCTCAAGAACTATAAGTTTCAAGGTCTCCTAGTTCCTGCTGGCATTTCCTGGATCCATCACGAAGTATATGGCAGCCAACTGGCAGCAGAAGTAAACAGATAAATGACAACAATAACCAGACTTTTCAACACAATACAATATGACCCCCATATCCGCAGGACTGGTAACTTATGGATTCACTTACTCATGTTTAAAAAAATATAGTCTCTCTAGGTATCTTCTAGGTCCTCCAGTGTGACTCTATGGGATGCTTCCACCAGAAGCTGACCATAGAGTAGCACTGGAAGACCTAGAAGATGCCTAGAACAGTGTTCTCTATAGGCATCTTCTAGGTACTCCAGCATGACTCTATGGTATGACAGGCCCAGCATTTTAGTCAGGTAAGTAATTATTCATGGTTTCCAGTATCCACTATGAGACTGGAAACGTATCCCTCAAGGATATGGGGCTGTACTGTATAAGCAAATTAAGGTCCTAGGGCTCAACAGTTTATGACAGAACTGATAATACATTTTAGGGAGATGCAGTAGTGTCTAAATAGCCTTCTTCATTTGCATATAATGTTAGTATAGAAATACATGTCAACAATGTCAGGAGTATTTTAAAGGAACATTTATCCAACACAGGTTATGGCATTTTCAGTTTGTGAAAATCCAGGTACAGCATCACATTTAGGGAGAAGATGGGTTTCTCAGATAGGTACTAGGGAAGTGATGCTTGGGTGGTAACACTAGTGGCCTGAGCAGGTGCCCGCCCTCCATTTCCAATCATGGACCACCAGTAAGGTAGTAGATATATGCACGACTCAAACTGTATTTAGAAGCAATCCCAGATCAAAATCTCTCAGCACATAAAACACTGCTGATATCATTTAAAAGCCTACAGATGCACAACATTATTGATGGATTGGGGCATATGTGTTTTGAATGAGTCCTAGGACTTTGAACTAAATAAAGGTGCTGTACATTTAATTTTTTTTATACTCAAAAATGAGTAAAAATTTTAGTTGTTTTATGTACTAAGATATTTCTAAACCACCTTTTAGGACTGAAAGCCCTCAAAACATGGGGAACAGCAATAAATAAAACATTATCATTTATTATTTATCCATGTTTTGTGCTTACCTCCCAACCCAGTCCACAGCTAAACCAACAGGACTGACCAGATACCTCAGATTCAGATCAACTTCCTTCACAGGATTATTTCCACTGCTTTCAAATGTGGGGATATAGGCACGTTTGATCGAGCCAAATTCTGAACCACGCCCCAGGATGCTGTAATATACAACACCTGCAGAAAATTCAGGATTAGCTTTCACTAGGCTTTAAGTGAAAATAAACACTGTCCTCGTGGATGATACAAGGCCATTTAATGTTTCTTACTGAAGTGGTAAAAACAGAAAACATTCTTCCAGGTTAATAATGAACCACAGGCATGATGGCTTAGCACATCATAGAAATGATTGTTTGGATGAGGTTGCATTCTGGGATGCTGTTAAGAAAGAAGCCCTATGCAAGCATTCAAAATAGATTAAAATTAATGAGGGAGCAGCCTAGCTATTCTCACCTCACCACCTCTTTCTTCACACAGGAAATAACTGAAAATGACAGCCTCCATTACACATGCAGTCTCTTAACATGATCAGAAACTTTGACTTTTCAGAGTTCTGGATTATGTAGAGAGCCTCCATCTATAGTGGAGACTCTCCTTTCCAGACTATCACACTCTATATGAAGAGACAGACAATGACAGGGCAAGGCTAACCAGTTCCCTTTCCTCATGCGTTCAGGTTCTATTGGTTTCTATTGTGAACACCCAACTAATGCTAGAGATAAAGGAATTTCACAGGAGTGCCAGACTCTTCAGCTGCCAGCATTAGTATCTATTGATTAGCAAGGCTGCCATGCTTTAGTACAGTGATAGGCAAATGTAGAAAGCTAGGGGGTGACATTACCCCCCCAGGAGACCCTCAAGGGTTGCACACCCTGTAAAACATTATATGGCCCCAAGTTGCCTCCCTCTCCCCCTCTGGGGATGTGAAGAGCATTTCTGCCATGTTTGTTTGGGTGGGGAGGCAGCCACTTTAGGGTCAAGAGATGCTTTTTTGGCAAAAGGAAATGACTATTGCTTCCTGTTCACTCCTTGCTTTTTTAAAAAAAAATATCTCTCAGAGGCCCTTGAAGGCCGAAGGCCACAGGCCACACTTTTGTCCATTAGTTTCCTGCTTTTTTGTGATAATGGATATGGAACTCCATTACATGCTTTCAGTCTATTTAGTAAAGGTTTCGTTACAACAGGCCAGATCATGGTCAGAAAGCACACGGTACAGCAACATTCTTAAAAGAAAGTAGGTCTTGGACTTTCCCGTGCCTATGTAAGAAAACTCTTGGGAAAGAGAACATATGCAACTCTAATTTCCATTATGGAATAATAACAACAGCAGTAATTGTCCTGCCACAAACTAACAAACTGGAACATTTCTCTAAATAAATAAGCAGACTGGGAATTCTTAATACATGATGATCTAAACTAGAGAACCAATGAACTTGCTTATGTTTAAGTTCTTCCAAGAGCTTGAAAAGATGTGTTCTTAGAAAATAATTTATTCCTGTTACCCTTCATAGCATTTTAAAAGTAATTCACTGTTGTTATCAGTTACAAAATTTAAAGAGTACAGTCAGTCTTCCATATCCACTGATACTTTATCCACAGATTCAACCATCCATTGAAAATATCCCCCATCCCCAAATCCAAAAAGCAAACTTTGATTTTGCCATTGTATATAAGCAACACCATTTACTATGCCATTGTATATAATGGGATTTGAGCATTCATGGATTTTGGTATCCAAGGGAGTCCTGGAACCAAACCCCAGCAGATACCAAGGGCACAATGTAATTATTAATTACATTATAATAATTAATTTTATTATTTTAATTATATTTTATTATTATTAATTATAATAATTAATTAATAATACATGATAATGATTAATAATTAAAAACATTAGCCCTGGCTACATGGCTAGATATTACCAGAGCTGAGGGAAGAACCTACAGAGAAGCTGCCTAAACATTACTGACATATTGCATGAGGTAGTCCTATGAGGAACACATTCAGAAGCCTTAGGTTCAGAAAAAACTGTAACCAGGCCCCCAACAAAAAAATGTTAGTATTTAAGGCTCTTAATTTCAAAGTGTTTTACAGTCTTTATAATGTCAATTTCCACAATGTCCCTCTGAGGTAAATGTTGGTAATAAGTACATGTACACTACTATGTCTATTTTATATAAAGGAAACTAACGCCAAGAAACAGCGATATCTTTGTGATTTATGGGCCTAAATCCAATTGTTAGTTCCAACTAGAGTAGATCTGTTGAATCAATGAAACTTACGTGTCAGTTTACCAAGTTCTGGTTGATTCAATGGGTCTATTCTAACTGAGACTAGCAATTGGATTTAGGCATAGAATGAAAACCATGGCAGAGATAGGACTCAGAAAAAAATATTTCAGACTGAAGCCAGACCCTTTGGTAACAGAAGGGTATATATGGGAAGGAATGATAAGAGCTTATAAATGCATTCATTTGTTCTTAAAGCCAAAATAAAAAAGAGACCTTTTTTTCAGTAGTTCATTAAGGGTTAGTCATGAAAGCTCAAAAAAATACTCACTGAGGCCTATGCCCTCAGGGTCCCAGTGATAGTCTATGGCTTGGATGTGCTCCTCATTTTCAATATAGTCAGAGTATTGCTCAGATGACATATTATACCTTCGAATACGGACGTTGTCAGGCAGGAGTAAGATTGGTGGGTTACCTGGAAGGACAGTAATACATATTTTCTTGACATATTAAGCAGTCCTTTCCAACAAAGAATACAAGCGATCAATTGAGACATCAATTGTTTCAAACACCAAATGAGCTTTTTAAAGTTTCTGCTTGCGTTTGCTTTAAAATATTTTTAAAGCACTACAGTCTGTATAATTTATAAGCTATTCTTTCCAATGCATTATCATGGACTCTCCACACTTCCCATGCTGTGATGTTTTAAATTCATCCTATCCCTAGTTACATTTGCTGGTAACTTTCTGCACAGATTTGGATTATGGCAATCTTGGGTTTTCTTGCTTTTTTCCCATTGCTTATACTTTTGGCAAAAGAACTTATTAAAACAGAAACAAGGGTGTCTTTTAAAACATACATTATCATCTGGAATTTGTTTATTTTCTGCCTCATGCTAAACAATATTTCTGTTTCCTTTTCTTTTTATTGCCTAAGGAAAGATTTCATCCACTCAGATCTACCAGAATGAAAAGTCATGGGCATTAACTAAGAATACCCCTGACTCTCCTGTGTAATAAAATTCCGCAGGCTCATACTATAAATAGGATATACTCCCATCCATTTATGCTCATTAGTCCATGAACTATAAATGGCAATCTGTCAGCAAAATGTCCTTGATTTATATCAATCTAATCTCTCTTTGGAGAAATTATTACAGCTAATTTTCTTCTGTTGACAACCAATGAACAACCCTCTTTGTTTTCTGAAAACCTGCAAGGATATCAGTGGGATGGAATGAGGTGGGGGTCTGTAGGAGAAGGATACATTCACAGGATGTTAGAATATGTTTTCTTTTGCCCCTTTTTCAGATATTGTAGCCGAGCAATGGACAGTGTTTTTCATGAGCCTTACAGCTACAATTCTGCACACAACTGGAATGGAAAGGCACATGAAAAATATGAAGTCTGACCTGGGCACAATGAAACCTGCATTAGCTACATTCTAACTGGATTACCACAATGCACTCAGTGAGGGGTTGCCCTTGAAACATGTTCAGAATCTTCAGTTGGTCCACAATGCTGTGCCCAGGGACCCATTCACACTACAGTTACAGTGCTATCACTCCACTTTAACTAACATGGCTGCATCCAATGGGATTCTGGGGTTTGTAGTTTGGTGAGACACCTGAGGCACTCCCTGGCTGAGAATTCTAAATGCCCTTCCTTAAAATGCCATCCCCAGGATTCCATGGGATAGAATCATGGCAGTTAACGTGGAATACTAGCACTGTAATTCTACAGTGTGAATGGACCCAACCCATTGGCCAAAGGTGGTTACAGATAATTTATAACTGATTCCCTGGCTACAATTCAACTTCACCATATACCAGTTTGTTTCAAATCCAAATTCAGACTGATGTTTATGATCTACAAAACCTTATATGACTTGGGAAACTGTATTCTCCAATACAAGCTGGCCCATGTGTTAAGATTTTCAGAAGAAGCCTTTTACTCAGCCCAGCTGCCACTGGAACCATATTTGCTGGGCATGTGGGAGAGGCTTTCTCAGTGGCTGCCCATAGACTCTGGAATTCTCTGATAAGGAGGGCTAGGCTGGTTCCTCCTCTGTCATCTTTTGTCTGGCCAGCAAAGACTTAAGAGCCTTACCACATGAGGGAAGGGAAGCAGCTTTAAAGTCCGAGATTAGCATGTCCTGCCTTGCCTTATCGCATGATGTCAGTATGCTTCAGTTGTTCTTCTGCTCCAGTCCCCTGGAAGATGATGGTAAACACAAGTCTTTTTGCCAACTGGAAAAATTTGTTAGCAGAAAGTCTTGTCCTTACCACCAACTCCCACATGACCAGAGTGGGAGGAAAGTTGAAGCATGCTGACGTCATGTGATGAGGCAAGGTGGAACATGCTACTCTCAGGCTTTAAAGTCTCTTCCCTTCTCTTGTACAATAAGCCCCCTATTTTTTTGTTCAGACTGGCCTTTCACATCTAACCTGAGTAGTTGCTGGAGGTAGGATTGACTGGTTGGGTGGTAGTGATGTGCTTCTAATGAAGTTTTAAATCTGATTTTTATGTTTTAGTTGTATTTATTTTACCAGTGTTAGCTACCTTGCATGCCATTTATTGGCAAAAAGACAAGGTATCAATTTTAAAGAAACAAACAACAACAACAACAAACACTGTAAGGCATTGGATCCAAACAAAAAAGAAAGATTTGTTTCATGAGAAAGTTCATGGTAACCAATTTTAATTTAATTCCCCTGGAAGGGAAACAATGGCTGAGCTTACCATTGGCAGCACACTGTTTGCCTTGCTGATCCCCAACAGATCTAAATCCCTCAGCACAGAAACATTCGTAACTTCCTTTGGTATTCTGACAAATCTGAGGGCAAGTTCCAAAGATATCGCACTCATTAATGTCTGAAGGAAGAAAAGAAAAGAGAGAGAAATACAAGTGTTAAATTTTGTTTAAGACTAGAACACTTACCTAATAGATCACATCAAAGCTCCATATGTAGAATCCAACATTCCTGCAGCAGCCAACTCAACATTTTAAAAAACTTGCCTTCTTGCATTGTCTCATTCCCTTCGATTTCACTTTAAGCCCCAGGCAGATGTTTTCTTTCTTTTCATCTTTTTATGCATTGCAGCACCCTAACTCTGGAAATTTCAACCACCATCCCAATAGTCATTCCATTTTACCTCTTGCCTTTTTTGTACATGATCTTAACTTTCTTTTAACTATAGTCCACCCTTGTTTTAATTTTAAGCTTACTTTCTCTTCCCCCTTTCCCCCTCCCATTTTATAAATGTTTGGACTGGCTGCATTCACATGGAATAGTATCTTGCAATTCTGGTGAGTCCTGGTTTACTGTGAGCAATATCTGCAAAAACACACAGCCCACTCACAGCGAACCAGGGTCCACCAGAAGCCTGAATTACCACTCAATTCAAATTTAGTCATTGTTAAGTTACAAGAAAGAACTTGTTTATTTCTTTTTACTGAATACTTTAAAATTGCTTTTTAATGCTATAATGAAAATGAAAAAAAAGATATAACACATTACTGAAAAATTCTAAAGCAGAAAAGAATGTGAAGATGAACACTACCATCACAATTGTTTCTGTTCAGTTCACTTGGGCTGTATCCAGGCCGACAGGTACATATAAAGCCTCCTTCAGTTAAATTGGTACAGTTGTGTTCACAAATATTTTCAGCACAAGTTCTACCAGTCCCAGAATCTGGGGGGAAAAAATGACCAAAAAATCCGCATTGACAAAACATACACACGTGAGAGGATTAAATGGAAGAAATAGGCCACAACTTTATTGGTTACAACTGTAGATACAGCTGGCGCACACACAGGTTTGGACCCAGCACTGAACAATCTGCCTGTTGATTGATGAGCCTACACTTCAGGCCCACTGCTGGAACCAACAGGATGATAGGAGAGGATCCACCTGAGCTGTTGACCCGGCATGGTCCTCCTGCCACCAGGGGGTGCAGGGATGGAGGCTTCCCCCAAAGCTGGTCCAGACCAGATCTGTCCCACATGCCCCAGTCCCTTAAGGGGACTTCTTTTAATTTTTATTTATTTAATTTTTCTTCAATACCTTACCAATGCCCGGGAGACACAGGTAATCCCAATCCCGGATACAGGACCCATGCCAACTGCCCCACGTATGTTGTGACAATAGTATAACAGAAAACATGCCTAGTACAACAAACATCTCCAGAAGAAGTTAAACCAGGGAGGGAGGGGTGGGGTGATGCTCAGAAACACACTGAGCAGCATGCATTCCTGACTGAGCAGTGTGCGTTCCTGACTGGAATGAATACCACCCCCCTTGGACTGGAGTGAAAACTGCAACCTGTACATTCCAGCCCCACCTACTGTGGTTTAAACTCATTGGCTGGTGTTCCTGCCTTTTCCAGGGCCACACAAGCTGCAGTGGACCCTGAGAGGAAGAAGATGCCAATAGCACCATATCCCGGAACACTGAACTCCACTCCCCACTCCAGACCACAAATCAGACGCCCCATCAGTTGGACAGCACTATTATAAATAAAAATGTCACAGGTCAATGTGGACTCACCTCCTTCCCAGCATATTTAAGAAAAATATGTTGGCAATGTAGGGATAATGCTAGCATCTTTCTCTTCTATGGGATCATGGGAGTTGTAACTGACATGCTTTTTGAAGTATGAGGTGGAGGGAAGGCCTTCACGCAATCTTCCACTACATGGGGACCACTACTGCCACCAATATTAATAAAGCAGAAGGGAGATGGGTAACAAGATGGAATAAGAGGAAGAGACATGCACTTCATGCATCAGTTATGGAGGATTTGGCAGTGGGGCAGGATTTCTGGATTAATTTTCCTTCAGTGGGTTTTATAATCGCCCCCATTAACCATGGGTGCTTTAAATGGAGATTTCCAAGTGTTACCAATCAAAGTCATTGCATACCTATTACATCTTTTCCTCCTCAACATTTTTTGTGTTAATATAAACAAAAAAGATGGAAGAAGTGCTAAAAAAACATAGAAGAGTTACAAATGTAAGATGGCACTGTCTGGACCCTTGTGAAATTCTGTATATGAAGCAGGGTGATTGCAAGCTCTTTCCACCTTGCCTAGAAGCACCCTGTGACATACTGTATAGAAATATGCAAAATTTCCATGCTGCAGTCATTTTCCTTCACATCATGATGTAGTAAGAACTGAATGTATCTGCTGTGATACTTACTGCAGCCCAGTTCATCAAAGTGGTCTCCGCAGTCATCATAATTATCACACACATAATGCAAAGGGATGCAGTTTCCATTGCCACACTTGAATTCTTCAGTAGTGCAAGGCTTAGATGTAGGTTCTCTGCCTGCATGAAGATGACATATACATACACATTCCTCAGACTTTGCTGAGTGAATGCTACAGATCTTACTATATAAAATGTTTAGGTCTCAGGACTACTTTTTCCACATAGACAGTTGGTTGCCTTAATAATGAACAGTCGTCCCTCCACATTCGCGGTGGTTAGGGGCTCAAGACCCCTGCAAATGTGAAAAAACCACAAATAAAAATGGCCTCCCCCCGCCTGCAACCCCCCCACCCTTCCAAAGTGGCGATGGAGCTTTTCGAGTCCCATCATCGCTTGGGGAAGTGTGGGGGGTGACTAAAAAGCCACCCCCCCCGCCTGGTCGCCACCCCCCCTGCCATGCTTCCCGAAGTGGCTATGGGGCTCTCGAGCCCCATACCCGCCTCAGGAAGGTTGGGGTGGCAGCAGGCGAGAGGTTGGCCAGCCTCCCCCTGGCCTTCCCAAAGCAGCTCTGGGGATTGAGAGCCCCATAGCCGCTGGGGGAAGGTTGGGAGGGGTGGAGGGAGTGGGACAGAGAGGCTTTTCAGCCACAACCCCCCCCCCTCTCCCAAAGCCGCGACAAGGCTTGGAAAGCTCCATCGCAGCTTTGGGAAGGGCGGCGGTGGCTGAAAAGCGCCTTTGCCCTGAACTCCCCACTCTCCCAGGGCTTGGCTCTCCACTCCAAATGGAGCCAAGCCCCAGGAGAGCGGGGAGTTGGGCGCGCAGTTTGCTCAGCAAGCACTCCGTTTAAATCAGCTCCTCTCCCTTGTGTGCGAGGGAGAGAAGCTCATTTAAATGTGGTTCTTGCTGAGCAAACCGTGAATAATCAAAACTGTCTGCCGGACTGGGAGAAATGTTAGTATAGGTGATGTAAAGCAGTTAGCAGCCAGGGAAATAGGCTGTTCTTCTTCAGATTTAATCTGAGGCACAGAATAATCTGGGTGTTTTGAAAAACTAATTTCTATTGAGTTCATCTCAGAGTTCATTTTATGGAATCTTGCCCCTTCCTTACTTCACATCTTTTTTGCTGGCCTACAGAAATCTGTGTCATGTGCATACTGTTGGCACTGAATACATGGTAAGCTAATGATAAAGAGTAGCTCCTTCTATGACATGCATTAATACTTCTGTGCTGTGAATTAAATCACTAAGGTCCTGATAGTAGTCTTAAACTAAACTGCTCAGACATTCACCTAAACACATGAAAGATTAAAAAGTGGATGGAGACATGACCGTGTGTGTAAGCTCCATCCCCAAATACCAGGCAGTTAGTTATAAATCTTAGTGCACTGAATGACTGGGAGCCCTGTCTTATCAGGGTTCCTGATCATAAGAGCTCTGTACCCATGTTCCCAAGCAAACATGGCTACAAAGCGCTCCAGGCCTTTGCACTCTACACAGAAAAGTCTGGGATGCTACTGGGTATATGAGGACATCTGGGGATGGGACTAGGGTGAGTTCCTATATCCCCACCACCCTTTTAGTTTTCCAGGCATTCAGAGAAATCCCTCAACAGGACTTTAGAATAGCTAATAATCACAAGGCATGCTAAATTACTTCTTTCTATATTTTATGCATGTGGATAGACCTACAATGCTCTTCTTTCTCATCACTTCCATCTCCACAGTCATCCTCCTGGTTGCACAGTTCATGGCTGTAGATGCAGCGGTTATTCCCACAGCGAAAGCGAAATGGTGGTTCACAGGCAATATCCACTGAAATTAAAGAAGTCAGCGATATTTAAGTTTTGTGTATTTGGCACCAAAATAAACACTTATTTTAAAAAATGCTCAAAGTCAGGGATAGGCAACTTTGGAGGATGCGGGAGCAAACCTTCCACCACTCTTGGACCCACCAAAAGTCACACTACTCATCCCTATCAAAACCAGAAGTGGCTAGAAGTCCACTTCCAGGTGTTTTTTTAAAAAATATCTGGAAACTCCCCTTTTAAGTAAAGCAAAGTACAGTAGGACCCCCATATCCACTGATTCAATATCCACTGATTCAATTATCCAAATGACACAAAACAGCACACCTACCATAGAGTCTTCCTAGAAAATGTGTCCTCTCTAGCTATTTTCTAGGTCCTCCAAGGCAACTCTATGGTATTTCAAACCGGAAATCCCATTATTTTCAGTGGCATTCACTATTATCCATGGTTTTCAGTATCCACGCCCCCACCCCAGAACCAATCCCCAGCAGATATGGGGGTCCTACTGTATTCAAGGGTGTTCCTGCTTCCTAGGACACAATTCTTTAATCCCCAGCATTCCTGACCATTGGCCATACAGTGTAGGGCTGCTGGGAGCTACAGTCAACCAACATGTGGAAGGTTGCATAATTCCCACCCCGGTCTATGTTTTGACATTCCTCTCCCCTCCAAAAAATTGATGTGTGTGAAAAGGCTCTAGGGGCTAAAAATAATAATAATAGGAAGGCATATATAGCTCATGTGTTGCCCAACCTTGGTCTAAGTTTCAGTGTTACATCTTGGGGGAAATCATATATGCTAGTCATATGGAGGCCTGGTGGCGCATTGGTTAAATGGTGGTACTATAGCCACAACATTCGTGAGTTCGATCCTGTAGGGCTCCAGATTGACTCAGCTTTCCATCCTTCCAAGGTTGGTAAAATGAGTACCCAGCTTGTTGGAGGCAATTAGCTAGCACATTGTAAACTGTTTAGGTAGTGCTTAACACTATAAAGCTGTATGGATATGTAAATTGATATCGCTATAATGCTCTTGATAACTATAGGGTAATGCTGATGTAATCTAATATTGACCTTATCTAGGGTCAAGGAATGGAAAGCAAGTGAAAAGACTCACTTAGCTCCTCCTACCTCCCTTCCCACTGCCATGCTCATCCTTGAATCCCAGTTAAAAGGCCAACATTATATAATATATTCACAGTGGTCATTAAAGAGCTCAAACAGAATGAGTGACTACTCTGGGTTTCTCATCAGAACAGCCTGGAAATTTTTCAGGGGGAAAAATCCAGGAAGGCCTGTTAAACTTCATGCCCTGGAAACATCTCCATTTAACATCTGATACATGCTATTGGCTGCACTACAATTTAACAAGTTAATCAACATTTCTATAAGAAATCTGTAGTCCAGGATCCAAAATGCTAGGTAACGAATTCCATGTGCCCACTGAACAATGAAGAGCACCACTTTTTTATATATATAGAAGAATCCACATTTAAAAGTGAGTGGAATTTCAAAAGCAGTTCGTAATATGGCAGAGTGAAAGGAGTACTGGTGGTCTTCTGTTCAAACAAGCACAAAACTTTTGTCATGTCTAAAGAGATTTCTGGAACCAAGCCACATTTTCAAGCAAGTTTCTCTAGCTTACAGCAGAAGTGAAGTTCTTCATCTGAGCCATCTCCACAGTCATCATCTCCATCACATTTCCAATATGACTGAATACAGACATGGTTCTTGCACTCAAACATTGTGCGTGGACAATAAGTACCATTGGGATAGCGAGTAGCTGGTGAAAGGAAAGTGAGCTTTTAATATCTGTTATTTTGTCTTATAACATCATGCAGATATTTATTATTCTGTTCTCAACTCATTTTTTAAGTTTAAAGAAAACTTTTTCATTACATTAGCAAGCAAATCTGTATTGTTACATACTCCCGTATAATGAATATGTAAGAGTCTGATCTCAGAGGAAGTGACATCTCACCCAGTAGGATTCTAGGATACAAGGAGATGGGTCTGTGTTTTGTCTGTTTTGGGGTTGCAGTGAGATTTCACTTAATAATTACAAGAACACTGAAAACTACAGTACAGCGCAAAAACAAGAAAATGAGCTATCCTCCCTTTGAAGTCTATATCATTATTTCCTGACAGCATTCAGCATTTTCTTGTAATTTGGGACATGGTAGAAAAGAAAGGTACTTAATAGCATGGTATTTAGATGCCACCTTCCCCGAAAATGGAGAGGATGGGGTCTTAAGGAAGCCATATCCCTTGCAAGCTTCAACTACAACTCAAGACACTCACGACAAGTTGCTTCATCAGAGAAATCCAGACAGTCTGCACTTCCATCACATCGGAACCTTTCTGCAACACAATGCCCACTGTTGCACTGGAAATAACCTGGGTGGCAGGTCCTTAGCTCTAAAAAGAATAATAAATGGATGCTGGAATATTTTTTTAACATAAAGATAGGGGGAGGGGGGAGCCTCTGATCTGCAACCATGGACTATTTATTAGAGGCCCTAATTCAGACCGTGGAAGGTTGCAGGACCTCCCAATCCTCAAGCCCCACTCCTGTGAGTGGGGAGAAGAAGAGAAAGAATCCACTACTATTTACAATCGGTGACCAGTGATAACACTGGGGACTGCTCTGAGTGCTCCTCACCATCGCAATTAGGAGAGAGAAAGCCAGATCTTACTCAGATAGTATCTGCAGGTGCCAGGTGAGCCAAGACTTAGGATTTGGCCAGCACCAGGAAACACGTTCAGAGAGTGTTTCACTCCTTCCCGCCCCCTTCCTTGCATTGGAAAAACAGAGAGCAGAAGCAGATCCAGCCACTCTCATGTGCCATTTGTAGGTGTTACAACATAAACATAATGCCAATTTATATTATATTTAAAAATGCCTTTAGAACACTCAAGCAGGAAAACCCACCACAGTCCCGTTCATCTGAGTTGTCCTCGCAGTCGTTGTCATGGTCACATATCCACCGAGAAGGAATGCAACGCAGATTCTCACACCGATACTCACTTTCTGTGCACTCACGGGGACCTTGTAATAAAGAAATGAAGCAGAGATACAAGAGATAAATCAGCAGCATCATTCAACCTCTTAAGAGGTTGTTGTTGTTGTGTGCCTTAATGTCATTTCTGACTTATGGTGACCCTAAGCCAAACCTATCACAGGGTTTTCTTGGCAGAATTTGTTCCAACGGGGGTTGCCTTTGCATTCCTCTGAGGCTGAGAGAGTGTGACTTCCCCAAGGTCACCCAGTGGGATTCCATGGTTGAGCGGGGATTCAAACCCTGGTCTCCCAAAGTCCTAGTCTAACACGCAAACCATTACACCACACTGGCTCTCCATAACCTTCCTCCAATTTTTCACATTTTTCTCAAAAGAATTACCCAATTTACCTCCTGAAATATATAGGGTGTGTAACTGGCCATTCTGTCCCATCTACTCCTTCTGCCCCATCTCTTTTAGGTCTGTACAGTAGTATATTAGGAGAGATGAGGCAAAAATGAGGCAAAATAGCAATCTGCATGTATGTGCGTGTGTGTGCCTTCAAGCTACCTGTTAACTTATGGCCACCTCATGCATTTCGTAAGATTTTCTTAGGCAAGGAATGTTCAGAAGTAGTTCTGCCATTTTCTTCCTCTGAGATATATCCTATAGCAACTCGGTGATCTATCATCAAAGTACTAACCAGAGCTGACCCTGCTTACCTTCCATGATCAGACAGGATCTGGTGCCTTTAGGATACTTAGGCACCCCCTCCCAAAAAAAAGCTTTTATAACTGCTATTGGCTATCTTTTCTTTACAAACTGATGGAAAAAACATGGCAGGAGCTGCAGGGGTGAAATGGAAGGGGGCTAGAGCTCTTCAGGGACCTGTAGGAAACTAATGTG
This sequence comes from Gambelia wislizenii, assembly GCA_030847615.1. Lineage (NCBI taxonomy): Eukaryota > Metazoa > Chordata > Lepidosauria > Squamata > Crotaphytidae > Gambelia > Gambelia wislizenii. The sequence goes on along the minus strand of JAUMIR010000001.1, from coordinate 283,778,316 downwards.
GCCCCACAAAACCCAGCCCTTGGCCACCCCAATGTAAATCACTATTCTGGGCTGTTTCACAAATAGGAATGTTAATTCTCTGCTATTTTTATTTATTTATTGCTATTTCATAAACTGTGAACATTCTCATTACACCAGGATTCTTCTCATTAGAGTTTGTCAACTCCCAAGAAAAACTTTTAAAAACCATCTTCTTAATCTTTTTGAGTATTCTTTCCATCTATATTTACAAACATCCCTGACCCTGTGTCCCCTTGTTCAAAAACAAGTCCTGCTCCTTGGGAGATGGGAATTTAATAGCAGACTATAAGATATGCCATCCTTACTGAGTTCAAGTTAATCGGTTTGACAGATACATACATTATAGCTTCAATGCTGGATATATTGTCTGTTGACATTTTAAATCTTCTTAGTATGAAGTAAATTTATCCCTGTGTTAATGCTTTTGTGAAGGAGTAATAGCCACTATCTCTTTACTAACTGGTGACAACTTAAAGTGAGGGATTCAGTTAATATTGTTGATTAAAAATTAACATGACACATACAATAATTATAAAAACAATTTTTAATACGTTTGCAAAGTGTTTGTTTCAGTTGAAGTTAAAATTATGGAAAGCTGGAAATCTAATGATCCTTTTACACGCTGTGGATTTGTTTATAAAAGTACTGTTTTTTGCTATAAAAGGTTTTTTTAAAGTTTATGGGACTAATACATACACTCATGAAATGGAATTGAGAATTAAAAGATGTTATTAAGATGGGTACTTTGTGAGATACACAAGAATATCATTATAAATAACCTACATTGGATGAGTATTTGTTTTATATTTTACATTGAGAGACTGTATAATAAATGAATTTGTGTATTTAGTTTATCTGTTTTTAAATGGCAAACTAGCAGTGAAGCATTTTAACCCTTAGATCTATCTATAGGTAGCCATAAAGTTTTATGGGTTAACTCCAAATGCTGTCATTGCATAATTACACAAGAGTGATATGCCACTTTATACCTTTATAGTTAGAAAAATGTGCAAGTATTAAAAAGATTTTAACATGTTTTAATTTGCACCTTATCTGATAATACATACTTAACATAAAATTCTTTTTTTCCTCAATGATAAAATGTTTAACATACGCCATTGATATATTTTTCATATAAAACACCAAAGCAATCTACAATGTTTGGACTTCTCAGTAGTAGTACATCAGAGAGCTGCTTTAATAAAAGCATTTTTAACTATGTGAGACAAAAACAACAGATCTGAAAAGCATATATGACTAGTTCATTGGGGTGAAAAGCTCAATTTATACTGGAAAAGTAAGCAATATTCCAGTGTTAGGTTATCATTATTACAAGAGCTGGAAAGGAAAGGAAAAACTTACTGCAGTTTTGTTCATCAGACTCATCTCCACAGTCGTTATCTCCATCACATTTCCACCGCAGTGGGATACACCGGTGATTATCACAGCGGAAATCTCCCAAAGGATCACAAGTCCGCGCCTCTGCAGCACACACATAATTCACAGAGCAGTCACTATGGCAGCACGTTAATGTGTTCTTCCCAAATATGACTTGAAAAGAATAGGGGTATGGTGTACTTGGGTATATGGATAACGCAACAGCAAGATCTACGTTTTGCAAAAAGGTTTGGCACAAAGACACGACCAGTGTTTACTGTGATACTTGATATCATTAACACAAAGTGAAAGGACCTTGGTTTCCCAACACCTGATGATCAGGTTCTCTTTCTCAGGTGGCCAAACCAGCCAAGAATATCTTCTACAATAAGAACCCATCATAACCTTCAGTAGACTAAGCTAATCCAACCAATCAATTGCCACATCTAATTATAATAATCCAAAATGAAAAGAACTTGTTACTGAAGTTCAAATACTGTTTTGGGGGCAGATCTCTCCCCTAACCACCAGCACTGACACAGTATTCAACATCCATATTATTTAGGGATCCACTTACAATCACTAGATTATAGTGATAGGCTACTCATTCTCACTGTGAGTTCTTGAATGTATGGATCTCAACACACATTTATCAGTTGCTTTACATCCTAAAGTACATAAATCAGTACTTTTAAACACATTTTTCAGCCCTTAAACATACCACAGCCTTGTTCATCACTGTTGTCTCTGCAGTCATTGTGACCATTACACACAGCCCAGAATGGGACACACCGATAATTAGTTCTGCAGCTAAATTCTGTATGGTTATCGCATCGATAGGCAGGGCCCACTAAAATAAAGGGAAGAGTTAAGATTTAATTACTGCCATGTTGAATTCTTTATTATAGGTTTATTATAGATTATAGATTTAAAGTACTGCTGTCAAACTGCCTTCAAAGAACATGTTGTAGAATACTAGATGTGTTTATATTTAAATGTCTGAAAGGTTTTTCCATCCACAGGTGCTCAAATCCAGTTATACAAAAGAGAATGACAATATTCTAAACATGTTCTGGCACCTGAGGTATAGGATCTGTGTAGTAGCCCTGACCATCTGTACGCATGTATAAAATCAGGGGCGGCAAAATACAGCCCTGTATTTTGGGGCCACATATACGTTTTGTATTCCTAGATCCCTCCAAACTCTCTAGACTGCCCTTTTTCTGGCCATAAAAAAGGGTGCCGTAACACTCCTGGAGCTTCCATTTAATTTTTAAATAGATTGCAGCCCCTCATCCAAAAAAGCAACAACCATGCTTTATAACACCGAAGTGAACTTCCTGCCTGCCACTTGATTGTCTTCCCTGGGTGAGGTGGGGTGGGCATTTTTGGCAGCCTGTGAATGCTGTGGAGCATCCCAGGGCAGAAAATTGGTCCCTGTGCCCATCACAACTGCCCACTTTGATATGTATAATATAACCACTGTGAATTTGGTATTCTTCTTTAATATTGTCCCTAATCTGTCACCTGTTGTGTCCATGTTACTCACAACTGGAGGCAGATATTACCTAATCCCAATTTGTCCTACCTCACCCTGATATTTTGAATTTTCAGTAGTCCTCTGAAGCTGTAAAAGCAGAGGTGCCAGGTTTTTTCCTGTCTGCTCCTTTGTCTAATTTTCCTTTTCTAAATACCATCACTGTTAAGTGTGAAATGGGGGCGGAAGAAGTGGGGGAAATACAGTTGCCATGTCTGATTGCCGATTGGCACAGTTTCCTTCATACAGCTGCTCAAAAGGTACTGTTGGGCCCTTGATTAGCTCTCCATGCAGGCATGTGTATGTTAAAAAAGTTTTTGCAAAGTGGACCTATAGGTCTTTTTATTAACTGCACCCACAGTCTGGTTGGTTAAAGAGCGATCAAGGAGTGGATTCTCCTCATAGACTTTCAATACACTAGTAAAGATTCTCATTGAATTAGCAGGGGTGGCTGATGGCTTCCAAGTCAATGGAGCTGTGAATCCACTGTGAGTTTCAGTCTGAACTTCAAAGGAGCTATCCAAGGTGCCAAAACTATTTGGGAGATAGAGCTCAGTTCCTTAGATAGCTCCTTTTAAGTTCAAACTGAAACCATAGGTTTTCTGTGGGTTTTTTCCAGGCTGTGAGGCCGTGTTCTAGAAGAGTTTATTCCTGACATTTCACCTGCATCTGTGGCTGGCATCTTTTGAGAATTCCATCTTCAGAGAATTCCAAGATTCCATTCTCTGAAGATGCCAGCCACTGATGCAGGCGAAACGTCAGGAATAAACTCTTCCAGAACACGGCCTCAGAGCCCAGAAAAAAACCACAGAAAACCTATGGATGCCGGCCGTGAAAGCCTTTGACTTCACATCAAACTGAAACCCTCTGCAAATTCACTACCCCACTAACATGGAAGCCACTCCCCAGCAATGGTAATTTGTGCTTGCTAATTACAGTACCAAAGGACTAGTCTAGACAGATTAAGGGGGTGTGACCTTGTTGATGCGTCAATAATGTGCATATATTTTCCCTCCATTCTCTGCAATTTGCACGACTCACTCCTGGAGCATTTATTCCAAAGTGCTCCACTTCCAGATTAGATTCTCCAGTGTTTTGTTGTGTGTGCCTGGCATATCAGGACAATCACTAGAAGCAAAATCGGCCAATGCCTTCCAAGCTCTTCAGCAAATACAAATGAACAGCAGCTGTGTGCAGCTTACTGCATTCATGAATCGGTTCATCGGAGTTATCACCGCAGTCATCGTCCACATCGCATTTCCAGGACTGGGGGATGCAACGGCCATTGTCACATTTAAATTGCCCTGGAGGACAGGTTCTGCTGGCACAATGAGAACTATCCTCATCTGAGTTATCACCACAATCATCTTCTCGGTCACACTGCCAGGCTTCTGGGATGCATCGTTTGTTGGCACACTGCCACTGGTGAGACTCACATTGGTGGTTGGCTAAGAAGAACCAAAACTGTGTTATCTTGACATTACTATAAAAAGAAAAATAAATGCTGTAGAACCTCATTTTCCTGAAATGATCTATGAATGATGATAACATTTTGAGTAATCCTTAGTGTGGGTCAACAGGAGTGCTAATTATGCAGAGAAATGGAGCTATATCTTGATGACTTCCTAAGTGATCATAGGACTAAAAGATAACTGATCTTCTGAGAGCAGGAAGGCCTTATTTGACACAATGAGATGCCATGATATGTAGCCACACCATGTGAACCACAGTAAGTCCTGGCTTACTGTGGACAAACCTACATGGTGGCTCCCATTTTCATGCTTGCTGTCAGAGTAAGCAGCAAAACGAACCATGGACTTAGGTCTCTGAGTAATTTCTCATGTCTGTCTGTCTGTCTGTCTGTCATAAAACCAGGTTTTTGTGGATTAAAGCAGTTTCTGGTTCTATCACTGACATCACAGACAAACTGTTATCAGCAAGACTGTGTTTTGGCCTGAGAGTTCCCAAGCAAAAATAATTTTAACTGAGTAAGGCAGTTGTGGAAAGTTACTTACAGTATGTGTAAGCACTAGAACATTCAAAGCTTCTAGCCTCCTGACTGGCTAATGAAGCACCACATGGTTGCTTCCAACACATGGTGTGGCTCATTTTTCTCACTACATATTTGCTAAACAGTCTGCTTCACAATGTGCTACTGTTCTCATGGCAGCACACCAGTCTTTGTGTGGGGAAGGTCTTGTACTCTGTTTATGCTTTATTCCTGTGGTCAGAGATCCTGTCTGATCTTTTGGTATATGTATCTAGGTAGCTGTGTTATTTTCTGCCTGTTGTAACTTATTTCCCAAAGAGTATCTTGGTTTGGAAACAGTGTTAAATTGGTGTTGGGTGTGTTTATTGTGGGGCTGCCTTTGTACTAAATCCAGTCCTGGTCATTTGGTCAAATGTTACTTTTTCTGGTTATCAATCTAAGGCTCTAGGCCAACGGGTATTACTTGTGGTCCTTCACTCTTAGAATCTTTAAAATGTAGACCCAGGTTTCCCCTGTCTCAAACTGTGTGGATAGGTAAGGGATAATGGCAGTCTACCATGCTAAGTTGGTTTTGACCCCTGGCAAGAGGTAGATTCCAGAAGACTCCCGCTGGGTGGGTGGAACCTGAAAATCTTGGCCTCAGACCTGCTCACCAGTGCCAGCCCCCAGTGACAGTATCTCAGTGTGGTAGCAATCAGGACTTTCTGGCTTGCTTCTCTCAGGATAAGCCACAGAAAAATGCTAAGGGCAAGCCCTGGATTCTTCTGCACAGAATCCTTCGTGCAAGGTACAGCAACAGAGAATTGGTAGCCAGACACTAGTTCATCCCTCACAAACCAAAATTCTACTGATTCCGGCTTGCTGTGGTGTACAAACCTGGCCACTGTGTTTAACTATTTACAAGTGATTTTGTCTCATTTCCTATTCATGAAAAGCTAATGGATCTTACATGTTTAAACCCCTCATCTCGCTTGTGATGAATATGTGATTAATATATTGACAAAATGTTGAGAACAAAGCACTTGCTACATACCACAAAGCACATAGTCTTCATCTGATCCATCTGGGCAGTCTGACAAGCCATTGCACAAGTAATGAGAGCTGGTACAGTTGCCATCATTGCACTGGAACTGCCCAACATGGCAGTACCTATGAGGGCATGTTGGAGGTTCATCAGAGCCATCCCGGCAATCTCTTTGCCCATCACATTTCCACCAGATGGGAATACATCTGTTTGGCGGGGGGAAGAGGAGTGAGAGCAAAGATAAGCATATTTATCTTGAGGAAGCAATGACTTTGGACATCTCTGCAGTATAGACCAACTGTGTTTATTTGGAAGCAAGTCCCACTTTAATCAAGGGCGCTTACTTCCTGGTAAAGATACCTAGGAATGCAAGCCCAGAGTTTTTACAAGAAGGTAAATTCATGAAAAATGAATGCATTTTCTCTTATAAAGTTCTCATGCATTTACCCTTACCAATAAATACCCTCAAAGGCACCACATCCCATCTTGGAAGGGTCAACCCTGGTTAGTACTTGGATGGGAGTCCACCAATGAATACCAGGTGGTATAAGCCGTATTTCAGAGAAAGGAACTGGCAAAACCACCTCTGAGTATTCCTTGCCAAAGAAAATTGTACAAAGTTCATGAGGTTGCCATAAGTCAACAGGCGACTTGAAGGCACACGCATGTGCACACGCACATAGCAACAGACAAAGCTTTACCAGAAAATACTACACTTGAACCTACTGGCATTCTTGAACATATTTAGTCCACTTGTCAGTAATTGCTCATATTCAGTCAGACCCCCATATCCACTGAACCAACATCCATGGTTTCAATTATCTGCAGGACACAAAATAGGGGACACATACCATAGAGTTACTCTGGAATGGAAAATGCCCAGCGAGGTGCCCTCTCTAGGCATCTCCTAGGTCCTCCAACACAACTCTCTGGTATGTTTTTACCACAAGATATGGGGGTCTGACTGTATTGCTCTGTTAGTATTATGCATTCCTCCCCAGGGACACTTTCCTACTTAGATATGGCTACTACTGAGTAAACAGGCCAGGTATCCACCCTTCAGGGAGAGCCACAAGGAGCTTTCTGATCCAAAATATGATGTCCAAGATCAGCTGGGTTATCCTAAATGATTCCTAAGAAAGACAACTACCATATTCAGATGCTTATACAGTCCCCTGAAAACATTTGCAGAGCTATATTAGGTAACTATGTTGATCTATTCCCATCCTCTTTACCCATCTCTAGACGTGACAGTAATAGGATACAGGAAAATAAAGGGATGATGCCAGAAGCATCACAGTAGCTACAGGAAAGGTCAAGACTGAAAAACCAAATGGCAGGCCACTAAGACACAAATACAAGGAGACAAGACAGACAGACGGACAAGGTGGCAACAATGACATTGCCAGCACATCCATGGGACAGGAGTGACAATAGGTAACAAGTACTGTGATGGAAAGCAACATCAGGGATGGCAGCTGATGGAGAAAACAAAAGAAGAGAAATGCCATTGTCAGCTAGACTTGATGACTAATTTTATGCTCCAAGAAGACAAGAGAGTACCAGTGTACTGTAGTGTAGTATCATTCCAGGACTAGGGAGACTCAGGTTCAAATCCCCAAGCAACCATGAAATTCACTGGTTGACCTTGAGGACAGCCCCTATCTCCCATCCCAATCTACTTCATAAGATTATAAGCATAAAATGGAGGGAGGAACTATACTTGCTACTTCAACTCCTGGGGGAAAGTAGGTTATACAGATAGCCATACAGTAACATATAAAACAATCACACGTGTTATGCATACCTTTCACTGTCTGCACAAAGGAACTGGGTGCTGGAACACATTGGGAGGCAGTGAGCTGTGTTACCAAACTGAACCACCATAAAGTTATCTGGACATTCACAGGAATAACCATTACCACCACTTTTTATTAGACACAGATGAGAACAGCCACCATTGTTGGTCCCACAGGGGTTCCTTACTAGTAAGAGAGCAGGAAGAAATTTAATTATTTCCTAGAAAAAAAATAGCAACTAATGAAACTCTTGAGATGCTGTTTCCTATTGATAGCATGCTGTTTAAATATTTAATGGAAATATACAAGCTACTCAAGACTGAAAAGCTACCCCACAAGATGCATCTTGACCTACTGAACAGATGCAAGTGAACAAATCCTCTTGATATATTATCTCAGAATAAACTGTAGATTATTCATGGAGGGTAAATCAATGGACTACATCCAATGGTTAGTCCTAACTAAAGTAGGCCACTGAATTCAGGGGGAACTTGGTAAGTAAACACTTATGTAACTTCATTGATTTAATGGTTGTATTATGGGCCTAGTTAAGATCAGTAACTTGTATGTAGCCCAAAGTCATGATGGTCAAATGATTGTTCATCAGAACAAAAATGCTGGCAGCCTAAATCCAGGGTCAAACAAAAAGTCAAGCCCAGGATAACAATGCACATAATGGGGGCATCTACATAATCCAGGTTGAAACTGGATTATTTGCCATGGCTCCTTCTTATGGAATCCTGGGGTTTGTAGTTTCGCAAGGCACCAGCACTCTTCATCAGAGAAGGCTAAAAACCTTGTAAAACTACAAATCCCAGGATTCCATAGGAAGGTGCCATGGCAAATGCCACATTTGTTACTTAATGTGAATGTGCATTCTGGGGTTGGAGACAGGAGGAATCCATAATATTTGTGTTAGTTCCTCTCACCGCCCAGAGAGAGGCAGGAAGCAGATAATAGGTCTCGCGATAGCTGAAGTTTTTCCCTGACTCCTCGCCTTCAGCTCTCCACGAGGTCAGTTCGCTGACTAGCAAAGCTCCAGTGGAGAGAAAGAGAGATGGGTAGAATAAGGATTATAGTTCAAGATTTCTTTCCCTTACAGGGTGTGTTAGAACACTCTCTAAGGGTGGGGTGGATTCCTCATCTCTCCAACCCCAGATTGCATCTTCATGGTAAGTACTAATGTGGCATCCTCTAGGTTGGTGAGAGGAGGAATCCATAACATTTGGGACAGGGCCAAGCATTCCTATACACTTAGGGCAGGTGTGGCTGTGTTTTAGAATCCTAGTCCTTTATGACCTCCTGGAGCACCCTTCTTCCGAAGGTGGCATCCACCGACCTAAACTTGTCCACTTTGTAGTGATGGATGAAGGAGGGAGTGCTCCAGGTTGCTGCCCTGCATATCTCTGTTATGGGGGTGTTGGATGAAAAAGCTGCCGACATGGCCACTGATCTAGTGGAGTGTGCTGTGACTCTGGCAGGTCTGGGAGTCTTAGCCACATCATACACCGGCAAGATACACGCTTTTACCTATGTTGCTATGGTCTGTCTCGATGCCTTTGTTCTCATGGACGTTGGGTTGAATGACACGAAGACTGAGTGGCAGCGCCTAAAAGGCTTCGTCCTCTTGATGCAGATCTTGAGCACTCTGCGAACGTCTAGCTTGTGCCATAGTTTCTCTATCAGGTGAGATGAATTTGGACAAAAGGAGGGTAGTGTTTGCTCCTGGGAGAGGTGGAAGTTGGACAGTATCTTTGGGATGAAGGATGCGTCTGGGCACAGAGTCATTTAGTCATCATTGAATGAACATAGGTGGTCCCTGATGGATAATGCCACCAGCCCTGACACCCTTTGAGCTGATGTGATGGCAACCAAGAAGGCCACCTTCAGGTAAAGGGTCCATAGTGGAACCGTCCTCAGTGGTTCAAAGGGCAGTCACATTAGTTGTTTTAGAACCAGTGGAAGGCTCCAGGATGGGAAGTGGTGCTTCACTGGTGGGGCTATGATGGTAGTCCCTCTAAGGAACCTCCTCACGTGTGGATGAAAGGAGAGTCTTTCTCTCTGGGGCAGTAGCAAGACTGAGGATAGGGCTGCTGCTTGCCTTTTCAGAATGTTAGGTCTAAGCCCAAGATCCAAGCCCCTCTGCAAGAATACCAACACATATTTCACTGTCACTCCCTCTTAGGAAATGGATCTGGCCACACACCACCGCATGAATGCTTGCCATGTGGCTTCATATATCCTTGTAATCGACTGCCTGTGGGATGAGAGTAGTGTGGATATTACCGCCTCTTCATAACTGCAGTCTTGTAGGGCTCTCCATTCAATCTCCAGGTGACTAGCTGGAGCCATGCTATTCTAGGATGATTGAGAAGTCCCTGGATCAAAAAGCCTTCTCTCTTGGAGATGCCACAATTTCGATTCTGCTAGATCCATGAGGTCAGAAACCATGGTCTCCGTGGCCAGTATGGGGCCACGAGGAATACCTGCGCTCTCTCTTCCTTCACCTTCCTGAGGAGGGGAAGGGGAGGGAAGAGGCAGAGGAGCCCTTTGGCCAGAGGCTCCATAATGCACTCACACCCTCTGCTCCCGGGCAGTGGAACCTGGCGAAGAATCTGGGTAGCTTGCTCTTGGATTCGGAGGCAAACATGTCCACCTCCATGTTCTCAAACCTGGACTGCAACTGGTAGAATACTTCTTGGTGGAGTTCCCATTCCCCTGGTAGTATCTCATGCCTGCTCAGGAAGTCCACCTGACTGTTATCTGAACCCTGCAGGTATTGAGCTGTGATGGAGGTGACCGTTTTCTCTGCCCAGAGGAACAAGAGGTCTGCTTCTCTTTGCAAAGATTGGGGCTTTGAACCTCCTTGTTTTGCAATGTAGGAGCAGGCTGTGGTGTTGTTGGTTAGGACCAACACATGTTGTCCCCGCAGAGCCGGTGTGAAGTGAAGCAGGGCCAAGTGAGCTGCTCTTACTCCAGCCAATTTATGCTGTGGCCTTTCTCCAGGGCCCCCCAGAGTCCCTGCACCACCTCTCCTTGGCAGAGTGCTCCCCATCTCCTCAGATTCGCATCTGCGGTGACGGTGACGGGGTGCCTCAGAACGAAAGGGGAGTCCCTTGCAACGTTGGCCTTGTGCATCCACCATGCCAGAAAGGACCTGACTGAAGGGGGAAGCTGGAGTAGTAGACATTTGCATAGGGTTATCTGCTGCTGGTCCCTCTTCAGGAACCCCTGCAGAGGTCTGGAGTGTAATCTGGCCCAGGGTACTACCTGAATCTCTGAGATCATGAGTCCAAGGAGTCTGGACAGAGCCGACGAGGGAACTAAGGATTGAGTGTGTATCATCTGTGCTTCTGTCCTGATATTGTGCTGTCTGTCTTCAGAGAGTAAGATCATGCCCTCTCTCATGTCTATCCAGGTACCTAGATGTGGGATGGTTTGGGCAGGTACCAGATGGCTTTTCTTGAAGTTCATGAGGAATCCGTGTCTCTGAAGGCAAGTTATAGTTGTCTCTAGGTCCTCCTGGTCCTTCTGGAATGATGAGGCTCTTAATAATATGCTGTCCAGGTAGGGATACAGGTGAATCCCCTGAGATCTCAGGTGAGCTACCAAGGCTATCAGGACCTTGGTGAAGACCCTGGGAGCTGAGGCCAGACTGAAGGGGAGGGCCCTGAACTAGAAATGTTGCTCTCCAAAGGCAAACCTGAGGAATTTCCTGCTTTCCTTGTCAATCTTCACATGGAAGATATGCTTCTGCTAGGTCCAATGATGCCAGGAAGTCCCCTTCCTATAGTGTTTCTCTGATGGAGGAGAGGGTCTCAATGCAAAAACATTTGTAGGTGATGCATGAGTTTGTGTATTTTAGATCTAGGCTCAATCTGGAGTCCCCTCCTTTCTTTGGAATTGTGAAGAAGGAGTATACCACTGAGAAGTGCTGCTGGAATGGCATCTCCTCTATCACTCTGATGTTCTGGAAGTGCTCTATGGCTGCGGTGTGTGATAGTTTCTTCTATGGATTCTTGGGGATAGGAGAGGGCAGAAACCTGTTTCCAGGCTTTTTGTTAAACTCTATGTGGTATCCCGGTGCAATGGTGGACAGGACCCACCTGTCTGTGGTGGAGTTCAGCGATATTTTCCAGAATAGGGTGAACCTTCTTCCTACTGGTGGGGTTTTGGCATCAGAACTGTTGTCTGGCTCCTCCCTTCCGAGTCTGGCGTTCTCCCCTGTGACCTTCTGAGGATTGGCGATGGGAGTCTGCCTGATGGAGAAGTTTAATCTTGCCCAGGTGGGTCAAAAGGAGCAAAAATCCCTCTGTCTGCTGAAGCCCCTGGGGGAATGAAAGGATGTGGAGGGTTGAAAGGGCCTCTTGGTCCCCTTCCTGTTGCCTCTTCTGCTCATGGTGGGCACTGCTTGCTTCTTATCCCTGGTTTCCACCAGGATGTCCTTCAATCTTTCTTCCCTGAAGAGCCTGCAGCCCTTGAATGGTGTCATGGACAAGCTGGCTCTGGAGTGTGTATCCACCTCCCAGTTTGAACCAAATGGAGCATCTAGCCATTGCTGTGGCTCCAATGGATCCTGTAGCAAAGGTCATGGAGTCCCGTGATGCATCTACGAGGGTCCTATAGATCTTGGATAGGCTCCTGTGAAGGATCTTGGAGTCCAGTTGGTCTCCTTATAGGATGTCCTCCACCCAGAGGAGTGCTGCTCTCATGAAGAGGGAGTCTGCTGCCGAGGCTCTGACAGCCAGCACAGATGCCTCGTGCACCTTCTTTAGGGCTCCCTCCACTCTTTTCTCTTCTGGGCCCTTGAGGAACACTTCACCCTTCATGGGAGCAAGAGAATTGGAGACTAGGGAGGCCACTGGTTGGTTGGCCGTGGGAATCTTCAGGCTGCCTAGCACCTGCTTGCTGGGGGAGTAGAACTTCTGCGCTATCATAGTCCCCCTCTTTCCCTGTAGAGGCTTTTCCCATTCTCTCTTAATCAGATGGCTAAAGATTGAGGGGGATGGTAATTCTTTCCTGTGAACTCTAGAGGGCCTTAACATGGAGGCCCCTCTCTCATTTAGCTCCTGTGTTGTCTGGTCTGTTGAGTCCTCTTGACTTGCCTTGGAGGGCAGGCCTAAGGTGGCTGCTACTTATGTCAGCAGGGGTGCAAAGTCTTCGCAATGGAACAGCCTGTCTGAGGGTTCTGCCTCAGTGGAGCCTGAGTCTGACTATTCCCCCTCGTCCTTTTTCATGGGCTGTTCCTCCATCTCCTCCTCGAGGGTGGTCATAATGATCTTGTTCACTGGTGCCGCTTCAGTGGAGTCATAGTAGGACCCTTCTGAGGAGTGTAGGGAAGAGATTGCCTTTCTTTTCCCTGGTTGACGCTAGGGGACCTTTTGGGCCAACCTGAATAGCCATCCTGAGGGTCTTAGTGCCCTTCTTTGGCTTGGCTCTACGCAGGCTGTGAGCTGCCTGGTAGTTTTGTAACGTGGTGTTGTCGTGCCGTGCTCATTCTTGCTCCCCCTCCCTCATTGTCAGGGTTTGAGAAACTAGGTATCTCCCCCCTAGCTCTTGCCAGATAAACTGCATTCCTTCGGGCTTTGTAAAGGTGGAGGCCTGCTTGAGCGAGAAGTGATGAGGGACCAGCTGCCCCATGGGACCTGGCACCTGTTGGCGTGGTCTAGGGAGGGTCTGGGAGGAGGGCCTGTGAGAGGAGCTCCAGTGCTGCCCTTATGGCCTGTTCCCTCCCTATGCCGTCTGTTCTGACCAAGTCCCTTTGGGTACTGACCCCTGCATGGCAGCTCACAGTGACTGCACTGTTCGCCTGCCCTTCCTCCCCCTCCTATCCCCCCCAGAGGAGTTTGCCTTGTTGGAGGAGGCCATCTGTTTGGGACAAGTCCAGCTGTGCTAGTATGTGGCGCAGTGCAGCCTGGGACTGGCCCGGGGGCCCGGCGTGGGGCTTGGGTCTTCCCTTCCTTTCGGTGTCCCCTTTCTCATGCCCCCCATGTGTTACTTCCCTTTCTGTTGCTCTGCAGTTCTCTGCTCCCTCCATCGGTTCTCTGGCCGGCTCATCCTGGTGTGCACCTAATTCACAGCCCTCGTACTCCTGGTGCACCTGCAGAAGCGGTTTCAGCGGCAGTGGAGCTGGCACAACCACCCCCACATCTTCCGGGGCCTGCTGAAGCAACTTCAGCGGCTGGGGCCCCCCACAGAGCAGCTCTGGGCAGCTGGCTCTCCCGCACAGCCATCTTCCTGGCCTTCCCTGCTGCATCTTTCTTCTCACCGAGGGTCATAACCAAGTAAGATTAAGGGGCAGGAAGAAAGGCCGAGCGAAAAGGCGGGGGGGGGGGGGAAGAAGCATGTACAAGGCAGGGAAGGGCTCCATGAGGGAGAAAAGAGGAATAGAGAGGACAAAGGGTGGTGGTGGGTTTTTTTTGTTTTTTGTTTTGTAAAGGAGACGGAGTAAGGCTAAGGAATAGTGTTAGGAAGGAAAAAAGGATAGCTTTTAGGAGGAATGGAAAGGAAGGCGGAGGAGAGGCTCCGGAGCTCTGCTCTGGGCAAGGCAGGAAGAAGAACTGGCCTCATGTAGAGCTGAAGGGGAGGAATCGGAAAAACTTCAGCTATCGTGAGACCTAGTATCTGCTTCCTGCCTCTCTATAGGTGGTGAGAGGAACTAACCCAAATGTTATGGATTCCTCCTCATACCAACCCAGATAAAAGTTCAGTTTCAAACTGGATTATTTGTGTAGTGTGCATTCCCCCTATGTAAATGGGAGAACAGGCATCCATAAAAATGTAACAACTAGTCTGCCAGCAGACTTCTTCTTATCTCCTTATGTAGGCCTGCTGGGATCAAAACAGACAAGCAGCAGCTGGTTGTAGTTAACCGAACTGCACCTTTAGAACAAGAGTAACAGGACACAAGGAGACAATAATTACAGATGATGACATTGGTCAACACCCAACAAACACACAGGTGAAACTTAAGTCTCCACCAGCATATCTGGTCTGTCACTGGTGGGGTGGAGGTTGTTTCCTCTTCCCTAGTTCCTCCCTGTGTATACAAAAATAACTGGGGGTGCTCATGGTGGAGGCTGCATCTCCTTAGTTGCTGGGGTGCACCTGAAAATGCTCTGGCTACCCTTGTGCACCTGGGAAATAAGGAGCATTCTTCTTCCCCAAGTGTGTGATGGCAGCCAGAATGCACCTGGGCACATGCCACTAACAAATCAGTGACTGAAGAGATGGAGCTGCAACCATGATCCCCCTCCCCTGGCTGCTGTCCAGCACCTGGAGATAACAGCACTGTGCAGAGAGGTACAGGATACCTCCTCCTGCAGTACTCAAAAATATGTACACAAGTTATACCAGTGTATCTCAGCAAGAGGATTCTAGCTATTGTATGTAGCTTCATGAAAACGCTTCCTTAAAACTCATCCCATGGGAGCAAAATGTTTATATGAAAATTGGGCCTGTGCAAGATGCATATGTTCACTCAGCTCATATCACTGAGTTGCAAGCAGAAGTCAAACTTTAAAGATCAGCCTAAAACAAATAACCAGGCATTGATAGGAGACAGAATGAATCTCTTACCAATTGGCTGCCTGTATGGGTGATAGACATGGATATCAAAGGGCCTGTGAGTGGTGTTCACCAGAACGGTCCTGCCTGATCCATTGTACTTGTTCCCTTTTTCAACTGTTCTTGTGTTCCAGTCAGTCCAGTAGATTGTGTCCTCAAAAACTGTAATTGCAAAGGGATGAGGTAATGTGCCATCATACACAGTGTGACGGTGACGGCCATCTAAATCTGAGTACCTATGGAAAAAAGAAAAGAAAAATGGGTTACACTGAGAAAAAAATGGCAACAGCATCTTCAACTTTTGTCTAATACTTCAGAGAGAGTGAAAAATAAAGGTAACAAGAAATAACTGCCTTGCTGTATGTTCCTCAAGGTGTTAAAATAGAGCATCAGACATTTTGTTACAGCAACTGATCATTATCCCTTCTCAGTTCTAGCTCTTCTGTGAACAGAAAGGGTGCAATAAATACTGCAGGTGCCAAACCCTAACAGCTGTAAACCCTAACTGGGAACAATTTTGTATGGCATTAGCCAAGAAAGAATAATGTTGTCAATGGCTGCTAATCATGATGACTATATATAAACCCTCCAAGAGCAGAGGAAGCACATCTCTTTAATGTGAATCACTAAAGAACATAAGCAGGAGGGATTTGCTTGTGGGCCACTCATCACTAGGGGAGTGAATGCTGGATTTTGGTCTGATCTAGCACTGTTTTTCTTATATTGTTGTGAAAGGCAGTTCTTTCACAGATCTTTTAACTGTGGGACTGGGCATTATAAGTATGACTGGAATACTTCGGTTACTTCCAACTAGACCTATTCAATCAATTGTTGAGTGCTAAGTTAACGTATGGGAAATCCAGTTGATTCAATGGCTCTATTATAGTCAAGGCTAACAACAGAATTTAAGCCTGTACTGTATTTCTTTGAGAACCTATGTTATTTAACCCCTGTTTTCTGTCTCCTTTCTCTACTCTTTGCCTATGTCTGAGATTAGGGGGAAAGTTACAAATGGCAGTTTGACCCCAAGGACAAAAGAATCACAGAATCATAGAATTGTAGAGTTTGAAGAGACCACAAGGGCCATCCAGTCCAACCCCCTGCCACGCAGGAATCACAATCGAAGCATATAGAAAGCAAAAGTATGTTATTGTTCTAGTTCAACAATTTGGCAAACATCCCTTAGTCAAAGAAACAGTCACTGCCATCCTGATAAAATACCTATCATTAGTATTAATTAGATGTTAATGTAGTTTCCCAGGGTCACCCCTAAAATTCAGCTGGATGTCATCATAAGTTATCAACTATTTTTCCTATTTCAATTATGTCAAATCAGTACATTAATTATTATATTATCACAGTGCTAGATAAAAGAATTACCAAGACTACAGTAGCACCCCCATATCCGCTGATTCGCCAACCGCGGATTCAATTATCCACGGTTGGCGATGGGGGGGGAGGGATGGGGAGGAGGGATCTCACCTCCCCGTCCCTTCCCCTGGGAGGGCTTCTGTTGCCACCCCCGCAATCGCTGTTGTGGCAGGGCCACAGCGGGGGCAAAGGGGGAAGGGGCAGAGAAGTTATCTCATCCCCTTTCCCCCTTTGCCCCCCACCATGGCCCCACCCTGGCAGCTATCGTGGGGGGAAAGGGGGGCAAGTTCACTCCTCCATCACTTTCACCCCCGCCATGGCCCTGCCATGGCGGCAATCGCGGGGGCAAAGGGGGAAGGGGGGAATGTTTTCTTGACAAAATTGGTTCCGAAGGAGTTTGCCATTGCCTTCCTCTGATGCCTGAGGTCATCCCATGAGTTTCTACGGCTGAGTAGGATTTCAAGAGTCCTTGTTCAACTCTCTATATCAGGCTGAGTCTCATGCATACTTGCTAATATATTAGTAGAAACAATATTTTTAAAAGAAAAGAGCAGAACAGGAAATGCTCATGAAAAAAGCAGACATCTTTGTTATCTGCACTTAAATATAACTGCACCTCTGAAATGGTTTGGCATTTTAAAGTATCAGTGACAAATAGCCATTACATCAATGCTACATAACAAATGTATATTCTAAATGGTAATCTTGGATCTTATACGTTTGCTATAACATCGATTTAAAATTGTAGCAGGCTAGTTTGGTAACCCCCAAAATTTGGTAGGAAGAGTTACCCAGTTGCTTTATTCTTCTCTATGTACGTACTCAATGTAGTTCAGATGGGCATCTGCCCAGTAGAGCTTGTCATTGGTGTAATCTATGGTGAGTCCATTAGGCCACTCTAACTTGGCAGAGATAATCACCGTCTTGTTCTTGCCATCCATTCCCACGCGTCCAATATACGCTCGGTCTGCCCAATCAGTCCAGTAGACCTGCCTGTTTTAGTAAACAGCAGAAATGCATTTAGAACTTTCATAAGACGAAAGTGGATGTACAAGTAGGAAACTGGGTGATCCTGAGAAGAAATTTGGGGGTTTAGATATCTCTCAGTGGGTGATTTTGTGTCACTAACCTCCTGATAAGGAATGTATCTTCACAATATTTCAATGTCATGAATGGCCTTTGGTTTATCATTACAGTAGGACCCACATATCCACTGATTCATTATCCACTGATTCAATTATCCACAGGACACAAAACAGCACACCTACCATAGCGTCTTCCTAGAAAATGTGTCCTCTCTAGCCATTTTCTAGGTCCTCCAAGGCAACTCTATGGTATTTTAAACCGAAGTCCCATTATTTTCAATGACATTCATTATCCACAGTTTTCAGTATTCACAACAACCCCGCCCCTCCAGAACCAATCCCCAGTGGATACGGGGATCCTACTGTACTATGCACACTGAATGAATAAGACATTAAATGGCTAAGGCACTGGTTGAGACTTGGGTATAAATTACTTTAGAATTATACATACAGAAAAGATCAGAATGGAAAGGAGTATGGTAATTTTTTAAAAAATTAAACATTATTTATTTATTTGCTTGTTTATTGCCAATGGGAGGTAGGAAAACTGCTGTCATCTTCCTCTGACACTTTATGGCAGCCTTTCTCAAACTTTTTACTCTGGAGGAACCCTTGAAATAATTTCCAGGTCTCAGGGAACCCCTGCCTAAAAATTATTATATCCACACCTAGAGAAATGCTTAAAAATCACATTTCTCAGGGAACCCCTAGTGACCCCTTGGGGAACCCTAGGGTTCCAGGGAACCCTGGTTGAGAAATGTTGCTTTATGGTATATCACTGTGGTATAAAACCTTATTTTGGCTTCTTCAGTTGCAAGGTGATAACGTCAATGACAATTAATTCCCTCCTTTTCCCTAAAACTTGGACTAAGGCCAGTTGTCCATCAAGAAGTCTATTAAAGGAGACATACTGTCAATGCAAACTACAAGGAATGGCTGAAGCTAAAAATTAATTGTGTGTTAGGAATTATTGGTTTGCTGCAGCATGAGTTTTCATAGGTTACAGACATTACCACAAATTATACATGAATACTTGAACCTGGTCCTTGGTAAAGGCAGGGAAAATAACTGAATGGGGTGAATCCTACTTTCTTGGGCAATGGGGGAGTTAACCATTGTGGATGCTGGCTTACATCAAACTGAGAAAGGAAGTATCCATAAATGACACTGCTGGCCTTATCAAGATCATTATGTCTTCATCTGTTTCACTGACAGCTTACCTTACCTTCCTCTCTTCCCTCTACATTCTTTTCTCAAAACCTTCCTGTCTTCCTTTCATCTTTTGTCACTTTGGGACTTTCTCTCATTCCTTAGTGCACTGCTAGAACAACATTAATGTACAGCAGCACAAGTAGCCTCATTCATGACCTGTGCTCATTTTGCAAACTTTTTTTTGCTTTTTTAAAAAATAAAGCCCTCATTGGACATTATCCTGACAGGTGTTGAAATAATTTAGTGTTTTCCCATGACTGGAAGGATAACATAAAACAGTTTCTTCAGAAGAAAATAATTCTTGAAAACTTACCCATATTTGGGATGAACAACGACAGCTCTAGGGTACTGGAAACAGAAAGTATTGTTGGCGTCCAAACACCGATCAATTAATTTTTTCCGGAACCGGCCATCAAGCTCAGAGACATAGAGGCAGTCCTTAGAGTCATCTACCCAGTATAGTTTTCTGAAATATTTGACAAGGTGAATATTAAACCGCCTCCTTCTTAATATATCTATTGTATATATCAGTGGCTATTTGGTTTTATTCCACTATAATACAATAGGATCCAATACAACCCTGAAAAGCAGACAAATAAAATTGGATAGGGTGTCACAGGACCTGGACAAAAGGATATCCTGAAGAAAGGTAAATCAGAGACTATTGAAAAGCCTCTGGGTAATATGCAAGTAGATTGGCAGGGAATATAGCTTTTCCTGTGTAGGCTGATAAAATGATAAAGGCTTGGGGTTAATCTGGAGTGGACTCCTATGTGACTGGACTATGAGCTCAGTTCATTTTTGGTAGTGAAAACAAATCCCTGGGTTTAGATGAACTCAAGTGTCCTGTTATTTAATTCTAAATGTATAGTGCTTCCACCAGGTTCTGATTTGTGGAGCTTGGGAGTTCTAGTAAAAAGAAAAACAAGCCCAGAAATAGATTGGACAAAACTGAAGCCTGCCCACACTTCTCCTGCAGTATTTACCATGAGTTAAATGAGTTTTAACCCCAACTTGGCAACATGTATCCCCATGTAACATGGTAGGAATAACCCTTGTAGACAAAAAAAATATTTAGCTATGAAATTCATTCATTATTTTTTAAAAAAAAGACCTGGGCAATACTTATAGTGTAGTGATTCTCAACCTTTGATCCTCCAGATATTTTGGACTTCATCTCCCAGAGCGCCTGTGTGCATTGGCTGTATTGGTCACAACTTCTGGGAAATGAAGTCCAAAACATCTGGGGGACCACAACTTGAAAACTACCTGCCTTAGTATTTTAAAAGATGAGCTTTTCAGTTCTTCAGAATTCTTCCTCGGGTTGGGTACTGCAGACCTTTTGGTGGTTGGGGAGAAATAGCGATAGCAATGTGAAACTCTCTAAATGCCATATAAACACATACAAAAATGTGAACTGCTTACAGTATTACTTGCAATCATTTATTAAGTTTTGGTGAATGTAAACTGAACCAGAGTCATAAAAATGATCAGATCACATACGGAAACACTTATGTTTTAAAATAAAGGGACTTACCTGCCAACCCAGTCAACTGCAATTCCTTCCCCATTAGGCACACCATCATTAATTATTATTTCCTTGTTTGTCCCATTGAAGAACATTCTTTCAATCACTTTCCTGCCCACATCAATCCAGTACAGTCTTTTTTCCACCCTGTCAAAGTCCAGTGCAACTACATTTCTGAGCCCTTGCAAAATGAGAGAGTAAGACTGGCCATCTGTAGTGAGATTTCTCAGATAGTAACGATTGCTAAAAATCAGGTAGGGTGAGATGTTACTATTTTGCCGGCAGCTTTTCCCATCTGGCTCCCGGATGTAGCCTGGTGCACACTTACAGATATAGGAGCCGACAGTATTCTCACAAATCTGGCTACACACTGATGGTGTTTCACTGCATTCATCAACATCATCACAAGACCTTTTATTGGACATGAGTCTGTAACCAGGATGACATGAACAGTAGAAACTAGTCTGGGTGTCCGTGCAGACATGGTCACAGCCACTGATTGAAGAGTCATTGCATTCATTAATACCTAGTGCAAAAATGAAACCGACAAAAAATGAGTTAACATTTTATGTTTGACTTTTTTGTTTTAATAGTTTCAAACCTGGGTTCTAGGATTGTTTTTAGACTGCTTTTAGAGGTTTTAAAGAGTATTTTAATGTACAGATTTTCCTTGGGGTTTTTTTCCAGGCTGTGAGGCTTTGTTCTGGAAAAGTTTACTTCTGACGTTTCGTCTACATCTGTGGCTGCCATCTTCAGAGAATGGTTGAGTAGGAGTGTGGGGGGGATTTATATATTGTGAACCCGTTGGGGAGGATATGTAAATTTGTGTATTTGAATGGTTAATTTCTGGGTGTAGAAATGCAAGGAGGATTAGTGTCTGTTTGGCTAATGGTTGGTTAATGGCCCATTAACTGCTGGAAATCCCCCTGTCCCTGGGAGGAACTCCTTTGTAAGTTTTGAGTTTTGTTTCTATTGTTTTTCAAAATTGGAAGCCAGATTTTGTTTACTTTTAGTGTTTCTTTCCTGTTGAAGCTGTCCAGGTGTTTGTGGATTTCAATAGCTACTCTGTGCATTCTGACATGATAGTTGTTGACCTGGTCCAGAATTTTTGTGTTTTTAAATAACATTTTGTGTCCAGATTAGTCTATAACATGTTCTGCTACTGCTGATTTTTCTGGCTGGCCCAGCCTGCAGCGTCTCTCATGTTCCTTGATTCATGTTTGCACACTGCATTTAGCGGTCCCTATGTAAACTTGTCCACAGCTGCATGTTATGCAGTATCTATGGATGCTGGCCGTGAAAGCCTTCGACTTCACAGTATTTTAATGTGTTTTAAAAATGTTTTTATCTTTTTTGTTTGTTTGTTTGTTTTAATTGGTTTTTATTTGTTCATTGCCTTGGGAGCCCTTGTGGGCTGGAAGGCAATACAGAACTATTTTAAATAAGTAAATAAATAAAACAAACATTACTCAATTGTATGAGGAAATCAAGCAGCAGCTACATGGAAACCTATTTCTACTTGCGCATTAAATGTCCCCTCAACATAGGCCAAGATGTCTATTTTTACTTTTATTTGTGTTGGTGTGTGAGTGAGAGTCTGTTACGATTACCAGGTGTCCCTTATTTGTAAGTGATGTCCTCTATTTGAAGGCTGGAAAGCTTTTCCTTTTATATAGACTGAATGCAGTGACAACAAGTCCTGTATTTTGGGGTGTGGGCCTTCATAAAAACAGACATGTGTAATTTATAAAAATGAAGAGTATGTTAATTTTTCAGAAAAAGATATGGCTAAGTTAACTGAAATCATTGCTTTCCTTTGCTATTTTGGTAGAACACAGACATGTTAACAGCTGCTTCCTGACTGTCAACCCTGGATGTCAAGAATTTTTACTGTCCCTTATTAATATTTTGAAAACTTGGAAGCACTAATGTGTTGATAAACACGTATACAGTACTTACGTATGATTTTTCCCCAAAGAGCTATAGCAATACACTCCAAAATGATTCTCATATGATCTCTCTATGTATCTGAACTGCAAAGGATTACCACAAATGTTGAACACATCAGCTTGTAATTTTTATCAGCATTCATAGATACATAGCATGTGGATCTGGCTCAGAGCTGACCCAAGATGTGTTGCTATCTGAGACAAAGGGTGAGATGGCACCCACCCTCCCATTCCAGTCATAGAAGCAAACTGGACAGGCAACTGAATTTTATTTCAGCACTCATGATGGAACAGTGTCCTTTACTACATGTGAAGGCAGAAGACTGGTTCTCAGATGACTGTTCTTTATTATGGAGGATCTGAGCTATATATATGCCATACAGTCTGTCCCGCAGCAACTAAACTCATGATTGAGAAATGCCATGTAATAAAAACTAGCCCAAATATCAAGTTAAATCTAAGGTCCCAAATATAGAAAATGAATTTAGTCAAGGCGATTGTAAGCATACCACATCCTTTCTCATCACTATTATCCAGGCAGTCATCTATCCGGTTACAAAGTTTGACCATCTCAATGCAGTTTCCATTGTCACACTTAAAATGATGAGGAGAACACGTTGCTTCTGGTGTAACGCAGAGGTGCTCCAGCTCATCCGATTCATCACCACAGTCATTGTCCCCATCACAGATATAGGCCTTTGAGATGCAGCGGCCATTTTGACAGGTAAACTGGTGCTGGGCGCATGGCTGATAGATACAACCTCTCTCATCACTGCTGTCACCGCAATCATTCCGTCTGTCACATCTGGAAAAGAAACACGTATCTGGGACATTACCAAAAGGATGGCACTGCCAAGTGCAAAGTTAGGTAAGCCTGTATTTATTGGGGAAAATGCAGATCATAGCCAGGATCAGTTCTTGTTCAAATTAAATAAGAATATATGGAAAAAAAAGCTGTCCCACTGACATGCTCTCCACAAAAAAGGACTGTGTGCAAAGTATAAGATTTTACTGACATTGGTATTATCTGGAGCAGATAGAGGTGTCTGTGGCAGATCAGAAACCAATCTGCCCTCCAACCCTGCAGGGACCAAAAAAAAAAAAAAAATGCTCCTCCAAAAACCAAAAAGGTGAAAGTGATCAGAAGTTCACATATGGATTTGGAAAAAAATCCAGAAGTAGGGGAGGGGAGGCTTTAAAGTTAAACAGAAAAGGGAGGCCCTGCAACCTATTTCAATGTGACTTGTTACTCCTGGAGGCCTCTAGAAGTGCAATTCACACTTTTTTGCCACAAAAAAAGATGGCCCAGAGTCTGGCAGAATCAGGACTGTAAACACAGCTGAGAGTGGCACACATGGCTGTACATGGGAATTCCAGACAGGCAAATGCTTGCAAAATACTTTGGTGGGATTGGACAGGGGACTCTAGCAGGACAGGCAAGAAGCAGAACAGCTGTGTCTCCTGGAGCTTTTGCTCTTGGGCTCTTCCAACCCACAGCAAACCTTTCATAAACCTCTCTTGTGACCTCCTTCCAAATGCCAATTTTTGCTGTATAGCTAGCTATTGCTACATTTAAAATTTAACATTTTCCTTCAACTTCCCTATTTCTTCCACCCTCCATCCTCGAAACATTTAAAAATACTCCTCATTGTTAAAGGTCTTTTCCCCCCTCTTTTTTTTTTTTTTTTGGCACATGAACAATAAGCAGCATGGCACGAAGAGCCTTTGCTAGCCATCTTTCATTGATTTGTGCAAGAAAGAAGAAAGGAAGGAAGAAAGAAATTTTTTGACTGTGTGTGACCCTGATGAAAGGACAATGGTGCTGAATGCTACTATCCTAGATCAACCCAGTAAGCCTAGAGAAATTGGGACTTGAACCTAGACTGTCACTATGTCTGCTGAGATTTACCGGCTCTCCCTGCTAGGCTTGGCTGTACTAGTTCCATGTTAAGGTGGGCAACTCACAGCCCTTGACAACTCACAATAAGCCATGTGAAGCCAGTAAAACCTCTACACTTGCCCCCTACTGCCTGGGGTCGGGGGGGGGGAGGAAGACCACTATTCTAGCACTGTTAGTAACTACTGCACACACACTCACTGTGTGTCCAATCTACCAAGATCAAGACAAGTGTTTCTCTTACCAATAATACCAGAGATGAACTTTCATCTGAGTACAGACTGCTGTTGGACAGGACAGGTTTTAATTTTCCATCCCCAAGACACAACTGTACCCTAGTTCTCAGTGCATGGAGGGGGAGATGCTGAAATGTTGCTGGATAAGAATGTGGTTTTGTGTGTAACCTAAACAACTACAGACCAGTACCAAATATTCCTTTTCTGGGCAAGGTGATTGAGAGGGCAGTTGCCTCCCAACTCCAGGCAGTCTTGGATGATACAAGTTATCTAGACCCATTTCAAACCAGTTTCAGAGCAGGATATGGAGTTAATACCACTATAGTCGCCTGAGTGGATGATCTTTGCCTGAGCACTGACAGAGGGAGTGTGTCCCTGCTAGTGCTTTTGGACCTCTCAGCACCATTTGATACCATCAATCTTCTGGAACGCCTAGGGGATTTGAGAATCAGAGAAACTGTGCTTCAGTGGTTCTGGTCCTATCTCTCAGATAGGTTCCAGATGGTGGTGCTTGGTGACACCTGCTCCTCAAAAAAGGAACTGTTATATGGCATCTCACAAGGTGCCATTCTATCCCCAATGCTATTCAATATCTACATGAAACCACTGGGAGACATCATCTGGAAGCTTGGGACAGGGTGTTATCAGTTTGCTGATGACGTCCAAAAATATTTCTCCAAAAACAGCCTCAGCTCCTCTGTCTCCTCTCAATTAATGCCTGGAGGAGGTAATGGGCTGGATGAGGAAAAACAAACTGAAGCTAAATTCAGACAAGACAGAGGTGCTCACTGTCAAGGGTCCTAACCTGGGGTTGGAGGTGTGTCAACCAGTCCTGGATGGGGTTACACTTCCCCGAAACTGTGTTCGCAGCCTGGGAGTGCTTCTGGATCCATCGCTCCAAATGACAGCTCAGATAGATGCGACAGCCAGGAGTGCTTACTACCAGCTTCGGCTGTTACGCCAGCTGCACCCATTTCTAAAATTGGAAGACCTAAAGATGGTAGCGCATGTGCTGGTAATCTCAAGGCTGGACTTTTGCAATGTGCTGTACACTGGGCTACCTCTGTATGAAGTTGGGAAACTTCAATTGGTTCAAAACACGGCAGCCAGATTAGTCGCTGGTACATTCAAGGGTGATCATATCACACCAATATTCAAACCACTTCACTGGCTACCAATTAGTTTCTGGACAAGGTGCAAAGTGTTGATTATTACCTTTAAATCCCTATATGGTTTGGGTCCAGGTTACCGCAGGATTGCCTTCTCCCGTATAATTTGTCCCATATCCCTAAGGTCTTCTGGGATACATTTGCTCCAGCCATCTAGGGCTAGGTTGGCAACTGTCACCCAGAGGACTTTTTCTTCAGCTGTCCCTAGGCTGTGGAACAGCCTGCCGGAAGAGATACAACAGCTGAATACGCTGTTGGGATTTAATGCAGCATTACAGAACAGTCTATTCTGGCAGGCCTATCTGTAAATTTTAAACTGTGTATTGATTGTTTTAAAATGTCTTGGTCTTACCTGCTCTTTTAAATTGATCTATGTTTTTAACTGACATGTGTTTTTAAACTAACATTATATTTATATGGGGTTTTTTACAATATATATTATAATTGATGTACCATAAATATATATATATATATATATCAACAAATTAACACAACAAATTAACATATAAATACAATGTCTCTCAGATATATATATATATATATATATATATACATACATACACACACACGCACGCGCACACACACACACACACTAGCTGGACCCCAGCGTACCATACGCCATTTAAAAACTCCCCCCCCCCGAAATGCCCAGGAGACCTCATGACAACCCTTTGAGGTAGGCTGGTGGGTTTAACAAATTAACATATAAATACGACGTCTCTCATATATATACAGTTGTTCTTCCACATTCGCAGGGGTTAGGGGCGTGAGACCCCCGCAAATGTGAAAAAAACACGATTAAAAACTAGGTCAGGCATCCGCCCTCCCGCAACCCCCGCTGCTTCTTCCGCCCCAGGAGCAGCGACGGGGCTACCCAAGCCTCATCGCTGCTTCCTCCCACCCTCTCCCCCCCCCCAGGAGCAGTAAGGGGGCTAGCCAAGCCTGGTCGCTGCTTCCTCCCACCCTCTCATGGCCCCGCCCCTAGGAACAGCGACGGGGCTACCCAAGCCTCCTCGCTTCTTCTTCCCACCCTCTCCCACCCCCCCAGGAGCAGTGACAGGGCTAGCCAAGCCTGGTCGCTGCTTCCTCCCACCCTTCCCCCCCCGCCCCGGAGCAGCAACTCCATTGCAGTTTTTTGGATGGCGGGGGGGGGGGGGCGCTCCCAAAACCACAAATAGTCAAAACTGCGAATCTTAAAGCCACGAATGTGGAGGGGGCAACTGTATATACTAGCTGGACCAGGCGTACCATACACCATTTAAAAACTCCCCCCAAAATGCCCAGGAAACCTCATGACAACCCTTTGAGGTAGGCTGGTGGGTTTAACTCGTCCACCCGCTGCTCGTTCTGCCCCCCCTCGTTCTGCCCCTCCCACTGCTCATTTTTCCCACCACCACTCGTTCTGCCCCCACCCACTCATTCTACCCCTCCCCTCACTCATTCTGCCCCTCCCACCCACCCTCCAGAACACACAGGCACACACCACATCCACCCCCATATTATTCATTCTCCAGCTCCAGCCCAGGTTTGAGATCTACATGGTCCCGCCCCCAGTGTGCTGATTGGCTGCCCAACAGACCTGTGATTGGTTGGTCAGTTTCCTAAGCAGCCACTCAGCACACTGGAAACGGCAACATACCCAAGAGAATTTTATATATATATATATATATATATATATATATATGTTATATTTATATGTTAATTTGTTGTTTGCCACCTTGATCCACAGGGTGAGCAGATAAGAAATAATTTTATTATGATGATTATTTGTGTGTGTGTGTGTGTATACATATGTGTGTATGGACATGTGAAACTGCTGACCTGCCTGCTGGCACTGCATGGTCTCTTGGGATCAAAAAGGCTGCCCACTCCTGCTCTAGGGGCATGGCTTTTTCACAGCACACTGTAAGCAAACCTGTAAGTGTTACGGATGCATAGCCCATTGCTGCAGGTGAATTCATTATCCATGCATGGTCTTCTTGTGCAGTTTTGCTGTTCATCATAAGCATCGCTGCAGTCAGCATCGCCATCACAGACCCAAGCCCTAGGGATACACCTTCTCAGTGGGGGTGCATTGTTCACACATGTGAACTCAGAGGCTGAGCAGCTGCGATTGGCTGTAAGGAAGCACACATTTCCAGCAGTTATTTTGAGTATATCCATTAGTTATGTGATTTAAATTAAGTCTATAATCCCTGCTTTCAATTGCCTCTTGGCCTCTTAAGAGTAGCTGTTTTTTTGCACTGCAGGGAAGAGCTAGTCCCAAAGCAATCTAACAATAATATAGCAAAAGAATGCCAAAATGGTAATACTGTATGCCTCAAACATGCTTACCACAACTGTGTCTTTGGTCCTCATCACTCATATCGCCACAGTCATTATCACCATCACAGATCCATGTAGCTGGGATACATCTGCCATCATCACACCTGAACTGATCACTTGAACAGCTCCGGATAGGAGGAACTGAAAAGAAAAACAAGGTTGCTCTGTTTGCAGGCTACTCAATGTGTGTGCCATTTTGAGTTGATTTATTTGTTTGATTTATGTCTTGCCTTTCTTGCAAAACTGGGACTCAGGGGTGCTCATAACAAGATTAACTTTAAAAGGTGGGGGGCAATTTAAAAGGACATGAATAAACATATAGCACCCCTAAAAACCTCTCCTTCAGCAGCCAGTGGTGACATTAATATTATCATGTTAAAGGCCACTTTCCACATTATGTCTCTCATGTTTACAAGGCTACTACTAGTCTCAGTGCAAAAGGCTAACACACATTAGTGCCTTCAGCAAATATGCACATTCTCAAATTACAGTTGTCCCTCCACATTCACGGATTTGGCATTCATGGATTTAAGTATTCACGGCTTGAAAATATTCTTAAAAAAATAATAATCCAAAAAGCAAAACTTGATTTTGCCATCTTATATAAGGGACACCATTTTGCTATGCCGCTGCATATAATGGGACTTGAGTATTCACGGATTTGGGTATTCACGGGGGTCCTGGAACCAAACCTCACCAAATGTGAAGGGAACAACTGTACAACTTTAGATTTAAGATGACCAAGACTCTTTAACACCCATAGTCTTAGTTTATAGACTTGTCTAAACCATCAAACACCCCAATAACCCCATGCAAATGCCTCCAAATTTGCTGCAAGCAGGTCACATGTCGCATGGCCTTTCCCCTGAATCTGGGCCTATTCAGCCACATGTGTCATGGCCCAGATTTGCAGCATTTCAGGGTATCCTACCAGAATGCACAGTATGTGGGATTCAGGGTTTTCTGCGGAGTTTTGTCCACCACTACAGCTGCCGCCAACATCGCCACTGCTGCCACCATGTCCAGTTTTAAAGCTCCAGAGCCAGTTTCCGGATGAAGGAAGAGATTTTCTCCCTTCCGCTAGCTCAGCAGCGCTGCCTCCACCTGCTCTCCTGCTTGCCCATAACAGGAAGAGGCACTTGAAGAAAGTGACATAAGCAATTTAAGGAAGTGATGGACAAGCAGGAGAATGGGCAGAGGCAGTGCTACTGAGCCAGGGGAAGGGAGAAAACCTCTCCCTTCTGCTGGAAACTGGCTCTGGAGCTTTAAAATTGGTCACAGTGGCAGACGAATCTTCGCAGGGACAGTGAAGACACATCCCTGCAGAGTATAATAATGTGCAGGGCTTCCAGGGGAATGTAAGCGCCTACAGGCAAAACTCCATTTGGAGTATTTGCCCCATATGTGGACAAGATCTATATAAAGGGTGGGCAACTGTGGAAGGCTAGGGGACAGCAATAGCCCCCAGGACACCTTTGAGGGCTGTACCCACTCCCACAAAAAATTGTCCCCAAACTCCTTTAAGGGGTATGGGGGCATTTTCACCATGTTTTGGGTTTCAAAAAAGGTCTCTCCTGGGCCTAAATTAGCCCGGAGCCCCACAAAATGTGATGGAAATGCATACCTAGTGGATATTTTGGACCAAAAAAAATCTTTCACAGGCCTCATTTTGCCTACCCCTGGTCTCCATTATAAACTCTAAAAGCATCTTGAACTCAACACTTTAAACAAACCATGTAGATTTGTTGCACTTCAGAAGAAGAAAGCAGGCACCAATAATTGGGTCAAAATGTGGCCACAGCTATATTAACTACAGCATAATAAGCATGCTGAGAGGAAAGGGGGGAGATTGTGAAGGCCACTGACCCTACCCTAGCTCACTCAGAGAATTGATCCATCTCTGCATGTTGCATTTGATCCAAAGACCTTCAGCTTTTTCGGGATCCTGCCCTATCCTGCTAGGGAAAATCCAACACACAGGATCATTCTGTAGCCCCTGTACTCCTCAAATGTTTTTTGGGGGGAAAATCAAAATCTTTTTTCAAGAGGGGTGCATCAGGTGAGGGAAGATTTCCGAGGTCCCCTGTCAATGCAACCCCCTAACTCCCAACAGTTGCCCAACACTGTGCTATGGCCTCCATTTAGGAGCCCTGATAAATTCAGCACAGCACAGCCTTCCAGACATATTGCCTGGATTCTGTTGGGTAGCCCTCAGCTGATCCCACAGCTTCAGTTTGGTGAGTCTACCCACTACGCTTGAGCTCCAACTCCTCCTCCTTTTGTTTCATTATTGCCAAAGTTGTAAGGACGAAATGGAAAACAATAATAAATTTATTTATATACCTATCTAAGGTGATATGCCCCAGAAGGTACAAACGAAGCCGATCCCATGTATCAATTTGATTGGCATGAAAAAGTATATTTCCAAAAAGGACAAACAGTATGAGCCAGCACAAACACAAAAGCCCAGGGCAGTGATTCATGCTGCCAATCTGGCTGAAATGAGGCTAAGGGCTCATCTATACAAAGCAATCTCTCTCCCTCTGGCTTTTCTTTGCAAACAAAGATTCAGGAAGGACTCATCCCATGCTTTCTGCAAGCGCGCTGATGACTAAAAAGGCCAATCCAAGATAAACAAGTCCGGATGGAGAAAACACAGCAGAAGGTCTCCTTGGGTGATGTTTTTGGGTTGTGATTCTTTCTGCGTTATCGTTTCTCTTCAAGACTTGTTCATAGTGCGTCTCCATGCCTCCCAATGTGAGGCTGTGGCGGACCATTGTTGGTGATCAATTTGGCCAAGCCTGAGATGTTGTTTCAGGGAGTCCTTGTATTTTTTCAAGATTGTAGGCATGCAAAGCCATATGCAATTGTTGTTCAATGGGCATGCCTGCAACTCAAGATGGCAGGTGCGAGTGAATTACTCACATTTTTATTGTCACCAGTTATTGCTGTCAAACAGTATTTTTTTAAAAAAAAAAAAACAATGCCAATGTGTGAAGTCCAATCTTCTGCTTAAATAAACAGAAAAGGGTATGTGTGTTTCGTTGCCTCAGCACACAATTGCTATGGCAAAAATCCAAATGCCACAAAGTCTTTTCCCACAGAGTATTTGGGGTTTTGCCCCCAACTCCTTCCAAATACAGCGAAATTATGCAGGATCCCATTTGAACAAAGCATATTCTCCTCAAATTCTGTGAGGAGTATTTCCACTTTACAGATAAGCCCTAAACTTCATAGGGCAAGCTGGTGACCTTGCTCTCTCTCTTTCCTGCCTCTGACTGGCAGAAGAAGGATAACCCATATGATTGTGAATTGCTACTCTGCACCTGTTAAGAGAATATTTATGTTCCATCTTATATTGTAAAATGTCTCTCCCTCCCTCCCTCTATATCAGTGTTTATGTGTGTTGCATATGACTTGGGCAGGTTTTAGAGTAAACGAGGGAGTAAGGAGGGGGGCTGCCCAAGTCGTATCTCATGAGATGCAATTTGCACTCCAGATATTATTATGGGAAGAGTATATGACACGGATATTTTCCTTTCATTTCTCTCCTGCTGGAGTGCAGTAAAGAACCTTAAGCACATTTACCGTACATACTCAGCGGAACTGGTGATGATCAACACTTATGCTCATTTTCTTTTAAGTGAAGTGAAAAACATACATTAGAAAAGCATGATCTATGACAGGTGATCTAAGACTAGTGTTTTATGTCAGCAATGTGTATTTAAAAAAAAAAACATTCTTTTTTAAAGACCCATTTTAACTCTATCCTGCAACACAGAACCCGCTATGGTATAGTAGTTACAGTATTGTGTACAATCTACGTCTCTCCTCTGCATCTTTTTCTCCCTTTCCCTTTCCTGCATCTACTCTTTCTCTCTATCCTCTTCTTTCTGTTTCAAAATGTAAGAAATGAAAGAAAAGAAAATAGTGGCAGTGTTACCAGGGCAGCCCATTCTGGGATTGGAGAATAATGTGAAGAACCAAATTACACTCTCCTAACTTCATTAGGTATATTATAAATATAGTTGTGTGAAGGGGGCACTTTCAATCACTTTCTGAGGACTCCCAAAGAAATACAGCCATTTCTTAAACATTTCTGATGGTATCTAGGACACACTCAGAACTAAATTGTAAATAACTATCTATAAAAGAGGTCTACAATTATCTATAAAAATAGTCACACTTATTTTCTCTTTCACTATGAACTTTTTTTTTCTCAGTAAGAACCTCACAACTTTATGGAGAGTGTTTTGCTTGATGGCCTAATTTTGCTATCCTTCCAATTCAGTATGTACAATTTCAATTTTGAGTTCAACTACTCTAATAATTTTGTAAAGCTACTTTAGTTTTTTAAAAAAGACTCCTAACCATTTTGTCAACAGCAATGTTTCAACAATACAACCCTATGCAAGCTTAGTTAGAAACAGATACCACTGCAAGGTAAGGATCTGCAGGACTGCAAACCAGCAAGGAGCAAGAGTGAGTGAGCTTCCCATTTACAATGTGTGGTTCTAATCTGATGGAAATGGACAAATCAGGAACTCTGAAAATTACACTGGCTCTATAAATGGAAAACTACAACATCACAAAACATAGTTACACTGATCTGTTCCATTCTAGCCAACCTATTTACATAAACAACAGGAATTTGTTGAATTCCTAAACCGGAAGATCAGAGGTCACCAGTTTGGTCACATGTAGAAAAGTAGAGTCTCTGTATGTCAGCCTGCTGTATGATACCCTGTTCCTAAACAGACTACAGGCAAGCTGTCTCAAGGCACAAAGAAGCTGCTCATGAAGTACCATGTGCATTACAGTGGGACTATCTCTGACTTTAGATTTTTGAATTTCCATCTAGGCTAACCATTACTGCCTAGCCATTCATTTATCCAATTCACTTTTTTTGAGACAGATTATATCACTGGTGACCTGTGATCCAAGAAGGGATGGCTGGGTAACATTACATGACAGCAGGATGAGGCGCACACACACTCTCCTTGGTCCACAAGCCATTGGTGGGTTATACTTTCCCAACCACTGTGTTCTGAACATCACACTTACCACAAGAGGAGGGTTCATCTGAGCTGTCAGCACAATCTATTGCTTGATCACAATACCAATGAGCAGGTATGCAACGGCCTGATGAGCAACGAAACTCAGTACTGGAGCAGGTCAGTGAGACTGGAAGGGTGGGGAAAAAATGTAGGTTTTGTTTCTCCTTTTTTTCCCATTTGCTTCAAATTAATTTGTCTTAATATTGATAAGAACAATTCTTAGTTAGCATATGCACAGTGTTCTGGGATGGTGCACACACTTCAAATTTATGCCTTTGATAATGATGGTAGACTTTTATGAAGTAGCTCAGTACAGTATTAACTTCATACTGTGTAGGGAGGGGGGGACATTTGGCCCTCTAGATGTTGTAGCTTCCATCTTCCCTAACAACTGATTATGCTGACTAGGGCTGCTGGAAGTTGCAGTGGAACAATATGGGGAAGGCCACCTTGATATTGTGGAGAGGCGAAGGATGGTGTTAAGCCTGGTAGAAAGCAATTAGTGAAATCAAGGAGGGCAGGAGAGATGGGGACCCAGTTCTCAAAATGAATCACTAAGCCACTATAGAGCAGTAGGTCTCCATGACAGAAACCCTCTGGATGGGAACTGATTACATTATCTCTATGCTTTAGGGAGCCCTGAGCATACTGCTGGCACTGTCATAGCTGGGTCCAGAGGGTTGCAAGGCTGGGCATAAAGCCTAGCAGAGGACCCACTCTTCTAACAGTGCCACCAATTCCACTTTACACAAATGTTTCAGAAGATCAGATCCAGGCTAACAGCATCCTTTACTTGTATATCCCACTACTTTTTCCCACTAAGGAAGTGGTGGCTGAAGGCCTCTCAAACCCCTGAGGCGAAGCACTTTACAAAATGAATGCCAAATTATCATGATAACAAAAGAGCCAATGTGGTATAGTGGCTGAAGTACTGAACAGAATTGGAGAGACCTGGATTGAAAGATCCATGACCATCTTTCCTTTAGACACCGTTTGCCCTAAATCTAGTTGTCTGTACTGACTAAATGTATCTTGGTAAATCAACACTTAGGTAAATTCTTTTCATTTAGTGGGTCTAAAACTAAAACAGTTGGGATTATTAAAAGACATAGCTGTGTTAGTCTGGAATATCAGTAAACAAGGGGATCTTGTACACCTTTGAAACTAACTGAGGGAAAGAAGTTGTAGCATAAGCTTTCATAGACTTGGTCTACTTCCTCAGATGCATGGATTAACAATTACAGTTATCCCTCCATATCCACAAATTTGGTATCCACAGATTTAAGTATTCATGGCTTGAAAATATTCTTTAAAAATAATAATCCAAAAAGCAAACCTTGATTTTGCCATCTTATATAAGGGACACCATTTTTCTATGCCACTGAATATAATGGGACTTGAGTATTCACAGATTTTGGTATCCACAGCGGGTCCTGGAACCAAACCCCAGTGAATATGAAGGGACAACTGTAGTTGGAATTAACAATTTGAGTTAGATCTCTGTTTCCAATTTTAGTTTCTGGAAGTTTACAAGTACATTCACATCACACACACCAACACCAACACCACCAACACCATACATATGGAGACTATGTCTACTGCAATGCTAAAAAGATAGAACAGAAGCTGCAAGAATGTTTGGCTCTTGACCAGAATCAAGACATAGGAGCATGAAGTGGAGGTGCATAACTGAGAGACCCAGTATCTTACCACAGTGAGTAGGGCTCTCATCACTCATGTCACCACAGTCATTATCCCCATCACAAAGATAAGTCCGAGGAATGCATATGTTTGTGCTTTGACATTTTGTGTAACCAGACTGACAAGTACGTTCGGCTTGAAGAGAAAATAAAAATAACACGAGAAGGGAACAGTTTAGATTTCTTCTTTCCTCTCCTAAAATGTAACATACTATAGATTTTAACAATTTAAAAGTAATCACAAACAACACTGTTGTTTATTTTTTTAATAAGAGCTGTTATCAAGGATTCAGTTTCAAATGGTACTGTTCCATGTCATGCAATCAGTCCCAGATTAACCTAACACATCTTTTCCTCTGAGGACAATAATTAAGCAACCTGGTCACCATTCAATCACTTGTTCTCAGTATAATCACATACCAAAAAATAGTACAGGTTTTATTCCACTGATAAATGTTCATAATTTAAATTAGATAAAAACTATAATCATGATTGTGGCTCTCCTGCTGGCTTTCTGTGACCATTTACAGGTAATTATCTAAAATTTTTATAGAACGTGTATCAAAAATATTTATCAAAATAATACTATACATTTTTATGTGTGAGGCAAAGCAGAAATCCTGTGCCTCAAACAAAATGGAGAGAAAATCATATATAGTAGAATGCAACACTGCAACTGTGATTTTCTGCTTGCATAGTAAGACTTTCTCCTCCCATCCTCTACCTGCAGCTCACGACAGCCTCCTAAAATCTGTCATGCAGAGTCGTCCAGCCCTCCAGAGTGGGTGTGGAGAGGCACGGGGGAGGGGAACAGCCACTCTATAAGCAAATTAAGCTACTTGGATTCCACCCATGGCTTATTTAACCATGATTATTGAACAATATTAATGGAACCAAAGATCATTTCTCATCAGTCTCATGTATCATCAGTCTTGTTAGCACTGCTACTTTAAAATGTTTTACAAATATATGATAATCAGAAAACAGTAAATCTTTAATTTTTAATTGCTGCCCACCTCTAGCTGTGTTTCCCCCCATCTATTCAAAATGGTCACATGAACAATTATAGCTCAAAACAGTTCTCTTCTTCTGTCATTAAACATAAACTCGCTATTCTCAGGATATTCTCTCTTCTTCAAGAACATCTTCCACTTAATTCAAAACAGTCTCCTTATCAGCTATAGCTCAGCTGATTCACAAAGCAACAAACAGACACCAATATAATGTTGATCATCTTTCACAAAAAAAAAAAAAAAAAAAGCCCAGTTTGGAATTAGCCCTCCAGCCTTTTAGCAACATATTATCTATCACCAAAGAGCAGAACAAGCTCCTTTTTTTTTGCAGTTCTGGGCATGCGGCAAGGAAAGGACACTTACAGAGACCTACCACTGAGTATCAGTACTCACTCTAGGTTTGGCTTCATAGGATATACAAACCTGACTTAAGGTACATGCTAAGGAGTCCTGCTGAATGCAATCAGGACTTACCGTGCTAGTACAAATCCAGGGGTATCTGTGTTGACCATGCAGCAAAATACAATAACATCCCACATCCAGAAACAGTGATACCTTTTTATTGGGCCAACTCAAATGCACAAAATACACGATGCAAGCTTTTGAAGCTCCATTGGCTTATTCATCAGGCAAAGGTGTTAAAAACCATACAGGACAAGAAGAAGAAAGGTAACGATGTTAAGAGTCACAGGCCTACATTTTGTCAAGATGTTGTTTTTGTTGTTGTCAATTAAGATGGTGTGGAGGGATATCTATGTAGGCAGAGGCCACTCCTCTCTGGCCATGTGGGTTCTAGGAGACAAAGTGGCCTCTGCTTGATGACGGAGCCAGTGGAGCTTCAAAAGCTTGCATCAGGTATTTGATGCATTTTGGTTAGCCCAATAAAGGTAATTGCTGTTTTGTGGGTTTTGGATGTTATTGTATTATGCAAGTAAAAATGCACTGTATTGCATTACACATGGGAAAGAGCTACTAGCAAGGACTGCTTTTTGACCCATGAAAAGGGTTCCATTAGTCATTCTATTAATCCAGGGACTTCTGTTCCCCACCCCCCCAAATTGTTTGATGCCACTCTTTGACTGCCTGGAAAAATTCATATGTCCTACCAATCCTATATCGCTGGTTCTTGACTGTACTACTTGCATGAAGTAGAATTAACTACTGGAAAATATGTGCATAATATTATTCTGCTAGTCGCTAGCAAATAATTGTTGCCACACACATAGAGGGGAAAACATGCACTCCTTTCCTCTTTCCCAGCTCACTGTCTGATTTCAGTCTTATGCAGAACTATACAGCACCATAGCACCAAAGATGCTATCAGGGCCACTGCCATCATGGCTTCATAAACAGATCAAGGCCAAAGAATAAGAAAAGAATGAAATAAAGAAAAAAATTATTTACTTTGTTACTGGGTAAAACAGCCATGGTGCAATTAACACTCAATGGAAACATTTTTATATGATACAGGATATATATCAAGATTCCCAGTCAGGGTAGATGTGCTATATAATCCAGTCCCCAGTATCTAAAACACAACATCCTTGACTTACAAACTGATTAGATCATTTCTGAAATGGCAACAGATAACCATATTACATCCAATCAGTTTCTCACAATTCCTGTAAATTCAATTCATGTTTAAAAATATCAGTTAAAAGTGATTTCACTTCTCCCTCTTGCTGATTTGTTGTGAGCAAAAGAAAAAAAAGTTTCCTCTTCTGCAGCCTAAAGAATCAGATCCTAAAGGACAATACGTAGTTTGAATCAACTTACGGCAATTTCTCTCATCTGAAGTGCCATTATCATAACAGTTGTTTACACCATTGCAGACGTATTCAAGAGATATACACCTTCCATTATTGCAAGTAAATTCTGTGTGGGAGTCACAAGTTCGGAACAAGCAGCCCACCTCATCACTGTTGTCTCCACAGTCATTGTAGTGATCACAGCGATAAGCGTAAGACACACACCGCCCATTGCCACAGGTGAAAGCTGTTGGCTGACAGGTATGAAAGGCTGAAGGAGATAAAAGTGACCAAGAAATGTCACTGACAGAAGCAAAACTAAAGGCTTTGACAAATACATCTAAAAAAACCAAAACCAAACACAGTACTTGGGTTTGTTTTACCTGCCAGAGCAAACACGGCTGCAAAACGGACTGCATGTAAAATAAAATACACATCTAGAATCAGTCAAATAGAAGACAAAGTTTTATTCTTATTTCTGTGTGGACAACTGATAAAGATTATTACAAGTCCTACAAGTTCCTACTTGCCCTATATGAAAGCTTATCGAATGAAAGAGAAGCTCTAGTGGCAATAGGTTGTTTGTAGCTAAGACATTGCCATAAAGTTACAAGACAGTGTAGTTGTTAAAAAGTCAATGGAAAACATGTTGTTCATTCCACTTTATGGTCCTGGACCTCTGAATGTCAGTAGAAAGTGTCAAAAGTTTTCTGGCCTACTGTCCACCTTCACCTTCACCATCCTATCCCCACCCTCCCACATTAGCAATTCCCCAATGGATGAACAGCTGAGCTTCCGAGATGGCCATCTGCACCAGCGGCATGCATGGGGGAAAGGGGAAATATAGGCCAGATTGCTATGGCACTTAAAATAATTCATGAAGAAATAAATAGCATTGCAATAATGTAATTACTAGTGGGTTGAATAAGAAGAGCTAAACCTCTGAAGAGCTCCGCTACCCACCTTCCCCAGTCACACGCTCATGCTATCCTTTTGACTTTTTAATGCTAAAATTGGGCAAATACATCCACCCGTTCCTGAAATTACAGAGTTACATTTCTCCTCTGTACTATCTGAAATGAACACGGTAATTTAGTTTCAGCATCTTTATAACATGACCCCCCATACTGATCCACAAGAGAGTTTTATCACCCTTTCAATTTTCAACCATGAGAAGTGCGTTTTGAATTAACTCTGCTCTTGTACACAGATCCTGTAACTGAACCAATTGGTCTCAGACTGAACCGATATCGGATCTCTTTTTCTTTCCAACATGTTTTCCACTAAATCAATACAAACTTAGCAAGAAGTTCTGATTCGATTATAAAAGTGCTTACCACACACACTTTCAAGCTCATCGCTGCCATCCCCACAGTCATTATCATTGTCACACTTCCAGCGCTCTGAGATGCACCGACCATTAAGACAGGTGAAGAGTCCTCCTCCACACCTGGTGCCATTGTCCACAATACAATGTTTGTTGTTATTGGCTAAATACCAAGGTCCTTCAGAAGGGCACTGACATTCTGCACCAGCTGGACCTATATTTAATTACAACAACCAACCACAAAATATTAATCGGGCAAATTCAAAAGTTTCCTGCAAATGCTAATTTTAAATCTCAAAAAAAAGTTCTCTCTCTCTCTCTCTTTCTCTCTCTCTCTCTCTCTCTCACACACACACACACTTTAGGTACATTCTCCTGTATCACAAAGGCCTCTGTCCATTAATAGTGTACTCTATAATAATCTCTTATGTACACTATACCCAATAACAAAATAAGAGCCCCCCGCCCCATGAGTCAAGTGTTTTCAGGACTGCCTCTCTTATAATTTGTGCCAGTGTATATACTGAGATTTTGAGAATTCCAGGAAGGGTCTTATCCAATGCTCTTTGCAGCTAATTGTAGCACCTGTGTCAAAAGAGCTTTACAAATTGAAATAGCACTAGGGGCATCAATGGATATTTAATCAACAACTTTAAAAGGAGACAAACACAAAATAGCAGTTTTGAAAACTGATGTCCTAAATACATCCTTTGCTGGACTATACTATAAACACTGTTGTTGTCATCCATAAGAAATAATGAGGTCAAAGCAAAAGATAATTACAAAGAAAGGAATGCTGAAAATACTTCAGAAACAACAATCTGAACTTTTATTGGTAATCCACTCGCACAATTATTCTGAGTTTTTTAGAGGTATGAAGCAAAACATACATACGGAAGACCCTGTACAATTGGACAATGGTTCCCTTCTTGTGTCCTGGGGGCTTGTATCTTTGTCTCTCCAGAATGGGTGACCAAAGCCTGTATCCAGGCTGGGAAAGACCAAGGTACCAAGGACTTGAATCTCCTTAGCAGCTGCTACTGAATTTGCTTTGACCAGTTTCAGAACACTCCATGAATGGACCCCATGATCACCCCCAGCTAAAAGTGTCAGTATTGCTGCCTGATTGTTAAGGCTTAGCTATGGGTATGTACATGTGCTCTGGACTGCTGAAACTGCATCCTGAATGCCTATAACAAATACATACTACTAAAGCTATCCAAGCCATTAATGTGCAAGAGTACAAAAGCAAAATTATTCCATCTGATCTGATATTTTGTTCAAACCCAGCAATCTATCAGAATACAAGTTTTGTCCAAATCAATATCCTCACTGTCAAACATTTTACCTGGTACACAGATGTGACTACAACCACCATTAAACTGGTTACAAGGATTGGTACACTGGCGCTGCTTGCTTTTGGACCAAACATGAATATCCATCGGTCTGGATGGCAGGTTTGAGATCATAACAATCTGATCTGACCCATCATATTTGTTGGCACGGTAAATACTCCGGGTATTCCAGTCTGTCCAATAAATGTGCTGATCAAACAGGGTCATCGCAAATGGATACAGGGCAGTGCTAATAATAACTTCACGATTGGCACCTGTGATGGAGCTGCGTTCTATCTTCTGTCTAAAGCAAGTAGAAAATATTAGCATTTGGACACAAATCATTTCAACAGTCCATATATTTTACAATCCCTACAGACTTTACAGGGAACTTGTGACTAATACACAAAACCTCATTGTTGAGTTAAACTGAAAACTAACAGGGCAATTCTATGCATTGCTCATCAGAAATAAATTTTACTGAGGTTAACAGGGCTTGCTCTCAGGTAAATGGTACAGGACTGCAACTGAAGCTTTACAGTGAAGGTGCTACAAAATCCATTGCTGTTAATTTCAAGAAGTTTCTGCAACCTGTAACAATCACATGGGGACTGATATTAAAATTATTATTTTAGATCATTACCATTTGCAAAGAATGCAGTTTCCAAATTATTGAATGATTACATATTATTTCAAGTAGGACAACATACACCCATCTAACAGAAATGATGTTGAAAATGTTTACAGTATTAAAAAAAAAAAAAGAACACCCAACTTTAACCAACCAAGTAACTAACTCTAAACAAGTGAAACACAAATACGTACAAATTTGCATCAGCCCAATAAAGCTGCTGCTCGTCATAGTCCAGTGTAAGTCCGTTTGGCCACACCAAGTTGGTGCTTATAATGATGGTCCTGAAGTTTCCTCCAAGCGTTGCTCGTTCTATCTTAGCACTGGAGCTCCAGTCAGTCCAGTACATGTACCTGTTGATGACACAGTTGAGAAAGGGGCCTTGATTTGACATCAGAAAGCCAAGAAAGAAACCTATTTCATCCATGAAAAGAAGGGATTCATGGAAAGAAAGTTAAATGGTTTATTCTGTGACTTGAGCCAGAATATTAAAGCACACTGTTTCAGGTGAGGAGATCAATGATTTGATCCTTAGGGCTCATCTACATGGGCCAGAATACACCAGCTTCCTGCCAGCATATTCAGGCCTCAGATCAGACCCATTGCTCCCCCACTACTTGCACCAAGCGGGATAGAGTAAGCATAGACACACCAGCCCATCTCTGCAGCCACCGCCGCTGCCATCCATGTTGCTGTCTCCAAAGCCAGATAGGAGACCTATAGCACGTGATCAAAAACCCCTATGTGGCGTCAGAGAGTGCAACACACATGGCAGTAGCAGTGGCTGCAGAGATGGGTCAGTATGGCTTCCTGCAGTCCCATGGGGCCCAATCTGTTTTTTCCCAAAATGAGTTTTTCC
This sequence comes from Gambelia wislizenii, assembly GCA_030847615.1. NCBI lineage: Eukaryota > Metazoa > Chordata > Lepidosauria > Squamata > Crotaphytidae > Gambelia > Gambelia wislizenii. Next base: position 283,736,561 of record JAUMIR010000001.1, on the reverse strand, counting down.
TTGTGTATTTTGCAGAAACGGTTTAATGGGCTTTACCCCGTCTTCCACCTGTCTTTGCCCTGGAGGTTGTAAGGCCCACCCGGAGCAAAATAGGGCAAAAGCCCTACATCATATGAACTGCAGGGCTCCATGATGGGGGCAAGATGGGGTAAATCTAGACAAGGCTTTAGTCTAAAGTGGGGCTTACCAAATGCCCTCTGGTGCCAAGCTACAAAATGTGGCATTTTGCAATGTTGATGGGGCATTGTAAGATGATGCACACAACACTTTGTGTATCGTCAAACGCTTATTTGACCAAATTGGGTGGTTGGATTTGTCACATTCTGGTTCCATCAACTGGCTCTGTTCACACACTTGATGCAGCTTGTAATTATTACTTTTTTCAGTTTACTTCATTGCCAAATATTTGCAGATGAAAAGAAGCAAAGGCTAAGAATGACAAATCAGAAAACCACTTTTTTCTGTTGCTCAGCTGGAAAACATGGTCAGGAATTGTGGTGTCAAATGTAGTAGCTGTACAACCGCAAAGATAGGTCAGTTCAAGTATTTAGGAGCAAGGTCCTGTGGTTCCTGAAAACAAGGGGCTCCATTCTTCCTTTCAAGGTCCACAGGCTTTAATAACCTTCATTGTTCTTCAGATAGAATATCTATACTTCACAGTGTAACCTAGGCATATTGCAAGCATTCAATCTTCCTATCCACACACCATTTGGAAAATGAGTATTCATTCCCCTTCTATCATGTTGTGTTATTATGTGTTCTAAGTCTTAGAGGTAGGATATGATGCTAAATTACATTTAGTCCACATGTGTGTGTGTGTGTGTGTTATGTGCCTTCAAGTTGCCTGTCAACTTATGGCAAACCCATGAATTTCATGATTTTCTTAGGCAAGGAATATAGAAATATAACCTATAGCACCTGTTATTCATTGGTGGTCTCCCATCCAACTACTAAACAGGGCTGACCTAGCTTACCTTCCAAGATCAGACAGGATCTGACCCAACACTGAACACAGAACTACACAGAACTCATGGGCATCTTCCCCCTGCTGACTTGGCACATTCTGAAAATCACTTGCTGCACTACAGGTGTGCAAAGATTTTTTTAAAAGTTCTCTCTCTCAATCTCTCTCTCTTTTTTAAGACAAGCCATGTAGAGATGAGACAAATGAGAAAGAAGCAAGTAAAATGAGCAAAACCCTAGCTAATGCACAAAGAGTGAAGTGTATCAGTGAAGCCGCCATCACATCACAGCAACTGATAGTCATTGTTCCAACATGCAGAAGGTACAGCTTACCCTTGGCAAGGATCCAAGACAATGGCCCTTGGGCGAGGAACACGAGCCACCACAGAGCGATTAGAACCATCCACTGCCATTGAACTGATAGTCTGATTCAGATAATCACTGTAATAAAGTCTCCTGTTGATCCAATCAAAGGCGATGCCATCTGGAGTTCCCAAATCTTAAGATACATTGAATGATACAACATAAAGAACATATACATCTCTACCTGAAAATGCTATCCAATTAAACATCATTACTTATCCAAAACCCCATCTTATTTTAGTTTTAACCAACATCAGTGAGAATTCATCTATTCTTTTACAAAAACTTGCAAAACAGATTTTACTTCATAAATGGATGAATTAATCTTCATACTTGCATTGAAACAGACTTCTTGAAACTCTGGCAGAAAAGCAGGGTTATTACCTAATTTGATGGCTTCCACATTATACCAATGTACTTGGTCCCCCCCCCCCCGCAATATACTTTCTTCATGTACTTTTTTCATAAACACATACATAAACATAACTGTCAGTGGATGTATATATGCATATCTCTTTTTTGTATGTGCGTGTGTGTATATGTGTGTGTATTGCAAACAAAAACTGTGACCTCTTTACAATTCAAAGCAATTCATTTACTTAGAAAAAAGCATATTTCACTGAAATCGTAGTGACCTAATTTCATGCAAATCAATTTAGGATTGTAACATTTTTAGCATAATCAATGACACAGCTGAAATAATATTCTGCCTCAAGGCTCAATTTAACGTTCTAACAAAAGGTTAGAATACAATATTGAAATTATTCAAATTATTATATAGTTTAGTATTATAACCTAGAAATATAAAATAAACTACAATCTGAATATTTACACAGACATTTTCCTAGGACTCACTTGCAAGAAACATGCTTAGGACTACAGCTGTACAGTCCAATTCTAATTACAGTATATCTCAAAGTAAATAATGGCCTGAATCCAATTATTAGCGGCAACTGGAATAGACCCACTGAATCCATGGGATTTACAAACAAGTTGACTTACAATTCAGCAATTGATTCAATGAGCCTACTCTAGTCAGCAGTAGGAACTGGACTTCTATCCAGAATTGACTACCTGTTAATGATACTTGAGCTGGTATTTAATGGGGTAAATCCATTGGCAGAATTGCTTCCCCTAGTAGAATCTAGAGGGGGAAATGCAGCCCCCATTCACCACCCAAAACTGTGGGCTGTGGAGCTCTCTAGACTTGGTGTTCAGGTAGCAAGTTACATTAGTATCAGCACAGCAGTGGGGTAAGGAGGGAAGAAAGCGATTATACTAGTGGGCATCTGGTAGTATGATGCAGAATACAGACTGTAGAGCTGCAGCTTCATTTTGATAATATCTGTAAAATATGTCACACAGATGTAATTTTGATTACTAATCAAATAATCAGGCTACACTTCTGTGTGCAGAGTATGTCACACTGAACTCACTTACACTTTCTTCTGAGAAGATATCTATCAAACTGGGATGGAAAATACTTTTCCTAATTTCTGATATTTAATCATATTTACCTGAAGCCACAACAGTGGGGCTGCCAATTCCAGAAGAGATACTAATGTAACTGATTCTTCCTGTGCCTGCTGGAGAACTCTGAGTGAAATAGATGATGTTGTTCACACTGTCATAGTCAAGAGCTACTGCAGTCCTCATTACATTCATTATACGAAATGGAGGGCTGTGGTTCTCAGGATCCAGGTGGATGCTTCTAAGGGCATTCTCCAAGGCAAAGACCAGGTAGTTATCCGTTGAAATAGAACACATCTTGCCATCGTTTTCAAGCACTCCAAATGCACATCCACATCTGGGTGTTTGTTGAGCAGGAAGTGCAAAACACAGATGAGAACAGCCTCCGTTGTTCTCCAGACACGGGTTGAAGTTGACGTCAGCAGGTGACCGGGACTGATAACGGCTATTGTAAATAGTTACATCCCTCAGCCAATTGATGTTGTCTCTTATAACTGTTGGCTGTTCAGTATTTCCTGGTTCTTTACTGGCTTGGAAGATTTTTTTCAAGTTCCTATCTACCCAAATCATAGTGTTTTCAAAGATAGTGATGCCATAAGGAGTTGGGTATCGGCTGCCATAGCGGACAATTTCAGGCTCTCCGCCATCGTGTGAAATTCTTGCAATCATATCTAAAGAATCATCCACCCAATAAATATAACCAGTGCTGTGATCTACTGCTAAGCCACGTGGTGTGACAATACCTTCAGATAACAGCACAGTCCTGTTGGTACAGTCAAGAAGTGCACGTTCTATTTTAGGGCTCTGTCCGTAATCAGCCCAAAAAAGATACCTGTTTTTGGGGTCTACTACAATATGTCTTGGCATATCTACAGTGGTTTTAAGTAGTACACGGCGATAAGTTGTATTTAAGCGCAGAACTTCTATAAATGTCTCTGTTACAAATGCATTGGTAAAATAAAGATTTCCTGTGTATAAAAAATAAAATAAATTACACTCAAATGTATTATCAATACAGTATAGATTTTAGTACAATAAGCATATAAATTAAAGTATATTAGCACAGTACAGAAATTTTAAGAAACACTACACAAATATGAAGAAGCTATGATGTTGAGTCATAGATAAATTTCCTTATTATGGCTTCTGTCTTATATCTGAATATCTAAATTCAGGGATGGGTAGCTGCATGGGAGGTAAGACGCCAACTTTCTCTACCAACCCACCTGCTTACCTCATAGCAAGCCCCCAAACCTCCATTTTCTTCTGTGCTTGTTCTCAAAATGGTGATAGGAAGTGACATCACATCTTAATCACTTTTTATACTGGGTTTTATTTTAAAATTTGCAGTCTAGGTAATGTGACCTGATTGAATTCCTGAGCTTCCAAGTCATTTATTTAACAAATCAATTTTGATCTTAACACCTAACATGGGAAAATACAAAAATCAACCTCAGCCTTCTTGGGTTGTGTGTGGAACTGCAATTAGAAGAGGGGCTAGAAAAGTCCAGAGCTTGGAAGAGGTTTGGTAGGGCCTACAATGTCCTGAATAACTCAGCCAGAATGATAATGATGGCCAAGGGATTCTGGAAATTGTTTTCCAAAAAAGTTATCTGGACATTGTTTCCCAAGATCTTTTTAAAAAGCCATAGAACAGAGTCATAAGTAGGAACTTTTAAATAGCCCTGTCAATTCTGGCAAATTATTCTCCACTCTCTTGACAACTTTTTGCTGAGTCAGCCAACAACTACAACTCTGAGGAATTAAGAACAAAGAAAGGAAGGAGGGAAAGACTACTTAAGTGACAAAATTCTTAGTGGAAGCATGAAGGTTCTGAAGATCAGTCAACAAATTGATCGATGTCTTCTATTCCACAGTCCTATTCATACTTATTCAGGAGGAAGAACCACTGACATAAATGAGACTTCCTTCTGAATAAACAGCATTCAGAAGGCCTTTTAAATTAACCATTACAGTCATCCCTTCACATTCACGGGGGTTAGGTTCCCCAGACGCCCGCGAATGTGAAAATTCCGCGAATAATGACTGCCCTCCCCCTCCCCCGCCAAAGCGACCATGGGGCCTCTGGAGGCCCCATAGTCGCTTTCCCCGGACTCCCCACTCCCTTCCAAGGCCTTCACGGGGCCTCCAGAGACCCTCCCGAGGGTCCGTGGATGCCTCCCCAGCTCTCCCCCTCCCTCCCAAGGCCTTCACGGGGCCTCCGGAGACCCTCCCGAGGGCCCGTGGATGCCTCCCCAGCTCTCCCTCTCCCTCCCAAGGCCTTCACCAGGCCTCCCCGGGCCTCCCCCCTCCCACCCCTGGCCTTCACGGGGCCTCCAGGAGGCCCCTTGTCGCAGTTTTGGGAGGGCAGGGGGGCCCTCCCAAAACCGCGAATAATCAAAACCGCGAATGCTAAGTTCGCAAATGTGGAGGGGCAACTGTATTATCATTATAGTTGGCCCTCTACATTCACATGTTTCTCTTTCATGGATTTGGTTATTCTCGAGTTTGTCGCTACTGCTTCAGTAGCTCAAGCTCCTTGCCCCACTTCTTCTGTTCCTCCTTCGTTCCTCATCCATGTCTGGCAGACAGACAATAGTGAGGAGAAAGAGCGGGAGGAGAGGTGTATCACCCAGGAGAGTCTTGTCAATGAGCGTTAGGAATCATGGTGGGAGGCTGGGAATGGGATTTACTGGCTGGCAGTTTTGGCAGACAGGTGATAGTGGTGAGAAAGAGTGGGGAGGAGAGGTGTATTGGCTGGAAGGTTCTTGAGAATTAGGCTGAGGGATTATGATGGCAGGTTCAAAAGGGAAGGGCTATTGGTGAGAAAGGAGTCTGTAGCATTCACGTCAGGGGGAGACTTTATGATATTCCTGGCTTTTTCACATTCATGGGTGTGCTCCTCCCCTAACCCTTGCAAATGGGGAGGACTGACTATATTTACATTTTTGTTATTGGGTTTTCTTAAACAGAAAGAAGGGTGCTGTGCAGAAACAGTACTGACCTGCTACCCAATCAACTGCAATCCCACGGATTCCATTGAGTCCTATTCCATTTGTGATGACATTTCTAAAAAAGGAGCCGTCTGGCTTGATTTTGCGTATTGCGTTTTGGGATGGAAATCTGCTGCTGAAGTCACACCAATAAATGAAACCAGAAGGCATATGGACATCCACATGAAGTGCATTTCTTCCTGAAATATTTTGAGTAAGGAAGCAAGTTATTTATTTTTATTTCAAATGTTCTGCTTTAAGAGTGGGGAAGCTTTCTCCCCAAATATTTTGGCCCACAATCCCCATCAGCCCCACCTTGCACAACTAAGGGAAACAGATTGTGGGGGCACAGTTACAAAACCCCTGGAGAGCCAATTTTCCTCATTACTTTTCTACTTGATGCATGAGCTGTTTCAACTGACATGCTTCATCACTTTGACTAAGATCCACAAAGTGTGGACCAGCAGTGAAGCTGAATTAAGCTAGTATCACATTATGGTGCCTAAATCCCAGCTAGAACTGGATCTGCAACCCACTTAAGGCAAAATGTGTAGATATGAATTTAGACAAGCAGTTATCATTCAATCAACTCAGACATCACTGATATATTTGCTAGGCACCAGCCACTCCCAGACCCTGAACCTTAGGTCTCTTTGGAATGAAAAAGGGATTGAGAAGAGGAGAACCTCACAAGAAACCTCTACATTGCTAGTATTGCAAAGGATTCAGCTCTTCCCACTGAGTTTTTACACCTCGGCTTCCCAGCTGTGGCATCAGAAACTTCCACAACAGTAGTCTGGGGTCTCAGCAAAACTGCAGACACCCTGTCTCCTCAGCCCCATGGGAGCAGATAAGATGCCAAGTCAGGGAGACCTCCCAAGCTGCTGGCAGACATGAAATGACTCAGACAGATGGGAATCCTTACTAGATGCCTGTCTGGGCCTGGATGAGAGCCAGTAAAGGATGGAGTCTCCATTCCTGATATAAACTTTCAGGTGATTGTTGGTGCAACTGTTCTGCCCCCTTGGGACTCTCTTCCAAGCTTCTCTTTATGATCAGTTGTCCAGATTTGACCCTCTACCCCTTCTAGGCTGTGACCATAGATAAGAGAAGTAGGTTGTTTACCTGTAACTGTGGTGCTTCAAGTGGTCATCTGTGAACTCACACATATGGGTTATTTGCACCTGAGCAAGAGCATCATCCAGAAGCTTTCATAGCTATAAGCAAGGTTTTTTGCAGTAGCCCCTCCCTTCCTATAAGTATCCCTCTGGTTCCCACCCATCTCCTGTTACATGTCCGCCACAAAAGCAGTGAGCATAGAAGAGGGATGGCAATACATGACGAGGGAAGAAAGGTCAGGCTTGTGTGAGTTCACAGGTGACCACTCAAAGAACCACAGTTAAAGGTAAGCAACCTGTACTTCTTCATGGTCTCTGTGACTCACACACATGGGAGATCAGCAAGCTACTAACCTTGGAAGGTGGGAATGTCTTGGCAAAACCCCAGAAAGTGACATCAGTGATGAAGCAGTGATGATAACACCGCCCTGCCGAAAGTCGTGTCAGCTCGAGTCTGTGAGTCGAGTCTACAGTTGGTGACAAAGGTCAGTGGTTGTGACCAAACTGTTGCCTTGTATATGTCCTGTAGAAGGACGCCAGCCAGAAAGGCTATGGAGGCCACCACGGCCTTAGTGGAGTGACCCCTGATTCTCTGAGGGGGAGCCTTCTTGTAAGCAAGGTATATGGTGGAGACCACCCATTTGGAGAACCGTTGAGGAGAAACTGGTAGTCTTTGTTTGGCCTCCGAGTAACAGACAAAGAGTCTAGGGGATTGTCTGAAAGGTGATGTCCTGTATACATAGAAGGCCAAAGCCCATCATGTGTCTAGGGAATGGAGATTCTGCTCCGCATCCGTGGATGGGTTTTGCATGAAAGAAGGGGAAATGATATCTTGATTTAAGTGAAATGCCGAAACCACCTTTGAAAGGAAAGTAATGTCAGGTTGTAACACTGCCCTATCAGAATGGAAGCGGAGGTAAGGTGGGTCAGTACGGAGGGCACAAAGCTCACTGGCCCATCTGGCAGATGTGATGGCTAGGAGAAATGCTGTCTTCCAGATGAGGAGACGGAAGTCTGTGGTGGCTATCGGCTCGAAGGGGGGTCGAGAGAGATGGGTGAGGATGAGGTCCAAAGACCAGTGTGGCGTAGGGCCTGTTGCAAGGTAGCAAATATTCTGGAAGTCCTTGAGGAACCTTTTAACTGTGGGGTTCCGAAAGAAGGAAGGAATGCCAAAGGCCTGTAGATGGAATGTAACAGCTGACAGGTAGCCCTCGAGTGAGGATATAAAGAGTCCCTGGTTAGAGATTAAGAAGAGAAAATCCAAAACATGGATTACCCTGGTTTGGTCTGGTGTAACCAATCATTAGGCAAGAAACTGTAAGAACTTTGAACACTTGTAGGCATAGGCCCTTCTAGTAGAAGGCTTATGTGCTGCTGTGAGGACATAATATATCTCCTGGGAGAAATGGTCTATGGGGGAAACCTCCAGGCAACCAGGTGAAGGATATGCATATCTAGGTGACCGATTCGGCTACCATGTATGGAGAGGACATCTTGCCAATGTGGGAGGCAGAGGTAAGTCCGGTTGGAGAAGAGGAGGAGTGGAGAGAACCAAGGTTGTCTGGGCCACCACGGTGTTATGAGAACGCATTGCGCTCCATCCCTGGAGATTTTGGAAATTATCTTGGTGATGAGGGGGAATAGAGGAAAGGCATACAGGAGGTGGCCCACCCAGTTGTGGAGAAAGGTGTCCCCCTTTGATCCCCAGAAGGCTGATCTGGAGCAGAAGATTCTGCACTGGACATGTGACGGGGAAGCAAACAGATCCACCTGAGGTTGGCCCCATTTGTGGAAGTTCTGGTGGAGTACCTGTGGACAAAGTCTCCATTCATGGGAGGACATGGGCACTCTGCTTAGTGTGTCCGCAAGGGTGTTGTCCTTGGCCAGGCAAATGTATTGCTGAGATGAGGATGTTGTGGTCGAGACACCAGTCCCGAATTCGTAGAGTTAGTCATAGGAAGGGGTGGCAATCTCATTCCCCCTTGCATGTTTAAATAAAACATCACGGTTGTATTGTTAGTTACAATTTGCACAGCCTTCCCCTTTATTAGTAGGATGAAGGCTTTGAGTGCTTTCTCTACTGCTAGTAGTACTAGGAGGTTGATGTGGAGGGAGGATTCCTCCGATGAGCATTTGCCATGGACTATGAGTCCGAGGCTGTGTGCATCTCACCCACAGAGGGACGCATCTACTGTGATGAACAATTGAGGCTGGGGTGGTTGGAAAGGTGTTCTCCTGAGGAGGTTGACTGGTTCGAGCCACCAATCTAGGGACCTCTGTACCAGCCTCAGGATGGTCAAGAGGCGGGATGGGGTGTCGAATCGGAGGTCGAAGTGGGTAATGAAGCACTGCTGCTATCCGCATTCTGAGTCTTACGAATGGTGTAACTGTGGTGGTGACTGACATGTGGCCCAGTAGAGTTTGGGTGGCACGGACTGTGCAACGTCTCGTGTTTCAGCAGTGAGTGGCTAAGGTTTGGAGAACAAAAAAGCAGTCCCTCGGGAGGAGGGCTTTGGATATTGTTGAATCCAGAATCGCCCCTATGAATCGGGTTGACATGCTTGGTTCGAGTAAAGATTTTTGAAGATTCGCTATTAACCCGAGGTCTGAAAGGAGGCAAAGAGTGATTTCTGTGTCCCTTACTAGTTGTTCTTTTGAGCTGGAGACAACTAGCCAGTCATCAATGTATGAGAATATTAGTACACCCTGTTCTTGAAGCCAGGCCACCACAGCTGCCATACATATCGTAAAAACATGTGGGGCAGTGGACAATCCGAATGGGAGGACACGGAACCTGAATATGCTCTGCCCTATAAAGAACACAAGGAAACGTCTGTATGAGGGGTGAATTCCTATGTGGAAGTAAGCATCTTGGAGATCGATGGTTGCAAACCAATCCCCTTTCTTCAGCAGTGGAAGGATGGATGGGATCGTCAACATGAGGAAACACCTTGGTGTAATGAAGCTGTTGACCGCCCTGGGGTCTAGAATGGGGCAAAGACCCCCATCCTTCTTTTCGACTGTGAAGTAGCGTGAGAAGGAGCTGGTCATCATGGAGGGTAAGTCTGCTGCCGAAGAGCGGGGAGGGCTCAATAGAGAGAGCGGGGAAGTCAAAAACGGTGTTTAGGTTGGTTGTTGCCCTTTTTCTTGTAAGGTTGAGGGAACTGGTTGTGTGACTTTCTGGGTGCAATGGCAGGAGGTCCTGAGTCTCTTGGGCGACAGAAGGTTGGCGGGCTGTAGGTCCTCCATGTGATGGAGGGGGGCTTGCACCAGAAGATCTCAGTCTGGAGTAGGAAGGGGTCTGGGAGGAGAGGCCGAACTTCCTTGCTGTGAGTCACATTTTGTGTGTTAACTCCAGTTTGTTATCTATCTCCTTGTTGAATAGACCATCCTCATCGAATGGAAGGTCCTGGATGGTGGGTGTAGTGTGTGTTGAGAGTCCAGCAGAGCATAGCCAAGCATGTCTACATAGGGATATTGCTGCTGACACTGTCTTGGGAGCGCAGTCTGCAACGTGGCAGGAGGAATTGATCTGAGCACTGAGGGAGTGGGCCTCGATTTGAAGAGCGAGGGCAAGGCATTTTCCCTCTCCTGAGAGTTTGTCAATGAGAGGTGTCATTTGCTCCCAGGGGTGCTGCTGGCAAGCACCAGAACAGGCAGAGTAGTTTGCAATGCGTAGAGTGAGGGCGGCAGTGGAGAAAAGCTTTTTCCCCATTGCGTCCAACTTCTTGCCTTCTTTGTCCGAGGGAGAAGAGTGCTGTCTCTGTGAAGATTTTGACTAGGCCGCATCGACAATGACTGAATTCAGTCTAGGTGTCGTAATAGTCACTCGGCATCTGCCGTGATTTGATAAAGAGAGTCAACCCATTTTGCTGTAGGTGAAATTGTTGATGGGATTGCCCACGATTGACATGAGATCTTATGGACTGAAGGTAAAATAGGTATGGAAGCAAGGGTTGGTGCCTTTGTATGGATATGACTGTAGACCGAATCGATGGATTCAGGTACGTGTTCCTTAGGTTGGAGGCTGAGGGCTTGTACCATCCCAAGGGTACATTCAACAAAGCCCCTGATGTCATCAGCCAAGGAGGATGGGTCCCTCTCCCCTGGATTGGAAGGTGGAGAGGGTTCGCTGTGGTCAGGGGAGGCAACCGACTCAGTATCTGATTGTCGTGAGGGTGTTGGGGAATGATACGGCTGTGGTAGTGGAACTGGTTGCTGTGGTCATAGTCATAATGACGCTGATTGGGGAGGGACTGGTGGACGTGCCTCCATGGTGTGGATGGGAGGAGAAAACGATTTGACAGGTGCTGTTGGGTGAGCAGGGGTCGGTGGTAGATGGGGAGGGAATCAAATCGGTTGAATGAGATTGTGCCGAGGGCAAGGTAAGTCATAGATGCGTCGAAGATAAGGATCTGGAAGATGGTAGTAGAGATCCCTGTCTTAAGTGTGGGGAGAGCGATCACAGGATCTGGACCTCGTGCAGATACTGTAGCAGCTCAAATTCGAGGAGCAGCAACTATAGGAGCAGCGATCTCTAGAGTGTCTGGCTCAATTGTCTAGTACTGTGGCGATGGATTCATGGGTCGCAATTCCTTGAACCAGGATCCCTGGAGTGGCACGTTCCTGAGTGTCGATCCCTCAGGTAGTGTCTATCCAGAGGGATCTGTACTTCAGAGCAGCTAAGCAAACATCTGTCTTAGGAGTGTCTATCCCTGTGAGTATGGTCTCAAGGAAGGGTACAAGTGCAGTCCCTGGGTTGCGGGGTAAATGAATGGATGGAGTACTGTAGAGAAGAGATGCAGGATTGTGACTGTCCCCTGTTGGCCTCGGAGCCAGAGGGGGATCTTTGATCAACCAGGCTCCTTACGTTGACGACCCGGATAGGTCAAAGTGTTCTCAAGGATGAGCCTGGATAGGTTGTTCATGTTTGATGTCCTGTGTTGACAGGATCAGTTGTTGTTGATCCGGGGCAATGTCTTGATCAAGGTTGATAATTTCTTCCTCTGAGAGGGAGTTCAAGTGGACTCAGATGATCTGCAATTCGGCAGGGGAGACATCTCTGTGTGGCAGGGTCAGAGTAGGGGATGAGGGCAGGGTACTGTAAATGCCTGGGTGTTTCGAGGTTTCCACTGTTGCTCCTGCAACAGGGGAAAAGGTGGAAGAAGCCTCCCTGGGTTGGTGAGGTTTCTTCTTCTTTTGTGCTTTTTTTCCGGCTCCTTGGGGGTGTGGCTGTCTGGTTGAACTGTAGGAGCCGAAGTCCGTTTCGGAGCTATCAGAGCAGTGGTGGAAATCATAGCAGGTTCATCTAAGAGAGAGTACTTAGTAGCAATTTGAATGGATGAACTCGAAATGGTCTCTCCTGGAGGTGAATTCAGAGGAACCAAGACTGTTGCCAATGGAGGGACCAAAGGTTTTATTTAGGGCCTGTTCATATAGGAGCGCCTTCAACCTGGATTCCCAGTTGTTTCATGCTTGGGGAGTAAACACCTTGCAGTGCGTACATGCCCCCATGTTGTGCCACTCTCTCAGGCAGAGTAGACAGCGTGAGCGACCATTGAGGGCAGGTATTTTTACGCCGCAGGTTAAGCACCTCTTAAAGGAGGACACAGATGAGGAAAGCATGGCAGCCACCATGGGGGACGAAGTCAGAGAAAGCCGAAGGTCTTTTATTGTTAAATTTCAGTGGAGCCAAACCCAACAGAAAAAACAAGAGAATAGTTGAAAAATGGTCCGTGTTTGAAAACTAAAGTGAAACAGCTAGATAGTGAGTTTCCTTAGATGCTGCTGGTGCAGTGGACAAAAAGGAACTGAGGAGATGGGCGGGAGCCAGAGAGATACTTATAGGAGGGGCGGGGCTACCACAAAAAACCTTGCTTACAGCTATGAAAATTTCCGGATGACACTCTTCACAGGCGCAGACAACCCATGTGTGTGAGTCACAGAGACCATGAAGAAGAACAGAAAAATTCATGGAAGATATGGCCATCAATGGTATATCACCTCCACTGGCAAGGACAGTATGTTGCTCTGACAATTCACTGTTGTAGAATGCAAGATGCATAGTGCAGTTCCCTAATTGATGGCTTCCCATGGACAAATGGTTTACTATTATATGTACAGAATGCTGGACCCCAGCATGATTCTTCTTATGTCCTTACCGGGGAATTCCATAACTGCTTCCACACAGGCACTTAACATTTAACATGTACACTTAAGAAGTTGTCCCAACAACACAGAGAACCTCCATCCTAGTGCTAGTGGTCATCAGAAATAGGTATCATTGGCAGAGAAACTATCCATGTGACTGTGCACTTCCTAAAGAGATTTCATAAGTTACGGTCTCCTTCTGTAGAATAGTCACACATTCATCATTCCCTCAAGTGTCCACAGAAAAACAGGGGAAGACCACCATCTGCCCTTGGTTCCCATGTTCCAGCATAATCTCCTTTGTGGATTTTAGACAAGGCACTTTAAACATTGGCTTAAATCTACAGTTGTCCCTTCATATTTGTGGCTTTGACATTCACGGTTTTGAGTATTTGCGGTTTCCCTCACCCACCCACCCCTCTCCAGGCTTTTCCTTTCCCTTTGCAAAGGGAGTGAAGGTCCAGGCAAGCGCGGGGGGGGGAGCCTCTGAAATCGCTCCTCTGCTGTTCCTTCGCTCCCTTTGCAGGGAGAAGGAAAGCACAGCAAAGGGGTGATTTTGAGGTTTGCCTCTTACTCCCTGCTTTCCTGGGTCTTCCTTTCCCTTTGCAAAGGGAGTGAAGATCCAGGCAAGCGGGGGCGGGGGGGAGGCAAAGCCTCTGAAATCACTCCTCTGCTGCTTCTTCACTCCCTTTGCAGGGAGAAAGAAAGCACAGCAGAGGGGTGAGTGTTATTCACGGTTTTTTCACATTCATGGGGGTCTGGCAACCCTAACACCCATGAATGTGAAGGGACAACTGTAAATATTTCTGCTTAACTCATTTCTTCATCTGACTTTTTTTTCTCCAAACATGAAATGCATGCATATTTTACAACAATTCCATAGAGAATAATCCCGCTGCAGTCAATTTGTGACATTAAACATAAAAAGATTGTGTTCATTTCCTAAAAGCTTTATCTACCTCTTCCTGCCAAGGGGACCATGGCTTCAGAATGATCGGACGTCTCTAAACTAAATCCTTTAATTGCAGACAACATGGATACAACGACAAAGGAACTGTATGGGGAGCAGGTCCTATTATCAGGATTTAACTGAAAGCCAGTAGCACAGGCACAAGAGAAAAGACCTCTGGGTACTGGCAGGCACAGATGCTGGCAGACCCCCACGTTGTTGCTGCAACCATTCGAGGAACCACCAGAATCTAAAGCAAAGGGAGACAAATGTCAAGACTGAAATGAGAGGCATGTTGTAGTCATCCAGAAGTGCTAACAAAAAGATGCTTTAAAAAGCAACTAACATCTCAGCCTGTAAATAAAAAAGCACCTGTCCAAGCTCCTATCAGCTTGAAAAACAAGATGCTACTATTTCCCACCCACCCCCACCATCTGTAACAAATAAATACCACAAAGTGTAAAATTACCAAATAATCTTTTTGAATCAACCAGCTAACAATGAATAGATTCAGGATAGCTACATATTAGGCAATCATAAAAACTAGACCTGCACAATATTAAAAACTAGGGCCACATAATGCCAACTTGGAAGGCTCACTCCCTATCCTTACAAGAAGAGTAGGAAGGGCTTTTGCATAAGCAGACTGCAGGAGTGCTGCCTGATGCTGTTAAGTACTCAGTAAGCAAGATTTTTATTTTAATGTTTTACTTTGATAACTGCACTGTATTTTGGTGTTTTTTTTAAATAGTACCCTAACAGCCACATATGAATTTACATATGAATAAAGGTAAATCTGAAATGAAATTATTCCAACTGCCCCAGTCCATTCTCCATGGATATTCTGTCTCCAGACCAGAAATTTTAAACTTTTGCCTATGCAGTTCCTAAAACAGGAAGTGAAATTATTCTCTTTGCAATTTTAGTGTATTTATTTATTTAAGTACTTATTACTTAAAGTAAGATAGTTAGTTCAGATAAATAAACAAATTAATTGGTCATTCAAAATTAGAGCCTTGTGAGAAAGCTTTCGCAAATCACATCATATACTCACTGTCTCGGTAATATACTCTGAGGCATTTAAGTCCTGAAATATTGTCTCTCAGAACCACTTTGTTTGCTCCAGTGGACTTGTCAACCCGCTCAATGACTTCATAATCCCGGTCAGTGTAGTACAGAAAAGACCCATAGACAGCCACTCCCCATGGGTGAGAGAGGTGAACTACCACAGCCATACGATTAGTGCCGTCCACATTTCCTCGTTCAATCTAGGAAGTTGAGGATATTAAATATTACATATGACAAAGAAGTTGGAGCTGGAACTACTAGAGTTTTATGCCTAAAATTTAATCCATGTATCAGATTTTGATAATTATTTATATTCCCCACCCATTATTAAACAACCTAGCCTCCCCTTTCTCCATATAATCTCACTTCATTTGTCTGCTCAAATTCTGGCCAAATGGTTCAAGTTATTGTCAGATTATTTTCCAGTCAATACAAATCAAGGCTGAAGCAAGCAGAACTCAGCAGAACCCAGCCAAATCTAGAATCGTATCATGATTAACTGAGAAACCCTGCTAAAGATCAACCCAGAGAAATATTTTTGCAGTTTGGAACTTTCCTGCATAAAATTAATTTGTGCAACCATCTCCACTTTTTGTTCAGAAAGCAACATTTCATGTAGGAAAAACTGTATTTTGTGCAAGATACAAATGTTGATGTTTGTGCCAAAAGCAGGTTTTGTGCGCAAATGAATTTTTCACAAAAAAAGCTGTGAAACACACACAAAAAAATAAAAAATGCACAGTACCCCTCATTATCTCATCGACCGGGGAGAAAGCATTTCAGAGTATTCAATAACAAACTAAGCAAAGATTTACGTCCTAAATAGGCATGGAAGAATGGTTTAAGAATCCTATGAGTCACCCTTGGGAGATTTTTGATTCAAAAATAGGATACTAATTTTAAAAATTCAACAATTGCAAATGCCAATATGATATTCCATTTAAAGTCTTGACTGCTTATATTTACTGACTCCCATATATTCACTACAAATAAAACAACACTGCTTCATACAGTAATTATTGTATTACTGAAGCATATGGGTATCTCTAATTTTAAAAGGAAAATAAGAAGCCTCATTTACATATGACAGCAGGAAAACAAAGGTCCTGTGCATATCTGAGATTAAGTACTGTTGAATATTGGCAGGCTTACATGCATTAGACCTCATGTAAATAGATTACATCGATTGCTCTGTTAGACATTTCTTGTAATAACTGTGATTCTAAAAAATCATCCTATAAAAATTTGCTATGCAAAATTTAGTTCAGCTTGATTACCAACTACATGCTGAATGCGTGTAACAGGTTCAGTTCTTCCCTATAAATGCTAATCATATCACCATTCATACTTGAAAGCATGTGATTCTACTGTGTTAGGCTCCAGAATTCAGGTGCATAACTATACATAATAATGTATGTGTTTACATACCACTCCAGTGCTTGAGACCGACCAATACAGCTTTTGTTCCTTGATATCAATGGTGATGAACCCCACATGGTCTAGATTACCAGTAAAGAGGGTTCTAATATCTGAGCCATCCATGTTGGCACTGGCAATCTTTGCTGGGACCCCACTGTCAGTTCCTTGGTCTGTCCAATAAAGCTTCCTGCAACACAGGTTATCTCATCACTAAAAGATCAAGTATGACTAGCATCTGTGAGTGTTTTCAATAAGCCAAGTGTGTACGGATCAAAGAATGTGACTTTACAGAGCAACACAACTGCAGTGCTGTGCTTTTGTTGTTGCTATGTGCTTTCAAGTTGACTCTGGCTTATGGTGACCCTATCCTAGAATTTTCTTGGCAAGATTTGTTCAGAGGTGGTTTGCTATTGCCTTCCTATCAGGTTGAGAGGGTGCAACTTACCTAAGGTCACCCTGTGGGTCTCCATGGCTGAGTGGTGATTTGAACCCTGGTCTTATAGAGTCCTAGTCTAACACACAAACCTGTACACCATGCTGGCTGGCTGCAATCCTGTGCCCACGTACTTAAAAGCAGAGGTGGGCAACTGCAGAGGGGCTGAGGTCCTTTCCCCCCCCTCCACAGGTCACACAGTCACTCCCCGCACTAGAAATGACATAGCGTCACCTCCAGTTCCAGGAATTGTAACAATACAGCTAATTTCGGTGGATGTAGTGAAAGGCAAAGATAATCTCAAAGTCTCAAAGAGAAATGTTTAAAAAGAGCCAGTTCAGGCATTTTCTGCTTGGTTACCTGGACACAACAACTAACTTGCTCTAAGGCTACCTTAATAGTATCTATATCAGAGTAACCCACAGGTAAGTCGCAAAGTGACATATAGTTGACTGACAATTGTTTAAGACAAGCAGCAAAGAACAAAATGATTCCTCTCCCCAAATCATATTTTGCTTAAATTACAAAAACAGATGGTGGGGGTGAGGATGAGAGACAAGCATTTACTTTTGTGTGGAAGGACTATGAGTTCTCTTCAGCTACAGAATGCTACCACATTGGTACTTACCATGAATGTGCATTCTGGTGGTGGTAGAGAGGAGGAATCCAGCAGACATTCTTACACTTGGGTAAAGCCCCTCCACCACCCAGAGCAGAAGCAGGAGAATTCAAATGATCACATGGCTACTGGGGCCGTTGGTTCCTCCCCTTTCCTGGCTTTTGTCTGATCAGTTAATTGCAAGCCGAACCTGAAATAAATCTCTACCCTTCTTGCAGCAGTTGGGTGGGGTGGATTCCTCCTCTCTACTCCCGCCAAAATGCACATTCATGGTAAGTACCAATCTGGCATTCTCTGGGTGGTGAGAGGAGGAATCCAGCAGACATTCTTATACTTGGGACATACCTAAGCCCAACTGGTACCCGGGTGGGTGCAACTGCTGTGCTGAGTGATTAGACTTGGATGATCTCCTGGAGAAGCCTCCTACCGAAGGTGGCCTCCGTAGATATGAATTTGTCAATCTTGTAATGTTGAATGAACGCTGAAGGCGTGCTCCAAGTTGCCGCCTTACATGTCTCCCAGATGGGTGCATTGGAGGAGAATACTGCTGAGGTTGCTGCTGCTCTGGTAGAGTGAGCTGTAACTCGCCTTGGTTGTGGAACTTTCGCTTTGTCATATGCCGCCAAAATTCAGGACCTCAGCCATGACACGATCATCTACCTCGAAGCCTTCTTACCCTTCGAGGACAGGGTAAAGACCACAAATAGGGAATTGCATCTCCTGGACTCTTTTGTTCGCTTTATGTAGATCCTCAGTGCCCTTCTGATGTCCAGTTTGTGCCATTCCTTTTCCCTTGGATGTGTCGCATTCTGACAGAAGGCCGGGAGAACCAGCTCCTGTGAGACATGAAAGGATGACACCTTCAGAAGGAAGGAAGAGTCCATGCGGAGAACCACATGGTCCTCGTTAAATGAACAAAGATGCTCCCTTACCGACAATGCTGACAACTCTGAGATCCTCCTAGCTGAGGTGATTGCCACTAAGAATGCCATC
Source organism: Gambelia wislizenii (assembly GCA_030847615.1). NCBI lineage: Eukaryota > Metazoa > Chordata > Lepidosauria > Squamata > Crotaphytidae > Gambelia > Gambelia wislizenii. The sequence continues at coordinate 283,718,023 of JAUMIR010000001.1, read as the reverse complement.
TTTAACGTCAGCATCCTGAGAGACACCATCCGTAGTTTTTTTTTTTTTAATTTAGTTATTTATACCCCGCTCTTCAGCCACAAAGCTATCAGAGTGGCTTACAAATTGTTTTAAGCAATAGCTATTTACACATCTACACTGCATTAAACAGATTCCAATGTGTGTTAGCTAATTGCCCGCACAAGCTGGGTACTCAATTTACCGACCTTCAAAAGGATGGAAGGCTGAGTAAACCTTGGAGCCCGCTGGAATCGAACTTGCAACGTGGTGGCTTGCAGTACTGGCATTTAACCACTGCGCCACCAGGGCTCCCTAGGGGTTCGAACATGTGTTTGGTGAGCCTATTAAGCACCAAGGGTAGGCTCCATGTTGGAAAACGATGCCTAACCGGTGGGGAGATGATGGAGGCTCCCCTCAAAAAAGTCTAACGTGAGGATGGGAAGTTAGTGCCTGCCCTTATGGTAAATTTATAACTGAGGAGAGGACCGCCACCTGGTGCTTCAGAGTATTTAGTTTAAGACCAAGGGCAAACCCTTCTGGAGAAAGGAGAGGACTTCCTTGACAGAAGTCTGCAAATGGTCTATCTGCTTGGCCTTGCACCATCTGGTGAAGGCCCTCTACGTAGTTTCGTATATCTTTGTTGTAGAACCCAGCCTAGAAGAGAGCATAGTGTCTATGATCAGGTCATCGTAGCTGCAAAGTCGCAGGTCTCTCCGCTCAATCTCCACGCGGCTAGGTGCAACCAGGGGTCAGGTGCATCACGGGCCCTTGCGATAGAAGGTCTGGCCTTGGAAGTAAAAGCCACGGCTGTCCCAACGCCATCTCATGCAGGTCCGAGAACCAAGGGCGCAGCCAATGTGGGGCCACCAGTACCACTGGTGCCCTCTCCTCCCTTATTCTCCTGACCACTTTTACAATCAGAGGAATAGGAGGAAAGAGGTACAGTAAGCCCTCCAGCCAGGGGCTTTGCAGGGCATCCACCCCTTCCACCCCTCTCTCCAGGAACCACGCGAAGAACAGTAGTAACTTCCTGTTGTTTGATGAGGTGAACCTGTCCACTGTCATGCTCCTGAATCTCCTCTGTATCTGGTCAAACACCTGTGGATGTAGGGACCATTCTCCCGGTAGGATTTTGGGTCTGCTTAAGTAGTCTGCTCTTATGTTGTCCATGCCCTGAATGTGGTGTGCTGTCAAGGAGGCCACCTTGTTTTCCGCCCACTGAAATAATAGGGTGGCTTCCTTTTGCAGGGAGCGAGACCTCGTGCCCCTTGCCTAGACACGTACAAGCACACCGTCGTGTTGTCCGTGAGGACCAGGACATGCTTCCCTTCGAGGATCTCTTCGAAGTGGAAGAGTGCCAATCTGATTGCTCTGAGTTCCATCCAGTTTATGCTGTGGGACTTTTCCTGACAAGCCCAGGTCCTCTGAATAAAGAGGCCCTGGCAATGAGCTCCCCAGCCCAGCAGGCTGGCATATGAGATCACCGAGACCTCCAGCTTCTGCACCCAAGGGGAATCTTTGGCCACGTTGGTTGTCCTTGTCCACCAGTGCAGGGATGCGCTGACGTCCCTTGGTAGGTCGAGGTATAACTCCTGTCTCACAGCAATCTGCTCCTGGAACCCTTGTAGAAAAGACTGTAGGGTTCTGGTGTGAAATCTGGCCCATGGGACAATTCAGATTGCTGAGACCATCAGTACCAGCAGACGTGCTAGCTCCATCAGAGTTGATCTGCACTGCCTCCCTTTTCAGGGTATCTTGTCTGTCCTGGGACAGGAAGATAATCCCTTGGAGCGTATCCAGGATCATTCCCAGATGCGTGATAGACTGCGCCGGCTCCAAGGTGCTTTTCTTGAAATTTATCAGAAACCTGTGTTCCTGAAGGCACTGTATTGTTATTTGCAGGTCCCTCTTCACTCGCTGAATGGACGAGGCTCATAGGAGAATGTCGTCGAGGTACGGACAGAGATGTACACCTTGGAACCTGAGGTGGGCCACCACCGCCACTAGCACCTTGGTGAATACCCTTGGAGCTGATGCCAGCCCAAAGGAAAGCGCCCTGAATTGGTAACGATCCTGGCCCAAGGTGAAACAGAGGAAGTGTCTGCTGTCTTCCACTATCAAAATGTGGAGGAAGGCTTCTGCCAGGTCCAGTGAGACTAGATAGTCTCCCTCCTGGAGCGCCTCCCTGATGGAGGATAGTGTTTCCATGCGAAAATACTTGTACATCAGGTATGAGTTTGTATATTTGAGATCCAGAATTGAGCGATGATCCCCATCCTTTTTTGGTATGGTGAAAAACATGGAATAGACCCCTGAGGACCTCTGAGAAACTGGCACTGGTTCTATGGCTCTGATGTCCAACAGATGCTGCAATGCCTCTGTCTGGATTTGCTTTTTGTGAGGGTCTCTTTACAATGGTGATGGGATGAATCTGCCCTGAGGAAGTCTGTCGAATTGAAGTCAGTGCCCGCGGGAAATGGTGTCAACAATCCACCTGCCTGACGATGTCGCCTCCCACTGGTGGCAACAGGCATGTAGGCAACCTCCCATGGGATTGGATGTCGAGTCAGAACTGCTGACGGCCTCCCCCTCATTGCGAGTTGGAGGCTCCTCTGCGCCCAGATTGTCCTTGGGAGCTGGACATCGACCTTGAGGAGAAACTAGATCTCCCCCAGAAGGAGCAAAAAGGACGAACTTCCCTTTGTTGATTCCCCTTCTGGGATGTGAAAGGGGATAAGTATTGAAAAGGCTTCTTAAAAGGCCTCTTGTCTGATTTCCAGGATAAGACCAGCATTGCCTTCTTCTTTCCTTTAGTTTCCACCAGGATGTCCTTCAAGGCTTCTTCCCCGAATAGGCGTCCCCCTTTGAAGGGCGCCGTGGCCAGACTTGCCCTTGACTGAGTGTCGGCCTCCCAGTGCCTGAGCCAGAGCGAGTGTCTGGCAACCATAGCCACATGGCTCTGGATGCAAAGGCTGTCGCATCCAATGTCGCGTCCATCAGGAACTGCATCACGACATACATCTTTGCCAGGGAATGGCCAAGTGCTAGCTTGTCCAATGAACTATCTTGTAGTGAATCTTCCATCCACAGGAATGAAGACCTCGCAAAGAAGGAGCCTGTTGTTGAGGCTCGTATCATCTCGTGAGTCTTCTTCAGGGCTTCTTCCATCTCCCCTTGAGACACCCGTCTCCTTCATGTGGCATGAGCGCGCCAGAAACCAGAAACACTACTGGCAAATCAATGGCCAGCACCTTGAGCTTATCCAGAACCTTCTGGACCGGTGCATAAATCTTCTGGACCAGATGGGTGCATTTCTTTCCCTGAAGAGATCTGTCCCATCCCCTTCCACTGTCCGCATGAAAATGGAAGGGAAGGGGACCTCCCAACCTGAGGGCTTGGGCTCACCTAACACTGCCTCTGCCCTCTCACTGAATTCCGTAGATGTTTGGTCTGGCTGTGGTTGCTGCCTTGAGAGCCCCAGAATGGTCGCAGACTTAGTCAAGAGAGGAAGGAAGTCTTCCACCTGAAAAAGCCTTTTGGAGCCCCCCCCCCCAGGGGGGGCCTCTGTATCTCACCATTCACCTTCCTCCTTGTTGGATTGGTCATCTCCATGCACTTGATCTGGATCCTCAGGATCCGGAAACATGAGCTCATCAGTTGAGTAACCCTCGGATATCGCTGATGAGTAATGGGATGGAGGCATTTTGCATTTCGTTCACTGGCTTTGTTGCACCCCGCTGGGCCCTGGCCTTGGCTTGTGACCCACTTAGGAGTCTTCTGCCTCCCTCTCCCCCAGGATTCGCATGGCCTCTAGCAACAACAAGCTAACCTTTGCTGGCTTGCTTGGCTGTTTTGGCTTGGGGACCTTATGGGCCACCTTTTTTCCCAACCTAGGGCTGGTTTCCCCCGTCCAAGGACGAACCTCATGACTGTGACCCAGGCTGAGGGGGCAGGCCGACTCCGAAACCAGGGAGGCCTCAAAGGCCTCCGCAAATGCCCACCTTGCCCCGCGGATAACGCAATGAGCTGTACCTCGTAAAGCTCCCGGTCTATGACACTGGAGGGCTTGGCCTCCTTCGCTGGCCTTTTCCTTACCAGGCTCCCCAGCCTGCCCCAAGATGGCGGCTGCCATCTTCTTCAGCTCCCATTGTTCCACTGGCCACACGGCTAGCATCATCCTCTCCTCCAGAGGACTCTGCCTCCGATCCGCTGCCTCCCAGGTTTTCCTGGGCCTCTTCGAGGTCCTCACAATCCTCCCGCACCATCACCAGCTCTCCTCCCGCCCAGTGCACGGATACTTCCCCATCCTCAGGCTCCTACACTGGTTCACCGGTAAGCAGAGAGGCCAGCATGGTGGTCCATTCTTCGTCCCCTGCTTGGTGAGCCCCACTCAGCAGACGGAGGTACTGCTGGCTCCGGCAGCAAGCATTCCCTCCAATGCCTGCGGAGCTAGGCTCTGCGGCGTGGGTACCATGCCATCGTGGGACATTCTGTTTGCCTGCTGGCCCCCGGTCAGTGGCTGTGAGGTCCCATCCCCATGCCCCTTTTCCTGTTGGGGCTGCTTCCTTGATTCCTTAACTTTCTGAGCTGCTGCAGCCATCCAGAGAGGAGGAAAGAAAGAATAGAGAAAGGCAAAGGGATTTTTTTTTTTAATCAAGGAAAGGAACGAAAGAACTAAGAGAAGGATAGAAAGAAACCATCTAGGAAACAGGCTAGAGCACAGTTTGGATAGAGAAATCATGGTGGAACCAATGAGCTCCACTCTGGGTGAGGCAGGAGAAACAATTGATCAGACAAAGGCCAGGAAAGGGGAGAAACCAACAGTCCCAGCAGCCACGTGATCATTTGAATTCTCCTGCCTCTATTCTGGGTGGTGGAGGAGCATTACCCAAGTGTAAGGATGTCTGCTGGATTTCTCCTCTCACCACCCAGAGAATTTAGAATCATACAATCACGGAGCTGGAAGAGACCACAAAGGCCATCCAGTCCAAACCCCTGCCATGCAGGAATACACAATCAAATCATTCCTGACAGATCACAGAATTTAAAGTAAATCCCTGAGCTCAGAATTCATATAAATTCTTAAATTCCAAAACCAAGGTCCTAAAAATTATTTTTAAAACAAAGCAGCTATAGGATTCTCCTCCATTTTACTCTAGAATAAGTTCTGGGGGCACAATCTAGATTGGGAGCTGACATGGGGGAATGCCTATTTCCTCCCGTTGCTATGGGCCAATGTAGACTGAAACCTCTGAATTTGTATTGCAAAACAGTGGTCCACCACAAAGAATTCCCAAAGAAAACTTTCCAAGCACAAGTTCTCCCCACAAAGGTTATACTTATTTTGATGATACTAACATAGCACATCTATCTTTACACTACAGTCCAAATATCAAACTGCTTGAAATGTCGTGCCTTCACATTAAGTTCACCCTTATTCAGCCAATATGCAAAATTTAAATAAAAAATCTTTCCCAAAAGTAGAGTTATAAATCTTTGCTTATTTTATTCTCGCATATGAGAATTTTTTAAAAATCAAAAGTTTTCTCCAGAGTAGGTGAGCTTATACAAGAGTTTTTGCACATTCTGGAAGAATTTAATGTATGTAAAATACAAACGTTTTACACAGACAAAAACTCACTGCATGTGATTCATCTGTGCAAATGGGGGTTTTTTTTGGTAAAAGGTCCTTAAATATATTTTTTTAATTAAAATGCACAAAAACTTTCTTAATGTGTTGAGATACCCTTTCTTGTAGAAAACAAGAAAATTTGTGAATATCAGGGGTAGGTCTAGTCACATCAAAAGCTGCTGTACTTAGGGAGAAAACAGAATCAAAAAGCTATAGCACAATACAACTCAAAACACTAACTCTAATGTTACTAACTGCAAAGGTGAATGAAATGGCAAATCATCTACCACTCCAAAGTCCTGCCAGCTTGCACTACTCAGAATGGTGGTGGGTGGGCTTTAATAAGGCTTATTAAAACCTTACTACACCACAAACAATTTATTGAACTTACCCATGAATTGGATCAACAGTTAAACCAATGGGTCTTCCAGATCCAGCAGAACTACCATCATTGGTAATCAGTGTTTTTCGGTAGATGACTTCACTACGGAGTTTCAATACCTACAGAACACACGAAATCTGTTGATATTCCTTAAAAATCAAGGTGGTCACTTTAAATTACAATTTCCATGCTTTGTAGTGAACTTACAAGCACCTTACTGGCACTGTTAAACCAAGAAAAATGACTTCGGTCCTAAAATTCTTAGCTTTAAGTTGGAATATTTACCTCAATGGACTGTGTATCAGGATTACTGTAGTACAGGTTTCCAGATATCCAATCTAAAGCTAAGCCTATAGGGGTACCAATAACAGCAGCTGGGGCAAAAGTTGTCCGGTTGGTACCATCTGACTTCACTCTATGAATTTCACCCTTAGGATAAAAAAGATAACATCAAGACACAGTACAAGCAAGAAAATCCTGCACTAATCTTTTCCAACATATAAGGCTCATCTACACAAGCCAGGATACACCGGCTCACCAGTGGTGTATCCCGGCCACAGATCTGGCCTGTTCTTCTCCCATTCCCTGAACAGAATGGGAGGAAGTCCTGATGGGCATGCCAGCCTGGTGCTGCAGCTGATGCCATTTTCTTCACTGACTCAAAAGGAAGGAAAGGGGCCCACAGCATGTAACCAAGGCCCCTTGCATGAGACCAGCCTTGGTCATATGCTGTGGGACTCCTCCTGCCTTCTAAGAGAGCCAGGGAGACTGCAGCAGCAGCAAGGGTTGGCCTGCAGGGACAGGCTCTTGTGGAAACACGGGGCCTAATCTGTTGTTTGCCGGAGGTAATGGAGTAAACCAGGTATTTTTAATAAACTTCTATCAGGCCCTACCCTGCCTTCCCCTCATATCTGCTCCAGGGGTTGTGAGAACTGAACAGGGGTAAAACAGGACAAATGCCCTCCATCATATTGGACTATAAGGCTCTAACACAGGTCCAAGACAGAGTATTTAGCCTGTGCAGACAAGCCCATACACACCATAGAGTATTATGAGGTATAGATTTATTTACTTATTTATTTTATCTGCTTATTTATTTATTTATTGGATTTATATCCCATCTTTCTCCCAAGATGGAGAAACATTTTGGTCTGTCATTTGAACGTACAAAAGAACCTTTAAAAAATGAATAGAGTAAAGCTATCAAACAAGTATTGTGCAATCCTATACATGTTTCTAATATTCTACTCAGAAGCAAGCCCAACTGAGCTCAGTGGGACTTACTTCCATGGTGGTGTGCACAGGATCGCAACCATAATCTGATCTTTTCATTTAGACTTCAGGCTAAAATAGAGGTGTGGTAGGAAAAAAGAAACTGGGGGAATAAAAGGGGTGTAAAGAAGGGAAATAACAAAGTGCACGAAAGAATGGGGAGGAGGCCTCAAAGGTATGTTGAGGTTATTTTGAGATGGTGTGAAAGATGGTTTTGGGTTCTCACTGGAAGTACTGAATCACAATCATTCTTGAGGAAGCATTTCAACTAGGAAAATTCACTGGTCAATGCCCTGTCTTCTGTACACATATGAATTATCTTCTGTTTTCCCATTCAAAAGGTATCAGGTAAGGGAAAACTCTCTTTTAGAGGCATGAAATCTTGGGACTCAGTTCTGACTTTCTCTTCCACCCATATTCCTTTTAGTGCAGGACTGAGCAGCCACAGAGGGTCAGAGGTAGAGGGGACATAGTGACTTCGAAAGGTTAACAGGTCAGTATTGCACTGTTCTTGCATTGTAATGGGAAATCATTTATATATTTTTTAAAATTACAAAACATCTAAAAAGGGCTTCAAGAGAAGAGCATAGAAAACAGACCAGGAAACACAGCTGTTCTCTTGGGAAGTCTTGTCCTCCCTGCCCAAGCACTGGCAGTAGTCTGATGCTTCCCTGCCAGAGGTATCCTTGGGACTCTATAAGGGAGGGACAACCAGACCACACTCACTATTCAATTGTTCTCACAATGAAGCAAAATGGAATATTCACACTCAAACTAGTTAATGAACCATAATGAGAACTACTTCCAGCATACCCATACACAAAAGAAATCAAATTCCCAACGACTCTACAGCACAACACCACCACGAGAACCACAATGCCATGTGATAAGCAGCAGGCAAAGTCAGGATTAATGGTATAACAGTGTTGTGTAGTAAGTACCAGTGAAAGATGAGTTATAAACACAGGATTTTTTAACAGAAGCCTAATCCATTTAGCAGCCTTTACAAATGAACAATCATAAAACAAAACAAAAAAACAAAAAAAGAAGTAAAGCCTTCACAAGATGACTGACAGCATCACAAGATGGTATTGTTTTCCCTATTTGCCAAGCTCAGCATGAAAAAATTACTATAGTAACAAAAAGCCATTTTGTGCTATACACCATTCTAAAAGCAGTATACCCATCTAGTGTACTGCCTAGAGGACCTGTTTTGTTGGGGGGGGGGGTTGGCACTAATTTTTAAAAGCAGAGCCTTTTCCAATGAACAGCCATACAAAGTAACTGCATTTACTCACTGGATTTTCAACCCAGTAGATCATCTGTTCTGAATCATCAAAGTCAGCATCATATCCATTCTGGACTCCTGCTATTGGAACCATGGCATCATTGGTCTTCTCCTCAGGGTTCAGAGAAATACCATATATTATGTTGTCTCTTACAGCTATAAGGAATGGCTCTTCAACTGTAAAAGAGCATAATAAGCAGCAGCATTTTACTCTTACACATTTTCTAAAGATAACAAAGCAATATTCTGTGGTTTGTTAATTCCTGGGGTATTTCTAAAACAAGGGAACAATTTTAAAATATGCTCACTGAAAAACACTTAGTTGCATAGAAAGATGCCTTAGATCAAGTGAATCTATTTGCCCATGCAGACCAGCGTTACTTTCTTTGATGGGCAGTGAGTATCCAGAGTCTGAGACTTGGAACTTTTTAAACTGGAGATGCCAGTCATCAATCCAGATCTTCAACATCCAACGCATGTGTTCTAACACTGAACTATGGATTCTCCATTCCTCAATGCATTCTATGTCCTCAAATGACTAATTGTGGCATAGTCTACATCAAATCATTGTTCAAGGATGCTTCCAAAAGTGACTAAAGACCAGAGCTTGGTCCAATTCTTTTTTCTGGCAATGCTGGCTAAGAGATTCTGGGAGTTGTGGTCCAAAAAACTAGATGACAAGCTCTACTCTAGAGTCTGCTTTCCCAGCAACTTCCACATGGTTCAGTGCCAACTTGGAGTTGAAACCAAGACTGTGAATGCTAAAAGCTCCAAGAGGACACAAATGTCCCTTTCCCATAGAGTTCTTCAATTTCACTTAGAAGCAAAGCCTACAACAGTTGCCCAGTTTTCAGAAGTCCTTAAAATCTAAGTTACTTGCACATTAAGGCACCTGGACTCAAACCACAATATTATTATACAATTGTATACAACACAATACAAAAGTTTCACAATTTTCCAATGAATACTGGGAAACATAAAAATACTAAAGGGTTATGTCATGGATCAAACTGACAATGCCAGAAAGTGAGAAAAAAGAAACAATTCCATTTAGGAACTAGCGCTTTACTGCTGCGGTAACAGTTTGCAGCATTAGCCCCATCAATTAGCTATGGAAGGTTTAACAGTATCACTGTGGTTAAAAGGAAACAATGCAAGCTATACTTCGGTTAGCACAGTTGCTGAGAGTTCCTGTTCACAAACTAAACTAAACAATGTCAGCAAAGATTACAGTCATAATCAATCTCTGAAAGGGTCAAGTTCCCATTCATTCCAAACCATTAATGATAATTACCATACTTCACATTGAAAAATGTTGGCATTATAGGATAACGCTTGAGTTTAGTAATATTTGATCTGTTATATAAAAACTACTGTGCACCACAACCCTAGGTATGCCTACTTGGAAGTAAGTCCTACTAGGTGGCTTCCAAAACTTCTGTTCCTCCCACATGTGAGTCATTTCATCAGGAGAGGGAGTCCTGCTATTGGAGAAAGAACCTTTGACACCAACTCACTGAGCCTTATCGCAGGAAGAAAGGGAAGCGGAAGGAAAGCCTGAGAGTAGTGCATCCTACCTTGGCCTTATAGCACAATGTTGGCATGTTTCAATTGTTCTCCCCTTCTGGTCCCATGTGGGACAGTGGTAAACGTGGGTCTTTTTGCTAATGGGTTTTTTAGTTAGCAAAAAGGCTCGCCTTTACCACTGTCTCCCACGGGATCAGAATGAGAGAACAGATGAAACACACCAACATCATGCAAAAAGGCAAGGCTGGCGGCACTATAATCAGGGTGCACTGCTGCTTCCTTCCCCACTGTCTTCCAATAAGCCCACTGTCTTCAAATATCTATTTATTTATTTATTTTATATCCTGCCTTTGTCCTAAAATGGGACTCAAAATAGCTTACAATATAAATTAAAACAAAACAGCTAGAACAATATGTGGTATGAAAGTTTAGAAAGCATTAAACAATTCATCCAATTAAAACACTACTTTTAAGACACTTACTTAAAAACAATTTAAAACACATAAAACACACTTTACATATTAAAAAAACAGCATACTCACTGCATATCCCTCTACCCCAACCAGTTAAAAGCTAAAAGCCTATTTAAGTAGGAAGATCTTTGCCTGACAGCAAAAAAACAGCAGAGAAAAGGCCAATTGAGCCTCCCCTGGTAAGGAGTTCCATAGCCTAGGAGCAGCCACCAAAAATGCTCTCTCCCATGTCTCTAACAGAAAAGGCTGGGAGGGTGGTGGGATGGAGACAAAGCCCCAAATATCCTAAGACTCAGAAAGGTTTATAAGGAAAATATGGTCTTTCAGCTAGTCTGGACCTAACCTGTACAGGGCTTTATAGGTCATAACCATCACTTTAAATTATGTCTGGAAATGGCTGAAGTTGTTTCAACAAGGGAGTTACCGTATATTCCGGCGTATAAGACGACTTTTGAGCACTCAAAAGTGCCCTCCAAAATTGACAGTCGTCTTATACGCCGGATACACTTTGCTTCACCTGCCTGCCTATCTCCTACCTCTTCGCAAACGGAGCGAAGAGGCAGGAGATCGGGCAGGGGGTGAAGCAAAGTGCTCCTCCCTGCCACCCGCCTACCCCCCGCGCTTCCACCCCCCCTCCCGAAAGGCGCGGAACCGCGGCTTTGGGGGGGGTGGCTAGGAAGCCCCCTCCTCCCTTCCCCCACCCACTCCCCGTGAATCAACCCCCCTCCCTGAAAGCCGCGGAACCGCGGCTTTCAGGGAGGGGGGGTGGCGGAGAACCCCCTCCTCCCTTCCCCCCGCCCACCCACCCCCGCTCGCCCACCCACCCCCCGACCTGAAAGCAGCGGAATCCGCTGCTTTCAGGGAGGGGGGGCGGAGAAGCCCCCTCTGTCCCAAACCCCCACCCACCCCCCCCCGCTCGCCCACCCCCCTCCCTGAAAGCAGCGGAACCGCTGCTTTCAGGGAGGAGGGGGCGGAGAAGCCCCCTCCGTCCCTTCCCCCCGCCCACCCCCCGCTCGTCCACCCCCCTCCCTGAAAGCAGCGGAATTGCTGCTTTCAGGGAGGGGGGGCGGAGAAGCCCCCTCCGTCCCTTCCCCGCTCGCCCACCCCCCTCCGTCCCTTCCCCCCGCCCACCCACCCCGCTCGCCCACCCCCCTCCCTGAAAGCAGCGGAATTGCTGCTTTCAGGGAGGGGGGGCGAAGAAGCCCCCTCCGTCCCTTCCCCCCGCCCACCCACCCCCGCTCGCCCACCACCCTCCCTGAAAGCAGCGGAATCGCTGCTTTCAGGGAGGGGGGGGCGGAGAAGCCCCCTCCGTCCCTTCCCCCCGCCCACCCCCCCGCTCGCCCACCACCCTCCCTGAAAGCAGCGGAATCGCTGCTTTCAGGGAGGGGGGGCGGAGAAGCCCCCTCCGTCCCTTCCCCCCGCCCACCCACCCCCGCTCGCCCACCACCCTCCCTGAAAGCAGCAGAATCGCTGCTTTCAGGGAGGGGGGGCGGAGAAGCCCCCTCCGTCCCTTCCCCCCGCCCACCCCCCGCTTGTCCACCCCCCTCCCTGAAAGCAGCGGAATCGCTGCTTTCAGGGAGGGGGGGGCGGAGAAGCCCCCTCCGTCCCTTCCCCCCACCCACCCCCCGCTCGTCCACCCCCCTCCCTGAAAGCAGCGGAATTGCTGCTTTCAGGGAGGGGGGGCGGAGAAGCCCCCTCCGTCCCTTCCCCGCTCGCCCACCCCCCTCCGTCCCTTCCCCCCGCCCACCCACCCCGCTCGCCCACCCCCCTCCCTGAAAGCAGCGGAATTGCTGCTTTCAGGGAGGGGGGGCGAAGAAGCCCCCTCCGTCCCTTCCCCCCGCCCACCCACCCCCGCTCGCCCACCACCCTCCCTGAAAGCAGCGGAATCGCTGCTTTCAGGGAGGGGGGGGCGGAGAAGCCCCCTCCGTCCCTTCCCCCCGCCCACCCCCCCGCTCGCCCACCACCCTCCCTGAAAGCAGCGGAATCGCTGCTTTCAGGGAGGGGGGGCGGAGAAGCCCCCTCCGTCCCTTCCCCCCGCCCACCCCCCGCTCGCCCACCCCCCTCCGTCCCTTCCCCCCGCCCACCCACCCCCGCTCGCCCACCACCCTCCCTGAAAGCAGCGGAATCGCTGCTTTCAGGGAGGGGGGGCGAAGAAGCCCCCTCCGTCCCTTCCCCCCGCCCACCCACCCCCGCTCGCCCACCACCCTCCCTGAAAGCAGCAGAATCGCTGCTTTCAGGGAGGGGGGGCGGAGAAGCCCCCTCCGTCCCTTCCCCCCGCCCACCCCCCGCTTGTCCACCCCCCTCCCTGAAAGCAGCGGAATCGCTGCTTTCAGGGAGGGGGGGGCGGAGAAGCCCCCTCCGTCCCTTCCCCCCGCCCACCCCCCGCTTGTCCACCCCCCTCCCTGAAAGCAGCGGAATCGCTGCTTTCAGGGAGGGGGGGCGGAGAAGCCCCCCTCATTTCCCCCCTGCTCATCTTTCCCCCTCCCTCCCTTCCCCCCGCCCACCCCCCCCGCTCATCCCCCCCTTCCCTGAAAGCAGTGGAACCGCTGCTTTCAGGGAGGGGGGGTGGAGAAGCCCCCTCCCTCCCTTCCCCCGCGCACCCCCCCGCTCATCCACCCCCCTCATTTCCCCCTGCTCATCTTCCCCCCTCCCTCCCTTCCCCCCACCCACCCACCCCGCTCATCCCCCCGTCCCTGAAAGCAGCGGAACCGCTGCTCCCTCCCTTCCCCCCTCCCACCCCCCGCTCGCCCACCCCCCTCCCTAAAAGCAGTGGAACCGCTGCTTTCAGGGAGGGGGGGCGGAGAAGCCCCCTCCTCCCTTCCCCCGCCCACCCCCCCCCCCGCTCATCCACCCCCCTCCCTGAAAGCAGCAGAACCGCTGCTTTCAGGGAGGGAGGGTGACGGAGAAGCCCCCTCCTCCCTTTCCCCTGCCCACTCCCCATGCATCCACCCCCCTCCCTGAAAGCCACGGAAACGCGCTTTCAGGGAGGGGGGCTGGGAAGCCCCCTACTCCCTGCCCCCCTCCACCCTCCGCCCAGCCACCCCCCTTCCCCAAAGGCTCGCTTTGGATAGGGGGGTGGCTGCGAAGCCCCCTCCCCCCTGCCACCCTCCACGCAGCCTCCCCCCTTCCCCAAAGCCCCGTTTGGCCGCACAGCCTGCGGATCCCCCTCCTGCGCTCCCTCCTGGGAGCGCAGGAGGGGCATGCAGAGGCTGCGCGGCCAAACCGCGATTCGCCCCTTCTCCCCACCTTCCTGGAAGGTGGGGAGAAGGGGCGAACGTGCCCGGTTTGGCCATACGGATCCCCCTCCTGCGCTCCCTCCTGGAAGGGAGCGCAGGAGGGGCATGCAGAGGATGCGTGGCCAAACCGCGATTCGCCCCTTCTCCCCACCTTCCTGGAAGGTGGGGAGAAGGGGCGAACGTGCCCGGTTTGGCCGTACAGCCTCCGGATCCCCCTCCTGTGCTCCCTCCTGGAAGGGAGCGCAGGAGGGGCATGCAGAGGCTGCGCGGCCAAACCCGCGATTCGCCCCTTCTCCCCACCTTCCTGGAAGGTGGGGAGAAGGGGCGAACGTGCCCCTTTTGGGCGCACAGCCTCCGCATCCTCCTCCTGCGCTCCCTCCTGGAAGGGAGCGCAGGAGGGGCATGCGGGGGCTATGCGTTGGAAGAGGGGGGTCGTCTTATAGGGCGAATATATCACAAACTCTGCATTTCCCCTTAAAAATTGGGGGGGTCGTCTTATACGCCGGGTCGTCTTATACGCCGGAATATACGGTATATGCTCCCTATAACCAGCTTCAAAGATGCTGTCCCCTCGGTGAGTGCTTAGGATTGTAGTGTTAAGTTACAATCCTATACTCAGTTGTTGTTAATGTTAACTGCCATCAAGCTGACTTCGACTTATGGCGACCCTGTGAGTGAGAGACCTCCAACTCACCCTATTAGCTACAGCTCTGCTTCAGACTTGCAAATTCCTCTTTTCCTAGTGTCTTCTACCTTACCAAGCCTTATTGTCTTTTCTACTCAGTCATGTCTTCTCATGTCCAAAATATGATAGCCTCAGTTTAGTCATCTTGGCTTCTAGGGAGAGTTCAGACTTGATTTGCCCATGTATTCCCTAGCACTGCATTTCAAATGAGTTGATTTTCTTCCTATCAGTCTTCTTCACATTGCCCAGGTTTCACAGTCATACATAAAAATGGGAAATACTATGGCACAGACCATCCTAACTTCTGCATTCAGTGATATATCTTGACACTTGAAGGAATCTTGTTTAATTCCTTCATAGGGAACCCTGGTGGCACAGTGGTTAAATGCCAGTACTGCAAGCCACAAGGTTATGAGTTCAAGCCCAGAGGGCTCCAAGGTTGACTCAGCCTTCCATTCTTCTGTAGGCTGGCAAAATTAGTACCCAGTTTGTTGTGGGCAATTAGCTAAAAAACAATGTAAACCGCTTAGGGAGTACTTCGGCTGATAAGCGGTATGTAAATAACAATGTTATTGCTATTGCTAGATGCCCTTCCAAGACCCTAGCCTTCTTTTCATTTCTTGATTGCAGTCTCCATTCTGATTAACAACTGAGCCAAGTGATGGAAAATTTTGAACTATTTCAATGTTTTCATCATCTACTTTAAAGATATGACAATCTGTGGTCATAATTTCTGTTTTGTTTTTTAATGTTCAACTGTAAACCTGTCTTTGCACTTTCTTCCTTGACTTTTTTCAGTAAAAGTAGTATGGTGCTATCTGCATATCTTAAATTATTGATGTTCATTCATCCAATTTCCATGCCTCCTTCTCAGTCTAGCCCTGCTCTACATAGGATATTTTCAGCATACAAGTTAAACAGAAAGGGTGATAAAAAGCAGTCTTGCCTGACCCCCTTTCCGATCAGTAACTATTCCATTTCTCTGTATTCTGTCCTGACAGTAGCCTCTGGTCCTGAGCACAGGTTACTCGCTAGGTCACTTAAATGTTATGGCACACTCATTTCTTTGAGAGTGATCCATAGTATTTCATGATCTACACAATCAAAGGCTTTGTTATAATCTATAAAGCACAAGCTTATGTTCCTCTGAAATTCTTTGATGCACTCCATTATCCAATGCAAGTTAGCAATATGATCCCTAGTGCCTCTTCCTTTCCTGAACCCAGCTTAGACATCAGGGATTTCTCACTCCATATATGGTAAAAGTCTTTGTTATAGAATTTTGACCTGTTAGGAAGATGAAATTCCCACTGATGTCATGTTGACCATAAATCAGGGCATCATTTCTAAGCAGGTTAGAATATCTGACAACTATTCAAGTCCTACTGATTTCAATCAGGGCATAAAGATTCAGTATATGTTCTATACACTGAAATCTTTCAATTTTATCACGCTGTGGCAACAGCACAGGTGGATCCTCCCCTGTCACCCTGTAGCTTCTGGCAGTGAGGTCGGAAGCGTAGACTCATTGAGCAAAAGGTGGGTTGTCAATGCTGGATCCAGACCCAAGTGTGTGTCAACCCTATCTACAGGTGTAACCAATAAAAGTTGTGGCCTACTTTTTTCCAGTTCATCATACAGGTGTATGTGTCTGTTTTTGCCGAGCGCACTCAACTCTGAACACACAGAGATTCAGTATATCTTCTATATACTGAAAACTTTCACTTTTATCATTATACATTTTAGTATGTAATGGAAGACCTAAGATTTATGGAATGTAGCAGCACATACGTGTGTGTGTGTGTGTAGAATCTGACACAGATTCTACACACACACACAATTTGAAATGTTTCAAAAGAAATGTCTTATTAATTCTGCTCAATGGTGAAAGTGTATTATTTGCAGAATTTTACAAATGGTCCCAATGAATAAGACACAAACAGAAGATAGTATTGATGGTAGTGATAGAAGTCTGAAAGTATTTTTTTCCCCTCTGTGCTTTACAAGAACCTGAAACTAGAAAAGCCTTTAAAATGGCTTTTTCTTTTTCTTTTTTCCTATTTATTTCTATTCCTTCCCAATTACAACTCTTGTGATCCCACCTCTCATGCAGTTCACATGGTCAGGGGAGAGGATCCATCCAGAAGGGCAAGCACAAGAATAAAACCGTGGTCCTGATGAAGAAAGCAAACACAGGTGGCTGCAAGGAGATTGGCCACAGAAGTTGATACCTAAAGAGAAAAATAAAACCACTAGTAAATCCTCAAAACAGTAATGTACTCCATTAATGACATGAAATGGTAAAGTTAGACAAGAGCACAAATCATACCTAATACCCATAGCCAAGGATATCTCTATAGCATGACCTAGGGGTTGTCCAAAGAGTGAAAAAACTCCTGACAGAATGCAAGAAGAATCCTGCCTGTCTTAATGGCATTCTGCCTGATTTCGCCATATTGTGAATGAGGGGGGCAAAAACCAGCAAAAACCTCACCAGAAAAGCCTTTGTGGCTTTTCCTATTTTTTAAAAAAACGTGAAGGTTCGCATTTCCACTCATTCAGACAAGTGAGTCAATCTGATTCTCTTGCCCAAACAAGAAGAAACGCAAATCTGACTGGCTGGATAAGTAAAGGGGGTGGGGCCTGCTAGCATAGCTGCCGCTATGCTGCATTTCTGCCTTAGTGGTCAAGCGCTAAGACAAGAACATTGGGTGTTGGGGGGTTTTTCAGCCACTCCTGGCCACACCCCAACTCCCTGCTCAGCTGCCCTTACCCTGGTGCAAAGGGGAAGGAAGTCTTTCTTGCAGTCCTCCAGAGTCTTCTCTGGCTGGCTGGCTGGTAGATGTTTCTGGGGTGGTGGTGGTGGAGTGACTTTTAAGGCCAGCCACTCCTGGCCACACCCCAACTCCCTGCTCAGCTGCCCTTACCCTGGTGTAAAGGGGAAGGAAGTCTTCCTTGCAGTCCTCCAGAGTCTTCTCTGGCTGGCTGGCTGGCTGGTAGGTGTTCCTGGGGTGAGGGTGGTGGAGTGACTTTTAAGGCCAGCCACTCCTGGCCACACCCCAACTCCCTGCTCAGCTGCCCTTACCCTGGTGCAAAGGGGAAGGAAGTCTTCCTTGCAGTCCTCCAGAGTCTTCTCTGGCTGGCTGGCTGGTAGATGTTCCTGGGGTGAGGGTGGCGGAGTGACTTTTAAGGCCAGCCACTCCTGGCCACACCCCAACTCCCTGCTCAGCTGCCCTTACCCTGGTGTAAAGGGGAAGGAAGTCTTCCTTGCAGTCCTCCAGAGTCTTCTCTGGCTGGCTGGCTGGTAGATGTTCCTGGGGTGAGGGTGGCGGAGTGACTTTTAAGGCCAGCCACTCCTGGCCACACCCCAACTCCCTGCTCAGCTGCCCTTACCCTGGTGTAAAGGGGAAGGAAGTCTTCCTTGCAGTCCTCCAGAGTTTTCTCTGGCTGGCTGGCTGGCTGGCTGGCTTGCTTTTATCTTACTTTTTATACCTTTCCCCCCTATTCTTTATACTTTCTCTGACAAAGAAATAAAATATGCTTTTCTGGGCCTTTTCTCCAATATGGAAGAAGGAACCTGGGTGAAGTATCCCCGTCTCTGCTCAGACCACAAGGTGCAAATGGAGGAAGGATGCCAGCCAGCATGGAGGAACAGGAAAACAAATTCCTTTAAATCCCTTGCCCTTGGAAAATTAACTGTTTTTTCTGGCTTTCATTTGGTTAACATTGCTATTGTTTCCCTGATCTTGACTACATGGTGGATAAAAATCCGGATGAGATTCGGACTACTCTGGCCCAGATTTAAGCACCATACCTGCCAAAGTTCAAATCTGCATTGGGTTTTTACTTGGCTTCCATTCAAAGCTGTTACTCATGCTTGACTCTGAGCTCCAGGAAAAGCAAAAGGCCAGCGGTAGTCACCCTCTCTAAAGCCATAATGCCACAATGGTTACTTACCGTGACTGTGCATTCTGGAGAGTGTAGAGCAAACAGGAATCAGTACTTGATTGGGATGGTCTGCTACTGCCCAGACGAAAGCAGGAAGTTACATCTTGGCTTTGAAATTCAAATGTCTTTGTTCTCCTCCTGAGAGCAGCCATGAGGCCAAGCCAGTTCGCTGACTAGCAAAGCCCCAGGCCTGGAAAGGTCATCATATAGAAACTAAGTCATTGGAAAACTCCCAGTCTAGGGTGGGGTGATTCCTGTTCGCTCTACACTCTCCAGAATGCACATTCACGGTAAGTAAAAAAATGTGGCATTCTCAGAGAGGTGAAGTGAACAGGAATCCGTAATTGCCTGGGACATGCCCAAGCTTTCCCATGAACCATGGGGGGGGGGGTAGACTGCGTATTACGGGTTGATCACCTGTTAGAGCACCCTTTTTCCATATGTGGCCTCTGTGGATCAGAACTTGTCCACCTTGTAATACCTTATGAAGGTGGATGGGGTGCTCCAAGTGGCTGCCTGGCATATCTCTGATATGGCGGCGTCAGTGGAGAAGACTGCGGTTGTTGCTGCTGATCTTGTGGAGTGAGCCAGGACCCCCAGGGAGCGCAGTACCTTAGCAACGTCGTAGACCAACAGGACACATGCCTTTATCCAGGTGGCAGTAGTTCTTCTTGACACCCTATTCCCCAAGGATGCCGGGTTGAAGGAGACGAAGAGAGAATTGCATCTTCTAAAGGAATTAGTCCTTTTGATGTAGATCTTGAGGGCCCTTCTGACGTCCAGCTTGTGCTACAGGGCTTCCTGCGGGTGAGCTGGGGCTGGGCAAAAGGACGGAAGTACCAGTTCCTGGAAGACACGGAACTCCGACAAGACCTTTGGACAGAAGGACGGGTCTGTTCTTGGCTAACAAAGTCCTTGTTGAAGAAACACAAGTGTTCCCTGAATGAGAGGGCTTCCAATTCAGAAACCCTTCTGGTTGAAGTGATGGCAACCAGGAAGGCCACCTTCAAGGTTAGTACTCTCAGCGAAATTGACCTTAGGGGCTTGAATGGAGGCCCATAAGCTGGTTGAGTACTAGGGGGAGGTTCCAGGTCAGAAACCTGTGCCAAACTGGTGGCGAGAACAATGTCACGCCTCTGAGAAAATGACGTACGTGCAGGTGCGAGGAGAGCAACTCTTTCCGTTCCACGCACATGACCAAGGCCAGTGCGGCAGCCTGACTCTTTAGGGTGTTTGGGCGAAGACCCATGTCCAGGCCTTCCTGTAGGAACACCAGGAGGTGCTTTACCTCTACCTGGTCTTGTGAGATGCTCTCGGAGGAACACCACCTCTTGAAGGCCTGCCAGGTTGTTTCATATATCTTCGAGGTAGATTGTCTTCTTGATGAAAGCAAGGTGTTGATGACCGAGTCGTCGTAACCATATTCCCTTAGTGCTCTCCACTCAAACTCCAGACGGCTAACTGCAGCCATGCTGCATCTGGGTGGTTGATTGGTCCTTGGGAGAGAAGGTCCTCCCAATCTGGGAGTCTCCATGGTTTCTTTATTGACATGCTCATGAGGTTCGAGAACCAAGGATGTCTGGGCCAGTATGGGGCTATGAAGACTACCTGCGGTCTTTCCTCCCTTACCTTTCTGCATGCTTTCCCTATTAGAGGAAAGGGGGGAAGAGGTACAGCAGGCCCCTCAGCCAGGGGGCTCGAAGGGCGTCCATGTCCTCGGAGAGGGGGTTTGGCTATCTGGAGAAGAACCTCTTCAGCTTGGCATTGCTCTCGGTCGCGAAGAGGTCGACCTCCAAGTTGCCGAAGCGGGTCTGTATCCGTTGAAAGATGGTCTGGTTGAGCTCCCATTCCCTGGGAAGTACCGAGTGCCTGCTCAGGAAGTCGGCCTAGCAATTGTCCGAGCCCTGAAGGTACTGCGCCATTATTGACTTCACCAAGCATTCTGCCCATTGGAACAGTAGGTCGGCTTCCTTTTGGAGGGACTGGGACCTGGACCCTCCTTGTTTGGCTATGTAGGGCATGTCCGTTAGCACCAGGACATGGAGCCCTTGAGGAGCTGCGTGAAGTGTTGGAGGGCGAGTCGAGCTGCCCTTAGCTCCAACCAATTGATGCTGTGTGTGAGTTCCTCCTCGGACTAAGTGTCCTGGACCATTTGGTTTAGACAGTGCACCCCTCAGCCTTTCAGGCTTGCATCCAAGGTGACTACCACCCTGTCCTTGACTGTCAGGGGAAAGCCTTTCGCTAGGTTCCCTTTGTCCACCCACCAGGCCATAGAAGGCTGCATTTGGGGTGGGATCCGTAAGAGAATGCACCTCTTCTGGGGTATCTGTTGCTGATAAGGCATAAGAAATGCTTGAAGAGGCCTGGAGTGGAACCGTGCCCACGGGACTACTTGAATTGCAGATATCATTAGCCCCAGTAGTCTGGCCAGCTACAGGAGGGGTATTGGTTTGAGTGCCCATATTCTGGAGGATTCCGTCCAGAGGGTCTCTTGCCGCTCCTGAGAGAGGGCGATCTCGCCCTTTCTTGTGTCTATTCTTGTTCCGAGGTGGGTGAGCACCTGTGATGGTGTGAGGGAAATCTTCTTCAAGTTCACTAGGAATCCGTGTTGTTGGAGATATTCGATTGTCTTGCGGATGTTCTCGGTGGCCCTCTGTGGGGAGGGCACTCTCAACAGAATGTCATCTAGGTAGGGATACAAGTGGATTCCCTATGTTCGTAGATGTGCCATCAGGACCACTAGGACCTTGGTGAAGACCCATGGTGCTGTAGACAGCCCGAAGGGGAGAGCCCTGGACTGGTAGTGGTTCTCTCCGAAGGCAAAAACGGAAGAACTGCCGGCTCTCCTTCCTGATCTTTATGTGGAGGTATGCTTCTGATAGGTCCAGAGATGCCAGACATTCCCCTTGCTGGAGGGCCTCTCTGATTGAAGATAGGATTTCCATTCGGAAGCAATTGTATGTAACGCACTAGTTGGTGTATTTTAGGTCCAAGATGGACCAGGAGTCCCCTCCCTTCTTTGGCACTGTGAAGAAGAAGGAGTAGATCCCCGAGAACCTTTGCTGTGTAGGAACCTCCTCTATTGCCTTGATGTAGAGAAGATGACGGATTGCCTTTGATAGGTTCTCTGCTCTCTGGATGTTCCTTGGAATCGGGGCGGGAAGGAAACTGTTCCTCAGCCTCGAGTCGAACTCTATGCAGTAGCCCTGCGTTATCGTTTGCAGGATCCATCTGTCCATCGTAGAGTTCGACCAGGTTCCTGGAACAGAGAGAGCCTGCCTCCCACCAGTGCCATCCTGGAGTCAGGACTGCTGTATGGAGGATGCTTTTTGCTGTTGATGTCCTCCTCTGCGAAAACCTGTGCTCTGGATAGCGGCCCGGTTTCTGATGGTGGAGATGGTTCTTGCCCAAGCTGGGCATGAGGAGCAGTACTCCCGCTGTCTACTGAAGCCTTTTGATGGATGAAAGGAATAGGACTGCTGAAAGGACCGCTTGTTCCCTTTTTTGTCATTCTTACGTAGCGTTGAGGGCATGGCCTGCTTCTTGTCCTTTGTCTCAACAAGAATGTCTTTGAGGGCTGCCTCCCTGAACAGCTTGGTGCCCTTAACGGGGAAGGAGCAAAGGGCTGATCTGGTTTGGACATCCACTTGCCAGTACTTCAACCATATGGAGCATCTTGCCAGGGCTGCGACCCTATCAATCTGGCCGTAAATGAGAGAGTATCCAAGGAGGAGTCCACGATGAATTGGAGCGCTGACTGGGCCCAAGCCAGTATCTTGTGTAAAGACCTGGTGTCTATTTCTTTCGTCTTCAAGATCTCATTCAACCAAAGAACTGCGGCTCTAGTAAAGAGGGAGGTAGCCGCTGAAGTTCTAAGGCTAAGTGCTGAAGCTTCGTGTAACTTCTTCAGGGCCGAGTCAGCTCGCTTCTCATCTGGGTCCTTGAGAAGGGCTTCCCCTTCCTTCGGCACTAGAAAATTTGAGACCAGTAAGGCCACTGGCTTGTCAACCACCGGGACGTTTAGGGAGTCCACGACCATGCTGCCCAGGACGTAAAACTTCTGCGCAATCAGAGTGCCCAACTTTCCCAGAGACGGTTTGTCCCACTCTTCTGCGATGAGATGGTCAAAGGTATCTGGGAAAGGGAGAACTTTTTTCTGAATGGTTGGTGGCCTTAGGACAGCTGCCATCTTTTCACTTCTCTTTTGAGGCTCCTTCTCTGAGCTTGCCGCCTATTCGTCTATTAGGCTAAGCTCCAAGGAGAAGGCTACCTTGGACAGGAGATTCATATAGGAATCCCATTGGAAGAAACAGTCGGAGAGGTCTGGCACTGTAGTTTCACTATCAGAGCATTCTCCTTCCTCTTTTGTCATCCTGCGGGTTTGGTTTCCCTTCCCCCAAGGCCCACATGCCTTCAATGACATGCAGTAGTTGCTCCTCCCCATTGAATTCCTCCCTGAATTCCTCAGACAAGGGAATGGGGGAGGTGGCCTTTCTTTTCCCGTGGAGTCTGGTCTGGGATGTCTGGGAACTTGATTGGGAGTGTGAGGATCCCTCAAAGCCCGTGGATGACCCTGTTTGGGTTCCTTGTGTGACTTGCTGAGGTCTCCAGGTTCCCTGGGACCCTTGCAGACTGATCTGGACTGGAGGTCCCCCTCAAGAACTTTGGGCATCAGTGGACCATTAGATTTGGGTTTGTGGCTCGTAAGGAGGGTGCAGGATACAACCCTCGCCGGTGGCCACGCAGAGACAAAGTGTTAGGTCTTGGCTGGTGCCAGGAATGGGCTGCTGTGACTTTGTGCCACTCGCGTGCCTGAAGACCCTGGTCAATGGGGTATGAGGTCTGTTGCACCTGTAGGCCACCAGGATTTGTCCCTGAGAGGGTACTCAGGTCCTGGTTATTTATGATTAAGGCCTGCTGGGCCTGAGGAATGCCTTGGGATCCATGCAAGGCCTGGTTGCCATGCACTATGGGTTGCTGGAACTGTAGGCCGCTAATTGTACTCTGATGGTACTGCTGGCCTTGCCCAATGTGGGGGGGGTGCCTGAAGTGTTTGGGTGCTTGGGGAACCCAAGCCCCTGCCTGGGAGGAGCGCTGAAGAAAGCAGCTGCAGGACCACCATGATGGCGTCATCCCTGGCTACCTGGGGCATTGCTGGCGATCCTTGTGCCCGGGTTGGGCTTCCCAGAGCCCCAGACGTTATCACTCCCACCTCCCCACTGTTAGAGGGAGTGTGAGGTGGAGGCAGGTGAGCCAAAATGTCCTCCGGGAGGGAGAAATCCCTCCGGATTAGAGCTGGAGAGGAGGGGGGGAAGGAGACAGCTGTTGCTGCGCTGGGGCTCAGAGGTTAGTCCAAGCCCCCTTACCTCTCCTGTTTGGCCCGCTGGTGTTCTCGTCTCTGGGTGGCTCGTCTGGCTCGTAGGCTGGGCCAGCCGGTCTGCCTGTTCTGGCGCGGCCTCCTCCTCCACCATGGCCTCCGATGGTTCAGGGGCGGGGAAGACTCGGCTGTTGCCAATCTGCTCACCCCTGCCTCTGCCGCCTGTGGCTTCCTCTGAGCGGCCGTGGGCTGGCTTCCCGGCATTTCTTCTGCTGGAGCGGCCCCGCTCACTTGCGGGGGCTCCAGCTGCACTTTGCTGGCTGGTGCCGCTTCTAGAGGCCCTCAGCTCGCTCACCAAGCGGCCTGGGTTACTCTTGGCCACGGCCTTCCCGGCCTTCTTGGTGGGAGCCTTCCCGGAGGCCTCCTTCTTCCTCTCGCCGTTTAACATCCGCAATGAAGAGAAAGAGAGGGGGGGCAAAGAAAGGTTGGAAGAAAAAAGGTCTTTTTTTAAGGGTGCAAAGTAGAGGGAGAGGAGCGGAGTCTGGGAGGGAAAGGAGAAGAAAGATGAGAAAAGATAAAGAAAAAATAAGTGGGGAAAGGTGGAGTGAAGTCAGAGGAAATGAGCTGCTTCTAACCTGGGCGAAAGCAGGAAGTAGAACTGGCTTGGACTTGTGGCTGCTCTCTGGCGGAGAACAAAGTAATTTGAATTTCAAAGCCAAGATGTAACTTCCTGCTTTCATCTGGGCAGTAGGAGATCATCCCAATCAACTACTGATGCCTGTTCGCTCCACCTCTCTGAGAATGGGTGGTTAGATCCACAATGGTGGTGCTCACTGGGGGTTCTGACCTCAGAAGGAGTGACTACTGCAAGAGCTCTGCCGTTCCAATGAGAAGTGGTGCCAAGGAGGGGGGAAACAGCAGCGCATCAGGCAGCGCTTGCCCTTCCTCTCCCCACCCCCTCAAATCCAATGGGGATGGACTGTTCACCTGGCAGTTTCCTCCAGAGCTTCAAGCAAACTGCGAGTTTTCTAAAACCTCGATTAAGGGGGTATTCCCCAAGTCTGATGCAAATAGGGCCGTACATCATGTGTCACTATCGCACCAGGTTCAGGGAAAAGGCTACACATCGTGTGGCATTATCGGGCCGGATTCAGAGTTTTTCACTCATGTAAACAAGCCCCTATTAGTTCATTTCTTGCTTTTTATTTCCGGGCTTTTATTACAGTGTTTTGGGTTTATTCAGCATTTTTAATTACTATTGCTTTTCTAGTTGGGATAATTGATTTTGTAATTACTATGAAAACAAAGCACAGTTGTCCCTCCGTATCCACGGATTTGGTATCCACGGATTTAAGTATTCACAGCTTGAAAATATTCTTTAAAAAATAATAATCCAAAAAGCAAGCCCTTGATTTTGCCATCTTATATAAGGGACACCATTTTGCTATGCCACTGCATATAATGGGACTTGAGTATTCACCGGTTTTTATTTATTTATTTATTTATTTATTTATACCCCGCTCTTCAGCCACAAGGCTATCAGAGCGGCTTACAAATTGTTTTAAGCAATAGCTATTTACACATCTACACTGCATTAAACAGTTTCCAATGTGTGTTAGCTAACTGCCCCCCACAAGCTGGGTACTTTTGGTATCCACAGAGGGTCCTGGAACCAAACCCCAGCAAATATGAAGGGACAACTGTATGTGTAAATGATTTTAGATAAAACCAAATCAACCATCTCAGAACTAGCCTCTTCAAGCACGCAAAAATGAAACCATAGGCCAAACACCACAAACAACAGCACTACCACAAGCACAACAAAGGAAAATTCCTTCATATAAAAAGATGTTTAACAAATTATCCCATGAACTCTGTGTCTCAAAGAAACCACCATGAGCAATAACTCCAGGCAAAACATAGTGAGACTAGGAGAAAGATAACCATATTATATATATATATATATATATATATGTTTTAAATGGCACCAAAGCTAACATTTAACATTCAAAAGACAGCCAGTTTTAGAAAAGAGCAAAGCACAGAAAGTGATGTAAGACTGTCCAGTACTTTGGACTTGTTCACTTTAACTGCTGTTGCAACCAGAGAAATCCAAAGCATTGTTAATGTTTATTAATATTTACATGTCCCAGTTAGTTCCTTGATTTCAAAAATGGGCTGGCTAAGCTTACCAGCTGGCTGTTTCACTGGGTGCACTGCAACAATGCCCAGAGGCTGGTGAACATTAAAAATCATAACTGTTTGATTTCTTCCATTCCACTTGTTGGCTCGAATTACTCGGTGGGTATAACGGTCAGTCCAGTACACAAAATCTTCAAAGAGGGTGAGGGCATGAGGATGCTGCAATACCTAAAACAAAAAGAGGGCAAACAGTTCATTTTTATTATGGTTTGTACTGAGAAGTGGCACTGAAGAGAACGTGAGAAGTGTTAATACACATCTGCTCATGGATATCACTTACTTTCTGACCTGATGAGATTTTTTTTTAAAGTGTTTAGCAAATATTATTCATTAACCAAGTTTGCTCTTCTATTTCTACAATGAGGCACAATGAATAACTCTCTTTTTATTAAAGCAGCCTCCAAGAAAACAGGAAGTAAGTTACTCCTAGAATGTAATACAATAGTTACTCCTAGAATGCCTTAACGATACTTCACAGGAATAGATTTCAGTATCCTGAGACAACCTCCTGGATTCTCCAGACTGTCCTGTTTACCCTGTGCTATTCATCCTAAATTCTTGTTTCCAGAGTTCTGACACCCAACCACAGAAAATTGGGTGTCATTGATCTGAGAAACCTGTTGCAGCATAGTAGTCTGAACTTCAAGTCCCTCTCAGCCATGAAGCTCTCTGAAGCTTCTGCTTAAGCATAGCACACTACAAATTCAAGCACTAGACAGAACAGCAATTCCTCCCTCCAGCTTTGCTGTATTTATTTTTTCCATACCAAGTCACTTGCCACGACTTGCTTCCTATTGTTTCCATTGTAATCACAGAAGTCAATATAGTCGAGATAGGCATCTGCAAAGTACAGCAGTTTGTTTGGGTAGTCAATGGACAGTCCATTGGGCCAATAGATCTTGTTACTGACAATGGTGGTTCGCAAAGTGCCATCCATGCTCGCTCTTTCAATTCGAGGATTCCGGCCCCAGTCTGTCCAGAACATCACGTGTGCACTGTGGAAGGCAAATTATTAACCATCACAGGAAACAACAACATTAGTATACCTAGAACTATCAGAACAAGAACAACCTCACTGTCAAAAACTACATTTTTTTTGATGCAGTGAAAACTACTGTGGTGTAAGGGCTAATTCTCAAAAGTTCTCAGCTAGGAATCAGGAAGTTCAAATCTCCCGCCTGCCACTGGAGAATCTTAAAGGGATTGCTCTCTCATAGTTTTAGTCCCTCCCCCACCCCTCACCAATATAAGGGGAAATAATCCTCACATACTTTACACAATTGTTGTAAGATTACAACCTTTAGGACTTTTTACCTTAGAAAAAGGATAAGTAAGAGGGGACACGATAGATGTGCATAACATTGTGCATGGTATGGAAATAAGAGAATGGTTTCTCTTCTTGTCTCATACTATTAGATCCCGGGTCATCCACTAGAGCTTGGTGGTGGGAAACTCAGGACACAGATAAAAGGAAGCACTTCTTCACACAATGAAGAATTAAAACTATGGAGTTTACTGCCACAAAATATGGTGATGGCCACTAACTTCAACAGGTTTAAAACAAGGCTGGACAAATGTATCGAAGATTAGACTTTCAATGGCTACTAACAATAATGGCTCTGAGGCAATAGGCCTCTCAGTATCATTTGCTGAGGAACAGAACAGGAGAGTGCTTTTGCCCTCACATCCTGCTTGTGGGCTTCCCCTACTCATTTGGCTGGCTGCTATGGAAAACAGAATGGTGGACTAGATAGGCCTTTGGTCTAATGTAGCATGGTTCTTTGTACAGTTGTCCCTTCACATTCGCGGGGGTTACGTTCCACGGACCCCCGCGAATGTGAAAAAACCACGAATACTGTTTGCCCCCCCCTTCCCTGCTATAGCGACCATGGGGCCTCCGGAGGCCCCATAGTCGCTTTCCCCCGCCTCCCCAGGGCCTTCGCGGGGCCTCCGGAGGCCCTCCGGAGGCCCCGCGGAGGCCTTCCCTGCCCTCCCCACTCCCCCCCAGGGCCTTAGTGGGGCCTCCGGAGACCATCCGGAGGCCCCGCGGAGGCCTTCCTTGCCCTCCCCACTCCCCCCAAAGGGCCTTCGCAGGGCCTCCGGAGGGTCTCCGGAGGCCCCGCGGAGGCCCTCCCGGCCCTCCCCACTCCCCCACAGGGCCTTCGCGGGGCCTCCGGAGGGTCTCTGGAGGCCCCGCGGAGGCCTTCCTAGCCCTCCCCACTCCCCCCAAAGGGCCTTCGCAGGGCCTCCGGAGGGTCTCTGGAGGCCCCGCGGAGGCCTTCCTAGCCCTCCCCACTCCCCCCAAAGGGCCTTCGCAGGGCCTCCGGAGGGTCTCCGGAGGCCCCGCGGAGGCCCTCCCGGCCCTCCCCACTCCCCCACAGGGCCTTCGCGGGGCCTCCGAAGGGTCTCCGGAGGCCCCGCGGAGGCCCTCCCAGCCCTCCCCACTCTCCCACAGGGCCTTCGCGGGGCCTCTGGAGGCCCTCCGGAGGCCCCGCGGAGGCCTTCCCTGCCCTCCCCACTCCCCCCCAGGGCCTTAGCGGGGCCTCCGGAGACCCTCCGGAGGCCCCGCGAAGGCCTTCCCTGCCCTTCCCACTCCCCCACAGGGCCTTTGCGGGGCCTCCGGAGACCCTCCGGAGGCCCCGCGGAGGCCTTCCCTGCCCTCCCCACTCCCCCCACAGGGCCTTCGCGGGGCCTCCGGAGGCCCCGTGGAGGCCTTCCCTGCCCTCACCACTCCCCCCACAGGGCCTTCGCGGGGCCTTCGGAGGGTCTCCGGAGGCCCCGCGGAGGCCTTCCCTGCCCTCCCCACTCCCCCCACAGGGCCTTCGCGGGGCCTCCGGAGACCATCCAGAGGCCCCGCGGAGGCCTTCCCAGCCCTCCCCACTCCCCCCACAGGGCCTTCGCGGGGCCTTCGGAGGGTCTCCGGAGGCCCCGCGGAGGCCTTCCCTGCCCTCCCCACTCCCCCCACAGGGCCTTAGCGGGGCCTCCGGAGACCCTCCGGAGGCCCCGCGGAGGCCTTCCCTGCCCTCCCCACTCCCCCCCAGGGCCTTAGCGGGGCCTCCGGAGACCATCCGGAGGCCCCGCGGAGGCCTTCCTTG
This sequence comes from Gambelia wislizenii, assembly GCA_030847615.1. Lineage (NCBI taxonomy): Eukaryota > Metazoa > Chordata > Lepidosauria > Squamata > Crotaphytidae > Gambelia > Gambelia wislizenii. The sequence continues at coordinate 283,688,966 of JAUMIR010000001.1, read as the reverse complement.
CCCTCCCCACTCCCCCCAAAGGGCCCTAGCGGGGCCTCCGGAGACCATCCAGAGGCCCCGCGGAGGCCTTCCCTGCCCTCCCCACTCCCCCCCAGGGCCTTAGCGGGGCCTCCGGAGACCATCCGGAGGCCCCGCGGAGGCCTTCCTTGCCCTCCCCACTCCCCCCAAAGGGCCCTAGCGGGGCCTCCGGAGACCATCCAGAGGCCCCGCGGAGGCCTTCCCAGCCCTCCCCACTTCCCCACAGGGCCTTTGCGGGGCCTCCGGAGGGTCTCCGGAGGCCCCGCGGAGGCCTTCCCTGCCCTCCCCACTCCCCCCACAGGGCCTTTGCGGGGCCTCCGGAGGGTCTCCGGAGGCCCCGCGGAGGCCTTCCCTGCCCTCCCCACTCCCCCCACAGGGCCTTCGCGGGGCCTTCGGAGGGTCTCCGGAGGCCCCGCGGAGGCCTTCCCTGCCCTCCCCACTCCCCCCACAGGGCCTTCGCGGGGCCTTCGGAGGGTCTCCGGAGGCCCCGCGGAGGCCTTCCCTGCCCTTCCTACTCCCCCCACAGGGCCTTCCCGGGGCCTCCGGAGGGTCTCCGGAGGCCCCGCGGAGGCTTTCCCAGCCCTCCCAGGGCTTTCACGGGGCCTCTGGAGGCCCCGTGTCGCGGTTTTGGGGGGGCCCTGGGGGGCCCTCCCAAAACCGCGAATACTCGAAACCGCGAATGTCGAATTCGCGAATGTGGAGGGACAACTGTATTTTCTTAGGATTACAATTAACTAACACATAGGAAGCACTCTAATTACTTGAAAATGCTACACGGAGTTAAATACAATTATCTTCTCAACTTTTAATCTTTAAGTTAAAGGATTTTCCCAGTGCCAAATAGATATGAAATTATAATTTAACTGTAAATAAAAGCTTGCTCTACAATTTTTTTTAACTTGGAATTTGATTACATGTAGTCACATCATCAGGGATGTGTGAGGTCTACAGAATAAGAAAATGTGATACTACTGAGAAAAGAATTCATCAAATAAAAATTCTAGCTTTATTTTTTTCTCTCTCCTTATATGGGTATCACACATGGTTGAAACAGGTCCACATACCTTTGTAAACCACCAAACTATATACGTACAGTCCCTCAGCTATGAATGCTGGCACACTGGGGTTCAATAAAGCACCTATATTTACTGCCTACCTCAGGGCTAAACCTACATGTTACTACATGAAATAATTTTCAATTATTATATAATGATGTGGTTCATAATGTAATCAAAAGGTAGATTAAAAAACCTGAAAAGCTTACTCTGTCCTGGGATCTAACACTAGTCCCCGAGGGTTTGTAACATTTTCACTGATTAACACAGTCCTGTGGGTTCCATCAAGTCTGGATACTTCAATTGTTTCAAGAACAAAGTCTGTCCAATAAAGATTGCGGCCTACCCAGTCCACTGCTATGCTTTCTGTTACGGTAACACCACTGTCAAACACCTGCCCAAAACAATGAAAGAACAAGTTGATGCTCTTCTAATTCTTTAAAATTGAAAATTAACATTAACATTCTATAGAAGGAGAGGAAACCTTCTTATACACCAAACACATTTAAACTGTATAGTTCATGTTCCCAAAGACAATGAATAACCTGCTGACATAAAGCTATTGGTTGCTATTCTAAAACTACTTCTATAAACAAATAACTTGTTGCTAAAAGCAGTTCATCATCACATATTAAAATGGTTGTTTAGTTGAACAACTTTAATGATGGTAAGAGTAGTTGAACAGTGGAGTACCTTAGTAGGTACCTCCATAAACACCCCATATTGGAGGTTTTTAAACACAGGCTGGATGCCTATTTGCCAGGGATGCCTTAGCTGTGGCTTTCTACATGAACAGAGAGTAGAACTAGATGATGCCTGGACACATTTCAGCTCTACAATTCTATGATTCCCATACTCATGTATCAAGGAAAAACAGGACAGCTACCTCTGCATGAACAAGTCAAAAACATGGTGGGCCCTAGAGATTTTGCTGTCTGAGGCAGACCAGCAAATGGTACTCTCCTACTTCCCAAGTTTAGTCACAATTTTCCAGTCAAGGGATGCAAAGCACATCAATTGCATAGGGAATATAGCCCTCTTCACACATTACGTACATGAAGTGGATCCAAATTATTTATTGGAGAGCAGGGATAAACTGCCTGCCTTGTCTCCAGGATCATGTGCAGCTGCTGGTTCCACTGCCTGTCAGGATAGGTTCTGGACATGATCTTTTCCTATCAAATTCAGTTCTGTTGTATCACTCAGTGGCTAATTGTATTTGCATTCCTCTGTGCTTGTTAACAAGTATGTGGTCTAACAGTAGAAAGGGAGTATGTGCTCTATGTCTGTAACTGTCTGATAAGACCAACATCTGGACTCAGCTCTGAGAAAAGTCAGCTGAGCCTGGGTCCAATGGGAACCAAGAGTGGGGATGAAGGATAGCCAATGACTGTATAGCCAGCCAGATTTTGTAGATTGTAGAATGTGTTTAGTTTACTGCTTGTTAGTTAGGTTTCACTCTGAGCAACAAACTTTTAGGGTTAGCTCTTTGGATTACTGTGCCAAATAAAGTTTTCTGTTTTTAACTCTGAAACTGCTGGTCACTGAGTCTGAAGAAGCTAGTACATGACACTGCCTCAACATCCCTGTATTTGAAAGGATGTGTCTTTATGTAAACAAATGAACGGGCACAGGTACTTCATGCAGTCCGTGTCTGCATTCAATAAGAGACTTACTACTTTTCTGTCTGTGCCATTCTGGTAAGCACTCCAGATCTTATCCTGGGTGATATCAGACCAAAAGATTCTATCAGTTGCTGAATCAAAATCAATAGCAACAATGTTCCTTCCATCTCGAACCAAAGAATAAATGCGCTGTGTGTGAGAAGTTATGTTGTCAACAACAATTTGGTTACGGCTTGCCACCAACAAGAGAAGATGTCCAGGCTCTGTAATAAACCGGCAAATATAAACAAAACAAAAGTTTAACTAGCAAAGGTTTAACTAGAGGCAATTCCATTCATAAAACTGCTGCAGTGGGTTAGCATCAAATCACGATAACAACGTTCAAAGCAAAGTGGCAGTCAGAGTATTTGCTTTGCTGGCAAGAGGTACCAGTTTGATCACTGGCACCACTGGGTAGAGCTGGGAAAGAGTAAAAACTATAGAGCACTGATACAAGGAATTGGGAACAGGGATGGATGTCCAAAGGTTGTTGGATTACGACTTGGAGCATCACTAACTATCCTGCCTGAGGCTGCTGGGAACTGAAGTCCAACAAAACATTCCTCATCCCTGATTAAGACAACATTGAGCTAGATGGAACAAAGGTATGATTCAGTTTAAGGTAACTTCCTATAGTCTAAGAAAAGGAAAGGGAGTGTGTATTTCATAAACACTCCTGTGAAAGATAGTGCGAAGAAAACACAGTTCAGTGGCGTTCTATTTGTTGAACATACCACTTTGATAGCTGTCATTCTCAGAGCTAGGAAAAGTTACTTTTTAGGACTACAATGGACAGAATTCCCCAGCTGGAAGAATTATGGGAGTTGCAGTCCAAAAAGTAACTTCACCAGCTTCTGGTCATTCCTGGCCAGCTGCCAAAGGAGCCAATCAAACCTGCAAAAATAACAGCAGTTAGTAACCTGTCTCCTAATTAATGTGAGTAATATAAAGCTCAATATAGTTAAATGAGTTACAATAGGCATGCATTTAACCTCTTCCCAAGTAGCAGGAAACAGGTGGCTGCAAAGCAAATGCTCAAGACACAGCTATACATTTGTATGTCTTTCAGAATCTCACTTGGTATTCCTCACCAGCTACTTTGCAAGTCTTCCCATTGGGTTCTAAGATATAGCCTTCATCACAATAACACCTGGAAGATCCCCTTTCATTGTGGCAGTGCTGGCTGCAAAACCCTGGGGGGTCACATTCATTAATATCTTCACAGGTTTTGGAGTCGTTGGCAAGCTGGTATCCAAACGGACAAGAACACTGAGCTCCAAAAGGGCCTTGAATGCATTCATGGGTGCAGCCTGCATTGTTATCAGAACAGGTCTCCTGGTCTACAAATAAATGGAAGAGGGTCATGAATTAGCATGTATGAAAAGCTTTCAAATCCCCCCAAATAGCAAAATGCCATCATAACAAACATTAAATAACAGCTCCCATTTTCCTGTAGGAGTAAGCAGGGGATCCAGGTTTAATTATATTTAAAGCAGACTGTTTGAATATGAGTCCCACTCATTTCAATGGGTCTGCATTAAGCATAAAGAAGTCTTAAATTGAACTCAGCTTGTTTAGTACTAAAGGCAACAGGGAAAGGCATTATGAACAGTGGCAGCTGGCACGGTGGCAAAACTGCCTCAGGCTTTTTAGTCTGGATTTTAAAGGAGTTACCCAAGGTGTTGTCCCCTAAAGAATAGCTTTTTTTTTTCAAGTAACATCTAGAAAAGATCCACTGTCCAACTGACAAGCAAGTCACTGAATATAAATAAGAAGACTCCATTTGATCTGTAACTAACATGGTTTAGGTAAAATTGGAGTCAAATTGGCAGGAGGTACACTTATGGCTAGTATCAAAGATTGTTCTTCCTATGCTGGTCATGACTAGGTTGCCATCTGCGTAGTACTACAGGTGGGGAAAGATTTCAAAATAAAGGTATCTATTATCATCAGCTAAGAGATATCTCAAAGATAACAGCTGCGTCCCAGGATCATTAAATGGAATAGCAAGAAAATGGATGAATAGCAAGCTACAAAAGGTTTTCTTTAGGGGGGGGGACAATCCAAACCCTAGCTTCATTTTCCATATGTGGACCACAATTCCTTTTGCAGGAAGCAGATGACAGCAAAAAGGAAAAGCAATGGTCAACCTTTAGCTACTTGACTCCCCCCTCCCCCGCAAACAACTGAAGTAAATACAATACTGTATTATTCTGATGAGATAGGAAGACAAAATTATTTTCTGAGGGTTTTTTTCCAGGCTGTGAGGCCATGTTCTGGAAGAGTTTATTCCTGACGTTTCGCCTGCATCTGTGACTGGCATCTTCAGAGAAGAACATGACCTGATCTCTCACTCTAATCCATATAATCAGGTAACTTAATAGCATTGTTAGGAGTTATGATAATTTGAGACTTATTTACACAATCAGGTATGCTGAGGGAAGAACTCAGGTACTGAACGGGTTATGCCCATGGTGTGTTTGTTTATTTAATGGATTTGTTTCCCACCTTTCCCCTAAAACTTGGGCTCAAGATGGTTCACAGCAGGACTGAATAAAAACTGGATCAAACAAATAAATTTAGCATCCTAAAACACTATTAAACTAAAACAACAAATGAAAACACTTCTATAAAAAATATACAGCATGTACAGAACCCACTTCTTTAAAAGCCCCTCTAATGCAAACAGTCCATTGCCAAAAATATCGGCTGATTAAAAAGATGCTTGCCTGCTGGCAGAAGGACAACAGGGAGGGGAGGCAACTAGCTTCCTTTGGAAGGAAGTTTCACAGCCTGAGAACTGCCACCTAGATATTCCTCTGCAGATATGGCTCTGAAGGTGTCAGAACTAAGAGAAGAAGCTCCCACAAAGATCCTAAAATCTGCACCGACTCACATGCAAGAATGTGGTCCTTTAGATGGCCTGTGCTCAAGCCACATGGGGCTTCATAGGTCACCAATAGCACTTCCAGTTTTGTCTGGAAACAGGCCAGTAACCAGGGTCAATGACAACAAGAAAGGCTGTAAGAGAATGAACCACTGGACTTACCATGAAGGTTCCCCTTTTCAGCAGTAGTGGGAAGGGAATCATTGGCTCTGGGTTGGCTCTTCCCAAGCTGCTCGACAGGCAGGGCCAAATAACCAATTAAACAATTACACCCCACCACCTCAAGGAGAAGAGCAGCCCAAACTCCCCAGTGATGGAAAAGCGAACTCCAGCAACAACAACAACAACAACAACAACACCAGTGAACAGTAAAACAGAATGTAATAACTGAAGGGGGAAAGGATTCCCTCCCCAATACTGCTGAAAACAAACCTTCACAGTAAGTCCAATGTTCTATTTTCCAGCAGAGTGGGAAGGGACTCCTCTGGGACCTACAAAAGCAGTATCCAAAAGGGATAGGCAGACCACAATCAGTGTTTCACCACCTGCTGAAGAGCCCTCCTTCTGAAGAATGCCTCAGCAAAGGCAAACTTATCAATCCTGTAGCGGCTCAGAAAAGAAGACACCAAAGCCCAAGTGGCTGCACAGCAGATGCCCAACAAGGACAGTGACGTGGAAAACGCTGTAGAGGTGGCTGCACTCCTAGTAGAAAGCGCCAAGATGCCTGCAGGTACAGGTAAAGCACTATGTGTGTATGCCAACTGAATGCACAGACGAAGTCACCTAGCAAGAGTAGAAGAGGAAACCTTACGGCCAAACCAACAGTATGACTTTCAGAAATCCTTGATCTGCTCCAAATAAAATTTCAGTGCATGGCACAATGGAGTGGTCGACTGAGGGCAAAAAGACAGCAAGAGCAACTCCTGCATCCTATGAAACAAAGAATTCACCTTGGGAACAAAGGAAGGATCCAATCTAAGAGTTACAGAATCCTTGTGGAAAATGCAAAGTTCTTTCCTAACTGACAAAGCCCCTAATTCGGAGACCCTCAAAGCTGAAGTAGTGGCAATCAAGAAAAGAACCTTAAAGGTAAGGGACTTTAAATCAACTGCCCTCAAAAGGTTCAAACGGAGGTTGAACAAATGCCCTCGAGGCAATATTGAGGTCCCATGAGGGGAACCAATGAATTACCAGAAGTTTTACCTGAGAAACACCTTTAAGAAAACTCTGCACATGTGGATGGGATGCCAAAGCATCCTTAACCTCACTCTTTAGGATGGATCCCTATCCAGACACGTGTCTCCTCAACATATTAGTGGACAAACCTTTGTTGAGACCCACTTGCAAGAAGTCTAACAATGAACCCACCAAGGCCCTCTGTGGTCGAATCCCTTTATTCTGACACCATCAACAGAAAGGCCACCAAGTGGACTCATACAACCTAATGGTAGACACTGTGCAGCCAAAATAGTCTGCACAACCTCCTCCCCATATCCCTTTGCTAGCAGTCTCCCCCTCTCAGTCTCCAGGCGTAGAGTTGTAACCAGCCTGGGTCTGGGTGCAACACTCCGTTTTGATGAAGGTCTGCCCAGGCTTGGCCTCTCCCACTTGCAGATTGACTATGTCGGGGAACCAAGATCTGTGGGGGCACCTTGGAGGTATAAGAATCAACTTCACTCTTTCCAACCTGATATTGTGCAGTACCCTGGAAAGGGGTATTAAAGGAGGAAAAGTGTAGCACAATACCCTTGGCCAAGTTACTGAGAGAGCATCATAAGCCAATGCATCCGGTGTCCAAAACCTGGACACAAACGGAGGAAGCTTGTGATTCTGCTGAGATGCAAACAGGTCCAGCCACAGTTGACAGAACAGTTGCACTATCATGTGAAACACAAGGGAGTTCAAACCCCACTCGCCCTGATCTACAGTCTGTCCGTTCAGCCAATCGGCTTGAGCATTCAGGGAACCCTGTAGATACTCCGCCTTTATTGATGACACCTGTAACTCCCCCCAAGAAAGAAGCCGTATCATCTCTGACATGAGCGACCAGGATCGAGTCCCCCCGTCTGTTTATGTGGGCCTTCAATAAGATGTTGTCCATTCAAACCAGGACATGATGACCCTGCACCAACTAACGGAACTGAAGGAGTGCCAATCAAACCGCTCGCAACTCCAGCCAATTGATACTGTGAGAGGCATCCAGAGGACCACAAGGCCTGGGCCATCTGACCCCTGCAATGGGCTCCCCACCCCCTCAAACTGGCATCCATGGTAACCAAAATCCTCCTGGGATCCCAAATGGGCAACCCCTCCGTAACAGCCTCCATCAGCTACCAAAAAAGAGATTGTTTCACTCTTGGGGAAACTTTCAGGCGAACCCTGGACTTCATGGCAATCTGATCCTGAAAGGGGAGAAGGAACCACTGTAACACCCAAAGATGGAACCTGGCCCAGGGTACAGAACGATACAGGCCACCTTAAGACCCAATAGTCTGGCTAGCATCAACAGAGGAGAGAATATCTGTGCTTAAACCTGGTGAAGCATTTCTTGGAGTTTCCTCCTCCTGTCCTCTGGGGAAAAAACCTGCAAAGCTGAGTATCTATTAGGGCTCCCAGGTGCTGGAGCCTTTGAACTGGTTCCAGGTGGCTCTTTTCCTTGTTTATCATGAAGCCGAAATGATCCAGACAACAGATAGGGGACTGGACACGTCAACAAGCTATCTGAGGGAAGTGGACTCTGTTCAGAAGATCATCCAGATTGGGGTGGACCTGAACCCCCCTCTGATGAAGGTGAGCCATGAGTGCTACAAGAATCTTCGTGAATACACAAGGTGGCACCGAAAGACTGAAAGGGAGGGCCCTGTACTGATAATGATCCTCCTGGAAGGCAAACTGAAGGAATCATCAATAGGCTAGATTTATGGAAATGTGGAGATAGACTTCCCGCAAATCCAGAGAGGCCATGAAGTCCCCCTCCTGAATGCATTCCAGAATGGACCATAGTATTTCCATGCAGAACTTCTTCTTTGCCACCCAACGGCTGACTCCCCTGAGACTGAGGACAGCCCTCCAGCTATCATTCTTTTTGGGGACTAGGAAGAGATGAGAGTAAACCCCCTGGAGCCTCTGTTCTGATGGTACAGGTTCCACCACTTGGATCTGGAGTAAATGTGTGACAGCTTCCAGAATAAGCTGAAGCTTTTGGATCATGTGGGAGGTACATGACTGATGGAACAAAGGAGGAGTCTGATGAAATCTATGTTGTACCCCCGAGAAACTGTTCTGAGCACTCAGAAGTCGGAGGAGATACTACTCCAACAATGGACAAACAGAAGTAATCATGCTGCCACCAGAGTGGCTGTCCAGTCAAAGGGGATGATTAGGCTTCATCCCCTCTTTAGGAACCTAGCTCGAGTTACTCTTCTGGAAGCCTGCAGATTGGGGTTTTCACTGTTGCCTAGAAGTGCCCCAAGTGGGACGGAAAGGCCAGAAGTCCTGTTGTTTATACTGGGGCCTGAAATTGCAGAATTGCTAGGAACCAGGACGGAAGCATTTTCTGTCCTCCTTCTTAAACAGAAGAGCTTTCTTCTTATCCCTCGACTCCACCAAGTCTTCCTCCAGAGAATCGCCAAACAATTTAGAACCCCTGAAGGTACAGACAAACAAATTAGCCTTAGATTTATTGTCTGTGTTTCAATTCTTCAGCCACAAGTGATGCCTGGCAGTGACTTTGGCCGCAAGAGACCTAGAAGAGAACTGCAGCGAACCCAGGCTGGCACCAGCCAAAAAAGATGCTGCCTTAGCAATCTTACTGAGACCCTGCCTCCCCTTAGGAACCTCCCAAAGGAGGGCAGCCAATAAGTCCTTCGACCACCGAATGGTGGCTCTGGCAAAGAGGGAGTTAACTGCTGAAGCCGTAATAGCCAGTGCAGAATCCTCATGTGCCCGTTTTAAGAAACTATCCACCATTTTGTCTTCGATACTCTTTAAATTGTCATCACCATCCCGAGGAAATAGTGATCCTGAAATCAAACCTTGCACAGGGGCATCAATGGGAGGCAGTTTTAACTTACCCACTTGAGGGGGCAGAGTGTAAAAAAAAATTAACCAGGCGGGGTAGAGCGAGGGGCTCCAGGGGAAAGCGATTCACCCTCTAAAACTTCTGAAAACATTTCAGGAAAGGGAACCACCAAATGGTCGGACTTAAGAGTGCATCCTGATCTCAGGAACACCCCCAGCCTTGTCCTCAGTAACCTTACTGAGAGAATTGCAAAAGCAAGGCCTTTTCCACTTTTTTCAGAAGAAGAGAAAAGAATTGGGCATCAAACAGCCTGGGGAAAGCTGTTGTGGAGAAGATGTCTCCTCTGTGGAAAGCTCCCCCTCTTCCTTGTCAGAAACAGTTCCAAAATAACCAGCCTCCTCCTCCCAGAGAGGGGAAATGGGCCAGATACACTTCTTTCGTGCTTTGAGTGGTGGTGCCGAAGCTTGTCCAGAGGAGGGAAGATCCACCGCACAGGGAATGTCCCTTCTGCCCTGAGATAAGTCCTCCAAGTGATGGTGCTTGTGTGCTCTCTGCGAGACGCCTGCATCTGAGTGAGAGCGGGAAATGGTGGAGGCCCTGCCCCCCGACATTTGGCATGAAAAAGGTGCAGGCCTGGTGGAAAGGCTCAACGAACCCGCCACCTCCCCTCCCCCCAGAGCCACCTGCCACAAATAGCCTGCCACACTATAAGTACTATCTGTTTGGCCAATTGTGGCAGAAGCTTGCTCCCATCAATGATCAAGGGGGGAGGGGGCAGGGGGGTTCCCGCTACTCAAGGCAGCTGTCATTGCTGCCTCTGAAGCCTCAGAGCCTCCACAGATGCATGGCCTAGCCTGGGAACCAGGTCCCCATCATACAGTTCAGCCAGGCTAACTGCACCAGCCTGGCCTGCCTCAGAGCCTCCGGGGAGGACTGAGAGGACCCTCTCTTGCACACAGCCTGATGGGGCCAGCTGGTTTCTCTGCTCCAAGCCCTCGTTAGAGGAAAGTTCAGAGCTATGAACACTGGCCTCTTCTAGGCCAGCCTTCCTCCTCAAGTTGGAAGAGAAGACAAACAGCTTTGCTGGGGTCAAAAGCTCTGACCGATCGCCACCAAGGCAGGACAGAACTGGGGAGGTTGTGCTGCTCTCCTCCTTGAGATGATGGGATGTAATTGTTTAATTGGTTATTTGGCCTGCCTGTCAAGCAGCTTGGGAGGAGCCAACCCAGAGTCAAGGAGTCCCTCCCCACTCTGCTAGAAAATGGATGCCTCTCAATAGCCTTGTTGAAATGTTTGGATACACACCTTTAGATTTTAACTGGCTATTTGTTAATAATTGTTCTTCAGAAACTATACACAGCTATTGTTAGTGTTATTCTTTTTTGTGCAATTATTTTAAATGCTGACAATTTAAAAAATAATGTTTAAAAAAAGCCAGCTGTATGGGGAATGTGACCAAGAGTTGTACTTGTTGGGCTTACCACAGACATCTGGTTTGCCTCTGTGCCAATAGAAGGCTGGACTAGATTAAGCCTTTGATATGAATCAGCATGTTGTTGGTGAAAAAACCTAAACCTGAATCAACAGTCTTTGAAACCATCCCAGAAGTCCCCTGTTTCTGTAAACAAGTCTTCAGTCAACCAACATGAATTGAAATTCAGAACCAAAATATGCATTTAATAAGTTTTAGGCCCATACCTGGCTGAGGCTCATCTGAGAATGTACATTGATTGATTAGAAATGAGGAGGAAAGAAAGAGAGAAATCAGGATTAAGAACAAATCAACACAGATCGTAATCAATACAGATACTTCCAGTCCCTTGCAGGTTTTGAGATTAAAATCAGGTAAAAGTTAGAAATATTAAAGGAAATATTAAAGACTGAATGAAATTTGATTTTAAATTAAAAGCCACTACTGATTAGGTCCAAATCTCAAATGGTAAATTTAATATTTATTTGAAAGCTAATTCTGTAGTAGACAAGTATGAAATGTAACATTTTAAATTCAAAGGAAGCACTGCCCTGGATAAACAACACACTCAAAGTCACATAAAGTTGCAACAGGCCTTAGCACATCAGTGGGCCCATACATGTAGTTGTTGGATTCAAATTGTTGTTTCCAATTTATGGCAACCTTAAGTCATTTCCAATTTATGGCAACCTTATGGTGAACTTATCACGGGGTTTTGTTGGCAAGGTTTATTCAGATGGGGGTTTGCCTTTGAGACTGAGTGTGTGTGATGTGCCCAAGGTCACCCAGTGAACTTCCATGGCTGAGCAGGGATTCAAACCCTGGCCTTCCAGAGTCCTAGTCCAACAAACAAGCCACTGCAACACGCTGGCTCTTTGACTCCAAAGCGCAGAATTCATGTGCAACAGGTCGAGAGATAGATTGGGATCTATCGCTAGATCTCAGGATAGTTTGCAGTAGATTAGTAAAGATTTCTAACTCCCAATTGCTTGACATATAGCAACAGCAAAATGATTCCCATCCATCCATCCACAACACATAACTATACTGCTTAACTGAAGAAAACTTGTTAGGGATTTGGTGTATCCAGATGAGGACTTCTATATAGTACTCAGTTCATTTCTGGTACTCAAAACAAATTCCTGGTCTTAGAATTCTTGAATTCCAACGATTTATTTCTTGTACTAGGATCTGGTTAGTGAATTTTTGAATTCTAGTAAAAAACAAAGTAGTTCCCCACAAACCTGAAGTCTACTCAGTCTGGCTATAGAACATGAATGTGACAGGTTTCTATACAATGGGCCTGCAGTACATGCTGGGGTTTGGTTCCAGGACCCCTATAGATCCCAAAATCCATGGATGCTCAAGTCCGATTATATATACATGCATAGTAAAATGGTGTCCCTTATATAAAATGGCAAAATCAAGGGTTCCTTTTATGGATTTTTTTTAACAAATATTTTTAAGCTGTGGATGGTTGAATCCATGGATGCAGTATCCATGGATATGGAGGGCCAATTGTATTATACTTCACTGAATCCTGATGCTTTTTATTTTTACAGTCAGCCCTCCACATTCCCAGGGGTTGGGGGAGCAGGACCCCTGTGAAAGTGGAAAACTACAGATATCTCTACTCCCCGCCCCCTCAAAACATGCATGCTACAGACTACAGTTCCCAGCTGCTGTTGCAAAAATCTCCTTCAGTGTCATTGTCCTTTTAAGGAGAAGGAAGAGGAGGAGGATGACATTGAAGGAGACTTTTGAAGCAGCCATAACACCCACCTCTCCGCTGCCTGGGTGGCAGGGAGGAAGCAGAGGGGGGAAGGCTTGGAGACCAGAGTGATGGAGGCTGGCAGAGGCATCTCAGAGCGAGACAGAGCCGTCATGGTGCCAAAGCGACAAAGGGAGTAATGGGCCAGGTTTTTGGCAGGAAAAGAGACGACAAAGAGAAAAGTGAGGACAAGCTGCCACCAGCCCAGTCCTGCAAGGTCTCCCAGATCTAAGGCTTTTTTCCCCCTACAGCCAGATCTCGCTCCAGTGCCTCCACTAGCAGCAGCTCCTCCTCCTTTTCATTCTAAGGATGGGCTGGACTTGGGCTGCCCCCACTGTTTCCTTCACTTGCAAAGCCTTGGAGATCTAAGCCAAAGACAGTCCCATGAAGCTAGCAGGGGAACAGCAGCAGGAGGAGGAGGAGGTAGGAAGGCAGAGCCAGCAGCCCCGAGAGCACCTCCCGCTGCTGCTCTGTGCTATTATTATCGCCGCCACCACCAATATCACCCGGGCTATAGGAAATGGAAGAAAAAGGCCAGCTCATACAGCATGAACTACTGTACCTGTCATGAAAGTTAGGCAGCAGCTGCATTGCTAGTTAAGCAGCAGCTAAAAACTTGTAAATAATCAAATCCGCTCAAGTTAAACCCATAAAAGTTGAGGGCCAACTGTACAGTACAACCCCCATATCTGTGAGGGATGCCGTGCGGGATTTAATGTGGATACTGGAAACTGCAGATAATAGCAAACCCTGTTAAAATGAACAACTTCCAGCCCAATTATACCATAAAGTTGTGTCAGAGGGCCTAGAAGATTCCTAGAGAGACCATATTTTTTCCGACACAGGTAAGCGAATCCAGTTACTGGGTCCCCAGGATATGGGGGTTGTACTGTATTTATGTATTACAGTAGTAACTCATTCTTTTCTTCAAGTAATTTAGGATAAAATATATCCAAGTTTTTTTTCTCATTTTATCTTCACAATGACTTCGTGAGTTAGACTCAATTTCCCTTGCCTCTGAAAAATTCAAGCCAATTTAATCAACAGCAAATGTCTCGGTTAGTGCAAGCCTGCATGCATTTAAAAAAAAAAAAACCATGATCACTTACTGCAAAGAGGGGACTCATCAGCTCCATTAGGGCAGTCTGCAAGATTGTCACAAACTTTGCTCAGATTTACACACATACTGTGGCCTGGACACTGCCACTGCCAGCTAGGGCACCGGAAAGGCGGAGTAGGACAGTCTCTCTCATCACTCATATCCCTGCAGTCATTGTCACCATCGCAGATCCAAGCTCGATAGATGCAGTTTCCATTGTCACAGTGGAACAGAGACGGAGGGCAGGTCCTAGGTGGGCATCTGTGATGCTCATCAGAGCCATCCACGCAGTCAGGGTGTCCATCACATTCCCAGTTAGCTGGGATACAGTTGCCATCAGACTGACACTGGAATTCATTCTGGTGACACATCCCAGGTGGCCTAGTAGCTGAAATAGTCACATTAAACACATAGGACAGTGTCCATGCATATATGGAAAGGCAAACATAATTGGTATTTTCTCTTCTCAGTCAACCAGTCAGAAATCAACTAACCACAGTACATAGCAAAGGACAAGCCAAAAGAAACGTATAGGCCCCAAATGGAATTTTAGAGAGAGAGATTAAAATGAACAGGACTTGTTAGTGAATACTAATGCAAGTCCCACTGATTTCAATGCATTTTTTTTCATTTGTATTTAACCCATAGGATGGAATAGATGAAAAAGCTACTATCAAAGTACCGTTGGTGCTGTCCACATCAAGTGAAATAGGAAGCAACCGTTTGATCTACCAGGAACCGTCCTTAGTAAGAGACACAATAGAAGCCCCCTTGTACCCCATAAAAATGCAATAAAAACATATGTATAACAGCTTCTCTGACTTATAGAGACAGTTTTTGCAGGAGTAGAATTATCTGAAAGTGACTTTCCATTACCACACATGACATAATATTTCATTCTAGCTGGGGGGAAAAAATAGTTTTCCTGATTTTGGGGACAGATAACGATTTCAAATAAGGAGCACAGCCACTCAAATGCAGACTATACAAACCATACATTACACTCTTTCCAGTGCCAGGTTAAAACTTTTTTTTATTTTACCCAGCATCATTAATAATTGGTCTATAAGCTGCTCCTCTGCTTCAAACTGTTTTGAAATTAATTTGGTTTTTTGTTTGCTTGTTTCTGTTCATGGAAATTAATATAAATGCCTTGTAATATAACTGGAAACCCATCATTTTCCCTATATAAAAATACGGCCTTAATACTTGCGCATTTCTCCAATGCAAGAGCTAGCAATCCCTTAAAATGCATACATAAGAATGTGATTACTCAAAATTTGGAACAGGAAGTATAGTCCTTCAGTGCTTTGTAATTTCATTTGTTCAAATATAGCTCTGTTGTTGCCATTACTTTCAAAGGAGTCAACATCCCCCTTATTATTTTTTAAAATCTATGGCACCTCTTGTTTAAGCCAAGTGAAAAACCCTAAAAGGTTTTAATATCTGATTCACACTTGCTATGTCTAAAGCTGCACACATAATCAGTTCAGCAAAACAAAACTTCAATTCCAATTTAGATTCACAAAGGTTTCCAACCCATGTCACATTGTCACAGGAGAAGATTGCTATATTATGTGTGTTAAGTCAAGTTAGTGTGGACATCTCATCTTGCCTGCAGTTAGTCCTTCCAAGCCTTGTTCTTAGGATTTCATTAAGAAGGTAGACTGTAGTGTACTCACGACAATTCGCCTCATCTGAGTGATCATTGCAGTCAAAGACACCATCACACTGGTAGTAACTACTGATACATTGGTCTCCACTTGCACATTTAAATTCAGTTGAACTACAGTTGTAGACTACAATGAAAATAAAGAATGATTACCTCAGATATTATTTTTAAGGACAAAATTCTGAACAGCTACTTAGTTATGGTACTGATTGTACAGAACATAGGAGGCAGTCATTATAAATGAGTACAATACGACCCCCATATCTGTGGGACTGGTACCTGTGGTTTCACTTACCCATGTCCAAAAAAATGTTTTTACTCTAGGCATTTTCTAGGTCCTCCAGTATGATTCTGTTGGATGTTGTCTGGAGAACCTAGAAAATGCCTAGAGGGGTGCTTGGGGTGGAAGCCATGCATTTCAATAGGGTTTGCTATTATCTGTAGTTTCGTGTTTCCATGGTAAGTCCAGGAACATATCTCCTGTCGATATTGGGTGGGGGGGTTGTACTGTATGTTATTTGTAAAGAATAGGACACATGAATAAAGCACGGTATCATTGTTTTCTATGAAATATTTCCACAAGGTGAAACAATCAAGTTGAGTTTAGCAACAATATTTTCTTTCTCTACCCATATAATAACTGCTATGCATTCTGACAAATTTTCAGAACAATTCGAGCACAACTTAATGTCACTAAACAAACTGGGAGAAAATATTGAACTTTTAAAATTTATAGTAAATGTATAAGGAGATGTTTTTCTTGTTGTTGTGTGCCTTCAAGTCATTTCCAACATATGGCAACCCTAAAGTGAACCTATCAAAGGGCTGGCTTGGCAAGATTTGCTCAGAGGGGGCTTGCCTTTGCCATCCTCTGAGGTTGAGAGAGTGTGACTTGTCCAAGGTCATCCAATGGGTTTCCATAGCTAATTTGAACCCTAGTCTGCCAGAGTCATAGTACAATGCTCAAGCCACTACACCATGCTGGCTCTCATAAGGATGTGATATGGAATCCTACCACATATTGTCAGTGTGTATGTGTGTGTGTGTGTGTGTGTGTGTGTGTCATGATTTCTTTTTGACATTACTCTTTAAAACTTAATAGGTTATATTATTATTATTCTCATCTCACAAAAAGAGAACTGAGACAGTTTTCCAAGGCCATCCAGTGGCACTACGCTTGAACTTGTTATCTGAAGTATCTACTTCTTCCAGTAATGGTAAAAGATGATAATAATAATTATTATTATTATTATTTATTTCTATCCCGCCCCTCTGCAACGCAATCGGGGTGGCTTACAATATAAAAACTCCATAGAAGGCCCATAGACACAGTACCCTAGCCCACCCACCCCTTAAAATAATATTAAATTATAAAAGATTAAAACATACAGTAATTAAAAATATATAAATTAGAAAGAAAAAAATTAAAACATACAATAGTTAAAAACTTCTCATTCCTTGGGTTAATCATAGACCAGAGCAGATATTGCAGCCACAGAATCAGAAAAAGACTAGGTCTGGGTAGGGTAGCTATTGAAAGAACTGGACAAGATCATAGATTACAAATATGTAATACTGAACACTAAAGTCAGGATTTTCAAAGCCATCATCTTTCCCATTACCATGTACAGATGTAACAGCTAGACAGTGAAGAAAACTGATAGAAAGAGAATCAACTCATTCGAAATGTGGTAGTGGGGAAGAGTGCTGAGGATCCCATGGATGGCCAAAACAACAACAAATGGGTCTTAGTGTCAGGATATTGGGACATGCAGTAGATTTATCCAATAAAGAGCTGGAATGTGACAAACAGTCTGCAGTTTGCAGAAGCAAGCTAGCTGGGTAAATGTATCAATACTGACTGAGCCCAGAAGCTGAGCTGGTGCAGGGCTGGGCTAAGAGCTAAGCAGTTCTGCTCTGGATTTCACAATGTAAAGAAGCGCTGTTTTGGATATCACTGTGTGAGGATGTTCTGTGTTGGCTTTTCACAGAAGGAAGTTGGCTTTCACAGAGGGAAGATGTTTTTTCTTTTGAATGCTATATATATATATCTAAATACTCTTCATTATGCTGAAGTAAATAGAAGTTTACTTTAGACACACGCCTGTGTCTGTGCCTTTATTCTGATGTCTGAAGGAACAACACTCTGCTGTTTCTTACAGTATATGCTGCCTGGACCTGTTTAGGTTCTCAGTGCACACTATCACCTGACACTTAGAACAGATCAAGCCAGAGTTCTCCTTAAAACCCAAAATGACTAAATTGAGGCTACCCCACTTTGGTCACATCATGAGAAGACACAGCTCACTGGAAAAGTAAATAATGCTAGAAAAGGTGGAGGAAAAAAGAAAAAACAGGAAGACTGCACACCAGATGGATAGACTCAATCAGAGAGGCCACTGGCCTGAACGAGCAGGGTGGTAGAAGACAGGGGGCCTTGGAGATGTCTCATTCATGGAGTCCTCACGAGTTGAAATTGACTTAAGTGCAGTTAACAAAAACAACAATGTCTTCTACCCCTCATTCAAAATCAACCCATGCTAACTCACTAACTACAGATTAGAGACCACTTCTTTTCAAATAAGATTATTTCTAAGTAAGAGTTTATGCTTTTTAAAAAATACTGGTAAGATTTATAATATGAGGCAGCAAAGCTTGCAAAAATCGGTATATAACGTATCTCCTTGTGTCAGTGTGAGTGGTGGATGGATACTTAACTGCAATCATGTTCATCTGCTCCATCGATACAATCCTTGTCACCATCACAGACGTAAAATGGATCAATGCACCTGTGATCAGGACACTGGAACTGGCCAGGTTCACACGTCTCTGTGAAAGCTATGAACACATTTTTTAAAAGCCAACATAATATAATGTCAGTTCTGATGCCAAATCCCTCATCCTCACTTTAAATAATTTCATTACACAGCACAGTATTGCAAAGTGTTTCTTACCCTAGTGTCCTCCAGGTGCTTTGAACTGCAACTCTCATCATCCCCAAGGACAGGTCATGCTGATTGGGGTTGGCAGGAGTTGAAGTTTAAAACATCTAGAGAGCATAAAATTGGGGATCTCTGTGGATAACAATCCTAAGGATATTTATTCAGGGGGAAGTGGGGGATGTCTACATAGAATCAATGGGACAGCTTAATCATGATTTCAGTCCCTCTGATTTCAACAATGACTAAGTACAACTAACAATCTGGATCAACACATTTGTTTATTGTCATGTATTTATTTGAAGGAGTTACAAGCTCAATGGGACTTAATCTCTAGGACATGTGCTTATGACTGAGCCATAGCTATGTAGGAAAGCAAAAAAACAAAGCAGCAGCTTTGAAAGCCTTCATCAGGATAAAAGGTTAGATGTAAAAGAAAGCCAGATGGTGCAAAGGTGAACAGTGACTTTGGTGTTCATTTGGAAAAGCAGATTTCTGGTGAAGGTGGAAACAAAGATAGGTCTGCAATTTACCAGGGCCCACATTTACACCTTGTGAGGCAGAAGGGAAAGGAGCCACTTTTGGCTGTGGAAAGTGTTTCTGGTGCCTGGTACAGCCATGCTGGCTGTGGTACTGCACCTGAGCGATCAAAATGCCTCTCTGGTTGTGCAGGGAAAGAACTTCCCCCTGTGGCCCAACTAACAAGCTCAAACTAGCACCCAGTCTCATCGCTGGGAAAGACATCAGAAGATGGAACTCAATACACCATCTCGTTCCAAGACTTACTGCAGTTTTTTTCATCTGATCCATCGCCGCAATCATTGTCTGTATCACACAGCCAAATTCTGGGAATACACTTATTGTTATCACAGGTGAACAAGGCTGTAGGGCATGACGTAGGGCCCTGTGTGGGGCAGTGAAGTTCATCACTATTGTCCAGGCAGTCATTATGCTTATCACACCGCCATCGGCGGGGAATGCACTGACCATTTCTACAGGTAAAGGCTGATGTGGCACATGAAGTGTCTAAGCAAAAAATAAAAAGCCAAAAGGTTTGCATGATACAAAAAACACAGATTCCCTTACAAACATGCTAAGACTATAACCATGTACATGTCTACTCAGGTATAAAGGCAACTGAACTGACACTTACTGCACTTACTGCAGTTGAAGAACTTCTAAATATTTTTATCATTGGAGCAAAAAGCAAAATATTTACAGCTCACTGATTTAAATGCAATTGAGTGCAATCCCTTCCTCTTCTCTCCAGACTACAGGTTTATGTTTAAACAACACTTTCTTGCAGAGATAGTATATAAACGATCTGCCAAGTTTCACAAGGCCTTTTCAATTTCAATGGAGAGGGAAACCCCACATATACATCCCCTTATAAACATGAAACTTACCATTATCATGAACTGAGTCCCTACCATGCATAGAAGTTCAATAAATGCACCAGCATGCATAAAACTGATAATGCCAAAATTATGTAAGAAGTATTTCTGCAAGCCCAAAATTGTTGTTGAGTGTGCTAAGCAGTAGGGATGCAGGTCTTTGCTTATGTTGTTCTCAGACATGAGAATGATACACTTGAGAAACTTTCTCCTTGCCTGAGTCTTTCCATATTTCTCCACTCATTCATACGATAATTACATTTTCGGGCTCCTTTTGCAAAAATTTCAAGAAGTGTTGCAAAGAAATTTTTAAAAATAAATGTTTTTGCACAAATGCTCCTCTTCCCCCCCCCCACCAAATCCCATGATGCTTTTGCTACTGCTGTTGACATTAAAAAGCACTAGTCTATTTGCTCTGTTACAGAGCAAACATCTCATGATAATTGACAATTTCTCATCAGACACTTTGTTATCAAAAAGAAGAAAATTTGCAAATACTTTTCCCAAGTTAAGGTACAGGTGCTTAAAAGAGAAGAACACAGAATTTCAGAAACATTTCAAACATTGATGTACTTTAAAGGGAGCTATTTACTACAGAGAATTTTTAATCTCAGGTGTTTGGAAGTTATTTAAAGAAAACTGAGAGAAATATTTTAAATAAAACAAAACAAAAAGTGAAATTAGCTTAAAAAATTATTTGAAAGGTGAAATGAAGATGCCTCCATAAAACAAAGATAGACACAGCATTGAATTCCAAACATAGAAGAAAATTACAAAATTCGTTAATGCCAAGCCTTCTTATCCACTCATTCATTTTATACATTATAACATTTGCTTAGGAACTCAAAAACAAACATTCTTTGCTGTTTTTTAAAAAATATATAACCTAAATGCAAAAATGTAAGATACTATGAAAACAAAAATGTGTTACTATGAAAACACCCTTGCCACGTAGTTCAAAACATATTAAAAAGATTATTCTTAAAAGCTAGATTGTATTGGTCTACACAGTAGATGCCATATAATCATTAGAATTCTGCATATTGTATAATATATATTATGCTATTACAAGTTCTATGGGGAAGAAAAATGATTATAAAAGGATGAGTAGATCTGAATGGCAATAATAATCTAGAAGCCTGTTTTGATTTAGACTTGGGGATAGATGTTGAATGATTCCTATGGACAAACATACATCAAAGAATTCCATTGACATACATTGTCAACACAATGCAATCAAAACTAATCCTGTGAGCCGGATCTGTCACAGCTTTTTATGTTTGTGCATTCTTTACATTCATGCCAAAAACCATCCCATGGATGCAAAAATGTTACATACAAACTGACCCCATAAGATACTAGTTCAGGTTGCTGTAATCCATTTTTTAACTAGCTCAAGATTCCAGAGCATACATTACCACTATTTTTTTTTAAATGAAAAACATGTCATGTCGGGGATGCAAGCAATACTTACTTAGGGATCCACAGTTTTGTTCATCACTGTTGTCATGGCAATCATCCACACCATCACACTGATAGAACCTGGGTACACACCTTCCATTGCCACAGGAAAAGGAAAAGGAACCACATTGCAAAGTGGGAGGTTCATTGGATGGATCTTCAACACATGTCAGCTGATTAGAACTGAGCTTCATTCCATAGGGGCAGCCACAAACTCTCTGGAAATTAGGTACTGGGAAGCAGAAGTGGCTGCAGTCTCCATTGGGATTGGTTGCTCTGTTGCAGTAGTTACTGCCTTCAAAAAATACCATGAAAGATTAATATATATTTACATTTGTAACACTCAAGAAAGAATTCAAATATATTATTTCTTAGCATATATTATTCAAATATATGCTAAGCAATAGCATATTGCTAAGAAAGAAGGAAAGACATTAGAAATTGCAGCTTATGAATATTTATAAGGGCCAGACCCAGCCAAACGTAAATGCTGCTTAAGGCTGCAATCATCATATCCTTACCCAGCCCACTTAGGAGTAAGTCTCATTGAATTCAGGAGGAATTAATTCTGAATTAATAGTAGGAATGGAAAGAACATTCATAATTATTCATTCCCAGGTCAAAAAGTGAGTTTCCCAACAGTCAGGAACCCTCATCAGGAAGAATAATAGACCAGCAAGAATTCTGTACGCTTTTCTCCTGGTACTTGACATCCCAAAGTGTTGCAGAAGAGTTATTCTGCAGAGAAAAATATGTCGGAAGAAGGGGAGGGGATCCTGTTTTCTGTGCAGAAAATTGTTTTTTTGTAGAGAAAACATGTTTTTTACACAAAAAACTGCATTTTTCTCCACAAAATAATTCCTATGCAACACTTTGGGATAAGAGGAGAATACAGCGGCATTCTTTTTTTCTCCCACAGCAGTAAGAAAAATGTTAATTATTCATCCTTACACACAAGGACAAAATAACTAAGGATTTACATCCCTTATGCATAAAGTCTGTGCTATGATTCTCTTCAACTGAAATTACAGAGTTTGAAGTGTTAAAAATGTGGTTGTATCATTTTATAAAAGTTCAGTGTAGAATTCCCTAAGAAAATTAAAATCAAGACTTGTGACAAGCCATTCAATATTTGAATATGAAGGGTGGAGATGAACCCTATATTATAGAGACCAATCTTATGGCAGTATCCTTCTTTGCAATCACCTCATAAATGAATTGCAATAATCTGCATTATTGCAAATAGAGTACAGAAAGCTACAAGTAAAGAGAATTGAACCAAACGCCCCATAAAATGCATATCTATCCTCCTCCCAACAGCTCAAAATAACCCCCCCACCCAGATATACTGCTAAGTTTCAGATATTCAAATGTATCTTTTTAGAACTGTATCCAATTTCCTACTCTCTGCAGAAGAACAAAAGGAAAGGTGGACATGCTCATATTTAGGCGAAACCCAAAGTCATATGAGTGGGAAGTCCATTTGTGTTATAGGACTCTCTCTGTCTCTCCTTCCCTTTCCTCTAACAGAGGTAGCTCTGTTAGCAGGAAAACAGAGCTTGGTATCACTCATCCTGTTAGAAATTTTAATTGTTTTATTGCACCTGTCTATTGATAGGCTTATAGTTCATTAGTTAATATTAATAACAACATATGTTATTATGCACAGCCCAACTTTTCTACATGACTGAATTGTAGCAGTATTGCTTGTGAAAGAAATGTCATTTTATATTTCCTGACACATCATCATCCCAAGAAACCTCAATCATACTTTTGTACTCCCTTAAAAAGATTAATATTTAACCATGGTGCCACACAGGATATTTCAATATACCTAACTTTATAAGTTAGGCTGATCAGTTTACCTGTTTGAAAATGAGCATTATATGCTTTCACATGCATGATATTATTGATTCCTCTCCTAATGATTGTCATTTCTCCTCCGTCAGTCTTTCGAACTCGAACAATTCCACCAATCCTCCAGTCAGTAAAATATGCATAACCTGCAATACCCAAAGCAAAATCTCACAGAGTTCATTATTGTACAAATGAGAAATACACTCACATCCCTAAGCTAACTGGGCAAATTTAACTTTTTGGATGCCAAGATGCTTTGCTTGTGTGCTCCTGCTCACGAGCTGGACGTGTATACAGTTCTAATCAATTGCCTTTTCTGTTGCAATCCCACCACCATCATATCACATTCTATGCTGTTCTACAGACGCACACACACCAGAAGCAGAAAGAATATGGGAAGATGGGGTTGCAGAGGGAAGAATCAGGCATCCCACCCATCAATGGGAATTTCATTTATATTCACATTTTTGAAAGAAATGCCAGACAGAAGATAGCCAAAACCACTGCAGGATAATCAGATGTGAGCATGAAACATGCATTTTCTGCCTAGACTCATAGATGTTTACTAAGAATCCATTGGTAGGATCCCCTCAGTGGCATCCCTTCAGCCAATTTTTGCTCATAGGATAGAGTCTTCCTGGTGGAAGAGGGTGAGAAAACCATTTTTGCCTATCTCACCTTTCCCATTCAATCCCTTATGCCTTCTCCTGAGGGCTGGGAAACCCCTGGAACAATATGGTGGTAGCACATTGGTCTCACTATAGTCACAAAAGAGTAGAGGGGAAATGTGTGAAAATTGCTTTATAACTCTCTCCCGGAAGCATAAGTCTCCACTGAATTGGAGTCTTTCTGTGGACACAGGGAGTTCAGTATCAAACCCTCTGTCTACCTCTCTGCATGTCTCCAAAGAAAGAAGTTAAGAAATAGAACATCCACATTTCAAGTACTGTGATCAAAATATTATAATATGCTGTTGAGTAGTTTCATACCAGGAAAAACCAAGGACTGCAAGGACCCTGTGTGTTCTGTCGCACTCACCTCCAAATATAGTGAGTCCAAATGGATGTGTCATCTGATTAATGCGTTCAAGTGACCTCCTGTCTAACCCATCAAAGGTACTGTGCTCAATTTTATCAAAGAAGGCATCCACCCAGTATAGCCTTAAAGAACTAGGGGAA
The DNA here is from genome assembly GCA_030847615.1 of Gambelia wislizenii. Classification (NCBI taxonomy): domain Eukaryota; kingdom Metazoa; phylum Chordata; class Lepidosauria; order Squamata; family Crotaphytidae; genus Gambelia; species Gambelia wislizenii. The sequence goes on along the minus strand of JAUMIR010000001.1, from coordinate 283,664,479 downwards.
ATGACAACAGTTTGATTGTTTAAACATTCAGAGGCTTCAATGTAAAAACTGTCTGAAAATCATTCCCATCTATTCTCTATTCATCCTAGTGGAGATTCTGAAAGCACAGAGTATAAACAGGTCTGCACAAAATGTTCTCCATCATCACTAAGCACAAAAGTAATTTTGTGAAGCATGACATGTTCCATAATTGTTGATCCATTGACAGCTGTTTAGGCGCCTTTTTTTTTTCTTTTAAAGGGTACTTCTTTCTGGGAAGTAGGCCCACATTGTGGTTTAATATCATGGTCCCATATGGCCGATCAGATTTGGCTACCTGATAATAGGACAAACAGGTGGAGAGTGAAGATAATGCTTTCTAGATCAGAACTGCCTTCCCTTTGAAAGAAAGAGTATTTTTGCTCCCTTCCACAAGCACACCCACATGCACATGTGGAAAATATTACTGAAAGGGAGTACTCTCTGCAGTTTCAGCTCAGCACTTTTTGTAAACGTGAATCACTTCTCCACAAATGTAATTCAGACATTTCCATTTCTATAATCTTAGCTTCCCCCTCCAAAATTTGCATTTTTTCCAGAATTTGTGAAAAATACAAACAGCACATTTTATGAAAAAAATATATTTATCTATCTGCATTCTAGCAGAATTGATTGATTTCTTGCCTCATTTTTTATAACATGAAATGTCCATTCACTATGAAATATCTGCTCAAATAATGCCTGTTTTGATTTTTCTTCTAACCTCCAATCAATAGCTAAGCCATTAGGCCACCCAAGTGTGGTGTTCACAATTGGTACAGCATGGGATCCATCACTCCAAGCTCTCATGATCTTAGCAGGGCGGTACCAGTCTGTCCAAAATATGTATCTGAAAATGAAATGAAAATGCACTGAAAGTACAAATGACCATCAAAATGCAGTTATTCCCCCACTGAAGAAAATGATTAACCCCCAAACCAAGTCCCCCCCACACCTTTAATGGCATTTACAACACTTTGGCTGTATGAATGCAATCCTAACTTAGCAGAATGTCCAAGATCCAGCTGAGCAGGCACTAAATCAGCTGAACCTGTGTTGAATCCAAATCTCTCTCAGCCTCAGGATGTTTAAAATGACTTACAACAACCTTGCCCTAATTTACCTTTGTGCTGGTATTGTGTGCTCCTCAGTGTCAAGAGGTTGGATCTGGTATGACTTACAGTTCCTCCCTCACTCCAAACCTATTACGTTTCTTTTGGGGCTCTTTGGCCGACAAAGATTCTGCTAGATCGCTCCACTGGCATAGCTTGTGACCAGCAAGGAAAAGAGGGTTCTGCTGACAGAAAGGGACTTCTGCCAGAAGAGGCTTGGATCTAATCATAAACTACTACAGTTGACACAACACTGAACGTTGCCATTGCCAATTTTTGTGCAGGTTTCTGTGTGTGTTTGCCAAATATTCTGTACTGCATCTAGTGATTTTATGCCCTTTAAAATTATTTTAAGTCACCTTTATGTATTTCCACCCCATGACCATTTGGTTTAACTTACTGTTAGTTTGTTCTAACACTTTTTTTGTTATACTACATTGGTTAAAACAAATAAAACATTATTAAACAGAATAAAGGCTGTGTCATCCTAACTCAAAGATGTGCCAGTTGTAGAAGGGTTGAATTAAGCTATTAAAAGATGCCTTTTTGCCATCAAAGCCCCCTTCCACCAGAGAACTGCCAATAGGAATCTGCCAGCAGAATCACTCTGCTAGCTAAGATCTGGTGGCAGAGAGTCCAAAGGAGCAGGGCAAGGGAGGAGCCAAGTGACAACCGATCCAAATCTTCTCAAGTCCAGGGTCATAGCCATACAATGCAGGCATAAAGTTAAACCAGAGTCAGGGTTGTCCCACATAATTTCTAACATCTATTAGGACTGTGCTCTAATAAGTAAGTAATAATAATGGCATTATATGGCGGGAACCATGTTCATTCATAAATCAAATTCAATATGCTCCTTCAGAGTTAAATAAAATGATCAGTTACCACCAAAAAGGCTGAGTGTGTTTCTTTTTTGTTGCCACTCAACAAGTAAATGCCAATGGACAAGTAAACGCCATTGCCAGCCATACTGTTAAAAATGACCCTTGCCTGTCTTTATGGATAAGTAAAAGGGGGGATCCTTACTGTTAATTGTTACTGTTCCTTTAACATTGAACAGTCAGGAAAACAATCAGGAGATACTAAAAATCAATGTTAGAAAATCTTAGCAGTGTAATCTGCCCCAACAAGAGCCACACCAAGTTCAGCAAGGCTTGGAAGGGAGTGAAGGATTGCAACCTAAAAGAGGGTTTTAAGTACCGGTAGCTTGTGATCCAAAGTGAGGGAAGACTACCATCTGGCCACATAGCTAAATGACAGGAAAGGGTGCTCCAATCTGGAAAGGCTGCATATACTCAGCTATGGCATAAAACCTGCACAGATTTTGCACACTTTACCTCTAGAGGCCTAAAACAGTCAGATTTGTCCCTCACAAATAAATCTTAGAGACTAAGTAAGTACAAGACATGCCTGACACTCCTCAGGAGGAGCTATTTATACAGATAAGACTATACAGATAACAGTAACTCTTATGCTGCAATAAAATGTTTTCCAATCCAAAAAAGAAAAAAGAAAGCTCAGAACAAATACTTCTTGGTTTCTACAGATAATCCTGCTGAATACCCCTTTTGTGTTGATTCTGTACCACCTTGTGTATTGCTCTGGATGTTGCAATTGGTGCCAGGAGAACAAGGGAGTAGGGAGCCTGAATAGAGGAAGGTATTTCAGATGAGGAAAGGGACTCTTGGACTGAAGGCGTAAAAGAGGTATGTTTAAAACAGAAACTACAATGGCTTTTAAACATGCAGACAAAAAAGGAGGAAATGCAGCCAGCCTATATACTCAGAAGTTATCATGTGGCACATACTATTCCTGGAACTGTATTGTTCCAGAAGGCAGACAGGGGAATCATATATTTGAACATACTCATCCAAATTAAAAACAAAATCCATGCACATACATCAGAAAGAAAAGCCAAGTCATATGTCATCTCTATAGCATTCACCCTTTCCAGAAACAAGGAAGTTTTGAACAGGACAGCAATCAAATGCATGACTCACCACCTCCATTTTAAAGAGATAGCATCAGAGAATTGTATCATGTGATAGTTGTGGATGTGGAGTTCAGCTCTGAGACTTACCCAATAACTGGATGAACTACTATTGAACGAGGATTGTTTAAATTCTGGACAATTGCTCGCCTTGATTTATCAGCCAGCCTCATGACACTAATGCTTCTATATCGAGGGTCTGTCCAATAAATATTTTTTGAGATCCAATCAAAAGCCAGGTCTTCAACTCCTTCCACTCTGTTGGCTGCAAGGATTTCCCTGCCTAGTATTTAGGAAAAAATATCAGAATAAATAATGATTCCTGGAACACTGAAATAAACTAAATAGACTGCATGGGGCGGAGGGTGGGGGGAGACAGAACCATGTTGGCAAAGCAATTCTGAGGGCTGCAGTCCACAATAGTAGTGTTTCCAAATTTCAGCTAAATTACTGAACCTTTTTGCTTCTTCAAAACAACTACTATTTTGTAACTGATTCAGTGTATACCAGCACTGCTTCATTAACAAGAGAATGAAGCTTGCTTGATCTCCCCATTCAATATACGAGTACAAGGAGGAAGAAACTGAATATCTCAGATACAGTGAAATAGTCAGTAGGGATAATTATTATAATTTCCCCCTTGCATCCAAGAGATACAAAGATAGGTAGGCTGGAGAATCAAAAGCAAGGAGATCTCACCTGTCCCATCTGTTTTTTGTTTATAAATGATGTCCTTGGTGGTATCTGAATAGAAGATGGTGTCTTCCTGGGCATAGAAGTCAATCCCCACAAAGTAGGAAGGGCTCCCTGTTACAGGGATGATCACATCTTCCTGAGTGGAAAGATTGAATGGGATGCCACGCACAGCCAGCTGGGATGAGAAGAGCAGAAACTGCTGCACAGCTGTAGGAGAAGGGAATGAAAAAGAAATTACTTTAAGGCTTCAATTAGCATGAAGAAGTGTATTTTGGAAATAACTTTTTTTAAAAAAAATCTAATTAAGAGGAAAAGAAAACTGGTTGTGATCAACATGAAAACAGAATACCAAAAGAAATAATTGAAAATGAAAGGAGGAGGGAATATACAACAAAATATGTCATGCAAAATAAAATAAGAAGGGTGATGTCTGAAGGCATGTGTGGCAGCAAACTTGTTGAACCTAAGCACGTCTGTGTCTGTTCCATGGTAGAAGAAATGCTGGACATAAATCTAATTATAAAAATTAATGACTGCACTCAACCCCAAATTTAATCTCTAACTGCCAAAAGAGACCAACATGACTCATGGGATGGCCTTGAGATATGGGTCTTACCATTTCCAAAACATTTCCACCTTATGGAGTACTTCTGGACAGAGCTTAGAAAAAGAACTTCTTTGGAATATGCTTCCAGCATCCCTCAACCAGCACAGCTGGTGGCAATACTAGTTGGCAAAATTCTGGAAGTTGTAATCCAAAAAAAGGAACTTTTCCAAGCTCTACTTCTAGGAAAATAAGCATCAACACTCTGGTTTTTAAAAAAATACTTTTATTAGCATTATCACCAACTTATACGTGAACAATAACAATAAGAATAGTAATGTTATTTTCCATCATGTCCCATGTCATTAAAAAAAAAAACCTATATCCACCAATCCACCTTTCTTTCTTTTTCCAAAATTGAAAGACTTCTACTCCAACAAATCCCAGTTTAGTATATTTAAATTATTCTACAACACTTGATTCACACTAATCCATTGTAATTTCTACTGTGTATTTTGTAATTAACCCTTATCAAATATACCCATCTTTAATCTTTAGGAAAGAAGGAAAAAAAATATTAATTCCCCCCCCTTTTTTCCCTTCTTCCCTTTTTTCTTTTTTCCTATCGATTCCTTCTCACGTATTTATAAAACCAAATACATTTTATATACTTTTTTTAAAAAAAATTAAAACAATACACTTTAAATTCCTACTCAGTTCTTTAACCTCCCTTTTTCATGTATTAATCCAAGTGTATGTATACCCATATACACATCTATTTAATTCTATATCTATCTATATATACATACCTATACTTATACCTCTTGACCTGTGTTCTTTTATCTTCCTCCCTTACTACCTTATCCATCTTCCTTTTCCTTTCTATTCCATATTCATCACATTACTTCCGCATAATTAATATTCACTTCTATTTAGTCCTTCCCTTCCTTCAAGTAATCCATCAAGGGATGCCACCCCTCTAGGAAGACTTTATTGTTTAAGCACCAACACACTGGTGAGATGTGATAGTTCCACATATGCTTTGTGATTTCTGATAATGATATACAGCAACAGTGAAATTTGTATCAAAATTGGTGAGGAGAAAATCAAATACTGCTCAAAAGGAGTCAAAGCAATTCCTTACCAATGCAACGCCGCCCGTCTGTGTGCAAGTCAAAGCCCAGCATGCATTTACAACGATAGCCAAGACCATCATTGTCTGTTTTGTGACTGAGAACACAGATCTGATCACACCCTCCATTATTACCACTACAAGGATTTCTTACTGAAAAAGAATACAGGGATAAATTTATCATTTATCAGTATATTTCAGGCTTTCATGTGGCTGCTTTCAGCAATATTTTTCAACAAAATGTAGACAGAACATCAGGGACAAAATGATAACCATGTTCTACTGGTGTGACCTGCCAAATGGAGCCTCAAAACACTCAAAATCCAATACTCCAACTACAGTAGACCTAAGTACACTTAAATCTCATTGTTTTCAAGGGGAAAACTAAGCACATTATTCTCTCCCCTTGAAAACAGTGGGATTTGAATCACTTAACTGATTTGGCCACAAGCTTCATATTGACATCATGGTCAAGTCTCATGTTGAATTCATCTGAAATACTATCATTATGATCCAGATAACCCAATGGTCCCTCAGGCTTTCAAAGTAGCTACTGTATACCACAAACCAACAGAAAATGGTTCACATATGTAAACACGTTTCTTTTTTTCTCTAAATACCCAACATTTATTTCAGAAACTGCCTGAGGTTGAGAAATCCTCTTGTGAAAAAAGGGCTTGGGCGCATAACTGTTGCACCTAAGAACCTCTCCAACACTGCCAGTTTTAACAGCACCAATCATTGGGGAGAGATTGGGGGAGACGGAGGGTGTGGCTGCAATTAGTCTTCTATTTACCTGTAGTGATGCTACAGCTGAGAGTACTGCTCTATGACAGTGGCTGCATTCACATATAATGATCAGCAGAAGTTGGGAGGCTACTTGTTAAAAATAATTGCTCCTATTACACATTGCTGTATATATTATGCTTTCCTTAATCATTACAGCGTCTAAAAATACCTCACATTGCTTGTTGCACGTCTTGTTACTTTATGTTGCTTTTTGACAGAGATGACCTTATGACTCATATGAGGATGGCACAGAACTGTCTAAATGCCTCTAAAAATACCCTTAAAGGTAACTTTGAAAAGCAACAAGAAAATATAATGTTGTTACACCAATAAAGTGGTTTAATTCCTACTCTACATTATTTTGGAAAGGTGACTTTATTACAACCATGTTTCCAAAAAATGTAACTTGTTATAGGTAACTATGTTCATTGTAATTCATTACCTCTAAACTCTGACAATAAATCAGAGATCCTGGATTAATAAATCATAATGTTAATTGCTTGCTCACCACTCACTTGATGTGAGCAGGTAAACATACCAGGAGAGGTATTTGCCATGATAACTGCTCCTGGAATTTTAGTTGTGCCCAAACAAACCAGGGTTTGCTATTGTTTTATGAATCCTAGTTTATTTTAGCAAGTAACTATAATTCCAGGTTTGGATGTCATGTGAAGCTATCCCCTCCCTGGTTTACTTACAGGCTTATGCAAAGGCAGGTATGAACAGGCTACCTGCACTAGCGCACAGCTTTCTTACACCATGACTTACTAATAGAAAATTTCTGGTTTATCATTCAGCTTGAATACAGCTAGTGTATATATGACACACTTACGCAAGGAGAATAGCCTCCATGTAGCCAATGTTAGTAGATGCACATTTTTTTTCCTTGAGTTGCTTCCTATTCTAATTTTCATGGTGCTTCACCCAATAGGTTGCTTGTGCATGGATGCTTTACATCTATTATACTACCTCTGATTCTGTGAAAGTTTTAAAGACACAAACAACCAGCTGCATGGCACAATCCTTCGTCAGGCATTCATATTACAGTACAGCTTTCTTATCCCCAAATAAGCTCTCTCATTGGACTTACCATATGGCTGCCGGAGAGCATGGTAAATTGTCACTCCATATGGACGTAAAGAAGACTGATAAATCACTTGTGGGTTAGAATCTGCGAATTTATTTGCCTTCATCACTGCCATTTTTGTCCAGTCAGTAAAATACAAGTTATGTTCAAAAAGGCTTATTCCATAGGGATGAGGAATCAATGAACCTCCATGAGCTATTGTTCTCCTTAATTTAAAAAAAGGAACTGTTTAAATACTGAAAATAACGGTATTCAGGTTAACAGATTATCACAGTTCATCTCCACTGAGTAAACTGTGCAAGTAAATTAGCAACTGTCCTATAGAATTACATTATGTATACTCTTTTATCAAATAAGAAAAATCAGAAAGCAGGAAAAATGTTTGGTTGACACAATGCAGAAGCACTAAGGAAAAAACCCAAAGGTTTATAAGGGGAAATCAACAGTAGCAATTTTATGCTTTAACATTTGCACTGGCTTTGGTCTTCACCCTGAAAAAGCCTACATGTCAGAAAAGCAGTTATTCTAACATATCCAAATGAACTGAAATATGTAGTGACATTTTTGAATGTTATTTTGAATATAATATTTATATTGAAACACGCCTCTTACTTTTAACAAACATTCCTTACATTCTGGAAGGAACATTAATTTGAACCTTCATTCAGAAATAAGCAATAGGCTTTTTATCTTAAAGAAAGCAAGATTTTTCTACTTGCATTCTTGGGATAAGAAACCATGAAAATGCCCTTGAAAACACAAGATTACAATGAAAAACAAAGATAGCAGCAAAACTTTAAAATGAAGTTTCCTATTGGAAATGAAAGGCTCCAGCATTCAAGAAGCTCTACAGTCTTATGGACAATTTAGTAGTCACCATATACAGGAGAAAAACACTTCCTAGTTCCTACCAGTCATCTTAGGATCAACATCTGAAGGGTTTTTTTTAAAAAAAAACAAAAACCTCCCCAGCCAGGAAATAATATATATATTAACATGTGCTGTAAGAGAACCTTCCCCTCTCCTAACAATGATCTATGGGATATTCTACCATTCTCTTATTAATACTGTAACCTGTTACGAGATGGAGTGAATATTTATATGTCAAAATTTTCATATATTTCAAATCTTCACTGTTGTATGTGGGGAAATAATCATTGTAATGTAAAAGCAATCTTGTATACTTCATTCACAATCTTAGATAAGTCTAGGGTTTTTTCCCTGCATGCATTTTGTTCTCCCAAAATTCCCTTCTCTTACTTCACTGGGCACTTCTAGCCAACTAGAAGTGCTGGATGATTCACACATGACCTAATTTGAATTTTATTGCTTTTGTGTGACTCCTTCTTTCTTCTGAATCTGTCTTTCCATGAGAATGGAGGCATCCTAAGCTTTCCTGTAACCATGCCATGATGCATCGGAACCCAGCCAAGGCTGGTGAGTCTTTCCTACCCATTCTTAGTCAGTTTAGGGACCTTTTCTTAAGTTTGTTTTAGTATGTAGATTGAGACTGATATACCTTCAGTAAACTTTGTTTTGCATTTTAAACTGACTCCTTTGTTTTGTAATGAGTCTAATTTAACTGGGGGATCCCAGATCTCTGAATACACTTTCAAATGATAATAGAGCTTAAGTCTGCTTCTTAATCGCACTCTGCATAAAGCGTGAAGTCAAATGTGACTGAATGATTTTACCTTTTTAAAAAGGAGATAATTCTTGTTGTTTTTAAAGGACTAGATCCTGCAATTTTATTTTTAGACTCATTACCTTCCTACATTCACTCATTAGGAAAAAAACTTTATTGCCATTAAGATCCAGAGCCATGTTCATAAGGCTGTTCAGAATCTGTTCAGGATCACACTATCTGAGGAAATACCTTATGCCATATAACTCACCCTGGTTTTTACAATTTGGGAGGGGCTCTGCTTACTCTCAAGCCTAGTGAGGCTCAGCACAATGAACAGATTGACTTCCTTGGAGGTCTTTAAACAGAGGCTGGATGGCCATCTGTCAGGGATGCTTTGATCATGATTTCCTGCATGGCAGGGGGTTGGACTGGATGGCCCTTGTGGTCTCTTCCAACTCTGCAATTCTATGATTCTATGAACTGCAGAGGTGGGGTGTCTTCATTGTGGTCTCCCCTAAGGTGGAACAGTCTCCCCATAAACATTAAGTACAGGCAGTGCTGGGTAATTCTGCTATCAAATTAAGACCCAGCTGTTTACCCTCAGAAGTTTTCCTAATCGTTTTCCCTAATAGTTAACCCTATTTGTTACCCCTTGTTTTTTAATGAATGGTTTTTGAGGTATTTTATTGCTTTTATTACTTTATTTTTCTGTTCTTTTAGCTATTTGTTTTATAATATCTGGTTTTATTATGAACCACTTTGGGATTTTATAATGAAAAGCTGTACAAAAATATTCTGAAATAAATTAATATATTTGTAATTGTGGGTAGATTTTTATGGAAATCTAACGTTCTGCACAATAAAATTAAAATTATGCAATTAATTTGGTTAAAAAGAATATAATTTTCAGCTATAGCACAACCAGTTCACCAACAAAATGTATTAACAGAAACTGCTTCCCACCTCTGAAGTCCATCGTAAGTTACAGTTTCAATATAATCAAATCTGCTATCCACCCAGTAAAGCCTCTTTGATACAATATCCAAAGTTATCCCAGCAGGCCAGCCTAATTTTGTTTTAACCAGGTCTAGACGGTTTGTTCCATCCATAAAGGCCCTTTCCACTTTAGGATCACCAGACAGACTATCCCAATCTGAGAAAAATAAATAACTATAAAAGAGAGAAAAGAAAATATTACACTGAGCATCCTTTTTGAATAAATGCAATAAAGAATCTAGCAGCACCTTAAACATTAACAAACTTAATGTGGCATAAACTGTAAAAGACTAGAATCCATTCCAGCATATATAAATGGCCTACCATATCCACAGATTCTTTATCCGCAGAATCAGCCAACCACGGCTTGAAAATATTCAAGCAAATCTTGCTGTTCACCACTTTATATAAGAGATGCCATTTTACCATGGCATTGTATATAATGAGACTTGAGCACCCACGGGTTTTGGTATCTACAGCGGGGGAGGAGGGTCCTGGAACAAAACTCCAGCGGATACTGAGAGCACACTATATGATGTGTATTTCTAAGTTGGCAGGTGCATTTACATGGAAATTTTTTCTTTTATAAAGAATGTTCAAATATAGATCTTTCTCCGCCCCTCGCCCCCACATATCCATGGAGGACACATTCTGCTTATAAGTGAAACTGCTGACAATAGCAAACCCTATTAAAATAAGCGACTTCCAGTAAACATATACCATAGATTTGCATTGGAGGATCTAGCGATTCCTAGAGAGGATACCTCTCTAAGCATTTTCCAGTGCAACTCTATGGTATACACCCCTTTTTTCCCAGCTATGGATAACTGAAATCGCAGATACTGGTTCCGCAGATACGGGGGGGGGGGAGGTGACCTGTAGTTTACAGTGCAATCTTAAGCATGTTTATCCCAGAAGCATACTACACTGAGCTCAACAGTACTTATTAGGAAATACGATATGTTTAATACTTTACTCTTAATCACTTCAAGATTAATGTTTTGATATTGAACAAGCAGAAGCGCCTTCAGGGCAGCAGCACCACTTCTGTTCTTTCACTCCAAAGGTGGAAGCAGTCAGCTTCTTAGAAGTAGGGGAGTACAAAGAATACAGTCGTCCCTCCACATTCATGGGGGTTAGGGTCTTGAGACCCCTGCGAATGTGAAAAAACCATGAATAAAAAAGGCCTCCCACCACCCGCCCGCAAACACCCCCCCTGCCCTTCCAAAGTGGCGACAGGGCTTTTCGAGTCCCATCGCCACTTGGGGAAGCGTGAGGGTGGCTAAAAAGCCTCCCGCCCACCTGGCCACCCCCCCTGCCTCCTGCTGTGCTTCCCGAAGCGGCTATGGGGCTCTCGAGCCCCATACCTGCTTCTGGAAGGTCGAGGTGGCCGCAGTTGGGAGGTTGGTCAGCCTCCCCCCAGCCTTCCCGAGGCGGGTCCAGGGCTTTGAAGCCCTGAAGCCACCTAGGGAAGGCCGGGGACAGCGGCGGACGGGCGAGAGGAAGGCTTGCCGGGCTCTCCCCGGCCTTCACGAGGGGGTTCTGGGGCTTTGAAGTCCCAGAGCCACCTCGGGAAGGCCGGGGACAGCGGCAGGCGGGAAGGTGGGAGGCTTGTTGGCCTCTCCCCGGCCTTCCCGAAGGGGATCTGGGGATTGACAGCCCCATAGCCACTTCGGGGATGCCAGGAGGGGTGGAGGGAGCATGGTGGAGAGGCTTTTCAGCCACTCCCCAGCCTCCCAAAGCTGCAACAAGGCTTGGAAAGCTTAACTGAGGGTTTGGGAAGGGTGGGGGGGGCTAAAAAGCGCCTTTCCCCAACTCCCTGCTCTCCCGGGGCTTGGCTCTCCACCCCAAAAGGAGCCAAGCCCCAGGAAAGTGGGGAGTTGAGCACCTGGCTTGCTCAGCAAGCACTCCATTTAAATCAGCTGCCCTCCCTTGCATGCCAGTGAAAGAAGCTGATTTAAATGAGGTGCTTGCTGAGCAAACCGCGAATAATCAAAACTGCGAGAGTGAAAGCCGCAAATGTGGAGGGGCAACTGTACATAACTGGTGGCCAAGGCTTGCCGCCACCACTGCCACCACCCCCTCCTGAAGCTTGAGGCTGTTGTGTGCTGGAGGTTTTTAGGCAGAGCACAAGGGCAAGAGAACAGCCCTCTGTGCCCTGTCCAAAAAGGGACTTGTGCACATGTAATTCACTAACAGGATGCTGGCACACAAGTCAGGAGCAGGTGGCTGGCATGCTCCCCATAGGTGGGAGAGCACGAAGAATGCATGCCTGGTGGCCGGGCTTTCTGCCACCTTCACTGCTGCCCTACACTGTACTATTAATAGGGACTCAATCATCTGTGTTTTTTGCTATGAGCACAGGGTCTTGGAACCAAATCCCCACCGAAAGCAATGGCCCACTGTATATACAGAACCTTGTCACATGGATCCCACAAAAGTGCATGGAAGATCTTCCCAGAGATACCCAGTTGTTCCAAACAGCAGGGTACGAAGACTTCAGGCATGCATGAGCTAAATTGTTCTGTGCTAGAATCCTGAGATCCATCCACCAGGGCCCAATACATAGACTTGAACAATAATTCTGAGCCCAGAAATACATTCTGAGTACTACAACTGAATGGATCTCACATTACTTCCACTCAAGACTCTACTCCCACCTAGCTCAAGGCTTCTCCATTCCAACAGTATAATGGGGAGGGGACCCATTTTGTTGTTGCTGTTGCTTATTAAGTAATAATTTCTTAAATTTATAACCTTTGGCCTTTCAATCAAAAAAGACATTCAAGGTGGCTAACAATACTAACCAACAGAATTAAAATCCAGAACAATTGCTTTTTTGTTAATTTAGGCTCAGACTTTTTGTTAGAAGACCTTTTGAACAAAAATGTTAGACTATCCCTAATATGCAACACAAAAGGGAAAAGCCTTTGTGGTCCTATTACTATTTATTCTACTAGCCACATTACAGTTGTCCCTCCGTATCCACGGATTTGGTATCCACGGATTTAGGTATCCATGGCTTGAAAATATTCTTTAAAAAATAATAATCCAAAAAGCAAACCTTGATTTTGCCATTTTATATAAGGGACACCATTTTGCTATGCCATTGCGTATAATGGGACTTGAGTATTCACGGATTTTAGTATCCACGGGGGGTCCTGGAACCAAACCCCAGTGAATACGAAGGGACAAGTGTATTCTGAATTCTACAGCTTATAAATGAAAGGATTGTTTCAATAAATGTTAAAACTTACCCAATAGTAGGATCAACTGCTATTCCTCTGGGGTTTCCCAAACTTTCAGCAATAAGAGTTACGCGATTAGTTCCGTCTAGATTTACCATGTCAATTCTATTGACACTGGTCTCCACTATGTACAGTTTGTTGTTAATCCAATCTACAGCTAGATTCTCAGGTGTGTCAACTGAAACGTTTAAAACCTCATGGATATCTGAACCATCTATTCTGACCGAAAAAACCTGAAAAAGAAGGTTAATTTACAGTAATGTAGTCTTTAGACATTCAAAGGGCACTCTTTAAGGGACACTTTAATATTAATAAAATTGTTGAACAGAAATTGTGTGTACCATTAATAAACAAAAAAAAACTATTTCAACATTGGTACAGTACAGATATAAGGTTTTCAATTTCTTAAACATTCCTTTTCTTCCTCCCCACTTGACTTTCTGCCCTGCCTTCATTGGCTTATTTTTTCTTTCTTTTGGTTTATTTTTGAAACATTGTAGGAGCGCAGCTAGATGGAAGAATTGTGGAAAATAGCGCGTTAACTCACTATCACAGCAGTGTTCATTTTGTCACCACGATCCATTCACAAGATCACTGACATGGAAAGCTACCTGAGTTTGAAGTTCACACGGAGTATGCCCATGAGAAAAGATGGTGGCCGCAAGTGAATTACCTGCATTATTATTGCCCAAAAACTTCCTCCATTTCTCTCTTCTTCTCTTTTTTTTTTTGCCTTGGGAGATGCAGAAGAGCAATCTTATGCTTAAAAAACTTTTTTTTGCTCTGCTGCTCAAAAATAGCAGACAATGCTTCTGTGAAAAACATTTTTTTTGTCGCCGCCAGCAAGCCCGCCCCTGCGCACAACCGACCAATCATGTTTTGACTTCCTGGATGTGCCCCAATTCAAATTGGTTGTTCAGATGGGCTGTAATGCACATTTTTGTGTATTTTTTTAAAAAGATCACGAGAAACAGTGAAAGCTGTAATCACAAACTACTTGGAGTTTTCAGCCCCCCTCCTTCCGAATATGGCAAATCCCAGTGGGAGCTCATCTAGAATAAAGGTATTCCATCCGCATTCCTTGAGGATTTTTTTTCACCATCTAGAAAACACCTAGGTTTATATCTGGGGGGGCAATAACCATTACTTTTCCTCTTAACCATTACTGTGAAGTTGGAGTCATGGAGACAGAAGGAATTTTGGGTGGCAAATATATGGCAAATATATCATTTCAGATTTATATTTTATATTTAATCAAATAAATATGTTTTATGTTCAATTAATCTAAGTAGCCTGATGATTCACATGGTGGGGATGAAATGCCTTGTGTACCATTTTACTGCAGTAAACTTATTATTGTGTATACATGTGCCTTCAAGTCACCTGTTAACATATGGTGACCTCAGGAATTTAGTAAGGTTTTCTTAACAAAGAATACTCAGAGGTGGTTTTGCCAGTTCTTTCCTCTAAAATATAGCTGACAGCACCTGGTATTCATTGGTGGTCTCCCATCTAAGTACTAACCAGAATTGATGCTCCTTATCTTTCAACATTAGACAGAATCTGGTACCTTTAGGGTATTTAGGCCCAAACTTGTTATTACTAATTAATATATACAGGTCGCCCCCATATACACAGGACTGGTACCTGCATTTTCAATTATCCATCATCTAAAAAATATAGTCTCTCTAGGCATTTCCCAGGTCCTCCAGCATGATTCTATGGGGTTTGCTATTACCCACAGTTTCAAGTATTCGCAGTAAGTTTGGGAACATATCCCCCAAAGATACAGCAGATGACCTGTATATGCCATTTATGAAGGAGCTGGAGTCAGATTTGGACAGTAGAAAAATAGAGGAGTTGAAGTCAGAGATGGAGTCAGAGCTGAAGGTGTAGCAAACCAAATCCACAGCCCTGCTTTTAATCAGGATTTAAAACTAGAAAAGTTTGTAAAACCTGTTATATGGGATTCTGGCTGGCGTTACCTGTGGTCAGTAGTGCTGCAGACACAAACCTACTCCATAGCTAAAGTAGAGTGGGAAGGGGAAGGTGGAATCTGCACAGGAAGTAAGCAAGGGAAGACAACACATACCATGTGCTCAGTCTCCTATACTTTGAGGACTAGGGTGCAAACTGAGACCAGACATGCCCATCACCTGATCTTTTTTGCCCACTCCATTATGATATACTTTACATATATTTAAATTACTGTAGTATTTGTAGATTTGCATAAACTAGACCTATTTGCATATGGAAAGGTTATACAAAAAAGTGCCTTTTTAAAGTGATACAATTCAGGGTGATTCAGAAGTGGCCCCCTGCTGGCTAAGTGGGTAGCAGAGACAGACCCTTTAACACATAAAACCCATCCTGAAAGCCACTTTTTTCATGAATTTGAGGATTGTTTAGTCTTAACAATAAATCCAGCATCAGTAAGGTACAGTCTAATGAAGTAATGAGTCTAATAAGTGTCTCTTCAGGGTGGCAATACAGGAAGAGAAGTAGGAAAATACATCTAGATGACTCAAGAAAGTAAATAAAGCCATATACTACAAAAGAAGGTTCCATGTGCCACAAACAGAAGGTTAAGCATTTCCCAAATTGCTACTAAGCAGATTATTCAGGGAGAAAATTCCTTTTTGCCTCCTGATACACTAGTTTTTTTAGGAAATGGACAGTGAAATGTTATTTTCAGTGCATTTGAAAGTCAAAAGAAAGGGTATTTTCATATTCTTTAACTTACATTCCCAATCTGATATTTCCAAAAAGAGAAATAATTTTGATTTTGAGTAGAATACATATTTTGGATAAAATAAAATAAAAGCAGAACTTGGAAATATTGCTTATTGGACTAGACCACCCTGAATTCCCCAGAGAACACTGATTGTGCTCTTTGAAGGTTTCTGGAAGTTGTGGTTGAAAAATGTAACTTTTTCAAAAATAAAAGCATTTCGAGAAATAAAAACAATAAAATGAAATGCTGGCCCATAGTACAACATACTGTCAATATTTCTTACCCAAAGCTCAATTATCAGTAATATATTTCAGAAATATCTGATTTTTATCTTCCCTGAGAACACTGTACTTTCACATTTTAAATGATCAAGTTTCAAGAAACTGAAAAGAAAAATACATCCAGTTTTGAAAGAATGTCTACTATTTCTCTTAATTAGTTTTTTGGACTCCTTTTCCAATAATATCAAGAGTTGCTCAAGATAGCACCACAGCATAATAGCATGCTTTGTTTGATATATTACTTGTAAGAGCATAGCTTGCAAATGAGATGATTATCCAAGAAGAGGAAAAAAGCATCTAAGAGTTCATTTTTGTTAGGAAACAAAGAGAGGCCCTGAACTGATTACAGAAACAAGTTATCAACACATCCTGCTTCTGTATCCCTCTGGGTCCAAGAATACCATTTTGCTTGACATTTTCATCTACCTTATCTTGCACTGTATCAGTCCAAAATATCCTACGGAGCTGAAAATGGAAGTCCACACCGACAGCTACTCCACGATTACGGCTTTGTACCAGAGTTCGAAAACTTCTTCCATGAAGGTCTCCAATCAGCAAATCACGCCCATTGGAAAAAATGACAGAGGCAACTCCAGCTGAAAATACAGATGGTATCAGTGTAGCATCTTTTAGGTAAATGAACAAGAGCATACAACTTATAAAGTGGATGGGAAAAGGCCAAGACTTGACAGTTATAATTAAGTGACTACCATCTGCCTTTAAAATAATCTCCCGTAAAGAAGTCTTCACCCACCTGGTGACCTCCAGATATTCTGGACTTCACCCTGCATCAGACCAACCCAGCATGACTCAATGGTCAGGAATACTGGGAGCTACCTTCTGAAACATGTGAAAGGCACCGGATTGGAGAATGTTACCTTACTGGTATACCTTTCAGAACTTAATTTTTTTATATTAGACCAAAATGATCAGGATTCCCTAAACAGCTGGCTATCTGCCCATATAGTTATCTGCATGCATGAATAAGTATTCATCACATTGTTCAGTCTATTACAGTTGTCCCTTCATATTTGCTGGGATTTGGTTCCAAGATCCCCTGTGGATACCAAAATCCGTGAAAACTCAAGTCCTATTATATGCAATGGCACAGCAAAATGGTGGCCCCTATATAAGTTGGCAAAATCAGGGTTTGCTTTTTGGAATTATTTTTTAAAGAATATTTTCAAGCCATGAATACTTAAAATCCATGGATACCAAATCTGTGGATACGGAAGGACAACTGCATATGCCAAAAAAAAAAAATCAGTTTTCCATTTTCTAGATATTTCCCACATATGTTGACAATCAGACCTAAAGCAACAAATACCAATTCAATACAAATGACCACATAGGAAAATTGTGTGCATATGGTTAAAAAGGGCTGTGGTAAATCCACACCTCTTGTGAAACATGACACTGAGAGAAATTACTACTTTTTTCTTTTAGGATTGTATACTTTTTTAATATTCTTTTTAAAAAATTAAATTTAATATTGTCGTCGTTGTGTGGCTTCAAATCATTTCCAACTTATGGTGACCCTAAGACAAACCTATTGTGGTGTTTTCTTAGCAAGATTTGTTCAGAAGGGGTTTGCCACTGTCCTCCTTTGAGGCTGAGAGAGTGTAACTTGCCCAAGGTCACCCAGTGAATTTTCATGGTTGAGTGGGAATTCCAACTATGGTCCCCAGAATCACAGTCCGACGCTCAAACCACTACAACATGCTGCCTATTAAATATTTTGGATCCCAAAGGATATCACTAGGAAGGTGGAAGCCAAAATGTTTGGTGCTTTTGTAAACACCTTTTTTAAAATCACTGTATTAAACCTACTTTGGTTTATAGTACCCTTCCACGATCCAGGTTCTAACTGAAAATAGAGCTGTTCAGTTACTTGTTTCAGCTAATAAGATTTGCTGTTTGTTGTTCTGTGCCTTCAATTAAACTCTGACTTATGGAGAGCTTGTCATGGGGTTTTTCTTAGCAAGATTTGTTCAGAGGGGGTTTGTGACTGCCCTTCTAAGGCTGAGAGAGTGTTGCTTGCCCAAGCTCACCGAGTGGATTTCCATGGCTGAGCAGGAATTCCAACCCTGGTCTCCCAAAGTCCTACCATAATAATAATCATCATCATCATCATCATCCAACAGTCAATCACTATACCATGCTAGCTCTCACACAGATAGACAGGTAGATAGGTAGGTAGACAGAGGGACCATTCAATTCAGCTCAATTAAGCATGTTTCAATGCAGAATTCAACACCAGAATTCAATAAACACTTACATTTCATCCGTGGAAAATTAATAGTGTTTGGACATGCTTCACTTTGGCTGTGTCAGGTTAAATTGTTTAGTGAAGGAAACCAGAGAAACCTACAGCAAATAGGCCACAGATGGGACTGGCAGTGACAGTATTTTGTTAGGGAGGCACTGCAGAACTTCAAGCCTGCCTGAGTTAATACTCATGGGCTTTCCATTTATCAGAAAAATATTACAGTGAGTCCTTGATATCTGCTGGGTTTTGGTTCCAGGACCCCCGAGGGATACCAAAATCTGTGAATACTCAAGTCCCATTATATGCAATGGTATAGCAAAATGGTGGCCCTTATATAAGATGACAAAATCAAGGTTTGCTTTTCGGATCATTATTTTCTAAAGATATTTTCAAGCTGTGAATACTTAAATCCGTGGATACCAAATCCGTAGATATAGAGGGACAAGTGTACTGGTTTTTCTTCCAAGTGCTGGAGAGATGAAAAGATAACACTAGCTTACATATTAAGCATGAGTAGGGGGCGAGGGAGGGAAACATCTGGAGCTACTGGCTTACATGAGGTATTAGCTCGGCAGTGACGGTGATGCTCTAGGACGTAACCTTCCACGCAGCGACACTGATGGTGGCCAACACGATCTTCACACACTTGGTCACAAACACCCCACATTTTACAATCATCAAAGTCTGAAACATAGACAAGATTTTTAAAAAAACAACAAATGCATAGATTCAAGAAATGTATCAATTTACCACCTGTCCATGTGCAAAGTCCTAGCCATAAATGATACAGGGTCTCTTTCTGTAACAAGGATCTGCTGCTTTCTTTAAAACAGTATTTTAACAACCAAACAGACACACCAATGGGGATCTGTGACCAGCCTTCCCAATGCGGTTGTTGCTAATTAACAGGTAAGCAGCCCAAGAGAGCTCAGATGCTGTTCAGATTCTAATTTTCAACCTCTACCAACCCTTCAAATGATATTGGACTGCAATTCCCAGCATTCCTCAATGTTGGCTTTGAGGACTAGGGCTGCTGGCACTTGCAATAAAACACCTGGAGGGCCATGTTTCCCACCTCTGGACTAGCCTATGAATAAAGAACTTGTGGTCTTCCAGGTGTTGGTGGACTCCAATTTCCACAAGCCCAAGTCAGCATGGCCAACAGTTAGGGATGATGAGCCATTTAATTCAATAGTATTGTGGGGGCACATGTTCCTCACCCTGGAGCTAACCTGCTTATCAAAATGAAAAAAGCGAAGGATGCATAAAAATCTTCCATAAGCCTTGAGACAGGATGAGTAGGAACTCTAAATAAATACACTGATACACTCCGAGGCTTAATGAAACCAGTACAAGGCATCTAATTCATAAAGTAATCTCATGACAACTCTATTTTAAATCAGAGGTTTGTTAACTTGGTCTGACTTTCTGTGTAGAAAGTGCCTTTCTTAAAATGATATGGCTCTAACTCTAGGAGGTCTTTTAGAGCCTCTATCAAAATGGAGAGAAAAGAATTATTTAAAAAAAAATTACAAGTGTTAATGTTATTTTTTTCACTAGGACAGAGCAGTCTTTCAGAAGCATCATTTTAAAAGCAAATCAGGCCACCTAAGAGTTTGTCTTCAGATATTTCAGAAATCATCCTGGAGCCAGGTTGCCTCTTGCTCTCTTGTCCCCTAACATTTATAACAACAGCAATGATCAGATTATTGACACTAATTTGGACACAGCTTTTAGTATTAGAAGGTTAAACTCCTCCACCTCAAAAAACTTTAAGGACAACTGAAATTGGATTACTTCACAGGTAAATGGATTTTCAATGGGCGCTTGCGAGTAAGGTGGCATGGAGAATGAACCAATGGATAAAGATGTTGCTCTCACTGAGGCTGGATTTGTACCTCTTCAGATGAGAGAATGCAAAACTGAATACACAGAAAAACAATAGATCAGGAAGAAGACTATACTAGGGCCCCTCTCTCCCTGCTGTGTAGCTTTCAGTATGAAATAACTGTTTTGTACAGAAGAGCATTCAATTGCTTAAGCTCCAACCTGCAACCTAAATTGGTCTGTATGAAGCTGCCTCCAGGGATGAAGTACATGGGCACCAAATGGTACTGGGAACAAGGCCAAAAGGTAAGGGAACGGATTACACACCCTTCTTGATCTTGCCTTCCCACTATAAAGCACTGCAAGACTGCACCTAGTTATGCATGTAATAAAGACCACTGAATTCAGTGGGACACAGATACAAAACTGATGACAGGATTACATCTCAGAAGTTTGATCTTGTAATAAAAGGAGAAAAAAAGGAAATAATTGGCTTTGGATGGCATTTTCTGCCATGAATCAGAATGAAAGCTAATAGTCTCAAATGTGGGCTCTAATACAGTATTCAAAAAGGAAGAGCAGTTCTGGTTCCTCTTCCCCACCCCCACCCCAGCAAATGTTTCAAACAAGTAAGACAGCCTAAACCCAGTTAAAACTGGCCCGCACAACCTGAAGCCAACCAAGCTGAATGGAGCAAAACTGACATATATTATGTTCCACTACAGGCTTCATATCTCAACCATTATATATAACCAGAGGACACATATGACAAGCAGTGTAGACACACTATAGAGTTTGATAAATATCTTTAGTACTAATGCAGAAATAAGCCAATATATCTTCTACGTGAAGTAAAAGTATTATATATCTCCGCATGAAAGATCAGTACAGAATTCGTTGTCTTTCCATATCATCATTGTTATTATTACTTCATTCATTTATACCCCGCCTTTCTCCCAATAACAGGACTCAAGGCGGCTAACAACATATTTTAAACAATACAACTTAAAAACCATACAGAACTCAAAATTATGTATAAATATATGATTTTAAAAACAATGAAACAATTTATAAGTTAAAACATTAAACATTAAAAATATTACAATGCATTAAAAACTATATGCATGTCCTTTAAAAACCTTAAAATAGCACCGGACAGCATTAAAAGCCCAACCCTAGTCAGTTTGTAAAAGATTGGTGGCACAAAATGTTTTTTTTATATTTTTTATTAAAAGAATTTTTGTCTCTTCAAATAAAATAACAAAATCAATCAAATTTTATCACAGTGCATTGTTTACATACATTCATATTTTCCATATATACATCTTTAGTTTTATACTTATTGTTCCTTATCTTATAGGAGAAAAAAAATTAAGAAATAAAAAATCCATATAATTCCATCCCTGCATTACTCATTATATAACACAATATAATGTTGCACTGGTATAACTGAGTATTAATTATTCTGACTTCCTACCTGACTTATTGACTTGCTAACAGAAGGAGAGCAAGGACAGGGCCATCCTGGCCTTTCTAGGGAGGGTTCCAAAGTCTAGGAGCAGCCACAGAGAAGGCTTTCTCCCTTGTTCCCACCAAATGACCCTGATAAGGTGGCGGGATACATCAAAACTAAAATTTTGAATTGTGCCCAGAAACAGACTGGCCACCAACAGCACTGTTTCAACAAGGGAGTTGTGTGTGCCCTCAAGCCAGCCCCAATTAACCTGCTGTAGCTCTTTGGACCAACTGAAGTTTCTGAGCATTTTTCAAAGGCAGCCCCACATAGAGTGCATTATAGTAATCCAAACAGGATGCCCCCAAGCCACCATGGCCAGATCTGGCTTCTCCAGGAACAGGCACAGTTGGCACACTAGCTTTAACTGTGCAAAAGCACTCCTGGCCACTGCTGAAACCTGGGCGTCCAGGCTAAGAGCTGAATCCAGGAGCACAGATCTGCATTTTCAGGGGGAGTGTAATGCCAACTAACACAGGCTGAATCCCTATTCCCAGATCTGTCTTTCAACCGATCAGGAGCACTTCTGTCTTATCTGGATTAAGCTTCTGTTTGTTTGCCCTCATCCAGTCCATTACAGCTGCCAGGCACTGCTTTGGCACAGGAACAGCTTACTTGGAATTAGGGGAAAGGAGTAATAGAGCTGGGTATCAGCAGCATAACAAAGGCAGAATAAATTACATTTAAAAAGACTTATGCACGAAAATTGTGTAGTTTCTATTGTGTTCCATCTATGACACACAATTCAACTTATTTTGGTGCACAATTTGATCTACCATGGCATGCAATTTCAATGCCCCCTTTCCCCAACATTTTCATTTTACTCACAGAGGGGAAAATCCTGGCCTACCTAAAACCAGAGCTCGGGGGAAATGATTTTGGACTATAACTCCCAGAATTCCCCAGCCAGCATGCTCATTTGTAGTCCAAAAAACCAAAATTTTCAAGTTCTGGTTAAAATTAGCACAGAAGAAAATAGCAATCTCGAGTAGCAGCTTTGGGAGAAAAGCAAGGTATAAATAAAGTTAATAATAGTAGTAGTACTGTAGTAATAATGATAGCAACAACTCCCTTTTGGCTCAGCTATTTCTTTCCTTATAGAGTAGGAGCATCTATATGGTAAGCTCCAAAAGAAACAATCCTTGAAACTATATTGAACTTGAATTAAGGCCAGGATGAATATCTATGAGTTTCTGTTTTTATACCAGACAATTACAATGAGATACAATGAAAGTGTACAATGGAGATGAGGTGGGCTGATTTCTGGGTCGTTTTGGCTAGGGAGATTTCCCAAGCAAGGCCATCTAGGACTAATTCAAGGACTGCATAACCTGGTGCAATGTCTCTTAAGACTGAACTTGGTTCCAGCTATAAGACAGGAAATCTGATTCTTTATTTCAGCCTGGTTCTTGCTGCAAGGCTGTTTATCAACACTGCATAGTTTCTCCTGCTCATTTGTAGAGCGTACTTCTGTATAATCAGTGCTACAGAGGTTTGACAGAGCAGTTTTAAGCCCCTCACTAATTTGCCAGTAATAAACAAGAACTACCACCAACTCTCCGGGGCAAATAAAATCTAGTGCTGTTGTGTGTGTTTTTAATGCGAATGATCAGTATGTTCATGTTCTTCACTTACCAATGCAGGTGCGACTGTCATTGCTGCTGATCACATATCCTGCAGGACAATAGCATGTTCCTCCAGATGGGGAAGAGTGACAGCGGTATTGGCAGCTCAAAGCTGCACAACGAGATATGTCTACCAAGGGAGAGATGATGTTGAATTACACTGTTAAATATTTGGCACCAACAACTTGCATCTACAGACTGAGTCATGAAAAAGACTGTGTCAAATAAAACCCAGAATCACAATCACAGGGACAGCATGGTGAAGCTGGTAATCAGGGACCTTCCAGCATAGGACAAAGTGTGCACAATGGAAAGACATCTGCTGTTAAATCAGGGCATTTTGTACATGAACCTCACTGCAGGTCAACCAACAGCTGCAACCTACCAATGGCCCACTAGCCAAGTTCAGGACTGGTGATGTGTGACTCATGCATAGGAAATGGGAAGATAATTCATCCTCTAGGTCAGGCATAAGGACGCTCCAGCTCTCCAGACATCACTGAACTACAGTTTTCATTATGCCTGATCATCTACTATGTTGGCTAGGACTAATGGGAAGTCCAACAGCATCTAAAGAGCCACAGGATCCCAAATGCTGCCTTCATTGACCCATGTAAGCATTCATCTTAAGGGAATGCAGTGAAACCCTATGGGCATCAATGCACTTTACTTCCATCAAACTTCCAAGTCCTTAAAATTGCTACACAAAAAACTTGCATGGAAAAATCACTGCGAAAATCAAGAAGATATCAGTCAAAAGGCATGCAAGCTAAACAAAAGTTTGCCATCTCTATGGTAATAATCACATAGATGATTTTTGACATGATTTAAAATGTCTTTCCTATTTCCAGTGCAATGATCATAGAAATTTGTTATCATTGGCAATCCTCGTGTTCCAAACACCTTCTTGCATTTATTACTCACTGCAGAGTCTGCCTGCTGTTATGTTCGTTTCATCTTCTCCAGCAGGGCAGTCTGGAGTCCCATCACAGACTTTCCCAATTGGAATGCATTGCCCTGATGTAGGGCAGGCCCATTCTCCAGGGTAGCAATCCCGATGGCCACTCTCTAAGGAAACAGAACAGAGAATCAATGTACAATACTGTGAAATCCTATTTCAGGTCTGAAGAAGCATTAGGTATCTCCAGGGTTTGTTTGGAGGGGGGTTGGAAAAGTTACTTTTTTGGACTAAATCTCTCAGAATCACTCAGCCAACACGGTCAGTACTTAATACTCCTTGGGAGATCCTGGGAGTTTTAGTAAAAAAATAATTAAGCTCTTGCTTTTGTCATTAACTTTCTAGCTATAGCATAATTAGGAAGCTCTAGCAACAACTCAAGCTCTCTCTAACCCTCTTTCCCATCATATATATGTAGTCTTTTGAGTGGTCATCTGTGAACTCACACAAATGGGGTTATCTCCATTATTTCCATGCCGGCTCAGTGCATCGTCCCTTCCAGAGCTAGGGAATAAGCTGTTGGTGGTATCTCCTCCTCCACTGATACATGTGACCAGCACAGTTCCAGCTTAATCTCTCAGTCCACTGAATGCCAAAACAGCAGTGAAGGAACTAGGAAGAGCAGGATAGACAGAGGGGAGGATGGGCAAGTGTTGTGTGAGTTCACAGATGACTACTCAAAGTTACAGGTAAGCAAGCCATCCTTCTTCATGGTTTCTGTGAGTCACACAAATGGGAGACTAGCAAACTCCTCACTGTAGGAGGCAGGAGTGTCATGTGAGACAACCAAAAAAAAAAAAAAAAACCAGCATGGTTCTCCTGAATGTGACTTCAACTCTGGACCTCTCCTGTAGTGGGAGATGAAGGTCACGGGTTATGACCACATAGCCGCTCTACACAAATCCTCCTAAGGGACACCCCTCAGAAAGGCAGATGTAGCCATATATCTGATGGAGTAGCTACTCACACAAACAGGAGGATATTGCTTCGTAAGCCCTGGTGGCGCAGTGGTTAAATGCCAGTACTCCAAGTCACCACGTGGCAAGTTCGATTCCAGAGGGCTCCAAGGTTCACTTAGCCTTCCATCCCTTCATAGGTCGGTAAAATGAGTACCCGGCTTGGCGGGGGGAGTAATTAGCTAACACACATTGGAAACTGCTTAATGCAGTGTAGATGTGTAAATTGCTATTGCTTAAAACAATTTGTAAGCCACACTGATAGCCTTGTGGCTAAAGAGCAGGGTATAACTAACTAATAAAAAAAAAGTCCATAGACTAGGTGGATGGTGAAAGGCTGTCATCACTTTCAACAGAAAGGAAACGTCCAGTCAAAGAACTACTTTATCCCTGTGAAGCCACAGGAAGGATAGATCCAGCCCAAGGGCACACAGTTCTCCAGCCCTTCTGGCTGATGTACAATTGTCCCTCCTTATCCACAGATTTGGCATCCACAGATTTAAGTATTTACAGTTTGAAAATATTCTTTAAAAAATAATAATCCAAAAAGCAAACCTTGATATAACCTTGATCTTATATAACGGACACCATTTTGCTATGCCATTGCATATAATGGAACTTGAGTATTCACGGATTTGGGTATCCATGGGGGGTCCTAGAACCAAACCCCAGTGAATATGAATGGACAACTGTAATCACCACCAAGAAGGCTGTCCTCCTCATAAGCAGATAAACACTGCAAGACACCACTGCCTCGAAAGGTTTCTTGGAGAGTTGCAAAAGGACTAACTCCAAACTCCATCGAGGTTTTCGACCTGACACTGAAGGATGAAAGTTCCTCAAACCTCTCAGGAATCTCTTAACCAGTGGGTTCTGGAAGCAGGAAGGCCTGCTGATGATCTGGAAGTTAGATGAGACCACTGCCAAATGACATTTGATGGAAGAGAGAGAGAGGCCTCTATTGGAGAGAAAAAGGAAAAACTCCAGCACATGATCAATTTTTGCCTGATCCAGGGAGGGGCTTTGAGGCAACAGAAAAGAACGGAACTTTTTCCACTTGTATGCATAGGAGTGCTTAAGTGATTGGCCTATGTGCAGCAGCAATGATGAATCAGATGGCATCAGGCAAGCAGCCTAAAGGAACACCCTCCAGGATGTGAGCTTGAGTGTCCAGGTCTGGGTGTCTCACCTATCTTTGTGCATTGTGTGGACTTCTGGATGAAGCGGTAGCTTGAGATGAATGTCCTGGAACAGGTGCAGGAGCGGAGCAAACTGCGGCTGCATGGCCCACCACTGTGTGATCAGGATGCACTCTGCCTTGTTCCTCTGGACTTTGTCTATCATTCTACTGATGGGGGAAATGGAGGAAAAGCATACACAACGGAACCTCCCCAATGAAACAGAAAGGCATTGCTGCACAAACCCTCCCTCACTGAGCCCTCGAGCAGAAAGTCTGGCACTGGTTGTTGCTGGCTTTGGTGAGGAGGTCCACCTTTGGAATGCCCCATAGCACAAAGAGCTTCTGGAGCATGCCCAGATGCAGCTTGCACTCATGGCAAGCAACCAACATCCTGCTGAGAGCATCTGCTATGGCATTCTCCTCTCCTGGAAGATGGATCACCAAGATGGAGATGTCTCTGCTGATGCACTAGTCCCACAGACGGAGTATGAGATGCAGCAGGGTGCTTGATTTCATTCCGCCCTGCTTGTTTATGTAGTTCATCTCTGTGGTGTTTTCAGAGACTACCTGAACAACCTTGCCATGCAGAAAAAGTTAGAAGGCTCAAACGGCCTCTTCCACTGCCAGCAATACCCTCTTTGGGCATCCAATGCCACCTCATGAAGAAGCCTTCTAAATGAACTCCCCATCCTTCCATGGAAGAAATCCATGGTGACTACTGTCATGGCTTGTGGGGGAAGAAACAGCATGCCGAATTGTACGTTCCTGGAATCAATCCTCCACTCCAACAACTGATGGATACTGCTCAGGACAGTAAGATGCAGACGTGGAGCATTGCTGAGAGGATTGAAGCAGGACAGGAACCAAGCCTTAAGAGGCCTCACTCTTAGTCTTTCAAACAGTGGAGGCCAGGAATCCGAGGCAATGTCATGGAGGCCATGAATTTGAGGAGCACCTGGACATCTCTCTCACACACAGCCTGCAATTGTGCTGACATCTCAATGTGGCTCTCAGAAGCATCTGGCATTTTTTGTCAGGCAGGAAAACTGCCAGAGTATGAGAGTCCAGAAGGGTTCTAATATAATATACCTATCCTGCTGTGATAGTTCCAGGTGAGAATTCTCAAGATTGACAAACAGGCCCAATGAGTCCAGAAGGCAAAGTGTGAGATGGATGTTGTCAACAAAGCGAGTCCAAGAGAGGGCAACAAGGAGCCAGTTATTGATGTATGGAAAAAGAGTGATCCCTTGCTGCCTGAGCCATGCCACCACCACCATGTACTTTGTGAAAATTTGAGGAATAGTGCAAAGTCCAAATGGCAGGATGTGAAAACAATAGGCACTTCTTCCAACAGCAAAGCAAAGCAAATGCCTGTGCGACAGCCAAATTACAATGTGGAAGTACAAGTCCTTCAAATCCAGCATCACAAACTAATCCTGTTCTTGCAACAGGGACAGGATGGATCTGAGAGTTATCATCCCTAAACATCTAGGTTCCATGTAGAAATTGACATCCTGAAGGCCCAAGATGTGGAGGAGTCCTCCATCTTTCTTGGACATGATGAAGTAGCCGGACAAGAACCCCCACTGGATCAATGTTACTAAGACAGGTTCTATGGCATCTTTGAGGAGAAGAATGTTGACTTCTGTGTTGAGTGCATTGGAGGGAGGAGTAATGCAGACTACCTTCAATGGGGGATACTCTCAAAACTCTATTGTATACAATGTTGAAAACCCAGGAGTCTGTTGTGATGGCAGCCCAGGCATGATAGCAACTCAGAAGCCTGTTATGGAAGAGTGGAGTGGATGTGGAAAGAGGGCTGGCCAAAGTCAAAGACATTGCTTGCCTTAGTCCCAGGGTTTTTCCTGTAAGACTGCAAGCTGTACTTGGCAGATGAGGAGGTCTCCCAAGTTGATAAGGAGAAAAGAGCAGCTACTCTGGATTGCTTAGATGTTATTGGGCTAAAAGACCACTTGGACCAGATGACCATCTGGTCCACCCATAACAAGATCAGGGCAACTGCTAAACATGCGGCTGGAAGCCGAATTTACGAGCTGTAGTACACATCTTGTGCACATGCTCAAGCTTGTCATCTGTCTCTCTGTTAAAGAGGCTGCTCTCATCAAATGGAAGGTCCACAATCCTTCTTGTCTGATGGGACAATTCGGATGAATGCAGCCATGCATGCCTCCTCGATGCAATGGCTTCCGTCAACATTTTCCCACTGCAATCAACCCGGGACTTGCAGTATTTATTTGCTGGGCCATCAAGCTTTGTACCTCAGCCTGCAGGGCTCCAGTCAGTCACGGGTTGGGAGCTTGGCCAAAAATGCTGATATGCCCCCATACAAGCCTTGTAACTGGCAATCCTAAAGGAGAGTGCAACAGTGGAATAACATTTTCTTGCCGTCGCATCAAGTTTCTTGTCCTCCATAACAGATGGAGTTGTATGTCTCTTTTGAAGGGACCTGGATTGGGCTGCCTCCACAATGATCAAATTGGTCTTAGGGTGGTATAAAAGCCAAAGCAATCCTGTGTCAACCGCACAATACAGTCCATCTATTTTCTTAGAGCTGAACTATAGGGCTGATGGTGAAGCTCTGAATTTCCTTACCACTTTCAAAAGGGAAGCAGCAGAAGAATCAATGCTGGCATTGGAACTTTTGCCTGAATCCATCTGTAGACCAAGTCAGACAGTTCAGCCTCTGGTTGCTTCACTGCTAAATCCTAGGCCTTTGTCGTCTGCAACATTTACTCTGCAAAGGTCCTGGCATCATCATTTGGAGAGGCAGAATCACACTCACCCAGGACTGTAGGAGGGGAGCACATCAGTGGCGTACTTGAAGATGCAGAAGACGAGTCTGATTCTGAATCCTTAAAATCCAAGTACTCTTCCATGAGTCTTCCCACTGAACAGGATGATGAAATTGAAGGATGAGGTGGTGTTCTAGTCCCTGGAGCCGATACCGACAGTTGGGACCAAGGAGGTAAAGCTGGAGTCGAATGACGTGCAAGAGGCTCAGGCTGCATCGAGGTCAACTCCGTCTTGCGCTGCTCTGGAACCAGATATCTTGGTCTGCTGAGTACCAAGATGGACAGTACCAAGGCAGGTTCCAACCTACAACACTGTCCAGGATGGTGGTAGGGTCTATCTAAGTCCCTAGAATGGTACCAGTCATCTTCAAACTCCTCATAGGCAAACTCCAAGGATGGAGAGCATTCATTTCTATAATATGGAGAGTGCATCCGGTAAAACCTGTACCTCCCTGGATCCCTATGGCTGTACCACCCGAAATCACGCCCATATTGATGATGCCCGGATTTGTAATGGTATCAACGACATGGCAGAGACTACAGGATCATGATGGAGATGACCCAGCCCTAAGAGCTGTTGGGTACCGATCTGGAGACTGCACAATGACATTGATGGGATGGCCAGGCTGAAGGAGGTGGACAAAGATCCTTCTCTGGTGGAAGAAGTGAAGGAGCTGCATCATGTGATCTGAAGGAGATTACCTCTGTAGTACCCCTGTTGGGGAATTTCATCTTTTGATGTGGTACCAACATGGATGATTTGCGGAGAATCCTCTTGCACTGGTACACACGGACAAGCCAATCTGGGGAAACTAACACCTGGACTTGATGAAGACTGGTACCAACAGCTTGTGCTCCAGAACCAACTCCACAAGAAGAGGCTGCAGAAACCACTAAAGGCTTCAAGATGGTGAAAGTTGAACTCAGGGTGGTGTGCCCTCTGAATCCTTTGCTTTTTTTTTTCTCCTTATGGTGCCTCTTCTCTGCCCAGTGCTTCAAAGCCTCCACATCAACTGACCGACCCAGTGTCAGGAGTCAAGAAGTGGATTCTGAGATAGGACAACCAAAAGCGTCCTTGGCCTTCTCAGGGCAGGCTGCAGATTCTTGGAGAGACCTCTTCATTGCTACCTGGACAGAGGACCTGGAGACATTCAGGGCCAAGTAAGATCAAGGTGGTATCGATGAATGGCCCAATGCAAACCCAACAAGAGGCCATATGGAGTGGCCTATTTTCCAAACCCTTTTCTGAAGCCTACAAAGCTTTCTCCCACAGGAGAGCTTTAAGGCTTGAAGAGTGGTTCCTGTGTACTTGTGGGGTAAGTGCCTGAGAATGAGAGCAGACTCCCACATTATGTCATTCACCCAGACATAGTAAATAACATGAATGACCATCTTTCTCAAGGATCTTGGTCCCAGAAGAGGTACACTTTTTCAAGGAAGCTAGTGAGACCATTTTAAGGCTACACAGCTAACCAAACTTCCAAGACACAAACTAAGTCCGATGCCAAAGTCAAGAAGTCCATAATCAAAAGCCGTAAATCAGAGTCCTAAACACCAAGCCAAAATGCAATCCAAGAGGAATCAGAGAAATCTGAAATGTCTGGAAAGCAACTAGGTATCAGGAAAGTATAAACAGCACTAGTCTGGGAAGGGAGCCAAATGTTAATTAGCTCAAAGGAATGCAAGCACAGTCAAAAGATTTAATCCAGTAACACAGTCCACAAAGTCAGAGGCTTATGGCAATCAGTCAGCATGGTCCAAAGCAGTCCGAGGGCCAACAAGAACAGGCAGCAGAGCAGTCAGGGACAATCAAAGATCTAATCACAAGTCAAGGTAACACAAGTCAAGATAACTGGAATCCAGGCACCGAAGTCAGCAGGAAGTTTTCACCAGGCAGATCAGTTGATCTCTGACAAAGCCTCCATTGCCTCTCACAGCATATATAAAGCAATTAAGGCTTTGTCAGGTGTTTCTTAACGAGCAGGTTTTTCTCATAAAGTCTCAGAGACTTCCTTTGAGCTTCCTTTTGAGCTTGCCACTGGGTATACAATGGTGGAGGTAAGTCCCTTTCTTCTTCATCATCCTTATCTGAATGGCCAGGACTCTCTGCTGGGACTGATGCCAACCCACTCAGACCAGGTTCGTCCTCTGTTCAAGCCTCTAGGTTGGCAGGGTTCCCTGCTGGCACAGGAGTAGATAAACCTGTGCCAGAGTCCCTAGGGCTGTTCTCTGCCATGTCCTCCTCCTCCTTTGACTCTATAGCCTCATCAGGCTCACAGGCCATGACACCAAAAGAGAAACTGACAAGCTCACCAACAGTTCTTACAATGCTACTGTGGTGGCAGACAAAAAGGAACTGAAGGATTGAGTGGGAACCACACTGGTCACATGTATCATTGGAGGGGAACCACACTGGTCACATGTCAAACTGCTTGTTACCATGGCCTACACCCCCTCCCTATAATATTTCATAATTGACAATATTAAGACACTTTATGGGGTCTAGTAGACCAGGGTGAACCATAAGTGAGGTCAGATGGAGGTCATCAGGGCCTGAGGAAGGTGTGGAAAAATACTAGGAGACACACCCACAATAGGATTAAGCAAAGTCCCTAGTAAAGAAAGACATTAAGGTGGTATGTGCTAATCCCCTCTTGGCACCATTGGTGATGAGTCACACAGCACAAACTAACAAGTGACCTGCATACCCCTCATCCCCAGGAAATATCCTTTCATACCTTTCCTGCCCCACAATACGAAGATTGTCATAATCCCATCAATTCCTAACTCTCAGCCATTAATAGCAATCAGCAGTTCCAGTTTCCTTTAGTTAACAGTGGGAAACCTCTTATGGCTTTGTCCTAAGCCCAAACACCCCTCAAGGACACGAAATACAGTATAAATATTAGCCCCCAGACAATAGCCAAGTGTGCCACAGTGACTACACCCAGGCACTGTCAGTGCGCCCCCAGATCGGAATCTAGTGCCACCCTCAGATTTTGGTCTGAGTCCTTCACTTCTCTCTCTTCAAGATGGGTAACTATAATCCCTATCTCCCAAACCTATTCCTCTATCCAACCTTTCCACCTTTAACTCTTCATTAGCCTTGTGTGCTTCTGGTGAGTGTGAGCGCATGTGTGAATGCTTCCGTGTTATTTTCCAATAAAAAACATTTATTTTACTCTACTGGAGTTCTCTGCAGTGAGTACCAGTACAGTATACATAGGTGCACAAAGTCCCAAACAGTTACCCGACCTCTCGGAGCCATTCATTTGAGCTAATAATTTCCCCAAATTAATACCTGAGATTTTGGCATCACAGGTGGGCTGCCCACCGACCCCCACCTCATCCGGTAACACATTTACATAATAGCTCTAGAAGTTTCCAAATGATGCACCCTGCAGGCACAGAGAACCCCATTTGTGTGTCAAAGAAACCACAAAGAAGAATATGTGTGTTCAGAAACACTTTGTGAGGAAACTCTTTTTGATTTCAGAATGATGTCAAGATGAATTCAGAATCTCTATCTGAAAAGATTATGAACCAGAATGTTCCCCTTCTTTAACAAAGCCAATGTTTCCACCACACTGAGACAAATGCCAAGAGACCTGTGCTCCACATGCATACATACCTACATAATCATGAGTCCCTGCTGGTAACAGTGGTTGCTGTTGCTGCTATTTTTAACATTTATTTATTTAATGCATACATAATGTATTATTATGGGAGGTAAACTTTGTACCATATCTTCTCCATTAAATGTATGCTGTGAGATCATCACAGAACACTAACTTGTAACACACTAGCCCATTACATGCTGGACAAAAACTTTGATGTACTACATTTTGAGTATCAAAGACAGCCCACACAGTCCAGACTTGCCTAATATCCTAGTTTTTTTCCTAAATCCTGATTTGCATTTGAAACTTAGTAACAAACAAAATCTATGGATAGAATTGCTTGAGGAAGGGAAAATAAATTCTAAAAGTAAAAAAATGGCAAGTTGTCTTCTAAATGCATTTCTAATAAGATTCATGAGAAAAGGTGGTAAGAGTTTTATTTGCAAATGGCCCACTGAAGCCATGTTGCTTCATTATTTACCGCATCCTATTTCATCATCATTGTCTTCACAGTCATCATCTCCATCACAAATCCAGCTCTGATGAATACAACGACCACTAGGGCAAGTGTAGAAATTCCCTTTACAAGTTGCATAAGCTGAGGAATAGAACAGCAAATACATATTATTAAAAAAAAAACTTATATACCATTTCTAAGCTACCATTTTTTAAGTTGAGTATTGGCCCTAAACATGGGTAAGTGGAAATAAAACTGATTGAAGCAAACTGAGTCCAACTTGCCTCAGCAATAGCTACTGCTACTGCTTAATTCCATCTTGTCTGCCTGACATGCAGAGGTAAACTGAACTACATCAGCATATCAGAGCAGATCTGGAACATGGAACTATTCACTATAGAAGCAGGAGAAAAATTAACTTCAGATAGGAACTGGGGGGGGGTGTCTTCAGATCCAGAATCTGATTAAATCTTTCTTCAAAAACCCTGTCTCTGAGTAGATGGAGAGAAGTCCATAGGTGGTCATGTGTCCTACTGTACAGATGATATCCTTTGAAAGGCTGTCCATGCTAAGTCTGACTTAAAGATAAAAACTAGCAGTAAAAAGGGAGAGCAGGAGTGAAGTTTTCCATCAGCAGTTGTAGCACACGGAAACCAGACTGAGAAGGCACAGAACCCACTGGAATAGTCCTACCCTATGGCAAGACACAGATATGCATCTACGCTTCTAAAATAGCATGTGCACATCTTATCTAAAATGGTGTCCTCTTTTTCAGTGATGTCTTTCCCCTCTTTTGGTAATGAATAAGTGACCACCCTAGGAGAGCAGCCTATTGTTTGGAACTGCCATGGGGCAACCAGTAGGAAGAATTTCCCTTCCTTATAACTATACTTAATTTTATTAACACCCAGATGCCTCTGAAACCTTATCTCTGAATTTCAGGCTCAGAATTAACAGTGTTCAGTATAAACACCAGCTTGAAATAATCCATGTCCACTTAAGCCTGCCCCAATACTGACAAAACTCATGCTAGCTCATATTTTAAACAGAGTATTACCTACTTAATGGAACTCAGTATCTATCAAAATAGTTTCTAAGATTGTCACTCAGTATGTGTAGCTAATAAAAAAAAATGTCTTAAGTAAAAATCATTTAGAAGTGCATCACAATGCTAGACAGCTAAATATAAAACAGAAAACAATCCAGAAAGCAGATACAAGTGATGAGATAAAATCTTACAGTATTCTAGGATAGTTAACTATTGGGATGCAAAGGAATGAAAGAAGCCAAAGTGAAAACAAACATACTGCAAGAGTTTTCATCGCTCCTGTCTCCACAGTCATCATCATGGTCACAAACAAAGGCTCGAGGGATGCATTCTCCATTTCCACACTGAAATTGGGTACTGGAGCATCCGTGAGCTGAAAAAGAATGAGAGAGGTATGAAATGTGTCCTAGAAATAAATCCCAGCTTTTTACTTTATTATGACTGAGTGTGTTGATTGTTCTGTGGCCTGAAAATGCAGTACTTACTACAGTTGGCTTCATCAGAGGCGTCTCTACAGTCTACTTTGCCATCACAGTGCTGGCTTGCATTAAAACAGGCTCCATTGGAACAGGATAACTGGTCACAAGTTGGGTACTCTGCAAGAAGAAGTATCATTTACTCCAAAGCAAGGGTAGGAACTGTGTGGTCTGCAGGCCACATGAAAGCCACACAGGCCTTTTGTGCTGTTCCTGGATGGCCCTCCTGACTCCTAAGACCCTCCATGATCCCTGGGAGAGGGAATAATCAGCAAAAATGAGCAATTGGTGCCTCCAAAAGCCTCCGGGGGTGCAGTTCACCTGTTAAATGTTATTTATGCAACACTGACCCCCAAACAGCACTTGAGGTCCCAAACAGCAATTATTTAGGCCACTTCTGTTTTGTTTTTTTCCAAAAGCACCTGGTGTGCCTCAAGTAAGTGGCAAATGGGTGTTGTCAGGTCTACAGACCCTTCACAGTTTCCCACCCCTTCTGTAATGTATCAGAGTTAACAGGCCACATGTTGACAGAAGATAAATTGAGATCTGTTGTTAGATCTCTGTGATTTGCAAGAGTTTGGCAAAGGTTTTTAGCTCCTAACAGGACAGTGGTAGCAACCTCCCCCCTCCCCATTGGGCTGAGGGAAAAGAAGACTTGGGCTGCGTTTACATGGGCAAATATTCCCCTAAATATACTGCAAAGATAGCTCATTGTTCCCAACGATCGCACCACAGCATCGCCTCATTCAGAAGGGGGGAAGGTAAAACACCCAAATATAGCATGACAGGGGATGTCACTATTTTTGCCGAGTTATTTGCAAAGTAGCGCATTATTGCTAGTGTAAACAACCATTTCACTAAGGGCTGCAACAGAGCTGCACTGTGATTGGTTGTTATGATGAAGGGGTGGGCTTAAAAGAGATGGAGTGAAGGAGGGAGATTCCGTAGTGATTAGGAAATTTTGAAAAATCCTTTCTGCTATTTTGCAAGTCTGTGTGAATCCAGTTTGCCAAGAAAAAGGATTCCCAAGTCCTTTCAGTCAGGGGAAGATCTGTTCCCCCCCAAGCTCCTCCTTCTCGTCAGCTGTGATCCCTATCTCTGCTTGGGGGAGGGAGAGAGAGAGAGAGAGAGAGAAACTTTTCTCTGATCTTTCCCCCTGCTATTTTGGCAGTCTGTTTATTTGGCAAGAAAATGCAGGATTCCAATCCTTTCAGTCACGGAAGATCTATCCCCCTCCCCATCAAGCCCTCCTCTGCTTGGTCTCTGCTTGGGAGGCCACGCCCCCGCACCTTTCCCAGTCTGAACCATAAAGCAAAATAGTAAACAAAAGTAACTGACCAGCACAGCTGCGGAAAAGAACTAAAGTGCAATTTACCACAATAAATCTGCTGTGCAAGTGCAACCTTGGGGAAAGTCAAGATGACAGTTTTTGTATGGAAGAACATTTCAGTTTGGTTGTTGTTCTGCTCATAAATTCCAGGACTATGTGCCAAAGAATTACCCCATTCCTTCACTTATGGCATTTATCCATCCAACTTTGGCCACTCTTTTGCACCTGGCTCTAGTTGGTGGATCTCAGGTTTCTAGTAAAACACAAATTGGATCCCATAAGCCTCAATTCTGCTTGTCTATGAGCTAGACTGTAATCTTGATTTTGTTTCCTGTATTCAGCATACAGAACCCATGCTCTAGGTCAGCCTTGCTGAACCTGGGGCCTTTCAAGGTGTATTGTCTAAACTAACTGAGAACAATAGAAGTTATAATCCAATATATCTGGAAGTCATCATACTGGGGGAAATGGCTTCAGGCAGTCACTAATGTCTTTGTCCTTTGCTTTCAATCTCTTGACTGATCAGTTTTGCTAAGGGGAATATTTTAAATCAGTTAAAATGCAAAGAAAACAAGAATAGCTACATTTTAAGCACCTTGGAGAGCCTGCTGGAACCTGCTCAGGCATTATTCTCCTCCTCCTCAGAACTCTCAGCAAGAATGAAATTCCAGTTCATACACTTTGGCACCAACTTTCACATTTCTTGTTATGTACACCTTGAAGTTGACTCTAACTTATGGCAGCTCTCTCCTAAGGTTTTCTTGACAAGATTTGAACAAAGATTTGCCTTTGCCTTTCCCTTCAGCTGACAGAGCATGACTTGCCAAAAGTCACTGAGCAGGGATTCAAACCCTAGTCTCCCAGTGTCCTACTCCAATGCTCAGCATCATGCTGGCTCTCAACTTTCTCATTACCACAGGAAAATGTGATTGTCTAAGTATGAGATCCTAAAGTTATTTCAATATAAGATCTCTTTCCATCCAAATCTACCACATTTAAAAAAAAAATAAGAAAATACACACTCTCCTTCACTTCTCCCTCCCCTTGTCGTCTTCAAATTCTGCAAAATTGGAAGTATCTGCAATCGCAGCACTACAGATTCCACAGGTCTATTATCCCAAGAGTTTCGTTTAACAAGCATCTTTCTCACAGTTCATTAGTTGAGGGAAAAATCATTTTGAAACATTTCATTTCTGATTTGTTCGTTCATTTGTTTTTGTGGTTTTTTTAACTCAGTTTTCGGTTTCATTTCAATTTGAGGAAAAGGTCAACCTTTCCCATTGTGTTTCTAATTCATTTTCTAAATAAACATGAAGCAACAGCAACAGAACCTTATGAGCCAATCAATGGCAGGATAATTATCAGAGACAGGTGGTCATTAAAGGCTAATGGTATTATCTTGACAATGCAGCAACAGCTGTTAGCTGCACTGTAGACAGTGGCACGTATACAGTGTCTTACACAGCATTGCAGAAATGCTTCATTAACACAGACTTCAGCCACACCTTCAACCTGATATAACCCAGGGATTGTACAATGGCAGTTCATAGAAAGCACGAAAACTACTGTCAAACATTCATGACATATGTAACAAGTACAAACCACCAACAATGGTATATGTTTGCCACTAGCGATATCTGGCTTTGAGCCTAGTCCCATGGATGATCTACAACAATAAACTAATGAATGGTTCTGATTTATCTAGTAAACAATCTAGGTAAAAACACACAATTAGAATTCCATGAGGGAAGAACACAGGGGCACTATCAGGCACCATGTTCTCCACTACGTCCCTGCAGCACCAGTCTCACTGCTCTCCCCCAATGGATAGCTAAGCTCTGCAGTGAAGAACCTGTACAGAAAAGCAGCCTTCCCCTCCAAAGTATACAGAGAGTGGTTTTAACATTTTAGAAAAGGCACACATCTTGCCTTTAGGAGTAAGCCATCTACTAAACCAGCATTCCATTTTCTAGAAAGCCCTGGTGGCGCAGTGGTTAAATGCCAGTACTGCAAGCCACCACGTTGCAAGTTCGATTCCAGCGGGCTCCAAGGTTCACTCAGCCTTCCATCCTTTTGTAGGTCGGTAAATTGAGTACCCAGCTTGTGGGGGCAATTAGCTAACACACATTGGAAACTGTTTAATGCAGTGTAGATGTGTAAATTGCTATTGCTTAAAACAATTTGTAAGCCGCTCTGATAGCCTTGTGGCTGAAGAGCGGGGTATAAATAAATAAATAGCCACCATGGGCAGAATCCTGTTAGTGACATATTTCTATATTTAAGTGTGGCTTAGTGCACAAGTATGTCTCTTTTTTTAGATGAGGCGCTAAGGACTATTCTTTTGTGTCCCATTAAAACAACAACAACAACAACCAGCAGCTGTCAAATCCTGGGAGGAACTACTGCTGCTGCTCCTGATTCTTACTGGTGGAGAGGGAAAGAAGCAGAGACAATTCAGATTATGAAAAAGCAGCTGCTCTCAGCTGCTGGGGAAGAAAAAGGAGGATGCACTCCACCTGTGAGCACATTGCCTCCCCCCCTCATTGCAGCTGCTTCCTTATCATGTGGATTCTCTATCCCTCCACCCCAGTAAGAAGCAGCAGGAGCCCCTCTTGGGGCCTGATAGCTGCCAGGGTAAAGGGACAACCATACGCCCACTTGCTCAGAGTACGGTCTCAGCCTATATCTCCCAAAGGCATTACAGGGAATAGTAAGCCAAGCAGCGACCCTAGGTTTGTATGTACGTTGGTACAACCCCACGTATATAAAAATAGCACTCTCATATTCCCAAAGCAGAGCTAAATTCTTTATTTTGACTTCAGCCTCTGTGTTTTAGTATCTACTTTGTTCCACATTGAACTAAAATATGGTGTGGCTGGAAGATACAAATATAAAATTACTCTAATGGTGCACTTTGCCAGAGCAGCAAATTTATATGGTTGGGGAGTGAAGTGTGGCCCACAGGCCAC
Organism: Gambelia wislizenii; assembly: GCA_030847615.1. Lineage (NCBI taxonomy): Eukaryota > Metazoa > Chordata > Lepidosauria > Squamata > Crotaphytidae > Gambelia > Gambelia wislizenii. The sequence continues at coordinate 283,625,184 of JAUMIR010000001.1, read as the reverse complement.
ATGCAATCCCCCAAGGCCATTTTTCGGCCCTAAGGGGCCCCCAGGGGTCAAGAGCTTTTTTTTTTTTTTTAAAGTTGTCTCTGTTGCCGTGAAATGGCGTCTAGGAGATATGGGGAAACTTTTCCCCACAGTTTTGTTCCCGCAAGTGATTTGAGGCCCAGAAGATGCCTTTTTAAAACAGAGTAAACCAAAAGGAACTTCAGATCACTTCCTGGTGTGTTTTTTAAGGCCTCTTCTGGGTCAGAAATAACCCTCTAAAAACATGCCAAAATGCCCCATGGCCCTAGAAGGCATTGGTGGGAATGTGGTAGGCAGATCCATCTCCGCCCAAATTCTCCTGGGGAGGGGTTTAATGTATCCCCCTAGCATGCCTACCTCTGTTTTATGGCAAAAGACCACGAAGGAGGAGGAGAAGCTATTTGGTGTCCTGCTTCCCATAGCAAAATGGTGTGGTTGAGCTCTAGTCTTCCTACAGTTGAGCACACCTCTAAAACTAAACCTCTGGAACAGCAGTGTGATGCGGCAGCTAAAAAGGCCAATGCGATTTTGGGCTGCATCAATAGAAGTATTGTGTCTAGATCAAGGGAAGTAATAGTGCCACTCTATTCTGCCTTGGACAGACCTCACCTAGAATACTGTGTCCAGTTCTGGGCACCACAATTCAAAAAGGATATTGACAAATTGGAGTGTGTGCAAAGAAGGGCGACTAAAATGGTGAAAGGTCTGGAAATGATGCCTTATGAGGAGAGACTTAGGGAGCTGGGTATGTTTAGCCTGGAAAAAAGATGGTTAAGAGGTGATATGATAGCCCTGTTTAAGTATTTGAAGGGGTGTCACGTTGAGGATGGAGCAGGATTGTTTTCTGCTGCTCCAGAGACTGGAACACGGAGCAATGGATGCAAGCTCCAAAAACAGAGATTCCACCTCAACATGAGGAGGAACTTTTTGACAGTAAGAGCTGTTCAGCAGTGGAACACACTCCCTCGGAGCGTGGTGGGGTCTCCTTCCTTGGAGGTCTTTAAACAGAGGCTGGATTGCCATCTGTCGAGGATGCTTTGATTGTGATTTCCTGCGTGGCAGGGGGTTGGACTGGATGGCCCTCGTGGTCTCTTCCAACTTTACAATTCTATGATTCTATGATCTATGATATATTAAATCATAGTTGCTGCATTAGACTCCCCTGTATTAATGTCAGTAAGATGAATGCTAGGTAAGTAAGGAGGCCTTGTGTCCAAGTTTATAGAGAACATTCCTCTGTTTGAAAGTGTCCACTATTTAAAAGGTGATCAAATCCTATTTAAAGATACAGAACCATAAGAAGAGAGGGAAGGGTCCTTGGAGTTGCCCATCCACAATAAGCACCTAAATAGCCAGACTGAGCAGGTAACTAGCAGTCAACCATCTTCCCCAGAAAGATGAGATGTTTCATATCTCTATTTGTTGTTGTTGTTGTTATGTTCCTTCAAGTCATTTCTAACGTATGATGATGGGCTTTTCTTCGCAAGATTTGTTCAGAGGGGGTTTGCCTTTGCCTTCCCCTGAGGCTGAGACAGCATGACTTGCTAAAGGTCACCCAGTAGGTTCCCATGGCCAAGAGAGAATCTGAACCCTTACCTCCCAGAGTCCCAGTCCCGCACTCAAACCACTACACCACACTGGCTCCCTATTTCTATTTCTACAATTAGCAATTGCTTCTAAATTTTGCACCTATAATATAAATTAGCATACACAAATATTATACACATCTGTGTCACCTCTTTTCCTTTTGTGGTTATTATTTTTCTGCTTGTGATGCGCAAGTGTGAACAGGGTTTGACAGTAAAGGCTGCATCTGCCAAAGAGCTGACATTTTAGAATTTAAAAAGGAAACACCAAAACACAAGGGAAGGGTCTCAGACATCAGGAACCACAGCAGAAAGGACATTTTAATGTCACTGATTATATATATGCTGATATTTTGAATGCAGGTGACTTGATTTGATTTGAAAAAAATGATTTATCATCTATATTTGGCATTCATTTTCACTCATAGTCTTTTCTCCTGTGAATTTAGAAGTGAGAGTGTAGAGTTTAGATTCATATTACATTACATTTTTGTTAAAAGGTAGTTATGAAACAAAGGTGTGATAAAAATAGCACCTAACCCCAACTGGATAAACTCAATTGTAAGCAGGGTTGCCAAGTGAAAAACAGCAGGTCTCCTCTACCTTGAACAGAGTTCCTCCTGTACCTTGAACAAATTCCTTCTTCTGCACAACCATTAAAGGTACAAGGGCCCTGTCTTGGTTTTCACCTGGCAACTCTTAATTGTAAGGAAATTGGAACCATACTTTGCTAAGGGGTAGAGAGGATATTGTCTTCTGCTTGCTTTTCCTACAACTGTAACATTGATTTTCTAGCTATAATTTTCTGGAGGAGAAAAGAGCCAGGATTCTAAATTGCACCAATGAATTTATGTAACTGGATGGAAACCCCTCTCTTTTATGTAGCAGAAGTAGCTTCAATACACTAATTAAACAGCCTAGAGCTGAAATACTAGTCTGATGTTTATCTTTGCCTTTGCATGAGTAGTTTTTTTCTTGCTGTTAATCCTATTAACGGTAAAAATGGTGCACAACTGCTGAGCTGCACTGTGCATTTGACTGGTCTATTAAATATCATACCTCATTGAGAAACAGGGTGTTTATCTCCTCTACAATTTAAACCAATTGCAAGCTAAAATAAAGGCTCTTCACACCCTCCTGGAACAAAAGTAACTGCTTACATTTGTTTTGAATGAGTTCTGGAGAGAGAGGTGAACAGGTGACTGCAACTACACATGAACTTTGCTTGGCATTCAATAAATTATAACCATTTAGCAATTATTTTCCATTTTAACCCCACTAGTTTGAAAGAAAAAAAGGATTAGTGAAAAGGAAACTGCATTACATGCTTTCCTTACTAAGACAAAAGAACTGCCTGAAAACAAATAATGCACATACAATGCTTTGCTGTTGCCGCTGCCACCACTATTAATTTTAACAGGACAAAAAGTGTCACGCGCACCCTTTGCAGTTGACCCATTTGATTAATGGAATGATTAAATAAAACAGGTATAACGATGAGGAATAGGTAGGAGTAAAACTAATAAAACTAAATTAAACAAACAACAGCACACTATAAAACTAAAATTCCCATGGATAATAAAAACCAGCACAATACAATTCCTTGTGGGAACATCTCAGGTTTTACGGTAATGACAAAAAAGTCAGGAAAAAAACAGGGCAACTAAATCTCCTGAGGCTGCTAGATCCTTTTTTTTAATTTGTTGGCCTTCATTGATGTTGTCTTGGGTTAAGCATAGAAATTATGTAACACAGGTCTAGTCCAAACATGGCTTTCTTTTCTTCATGGAAGAGATTCAGCTCCAGTGCATCCCAACAATGGGAAAGGGGAATGCATTTTGAATTCTTCTCCTTGCCCTGCAGACATCTGTGTCCTCTAAAATGCTAATCAAGACAATCAGGAAATCCTCCCGAACTAGAGCTTTTGATGTTTTTGCACACATCAATTAATCTCACTGAATTCAGAGCTAAGTGGGACTTATATAAAATAAAGGACTACAGTTTATAGCCATGCTGGCTTGGGGATTCTGGGAACTATAGCCCCAACAAGTTAAGTTTCCAGAGCTTAGTCCAAAACAGCATTGAGGGGTGGTGGATGCAGTATAAAAGACAAATTGGTGAAAATATGCCATTCTAGCAAGAAATCTGGGTCACACCATGAATGTATTCCAAACTTAGCCTGACCTTTTTACTTTATACAAGTCCCACTTTGCTCTGAATGGAACTTATTTGTGAGTTTCAAATATATGGCAAACTGATAAAGATAAATTTCTAGAATTTAACATCTTCGTTTACCATCAAGCAAGATCAATACAGCTGGGTCAGACTTTTGGTTGGGTAATGGACCGCCATGGCCAAGGTTCAATAGTGCAGTTCTACATTCAACACCTTTCCAATTTCTTCCCCCTACATTCCTCTGCAGTCCTCCACACTCCCAAAGACCTACTCCAGATGGTTTCCAGGCCCTCCACAGCAGATTTTTAGAGTACATAAGTAGGATAGTAAGGATGGCAATTACCAATTCTGGCAAAAGCAGTGGGATCTAGCAGACATACAACACTGAATCTTGGCCAAAATGTACTAGCAACTCAAGATTGTCTGTACCCTCTTGCCTTTATCAGATGTGGGCAACTATGGATGCCATGCTGGTTTCCAAGGAGACCCTGGAGGGCCACGAACAACATCCAACCACACACACACACCCAAAATCAAACATTTTTGTTTCCAAATTCTCTTTAGGGAGAATTTTTACCATGTTTTCAGGTCTTTCTGGGACATTTTAGACCCAGAAAAGACTTTAAAAAAAAAAAAAAACAAGGAAAGGAAGTCATTTCCTATTCATTTCCTTTTTTTAAAAAAAGGCTTCTTTCTCCATGGCCCCAATTAGTCCAGGGCCCCCCAAATGTAGTGGAAATTCCCCCACTGTAAGCACAAGCTTGCACACCACTTCCAGGGCATCCCACTCCTGGAATGTTAGCATTGGCTACAGGCCTCAGAAACTGGCCAAGTTTGGTTCATTAATGTGGCATTTTACAAAGGGAAAAAAAACAGGATGGTCTCAGAAAAGGTCATTTATGTTTTTCCCTGGAAAGCTTAAGACCTGGGGCTGTAGGGCCAAAAGAAGACACATTCCACATAAATGGGAGGTTAATGGATAGAGAAACACTTCTGTATTTGCTGATTGTGAAATTCCCTCTCCTCAGCTCCCAACCTTAAAAGAGGCTGCTCAAAGCTGTTAAAATTCAATCACTGGACATTAAGAAACAAATTTAGCATTTTCTACACCTTTTGTCAAGACCAGGAAACTCATTGTGCAAATCCATGAAGGCTCATGGAATTCATTGTTTCCACCCATGAAGCAACCAATCCCCTCAGGTGTATTTGGAGTTATAAATATCACCCCCAAAATATGCCTCATTGCGCACAGTTGTAATGGGGGGGGGGACTCTGTTACTCTGTGGGTGCGGCTATACGATCATAAAAAAATCTGTATGGGGGGCAAAAAATACAAACAGCCTGTCATTCGTATGCATACGAACCGGCTATACGATTTTTTAAACCTCCTAAACTCTGTATGACTCCCTCTTCCCAAAGCTGGCTGGAGCGAGGAAGCCAAGCGGCAGTTTTAAATCTCCCGCTGCTTTTTTTTTTTTTTAAGGTTCCTGGTTTGCGGACAGTCGGTTTTCCGTATTTAAAATATAAAATAAAAATAAATAAACATATAAATTCACGGACTTACCGGATGCTCGCTAGCTGGGAAACCAACATGGCGGCCGCTCCCAATTTCCCTCCATGCTAGCCCCGCCCCCTCTACTCGGCCAGCCAATCAGATTACACAGCCTGTTTGTATGTGTGCGAACGGACCGTACAGACCCGTCAGCTATCTGAACGGCGTACGGATTTCTCTTCGCGATCTGCTTTCCCTCCCGAATGCCATTTCAGGGTGGAAAACCTGCCCCCCCCTCTTTTGCATTCGTGTGCATCCGAACGGCCGTTTGTACCGAAGTGCGAACTTTCGCATGCCGTATGTATTATTTAAATCGTGTAGACGGGACCTATGTTAGCCACATCCAGCTTCTCCATCCACTCTGCCAGACTGACTACAGGACAGGTTGTATTACCTTAGCAAAATCCTCTTGCAACCCTCTATCCCAAGCTTTCCTACTGTTTCTTTCTATAGCCTTGTGTGAATGGTTCTTCTGGGTGAATGTGTGTGTGTTTGGTGTTACTTTTGAACTCTTTAATAAAAAGAATACTTAATTTTAAAATGTGTATGTATTCCATCCAGACTATTACCGGTATACAAAGGTTTAAAATATTCCCTGGTTACCCCCTCTTTGCATAGCTAAAAGTTGAGTTGCTGCTAATTTCCCCAACATATTAGAAACTTGATATTTTCTTGAAATTTTCCAAGGAGCATTTTGGGTAACACCACCATGCCTCCTTCATAACATTTGGGGGCAAAAAAAATTTTTTTTGAATAATTTTGCAAAATGTTTTACCACTGGGTGGCCTCCAAACCTGGTGAAACTGCCCTCCACATAGCCCAGAGAGCATTTTGGAGTAAAAAGTAAGGAGGGTTAAAAAAATTAAGGGCAAGAAAAACAACCCTGGGGACAACATTCAGCCCATGGGTTGCCCTTTGCCTGTCCTTTTCTTTGATGAACTCAGCTTACTAGTTTATTTGTATATTTACTGGATAAAGCAGCCATTAGACATATTTTGCATCTGCATTGTTTAAGGAGATCAGACAGTCGTTTGAGCAGATGATACGGTCTCTGTCCAGATTTCTGATTACTGAAATACAGACATCATATAGGTTTGTGAATAATATGTCATGCTCCAAAGCATTCTTGTGTAAAAAAAGAAGTTTTGGGGCTAAATCTGCATCAGTTGAAAAATCTGTCAAGGTTTCCACTTTTATAATAAACTCTTTCATCACTTGTCTCTGTGGAGATCCTGCAAGGAACTAAACTCTGCTGGGAATTCTGCTGAGGAAGCTCCAAACATTGAGAGGAAATCCATTATTTCTTCCATCAAAGGACCTGTCTTTCTTAGAGAGCGTGCAAATAATACCTTTGAAATTGTGCATTTATGTCTTCAGACACATTTGTCATTTCCATTTCCAGATTTCTTCCTTTCCTCATCTCTTAAGTCCATCCTGTGCCAGTTCCATGAAGATTTTTTAAATGAAAAAAAAATCCAGGTATGCATTTTTTTTTTAAATGGAAGCATTATTGGACACACACCCCTATTGGCTAAATAATGTTTCTGTGCATTTTAGAAGTGTTTGAGATCACTGATTTGGCAATCCCTTGGAATGCTTTGAGGAAAACAAAGTTAATTATGTGTATGCTCTATTCTTCCTCCTCAAGCTTACTGGAGAGCTGCATGTAGCCCTGCAGTAAAGTGGTAGCCTATGTGACAGTCTATGCTGTGGTCTCACACCACCGTTCTTGTGCCCATGAAGTAAGGAAAAACCATGATCCACAAGGGATCTCAGTTCTCCCTCTTCCCTGGCATGTTTGAGGAGATTTTCTTCTTCAGGGATCCTAAGAACTTTACACATAAAGTCCCCACATGATCCCACTTCAAAGCAAAGGACAGGGCAGCAATATGTTCACTCAGGGTCAAGAATATAATCTGCTTAAGGGTGAGTAGTTCATACAGTAGATTTGTTAGAAAAATAGTAGCGTTCCCCTACGACTGACCACCATCCCCTATTTCTAAATTGTTCTTGTGCGCCTTCCCCACAGAGATGCTACATTTGAGTGGCACCCTTTATTGTCTGCTTATAAGAGGGGGCCACAAAGTGTGGCCTGCCAAATGTAGGACGGCAACTCCCATCACCCCTCACCCCTGGCTACACTGGCTTGAGTCACAGGCCATCACTATTTGGAGGGTCACACTTTGCCCATCACTGGTATAAAATCTTCATCAGCACCACTATTAGCATGGTTTTTTATCTCTATTCTGGCAATGACATTACTATGATCAACACAGGTTTTGGGGGGCTGAGATGTATCTGCAAGATTGATTGCAGAGAGAGAGAGAGAGAGAGAGAGAGAGAGTATGCTGCCAGGTGGGTTTCCTGGATTTGTAAAGCTGCTCTGCACTGAGCTCTTGGTATCTTTCTGAGACCTCCTGCCATGCTATTCTTATGCTGCATCTGATCAGCCAGAGGCCTGAGGCACCATTTGTTTCAAAGGAAAGATCAAGACAACTCCCACTATGGCTCAGAGGCAGCACACAAGTCAAAATAAAGTCAAAAGAAAATTTAAAAAGAAACAACAGAAGTCTTATCAGCTGGAAATTTAACTGATAGGATCTGTGAAGCATCCAGAGCTCACATTCCTGCTGCCTCTCAGAGTGCCATCTTGCTCAAAGATCCAAATGTGAACACCTTTTAACGAAGATTTCCCTTTTTCATTTGCACAATCATTTCAGACGAAACCAAAGTTGTAATCAGCTACTAAAAACACATGTTAAAAATCACAAAAGAGAGGCATTTATTTTTTTAAAAAAACTATCCTTTATCATAAAAGCAAAATCTGCAAAAACAACGATTTGTCACTGATTTTGCCTAGACATTTATTTGTGTAGCTTTTTCTTATTCATCATCTCACTTGGCCATATCAGTATACAGTCATCCCTTCACATTTGCGGTGGTTAGGGGCAGACAACCCCCGCGAATGTGAAAAAACCACAAATAAGAAATGAGTCTGCAGGTTAGCGGCTTTCTACCCCAGTCCCTTCCCAAGGCAGGGACGGGCTTCGTGAGAAGCCCCTCGCTGCCTTGGGAAGGGAGTGGGGTGGAGAGCGAGCGTGTGAGAGGGGCTTTCCACCCCGCCTTCCCAGGGCAACAACAGGCTTTGTGAGAAGCCCCTCGCTGCCTTGGGAAGGGAGTGGGGTGGAGAGCGAGCGTGTGAGGGGCTTTCCACCCCGCCTTCCCAGGGCAACAACAGGCTTTGTGAGAAGCCCCTCGCTGCCTTGGGAAGGGAGTGGGGTGGAGAGGGAGCCTGCCAGCTGCTTTCCTCCCTGCCTTCCCAAGGCAGCAATGGGCTTCGTGAGGGCTGCCTTGGGAAGGGAGTGGGGTGGAGAGCAAGCACGCCTGCGGCTTTCCACCCTGTCTTCCCAAGGCAGCGATGTGCTAAGTCCTTTGCTGCCTTGGGAAGGGACGGGGTGGCAAGTGGCGGAGGGCTTTCCGTGAATAATTGAAACCGTGAATGTGAAAGTTGCAAATGTGGAGGGGCAACTGTATAAGTATTGCCTTATTGGCAGTTCATCTATCATACATACTATCTGTCTGCACGCTAACTCAGGAAAGGTCCCATCACCTTGTTCTTAAGCTCTGGCTACAGACACTCCAGATCCATCTGTAAGATACTATATTTTTGGAATCCAAAGAGATGAAACTGGGATTTGCGTTCTGCTCCCAGGACTTTAGTATCCCTATTTCAACCATTATTCAAAAATGTCCAGTTAGTACATCATGATTGCACATAAGAGTCAGGGCTACGTAAGTACACCCTGACCAGGGTTGCTTATTTACGATATCCCAGATCTTGTCCTATGCCTGCCAATGGATTAACTTCCCATAGTTTTCTAGATTACTTATATTCATTTTTTGTTTTGTTGTGTTTTCAGGGCAATTTCAGCATTATCTTACAATTTGTGTGTGTGTTTAACATTCCTTGCCATAAATAATGTTTTGGCTCACAGGTCCTATTTTTAAAATCTGTCTAGGATTGACATGTTCTGGACAGCAAAAGACATTCTAACAAAAATAAAAGCCATGGAAATAACTCCTAAAACCATATCTGATCATAATCCAATAAAAATAAGTATGAGGATAACAAGAAAGAAATATATCTGGAGATTGAGAGAGAGTATGTTAAAGGAGGAGAAATTTGCACAGAAAATAAAAGAAATAAAACTCTTTTTTAAAGAAAACAAGTCAACAGAAATTAAGGTGAAAACATTATGTGTCGCCTTCAAATCAACAATAAAAGGATTATTTTTGCAGAAAGGAGCAGAGATGGCTAGGATAAAGAAAGAAAGGACTCAGAAGTGGATACATGAGTTGAAATCAAAAGAAGAAAAACTAAGGGAGAAATCACACAATAAAAATCTACAAAACAAAATAAAGCTGATAAGGAGAAAAACAGAATCAACTATGGTTGAAAAAATAGGTAAAAAACTAAAGAAAATAAAGCAAAGACATTTTGAACAAGCCAATAAGACAGGCCGATGGTTATCATTCAAGTTAAAAAAAAAAAAGAGGCTGAAGAGAAATTAATTACGGAAATCAGATCAAAAGGGTCTCAATAGTAACGAATCAAGAAGAGATAAAGATATTTCTAGAGTTTTATACAGCCTTATATAAGGAACAAAATCACGAAGAAAATCAGGATGAGGAAATGGTCAAATATATTGAAGAGAATACATTTGCAATATTATTGGAGGAACAAAAATTAAACATAGCCCATACATTTAAGTAAGGAAGAAATCTCAACAGCAATCAAAACCCTTAAAAAAGACAACGCTCCTGGCCCTTATGGCTTTATGGCATTATTTTATAAAATCTATGAAAATGAATTAATAACACATTTCCATGAAACAATAAATCTAATTCATTCAGAAGGTTTGCCAGAGACTTGGAAAGTGGCAAACATTATGGTAATATCAAAGGAGGGGAAAGATAATTTGGATGTTAGAAATTACCGGCCAATATCACTTTAAATGTAGATTATAAAATCTATGCAGCAGTATTAGCAAATAGATTCAAAATGACTCTAAAGGATATAATCCACACAGACCAAAATGGTTTCCTTCCTGGAAGAACTCTCTCAGCCAACATACGCACAATTGTCAATGCATGGGAATATTATGAAAAAAAAAAACAACGATAAGAAGGTGGCAATAATCTATGCTGACGCAGAGAAAGCATTTGATAATGTTAACTGGTTATTCTTAATAAAGGCAGTGACAGAGACGGGAGTTGGAAGCTTTATAGTGAAAAACATAGAAAAAAATATATGAAGAGCAAAAAGCATATGCTATAATCAATGGCGAGAAAACAAAATTAATACCAATCCAAAAACAGACGAGACAAGGATTCCCCCTCTCTCCACTACTCTTTATAATCGTTAGGGAAATTCTAACGGACATAATTAGGAAGAATAAAGCAATTAAAGGATTGAAAATCAAAAACCAAGAGTACAAGGTCAAAGCCTTTGCAGACGACCTAGCTATTATTTTAGAGGACCCGGCAGAAAACATAGGAGCACTAATGGAAACCATATCACAGTTTGAAAATTTTGCAGGGTTCAAGATCAATAAAGAAAAAACTATAATATTGACGAAGAATATTACAAGGAAAGAGATAGAAGAGCTAGGCAAAAAATCAGAGTGTAAAATTGCAAAAAAGCTAAAATATCTGGGAATATGGCTAACAAATAGAAACATGGAACTTTTTTGATAACAATTATAAAAGAATGTGGAACTCAGTGAAGCAAGATTTGAAAAATTGGAAAAAATTAAACTTATCTCTACTAGGGAGAATCACAACAATTAAAATGCCAGTTTTACTGAAACTTCTATTTCTCTTCCAAAATCTCCCAATCCTGACGAATGAAAAACCAATTAAGATGTGGAAACAAGATTTATCGGATTTCATTTGGAATAGCCAACGGCCCAGAATAAAATGGCAAACTTTAGTAGAACGTCCAGAAAGAGGAGGAGCGGCCCTCCCTGAGTATAGTATAGTATAGTATATAACTATACTATAAAGCTTGCTCTTTCCTGTGGATGAGCGAATGGATTAAATTATAAGATACAAGACTACTAATGTTGGAAGGAGCAGGTCTACGATGGGGATGGCATGCATACATAGGCTACAATAAAGAGAAAATACATAAGGATTTTAATAATCACATCATTAGGAAATCACTATTAAAGACTTGGCAGAAAATCAAAGAATAATATTATATGAGTATACCGAGATGGATTTCTCCACAGGAAGCTTTCTGTGGAAGGTGGGAAAGATAAGGAAAATGGATTTTATACAAAGGTTTGTGGGAAAGAGACATATCAGTCCAATACGCTATTAAATCAAAAGAATTATTAATCAAAGAAGGTTGAAGTGTCAACCGGTTCACTTATTAACAACATCAGAATAGATTTAAACAAGACAAGAAAAAAACTGGCTTCATGGAAGAGGAAAGACTTAGATAAAATAATTTGGGAAGATAACAAAATGAAAATAGCAAAACTTTACAATACATTTTTGACTAGAGAATTGGAAACAGAAGTGGTCAGAGATGCAAAACTAGATGGGCTAGAGACTTTGGAGAGGTTATTACAATGGAGGAATGGGAGAATCCCTGGATAAAAACAAAATCCTTTTCTGTGTGTCAAGCACTAAAAGAAAACTATTTAAAGATTAGCAATAGGTGGTATTTAACACCCCAAAAGTTAAACAAAATTTATGGAACAAAAAAGAAAGAATGTTGGAAATCTGATAAATAAGTGGGCTCCCTAATGCATATGTGGTGGTATTGCCCAATTATAAAGAAGTATTGGTTAAAAATACATAATTTGTTATAAAGAATATTTAATATCAGAATTCCCTTTAATCCAAAATTATACCTACTAAATATTACTTCAATTTTGGAACAAAACAACAACAAAAATACTGGAGATTAATAATATACTTGTGTACTGCAGCAAGAATGATTTTTGCAGCTAAGTGGAAAATTAAAGAGCAACCTCAAGTAGAAGAATGGATATTTAAAATTCTAGAGATGAAAGACAATGATATTTTAACACATATATTGAACAAAAAAGACCCAGAAAAGATAAAAGGAGAATGGTCCCCGATAACTGATTTTTGTAAAAAAAAAAAAAAAAAAAAAGATGGGATATTACTATGGAAATATGAAGAAATATTCATAGAAAAACAGGGAAGGCGAGTGAATTAAAAGATAAAAATAATTGCGATTGATGGTCTACGATTAGAGAAATCTTCTTAGTTAGATTACAATAATGAATACAATTAAGACTAGTCAAATACGAAGATGAAATAAAGGTTAAGTAAATAAAAAAAACTCTGACTCGATTTACAAAGGAAGTCAGTATTTATTGATAACAAACAAACAATAGAACTCAGTTCACAATTTGGTGGCGGGCAGAAATGTAATATGTAACTTATGTAACATGAAGTGGAAGAAAATGACATACTTTTGTAAAAATTTTAATAAAAATATTGGGGGGGGGGGAATAAAATCTTTCTTCCAGGTACTGGACCTCAAGGTATTTTATTCAAGGTACAGCTGGAACCACTCCTTTGGCTTTTGCTTGTTGCTGTTGTGTGCCTTCAAGTCGTTTTTTATTTATGGCAACCCTAAAGCAGGGTTTTCTTGGCAAGATTTGTTCAGAGGGGGTTTGCCTTTGCCTTCCAAGGTCACCCAGAGGGTTTCCATAACTCAGCAGGCATTCGAACCCTTGTCTCCAGAGTTGCAGTCCAATGCTCAAACCACTACACCATGCTGGCTCTCGTTTGGCTTTTGCTGGGGAATTTTATTAAAACGTTCATAGCCAATTGTATCACTCACTGGTCATGTTTAGGAAGCCCTTGCTCAGATGTATTGCAGTACTGCATCTCTCTCAACTGTCTAACCCTAGGGAGATGCTGCTTGATTGGTGGGCCTTACTATATTGATCAATCTGTGGACAGACATATTTTTCCAAACCTGAATATTTTCAAATGGGATATATATTGAACTAGATATAGTAAACAACTGACTATGAAGACAACAGAGGTGCTTGGATATTTCATTACTTTTATCCTGATCATATGACCTTCAGTACACTAGCACACTTTTGAAATTCATTACCATTTAGTTTCTTATAATCCACACAACACTACTACTTTTAAGGTGCTATGCTTACAGACACTCTTCAACTAATGAAAAAAATTTGTCAACATCAACCCTTTAATTAGCCATAGTGGTTGCTGCTGAAAGATATGAAGGATTTCCTTAGTCCAAGGCTGAATACACCAGTCTTTAACAATCCCTGGGTTTATTGGCCCGTGATTGCTCTTTAGTAATCCATGGAATTGACCCCAGGTCTCCCACACAACAGTGCAAAACACCCATCACCTTGAAGCAATGACAGGTCTACTTAACTGACTTGACTGAAAATGGACTTTTAAATTAGACAAATGCTACAGAGAACCTTAGTCAGGATGGTTTGATATACATGTATGGTTCATGGCATATGTTTTTGTTAACATCATCCTAACACCGTGATTCAAGTATCCATTTTTTCCAGAAAAGGCCTGTAACAACAAGACATTTGAAAACTGCCATAAATGACAGTCTCAAATGGCAGCAGGGAAGCAATGAATTGACCAGAGCTTGGAACATTTACTTTTTTTTAATCACAGCTCCCAGACTCCCTCAGTAAGCATGTCCATTGCAATGGTGAGCCTGAAAAAGAGCCTGACTAATCCAAGGAAAAAAAGAAATATGGAGTGAAGCAAGGAACCTAGGACTTTTTCAGATGGGGAAAAAAAAACCTGAGGAGGTCGGGAGAAGAACAGGGCTGTTTCGCCCCGTCTGCCTCCGTCCTCCTCCTGACCTTTCCCCATGCTGCTGGCGTTTGCTTTTTATTGACTGCCTGGGTTCTTTTCCCCTGTCTGAAAAAGTCCCTAGAGGAAGGAGGAAAGGGAAAGCAAAACATCCACCCTTCAAAGCAATGACAAGCCATTTCATCTGACTTTCACAGCAAGTCCAGCCTCTGCTAATTAGGTAGTCATCTTCCTTTTCTGACATCATTGTTTTGTGGTCAAATAAGTTTTGTTTCTATACTCTAAGTTATTTCCCTAGTTAAAGTAACTTGTCAGCTCTTTTTGTTGAGGTACAATACATGATCCATGTGCATGACACACCTCTGGAAAAGATGCCTACATTTCACATGTACAAAGGTGAATTCATGGGAATGAGGATACTGTATGTGGTAACAAAGAATACTTGGAACGTTGGCATATTAATTGGCAGATATAACTAACCATATTTTTAATGCAAGCTCAAGGATTTTGTTCTACGACTACTTAATTAGCAGAGGTTGGAATAGCTGTGCAAGTCAGATGAACTGGCTTGTCATTGCTTTGAAGCGTTGGAAGGCATGTCTGTATCCTTTTCCTTTAGAACTCTCCACAGCACAGTAATATGTCAGTAATATGACCAAGACTCTACTACCATCTCCAAGGGCATTGGTTTGGTTTTGTTTTTTAAAAACAGACATGCTGAGCAGTTCCCAGACAATAACAGTTCCAAACTGAAAAGAATATTACATTGGTAGCAAATTCTCCCCATTTGCTATTGCCAAATGCTACAAAGTTGTGGATGGGTTTGTGTTTTTTTTCAAATAGATATAGACTGCCCTGAATGTGTTTCTGGTCGTTCCAAAGGTTCAGATCCTGGTTTAGTTCTCCCCACATTCATTTACCCATTGACTGATAAAATACTCTGAGATAATTTCATGAGGGAGGAAAAGTGATAATTCTAATTCCTAGCATGACCTATAAGCCAGACTTCCACTTCCTATCACTACTAGTATTTGTCAGGAATGCCAGAAGAGCAAACTGGAAATAGTTTTAAAGTGCAATAAAAAACTGCAGCATCTGTTCTATGTTGTAATTAGCTTTCTTTTATGTAACAATGTAAGTACTTCAAAAAGGCCTGACTACAAGGGCAACAGACTTGCAGGCTGGTTTTACTCACTTCCAGTCTCTATTCTCTCTATTCTACTCTCTGATTCCTAAACATTTATTCCTGTCAGTTTCTTTATCAAATCAGGAAAGAAAGCCTTTTCTGCAACTCCAACCCTAACAAAAAAATTTTTGAAACCAAACAAAATATGCTTAATTTCCATTATTATAGGCCCACACAAAAACGGATGTCTGGAACTTTTGTCTGAGTTTTTTGTCCACTTCACAGCTTATGTGATGAAAGCATTATATTTTACTGTTCTGCTTTGCCTTGCTCCTTTGACATGAATGCAATATGCCTGGTTTTCCAAACCAAACTGATAATGCTAATTTTGGGTTGTTAACACCACCAAAAAGAGAGGGAGGGGAGGGAGAGGAAGAGAAACAGAGACAAGAAACAGATTCTCATAAACCATGTCCAGCTACATAGCACTTGTGCAGTTATTAAATCCCAAAACAATGTAACTGTTATGAGCACACCAACACTAATCCGTGAAAGAATCTGCAATGAAATTTTGATAACAAGAAGCATATTGTGACTATTCTTGTCCATCAACCAACCTCTTAATCTTACAAATTGATTAAAAAGCTAGAAAGAGAAGGGATGAAACCCAATCTAGTGCTAAAGATTCAGAAGTACTCACGGCAGCCTCTTTCATCTGTTTCGTCTATGCAATCTTTTACTCGATCACACCTGTATGTACTTGGGATACACTGTCCATTTGAACAGGTAAACTGTTGACTGGAACATGTTCGACCAGCTGCAAGAAACAATCTATTTAGTAATGCATCACTTATATGTGGAGGACCATCAATATTTTTCTGATTCAGCCTGCTTCTATCAATCTTTCATTTCAGAAAATACATTAATTTACTCTGTAAGTTGGAAAGAGAACCTTTTTCTACTGACTGCAGCCTGAACCCCTAAAACGTCTAATATGCCATTACATAAATAAAATCCAGCTTCAAAGGTATTAATTTTTTTTCTTGTTATTTTTGTTTATTGGCTTAAAATTGAGAGACAAAATAAAACAAAACAAAGCAACAACAACAAAAGAAAAAAGAGACATACAAAACATACAAATAGTAACAACACTAAACAATTTAACCATTTTTCACTAAGAAACTGATTATTTTATGTCCTTTAGTTTCCATTATTAATTCTTCAAAGGTATTATTTAATGCAACCTGAAGAGCTGTTATCACAGGCAATATCGTGAAAAGCCCTATTGCAAGCCCTTGAGTCTGCACAAGCCGAAATGTGCTCTTTGGACCCTAGCAATTATGTAGGTGTCCTACTATATCCCAGGTAAAGTATGCATGAGAACAAAATGAGAGCAGAGGAGGACAGAATGTCATCAGAAGCAAGAGCAATTTAGCTATCTTTTTTCCTAAATCCACTGTCACTCTAGGATGATTTTCATAACACTCAGAAGTACCCACTCCTTATTAACAGAAAGCAACTACTTGGCTGACATTGACAGTGGACATTGATTAGCATCTCTCAAATGCATATTATTTTTATTATTGCAATTTTATTATTATTGTATGTTTTAATTTTTGTCTTTTTAATTTATCTATTTTAAATTGTTGTATGTTTTTAATCTTCTATAATTTAATATTATTTTAAGGGGTGGGTGGGTTAGGGTACTGGGACTATGGAATTTTTATATTGTAAGCCGCCCCGATTGCGTTGCAGAGGGGCGGGATAGAAATAAAATTTTATTATTTTATTATTTATTTATTATATAATAATAATAATAACATTTATTTTTACCCCGCCCCTCTGTTAAAAACAATTGGGGCGGCTTACAGCAATTAAAATACAAATGCAGATTAAAATCCCTAAACACCACCCACCCCCATAAAAAGATATTAAACCAGTATAAAATTAAAAAACCAGCTAATCTAAAATCACATTAAAAAAAATCGATAGCCAGCAAGAGTAAAAGAGGCCAGGAGCTCCTGAGGCCGGGATCTAATCAGGAAAGGCCTGCTGAAAGAGATCCGTCTTTAGTGCTTTTTTAAAGCTACTCAAGCTCATCATCTGATGGATCTCGTTATTTTTGCTAACTATGGTTGGTTGAAACAAACCAACTGAAAAAACATCATTTATGCATTCCAAAGACATGGCAAATCACAGTTAATACAAAATGGAAGCAGAAGCTTCTGATCTCAGAGACATGCCAGAAGAATCTAATTCATAATAGTTAAACTAGTATACACACATGTAGAAGACTGTGAGTATGGACACATGTTTAGGTTTGGGTTTAATTCCTCATGATTATATTTCTCACAGGATAATTCCAAATAATGCACCATCACTTATCATCTATCTAAAGCCCTTCCACCATAGGAGAAGGAATGCTCAAGTGAAGATGTAATCTTAAGATAATTTGGTTATCTTTAACTGCCTTTTCTAGCTTGCTTTATTTGTGCCTCTCAGCTACATGTTAAGTGTCATTGTTTATGTAGGCTATAAATTCTCTGGAGCAGACTTTTTATTACATTTGTACAACACTCAGGACAACAGATCTTTGATCTCTGGGCATCTCTCAGTAAGTAAAGGCTGTACAAAAAGCATAAAAACGAGTATATCTCAGTGCAACAGGTACCATTCATTCTTCAACCTGTCACCCACAAAGCAAGATATCTGGAATGACTTTTAGATGTGTATACAAACATACAAATTGCTATTTATTCCTTGTCAGTTATTATTTGCATGCAGAAGAGTGAAATGAACTTTATCAGGCTGTGGGCCCTATGAGTTATTCCGCCCCCCCCCCGACAAGGTACACCCAAGTCCTTGCCACCAAAAATCAGTAGCAAATCATGCCAGTGAATTTCAGTGCAAACCAGGAAAAATGCATATTATAAGCAGAAAATTATTGCTTTAACCTGTTGTTTGGTTTGGGGTGGGTTGGGGGGAGCAGCTTGCTGCTGAAAGATGTATCACGCACTATCACGAAGAGTGAGATTTAAGTTACTGCTCACAGTAAACAAATTGTGGATATATTTCCAAAAATTACCTTAAAACAGAAATAGGACTTTGCTCTACAGCTACTTTACAAAGGTTCTGAGTTAATGTGCACACACATAGAAGTAAAGCAAGTATCAAGCTTGTCTTAGAAATGTCACTGGATTTTACCCTTTACTGATTTCTTAGTAGATAAGTAACTACTGCTGGCTGTAGCCTCTGTTCAAAGGTGATGGGGACAAAGCACAAGCTGAGTTGCTCTTCTAGAGAGAGCTCTGATAAAAATCCTAAATTCTTATCATTAGTGAATGTAGTTCAAAATGAGATCTGCATCATAAACTAGGGAAATGATGTCGCAGAAAGTGAGCAACTAAGCAGAATTTGTTTGGCTTAGCAAATCCCTTATGGGGATTGAGCACAGGAAAAATATGAAGATGCCTGAATATACAGCCAGAGCCAAAGCACACAATTTACAGCTTGTCCAAACACTGAAGTCCAGGGCAAGTAACAGCCTTTCAACTTGTATCCATTCCAGTACATCACAACAACTCTGTGAGGCTAGTTATTGCTCTTCCCATTTCACTGAAAGGAGTCAGAAGGCAATGGGTGATGTTTTTACTCACCTACCCAGAAGTAACCCTCACTGAATCAAAGGAGAGTCACTTCTGAATAGATATACATAGGGTTACACAGAGGCATTAAAACAGAATCCACCTTTGAGCTGGGACACAAATAAGTATTTTAAATGGCTGATCCTTTACTCCAAGGGTGCAGAACTTATGGCCCTCCAGAATCTTAGATGACAACTTCCATCATCCCTGACAATTGGTCATGCTGCCAGAGATTTACGGGAGTTAAGAGTCGAACAAGATCAGGAGAGCCAGGTTCCACACCCCTTTGCTACCCAGAATGAGCTCTTTACCATTATGTAAAAGTATGGCAGAGATGAGCCGCTCCCTCAATATGCATAATAGTTGATTTCCACAGGTGACTTGACAATTTTTACCAACATAGATGATGAGCAAATTGGCTAATTTATATCAAATAAAGACACAGAGAGAGATCTCCTTTCAAATAAAAAAACCCTCAATTTTTGCTTCATGTCTCACATTTTTAGAAAAATTAGAGCAAAACTAAGAATATTTATATTTATACAGGATGAAAGGCTACAAAAAATAAATACTATAAAAATCGGTAGTGGAAAATTTTAAAACTGGTTGAAGAATTTCACATTTTGGAATTCCAGCACTAACTGACCTGATCCACACCTCCTAGCCTAATGTCAGGATCAGAAAAAAAGCTATCCTTCTGATTTTGTATTTCTATGAATCTTGTAGTGTACTATTGAACTCAAAAATCCAATAAGAAATGCGTAATTTAGCACAAAATACATTTATAAATTAATATTTTGTGTGGCAAAACACATTTTAAAATATGCATTGAAACACATACTTTAAATGTGATCTACCACTCATTTCACAGGATAAACTTAACATACTCACTTAGTAAGTTTCACAATATTCAATTAGTTGGAAATTATTAAGTATTTAGCACAAAATCCAATGACATCTCTAGAAGGGAACTAATAAATCTAAGTGACAAAGAGATTGTAATGAGTCTCACTTAATGAGCAATATAAGAAACAGCCTTATACCGTGTGAAACCATTACAGCTGACACGGTGGTGCAGCAGTGTCCTTTTTCTCCTCTTGTGTACACATTGTGAATGCTGAGGGACTGCCCCAGTGTACAAAAAAAGTGATGGGAGATAGATAGATAGATAGATAGATAGAGATAGACAGACAGACACATACATATATATACGATCCTCCAGAATATCTCGATAGGTAGGTAGGTAGATAGACAGATAGATAGACAGACAGATAGATGATCCTCCAGTCTGTTTTATTTTTATATTCTCTTGCTGTTTCATAATACATTGTTGTTGATTTTTTGTAGTTATCTGGATAATTTGTTTTGCAATTGTATTTTATAGTTTTGTGTTCATTATTCCTTCCTTCCATCTGTGTGTGTTTATGTATGTGCTTATTTTAGATTGCCTGCCTTTGGCAGGATGTAATGTTTTGTTTTGTTTTTTGCTTGTTTTAATGTAAAGTGCCATATACATAGATGGCTATATACATAAACAACAACAACAACAATAATAGCAAGTTCAAGGACCTCCCAAGGACAGAATCTCTCTAGTGTATGGCTTCAGCCAAAGGTCTTTCCCAGCCCTGTCCGGTGATAACAGGGACAACCTCTTGTATGCAAACCATATACAGTCATCCCTTCACATCCATGGGGGTTAGGTTCAGAAGACCCCCGTGAATGTGAGATATGCACGAATAATAACAGCCCACCCCGTCCTCCCGAAAGTGGTGACAGGGCCTTCAGAGGCCCCATCGCCACTCCCCCCCACCCTCCCCAGAGCGGCAAACTGCGAATATGTACAAGTGTGGAGGCCACAAATGTGGAGGAAGGACTGTACTCTGTCACTGAGCTATAGGGTTCAAGGATAGCTTGTAACTTACGGCATTGTTGGTGTTCATCAGAGCCATCGTCGCAGTCCTCTTCATCATCACACACCCATGACTGAGGGATGCATTCTCCATCACTATGGCACTGAAACTGACTTCCTCCACATGTAGGACGTGCTAGTGTGGGTAAGGAAATAATGTTTCAATTCATCATTTTGGAGGTTGTGTAAGTAAAGTGGCTAGACTACTAAACGTATTTCTAGTCCTATAAAATGCTTTTGAAATACACAGGGTGCCTAAAAATAAAAGTATGTTTTTTTTAATCAAGTTTCACAATGTCATTTGGCCTGGCTACACACTAGGCACTTTTTAGATTATATGGTAAATGGGGCAGGGGGGGTGACTTTATTTGTCTCCAGCCAAGTTCTCCATCCTCAGGTTTCATCCTCAGATTACTGTACAAACTAGTAATAATATATGAAAATGAAAGGCTAAATGTCAGCATGGCCATACACTAACCAGCCAGAAGCTGAGTTGAAGTGTTCAGTAACATGATTTATTTGCAACGAACAGCTTGGGTCCAGACTATTTGAAAGATTACATCTCCCCACACAAGACTGCCTGAATTTTAGTATCTTTGGGAGAGGGCTTTCTCATGGTCCCACCACCTTCCCATGTTTGTGGCTTCTCCACAGTGGCTCCCAGACTATAGAACTCTCTGCCACAGGAGATCAGAGCGGCCCCCTCCCTGCTCTCCTTCTGTTAGCAGATGGACACCTTTTTTTTTATTTGAACAAGCATTTGGTGACATAAGTGGCTATGTGGAAAGTTATTTGAGTGGATGTGCTGCATTGTTTTATCATTGTTCTTGTCATGGTTTTAAATGATATTACAACAGGACCCCTGTAGCCACTGATTCCTTACCCACTGATACAGTTACCCACGGGACACAAAACAGCACACCCACCACAGTCTTCCTAGAAAATGTCTAGAGAGGCATCCTCTCTAGACATTTTTTAGGTCCTCCAAGCCAACTCTATGGTATTTTAAACCAGAAGTCCCATTATTTTCAACGGCATTCACAGTTATCCGCCGTTTTCAGTATCTGCAGGAGGAGGGCAGCACCAATCCCCTGGAGATACGGAAGTCCTACTGTATACTGTTTTAAAGTATTGATGTTTAATATGATATCTCATTTAACTGTGTTTTGTTTACTACTGATTTTTCATTCATCTTGTTTTAATTCATGTGTGAACTGCTTTGGGACCCATCTAGGAGAAAAGCAGCATAAAATTAATTAAATAAATAATAACAATAACAAATACTATATGAAACAGTAGCAGTAAATATTTCCGGATGGCCCTAGAACTCATTTTAAGAAGGAATGGAACATTTGCCTGTCTCCACACCGCTTCCTCAACACTCCACCGTTGACTTCAATTGACTTCCCATATCTACCCCTTCTCAATTAACCAAGCTTCATGTTATCCCAGCCAGCCAGTCGTTGTCATCATCATCATCATCATTATTATTATTACCCCAGGCTGGGGTAACATGATGTCCTGTTAATTGCAAACGCCTTGGAAGACTGAAAGACCAAGCTGAAATCCAACAAAACCAAAAGAAAACCAGAAGAAGAATACAATAGTTCTCCCATATAGACTTTAACATCATCATCATCATCTAACAGACATTATTTATTGCCTCAGGACAGAGGGGTTTAATTCACTGAGCTAACCATTGACAGATTCAGTGGCAGAGCACTAAGGGGGTGCAGAGAGGCTAAACCACACCAGGTGACACTGTCGGGGGAAGGAGTGACACCAGCTTTAGTGACCCCCACAGGACAGATCCATCCTCCATAGAATCTCTCTAAACTTAATGCCATCACAGGCCACAGTAAACCAAGGGCTGATAACTGCCATCCAAAACATCCGAAGTGCAACAAACTGGGAAAGGCTGCAGCAACATTATCACCTACAGAAACTGCTAAATGTTTGGAAAAGGCCAAATATTTTAAATAAGTTGTCATCATCATCATCATCATCACCACCGCCACCACTATAGTTCTTCTTTGTGGTCATATGTGCCCTCACACAATTGGGATCTTCATGCATGTGCAGATCAGGTATTATCAAAAAGCTAATCAGCTATGAAATGCTCCATATCTGATCTACGCATGAGCGAAGATCCCAATTGTGTGAGGCACAGAGACCACAAAGAAGAGTTTTATTTATGTGCTGCAGTTCTCCCAACACTGGCAAGATAGCTTACAAACTAAAAGAAATATTTATGATTTATTTTATTGATTGAGTTTGTCTGCCACCTTCCTCTCAAAATGAGACTCAATATAATGAAAACATACAAAAGATCAACATTAAGGTAAATTAAACTATCAAACAATATTGCAAACTATCAAAAATATACAATGACATGAGGATGGGGTCATTCTAGCCTCCCTGGGAAGAGAATTCCAGATCCCAGCAGTAGCCACCAAGAAAGCCCTGTCTCACATTCCCACCACACACCTGGGAACTGAGAGAAGAGCCTCTCCTGTAGATCTTCCAGCCAGGGCAAACTGATATGGGGAGATAGTCTGTTAACTTAGGGGTCAGTTACATGACAGTTATTAATTTGAAAAATGCCGGCTTACTCCTCTTTCGAACCAGTGCTTACTAGTTTACACGATTTTCTTCGGAAAGTCATTTCTCTGATAACATCCGAGAGCTTTCCGAATCTGCAGTTCTCATGGGGAGGCGTGGTCTCTGTGACTGACAGTCACAGAGGCCTATCTCTTGCCAGGGCAGAAAGGAGGACTGTGGCGCGACAGAGTCCTCCAAGGCCAGCCTTCAGGGGGGGGGGGGTGTGAACAGAGGCCCAACAACAGCAATGGCGCTGCTCCATTGCTGTGGTTGGGTCTTGGGCACGTCCCCACCCTATACCGCCAGGTTTTGTCCGAGCCCCAACCCACACTGCCCCAGAGGCCTCCAAGGCCATCACCTTCGGGGGGGGGGGGGGCGGAAGCCTAATGAAAGCAACAGTGCCATGCCATTGCTATTGTTGGGTCTTCTCCGAGCCCCAACCCATGCAGCACCAGAGGCCTCCAAGGCCATCGCCTTCTGGGGGGGGGGGGCGGGCGGCCAGAGACCCAACGACAGCCACAGTGCCGTGCCATTGCTATTGTTGGGTCTTGTCCAAGCCCCAACCCACGCTGCCCCAGAGGCCTCCAAGGCCATCACCTTCTGGGGGGGGGGCAGCCAGAGGGCCAACGACAGCAACAGTTCTGTGCCATTGCTATCCTTGGGTCTTGTCCGAGCCCCAACCCACGCTGCCCCAGAGGCCTCCAAGCCATCACCTTCTGTGGGGGTGGGGGTGGCCAGAGGCCCAACAACAGCAACAGTGCCATGCCATTGCTATCGTTGGGTCTTGTCCGAGCCCCAACCCACGCTGCCCCAGAGGCCTCCAAGGCCATCACCTTCTGGGGGGTGCGGGGCGGCCAGAGACCCAACGACAGCAACGGTGCCGTGCCATTGCTATTGTTGGGTCTTGTCCAAGCCCCAACCCACGCTGCCCCAGAGGCCTCCAAGCCATCACCTTCTGTGGGGGTGGGGGTGGCCAGAGGCCCAACAACAGCAATGGTGCCATGCCATTGCTATCATTGGGTCTTGTCCGAGCTCCAACCCACGCTGCCCCAAAGGCCTCCAAGGCCATCGCCGTCTTGAGGCAGCTGGATGCCCAACAACAGCAATGGTGCTGTGGCGTTGCTATTGGTGGCTCTCAGCCATGCCCCCACCCCACACCACAGAGGCTCCGGGAAGACGCTGCAGGAGGACAGGCGGGCAGTGGGACTGTCAGTCCCTTCGTCGCCCACCCTTTCCCTGCTGCTGCCCCTCCCTCCTTACTTGCCCTTCTCTTCCCATACACAAACAGCGAACGGGGAAGAGAATGGGGGGGGGGGGTGGAGGAAGAGGCTGCAGCAGAGGACAGGCGGTCGATGGGGCTCATAGTCCCATCGCCCATCTTTCCCCAGCTGCTGCTCTCCCTCCTGTCTCTCCCTTATCTTCCCTGTTTGCTAGCGGCAAATGGGGAAGAGGGGGGGGCAAGTAGAGGAAGAGGCTGCAGCGGAGGAGAGGTGGTTGATGGGACTCAGAGTCCCACTGCCCGCCTTTGCCCAGCTGCTGCCTCTTCCTCCATTTCCCCCTCTCTCTTTCCCGTTGGCTGCTAGCAAACAGGGAATAGAAGGGAGAGGCAGAAGCGAGAGGCAGCAGTTGGGGAAAGGCAGGTGATGGGACTCAGAGCCCCATCCACCGACTCTTCTCTGCTGCAGCCTCTTCCTCCATCCCCTCCCCTATTCCCCGTTCGCTGCTTGTGAATTGGGAATAGAAGGGAGAGGCAGGAGGGAGAGGCAACAGCAGGGGAAAGGTGGGCGATGGGACTCTGAGTCCCATCTACCACCTGTCCTCCGCTGCAGCCTCTTCCTCCAACCCCCACAATCTCTTCCCCGTTCCCTGTTTGCGAATGGGAAGAGAAGGGCGAGTAAGGAGGGAGGGGCACCAGAGGGGGAAAGGGCTGGTGACCATGGGACTGACAGTCGCACTGCCCGCCTGTCCTCCTGCAGCATCATCCCGGGGCGTCTGGAGTATGGGGTGGGGGCATGGCTGAGCACCAACGACAGCAACAGCACAGCACTGTTGCTGTCGTTCGGCCTCCGTCTGGGCGTTGGCCTTGGAGGCCTCTGGGGTGGGGTGGGGTGGGGGCTCAGACAAGACCCAAATATAGCAAAGACATGGCGCCGTTGCTGTCGATGGGCCTCCAGTCACCCTTCCCCCACACATCGAAGGCACTGGCCTTAGGGAGGCTTCAGGAGCAGCGTTGCGTTTTAAACCGCTGCACCAGCCGATACCCAACGACAGTAGCAGAACAGGGAAGGGGAAAGGGCGGTAAAGTTTTGCAAGCCATCCCTTTCAAGCCTGCCCCCTCTGACCAACGACCAATGCGATCTCAGCTCTGCTGTGAGCCCATGCTTCACAACTGTTGCTGGTAATTCACACAGCCGATACTGCACAACCTTCTGAGTCTTTTTTTTTAAAGTCGGGGAAAACTGCGAAAGCTTTTACTGCGTGACTTTCGGGTTTTTTGGCTCCCCTCCTTCTGAATAAGGTGACTTTGAACCGAAACATGTGGGAACAATTAGGAGTACTGGCGAATTCTTAGCGGATTTATTTTGCCGTGTAACCGGCCCCTTAGATCTGAGGGTTTTACAGGACATATCAGCACTTTGAATTGCACTACTTACGACAGCCAGCTTCATCAGTGTCATCTGAACAGTCCCTGGCTCCATCACATCTCCAGTCTGCTGGAATACACCGGCCATTTCCACAACGAAACTGTCCACTTTCACACCCTACAAGAAAACAGTAAAAACTGTGTCCTTACTTTCCTACTAAACGAGTACTGTAGTAGATTATATTCCTGCCAGGAATCAGTCCTCCCTGCCCACACAACCAAATTCTTATTTTGATAGGACTATATTTCAGCTAATGTAAACACAAATCAAATCTTATTAAGTATAAAGTACAAATCCCATATCAACAATCATCTGTATTCTCCATTTTTTAACAATAACATATATTAACATATATATGTAATATATAACATATATTAAAAGAGTCTCGAGTAATAAACACCTGAGGCGAAGCACAAAAATCAGTGTGTATAGAGCCATTGTACTGTCTATTCTACTTTATGGGTCTGAAACATGGGTCACCTATCGCCACCACTTACAACTCCTCGAACGCTTTCATCAGCACTGTTTACGCACAATCCTAAATATATACTGGACTATGTGACGAATGTTGCTGTCCTTGAGCAAGCAGGGATCACCAGCATTGAGACCATGATATTGAGAACACAGCTGCGCTGGGCAGGGCACGTTTCTAGGATGGAGGACCATCGCCTCCCAAAAATACTACTCTACGGTGAACTCGCCACAGGTCAGCATAAGAGGGGCGCTCCAAAAAAGCAATACAAGGACTCCCTGAAACAACATCTCAGGCTCGGCCAAATTGATCACCAACAATGGTCCTCCCTGGCCTCACATCGGGAGGCTGAGGCGCACTATCCACAATGCTGCAGCCTTATTTGAGAACTCACGACGAACAAGTCTTGAAGAGAAACGACAACGCAGAAAGAATCACAACCCAGAAACATCACCCAAGGAGACCTTCTGCTGTGCTTTCTGCAACCGGACTTGTCTATCTCAGATTGGCCTTTTTAGTCATCAGCGCGCTTGCAGAAAGCATGGGATGAGTCCTTCCTGAATCTTTGTTTGCAAAGAAAAGCCAGAGAGAGAGAGAGAGATTAACATAATATAAAGCCAAAAATATCCTGCAAATACAGAATTCTTTCATGAAAAATAATACATGGATCCATATTTTAAAACAGTGTCCAATTTTTTTAAAAAAATTATTGTTCCTCATGCAAGTATACAGTAGCTAGAAGAGATCTCGAATCAGTCTTCTAATAATACTGGGAGTGGGATGTTCCCTTTCCTGTGATCTTTGGTGAGTTCTTCCTAGGTCTTCACTGTCTATATTCACACCACCATAGCACCATGAACACATTCAATCTTGTCTGATTTTGGAAGCAGGATTTGGTCTGGTTAGAGCAGAAAACTACCAGGGGAAAATTCCAGAGATCTCCAATAGGACTAAGAAAGAATCCTGCCAGAAACCTTGAAAAATCTGCCAGTGGGATGTGGCAATACTGTTCTAGATGGATGGTGTGATGAAGGTGCAGCTACACTGTAGAAATAATGCAGTTTGATACCACTTTAACTTATACAAAATGCCTTGTAAAACTACAAATCCCATGATTCCATAGGATGGAGTTACAACACTTAAAGTGGTGCCAAACTGCATGATTTCTAGTGTAGATGCACCCGGTAGAAGATAGTGTCCAATGACCCTAATACCAAGCTAAAATTATGTACAAGGGCACCAGATGCATGTAACCCGTTTGCTCCAACCCAGCCTCTCCCGCTAGCAGTTAAACCAGGAGACAACAGACATTGGTTCACTACTGAGACAGCTTCCTTGGAATCAGATGAAAAGGAGATATAAGAGTTAGGTGTCATTAGCATACTGGTGATACTGCACCCTAAAACTCTGGATGACATCTCCCAGCAGTTTCGTGTAGATGTTAAACAGCATGGAGGACAAAACAGAACCCTGAGGGACCCCACGGGCTAATGGCCAGGTCATCAAACAGGAGTCCCCCAGCACCACCTTCTGAGTTCGCCCCTCCAAAAAAGACCAGAACCACTGCATAACATTCCCCCCAGTCCCATCCCAGAGAGGTGGCCCAGAAGGATACCATGGTCAATGGTATCGAAAGCCATTGAGAGGTCCAGCAGAACCAACAGGGACACACTCACCCTGTCCAGTTCCCTGCATAGGTCATCTATCAAGGCAGCCAAAGCTATCTCCATCTCATAACCAGGCCTGAAGCCAGATTGAAATGGATCTAGATAATCTGTTTCATCCAGAACCCCTGGAGCTGGGAGGCCACCATACACTCCAGAACCTTGCCTAAAAATGGAATGTTAGAGACTAGCCAATAATTATTCAGAATGTGGGATCCAGGGAGGCTTTTTTTAGTAATAGACTCACTACAGCCTCTTTTAGGCAGAATGGAAACTTCCCTTGCTACAGTGAGGCATTCACCACTCCCCTTACCCACTCAGCCAGTCCCTCTATAGCTGCTTTCAGAAGCCAGGAAGGGCAGGGATCCAGTATAACTTTTCAAGAATCCTGCCCACATCCTCAGGTTACACAAATTGAAACATATCCAATAATGCAAAATGAGCAGGGGCCAAGATTATATTCACTGGACCTGCCTCAACTACAGCATCCAAGTCAGACGGTTCAGTGGTCCCTATGTAAACTTGTCCACAACTCCATGGTATGCGGTAAACTCCTGCAGCGGTGAGAGGGTCTCTTTTGTCCTTCGCTGAGCACAGGATTTCTTGTCAGGAAATGACATGGATGTGACCACAAGATGGAGCTGTAAGCTTAGAAATGAAAGTGGTTGAGCTCCAGTGGCAGGTGTGTGTGTGTGTTAGCATTTGGGAGTATGCACACCTGAGATGCCTGGTGTAACAGGCATTGTTTAACTGCCTATAAAAAGGAGATGGGAAATATCTCCAGTGTGGGTTTGTTATGGATGGTGGTTGGCGAAGCAGTTTGTTGGTTTAAGAGAGATTGTCCTATACTCTGTATATTTATTGTAAATATACTGCAAACAAACATTAAAGCCCTCAAGTTGAGTGAAGGCTGGCCTTGTTACTGTCTTTATTTGGCAAGCCAGAGCTCAAGGCAGTGTGCTGGGGTGAGGGAATTTTTCCTTCTCAGCCTGAAGTCTTTTGCAGAAGTCTCTCCAGAAACCTTCTCCTTGGCGTCCTGTCGATGTGGAACAACTCTGCAGGTGGTCGTGGTGGACACAGCGCGTCTTTCTACGCCCCAACATTTCTTGGATTTTCTTGGTTGGTCTGTAGATTGTTTGGAGATTGTGTTTCCTCATCAGTTTCCCTATTCTGTCTGTGACTCCTTTAATGTATGGGGAAAATACCTTCCCTTTGAGTGGCTGTTTTTCTTCATTCCTGTGGGTTTTTTCTGGGTCTGGCTGCTCTTGTGATGTCTGATCTGAAGTAACCATTAGCCTGTAGAGCCAGTTTAGGTGCTTCAGTTCATCCTCCAGGTAGTGGGGTCCGCAGATCCATTTTGTGCAGTCTACCAATGTTTTTATTGTGCTTCTTTTTTGTTCTGGGTGATTATTGAAGTTCTTGTGTAGGTATCTGTCCGTTGGGGGGGGGATCTGTATACTTTGTGGCCTAACAGCTGGTTTGGCAGTGTGCAAACATGATCAAGGAACAGGAGAGACACTGCAGACTGGGCCAGCCAGAAAAATCAGCAGTAGCAGAACATGTTATAAACCAACCTGGACACAAAATGTTATTTAAAAACACAGAAATTCTGGACCAGGCCAACAACTATCATGTCAGAATACACAGAGAAGCTATTGAAATGTACAAACACCTGGACAACAGGAAAGAAGAAACCCTTAAAGTAAACAAAATCTGGCTCCCAGTTTTGAAAAACAGTAGAATAAAAACCCAACACTTACAAAGGGATTCCACCCAGGGACAGGGGGATTCCCAGGAGATAATGACCCATCAACCAACCATTAGCCAAACACACACTAATTATCCTTGAATTTCTATACCCAGAAACTAGCCATTCAAATATACAAATTTACAGATCTTCCCCACCAGGGGTTCACAGTGTATAAACCCCACATACACTCCTACCCAACCATTCTCTGAAGATGCCAGCCACAGAAGCAAGTGAAACATCAGAAATAAACTCTTCCAGAACATGGCCTCACAGCCCAGAAAAAAAACCAAGGAAAATCTATGTCTTGCAAGTTCTTCACAGCAGGCTGTTGAGTGGTCTTTGTCTTCTTCTTCTGGGCCAGAATGTAACAGGCCCCTGACCACTCGAGGCAGTTTCACTGGATGACACTGTGCAGATGCAATGATGGCAGAGAAGTAGAATTTCTTCAGTGCCACCATTGCCACAGCGTACATCTTCCAATGAGCTCTTGCCCATGTTCGAATGGACTTGCTCTGAGTCTTCCATTATCATTGCTGTAGTCTCCATTCCACTCGTTTCATTGCTGCCAACTCCTTAGTGAACTGGAGGGGTTGTTTTGCTCCACTTTGTGGGAGGGGATGCTTATGGGAAATTGTGTCCACTGCTCTGGCCATTTCCCTGTTCCAGAGATCAGCTAGGGCTTTGACAGGATCACCTACCAAGGCAACAGAAACTCCTCAAGAGCCATCAGGAATCCATCTGGATCCCTAAGTCTCCTGGGGCAGACCATCTTAATAAGTCCCCCACCCATGAAGGGGCTTCTGAGTCCCAGTGAGTCTAAACCCCATCAAGCAGTGATCAGTCCAGAAGTACAGACAGTTCCCAGATCACTGACATCCTGCCCTGAACAGAAAACCAAGTCCAGAGTGTATCCTGCACCACAGAGGCACCAGACACTACTTGGGACAGCCCCACAATTGTCATGGCAGACATGAAGTCCTGAGCTGCTCCTGACAGAGCAGTCTCTACATGGATTTTGGAGTCCCCCAGTACAAGATAAGGGCCTCCAACACTGCCACCGGGACCAACTCAGCCAGCTCAGGCAGGGAGACTGTTGAGCAGCAGAGTGCGCAGTGTACCAACAGAATCCCTATTCTGTCCCAATCACCCACCTTCAAAAACATACATACAAACCCAGCAGACTCTGCGACAGGGCACTTGGTGGAGATGAAATCCCAACAGACCACTTCCACTCCACACATATCGAGTATCAGATCTGTACTGACATTAGGAAAAGTTATTTAGAGCCTTCCTTAAAGAAAATGAAATACTGGGGTGTAAAAGAGAAACTTAGTTTTCTGTTACAACCAGCATATTAATATGTGATTCAGAGGGTCACTGCATTTACAGCAAAGGCTGTCAGATGCAGAGAAAAATTCCAAGAGCACATTTTGGCTAATTATCATAGGAACCAGAAGATATGAGAGTATAAAATGCCTCTATATGGCACAAAAGGTTAAATGTTACTCTTCCTTTGTTACTGTAATGTGACTTTTTTAATAATGCATGCTATTTATTTCAAGTTTAGGTATATGTTTTATAGAGGGGCGTTCCAAAAAAGCGATACAAGGACTCCCTGAAACAACATCTCAGGCTTGGCCAAATTGATCACCAACAATGGTCTGCCCTGGACTCACATCGGGAGGCATGGAGACGCACTATCCACAATGCTGCAGCCTTATTTGAGAACTCATGCCAAACAAGTCTTGAAGAGAAACGACAACGCAGAAAGAATCACAACCCAGAAACGTCACCCAAGGAGACCTTCTGCTGTGCTTTCTGCAACCAGACTTGTTTATCTTGGATTGGCCTTTTTAGTCATCAGCATGCTTGCAGAAAGCGCAGGATGAGTCCTTCCTGAATCTTCATTTGCGAAGAAAAGCCAGAGAGTTAATTTTAATTATGATGTTTTAATTGTATGAAAGTTCGGATGTTTTGTACTATTTTATGTTATTTCTTATTGTTTGCAATGGTCTTTGGACTAAGCAATAAACATTTTCGTATATACATGCACATGCGTACTATGTACATCGCGAGTGTGTGTACAGACATACATATATTAAACACAACAGCAATGCAACAACAACTACCAACTGCACTATATAAAACCTTGTGCTAAGAAATCATCATGTAGGTACTAGGCGAACCTATCTAGGACATGCATTCCACAATTAGAGCTCCACCAATGAAGTCTCTCCTGTCCTCATTTAGTACGGCCAGATGGCAGTCTTTGATGGAGATTTTCAGGTTCACACAGACAGGTACGGGAAGAAGAACTCCGTCACGTCACCCAACCTCATGCTGTTTAGAGTTCAAAAATTAAAACCATTACCTTGAATTGGGCCCAGAAAGATCTAGCAGTCAATGCAGATATCATATTGGTTAGTCCCAGTAACCCAGGCATGGGAAATATGAAGCCTTCCAGATACTGCTGGACTGCAACACCTAGCAGCACTATCCAACACAACCAATGATGAGGATTGCTGGGAACTTCTGTCCAATGACATCTGGTGGGCCGCAGTTCACCCACCCCTACAATAAGTAATCTGGCTGCCCTATTGTTGACCAACAGAAGACATTTTTAAAGGGCATTTTTAAAAGCAGATGCAAGTACAAAGTACTGCAAAAGTCCAGTACATGTGCACATATGCATGCTTCATGAAATTAACTGATAATTTAATGAATGGACCTAACATATTAAACTGGCCAAGTAAAACAGACAAAATACTAGCCAAATCTAAAATCTAATTAACATTCTGCTGACATAGAAACAAATCTCCCTGCCAGCACTGGCCTTTGTAAATATATTAAGCTGTTTCCCTTATGATTTTAAGTTTTTTTTTAAAATAATCACAGATTAAAGACATCACAGACACAATGAAGTTTCAAGTCATCTGGCATCAATCTGAATAACTCCTCAACAGCGTTATTCTGCACATTTGACCAAGTCATTTAATGCTGACTGAACATGGGATGAGAAAAAAGGTGAAAAGAGGGATGATAATGAAAGTTTGAAAGGTATTACAAGTGAATTATATAAAATATTGATAAAAAAATAAGGATAAAAAAGACAAAGGGGAATATTTAAGGAGAATATGGGAGGAAGATTTGAAACAAAAAATTGGAGATCATGAATGGGATAAGATTTGGAAACAAAGACAACTAAAAAATGTCAATACGGATAAAAGAAAATTACTATAAAATAATATGGAAATGATATTTGACACCAGCAAGATTGTATAATATAGACAAGAATAACTCTAAATATTGTTGGAGAGGTTGTCAAGAAATAAGTAAATATATACATATGTGGTGGAATTTTAAATTTGTACAGCAGTTTTGGGAAATGGTTTTTATAGAAATAGATAATATTCTGAATAGAAATATAGAAAGGAACCCGAGTATAGCACTGATGTCAATTTATAATGGAGAGAATGGAAACCAAGCAGAAAAGGATTTAATAACAAATTTATTAATGGCAGCAAGATTAATTATAGCAAGACATTAGAAAATGCAAATAAATGTACAAGTGGAGGAGTGGTATAAAGAAGTTTGGAAAATGGCAATAAATGATAAGTTAACAAGTAGAATTAAAGTAAGAAGAAGAAGTTGGAAAGAAAGTGATTTTGATAAAATTAGTAAAGTATTTGTTTAAAAAGTATTACAGACAAAAGATGGGAGGTTACCTCCACGAGAAGAAATGAGATTCTGGAAAGATTAGGTAAGGGATAATGGCTCCGGTGAAGGGGAGCACTGAGGTGGGGGGGGGGTTAGGGTAATTAATATTCTTGAAAAGAATCATAGTAAAAAATCTATGTCAACTTTTGAAATTAGTTAATACAAAAATTGTGATGTTTATGGTAATATTATGTGTTATACTAAATATGCATTGATTGGATATTATAATGTACAATTATAAAATTAATAAAAATATTTTAAAAAATGAACATGGGATGAGAGTAATAGTGAAAACTAAAAGTATATACAACCAGCTTTAAAGCACATTACCCTTGCAAAGGGCTGGTCTTCTATTCACATTTTAAAATTACAGTATACTTTTAAAATCCATAAATAGAAAGATTAACTATTTCTTTTCAGAGACCCTGCTTTGTATGCTAAGGAAAATTCTTTCTTGCATCCCAGCAAGAAAACCCTAACCTCACCAAAAAGGTTTCCCTGGCTCCTTCTTTAGGGGGAAGGGCATCAGGTGAATCATACTTTTCTGTTCATCCACACCTTATAACAATTTGCACTGAAAAGAATGGACTGAACTGCTGAGCTGAACTATACTATCTGAGCTGCACATTTGGTTTTATCCTCTTCAATAGACAGGGAAGGCCTTCATGATGCACTACTTTGTATCTTTTTTATTTTGGTGTTGCAACTTCACCCACTGGGTATTCACTGGGGATTGGTTATGGGGGGGCATAGATATCAAAAATAGTGGATAATAGTGAACTCCATTGAAAATAATGGGACTTCTGGTTTAAAATACCATAGAGCTGCCTTGGAGGACCTAGAAAATGGCTAGAGAGGACACATTTTCTAGGAAGACTCTATGATAGGTGTGTGATGTTTTGTGTCCCGTGGATAATGAATCAGTAGATACTGTGTTGATATATTTTATCCTTTTTTCTATGAGCTTCTGAAAGAGCAAATGCTGATGGGCAGCCATACAGATTTAGGTTTAATAATCTAAGATTAAATCCTTCAACAAAGACAATGGCTCAAAAGAACAAATCCCACAAACCTATTTGTATATTACATTACTGATGATGCAACAGGGTAACATCTTGTCTCTTCCAAATGTCACAAGGTGGAAAAAAACATGTTATTGTTGCCACTGGGAGCTACAAACTAAAATTCAGATTCTAAATTAACAAGACAGTAAGGGAAAATATGGCAGCCAGACTGTAAGTGATTTCTAAGCACTTTCAAACAACTTCTGTTTCATACAGCCTCAACTAACAAGACTGAAAGAACAAAAGGGGAAAACAAACTCTCATAGTTTATCAAGCCAAATATCTTGTCTTATCTCATTAATCACATGTTTAAAATTACCTGTTTCAATTACAACAAAGGAACTGTCAAAAAGAGACAGCACCAGTAAATTCTTGAACACACAATGAGATAAACAGACAACAGGTTATCCCAGCTCTGATAGAAAACCAGGCATATCACCACTCATAAACACAGCTAAGTGATGTACTCCTTTGGGATATACTGAGGGCAAACTGCTTTATGCTAGGAATGTTCAAATCTGATTGTCTGGTAGTGACATCCTGATTTATAATGTATCCTGCAAACGGTCAGATATTTTGCTTGGATAGATGGTGGTACAGAGTGGTACAGGAACATGTACATCCAAATACTTTCTAGGCTAATGCATGATGGTGGTTGGTGGTGCAGGTCTGGGGTTGGTGGTGCAGGCCTCTTATCAAGTACCTTTAAAAGCACAACAACCTCCCTTGCAAAAAATGCCCTGAAGGAATGTACATATGCAGGCTGGAATCTCCAGCCCTTCGGACTGAAGTATGCCCTGCAAACCCAAAACTCTCTGGGCTGCTTAGAAGAATGAATTGTTCTGTGTGTGTGTTTTTTAATTGAGCTTTAAAGAGTACTAACAAGCCAATCACCATATTTACTAAAACACAACTGTTAAGCAGTATACAGGTGTACTACGTGTGTATTCTGATATATATATATATATATATGTGTGTGTGCTGCCTTTGGAATTAGGTGCCAACTGATTCTATTTAAACAAGTCCCTTTGATTTTATAATATGAAAAACAGTGTGAGTACAAGTAAAGATTAACAGAATAGTAACTCTTGCAGTCATTCTAACAATATAAAAAAGAAAAAAAATCTAGCCATTCAGAACTACACACAGTAAGTGCTGTACCAATGCCCACTTACACAATTCATCAGCAGATCTATTGTAATTCATTTAATTACAGTACAAGTCTTTCCAAGTGCAATCCTCTGTGCTTGCTTGCTCAGTGAAGACTACAATCCTCAGGTAAATATTGTACAAAAGCAAAAAATGCCTAAAACTTTTTATTCCCTAAGCAGTCACCTACAAAGAAAAGAAAATACAGTATTGATTAAGAGGAAGAGGAAAGGGTCCTTTTGGATACTGGGGATAGTAATCAATGGGAGATGTTTAGTAATTAAACCTTCCCTCTCATGGAACAACTTCTGCAGGCAGAGAGAGTGTGGCAATTTACCTTTCCCTTGCAGCCCCCTCCATACCCTCAAGATCTGGCATTTGGGGTATCCCCCAGAACTGACTATGGGGGCTGCAAAGCTGCAGGGGAAAGGAGAAAGGGCAATTATGCAATATTGGTTTTTAAACAACAGATTCAAGGTGTGAAATTTATTTGTTTAATTTACTTGTCCCCTTGTACCAAATCCAAGGTGGCTTATGAACAATTAAAAACTGGATAGAGGTTAAAAAAATGTACAAAAGTTTTTTTTAATTAAATAAGTTTAGTTAAAAACAAAAAGTTTAAAACAATCTAACATGCAATTAAAGCATAGCATAGCCCCAATAAAAGCCTATCTGCCACATAAATTTATAAGCCAAAGCCCTGCCCAAATAAAAAGGAGAGAAGAGAAAGAGCCAACCAACCTGCCTGTGGGAGGGAGTTCCACAATCTGGGAGCAGCTACCATGAAGGGAATTCTCTCACCAAACATGCCTGTGATGGCAGTGGGACCAAGAGAAAGCCTCTGGCAAAGTTCTTACAACCCACACAGGCTCATAAATGGATGTAAAGGCATGTTTCACTCTGAACAAAAGAGCAACTAATTGCAATCTAAATTCATATTGATTTAGGCCTCATCTACGCAGGCAGAATGCACTGGCTCCCCACCAGTGTTATTCCAGCCTGAGATCAGGCCCTGTTGCTCCCCCATTACCTGCACAAAGCAGAATGGAGTCCCTACCAGCATGCCAGCCCATCCCTGCAGCTGCTACCATGCTTGTCACACTCTCCAAAACCAGGAAGCAGGCCTGCAGCACATGAGTAAGGCCCTCTGCATGTGACCAGCCTTGGTCACATGCTGTGGGCCTGCTTCCTGGCTGCAGAGAGTGAATTGAGGAAGGCAGCTGCAGAGATGGGCCAACACAGCAGTATAGCCTCCTGCAATCCCACAGGGCCCAATCCATTTATTCCTCAATGAAGTGGTTTTTCCCAGGTATTTTGCTGTAACAGTTTAATGGGCTTTACCCCATCTTCCCTCCGTATTTGCTCCATCTTTGCCCCGGGGGTTGAGAGGACTGCCCCGGGACAGAACAGGGCAAAAGCCCTGCATTGTTTGGACTGCAGGGCTCTAAGACAGGGGCAAGACGGGGTAAACTGCCCATCTAGACAAGCCCATAAATAACTATTTACGCCTACTATGTGCAATTTTATAAAATTATATACTTATATGCATAAATAGATTTGTATGTGTGCAAAAATTGCCATAAAGGTATTCTTAAAAACAGTTGAACATGAATAAGCCCAGTACTGCAATAAGTGGTCACTAGCACTTCTTTTAAGATCAAAGAGACGGTCAGTCAAAAAGCAATAAATTAGCCTTCCTACAGAAATACAAATCCAATGAGAATCTTCAAGTAATGTCATACTCAAGTTTGCTTACAGGGTCAATTTTGGCTGAGGGCCAAACATGTGAAAGAAGGTGAGCCATCTCTTAATAAGACTCTGCTTTAATCTGAGGACACTCACGATCCAAGCAGGGTGGATCTCCCCCTGAAATGGCAGGTGAGGCACACCCCATACCTCCTATCACAAACTGCCAGGGACCTCAATAGTGATGCGTGGATGTCCAATTGAAAGCAAAACTTTTAAAAGTCACTTTTTGGAACCTAATTCCCAGAATCCCTGTCACCATGACCAGTGGATTGGTACTTTTAAAAAAGTAACTTTCCCAAATACTACTTTAGAGGAGAAAGAGAGGAAAATATGTAGGTGAATACTGCTAAACCGTTATGTGTTATAACGTCTAGTTTATTCCTAGTAAGACTCGCTTCTCGGCCTTTTGGCTAAGATCAAGTGTGTAGTAAGACTGAGATAACTTAAAGACAGGACAGAATTCCTAGATAATCAGGGGCTCACTCGTAACCTGTTTAATCACTAATGAACAATTTGACTTTTAGCTCACATTACAGTTAATGCCACATCCTGGCAGGAGAAACTTGAGCGGAATCATTTCTCCATGAAGACAAATTCAGCAAATTAATCTCCTGGTTCTTTAGCTCGTGGTCACTACCAGCAGACCTTGCATGCATCAGACAGGCATAGGAGGGAAGCAGTAGTATATTTTAAAATACAGATACATAAATAACGTTGGGGAAGAGGTTAGGTTTCATGTAAAAGTTAAGATTAGCTAACAGCAACTCACGAATGTGTTTTTGTACTCTGTGAGTACAATAAGATGTTTCATTATTTCCTTGTCTCTCAAATTTAGGTTGCTATATTTTCCGCCTATAATGTGGTATATTAAAAAGAAGAGTGCATGTAAATGGCTTCTAAGACACCTCAGAGTGTGGTGGAGTCTCCTCCTTTGGGAGGTTTTTAAAGACAGATGGATGGCCATCTGTCAGGAATGCTTTGATTGTGTATTCCTGCAGGGCAGGGGGTTGGACTGGATGACCCTTGTGGTCTCTTCCAACTCTATGATTCTGTGATTCTATGACATCTGGATAGTCACAAAAGACAAGGAATGCCTGAAATTTCCCAAAGGCAAAATCAGATCATAGTGAAGCAATCATCTAGAAAGATTTTCGCAACTTTAATTTTACTGTTTAATGTACCCAGATAAGCAGTCTGTAGCTAATATTTTCTATTTACAAGGTATTGTCAACTTCTGTTTAACTGTTTGGTTTCCTGTGTCCGTTACTTTATTGCGTCCCTTGAGCCTTTGAAAGGGGGTGGGCTACTGACTTAAATAAATAAATACCATCATGTGAATTTGGCCCAGTGTATGCTTCTGTCAGGGCCAGGAGACAGAGTGCCAACTTAGCCAAATCCATTCAGTATGTGACATTTGGAAGGCTATCAACCTCCTTCCTACCATTTCAGTTGTTAGAGCTGTGGGTAGGGGTTGGGGAAGGCATTTTTCACAATGTTTTTGCTTGCCTGTGTCATTCCATTGGGGATTTTAATTAATGTTGTGTGGGTCCATGTGGGCCCACTGCTTCCCCTTTCCCTTTGATCTGCTTGCCCTCATGCTGAAGGCTGAATTAAGCATTATCATTGTGTCTTAGTTACATTTAAGCAGCAATCCAATGCCCTTTTCAAGCTTTTAAAATGCACATAAGGCAACAAGCACTTGTTACTGTGAGCTGAGTTGTGGTCTGACAGATCAGGTAAGTAACAGCCTTAGCACTAATGGGAAAACTGGACTCACTGGAAGACTAATAAGACTTATTCATACCATTGGATAGGAAATAAATAGTTACTTTTAGTAAATCCCTTTTTAAAAAGGCAGGAATCAGTTGAAGATTGCCAAAAATAAGTTATACTAACTAATGAGATAATTTTCAACAAAATTCTAATTTACTTTGACAGATGCTGATAAAACTGGAGATTTCCTTCAAGGAAATCATTTTGTTAGGTAGGATTCTTTTTAAAAATTACCAGAGCTTAACTAAACAATGAAACTAAAAATATTTTAAAATCATTCTTACAATTGGCCTACCAATAAGATATATTACACAAAAAGAAAGCAGGACTGAAAAAGAAGGAAAACTTTCATTCCTTTTTTTCTTTTAAACAGTTTTCACAGAATTGGAAAGAGTATAGTGTGAACAAGGATATGGGTTGGTGGGGTTGAGAGATGTCAAGAATCAAAGGAGCAAAGCCATGCTTAAGAGAGATGGAATGATGTCATATGGTATATTTTTCTACATGTTTGGTTCTGAAAATTCTGTTGTTGTTGAGAATGCACAACAGAAAGTCTAGAAGTCCACAGGATTTCTGACTGGTCACTGTAGAAACAGGTTTCCTAGGCAAATATTTTTGTGGCGTCTCAGCCAGCATTTTATCAATGGGACCCTTCATCTCCTGACACCCCATGCTCTTGCACCAAGTGAGGACTGCAGCTTGAAAACTCTGCCTTGGTAGGCCCCTTCTAAACACAGACCATGCTCTAGAGGCAAAGATTGTGGTATGGTCCTTTAGCATAGCAAAATCCCCCAACCCAGTCCATCACTATAAGGCTAGTCATCTCTGTTTCAATGCAATTCTTGTTGGACTTTCTGTAGGTACCTGCAATGTCTTGCCTGAGATTATATTTCATTTAAACCAAGAGTGGGCAAAGTGCAGCCTGTGGGCTACATGCTCCTCCTAATGTGGTTTTTAGGCCTCCAAAAGCCTTGCAGCACCCCAAGAAAATTGGGAGGATTGTGTTGTTGTTTTTTTTAAAAAAAAATACTAAAATAAAGCTGGAAGTTGACTGGTGATTTTAAAAAGGCCTCTTCTGGGCCAAAAACATCCAGGAAGGGCCAATACAGCACAAAATTGCCCCCTTGCCCCCAGAGGGCACAGGCAGGGGTGTGGAGGAGTGGCAGGGGGTACAGCCTTCCAAGGTTTCATGGGGGCCCAATCTGCCCCCCAATTCCTGGCAGTTCCCCACTCCTGATTTATATCAAAATAGAGATAAAAATAATGTTCATATTTAACAATGCAAATAACATGTATGAAATCAAACCAAGAAATGTACAAAAAATTTTGCAGGACAGCAATGTACTGAATCAGTCATCTCTTGGTAAATGCTGCACCTGGGGCAGGTGAGGGAAGGGAAACTGTGGATCAAATTCTTCCAGGAGGTATCGCAAAGATATTAACAGGACAAGATGCACAGCAAGAGTTATGCAACAAAGAATATAGCATTATGAGAACTGCTTAATCTTAGAAAAGTTATTGAGACTTTTTCACCAGTCTAGCAGCTTTCTTCTGGGCAAAAAGGCTGACATTCAACATTGCACTAAGGGACTCCCACTAGTATAACTGACCTTTCCCATCCTCTACCCCTCATGCCTTTGTTTCCCAACCCCATGGAGCAGACTGAGGATGGACACTGGGGTTAAGTCAAATCTCCTGTAACAGATGGTGTTCCATTAGAGGACCTGCACAACTGGATTTCAGCAGACACGCTGCTCCCTAGTGTAGAGCAACTTCGTGCTACATATGAATTGCATTTCTTCATTGAAGTGAATACACAAATCTATGGACCAAGGCAATTTTCTTTAGTGCCATCAGCACCCAGGAAATAGCCTGCATTCTATTTCAAACATGATACATACAACTTTATACGTATTGATATACACAGCTATGACCTAATATGTCTGCACTAACTCATATAGAGAAGCGAGTCCTCCTTTTAAAGTATGCTTTTATTTACTTTTTATAATGTCATAAATACATTCAATAAAATTATCAGACAAACAGTAATGTACAACAAAATTTGGAATGTCTGAATAACATTTGTCTCTCCAATATTCCTTATTTTCTTTTTCTATCTTAAAATTTTGCTTGTCATACAACAAACACGTATTTTAAGAGAATGCATCAAGATTCAAGAGTACCTGTAAACATACAGCACTTTAGACAGATTTTTAAAATTTCTCAGCTTTACAACAGTGGATATTTATGGTTTCCTGGTCCCCTTATTTAAGAAATGTTGATCGAACAATCCAGATCAGACAACAATAATGTAAAGATCTACCAGGTTCTATGCAAGTCTAGAAAATTTCTTTTACTATATGGGACTAGAAAGCAATGTACAACTCCTTCTGGCTGCATTCAATTCAAAAGTTAGCACTTTTACCATAAACACAAAAGGAAAATTGCACCTATTTCACACTACAGGTGTTTAGAATTTTGGTACAAGAATATGAATGATCCAGTCTAAGAGAACTTAATCACAGAGCCCGAGTCTGCAAATTCCACAGCAATTTACTTGCAATAATCACTTAAACACATGGGCTGCAACTGTTTTCTAACCATGCCTTTATAAGATAGTGGTACTACTGTGGAAGAATGTTTTTGCACCAAAAGGATCCCTGAAAGCACCATACCTTTTCCATCAGACAGGCCATCCATCCATAAGAAGCCCAGCACTATACTGACTGTATCAATCACTTACTGGTGCCATATACCTTCTCTTCAAAGATAACTAAATGACAAGATCTTTCCTTATCTTTCTAGCAGTTCTTTGGAAGATTCTTCCTCCCACTCTAACACTGAAGGCTACAATAAGAGCAGATCAACATTCCAAAGACGCAAAACAAACAAACAAAAAAAGATCTCTGTAGACTGGAGCATGCTATTCTATGGGAGTCAGGGAAATAAAGGGTTTGAGATAAGGAGCTCTCCCAAAGCAAAAAAAGTTGCTCTGAAGCTCCTTTGTACACTGATGGGGTTGGAAGTGGGGTTTTTTTTAACTGACAATGAACAACTCTTTTATTTAAAAGTAGTTTGAATCATATTTCCTTCTGTGTTGTAATTTTCATTCCAGCTGCCTGAGGTTGTAAAATAGGAAATGAAATCCAGTATTAGCTAAAGCAAGACAACACTTGCACTGCTCAAGATTCAGCCAATTACCCCCACCCCCAAATCAAAATGTATTTTCTTCTTTCAAAGTACAACCCAATTCACTTGTCTTGTACTTGATCTAGATTTTGCAACAGGTAAAATAGGAGAAATAACATTTCAAAAACGTATCTTGAAAAACGGATCGTCTCCATCTAAACCTTCATCTGCTGTCCAGTATGATCAGCAAAATTACTCGCCACAACTACTGGACACGTGTGGAAACCATGTTTGGCAAAGCAACCTTGATGCATTGCTTCATGACTAATTTCTAATACCCATAATGATTTATTCATACTTATTTGCAATAATTCTAAACCATTGTTCATCCAAATATATTCTAGCCAGCATGTCACATGGATAAAAGAAATTATTTATACCAAATACACAAAAACAATGAAACAAAAAAGGGAAAACGATAAAGCAGGCCTAGAAAAACATAACCATTTTAGGTGCCTGGACACATTAAAATGCTACATCTTGGCACCTAAAAGATTGTAGTACAGTATTTGGAAAGGACATTCCAAAGTTAGGGCACCACCACAAAAAAAAAGGGGGGGGGATACTTAAACTATACAAAGTAGGGCAGTTTAATTACCAAGACGTCTGTGTGTACTTATCAAACTACAGTTGTCCCTCCACATTCGCGAACTTGACATTCGTGGTTTTGATTATTCGCGGTTTTGGGAGGGCCCCCCGGGCCCCCCCAAAACTGCGACACGGGGCCTCTGGAGGCCCCGTGAAAGCCCTGGGAGGGAGCGGGGAGGCCTCCACGGGGCCTTCGGAGACCCTCCGGAGGCCCCGCGAAGGCCTTGGGAGGGAGGGGGGAGGGCCGGGGAGGCCTCCATGGGGCCTCCAGAGACGCTCCGGAGGCCCCGCGAAGGCCTGGGGAGGGCGTGGGGAGGGCCGGAGAGGCCTCCATGGGGCCTCCGGAGACACTCCGGAGGCCCCATGCAGGCCCGGGGAAAGGGTGGGGAAGGTCGGGGCCTCCATGGGGCCTCCGGAGACGTTCCGGAGGCCCCATGCAGGCCCAGGGAAGGGGTGGGGAGGGCCGGGGAGGCCTCCATGGGGCCTCCAGAGACGCTCCGGCGGCCCCATGAAGGCCTGGGGAGGGGGTGGGGAAGGCCGGGGAGGCCTCCATGGGGCCTCCGGAGACGCTCCGGAGGCCCCATGCAGGCCCGGAGAAGGGCTGGGGAGGGCCGGGGAGGCCTCCATGGGGCCTCCGGAGATGCTCCGGAGGCCCCATGCAGGCCTGGGGAGGGCTTGGGGAGGGCTGGGGAGGCCTCCATGGGGCCTCCGGAGACACTCCGGAGGCCCCATGCAGGCCCGGGGAAGAGGTGGGGAGGGCCGGGGAGGCCTCCATGGGGCCTCCGGAGCGTCTCCGGAGGCCCCATGATGGCCTGGGGAGGGCGTGGGGAGGGCTGGGGAGGCACTCATGGGGCCTCCGGAGGCCCCTTCCAGGCCCGGGGAAGGGGTGGGGAGGGCCGGGGAGGCCTCCATGGGGCCTCCGGAGACGCTCCGGAGGCCCCATGCAGGCCTGGGGAGGGCGTGGGGAGGGCTGGGGAGGGCTCCATGGGGCCTCCAGAGACGCTCCAGAGGCCCCATGCAGGCCCGGGGAAGAGGTGGGGAGGGCCGGGGAGGCCTCCATGGGGCCTCCGGAGCGTCTCCAGAGGCCCCATGATGGCCTGGGGAGGGCGTGGGGACGGCTGGGGAGGCACTCATGGGGCCTCCGGAGGCCCCTTCCAGGCCCGGGGAAGGGGTGGGGAGGGCCGGGGAGGCCTCCATGGGGCCTCCGGAGACGCTCCGGAGGCCCCATGCAGGCCTGGGGAGGGCGTGGGGAGGGCTGGGGAGGCCTCCATGGGGCCTCCAGAGACGCTCCGGAGGCCCCATGCAGGCCCGGGGAAGAGGTGGGGAGGGCCGGGGAGGCCTCCATGGGGCCTCCGGAGCGTCTCCAGAGGCCCCATGATGGCCTGGGGAGGGCGTGGGGAGGGCTGGGGAGGCACTCATGGGGCCTCCGGAGACGCTCCGGAGGCCCCTTCCAGGCCCGGGAAAGGGGTGGGGAGGGCCGGGGAGGCC
This sequence comes from Gambelia wislizenii, assembly GCA_030847615.1. Classification (NCBI taxonomy): domain Eukaryota; kingdom Metazoa; phylum Chordata; class Lepidosauria; order Squamata; family Crotaphytidae; genus Gambelia; species Gambelia wislizenii. The sequence goes on along the minus strand of JAUMIR010000001.1, from coordinate 283,580,457 downwards.
TCCATGGGGCATCCGGAGACGCTCCGGAGGCCCCATGCAGGCCCGGGGAAGGGGTGGGGAAGGCCAGGGAGGCCTCCATGGGGCCTCCGGAGCGTCTCCGGAGGCCCCATGCAGGCCTGGGGAGGGCTGAGGAGGACTCCATGGGGCCTCCGGAGACCCTCCGGAGGCCCCATGCAGGCCCGGGGAAGAGGTGGGGAGGGGCGGGGAGGCCTCCATGGGGCCTCCGGAGCGTCTCCGGAGGCCCCATGATGGCCTGGGGAGGGCATGGGGAGGGCTGGGGAGGCGCTCATGAGGCCTCCGGAGCGTCTCCGGAGGCCCCATGAAGGCCTGGGGAGGAGGTGGGGAGGGCCGGGGAGGCGATCATGGGGCCTCTGGAGACGCTCCGGAGGCCCCATGAAGGCATGGGGAGGCGGGGGGAAAGCGACTATAGGGCCTCCGGAGGCCCTGTTGTCGCTTTGGCAGGGGCGGGGGAGGGCAATTGTTATTCGCGGATTTTTCACATTCGCGGGGGTCTGGGGAACCTAACCCCTGCGAATGTGAAGGGATGACTGTACTTCATTTTGATCTGGCATGTAATCATATTTGTGGCAAAGCCTTTTGTTGGAAGGATGTTACTTCATCCTTTTAATTGTTTAAAGTGGATATAAAATGAGTCAGGGAAGTGATAAATGCCTCTTTACAACCAGGCATGGTCCCAACACACCTGTAAGACTTCATCTCAAAAAAAACCTTCTCTGGATCCTACTATATTAGATAACAATGCCAGTCTCCAACCTTCCGCTTCTGGGCAAGGCAGTAGAGCATGTGGTGACTTCTCAATTCCAGGGATTCCTGGATGAGGTGTATTATCTAGATCCATTTCAGTCTGGTTTCAGACCTAGTTATGGGACAGAGACAGCTTTGGTCACCTTGGTGGACAACCTAGGCACAGAACTTGACAGAGGCAATATGTCCCTATTGGTTCTGCTGGACCTCTCAGCAGCTTTTGATACCATCCACCATGGTATCCGTCTGAGTTGCCTCTCTGGGATGGGGCTTGGAGATACTGTTCTACAGTGGCTCTGATCTTTTCTGGAGGGGCACTCTCAGAGCATGGTGCTAAGGGATTCCTGCTTGATTCCTTGGCCACTGGACCGTGAAGAGGTTCAGTCTTGACCCCTATGCTATTTAACATCTACATGAAACCAATGGTAGAGGTTTGGGGTCAGGTGTCACCAGTATAATTATGATATCCAGTTCTATTACTCCTTTCCACCTAATTCCAAGCAAGCTGTGCTAGACCAGTGCCTGGCAAGTGTAATGGACTGGATGAAGGCAAACAAATTGAAGCTTAATCAAGACAAGACAGAGGATCTCCTGGTCAGTTGAAAGACAGGTCTGGGAATATGGAATCAGCCTGTGTTAGATGGCATTACACTCCCCCTGAAAACGCAGATCCGCAGTGTTGTGGTACTCCTAGATTCATCTCTGAGCCTGGAGCCCCATGTTTCAGCAGTGACCAGGAGTGCTTTCGTAAAGTTAAAGTTAATGTCCTGGAGAAGTCAGATCTAGCCACAGTAGTACATGGCTTGATTGCATCCCAGTTGGATTACTGTACTGCAATGCACTCTATGTGGGGCTGCCTTTGGAAATTGCTCGGAAACTTCAGTGGGTCCAGAATGCTGCGACCAAAATGCTGACTGGGGCCAGCTATAGGGAGCATATAATTCCCTTGTTGCAACAGCTCCATTGGCTGCTGGTATGTTTCCAGGCACAATTCAAAGAGCTGATTTTGACCTATAGAGCCCTATACACCAGGTTATTCAAAGGACTGCATCTCCCTGTATGTGCCCATTAGAGCTCTAAGATCATCTGGAGAGGCCCGTCTCTCTACCCACCACCTTTTCAGGTTCATTTCATGGGAAACGAGGAAAAAGACCTTCTCGGTGGCTGCTCCCAGACTTTGGAACTCCCTCCCTAGAAAGACCAGGATGGCCCTGTCCTTGCTGTCCTTCCGTTGGCAAGTTAAAACATTTTTGTGCTGTCAGGCTTTTACAAACTGACTAGAGTTGGGCTTTTAATGCTGTGCTGCGCTATTTTTAAGGTTTTCTAGGATTTACGTGTAGTGTTTGAATTGATTTTAATATTTTTAATGTTTAATGTTTTAACTTATACATTGTTTACTTGTTTTTTAAATCATACTTTCATTTTGGCTTTTGTATTCTTTTTAATTTGTATTGTTTTAAATATGTTAGCCACCTTGAGTCCTATTATCAGGAGAAAGGTGGGATATAAATGAATAAAATCATCATCATCATCATCATCTGCCCAGAGATCTTATGATATTATTATTTCAGTTTCACAGTCTTGCAAATGGACCATCAGTGATTCTTATTGATATGGGCAGATAATGTGGCATGTCCCAAATAGTGTTACTTTTCATAACTGCACTATCGAGAGCCTATGTGTAGCTATTTCATATAGATGTTTTGTCAGTCTCTTTTGGAATTGCTTCCAGAACACCTATCACCACTGGAATCACAGTTGCTTTCTTCTTCCAGAGGCACTGAATCTCAATTTGTAAGTTTCAATGTCTCATAATCTTTTCTCTATAGCCACATCTACAATCCAAACATTCCTTTTTACAATCACAATTATGCCTGGCATATTATGTTCTGTTTATCAGCCTTAGTCTTAAAGTCCCATAAGATTTTTACCTTATTTCAACTTGTTCATAATTATCCTCCCCTGTATCCTAGGGTGGTGGGTGGTGTACAATAAAACCAGTTTAAACAATTTAAAGGAACTTAAAATACGAATATAATGTAAACAGACTAAAAATATTAAACAATGTATCAAGAAAAATGAGTTGTTTAATACAACTTAAAGCATGCACTTGCACAGATTTGACTGAAATCAACTGAATCAATTAGGCTTCAGTAGAAAATGATGTTTTTACTTGGCACCAGAATTCCCCAATTCTGGGGAAGACCATCTCTCATGTCTTCCTGCAGAGTATTACCTTGAGTAGTAGGACACAGCAGAGGGCCCCTGCCGCAGACCTCAAAATCATCAGGCAGACATATGTAGGATAAGATTTCTTCAAGTATCAAGGTGCCAAGCTACTTAGGACTTTAGATGTTACCATGCGCACCTTAAACTCAGACTAGAAGTGCATTGGCAGCAAATGCAATTCCTTTAAAGCTAGAATGTTATTAAACAAACAAACAAGTAAACAAAGGATCTGGGATTTGAGGGGAGCCTGCCCCCTCACGGATGCCAAGACATGTGAGATAATAATGAAAGAATGGAGTTGATAGAGACTACAAGGAGTGAAAGTCATAATTATTCTGTTGAACTTACGGTATTTTGGAGTACATCCCTGAAAGTTCATCTCTAATACTGCCCAGTTAAACTATCCCAATACCAATTGTCCTTTAACTGAGTACATTAAAAGCTCAAGACTTCTGTGCTACCAAAACAGTTAAAAGTATTACTATAAAGGTCATCACAGTAAGGATTAAAATACAGACAACAGTAGACTAGCATATAATTGATGCTCTTTTGCAAATGAATTTTGTACCTCTTCTTTTTCTCATCTATTTATTTCTGTTTTTTTAAAACTGTTATCTGATGTTGTATAACTATAGGATATGAAGCTGGGTTGTTTCAAACTATGGTTAAGAGAGTAGTAACCAGTTTAAGGCTTGAATGAATCACTAAACTGTAGCTGATCAAAAACTGAAGCATGGTAGGACTGGAGGAGGAAATAGGAAGAATATACAAGCCCAGGAAGCTAGGCTTATTGTGACTATTATAACTCATAGTATATTGTGACATTCAGTACACATCTAGCAAGTTTGTGCACCATGTCATTTTCTTCCAGAGTAATATAATCATATATTCATTGCTATTAATTCCTTTTTGTAAACCCCTGAATTTAAGAAAACCAGAGCTCTAATCTGCTGAAACTAAGCAGGAGAGCTTTTTGTCTTCAAAGGAAAAAAAAGTTTAAAGTCACTGCAGGCATCAAGTTCAAAAGAACTACATGGTAAATGCCTCCCAGCAACAACAAAAAATTCCATAAGCCTCACATGCTACTTTCAATTAGAAATTCTAATACTCTTACAAATGAAAACAAGTCTTCTAAAAATTACAATTTATTTCTTGCTGTTTTTGAAAATATCTTCTCAGTATTCATCTTCAGATATAATGTTGATTTAGTCAGCAAACATTACTTATTTTAAGCAACATAATCACTGATTATTTTTGATTCCAAGAAAAATAGAAAAGTAAATCATGTATTGTCTATCATGCATTGTCTATCACAGTGGCTCATATATATCTATATATAAAAATATATAGATATATATATATATTAACCAGGGACCCGCTTTAAATATCTTTTGTTGCCGTGGCCCCCCAAGATTTAAAACCATAATAATAATAATAACAACAACACAATTATCATTGTTGTTGTTGTTATTCAATTACACCATACATGAAACCTTCCCTGTCATGGATGGGGAGGCACTGGATGGGGAGGGAAGACTTTTCTACTGCTTCTTCCTGCACGTTTGTGCTAGAGCTGATTGAATGGCAATGCATAGGTCAAGCTAGCCAGCCTTTGCCTTGGCTCCTGTCACATGGCTGCTCCACAGCAGGCAGGAGGTGGGCCAAGCGGCCTTCAAGCCTTTGCAGACCCCCTATGAGGACACTGAGGCCCCCGGAGGTCCCCAGACCACAGGTTAAGAACCACTGGGCTTCTTCCACTGCCGCTCAAATCCCTTCGTACATTTCCTCTAGACATTAGAACTGAAAAATCATAATTAACCTATCCTCAAATACAATTAGATGTGCTTATATTATTTCACAGACAAGTAGAAAACTACTTACTCTGACTTAGCAAAAAGATGCATTGCCACGTTGCAGTAACATGTTGTGCAGTACAACCCTCTGAATGTTTATGCAGAAACATTATCCAGATAGAAGTTCTCCTATGTTCAGTGGAGATTACTCCCTATCTAGTAGGTTTAGCATTTCAGCCAAAGTATAGAAGAATTATTCTGCTAGGGATCAGGGAACAGAAAAAGGAAGGAAGAGTTTAGAGATCAGCAACTATGTTGGAGGCGTTTCTCTTGGAATCTGTATTTATAACTAATACAGTTGTCCCTCCACATTCACGGATTTGGCATTCACAGATTTAAGTATTCATGGCTTGAAAATATTCTTTAAAAAATAATAATCCAAAAAGCAAACCTTGATTTTGCCATCTTATGACACCATTTTGCTATGCCATTGCATATAATGGGACTTGACTAGTCACGGATTTGGGTATTCACAGGGGGAGGGGGGATCCTGGAACCAAACCCCAGCGAATGTGAAGGGATAACTGTACAGTTGTTCCTTCCAATTCGCGGGGACTGAGGCAGAGCACCACCACAAAATTTTAAAAACCGCCAAAAAAAATGTATACAAAACCTTACGGAGGCCTTTGGTTTCCCCCCATCCCCCCTTGGGAATGAGCAGCTTGGTGGTGAGCCTGGGGGTTTGCTCAGCCTTTGACTCCCCCCCCCTCGAACGACTTGAGAGGAAACCGGAGGCAACGAACACACCCCTCCTCCTTGCCTGCCCCAAAGCAACACCCGTGTCCTCCTCAACCACGGCCACCATGGCCAGAACTTCTCCTTTGATCGCCGCCTCTCCCCCGAGGCCCCTATGAAGTAGTTCATGGTGGCGGTGGCAGCAGCAGGAGCAGAAGATTTCCCTCAGCGCCTTATTCTCCTCAGCTTTGTGGCATGTTGCCTCCCCTCAGTGGCGTCATCAGTTGTCGGCATCTGGTCAGCATCGGTGCTTTGTTCGGATCAATTGGGGGTGGGGTGGGGTTGAAGCGAAAGCAGTGGTGAGCAGGCGGAGGATGAGGAGGAGAGACGAGGAAAGAGGGAGGAAGGCGAAGAAGAGAAGGAAGACAACGGTGATGAGGAGCCCCTCCAATCCGTTCCCTTTCCCCGCCTCACCTCGCCTGGCTTTTGGCTCACCCGCCACACTACTGCAGTCAGAGGCAGGGGCAGCAGCAGAGGCCACGCAGCCTTGAGGGGGATAGCAGGGGCAGTGGCCCTCACTCATCCCCCTCAGTGAGAGGGTCATCCTCCTCATCTTCACCTTCCTCCCTTATCTCTTCTCCACCTCCACCTCCACTTCCTCCTCGCCACCGCTGCTGCTTTCGCTTCGTTCAGAGCAGCCGGGGGCAGGGCGGGGCATGGCAGGGTTGAAGCAACTTGCTTAAAAGCTTTTGCCCAGGAGCCTAAATCATCCTTTCTCTGGCTGAACACCTCCCCTCATTTAATGAGACTGCCTGCAAGAACATGCGAGGGCGGGCTGCGAACTCAACCTAAACCCCGCCAGGCCCAAAGCAGGACACACCAATTGGGGAAAGGAGCGGGGGGACATGTGCAGGTGTTGGAGCAGCCAGATAGTGGCCAGTTTGGCTGCCGTTAAGAGTTCTATAAATACACAAAAACGCAAAAGGGAAAGACGCAAATAGGAAAGGACGACTGTATTCCATTAGTTGATTTCCATAAAAAAGACAGCACAATTTTTTAAGATACAGATGCCTCCTGACAAAGGATCCTCACAATTCCTCGTAAGAACTGTAGGAAATAACTATAGCCCAAATCCAATGTGGCACTAGTTATATTACATATCACTTTATTCCCCCCCCCTAACTTCCACCGGGAACCTTCCTGCAACCTTTGAGTGGGTCCCAGCCCTCCAGAGCATATTTTGAGGGCACCATGGGAGATCCTCCATGACTCCCAATTTGGCAGACAGTTGCACTTCTATCAAATGACCTACCATCACAAACTGATGTAGGAAGAAACAAGAAAAAGCTGGAGTTTGTTCTAACAAGCCATTTTCTGGCGGGGGGGGTGCATGTAAAAATGAGTACATGAGAGAAACAACTTGTTCTGTTTTATTGCCACTGCTGGAGTGGTACTTCCATCCAGTTCCTTATACAGTATACAGGATAAGGAACCTCAGTGTAACAGCAAATATACAATGAAAATCTCCACACACTTACACATAAAATGGTTAGTCAGTGTTGGGTTGGAAGAGCCCCCAAAGGAGGCTAACCCAAAGGCTTCCAAAACCCTAGCTGTCAACCAAGGACTTAAAAGCTAAGGCCGAGCACACTTGCCCAACACAAACATATCAAAATTCAGCCGTCTACTGCGTATTCGTAAACTTCTCCTCAATGAAACAAACTCATCTCTGTTGTGATAGATCTAGTAAATCATGAGTTACAAAATTAAGCAATGTTGTCAAAATGGTCCAAACTTCAGTGAAATCAATCTCATCTACTTTAGTGATCTTGAAGACACAACCAGGGGTGAACGTTATTCTGGATTAATTACTTCTGGTCAAAGAAGTAGTGTTGTCTTATGTATCCCATATAATCAATATGCCCATCTTCTCAACTGCAAAATGCCCAATATGCCAATATTCAGAAGCCTAAATGAGGTCTCAAATATCCAAAGTGAAATATCCTAGAATCTTGCCAATCCATATTTGTCAAAACTCAGATTAATCACTACAAAACGTAAGCACAGAGGTAATGAAAAGAATCTCAGTGCTTTAGTACATTTGTACACTGTCAGGAGCAAACTGAATTCCAACTGTGGAACGAGACATGTATTTAAAAGGCACCCTGTCGCTAACATGAAAGGGAAAGAAAAAAGCAAAACCTGAATAGCTAACAAAGAAAGCTCCTACCCTTCATATCCAGGATGCCAGAAGCAGTATTGCTAATTTCAGACAACTATGCAGTTCCATTCATTTCAAAGTGTGATAGTTTAAAAAATTATTATACTCCACTATGGTCAAAAATTGATACATGAATAGGCTTTTATGCAGGCCAATGTATAATGCCAATAAAAATATACAGCAGTATTCATAAGTAGCCTGTTGTGGTTTTAAATTTCTCAACTAGATTATTTTGATGTCAGATAAGACACAACCCACACCTATTTGAAAGCAACCCTGTCAGTGATCTCATTGAAATACAGTTCTAGGAAATACAACACAAGGAAATTTGAATAAAATAATTGTATAGCAAGCCTAATGTTGCTTTCTGAATTTTTCTTTCAACTTTGTTACCCATAAGCTTGTTAAATTTATCTGAAGTGATTTATGGGTTACAGTTGTAAAAGGAACGTTGGTCTTACCTGTGATGTGGTGAGGAGAAGAGCATCCGATAGCTTTGGGTTGTCCCTCCCCACATGCTTCCAGTAGGCAGGAAAAAAAAACAAAAGGACTTGGCTTGCCCCTTGTGAGGTCATCCTAGAGGGACGACCCTTGGCTAGCCAGTCTATGTCCAAGCCTTGCGACTGCAGCCTTCCATGATGGGATCCAGATGGTTCTTGACTGATCATGGCTCAGATGCTTCACCCCCATCACTTGGCTGGACCCTGCTTCTGTTACTATAACCTCCTTCTCTGCCGCCCATTACTTCTGTGTCTATCTCGCCAGCGGGTGGGTCCAGATGCTCTTCGCCTCACCACTGGAAAAGAACGTATCACAGGTAAGACCAACGTTCTTTTCCCAGTGCAGAGGGCTCCAGAGCATCCGATACCTTTGGGATGTACTAAAGTCTCTGTTCCGGGTGAGCCTGACAAGACCTATAACCTTATGCCTAGAACTCTTGTTGAAGCACTCTTCTGCCGAAGGCTGCTTCTGCTGAATGTATCTTATCCAGGGGGTAGTGTTGAACAAACGTCGAATAGGACTTCCACGTCGCCGCTCTACATATCTTCTCTAACCATGCATCCCTCTGCCAGGCCGCAAATGCTGCCGCACTCTTGTCGAGTGCGCCATGATCTCTTCAGGGATTTCCTTGTGTAGACTGGTAACAATCCATCTTCCTGATCCATCTTCCCAGCGTTGAAGGAGACACCTTACGCCCTAGGCATTTAGTATAAGTTGACACAAACAACGCTTCTGAGACTCTGAACAGTTTTGTTCTCTTGATGTAGATTCAAAGGGCTCTTCGCACGTCCAACGTATGCCAAATCCTCTCCAACTCGCTCTCTGGATTGGGGCAAAAGGAGGGGAAAATCACTTCTTGAGATCTTTGAAAAGCAGAGTTTACTTTTGGCCTAAAATCAGGCCAGAGACAAAGGACCACCGAATCCAGTCTAAATATGCATAGGTCCCTTCTGATTGATAATGCAGCCAGCTCTGAGACCCTGTGTGCTGAAGTAATGACCACTAAGAGCAGTATTTTCCAGGTCATATGTTTTAGAGAGTCCTCCTTCAAAGGCTCGAAAGGATGAACTGTTAATGCCTTCAGGACCGTATGTAAGTCCCAAGATGGGAATCTATGTACTGTTGGGGCGCCAAATTCGACAACCCCTAGATGAATCTGCATACATGTGGGTGACTAGAGATGGATGATGCCCTCTCAGGTGGTAAAAACAATGTCAGTGCCGCTATCTGCCTCTTAATGGTGTTTGGCCGGAGACCAGTCTCCATGCCATCCTGAAGAAACTCCAGAAGCAGAGGAACTGAGGTCTCCCTGAAGTCCACCTTCTTGCGCTTGCACCACCAATGGAAGACTCTGAGGGTGTATTCATAGATTCGCTGTGCCAATTCCCGTCTGGAGGGAAGAATTGTCCCCACTACCGTCTGCGAGTAGCCTCGTGCTGTTAACATCTACCTCTCAGCCTCCACGCATGGAGCTGAAGCCAGGCTGGGTATGGATGATGAACATGTCCCTGAGTTAACAGGTCTGGGCGAGTCGGCAGCATGACCAACATTAGGGTCATCTCCAACACCTCTGGGAACCAGGCTCAGCAAGGCCAGTTCGGTGCTATCAGGATGACGTCCGCCCCTTCCGCCCGAACCTTGTTGAGCACTCTGGGGATCAGCTGTAGTGGAGGGAACGCATAGAATAGACCTCCTGGCCACAGAGGCAGTGAGAGAAGGTACCACGGAGGTAGCGAGAGGTAGCGAGAGAAGAAGCGTGGAAGTTTCGCATTTGCTGGAGGCGAATAGGTCGACAATTGGCCTGCCCAAGGCCCGTATGAGGTCATTGAAAACTTGCTGTTGAAGGCCCCATTCACACTGGTCGATGTCTGAGCGGCTGAGCCAGTCCACTTTGGAGTTGAGCGACCCCTTGAGATGCTCCGTTTCTACTGAGATTAGATTTTTTTTCTGCCCAATTCAGTAACTTGGTCTCCTTGGCCATTAGGGCATGGGATTTGGTCCCCCCTTGGCGATTCAGGTGCGCCTTCATAGTAATGTATTCCGTTCGGATCAAGACCGCCCTGTTCTTGATAAGGTTCTTGAAGGCCTGGAGTGCCTGTCTGACTGCTCTGAGCTACAACCAGTTGATGCTGTGGGCTGCCTCCCTTTTGGACCATTTGCCCTAGACCAGATGGGAACCACAGTGGGGCCCCCACCCCCGAAGGCTGGCGTCCATGGTTATCTAGATCCTGTCCGTTTTCCACAGAAGGCAACCCCTGTTGATCATCAGAGACAACTACCATAGAATGGATGCTAACACTTCCTGTGGTACTCTCACCTGAATGTGCTTCTTGACCGCAATGTTGTTCTAATATTGTAGTAGGAACCATTGCAGCATCCTTGCGTGGAACCTCGCTGATGGAAGACAATCGGTCACTGCGATCGTCAGCCCCTGTAGAAGAGCAAGGTGCATGAGATCTATCCTGATCTGGGACCTGACTCTCTGTGCAGAGCCTCTTCTCTCCTGGGGCAAGGAGACTACGCCTTTCAGTGAGTCCACCATTGCCTCCAAGTGATGTATCCATTGAACTGGTCTCAGTTGGCTCTTGTCGAAGTTGACTTGAAAGCCGTGCTCCTGCAGAGACCTCAGCACCAGTTGGACATCCCTCTCTGCCCTCTGCAGGGAGGACGATTGGATCAGAAGGTCATCCAAGTAAGGATAGACATGTAGTCCAGAGTGCTGCCAATGGGCCACAAGGGCCACCATGATTTTTGTGAAGACTCTGGGGGCCGACGAAAGGCCAAAGGGCAGGGCCTTGTACTGGAAATGCCTGCCACTGTAATAAAAGTGGAGAAAACGCCGATAGTCCTGGTGTATTGGTTTGTGGAGTTAGGCATCCTGTAGGTCCAAGGAGGCCAGGAAATCTCCCGGTCTCAAGACCTTCAAGAGGTGCTTCAGCGTCTCCATCCTGAATTTTCGCTTCTTCACAAATTTGTTGACGCCCTTGAGGTTCAGGACTGCCCTCCAGGTGTCGTTCTTCAGAGGATGGAATAGCAGCCCTTGTTGGAGTGCATCTCCTCTATTGCGCCCAGTTCTAACAGGTGTTGGATGGCGTCCGCCATCAAGCGTTGCTTTTCTGCGTCACTTTGCAGTGGTGTGGATGTGAACCATCGTGGGGGTATTCGAGAGAACTCTATCCAGTAGCCCTGTTGGATTGACTGCAGGACCCACTTGTCTGAGGTAGAATTTTCCCAAGCCCCCACAAAGGCCTGAAGGCGACCACCCACTGGGAGGGTGCCGTCACTGCTGACTTCTATTGTTGGTCTTGGCAGGCTGTGCCTGGACTTGCCTGCCTGTAGCGCCTTGGTTGGACCTGCGCTGGTATCTCTTCTCACCCCAAGTGAGGTCTAGAAGACCTGAAGTCTCTTGAACCTGAAGAACGGGGCGCTGCCAAGCCGTCTTGTTGACTGCCTGAGGGACAAAAAGGCCTGAAGCGTCTCAAAAACCTTTGTTCCTCCCTCTTCCGGGCCGAGGCCAGGGTTTTCTTCTTCTTGTCCTTGTCCTCAACCAGAACCGGCACCAAGGATTCGCCGAACAGCTTTTCCCCTAAGAAGGGGGAAGAGACCAGATTTTATTTGGACTTAAAGTCAGCATTCCAAGATTTAAGCCACACTTGTCTCCTGGCCGCCACTGTGGCCCCTTGTGGCCTGGCACAAAATTGGACCGCATCCAGGGTGCCATCTGCCAAGAACACGGAGACTTTCGCCAGCTTGTTCAGGTCCTGCCTAATCCTAGGCTGGGACTTGGGCACATCTGCTAAGGCTTCCTTGGACCACTATATAACTGCCCAAGCCATCATAGTGGCTGCAATAGAAGCCCGGATGGCCAGAGAAATCACCTTGTGTGCTCTTTTAAGAGCTGTGTCCATGCGTCTGTCCTCTGGCATCTTCAGGGTGTCCTCTCCATCTCGGCAAAAAAACGCAGAACAGACCAGAGCCGAGACAGGAGCGTCTATGAGTGGGACCTGTAGTCTGCCCATCACTTTTTTATGTAAGGTGTAGTGCTTCTTGGCATAGCTGGGTTGCCCCTTGGTGGCAGCTGGACTCACCCATTCGTCACAGATGAGGCACATCAAGGTTGCTGGGACCAGCATTTCTAGGGCCATAGGTTGCGAATCCAGAAAAAATTCACCGGATATTTCAGGCAACTCTGGGTCCACCTTAGACTGTTGCGCCGCAGGAAGTTGGAGGCCCAGTGTCCTGACAGCCTTTTTTAACAGAACAGGGAAATCCTCAGTTGCAAATGGCGGACCAAAGGGCAGGTCACGTCTGTAGCGGTGCCCGCCTCTTCCTCAGATAACTCCCCCTCCTCCCTATCAGAGTGATCATGTTGGTCCAAATCCTCCCCTTCAGATGAGTATACAGACACTACGTCCTCCTCACCCTGTGAGGCTTGCTCAGATTGTTGGTTTCTAGGATGCTTTCTGGAGGGGCGTATCCTCATGGTCCAAGTCTGAGGTCCAGTCTTCCTCCTCAGCCTCCTTGGGTGACCTGGCCAGCCGCCTTCCCTGGGCAGAGCTGTTCTGGCTAGAGGGAATAGTGGTATCATGCTCTCCTACACCTCTGGGTGCCACCTTTTTAGCTGGGGCCCTTTTGGATTTTCCCTTATCCGCGCCCCTGCCCTTGCCCCCCCCCCCGACGTGGGTCCTGCTGATTCAGGGATGCCTCCTGGGCTGACTGTCCCTGGGGTCTGATGGCTGGTGGCAAGGGCAAAGTGGCATTCTGGGTCCCCAAGGGTTCCAATCCTCCCATCTGGGTACCCTGCTGGTTCCCCAGCAGGCATGGTTGAAACAGGCTTGCTGCCAACCAGCCTGCGGCTTCCCTGTCCAGGGTATCTCTCAGCCAGTCAGGCATCACTGCTGGAGTACCACCCCCTGCCGCCCCGGTACCCAGGGCCCTGGCAAAACTCACGCCGCTCACAAGAGGCTGCTGGGGGCATAAGGTAGATCGTGAGCAGTTGATGGGGGGTGCCTGGTCCAGGCGCACTGTCGCCGCAGTCTGCGCCCCATTCTCAGGGACGGTCAGCACCTCGTCGTCCTCCTGAAGGCCCTGCGCAGTGTCCTCCCCCCAGCCAGCTCCTAGCCCCTCCAGGCGGAGCGGGTCCGGGTCGCGGCCAGTGGCGGCCGAAGCGGAGGTCTTCCCCTCCTTTCTCGGCCTCTTCGCACCACTGCCACTCTTCCCAGCGGCTGCTCTCCCACCTGGTCGCCCGAGCTGGTACAGCCGAGCCGGCCCCTCTCCCCTGCGATGACCGCCACAATCACCGCATCAATGTCTTCGCTAAAGGCCATAGTCTCTCTGTCTTTCCGTCCCTCCAAAAGTCAGGCCGCTGGAAAAACCCTTCCTCCTCTAGCGATTATTATTACTATTATTGTTTCCTCTTTTTACGCATATTTTAAAAACTACATTGTATAGGTCTGGCAAAATATTTGACCTGTATCTAAGTTTGTTGAGGAGGCAGCTGAGAATCAGACACCTGACATCCCTTAAATATTAAGGTTGTTTTCAGATGTTTTAATTAATTCATGACCAGATCTAGAATATACAGAATCAATTAATCAACCTCTGTTACATTCTGTAACAGAAAATTCCAGTGCCTCTCTAACACCAGCTTGCTATGCTGCAAATAATACTGTAAATAATCAGCACAACAAAATCACATTTTACCTAACCCCAAAGCACCAACACAGTAGAAAAGGTGACAGCATGTGTCGCTTTCTAGCAAAACTAAATAATTTTAAAACGTGTGTTAACATACTTTCACTAATTTACTTTTATTGATTGGTAATAACAGCTGGGTAGAGATATTCATATTGTTATACAGAGCTAAATGCATTTTGACTTTCGAAGTACATCCACCTATTTATTCTATTTTACAGAAAGAAAGATAGGGGAATCAAGCCCACTCCATTTTGTGACTGACCAAGCTTAATGTAGCCCATTGCCCATGTACTATGGCTTGCCAGATGCTTGACAACCCACCCATCCACTGTGTTTTTCCAATTGCAGGCACACAGCAGAAAAAGGAGGTTTGTGTGGGTTATCCATCAATTTATGTAGCTAGTGGGCCCTGTTCTAGATCTGATGTATCAGCCAATAGTACTGAGTTAAAGATAGCTGGTTGGGCTTCTACAAAATGTATGCAAATTCATCTAGATAGAAAGAGTATGAAGACTGTTCCCTAGTTAATACAGTTGCCCCTCCACATTCGCGGCTTTAATATTTGCGGTTTTGATTATTTGCAGTTTTTGGGAGCCCCCCCTCCCAAAAGTGGCAACGGGGCTTTAGAAGCCCCATCACCGCTTTTGGGAGGATGGGTGGGGGGTGGAGAGGAGCAGCGACAAGGCTTCAGAAGCCCCAGCGCTACTTCTGTGAGGACGGGGGGGGTGGAGAGGAGCAGCGATGGGGGCTTCAGAAGCCCCCATCTGCTTCTGGGTGGGCGGGGGAGGTGGAAAGGAGCAGCAACGGGGGCTTCAGAAGCCCCCAGTGCTGTTTCTGTGAGGGCGGGGGGTGGAAAGGACCAGCGACGGGGGCTTCAGAAGTCCCCAGTGTTGCTTCTGTGAGGGCGGGGGGTGGGGTGGAGAGGAGCAGCGACGGGGGCTTCAGAAGCCCCCAGCGCTGCTTCTGTGAGGGCGGGGGGTGGAGAGGAGCAGTGACGGGGGCCTCAGAAGCCCCCAGCGCTGCTTCTGTGAGGGCGGGGGGGAGAGGAGCAGCAACGGAGGCTTCAGAAGCCCCCAGCACTGCTTCTGTGAGAGCGGGAGGTGGAGAGGAGCAGCGACAGGGGCCTCAGAAGCCCCCAGTGTTGGTTCTGTGAGGGCGGGGGGGTGGAGAGGAGCAGCAACGGGGGCTTCAGAAGCCCCCAGTGCTGCTTCTGTGAGGTCGGGGGGTGGAGAGGAGCAGCGACGGGGGCCTCAGAAGCCCCCAGCGCTGCTTCTGTGAGGGCGGGGGGGTGGAGAGGAGCAGCGACGGGGGCCTCAGAAGCCCCCAGTGCTGTTTCTGTGAGGGCGGGGGGTGGAAAGGACCAGCGACGGGGGCTTCAGAAGCCCCCAGTGTTGCTTCTGTGAGGGCGGGGGGTGGGGTGGAGAGGAGCAGCGACGGGGGCTTCAGAAGCCCCCAGCGCTGCTTCTGTGAGGGCGGGGGGTGGAGAGGAGCAGTGACGGGGGCCTCAGAAGCCCCCAGCGCTGCTTCTGTGAGGGCGGGGGGGAGAGGAGCAGCAACGGAGGCTTCAGAAGCCCCCAGCACTGCTTCTGTGAGAGCGGGAGGTGGAGAGGAGCAGCGACAGGGGCCTCAGAAGCCCCCAGTGTTGGTTCTGTGAGGGCGGGGGGGTGGAGAGGAGCAGCAACAGGGGCTTCAGAAGCCCCCAGCGCTGCTTCTGTGAGGTCGGGGGGTGGAGAGGAGCAGCGACGGGGGCCTCAGAAGCCCCCAGTGTTGCTTCTGTGAGGGCGGGGGTGGGGAGGAGCAGCAACGGGGGCCTCAGAAGCCCCCAGTGTTGCTTCTGTGAGGGCAGGGGGGTGGAGAGGAGCAGCGACGGGGGCTTCTGAAGCCCCCAGCACTGCTTCTGTGAGGGCGAGGTGGTGGTGGAGAGGAGCAGCGACGGGGGCTTCTGAGGCTTCTAAAGCCCCGTTGCCACTTTTGGGAGGGAGGGCTCCCAAAAACCGCAAATAATCAAAACCGCAAGTGTTAAAGCCGCAAATGTGGAGGGGCAACTGTATTAACTAGGGAACAGTCTTCATACTCTTTTTATGTAGATGAAGTTGCATACATTTTGTAGAAGCCCAACCAGCTATCTTTAACTGCTTCTGTGAGGGCGGGGGATTGGAGAGGAGCAGCGACAGGGGCCTCAGAAGCCTCCATCGCTGCTTCTGGGAGGTCTGTTTGGCTAATGGTTAGCTGATGGACTATTATCTCCTGGGAATCCCCCTGTCCCTGGGAGGAATTCCTTTGTAAGTGTTGGGTTTTTATTCTATTGTTTTTCAAAACTGGGAGCCAGATTTTGTTTACTTTTAGGGTTTCTTCTTTCCTGTTGAAGTTGTCCAGGTGTTTGTGGATTTCAATAGTTTCTCTGTTCATTCTGACAGGATAGTTGTTGGCCTGGTCCAGAATTTCTGTGTTTTTAAATAACATTTTGTGTCCAGGTTGGTTTATAACATGTTCTGCGACTGCTGGTTTTTCTGGCTGGCCCAGTCTGCAGTGTCTCTCATGTTCCTTGATTCGTGTTTGTACACTGCGTTTAGTAGTCCCTATGTAAACTTGTCCACAGCTACATGTTATGCGGTAAACTCCTGCAGCTGTGAGAGGGTCTCTTTTGTCCTTCAATTCCAGCAATTCAAGAAATACTACGTTCAGTGAAGACACTAACAATCCTTGCATTTCTATACCCAGAAACTAACCATTCAGTTACACAATTTACATATACTCCCCAATAGGGGTTCACAATATATATATAAACTCCACACACTCCTACCCAACCATTCTCTGAAGATGCCAGCCACAGATGCAGGCGAAACATCAGAAACTGTTCCAGAACACGGCCTCATAGCCCAGAAAAAAACCCAAGGAAAATCTATAAGCCATTCATCATCTCTGATGATTGTATGGCGGTGTTTCTCAAATTGTGGTTGTCCTTGGGTTTTTAACTTTAGCTCTGAAAAGCTCCAGCTTTCTTGATCAATGACCAGGGATTCTGAGAACTGAAGTCGGAAACATTTGGTTGACCAACCTTTGAGGACAACTATCCTACTGGGTTTTGTCCAACTGTCCTGTGCTTTCTGCAAAAGCAGCATTTTGTGACTGTCCAAATACAGCTTAGGTCCAGATTATTTGAAAGACCACATCTCTCTATATGAGCCTGCCAGTTTTAAGATCTATAGGAGAGGGCTCTCTCTTGGTCCTGCCACCATCACAAGCTTGTTTGTGAGCACACAGGAAAGAAGCTTCTCAGAGACCATTCTCACCTTCTGGAATTCCTTTCCATGGGAGGTGAGGCTAGGCTAGCCCAATCCCTGGTCTCATTTCACTGACAGGCATTTGTTTTAATGTGAAATTGCTAAGAGGGAGGCTTCTTAGGGGGTCTGCTTTATTTTTAGATTTTTTGCTTTTTAATTATTTTATACTGTTTTAATGTGATGAGTTTTGTTTTTAAATTGTTATTGTTAGGTTTTAGGTTATTCTTTTTGTGAGCCACCTTGGGTCACACTACAGGAGGAAGGTGGCATATAAAGGAAGGAAAGAAAAAATTGTAGTACAACTCCCAGCATTCCAGATCAACAAGCCATGCTGGGTGTGGTTGATAGAAGCTGAAATCCAAAGCATCTGGATGGCATCAGCTTGGGAAAGGCCGAGCTACTATTGTTAATTACTAAAAATGTTCATGTTAAAAACCACACAGACTCAGGCAATCAAGGACTAATAATTGTATTTGTCAACATAGCTTAAATATGGGATTATATTCTTTCTTTTAAAAATAGACCTTTTATCCTCTATTTTTTCAATGAAAAAATAAGCAGTTGTTGGTGTATGACTGACTGCAACAGTTAGGAGTGCAAAATTAGTTTTTTGTTCCCCTGCTGTGGTCCTGCTGATCACAGGGTTTTCATCCTACTGGATTAGTGCCAATGAAGACTTTCCTCCCAGCATAAATAGTAGCTGCAAAGGAATGGGTGTTGTGTGTTTTTTGGTTAAAACTACAGCAGGGGATGAAAGGGTTAAGCATACCCTCTCTGCTTGCAGTAGTCCTATTAAATACCACACATACTAGAAGCTGCTCATTGCATTTAAAAATGTGTGTGTGTGTTACATGCACAAACACACAGTCTAGTTGCAGCCAGCAAACTGTAGAAGTAGAAGTCTCTGCCAGTGTATAGTGCATTACAAAAGCATTCACTCCCCTCCTTTGATTTTTCCACATGTTGCTATGTTACAACCTGGAACAAAGGGATTTATTTGGCATTGTTACCACTTGATGTACATTAAGATGCTGAACACAGTGAAGATGTAAAATACCACTGTTTTCTCTCTCTCACACACACACACAAACAATTTTGCAGAGAAAAATCACTAATGTTTTTGGAAAACACTGAAAAAGTGTGCATGTAAAATGTGTTTTTCATGGGAAAAAATAATTTTCATTCAAAAAGCACTGTTTCCAGAAAACCTGTGGCTTTTTTGTGGAAAAATCGTATCTGCACATAAAAATCATGCATTTCTATGCAAAATAACATGCAATATACTTTGGTGTGTGTGAATACTAGGCGAAAACTCTACAAAATTCTCACTTCTGGGCTATTCTCAAGAAATCTCTCTTTTGGCTAAGAAATAAATAACAACAAATATTCCTTCCAGCCCTCATTTTCAATCAAGTCTGTCTCAGACTCAAAGCTTTCCTGAAACACATTACTACATATTTTCATGTACATGTGTTAAAATGTACAAAATCTAAAAAAGTCTGAGCATTTTTCAGGGTATTTTTAAATATACTGAGTTTTATCCCTTTGACTAAACATTTGTGCATATTTTTTTTCAAATGTACACATTTTTAATATACATTCTCCAAACATCCTCTGTTTTCAAACAAGCTGGAGGACCTCCAAATGCCTAGAGAGGTGTTCCGCTGAATGTTGACCACAGAATCACACTGGAAGACCTCCAAATGCCTAAAGAGAGCACCTTTCTAGGCATCTAGAGGTCCTTCAGCCCAATTTTATGGAATGCCTCTGCTGGAAATATAAGATTCACTATGATCCATTATTTCCGCTATCCGTGGAAAGTCTGGGAAGATATCAGCTCTGCAGATATGGAGGTTGTACTGTATAAGCTGCATAAATCTGCAAACCAAAGAAATATTTCATCTATCCACAGTTCATGCAGGCATAATGGCTTGCCATTGTACACTAAAGGTATAAATCAGTGCACCAGCTTTTTATATATTATTTTTAAAATATGAATACCACTGATCCTCTATTCTCTAATGTGCTTCTTAAAACTGCAAAATGAATAAATAATTAAAAGAGCTATGGTAAGTTCCATAAAATGCCATCTATTCACATTGGCACTTCCAATTTCAGTTCTTCAAACAACAGTACAGTTGCCCCTCCACATTCGCGACTTTCACATTCGCGGTTTTGATCATTCGCGGAAAGCTGCCTGCCCCCCCCCCTGCTCAACACCCCATTCCCTTCCCAAGGCAGCCAGGGGCTTCTCAAGAAGCTCCTCGCTGCCTTGGGAAGGGGGGGTGGGAACCAGCTGGCGCGCTCGCGCTACACCCCACTCCCTTCCCAAGGCAGCCAGGGGCTTCTCAGGAAGCTCCTCGCTGCCTTGGGAAAGGGGGTGGGAACCAGCTGGCGCACTCGCGCTACACCCCACTCCCTTCCCAAGGCAGCCAGGGGCTTCTCAGGAAGCTCCTCGCTGCCTTGGGAAGGGGGGTGGGAACCAGCTGGCGCACTCGCGCTACACCCCACTCCCTTCCCAAGGCAGGCAGGGGCTTCTCAGGAAGCTCCTCGCTACCTTGGGAAGGGGGGTGGGAACCAGCTGGCGCACTCGCGCTACACCCCACTCCCTTCCCAAGGCAGCCAGGGACTTCTCAAGAAGCTCCTCGCTGCCTTGGGAAGGGGGGTACGACCCAGCTGGCGCGCTCGCGCTACACCCCACTAATTTCCCAAGGCAGCCAGGGGCTTCTCAAGAAGCTCCTCACTGCCTTGGGAAGGGGGGGTGGGAACCAGCTGGCGCGCTCGTGCTACACCCCATTCCCTTCCCCAGGCAGCCAGGGGCTTCTCAGGAAGCTCCTCGCTGCCTTGGGAAGGGGGGGTGGAAAACCACTCGCCGGCAGGCTCATTTCTTATTTGCGGTTTGTTCACATTCACGGGGGTTGTCTGCCCCTAACCCCCGTGAATGTGAAGGGATGACTGTATATGAAGAAGAAAAAAAGTACTGAACTGCAAGTAGAAAAAGTATTGGGGGGGAGTAGAAAAAAAATCCAAACAATGTATAAATTGTTAAAAGCCTTTGAAAATTAGTTGCTCCTTAGGCCAGATATACTTTCCTCAAGGCAAGCCAGGTTACCTTAAAGCAGGCCTGCACAACCTGCGGCCCTCCAGGTGTTCTGGCCTCCAACTCCCAGAAGTCTGAGCCAGCTGGTCCAATGATCAGGTATTCTGGCAGTTGGGAGGCCAAAACATCTGGAGGGCCACAGGTTGTGCAGGCCTGCCTTAAAGTTCCTTACTACTTGAATTTTAAGTAAAGTACTAAAAAGACGCAATAAAACCTTCAAAGAAGAGAAATTTGGAAACATAAGAACACCACCAATATAGCAAAAGGAATAGCTTTTAATTGCACGTATATTCCGGCGCATAAGACAACTTTTGAACCCTGGAAAATATCCCCAAAAGTCAGGGGTCATCTTATACGCCGGGTATACGGTTTGCCTCATCCGCCACCCAATCTCCTGCCTTTTCGCTCCCTTCGCAAAGGGAGCGAAGACGCAGGAGATTGGGCAGGGGGTGAAGCAAAACGTGTACGTTACAGTCACCCCTCTCCTCCACCTTCCCAGCCAAACCTCCGAGGTGGTTAGGAAACTTCCTAGCCAGCTCCCGTTCTTCCCGTCCGTCCTGGGGAAGTACGGGAGCTGGCTAGAAAGCTTCCCCCCACCCAGCCAGCTACCCTGCAACTTAGAGGTTTCTTTGGCTGGCTGGCTGGCTGGCTGGCTGGGGGGAGCATTCCCAGCCAAACCTCTGCGCTTTTACAAGGGCTCCGAGGTGGCTAGGAAGCTGGCAGCCCCATCTCGGACTGGGAAAGGACGGGAGCTGGCTAGAAAGCTTCCCTCCCCTCAGCCAGCCATCCTGCAACACAGAGGTTTCTTTGGCTGACTGGCTGGCTGGCTGGCGGAGCGTTCCCAGCCAAACCTCTGCGCTTTTACAAGGGCTCCTCACTGGGAACGCTCTCCCCCCACAAGCCAGCCAAACCTCCGATATATCCCAAACTGGCTGGCAGCCCCATCCCAGACTGGGGAAGGATGGGAGCTGGCTAGAAAGCTTCCCCCCCACCCGCCAGCCACCCTACAACTCAGAGGTTTCCAACTCTATGATTCTATGATCTTCTAAGTGAAATAGCTACCATGTGTGATTACAGGAAGTAAGATAACCACAGACAGAAAAGTATGAAACTTGCTACGGTTATTGTAACACAACATTCACTCTATTTTACCTGTACATTTTCTATATTATTTCTAAACCTGTCCTAGATTCATTAACATGATCCTTACTACACTGATTTCTATTTGTTCCAAGAGAAACCCAGGTCATAAACTTCCATTTAGAAAAACAGTCTCATGCACTACACATCATACTGTACATGTAAACACCTGCATGACATTTAGAATCTCTGTGGCAGGACAAATTGATACAAATTCTAAATATCTGAAAGAATTCCAAACTCAAGGTTCCTTGTGCAACCAATCATAAGGTTTATGTATCCAATCCGTCTTTTCCTCCTTAATGGATCGTTTCTACTAAGAAAAATAAGAAAATGAGCAGCAAGGGGGGGGGGAGTTACAATGAAAGAAAACATCCTCTAGACTTACAGTGGCCCCTTCTGATCTGCAGGCTCTGGAACTGTGATTTCGAGCAACCACAAATTGTCATATCCTACACTTAAAATGACAGTGACATGAATGTGAACATACTGCCATTTAATAATATGGGACCTGACCATCTGTGTTTTTTTGTAATCTATGAGGGTCCCAGAACCAATCCCTCATGGATCTGGAGGGGGCCACTATACTGTAAAATTCTGTGAATGAAACACAGATTCTAAGACAAAAGGGTTGTCTGGAAGCACACTTAAGACTGCTACACAAACATAGAAAAATGAGGAAAGCTTGTCACTTTTGAGATCATGTAATTCAAGTTGTTTCACGATGGAGTAGCAAGAAAAGCCAAGCAAGGTGTAAAATACCAGACACATGTAAAGTCATCAGTTGTAAATCTGATTTACTGTACAGCCAAGAAATTCAATGCAGGAGCTAAGCAAAGCTCTTCTTGCCTGCCACTATATTCTTATAAAATGATTAGTGGCTTCCAACAACTTCTTGACTGTCTCAAAGCAAGTAACACATCAGTTGTCTCGGGTGTGCAGCAGTGTTAATTCTATATGAATAAAAACCACAATTTCCAAGGAGGGAGTTTAACATCTTCTTACTATATTTCTAAAGAATGTAATTACTGTACATATCCTTGGTATATATTTAAAAGTTGGTGCATTTTACTTCCTTGAAACTATTGTTTTTCAATTCAGACAAGGCAAAATCAGAACTAGCTACCCTTTTACCCATCATACAACCCACACTTCCTTGCAAACACAGACACATCTCATTTACAGGGGATGCACTAATTTATTTCAGTTCTGCTTGTACCTTTCTGTACACTAGTGGATGCAATCATTTCACATGCTCAAGAACGGGGTATCTGGAACCTGAAGAGCTCATTACTGTATGATGAAATCATGTTGCTGGATTCCCACACACACACACACACACACACAAAATACAGCCACGTGAAGAATCTATTTATAAAATTTATACCCTGGGCTTGTCTATACAAGCCCACCCAAAGTGGAGTGCTTCGCAGTAATGGCATTTCGCAGCAGTAGTGACTTGTCTTAACGGTGTTTTTGCCCCCATAAGCTTTGCATGCTAGATGGTGGCCGTAAGTGGTTTACTCGTGTTTGTACTTTGTCACCACCGAACTTTTTTTTAAAAAAGATGTCCAAGGTGCACTAGAACAATAGTGATTTTTGATTAAACAGGACAGGGGGAAAAAAACAATGTTTTTTCACCTTAGCGATCACCCACTAAGGTGAAAATCCAACATGGCAGCAATGGGCACTTGCCCTGTTAGCAAGCACCGCACCCACTCTCACCTGGCCAATCAGCTTTGCACTTCCTCTCCTATGGGAAAGCAATTCAAAGCAAACTGCTTGTATCAACAAGCAGGAATGTGCACCCCTCTTGCTGTTTTTAAAAAACTATGAGAAAAGCCACAAAGGCTTTTCCTGTGATGTTTTTGCCATTTTGGCCCCCCTCCTTCCTAATACAGTGGATTGACGTGGGATCCCATTTAGACAGGTTGCATCTCCAGTGAATTCCATGAGGAGTATTTTCACCATTTAGACAACCCCCTCCTCATCTTTCTACACAGAACTCAAGGTTTTGTAAGGTTCCCAAGGGGTCACCTAGCGAGGCACTGCTTAGAACTACACCTGCTTGGTTGCATCGTGTAACTTCGGTATAACCTCTGAGAATGAGAACTCTTTCAATAGTTCAGTAACTTAGATTTAGGAGGGAGGGAGATAACCCACGCTATAAGATTCCTTTTGGTTAATCTTAGATGAAAGTTGTGTCAGCTAAAGTAATGCAAATTATCAAGGGTCAAATTCTGAAAGGTTCTTCTCAGTCCACTGCATTTGGTAGAATTTGCAGAAGTAAGCACTACTTTAAAAAAAAATCACTCGCACATCTTGAGCTATACGCCAGAATGTTTGTTGTTGCTGTGTGCCTTCAAGTCATTTCTGACTTATAGCAATCCTAAGATGAACCTATCACAGGGTCTTCCTAGCAAAATTTGTTCAGAGGGGTTTCTCCTTGCCTTGCTCTGAGGCTGAAAGAGTGTGACTTTCCCAAGCTCACCCACAGCTGAAAGGGGATTTGAACCCTGGTCTCCCATTGTCCAATTCCAACATTCAAACCACTAAATCACAATGGCTCTACCAGGAGGTTTAGCTCTACATTATCCCACCCACCCCACAAAAAAAAAAAAATGAATGGCTTTTGATCTGATAAAAATTTAATACTTCAAGAAGATAAATCTAAGGGAAAGGCTCAAAACAATACTGCTTCAGCTGAAGGGCCCAAAAAGAAAGGAGAGGGAAAAGCTTTTGTGGTATTACAGTTTACCACCTTCCCTCAAATGACTGTTCTAATTTCTTGTAGAACACACAGAAGGTAAATCTGGATTAAAGTGGAATGTTCTTGCTCAAATTTCTCATTAACTCAATATAAAAGAAGGAGTCTGTCATGAATCTAGAAATGTTAAAACAGATTGGACATCTATCTTAGCTTAATAGTGAAATTGTATACTTGTCTACTCAAAGGTAAACCCCACTGCACTCAACAGGACATCCAGGTATATGGGTTTAGGATTACAGCCTGAATTTCCTTAAATCTCCAATACCTGTTTGTCTTCAATACTGCAGCTTAATAATTTACTGTAATTTTAACCTTTGGTAAAAAGGAATTTAAGTCTAACCAGGTGTCATCTATTTACCACTCTCAACCTTTAACTGAAATTTTGTCAACTTGTCCTATTCTCCAGTTTAGGTGATTACTTGGCAAATTCTTGCCTCACTTCACTGCCTGGGACATAGAAAAGAGTAAATTATTAAAGGGAGATTAAAGAGAGTACAAAAACCAAATACTGTTTATCCCCCGCCAAAAAAATCAATTAATGATAATGACAATCTGGCTAACTGAAATGTAACTTGTTGTAACCTGTAAAGTGTCTTGCACTTTGGTTCAGCTTTTGTTGCAGAAATCATAACACTAAGACAACAGAGTTATAACCCTTTGCTATATTCTATTGTGCCAGAGAGATTAAAATGATACTCATATCATTAACATTTATTTATGTTCATATATATTTCTTTAAAATTAAAGAGAAATCTAAGTAATGCTAGTTATTAATAATACAAGTAGTGGCCTAGATACAGTCTAAAATAAAGCACATGCAAAATGTAAATCAGCTATAATAAAAGCAGAATTGTATAGGAGATGTGGATTCATCTTTCATTGCAAAAACAGACAGTTAAAATTTTATCCTTTGCACTATAACGTGAGGCCAATCACACTACAGAATTATAGCCCTATTATTCCACATTAACTGCCATGGTTCTGTCCTATGGAAATCCTAGGACCAGCAGCTTAGGTAGGGAAGGTCATTTGGAATTTTCAGCCAAAAAAAACACCAGTTCCACAACCAACTACAAACCCCAGAATTCCACAGGATAGAGCCATGGCAATTAAAGTGAAATCATAGCACTATAGTTCTGTAGCGTGAATAAATCAGAATCATGTGACCCACCAGATGTTGCTGGACTGCAATCCCAACAGCCCTAACCAGTTTAGCTGATGGTAAGGAATACGGAGAGTTACAACCCAATGTCTGGAGGGCCACAAGATTCCCATCCCTGCTTTCTGGTTCAAATTCTTCTAATTTGATCAAAATCTAATCTCCATTACAGACCGAGTTTCCCAAACTGCAGGACATATTCCTTCAGTTCAAGGATTATTCCATGCTTTTTACTGTAAAAATACTCCTCTACTTGATGGAACAGTGTAACTCCAGAGAACAGATTGGCCTGATTCAGAGACAATGCATAGTTTCCTGCTATGCATATTGGCTGTGACAAACTTTGGTTACATGGATGCCTCTCCCCCTCCTACTGTTTAGCTCACCAGAAGTACAGTATAGATTCAAAGAATCTAGTTCTGGTTTTAAGCTAACAAAAGTGAGAGGAAGCCAGGATGAAACCATTATTTCAGATCCTGGCTTGTTCTCAACCCACAGTTTTAACAAACTATTTTCCCCCGGCTTGGATATAATGAAAGAAATGTGGGAGATTCCAGATTGTTAGAAACTGCTACTGATTCAAAGAGTCAAACTTCAACCTGGAGTGTTCTCTCTAATATGCAAAACATATAAACCACTAAATCCTAGATTTATCATTGTTTGGGGCATTGGCACTGTCATGTAACAGGAATGGGTACTTATGGATTCCATTCCCAGGCCCTATAATTCTGCACCCCTAATTGTTTGCTGACTTTATAAGGCAATTAAAATCCTTTGACCACCCCCTAGACAATATTATATACCAGCAACCTATGGCCTGAGTGGTAACGGGGGGGCAGCCTGTGCCACCACGGTGGGCTAAAACATCCCCAGCTACTCAGACCAACAGACTGCTGATGACACCATACTAGTAACCATGGATGGACTAACACTCCACAAGAGCACCCCCTCAGAAACAAGGACAGAGACAACTGTATAGCACATTTTAACCCTATTACTATAACACATCAAGCTACCATGTTCTGCCACTTTGTCCTCATCACAGCTATTTCAGAGTAAGAGGTTAAATTGCCTTCAGGTCAATAACACTTCCATGGGTAACCATTTTTTACAGAGGAGATGAGATGCATTGGCTCTCCATACATATTCAGTTGTGTTTTGTACTTTCATTGGCGTTACCCTGACATCTTGGCTCAAGAATTCATTTTGTTCTAGAAGAAACAGCATAGTGACAAGCATGGAAAACTTCCAGGAACAAGAGCAATGCTCTGGATGCCTGCAGAGGAGGAAGAATAATTGCATATATGCTTGCTCCATTGACTAATTAAAGGGTGTTGCTCCGAGGGAAATGAGGAAATGTACAAATGCCTACCTGAATACCAAGTTGCCAGCCAGCCAGCCAACTCATTAGGATATCTGCAAATTGGCCAATCCAGACCAGTCCCAAAGCATCCCCACCCACTGGGTCAAGAGATTTAGACACCACCTGGATGCCCCATTATGATTTTTGTTTTGTATAATGGTAACTAATTATCTTCCACTGTACAACTTTTGCAGAGTACAACCAGCTACTAGTTTTAACTTAGGCTGCTGACACACTGAAGCAATAAAGCTGTTTGACACTGCTTTAACTGCTATGGCTCAATGCGATGGAATCCTGGGATTTGTAGTTTTGTGAGACATTTAGCCTTCACTTTCAGAGAGCTCTAGTGCCACAACAAACTACAAATCCCAGGATGCCATAGCATTGCGCCATGGCAGTGAAAAGTGTCAAACTGGATTATTTCTGCAGTGCAGATGCAGCCTTAGTCAAGTAGCAGGAAGCTTCCTTGAGGCTTTTTTTTTTCTTCTCCAGAGTCAAATTGCAGTTCAAATCCTTCACACTCTTTGTTCTGAAGCCTCTAACTGCCTTTGAGTTGGGCACCAGTTGTTCTTTCTTTTCGCTTGGGCACTCAGTACATTTGTGGGTTTGTTCCTTGTGTTCTTTTCCCAGCACAGCTCCACTGTGTGTATGTATGTGTGTGTGCATGCATGCCTATTGACTATGGGCAACCCCATGAAGTTTTCATAGGCAAGCAAGCCTGTACTCAGAGGTGGTTTTCCCAGTTCCTTCCTTTGAAACCAGCCTACAGCACCTGGTATTTGTTGGTCTCCATCCAAGGCTGACGCTCCTTATCTTTCAAGATTAGATGGGATCTTGGGCCTTTAAGGTATTTAGGCCACTCCCAGCTCCACACTGGGGCCTAAATCATACTTCCAAGGCCTGGGCCTTCCATTTTTCCCCCTCAAACCATCTTGCTATTTACCTAGAGCATTATCTCTTCCCTTCCACCCCAACAAATATTTATCCCTGGGTAAAGCATCCCCTGAGCCCCAAGCATAACCTGTGAGCTCCCTGATTCTATTTTTATGCCCTGCAGGGGACTGCACCCTATTATGGGAATTCTCATTTTGATCCCAATGAGGGTTGTCAAACAGAGATCTCCATTCAATATTGTCCACCAAAGGCAGGGTGCCAAGTGTCACCATTTGGTCATCTTTTCCAGTGACTTTCTAACTAGTCCTCCCTTGCCCTCACTCCATTTCCTGCTCTCTCTCCGTGTTTTCTTTTCTTCCACATAGTCAAGTTCTAAAGAGGAGACACATTTAAATCTCTCCGTTTTAATTCTTTATCTGAACTATGGGTTGGCAAAGTGTGGTCCATGGGCTGCATGGGGCCCTTGGGGCTCCAAAGTGTGGTCCCTGAAGTCCCCCAAAGCACCTTACGCCTAAAAATAATTTAAAATTTCCAAGCATTCCCCCCCCCGCAAATGATTAAAAACGACTGCAAAATTCAATCATTTTGCTTCTCTGACAAATATCCACAAATCCACAAATATCTTTAAAACTTGGTAGAACCCAAAAAGATCTGCCAAAAATTGGCCAAAATCAAACCTGTAAGTGATGTCATACCCATCCTGTTTTAATTTCTGCTGATTTTGGAGGTTTCTGCCAGATTTTTAAGAAATGAGGGGAACTGAAGGAGCAAGCCTACTATGTTTCACAGTGGTTTTGAGCTGTTTTGAGGAAAGTGGGCAAAAAATTGCCCATATTTATTTTTTTTATTGTGTCTGGGAGCTTTGGTGTACCTGTGCAGCCCAACAGAAGTCCTTGGGCAGAAAACTGGTCCCTGCCTCCTCTGCAGCTACCCCATGTGGCTCCAGAATCTGCAGCAAGCTTCCATTCAATCTCCCCATCACTGCCATGACTTCTAGTTTAGTCATGACAGCCTTTGGATGTATTAGTTTGGCTTTCTCTGGACAATTTTATATTCCTGAATGTCTGAACAACTTTTGCCCCATTTTTGAATTTTAAATAAGAGCTGGGAGACTTAAGGGCAGCTTGAGCTCACAGCATTTTTCTAACTTTCTGTGATTCCCACGGAAAGAGAGAGGCTTTGGGTTCCCTTTATTCTCTGTTTCATTTTTTCCCTTACACTAAATCTATCAGTTTCTGTCTCCAGAGCTGTTTTCATACTCCTTGAACACATATCCCCTTCCTTTTCCTTATTTCACAAATTCAAACTCCTCCTATCCCTGACTTTCTCTATCTGTAGACTATCAGAACTGCTACACTCAACCATGTATTTCAGGTTGGCTACCTATTTTTCTCTTTTGTAACATCTCTGCATGCTTATGTGTATGTTTTTTAAAAGCCTATTAATTGTGGAACTGAATGCTAGTTTGAACTATTTCCTCACCACTTTAGGACTAGCTATTACTCACTCTGTTGAAGAACAGTGCACAAATATGCCACAGCTCAGCTGAAGGTCCCTTTGTTTCAGTGTCATTTGTAACATACTGTATTATTTATCGTATTTAGAGCCAGTGTGGCGTAGCGGTTAGAACACCTGACTATGACTCTGGAGACCAGGGTTCACCCATGGAAACTCAATGGGTGACCTTGGGCAAGTCACACTCTCTCAGTCTCAAAGGAAGCCAAAGGCAAACCCTCAATGAACAAATCTTGCCAAGAAAACCCCATGATAGGTTTGACTTAAGAGCCACCATAAGTTGGAAACAAAGGCACACAACAACAACAACAACAACAACCTTTATCATATCTGTATACCACTGAATATAATAAAATCTCTAAGTGGTATATAAATATGATAAACTCACAAATAAACTCATATGTGAGTTTATATATGTATGTGTATGAGAATGTGCAGCAATTTTGCCAAGAACATATTATACAATTCATCAATCACAGACAAGCCCTATAACAACTGTATTTTGTGAAAGTTCATTAGACAAGGACTCACACCAGAAATAATTATACCAGTAATCCTTATACCAGTCATCCTGTAAATGAGATTAATCCAGCCAACACTATAATTTATCATCAAAGTTCTACCAAACATCTGAACTGAGTGATGGCTAGTGGCTCCTATATCAGGGTGAAGCTATTCCAGGCTTTAGTGCAAATGTAATAGAACTATCCAAGGTACTGAATCTATTCTGGAGATAGGGCAAAATGTTCAGACTAAAACCCACAGCAGATTCATTGGCATTCTGGGACAATCTTTCTCTCTCACAGTCATTGGGGTTATTTACAGACAAATCTGTAAAATGGCAAACCCCCTCTGAGCATCCCTTACCTCAGAAAACCCTATGAAATTCATGGGGTCACCGTAAGTGAACAGGTAACCTGAAGGCAGTTACACAAACACACACACTCTAACCTAACACGGCTATGGTGGGAGGTCTAAAAGCCATGTCCTATGAGAAGCAGCTTAGGGAGCTCTCAATCAAATAACATGTGAATCTCCCAGGTACAGCACAGCACTACTGGCCTCAAAGTCACCATGATTTAGCAAAAACAAAAAAGGGAAGCTTCAGCACAAAATCACGGAACTAGAATTTGTCAGCAAATTCTATTCTACTCCAAGATTGATTTAAGCAGAATAATAGACTTCTGTTCCTCTATATTTATTAAAATATCACAGTGCAGGTAAATGATAGCTTTCTCACTGTGCTGCGACTGCCATTATCACCCTAACTTCTCCTCCTCCATGATACTTAGAGTAACTTATCCAGAATTAGAACAGGTCAATTCCCTTTTCCGCTCATCCCGCCAGTCTCCGTCCCAATCTCTTTCTGTTTCTCTCAACTGGCACCTCAACATTCTGTCATTTTCAGTCTCTTCTGAAAGGTTTGCTTTTTAAAAAAATCCTAATTTACAAGCTTAGAGACTTCTGCATATCTACTGATTTGGTTTGAGTAGCCCTATTTTGTTTCCAAAGTGAATAGCAGTCAACCTCAGGATAAAATGAAATCCTACCATTATGTTTCTAATCCCACCCTTCCTCCAAAGAGCTCAAGATAGCATCTCTCACTGCATCCCCACAGCCACCCTGTGAAGCAGATTAGGTTATGAGAAATCAACTTTCCCAACCAATAAACTTTGTGTCTGAGCAAGGATCTGAATCTAGGTCTCTATGGTCACGCTATCTGAGTAGGGGTGGGGAATGTGTGGATCTGGGACCACATGCAGACCCTGCATGCTATTTTTGCAGCCCATGACCTCTCTAAACTCCCCAGACTACCCTCCTTCTGGCCAAAAAGGGTGAATAGTTTCTCAAAGAAGCTTGCAGAAGTGGCAACTCACCTTTTAAACAGATTGAAGACCCACTCCACCCCTGCACTATGTTATATTTTTTTTAAATGCCCATTTTTCAAAACCAGAAGCAGACTGCCAGCTGTTTCTGAGTTTGTTTGTTTTTATATATTTTTGGCAGTCCATGGAGAAAACTGCCCCCTTGGACTCACCTAAGTTGCCTGTCCCTGAACCCTGCCCCACCCAAAAAAAAATCATACCTACAACTACCCATTGCATTTAATGTTTGTCACGGGGGGGGGGGTTGCTGTTTTTTAAACACCCATAAAATTGTGTACACATGACAACGCACATGGATAACACTGCACACTGTATAGTTGCAGAGCTAGCATGGTGTAGTAATTTGAGTGTTGGACTAGGAGTCAGGGAAACCAGAGCTCCATGGCCTCCAACTGTCCCAACTGGGCAGGGACAGTCCTGATTTAACCCTCTATTGTCCCATCTTTTCTGCTGCTTTTAAAATGACCAATTTCTCTCTCTCCTCCCACTTCCCCCTTCATCCTCAGCTTACTTCAATTTCTGCAAACTGAGTTTATAGTGCAAAAGTAGTTTGTACCCAATTAACTCAGCAGGAAGAGAGGAGGGGACTGAACCTTGCTATTCCCTATTGACTCAGAGCCCATCTACACGAGAGGAAAAAAAATCTAAAGTAGCTCATAGTATTGTCATCTCGCAGCAGCAGCAACATACCTAAACAGTTTTTCTGGCCTCAGAAGCCCCCATAAGCCTTGCATTCCTGATGGTGGCTGCAAGTGATTTACTCATGTTAGTTCTTCACCACCGCCAGGTTTTTTTTAAGTCATCCCAAGGTGCGCTGGTACAATAGAGCGATTCACCAATTTTATAAGAAAGCAAAACAGAAAATATTTATCCTTTTTATCATCTTTGTGAGCAATCACTAAGGCAAAAATCCAATATGGCAGCAATGGGCACTTGCCCTCCTAGCAAGTACTGCCCCTGCACTCACCCAGCCAATCAGCTTTGTGCTTCCCTTTGAAGTTTCTATTGTTCAAATAGTCCAAACAAGCAAAAATGTGCACCCGCCTTACAGTTTGTGAAAAAGTACAGGGAAATCTGCAAAGGCTTTTACCATGTTTTTGCCCTTTGCCCCTCCTCCTTCAGAATAGTGTGGATTGGTGCTGGATCCTGTTTAGACAGGTAGAATTCCCAGCGAATTCCATGAGGGATATTCTTACTGTTTAGACAGGCCCTCAGGCAAAAGCAAGCTGTTGCTTCCTCTCCTAGCATATGTGTACTTCATCACTGATTCCCCCCCACCCATCTTGACCACATTCTGATGTTGCCTGGCCACACATATTCTGCTTTTCATCTGTGAAATGCTGGGTGTATGTGGTTTAAATCCTCCACTCAACCATGGAAACCCAATGGAGACCTTAAATAAGTTAACAATTTTTCAGCCTTTGAGGAAGGCAATAGCAAACCTTTTCTGAACAAATCTTGCTCCCAAAAAACTGTAACAGGTTCAGTTTACGGTTACCTTATGTCAGAAATGAGGACACACAACACACACAGTCATGTTGAAGATAACACAAAATTAGCTGTACAAAGTTAGATCAAGACATGAAAGCCCAAGCCACAATAAATCTTTATGTTTTTGCAAGCCTATTGTATCTGCTGAAACATACTACTATAACTGCTCTTCGGGAATGTGCCATTATGCAGTTTCCCAGAAAAGCTAGAACTTGGGAAAACTTAGGGAGGGGAGACTTCAGCTCCCAGAATGCCTGAGAATTACTAAGAAAATTACTTACTGGCCCCAAAATGTGACTTTTCCAAGTATTCAAAATCATTGTCAAGCCAAAAATGCCTCCTCTGAGGGAGGAAAGAGCTGAAAACTCAAGACATGCCTGTACTTCAGACATTAATGAAATTAATAACTGCAACAGGATTAGCTTCCTGCCCATTTTGACCTTCTCAGCTGGAGCTTTTGCAAAGGCTCCCAGTGTACATCAGGTATCTGCCCAACTACTTCCCTGCTCAGAAAGAGGGTGCTGTTAGCAGCAGTTGCTGTATAATTACTTACTTGATTCCTTCTAAGGAGCTTATGCTAAGAGTTGAGCAAAGAAAGCAGATTAACCATTTGAATGCACCCACACAACACACACATACTTGCACACAAGCCCTGTAGGGCCCCCCACCCCACCTACTTTTCAGGCCTATATATGCGCCCTAGGAAATTTACTCTTCTAATCCTACCCCAACAGTAGGGTTCCCATTCATTGGAGGGTAATTATGTGCTGTTTGGGTGAGTTGAGGGGGGGAAGGGGGCCTGAGGATGCAATTACAAGGTGGAAATAAGGGAGGAGGGGGAGATAGGGCTCCTCCATCCTTCCTCCTCAACCACTAGATTAGTACTGGGGGAAGGAGGTAAAGCAGGAGGAGGCGAGGTGGCCTATAGCTGGCAGGGCTGCCCTGCTCTGCCAGTCACATGCTCGCCCGCGTTGCCTAGCAACAGCAAAGCTCACAGGAAAAAAGTTCTCTCTTCCAACTTCCCAACTCAATGAGACTCAGGGAGGGAAGCTTATTGTGTTCTAGAGACCACTGGCTCTTAAGCTTTTCTTTACCAGGGACCCCCATTAAATATCATTTGTTGCCATGGACCCCCAAGACTTAAGATTTAAAATCCCTTGATGATGATAATAATAAATACAGTTATACCATCCATTAAACCTTCCCTCAGAGACACTGGAAGAAGAGGGAAGACTTTTCTTCTGCTTCTTCCTGCACGTTTGTGGCTGGAGCAGATTGAATGGCAATGCGCAGGCCAAGCTAGCCTTTGCCTTGGCTCCTGTCACGTGGCTACTCCACTACAGGGAGGAGGTGGGCCAAGCAATTTTCAACCCACCATGGACCCCCTGTGAAAACATCGCGGGGTCCCGGGACCACAGGTTAAGAACCACTGCTCTAGACAGAACATCTGCTTTTTGTTCCAAAATACACACATATACACGGTACCGCGTGCAATGCACACGTATATTCACGCTTCCTTCCCCTCTTTCGATGCGTGTGAACACACATGTTGCCGATACACAGGTTCCCCGTCACGCAAAAAAGTTCCTCTCTACTTCACAAAACCACCCCACCTTACTTTTCTATGACAATGAATGGGTGGGCTACGTGTGCACCTCGCTGCAGGTCCCTCCCGCGTCCAAAATGGTCGTCGGGATTTAATTAGCAAATTAGCAAAACTCATTCAGGGCCGTTCAAAAACTGCCTCAGGTTCCCCCAGCGAAGTGGCGGCAAAAATAACATTAAATAACAAAAAAGCGGAGGCGCTAAAGTTGTTTTCCCCAACGACAATGAATGAGGAGAATTAAGGCGCGCAAACACAAAACGGGCTGATAGTAATCACCGTGCGCGCGTGTGTGTCTAAAATTAATCTATTCACACACACACCAGATAGTTTCCCCCTCAAGTCTGGTTTTTTCAGTGTCCTAAGCAGGAGTGAGGGCGTTTTAAATCCCCTCAGCAGACGGAACAACGCTTGGACTCTCCTCTTCGCTCCTTTATATGACTGTGAGCAAGTCATTGTAAGGAAAAAAGCAGCCAAAGGACCAGATGGGAACCTGTTGCAGGGATGGCGCTCAAACACGCGACAAATCCTGCTCGCTGGATTTACCTGGGAGTAGGCAACGGGGCTTAGTTGCGAGTAGACCTATCAAAGATGTGTGTTATGTCCTCCTCCTCCACCACTATGACCAGTCCCCCTCCTTCCCCTCCAGAGACCACCAGCTCTAGAAAGTGGGAGAATTGGCGCACTTTCTCTCAGGCTCAAAGGAGTGTCCCGGGGACCCTCTCTGAGCAGACCCCCGAAGCTGAGGGTGAAGTACCGGCAGGGCCGGTTTAAGGCACCCTTGGCGTCAGCATCCGCAGGGGGCCCCATCATTATGGGGGTCCTGTAATAACCCTCCTCCTGCAAAAACATGATTAGTAATAATCTGAATATCCTGGACTGTGAATAGCTTAGGCTGAGTTAGGTTACATTGACCTGAGATAAACATGTGGGCCCCTCAAAATAAAGCATTGCAGAGGGGCCCAAAATTCCTTAAACCGGTCCTCTACAGGGGGGCTTCGCTTACCTTGGCAATCAGCTTGCAACAGGCAAGCAGCAAATAAGAGGAGCAGTTTGCAAGCGGTTGCTCCGTCCATGTGCGGCTGAGGTCCCATCAGGGCTGGGATGCTCCAGCTTCCCAGCGGGTGGTAGGTGCCTGCCTGGCCTCGGTTCAGGAAAGCGCGCTTCTTCAGCACAACTCTGCTCTCTTTCCCCCTCTTCTTCTTCCTCCCTTATCCCGCTACTCGCAAAAGAAAGGCGTGCTCCTCAGCTAAGACATCGCGTCTTCTCTACACTCCCACCCCTCCAGACGTTGCATAAAGCTCTTTATACCCAGCGGCCCCGGAACTAGCATGAGGCATTTGCACCACCAAGCCCTTGTAGCCCGAGTTGCCCCTCCTTCTGCACTTTGCAACAGAGAGAGAGAGATGCCTGCTACACATAACATAAAAACTTGAGTTACTTCACGCTGGATCGCTACTTACTTGCAGAACAATTGGCCAGCGCTAAGCATGCATGTGGCCTCTAGGAAATCTTGCTCTTTCTCACACACACACGCATGCATTCACACAGATATACATCAGTTTTTTTAAAAAAAAGACAAATTAAAAGCTGTAAAGGAATGGCATCATAGTTTTAAACTGAGGCTTATTTGACTAGAAGTTCTTTCCTGCTGTGTTCTCCAAATAAACTTTGCCAAATTAGAGGGCTGGAGCAGCAAGATTGTAACAAAATGCTAGGCTGGGTGTTGCTGCACTGCCTGCCAACAGGAGGGATTGGAAAGTTTCTTAAAAGGCTTCAGAACTGTGGCATACATTGTGGAATGGATCTATGAAGGCCCAGGCAAGCCATTGTTTCTCAGCCTCAACTGTCCCCACTGCCATCTACAATATGGACAGCACAGGCCTACCTTGCAATGTTGTTGTGAGAATTACCAAAATAGCATCTATTGAGAGCTTTAAATAGTCTAAAGCCTATAACAAGTTCATAGTGTTTTTAATGTTGCTGTCCCAATCAGTGCCGGCACTAGGGGAGTGCAGAGAGGCAGAACCACACCTGATGACACCACCGGAGGAAGGGGTGACACCGGGCTTAGTAATGCCACAGGTCTCAATGGACATACACTTACGGGTACAATCCCATGTTTCCAAAATGTATGTGACCCTTGCACAAGTTAATTAAGTAAGGAATTATCCAAGTTAATTCCTCTGTGTCATTTATGTCCTCTTGCACACTTACAAACCAATTTTATTATTCCCAGCCTGCCTTGGTTTGACCTTTGCCATTTACATCCCTCTCTCTCCCTCTCTTACCTGCATTCCTGAGTCCAAAGAGGTGCGGCTGTGAAAGGAGCACCTCTCCATTGCTGGGATTGTGAACCATCAACATGCTCTTGGTCTCTCCCTCTTCCCTGAAATTTAACCCAACATGATTAACTGCATAACTGAGAATGATTCAGTTAAAACTGAGCAAGAACACAGATAAAGCAATGCAGTTTTATTTTTTATTTTTAAATAGCGTGTGGCGGATCTTTTGGAATCAAGCACATAGAGCAGAAGTGGTGCAGTTTACACTGTGTCTAGAGTGTTGTGTCTGGGGGTTTTTTAATGTATTTTTAAAATATTTATACCCTGCCAGTGTTATTCCTTGTTTTGCATACTTAATACCTAATAAAAGTACACAGAAAGAAAGAAAGTTCCTTATTATTACTATCATCATCATCATTTATTTATATAACGCCATCAGTGAACATGGTGCTTTATAAGTATAACAACCAAAAACAGTGGGTTTTGTATGCCAAAGACATACAATCTAAAATATATGTGTATACACACAGACACACACACACAGAGGAAAGGAAGGAATAATAAAATGTAAAACTATACAATACAATTGTAACACAAATTATCCAGATAAAATACAAAAAATACAATAAAATGTAAAGCAAACTTACAAATATATGTAATCAAAATATACAAGAAATATTATAAAACAATATTAAATTAATATTCCAAATGCTTTGGAAAACAATAGTTTTTAACTGAGATTTAAAAATAACAAGGGAAGCAGTTCCTTGGAACAAAACTACTGAGTCAAAGTAATGTACAGTATAAACTAATCATTAAAAAAAAAAAAGTAAATTACAGTAGTTTTGTACACCCTGGACTCTAGAGTATCAAACACAATGGGAAAAGTTCCCCCTTTCACTCAGGGCAGACAAAAGGGACAAGTTGTTCATACAGTACATAGTTAAACTATGGAATTTGTGTCCTCAGGATATGATGATGGCCACCAATTTAGAGGGCTTTAAAAGGGGATTAGACAAATTCACTGTGGATAAGGCTATCAGTGTCTGCGAATTGTTATGATGGCTATATATTACCCCTAACATCAGAGGAAGAATGCTTCTCAACACCACAAACCTAGAATCATAAGAAGGAGGTCACTGCTGCCCTCCTATCTTGCTTGTGGGCTTCCCATAGGCAGCTGGGTGGCCAATATGGGAAATGAGATCTTGGACTAGGCAGGGTTTTGTTCGTTTAAGATCATCCATTGGGTCTAAGATGTTTTCCCACTTACTACAAGGTGGAGGGCAAGTGTGGAAATTATACACACACACACACATAAAAATATGTAAGCAAGCTGAGGAAGTAGACATTATATTTTATCACACTACACTGTTATAGTGCTATTATTCCACTTGAATGGCTGTGGCTGCCTCCTGTGGAATTCTGGGGTTTATAGTTTAAGAGTTCTCTGGCTGAGAGTTCTAAATGTCCCTCCCTAAACTGCAAATCCCACAATTCCACAGGAGGTAGCCAGAGCAGTTAAAGTGGAATAATAGCACTATAACAGTGTAATGTGATAATCTCCCAAGTCTACAAAAGCTTCTACTACAATTTATTTATCTCAGTCTCAAAGGTGTTACAAGATCCCCTTGCTTACTGACATTCATGGCTATGTCTTTGAATAAAAATATGTGTGAGCCAGCATGGTTTAATGGTTTGAGTGTTGAACTAGGACTTCAGGAGATGAGGGTTTGAATTCCTGCTCAGCCATGGAAACCCACTGGGGTAACTCGAGCAAGTCACATTCTCTCGGCCTCATAGGAAAGCAAAGGCACAAAGGCAAACCTCCTCTGAATTAATCTTGCTGAGATAACTCTAGTATAGGGTCACCATATATATATAGTATAGGGTCACCATATATTCCAAAACCTCTTGGTTCTGGAATGTGATTTTTGTTAAAATTACCACAAATCACCCCTGCATTAGTGTAGACCAGTGGTGTCCAACCTGTGGCCCTCCGGGTATTTTGGAATACATCTCCCAGAATTCCTGATAATTGGACCAGATGGCTCAGGCTTCTGGGAGTTAGAGTCCAAAATACCTGGACGCCACAGGTTGGACACCACTGGTGTAGACTAAGACTACTGTCAGAAAGGGCATGAGGTTTGTATTTTCTTTACATGGGGTTTGTATTATCTTTAGATGGGCTGAATTTACATATTTTGTTCCGATGGTCTAATATTTGTTCAGAAGGCCTGGCACAAACATATAAGCACCTTGATTACTCTATGTTTTATTATTCTACACTAATGAGTGGCAGCTGAATCGCCCACACCGTATTGCATTTTCAAATTATCTTGTTGTTGTTGTTTCCTTTCTAATTCTGTATTTTATATTAGAAACATGAGAAAAAGCTCATTGCCCCACACCAACCCTCCAGTTTCACACGCAGGAAAATGTTGGAT
Source organism: Gambelia wislizenii (assembly GCA_030847615.1). Taxonomy (NCBI): domain Eukaryota; kingdom Metazoa; phylum Chordata; class Lepidosauria; order Squamata; family Crotaphytidae; genus Gambelia; species Gambelia wislizenii. The sequence continues at coordinate 283,541,579 of JAUMIR010000001.1, read as the reverse complement.
TATATAAAAATAAGAGACTGTTGCACAGTATCGGAACTTTACGTGGTCCTGTTGATGACAAAGAAAACAAAACCAATACATGGAAAACCATTCCAAACATGGATAAATTTTATTAGATCCTTTGGAGATGGCAGCTTTCCCAGTGATCTGAGTTGCCAAGAGCTTGTGTCATAAAGAATAAAATATATACCTGGAGGATAAAACAACATAAAATTCTCAAGACGATCTCTGGTATAATAGGATCTACATGTCCAAATATATGCTAGCCTTCCATAGCAAGAGTTGTAATTTCAGGAATACTTAACATTATGTAAGTTCCTCCAGTATGACAAGATTGCAAGTGGAATTACACCCACTTAAAAAGGAGTCTTCTAGCACCTTAAAATTTGGTTCCAGACCCCCCCCCGTGAATACCCAAATCCATGAATACTCAAGTCCCATTATATGCAATGGCATAGCAAAATGGTGTCCCTTATACAAGATGGCAAAATCAAGGTTTGCTTTGTGGATTATTATTTTTTAAAGAATATTTTCAAGCCGTGAATACTTAAATCTGTGAATGTCAAATCCGTGAATATGGCGGGACAACCGTAATTCATTCATCTTTTTTTGGACCTGACATAAATGTGTGTTGAACTAAGATGCCACTAGGCTCTTTCTTTTTGTACTGAAACAGAGGCACACAACTCTCTCTCTCACTCTGAAACCTGATGAAAAGTTTAGCCAGGGGCAATTTGTTGTTTACCCTCTGCTTGTCCCCTGTCTCTCAATCTCTCTCTTTCTTCTTTCTGCCCCTGATCACTCAAAAAGACTCTCATCTCCCCAAAGTTGCCATTAGGACAGGAAGAAAAAGAAGGGTGGGGGGAGAAGAAGAAGGGGGGAAAAAACCCTCTGCAAGTGTATTACAGGTTTCTGCGGGGGTTGTGATTTATGCAGGTTCGGGGCCTGCCTGGGGTAGTGGTACGACACAGCACCAGGGTCAAGCCACAAGAAGCACTGGGGGCAGTTCAGCATATTCAATGAGCTTCCTGGCACCTCTGCATCACAAAGAAGGGATAAGATCTCTCCATCACAAGATCCAGGGCGGCTGAGATTGAAGGAGGAGGAGGTGGGGGGAAGGAGGGGTGGGGAGGCTTGGAGAGGCTCTCCCCATCTCCCTGCCTGCCTGCCTCCTTTCACTGGAGGAGAGCACAGCGCCTGAAAACATTCCTTTCTGCACGGAAGGGCTTTCCCTATTGTTGTTTGCTTTGTGTTTCGGGGCTGCCGGTGGCATTCTTGTCGTGGTTTCACAGCGAGACACACAACAAGGCAGCGGCGGCACCAGGCTGGGGGAAAAGAAGCCAGCTGCCCTTGGCTCCAGGATGGGAGGTGGTGGTGATGGTGGTTGGAGGGCTGGGTGGGGGGAGTCGCTGCTTCTTAATCCCCAAGAAAGTGGGAGGCCAGGTGGGGGGCAGTAATCCATCGAGGGCAGGCAAAATCTTCCCCCTCCCCACCACCACCCAGAAAAGCATGGTCACAGGTTGCCAACTCCCGCCCCGGCACGTACCCTTTTCCCTGGCTAGAGATGCACGTGCGTCTCCCACCCCCCAAAATAGGTGGGAGCAACAGCGCCCCAGTTAACCCCACAACTTGGGGCGCGCGGATTTGGGGGAAGAATCGGAGATCTGGAGTCTAGACACGCATGATCTCATGAAGTTTATGCCTAGTTGTGCGCTTGATCTTAGCAATTCGGGGATGGTTTCATTTTGTAGAGCTCTCCTGTTAATCTTTTTTGGGGAGCTAGTGGGGGGGGGGTGTTAGAGTCTCACAGAGATGCCCAGAATAATTCCAAACATGCCTGTAAGGAACCCTTTTTTTTCAAGAGGGGTGCCTTTGAACAGGACCAGTTTAAGGAATTTGGGGGGGCTTTGCAACGCTTTATTTTGGGGGGCCCATATGTTTTCTTTTAACAGAGGGGCGGGGTATAAATAAATTTTATCATTATCATTATCATTATTATTATTATTATTATTTATCTCAGGTCAATGTAACCTAACCTAACCTATTCACGTTACAGGATACTCAGATTATTACTAATAATGTTTTTGCAGGAGGAGGGTTATGATGGGCGCCCCACAATGACAGCCCCTTAAACCAGCCCTGCTTTTGAAACTGCAGACCTGTTGACTTAGTTTTTTCTACCACGTCTGAAAACCCACACTCCTCAAGTTTTATTCTCTTTGGGGAGTATTTAAAAAGGATGGATTCATCGGAATCAACTAGTTTGATCCAAAGTATATTGTAAGACAATATGACATTATTTGATGGAGATCAAATACTGGGACACTTTTTTTTTACTTGACTAAAGGTTATACCTAATTCACCCATCTGGGTAATCAAACAGCAATTGAAAATAGTTATTCCATATTTGGTTTCTTAAAACAACATAAAAATCAGTTGAGCTAATACTTCCCCCTTAAGAAAAAGAATGGCATGCTCAACAGCACTACCTAGTAATGGAAAACTGAAAGTTTTACCAAAAAATAAGAAGAATTTCAAATTCTAACATAATGAGCACTGCATTTATTTAAAAAAAATCAGTGGCAAATTCTTAGGCAACTGTCTGATAACACAGCTTGGAAATAATTTGTTAAATATGAATTATTTATCTCCATACCTGGGCAGTTTAATACTACTTGAGGTTTCACTTTACAGTGATACAGAAAGTCTACTCCTGTTTGATCATTTTTTCCTTTGCCATGTAGACACATTTAATAAAACCTTTTAAAGTCTTGTTTCCACAATCATGATTTAGAGAATATTATTCTAGGAATTACTATATCATGATCCATTAGTCCTTGTCTTCAGGAAATTAGCATTTTTAAATACATGTTCAGAGACAGTTTAATGCTCAGTGAGGGAACAGATCACATTACATTTTACCTGTACATTAATGCACAATATAATTCAGATAACATGGTATTATATACGTTAGAGCTGGATAAATGGTTATTTAAAATCTTCTCAATATTTTGTTTTAAAAAACATTGAACTTTACTAGGTAAACATAAATCTGAGCCTTAAGGCACATATAGTGTTTAAAATATATATCCAACCTAAAGTAGAGCTAAGTGTTAAAAAGCATATTGAGCATTAATTGATCCAGGAAATGTATTGACATAGCAGTACTTGTTTTGTGTGGTCAGTACCTGTGCTAAGATTTTGATCTCAGTGGGGATTACAATCTATGCTAGAAAAGGAAACGATACTCCTGATAATTTAAGAAACCCAACAATTTCAGTTTATTTGCCAAGATTGGGAAATGTTTGTTTATATGCTTCAAAAATAATCAGAAAAGCTTTAAATGGCTTCCTGTTCAAAGAATCCATTGCACAAGTTGCTGGTAAATGAAATACTACTTGACCTGGCCACCAAGCTAAAAATGTGAATTCAGACCAGAGTTCACTTTTTTTAACTGCATCAAATTATGCAGGTACTAGTATGTCAAAATTGAGAAAGGATTAATGATTTTAAAGGGGTAGAGAAACATAAGGCAAATAATAGAGACCAAACTCCAAACATTAAGCCTAAAAAGGATAGATACAAATGAAAAAGTAATTGCCATTTTCTTTTAGCGATTTTGTCCACAACCAAGTCGCAGAAAAGCTTGAGATGTTTTTGGATATGAGGATTTTTCCCCTGGTACCAAATATTTCCCTGCCAAGGCAGAGAATGTGTGTGTGCACTTCTTTTACAGGAGACTCTCCATGGATAGACTATGGCAGGAACCATAGGGTCAGGAGATTAGGAGGAGTTGGGAGAACTGGAAAGAAGCCCCAATTCCCTCCATTCTCCCCACCATGGCAGCAGCTCTTTGGTGCTTGCTACTAGGGTTGGGGGGGTGGATCAAAAGGAGTCAGGAGAACCTTTAAAAAGCCTCCTCTGCTCTCTCTCCGGTGGTTCTTTGGGGCCTTTGCCATGACGGGGGAAGCAGAGAGCTTGTTTCAGACTGTCTTGGCACAAACTAAACTCTGAGAGCCTGAAAGAATGCCCCCCTCTGCTTTCTTTCCAACAGCTTTTAGGGGGCTTCCATGTTGTGGCAGAGAGCAGAGGGAGTGGGTGCTTCTTTCAGGCTCTCTCTGCACTTATGCTCCAAGAGTCCAAGAGCTTAGTCTGTGCCAGGAGAGCCTGAAGGAAGCAATACCCCCCTCCGTTCTCTCTCTGGTGGCTCTTTTGGGGCTTCCCTGCCCTAGTTGACAGAGGTCACTTCTCTGCTGCAGCAGGGAAGTGCCAAATAGCCACCGTCACCACCATTTTTCCATCCAGGCATTGAAAAGACTGCCCGAGAGAGTAGAGGTGTAGGTGCTTCTTTTAGAGTGGCAAAAGGCCTTTTTGAATGCCTGGGCAGGATGGCAGTGGTGGCAGCCAGAAGTGGCTGGCCCCCTGAGGCAGTGCTAGTACTTTTGCCTCTCTACAGAATGGAACTGAGGAGCCCCGTGCTGAGCCCCAAAATTTTATCCTTGACTTATCCACAGGTCATATCAAAATCCCTAAATTTGGCCCCCAAACCTGCCTTCAACTTATACATGAGGTTGACTAGTACACAATTATATATGGTAAATTTTGGCTGTTGATCGCAACTTGCAACAAAAATGTTTAGGATGCTATGCTAACCTAAATCTGAATATTGAGTTTGGTCAAAATCCATGAATAAATGTGCATTCAACAGCAAAAAATAAATTCAGAATTCTATGTAAAGTGTCTCTCTCTCTCTCTCTCTCTCTCTCTCTCTCTCTCTCTCTCTGGCTTTTCTTCGCAAATGAAGATTCAGGAAGGACTCATCCCGTGCTTTCTGCAAGCGTGCTGATGACTAAAAAGGCCAATCCGAGATAGACAAGTCCGGTTGCAGAAAGCACAGCAGAAGGTTTCCTTGGGTGATGTTTCCGGGTTGTGATTTTTTTCTGCGTTGTTGTTTCTCTTCAAGACTTGTTTGGCGTGAGTTCTCAAATAAGGTTGCAGCATTGTGGATAGTGCGTCTCCATGCCTCCTGATGTGAGGCCAGGGCGGACCATTGTTGGTGATCAATTTGGCAGAGCCTGAGGTGTTGTTTCAGAGAGTCTTTGTATTGCTTTTTTGGAGCGCCCCTCTTACACTGACCCGTGGTGAGTTCACCGTAGAATACTATTTTGGGGAGGCGATGGTCCTCCATCCTAGAAACGTGCCCTGCCCAGCGCAGCTGTGTTCTCAATATCATGGCCTCAATGCTGTTGATCTCTGCTTGCTCAAGGACAGCAACATTCGTCACAACATAAAGTGTATGTTTGGGACATACATAATGTTTTTGTGGGATCAGGTCTTAAACATTTACTACAGCTTCTGTGATGAAGCATGTGGATTTGTATAGCATAACAGACAGCCACTTTAAATTATAGTAGATATACAAATGACAAAAGTGGTTTATGCAAATAGACACACCACTTTGCCCCAGGATTAGGTCTTACTTATTTCATGGACCTTGGAGACCAGAGACACATGTAGTCAGATGTGTTCTAGGGAATACATTTGTATTCACATATGTTCTGGGACCTGTAAACTGTGGGTGGAATCCTGTAGTGTACGGAACAGGTTTGGGTCCATTGCATGTCTCCACTAGTAAAAGAAGAGGTGAATTTTCACTTATTTTCTCCTCCTCCAGCCCTCTTACCAGTTTGCTATTCTGAAGGGTCCCATCACTTTCTATAACATGCCTTTAGGGTCCAGAGGGGAAGGGGTAAAGTGTTTGCTGGATCAAAAGCTGCTCTACTAGCAACAAACACCACTAGATTCCACTGGCTCCAACTATCCCTGAGATCTCAATGTCCCTAATTATTACGGTGCTTCTTCCTCCTTCCTTCCATCATTTGGATGCCACACAATGTTGGTTTTTCTTGCCTGTAAATGCGATATATTGGCCTTGTCTACATTATTGAAAAAGCTCAAACTCCCACCAAATCTGAGCCAATCAGGCAGCCTTTTCCCCGAATCTGGTGCAATTAGTCTATACACCGTATGGCCCTATCTACACCAAACTTTTGGAATACTACCTTAATCCAGGTTTTAGAAACACAGTTTTCTCCACAGTCGAAACTCTGGAGAAAACTGTTGTGTGAACAATGCATCCGCCCAGGATTCGGGAAGTGGAGAGGAAGGACAAGTGCTGCCTGAGGCAATATCTTGTGCTGAAGCAACACCCTGCTCACAGAAAACATTCTTAGTGACAAATCTAAATAACAATAGAATACAGTGTGTGAAGTGATAGCTGTACAACTTGTGGCCTACCAAAACGAAGGGCTTGTCTATACGAGGCTATAAAATGTGGATTGATGTGCACTAATGCCAATTCACAGCAGCTTTCATATGTCTCAACACTTTTTTGACAAGATTGGAGGCATGCGAAGCTTTCTGTTTGATGTCCAAACGGGCATGCCTGCGAATCAGGATGGTGGGTGGAGTGAATTATTTACGTTTTTATTGTCACCAGTTGCTGCTGCTCAAGGTGCGGAAGTGCAATATTCTGCTTACATAAACAGAAAAAAAAAGGGGGGGGGAGACTGTTTCGTCACCTCAGCGCATGATTGCTACAGTGAAAATCCAATATTCCGGTTCAGGGTACTTGCCTTGCCAGCATGCTCCACCCTGCGTATGTCATTAGCTTTCCACTTCCACTTTTATCAGGAATGTGCAGCAAAGCAAATTGGTTGTCCCAATGATCAGGAATGCACATTCCCCGCGGAGCTTTTAAACAAAATACGGGGAAAGCCACAAAAGTTTTTCCTGTGAAGTTTATTTTCCCCCTCCTTCTGAATATGGCAGATTAATGTGGGATATCATTAAGACAAATCGTATTCTCCTCAAATTCTATGAGGAGTATTTTTGCTGTATAGAGAACCCCTAATACAAGCAGCAGTTCGCAAGCAATGTTTAGTCTTGATACACTTCCTGTTTTTGATACCTCCCTGGGATTACAAAAACAAGAGTATTAAGCACATATCAGATCACATTACATGGCTGATGAGTTGTTCACCTTGGTGGGTCACAGGTTGTTCAGGGGTTGCTGGAGTCATTAAATTTTTTAGTGTACCATAACTTTACTTTGGTTTGTGTTCCCGCTGGTGACATTTGGTTATTTTGCTTACGTTACTCTCTAATATCAAATATATTGAAGACATAATTACAACAGCATTACAGGGAATGTCGTAATTAATATTATTTACTCCCAATTCAAAATAAGTCTGACAGAAGTATGACTCCTACAATATTTTCTGTCAATTGTCTTTAAAATGTACTTCTCAGGGTCCTTCGTTTTATGTGCAGCTGGAGAGTAAACACATCTCTGAACCTAATGCCATTTCCTCTGGTATTATGACAGAATGTAGTTCATTTTTTATATGAGTTGCAAATTACTGTGTATGAACAATTAAAATTAGGAGTAGAATACCCATGCAGTAAGAGATTCCCCATGCAGTGTTATTTAAAAAAAAAAACATTTATTGTTGTTCTGAGAAGGGTAGATAGACATCCTGCTTATGGATATACTTTGTTTTGTTTTGTTTTTAGCTGGAACTTTGAGATCCACCGCTCTCAAGCTGGTTCATACAACAAACACTTGAAAATAAAGAATTCTGAGCCAGGAATTCCCTCTGAATAGCTGAACTAAACATAACTCAATGTCTCCACACAAAAATATACACCTGCCTACCCTATCTGCTGCTGAATTCTTGATTTCAGCAGTTTAGTTTGAAGTGGTGGGAGTGCTAAGTAGCTTCCATGTTTTACTCCAGACTTTGAAGGAACTATTGAATCTGGTTTTGGAGATATCATTCAACAACCTGGATAAGACTTTTAAAGTTCAGTCTAAAGTTTGAAGCAGATTTTACCTTCGTACAGACAAGGAGGTAAGGCTGCTGTTCCTTTGGAGCTGAAGGGAGCATTATTTTGTTGCTGCTCTTGATAAGCATTTGGGTGTTTGAAAACTTTGATAATCCACTGCAAATCACCCAGAGATCTATCAGTAGATTCTGATCTTATTTTATTTTATTTTATTTTGCCCACCCCTGCTGTACTGCATACAGAAATAAAGCAGGAATGGTTAATAACTGATATCTCAATTGGATCTGCAGTTTAAAGCTGTTAAGGGAACAGATTGTTTAGTTAAAGAAAGAAAAGAGTGGAATTAACTTGTGCTTACTTGAGCACAGCTATCATTCAGAGTCAACATCTCCTTCCCAGAATTGTAATAAGGAGCTAACTCAGTACTTCCTAATTATCTTTGGCCCTTCAGATTAACTAGCACAGTCTTGGCTGGGAGTAATTATTTATCGAGTTGGCCAGGTCACAACCCTTTTCCCCTCTAAAATGTTTAAAGTCATAAAATGGAATGAGGTCACTCACAGCTTCTGCTCAGTTTCTACTCTGAACTCACTGACCATCTTCTAACATAACATAAATAAGCAGGCCAAATCTACGTCAATCTGCTTCCTCCAACATGGGAGGACCTGGTCTAGCCCCACCCAAGCAGGTCCAAGTAGGTTAGATTGGCCTCCCCCATCGCTGTTGATCTCGTGGCTGGGCAACTCGTTCTGGCTGAAGCCTTTGGCCACACCGCTTGAGTTTGGATCCTTGAGGCCACTGCTCCCAGCTCCCTGCTGCTTGATTTTGGAGCAGCTTTGCAAGTGAGGTTTGACTGGAGAGGCAGCGGTGGCCCCAAGGAGAAGGAGAAAAATATGTTTTCTTCTCTTCAGGGCTGCCACCGCTTCCCCAAATAAGCTCTGCTTACGGAGTTGCTCTGAAGGCAAGCAGCTCTACATGGCCAAAGGCTTCAGACAGAACAAAGTGTCCAGTCACAAGATCAATTGTGAAGAGGTACATCAGGCCTGTTTGGATGGGGTAGACCAGGTCCTCCCAGATTGGAGGAAGCGGGTTGGTGTAGACTGAAATGATTGTCTATAAAATTATTTTATAAACATTCGTTTTGGTGTTACTCCCTCTTAAAGGTGGCACCTGGTGTGGTTCGCACCCTCTACAGCTCCCTAGTGACACCACTGTAGTAGGCTGCTGTGGCCATAAAAGCCTGACTTTCCCACCCCAGTCTCTCTCTCCCTCTCTCTCTCTCTCTCTCTCTCTCTCTCTCTGTGTGTGTGTGTGTGTGTGTTGCATTAAAAAGTTTTTGTCCCATGTGAAATAATTCAGAGTCCTTGCAGCAGTGGCTGTAATCACGTAAAGACCCTCACAAGCAAGAGCAAATAAATATAACTCTTAAATAGCCACAACCAGGAATGGATACTTAGAATCATAGAATCATAGAATCATAGAATTGCAGAGTTGATGATTGCTAGTCAACAACTAGGCACTGGGTATGAATGCACCCAAGCTAACTAAGTCAATTTTCTCAGACATGGTGTCCAGGTGTGCTTTATCTACTAGCAAGCACCCTTATAATCCTCCCCACCTGCATGCACCAAGATCTGCCTTTGACTAGGGTGCCTCTCCTTTCCTGTGTATGCCTTGCATAAACACATGACTGATTTGCCTCCATTTGGACCAAGATAATATTACTGAGGAGATTTGCCTGGAAGGTAACCCTTGTCAAGCCCTGTGTCGAGCCCCCTCCCCCGCTTTTTTGCTGCTTTGTGCACTTGTGAAGAAAATCTCATCCTTCCTTTGCATCAGTCTTTTTCTGTTTCTTAAGCTACCTGATTTTGACTTTATCTAAAAGTTTTATGAGGACCCCAGGCTTCGCATGCTTGGTCGCCTGCTGCTTTCCTACTGCGCATCATGTTCCATGGTTCTGTTCCTTTCTACCAAGATACTATCACATAGGTCAGCCATCAAACTAGGCCTTCCTGGTTCTACCACCAGCCCTGAATTATTGAAATCACTTTGCCACAGAACCCAAGGTTTCTCCGAAGAACCTCACTAGCATGCTAAATGTCAGGAGTCAGAGACGGAACTCCTTAGAAAATGGCCAGACAATTGCCAAGTCTGCCATGCTAGCTGAGGCCAAGGCCAAGGAACAAGCCTTGAGGCCACAGCTGCACAAGAAGGTTACTGCAGGGCACTGCATCAGGCTATAGTGGGAGGTGCACAACAGAATCTGGTGTGCAAAAACTGATGTAATGCACCCATGTGGTTCAGGAAGCCAATACCGTGTGAAACTGTATAAAAGAAGTCTCAGTCCAGAGCACATTCTCTCTTGAAAGACATTGGTGTCTGGTGTAGCAGTTTGTCTGCTGTATATATCTGTACATATTGCAACTGCCTTGAGCTTGAAGATTAAGTACCTCCTATTGTTTGGACAACAATCACTCTGTGTGTGAGTATTCTTGGGAAGGGGTTGCTGCTGAGTCTGCTGAGGTATTTTTTGGCCTCTGCTGGGGATTGAGTGTCCTATCATCCCCCAACACTAAAACCTGTTCCACCTGTTAGCCTGCTCTACCAAAGCAAACACGTTCTAGCCCTCCCTGATCTAGTTTTTTAAAAAATATAGTTTTTATTGCATATTTGGGGCGGGGAGAAAATAAAGAGAGAAAAAACATATCCAATAGTTCAATCGCTCACAGTTTTCATAATGGTTTCACTCACTATTTCCCTTTTTTATCTGTTATCTATTACCTTTAACTTAATGTCACTCTATATAAATTTAAATAATTAATTTGAACTAACAAGACAGATAAGTAGAAAAGAGTAATAACTAAAAATTAACATTAGTAGACTTCCTATCCATCCAATTACAGATTGATGTTAGTCAAGTCATGCATCTCATTAAACTTTATATACCAACTATGTCATCTGCTGTTTTACTACTTGTCCCCTCTAAAATTCCACAATTTGAATTTATGTTGTGCTTATTTCTTAAAAACAACTTCCAATTTTCCCAATATTTTCTTATTTAGCAAATTCATAAGTTTGTCCAACAATAAAAATTCATCAGCTTTAAGCATCCATTCTTCAATATCCGTTATTTCCATAATCTTCCAGTATCTGGCAAGGACTATTCTGGCAGCTTTAATTACATACATCAACAATTTTTCCTCTGATCTCAATTTTTCATCTATCCTGATCCACTTCTGGTGAAAGAAAGCCTCCTAGCCTTTTTTTCAGTTTCCTTTTTCACCTGTAGAAACTTTCATCATTGCTTTAGCTGCATCTTTAGGAAGGATCTACCAGAATCCCAGGGAAGGTCTCCCTGAGTCCTAACCTTTTTGGAAGGACACTTACCTATACATGGCAGTTTCCTCTTTTGAAAGGAATTTCTATCCGATTGCTTGCATTAATCCTAAGAGAGACATTAACGTTCAAAAAAATTTCCCTAAAAAGTCATAGAATCATAGAATCATAGAATTGCAGAGTTGGAAGAGACCACGAGGGCCATCCAGTCCAACCCCCCTGCCACGCAGGAAATCACAATCAAAGCATCCCCGACAGATGGCCATCCAGCCTCTGTTTAAAGACCTCCAAGGAAGGAGACCCCACCACGCTAGTGCGTTCTACTGCCGAACAGCTCTTACTGTCAAAAAGTTCCTCCTCATGTTGAGGTGGAATCTCTGTTCCTGGAGCTTGCACCCATTGCTCCGTGTTCCAGTCTCTGGAGCAGCAGAAAACAAGCCTGCTCCATCCTCAGCGTGACATCCCTTCAAATACTTAAACAGGGCTATCATATCGCCTCTAAACCGTCTTTTTTCCAGGCTAAACATACCCAGCTCCCTAAGTCTCTCCTCATAAGGCATTGTTTCCAGACCTTTCACCATTTTAGTTGCCCTTCTCTGGACACGCTCCAATTTGTCAATATCCTTTCTGAATTGTGGTGCCCAGAACTGGACACAGTATTCTAAGTGAGGTCTGACCAAGGCAGAATAGAGTGGCACTATTACTTCCCTTGATCTAGACACAATACTTCTATTGATACAGCCCAAAATTGCATTGGCCTTTTTAGCTGCCGCATCACACTGTTGGCTCATGTTCAACTTGTGGTCTACTAGGACTCCTAGATCCCTTTCGCACGTAGTCTCATTCAGCCAGGTCTCTCCCATCCTATATTTATGCATTTCATTTTTCCGCCCTAAATGCAGTACTTTACATTTCTCCGTATTGAATTTCATTTTGTTAGCTTTGGCCCAGCTCTCCAGTCTATCCAGGTCATTCTGAATTTTGATCCTGTCCTCTAGGGTATTAGCTACTCCTCCCAATTTGGTGTCATCTGCAAATTTGATAAGTATGCCCCTAATTCCCTCATCTAAGTCATTGATAAAGATGTTGAATAGCACTGGGCCCAGGACAGAACCCTGTGGCACCCCACTGGTCACATCTTTCCAAGACGAAGAGGAGCCACTGCTGAGCACCCTTTGGGTTCGGCCGGTCAACCAATTACAAATCCATTGAACAGTTAACTTGTCTAGCCCACATTCTACAAGCTTGTTTGCAAGAATGTCATGGGGAACCTTGTCAAAGGCCTTACTGAAATCAAGGTATGCAATGTCCACAGCATTCCCTTCATCTACCAAGCTGGTAACTTTATCAAAAAAAGAGATCAGATTAGTCTGGCATGACTTGTTTCTCTGAAACCCATGCTGACTTTTTGTGATTATGGCATTGCCTTCTAAATGTTCACAGACTCTCTGTTTAATGATCTGTTCTAGAATCTTCCCTGGTATTGATGTCAGACTAACTGGACGATAGTTGTTGGGATCCTCTTTTTTCCCCTTTTTGAAGATGGGAACAACGTTTGCCCTCCTCCAGTCTGCTGGGACTTCTCCTGTTCTCCAGGAGTTCTCAAATATTATTGCCAATGGCTCTGAGATGACATTTGCCAGCTCTTTTAATACTCTTGGATGTAGTTCATCTGGTCCTGGAGATTTAAATTCATTTAGATTAAGAAGGTATTCCTGTACTACCTCTTTACTTATTTTGAGCTGGATTTCCCCTGTTGTGTCCTCTGTTCCATTCTCCTCAGGTTGGTCCTCCTTTTCCTTTTCTGAAAACACTGAGGCAAAGAAGGTGTTGAGTAATTCTGCCTTTTCTCTGTCACCTGTTAGCATTTTGCCATCTTCTCCACGTAGCGGCCCTATCATTTCCTTCTTCCTCCTTTTGCTGCGGACATACCCAAAAAAACCCTTTTTATTGTTCTTAACCTCCCTAGCAAGCCTGAGCTCATTCTGCGCTTTAGCTTTTCTGACTTTACTCCTACACGTGTTCGCTATCTGTTTGAATTCTTCTTTGGTGATTTCCCCCCTTTTCCATTTCCTATACATGTTCCGTTTAAAACTTAGCTCCCTTGAAAGTTCTTTAGTCATCCATCCTGGTTTCTTGAGACACCTCCCATTTTTCTTCCTCAATGGTACTGTTTGAAATTGTGCCTTCAGTATCTCCCTTTTGAGAAAGTCCCATCCGTCTTGAGGTCCCTTCTCTTTTAGTATTCTTGACCATGGGATCATCCCCAGTATTTCCCTGAGTTTCTTGAAATCAGCTCTCCTAAAGTCAAGAATGCGTGTCTGACTATGCCTGGCTTCTCCTTTCCATTGTATAACAAACTCCAGGAGAACATGATCACTCTCACCTAAGGATCCCACCACTTGCACCCCATTAACAAGGTCGTCTCTGTTGGTTAGGATCAGATCTAAAATAGCTGACCCCCTTGTTGCCTCTTCCACCTTTTGGACCATGAAATTGTCTTCCAGGCATGTAAGGAATTTGCTAGACCTTGTAGTTTTGGCTGAGTTAGATTGCCAGCAAATATCAGGATAGTTGAAGTCACCCATCACTACTACATCTCTCCTTTCTGCATGTATGTTCATCTGTTCTAGAAAGGCAACATCCAATTCCTCCGTCTGATTTGGGGGTCTGTAGTAGAGTCCCACAATAACATCCCTGTTGTTTCCCTCCCCTTTAATTTTTATCCAGATGCTCTCCACCTGGCTTCCAGTATTGATGTCATGGATCATTTCACTGGTGTAAATATCCCTGACATATAATGCTATTCCTCCTCCTTTCCTGTTTGGCCTGTTTCTCCTATAAAGGTTATACCCCTCTATTCCTACATTCCAATCATGAGACTCGTCCCACCAGGTTTCAGTAACACCTATTATATCATATTTGTTTTGTAGTGCAAGGAGTTCTAGTTCATCTTGCTTATTTCCCATGCTCTGTGCATTAGTGTAGAGACATCTGAGACCATGTGTTCCCTTTACTTGCTCCCTGTGCAAGTTTTTTTGCCTCCCACTGTTGGGTCCTTGCGCTGTTCGCCTTGTTCCCTCTATGACAGTTTGACTATTTTCTCCAGCCCTTTTGCCTTCCAGAATACTGTCTCCCTCCCCCATTTGACTCAGTTTAAAGCCCTCCTGATCAAATTCTTGAGACTGTTGGCAAAAATGTTTCTTCCAACTGTTGTAAGATGCACCCCATCTCTTGCCAGAAGTCCCCCCGCATGGAAGCGCAGTCCATGATCCAAGAATCCAATTTGTTCTCTGCGACACCATCTACGGAGCCAGTTGTTTACGTCGGCTATTTTCCTCTCCCTTCTTGGACCATGCCCTTCAACTGGCAGAAGAGACGAGATGACCACCTGTGCGTTCATTTCTTTCAGCTTCCTCCCCAGGGCCTCATAATCTCTTCTGATCTTGGGAAAGCTGTGTCTTGCAGTATCATTGGTTCCCACATGGACCAAAAGGAAGGGGTAATGATCTGTAGGCTTGACGAGTCTTGTCAGCCTCTCGGTCACATCACAGATCTTTGCCCCAGGGAGACAACACACCTCCCGAGTCATCTTGTCAGGCCCACATACCACTGCTTCTGTACCCCTCAGCAAGGAGTCCCCCACCACCACCACACGCCTCCGCTGAGGCTTCGCAGCTGCTGTTCCTTGCGGTGGTCCTCTCAAGGTCCCCTGCTCTACCCCTGAAGTCTGTCCATGCTGTTCTCCCTCGTTGTCCTTGATAAGGGAAAGGGCTTCGAATCGATTCTGTAGCTGCAAGCTGCTGGAAGAATCCCTCTCATGGGCTTAAATTGGCCCAAGGTGGGCTCAAAACATGGTGGAAATGCCTCCTCACATCCCCTTAAGGACATTTGGAGGCAAAAAAACAAATAAAAAAAAAGCATTGTGGACAATTTTGCAAAAATGTTTTTGATCCCTGAGGGTTTGGGGGGCTTCAAACATAATGGAAATGCTGCTCACACCCTCTGGAGGACTTTGTGGATATTTTGGAGCAATTTTGGAAAATAAAATGACTGCCTGGGGGCCTATAATTTGCCCACCCCTGCTCTTGAGTGTGCTGATCAGAGTTGGGAAAGTTACATCTTCTAAGTAATTAATTTCTGTTACTCATTGCTAGGTTTGGAAAGTAACCCATTGCTTTTACTGCATTACTGGGAAAGTAACTCATTATATTACATAACTGCACTGTTTGTTATTTTTCCATGCTTTTAAGAGAGAGAACATTAGCACTGATCTCTGGCTTTTCTTCGCTAAGGAAGATTCAGAAAGGACTCATCCCACGCTTTCTGCAAGCAGGCTGTTGACTGAAAAGACCAATCCGAGATAAACATGTCCGGTTACAGAAAGCACAGCAGAAGGTAGAGCACTGATAAGGGAATGGCATAAAACCATACACTTCAACATTTTACAGAGGAAAACTGGGACTCATGTAACCAAGTAACATCAGACTGTGGTCAAGATGGCAAAAGGTATCCACGAGGAAGTACACACAAGTACACTAGAGAGGTTAAGAACAATAAAAAGGTTTTTTGGGGGTATGTCCACAGCAAAAGGAGGAAGAAGGAAATGGTAGGGCCACTACACAGAGAAGATGGCAAAATGCTAACGGGACAGAGAAAAGGCAGAATTACTCAACACCTTCTTTGCCTCAGTGTTTTCAGAAAAGGAAAAGGGTGATCCACCTGAGGATAATGGAACAGAGGACACAATAGGGGAAATCCCGCACAGAATAAGCAAAGAGGTAGTACAGGAATACCTTCTTAATCTAAATGAATTTAAATCTCCAGGACTAGATGAACTACATCCAAGAGTATTAAAAGAGCTGGCAAATGTCATCTCAGAGCCATTGGCAATAATCTGAACTCCTGGAGAACAGGAGAAGTCCCAGCAGACTGGAGGAGGGCAAACGTTGTCCCTGTCTTCAAAAAGTGAAAGAAAGATGATGCCAACAATTATCATCCAGTCAGTCTGACATCAATACCAGGGAAGATTCTAGAACAGATCATTAAACAGAGAGTCTGTGAACATTTAGAAGGCAATGCCATAACCACAAAAAGTCAACATGAGTTTCAGAGAAACAAGTCATGCCAGACTAATCTGATCTCTTTTTTTGATAAAATTACCAGCTTGGTAGATGAAGGGAATGCTGTGGATATTGACAAGGTTCCCCATGACATTCTTGCAAGCAAGCTTGTAAAATGTGGGCTAGACAAGTTAACTGTTAAATGGATTTTTAATTGGTTGACTGGCCGAACCCAAAGGGTGCTCAGCAGTGGCTCCTCTTCCTCTTGGAAAGATGTGACCAGTGGGATGCCACAAGGTTCTGTCCTGGGCCCAGTGCTATTCAATGTCTTTATCAATGACTTGGATGAGGGAATTAGGGGCATACTTATCAAATTTGCAGATGACACCAAATTAGGAGGAGTAGCTAATACCCTAGAGGACAGGATCAAAATTCAAAATGACCTGGATAGACTAGAGAGCTGAGCCATAGCTAACAAAATGAAATTCAATACAGAGAAATGTAAGGTACTGCACTTAGGGTGGAAAAATGAAATGCATAGATATAGGATGGGGGAGACCTGGCTGAATGAGACTACGTGCAAAAGGGATCTAGGAGTCCTAGTAGACCACAAGTTGAACATGAGTCAACAGTGTGATGCAGCAGCTAAAAATGGCCAATGCGATTTTGGGCTGCATCAACAGAAGAATAGTGTCTAGATCAAGGGAAGTAATAGTGCTGCTGTATTCTGCCTTGGTCAGGCCTCACCTAGAATACTGTGTCCAGTTCTGGGCACCACAATTCAAAAAGGATATTGACAAATTGCAGCGTGTCCAGAGGAGGGCGACTAAAATGGTGAAAGGTCTGGAAACTATGCCTTATGAGGAGAGACTTATGTTTAGCCTGGAGAAAAGACGGTTAAAGGGCGATATGATAGCCCTGTCTAAGTATTTGAAGGGGTGTCATGTTGAGGATTGAGCAGGCTTTTTTTCTGCTGCTCCAGAGACTGGAACACAGAGCAATGGATGCAAGCTCCAGGAACAGAGATTCCACCTCAACATGAGGAGGAACTTTTTTACAGTAAGAGCTGTTCGGCAGTGGAACACACTCCCTCGGAGCGTGGTGGGGTCTCCTTCCTTGGAGGTCTTTAAACAGAGGCTGGATGGCCATCTGTCAGGGATGCTTTGATTGTGAGTTTCTGCATGGCAGGGGGTTGGACTGGATGCCCTTGTGGTCTCTTCCAACTCTGCAATTCTATGATTCTACAAGCTAGGAGAGGCTGCAACAGTCTGCTTTTTACCTGAGCCTCCTGGGAAGGGCAAGACTACACTCCTTCCTCACCTCTCACCACTGCTAAGTTAATTGAGTGCAAACTGCTTTGCACTCTGAACTCAGTTTGCAGCCATTGAGGTAAGATGAGGACAAAGAGGGAAAGTAGAGTGCGAAGAGATGAACTGGGACATTTTAAAAACAGCAGAAAACATGGGACAACAGAGAAGGAATCAGGACTAACCCTGCCAAATCAGGACAGTTGAAGGATATGTAAAATTAGACAACGATTCCTGTTAATACTGTATACCTCTTAACACTCCCTTTAAAGTTAACTTTTGAATGTGTGCAGAAATAGCTACTTATTACACCAGAGAAGTTACGTTTACTCTTTATTTATTTTGTTATTTTTAGAATGTCCTGTTAGCTCCTTCTCCCTCAAATAACTAGTTCCTGCAGTGGTTCTTAGCCTGCAGTCTGGGGACCCCCCAGGGGGTCCGTGAAGGCTTGAAGACTGCTTGGCCCACCTCCTCCCTACAGTGTAGCGGCCACATGACAGGATCCATGGCAAAGGCTGGCTGGCTTGGCCTGGGCATTGCCATTCAATCCACTCCAGCCGCAAACTTACAGTAAGAAACAAGAGAGAAGCCTTCCCTCCCTCTCCAATACCTCTGTGGCAAGGTTTAGTGGATGGTGTAATTGTATTATTGTTGTTGTTGTTGTTGTTTTAAATCTTGAATTAAGAGCCTTGGGGATCCACGGCAACAAAAGATATTTAAAGGGGGTCCCTGGTAAAGAAAAGGGTAAGAGCCACTGAATTACTGCATCAGGTAGCTTTTTAGGTTAGGAGTGCTTACTTTGCTGGCCCTCTGTTTTTGACAATGAGGCTGTAACTGCTCAGGAAGCAAACATGTTTTGCTTGAGCTCCAACAAGTTATTGCCAAATCCTCTTGTTCCCCTTCCCCATCTCTCCACTTCCCTCCTCTTCTTGCCTCTGTTTGCCAGAAAGTTCAGAACCTAATTTTGCATAAATTTTACTTTTCTCTGGCTGGACCTTAAATTCAGCCCACTCCTGTCCATTGTTATCATACATGATGGTGGCCTATTTTCTCAAGACTTAAAGCCCACACTTAAAACTGTGAGTGTGCTTACAAATTAATCTCCTCATATAGAAGTCGATTTAAAAAAAAATATTCTTTTACTTCTGAGTCTGGTATGTCTGTTATGCATTGGATTGTTCATTGCACATGAGCTAATTAAGTCCCTATTGCAACTTATATCACCACGGTTGCTCATTTCCAGTGGTGATTGCTGTACAGTATATCTTTCTGAATTTTGTTATGTGTTAATAAAATTATCATAAGAAATAATACTTTATGTAACTTACCAAGGGAAATCTTCTAAGGTAGACTACTGCCAAGCCTCAGATACCTTTGTATGCTTCTGTCTCATAACATAAACATTAATAACTGAAATGTGCAAATATATATAGAACACACCTCGGAGGAGGATACTTCTTCACAGCATGGCCACAGTAATAATGTAAATCCTTGGCTATTTTCTCCTTGCATGCAAGGAGAAATAATTACTGTAGTATTCTGTGGAGAAGAAGAATTACTGTGGGGGAAAATAATGTATCCAAAAATAATGGAATCCTGGTATTTGTAGTTTGGTGAGGTATTTAGCCTTTTCTATCAGACAATTCTGGTGCCTCACCAAACTACAAATACCAGGAGTCCATAGGCTAGAACTATGGTGGATAAATATGGCGACAGCCAGGTTGATTTTTGGCGTTTCCAGAAGAGAGCATATAACACCTGTGTTAAAAACTCTCCACTGGCTGCCTGTTAGTTTCCGGGCACAGTACAAGGTGCTGGTTATGACATTTGAAGCCCTACATGGCTGCAGTCCAACTTACCTCTGGGACCGCCTCCTCCCGTACAATCCTCCCCGCGCACTTCGGTCCTCTGGGAGGAATCTGTTATAACCTATGAAAACAAGGCTGCCGGTTACCTCCCAGAAGGCCTTCTCTGCTACCGCTCCCAGATTATGGAACGGCCTGCCGGACAAGATCCGTTTTATTACTACCTTAGACAGCTTCAAAAAAGCTGTCAAGATGGATCTTTTCCGGCAGGCCTTTCCTGAACAGCTATCCCGGCCCAAAGATTCGGCTGTCTTTTCCCTTTGACCTGCCATTGACTCATTCCATTTCCCCCTCTCCTTTTAATTATTGTATGTTTTTAATCCTTTCTAATTTAATACTGTTTTAGGGGGTGGGTGGGTTAGCATACTGTTGTAATTATGGAGTTTTTATGCTGTAAGCCGCCCCGATTGCGTTGCAGAGAGGCAGGATAGAAATAAGTATTATAAAGTGGTATCAGACTGCTGTATTTCTGCAGCGTAGACACACCCTTGGAGTGGATTTATATTTTGAGCTGCAGGGGGAGATAAGAAATTGGAAGAGCCAAGGACTGTCATTAGTGTGTGGAGAAAAGTTAACCATTCTCTGCTGTTGATTAGCCCCTGCGTGAGCACTTCAAGGCAAACGCTACAGGACTGACAACCTTCTGTTCATCTTTAATCATGTTGTTCTGCGTTTATGTTCCATCAGATCACTGAACAATTTAGTCCACTGCTGTATATATTGTCAGTAGTGTAACAGGAGCACTCTAGGACCTCAGGCTCTGCCATAATGTGGTACCTGCTCCTTTAACTGGAATTGCCAGAGATGGAATCTAGACCCTTAGCCATGCAAAGCATCTTTTCTCCACCACATTCTCCACTTTCCTATAGCTGTGTGCTAATGAAGCAGTAGAGCATTTCCACTTCTAAAGCTGCTTTTAAGATTTTAAATACTCAAGAGCAAAGAAATACAAACTTGTGGACACTGGCACTGGTGATGCAGAGAATTTTGTTCACAAAAATACAAACATTTGAATCATGCTAAGGGCAAATGACATCAGTCAAAATAAATAGCAGGTGGTATGCATCACACTCCACTGCGTCCCCAAAAACATAACTTTAATCCCGTTTGGTTAATGTTTCTCCCCCCCCGAAAAAAATCGTAACTGTGCCTCAGAGTGTCAGGAAGTTTATAAGAGACACTATTGAAAATGGCTCAGTTCCCCATAATCCTTTGTTAATGACTAGGTACAGTAGAAGATCTGTTCTATTAGTCCAAAGTTCATGAGGCTAAAGCTTCATATTACCCCTATTATTTATGGTTATTATAGTCAGAAAATGTTTAAAATGAGAATATAAAATTTTAGTCTCAGAACTCGTAGATCCAGTGAGTGACACAACTAAAACAACAAGGCTCATTTCTTCTTACTCTGTTTTTCTGATTTTGCTACTGCATTCTTGTGCACCTCTGTGTTGAAAGGGAGGGGGTAAAAGCACTGCAGATGTTTCCCATGTTATAACAGATGGGTTATAAAATCGTTATATTCTTACAGCATATAGAAAAGACATTTATCCTCTCCCCACGACTTCCCTACTGGAATTATTTCAGCCGAAATCTTTAACTGTAACTACAAAAAGAAAGAAGAAACATAGGTTATAATTGTAGGTTAGGCACAGGCATTGTTATAAAACGCACACACCCCCTCTGCTGATGTCTGTAAGAAGCATTCAAGTGTAGATAGGAGACAAACCATTAAATAATTGGTGTTGAATATTTAGCTTTCTAGCCATGGAACAAAAGCTGCTGCCACACTGCAGAAATAATAATAATAATAATATAAATAATAAAATTTTATTTATATCCCGCCCCTCTGCAACGCAATCGGGGCGGCTTACAATATAAAAACCCCATACTCACAATACCCTAGCCCACCCACCCCTTAAAATAATAATAATGCAGTTTGACACTACTTTAACTATCGTGACTCCATCCTATGGAATCCTGGGATTTGTAGTTTGTTGTGGCACCAGAGCCACAGAGAAGGCTAAATATCTCACAAATCTACTAACCCCATAATTCCATAGCATTGAGCCACGGCTGTTAAAGCAGTGTCAAGCCGCATTATTTTTGCAGTGTGTCAGCAGCCAAAGTCTCCCTGCAGCCCCATTGTAGTTTTGAAGGGTGTTACATTTTAGAAGACAATGCCTTTGTTAGGCAAATAAGCAGTGCAATCTTACATCATCTCTAGTATTAACAAAAACTAGAACAATATTGAAGATATATACAACAATATGTTTTTTTAAAAAATGTTTATGCATATTATTTCACACTGAGGTCCCACCACATAAAAGGTAGGAACACCATTAACCTGAGCACCAGATTATATGCCTCACCATTAAGGATATTTAATCCCTTCACAATTTTGCCTAGTTATTTTGGACAACCCAATAAATGCCCATGTTATTTACTACTGTATTGATAACACTAGAAGTACATTCAGGGATAATCCAAAGACTAAAGTATTAGCATGTTTTCATCTGTCAGCGGGTAATGCCTACCTGCTGCTGCTGCTGCTACTGCTACTGCTGCTGCTCCTCCTCTTCATTGTTGTTGTTGTTACAGGTTGACTGGTATGACTTTGATAAGGCAACAGTTTGACTGCTCTGTTAGAGATGCACACTTGCTACTGCACAGCTTACTTTTATGGTACTTCATATTGATAGGCTGAATCATAGTTTGGACCATGACCCCATCACAAAATGTCCTGATGACCACTTCAGTGCAGACACTCCAGTCAATCCATGGAAAAATGATGGAGGGTAAGGCTACCAATGAGTACTGGTTATGATGGCTGTACAGTTGGACCCCTGTATCCATGGGGGTTCAGTTCCCGGACTTACTGCAGATACTGGAAACCATGGATAATAGCAAATGCTATTGAAAATAATGGGACTTCTGGTTTAAAATACCATAGAGTTGCCATGGAGGACCTAGAAAACATCTAGAGAGGATGGCTCTCTAGGCATTTCCTATGAAGATTTATGGTATGTGTTCCTCTTTTTGTGTCCCGTGGATAACTTAAACCACAGATATTGGTTCCACAAATATGCAGGTCTGACTGTATGTCACTATATCAGAGGCAGTGTGCTGAGCCAGATTTTACACTCCTCAACCAATACTCAGATCAGAATGCAATTATCCTTTTGTTTTTTTCAATTCTCTGAAGTTTGCAACACAATTTTCAGCTCAATAAAATACTAAAATGCATATAAAAATACATGCTTTAGGTTAAAAAGTATACCAAAATGTGTATATTATTGTAAGATCTATAAAACAATTCATATTTTAGGGTAGATACATATACATATGCAAATTTTGTGGAAAAAACATGGTAAAATGCTGTAAATTCTGTGCATTGTTTTATAGCACAGCACAGATTCATACAGAAAGGGGACAAAGAGATTTATGAATGAGCACACACTCATTAAATGGAAATGGATAGATCTATCCATCCCTGCATGACCTTCAGGCCAAACTGCTGCATCTCTTTTGACATGCTTTTAAAACAAGTTGAGGTTTCTTTATGTCAGCATAATAAAACAAACAAAAAAAATAGTAATGGGATGAACTTAATTTGTTCTCCGGGGTTCATTCTGACAACATATTCAAATGAGACCTAATATTGACACAGAAACTAAGGGCATGCCTGTCAAAACTGTGAGTAATTATTGGAGAACTCATTAATTGTTGCAAAGAATTTGGAGAAAGGTACCAAATTAGATAACTGCATGTATCTGTGTGGTTCTAGTAGAGATACACACTCTGCTCTGTTGAAGATCTTACCTTTTTTAAAAGTCTGTTAATATTTTTACATCTGTTCACTTAGATTTATGATAAAAACTGTTCTCCTATCACAGCACTTGCTACAGCGTGGTAATTTTAATCCACTACTGTCAAAGTGTGTAAAAATGATGATCTTTTTAAAAGAATTATTAGGAATGTTTGAGGCAGCAGAAAAACATTTGTCAGATTTGAAAACCTTTCCGACACAATTTATTACATTCAGCATATAATTCATGATTCTTTACTAGTTGAAAGCAAATCCAAGTAAGTATTGGAAGACTGTATGTGCCTACAAAAGAAGATTGATACTAGCATTTTAATTTTCATACATATGAACTTGCAAATATATGACAGAGCTAATGGATAGAAAAACTCAGCCCCTAGTTAACCACAAAAGAATGTAATATGTCTGCGTGGCAGAAAAGTTCTTATCTCATTGGGCTCAGAGTATTTTTTCTTCTATCAGAAAAGGAAAGCCCAAAAATTAATAATAATTACAGTTACACACTAGACAGGGTCTGCTAGTGATCTCTATACGTAGTGAATGGTATTTTAAATTTCTGGATCATATAAGCATAGTCACTATTTGCATTGTAGCCTTTCTCCTTGAAATCTGCTAGATAACAGCTTCATCCTAAAGAGATGCAATGGTAGCGACCACCTGGGATTTATAAAAGAGAGGAAGAACAGGCTGGTTCTAGAGGATCAAGTGGTTTCAGAGAACTTGTTCCTTCTCCCACATAGCAAGGGCTCCATCTGCAAGAGGGAACCCAGCTTGTTCCCAACCACAAGCACAGTGATTGACAGATTATTGCTTCACACCACTCCTGGATAGATAACTTCATCACAACTATCGTTTGTCTATTGGCAGTAGGACAGGAAATACTTAAGGAGTGAAGTACAGCCAGATTCCTGTATCCATGGGGATTTGGTTCCCAGAATCACAGAAACTATGGATAACAGCAAACCCTATTAAAATCAAAGACTTCCAGTAAAAACATACCATAGAGTTGTGTTGGAGGACCTGGAAGATGCCTAGAGAGGATGCCTCTCTAGACATTTTCCAGTGTGACTCTATGGATATGGTATTTTGTGTCCTGCAGATAACTGAAACCACAGATATTGATTCCACAGATACAGGGGTCTGACTGTATAGTATGTGATAAGCTAGAGAATCAGCATGGTGTAGCGGTGTGTGCTGAACTAGGATCTGAGAGACCATGGTCCAAATCTGTGCCCAGCCATGGAAACCCACTGGATTGCCTTGACAAAGTCACGTTCTCTCATTTACAGAGTAAGATTATGGCCAACTCCATCGAAACAAATCTTGCCAGGTACACCCCATGGCAGGGTTTCTTTAGAGTTGCCCTGAATTGGAAACAACTTGAAGGCACACAACACCAACAACCACTAAGGTAAGCTAATGACTTGAATACTGTGTTTCACTTATATTCATGGGGAAAGAGTTTCCCTCCTTCTTGGGACCTTCTTGAGTGGAAGGAGTAATTCCATTAATTCAGCTCTTTTACCATAGCAGAAGAATTTATTTCCATTTACTTCACTGAGCAAGCATTTAAGATCAGGTACTATACTGTACAGCCAGCATGGTGTAGTGGTTTGAGCATTGCACTATGACTCTGGAGACAATAGTTCAAATTCTTTTTCAGCCATAGAAACCTACTGGATGCCCTTAGACAAGTCACAGGACTTTTTCAGACTTTTTCAGACAGAACTTACTGCGCAAGAAGACTCTGGAACAGTTACGACACTGTCACGTGGCAGGGGGTCCGTTTCGGATGACGCCATCCCTCTTTCAACATCGTCTGTGACTGTTGCAGGTATGATTGAAGGCAGCCACGCCATTTTTTACTCAAGGACAACTTCCATGAGTAAAAAATGGCACGACTGCCTTCAATCATACCCGTAACAGTCACGGACGACGCCAAGAGAGGGATGGCATCGTCCGAAACGGACCCCCTGCTGCGCAACAGTGTTGTAACTATTCCGGAGACTTCTTGCACGGTAAGTCCTGTCTGAAAAAGTCCACACTCTTTCAGCCCCAGAGAAAGGCAAAGGCAAACCCCCTCAGGACAAATCTTGCCAAGAAAACCCTGTAATAGAGTCAACTTAGGTTTGCCATATGTTGGAAATGACTTAAATGCACACAACAACAACAAACTATGGAGAAAGGAATGCAGATGCAGTACACACAACCTAAATGTTTGCTGGTGTGTCAGCGTGTGAGTGCCAAACAACTTCCTGCTGTAATACCAAATGGGAGCCACTTATGCGTTGTTATTGCAATAGTCACCCATCCCATTTCATGAAAACCCTGGCAAATGGTGGCGCGTTTGTTACAGTTTCATATTTAAACTGGACTTTACAAATTTTCAATTTATTTTTAAATTCAAGCCCATATTTTTCTTTATTTTTTTTCCCAGGCTGTGAGGCTGTGTTCTGCAAAAGTTTATTTCTGGAGTTTCGCCTGCATCTTGGGGCTGGCATCTTTGGAGAATGGTTGGGTAGGAGTGTGTGTGTGGGGGGGTATATATATATTGTGAACCCCTCTTGGGGAGGTTATGTAAATTTGTGTATTTGAATGGCTAGTTTCTGGGTGAAGATATGCAAGGAGGATTTGACTTCACAGAGCCCATATTGCAAGCAAACTGCCCCAGGTTAAGTCTCACACTCACACATTCGTTTGATTGTTGCACTAAATTTAACTAAATTATAACAAGGGTTTTATCAGATATACATATATGGCCAAATGGGTGGCAGAATGTGTGGCAAAGTCGACACCTATATGGGATATGTGTGACCCAACGGGCACAAAATATTGAGATCCTGTCTCCCATTTGTTTATATTCCAGTATCTCATTTCTCATTTGGACCCATTCATTCTCCTTTATAAGGATTATCCTTTCTTGACCACCATTAACCACAGTAAAAGGCACTGATGGTAACATTGACATTTGCAGATGAATGATCCTTTAGTACCATGGTTGACTAAGGGGTTGTCTATATGAGGCAAAAAGAAGCAAGTTGCTCTGCAGTAAAGGGAAGTCGCAGCAGCTGCAATTTATCTTATTTATTTTTTTAAGTAGATCTCAGGCATGTGAAGGTATCCATATTTGCTGTGCAAACAGACATGCCTGCAAATCAAGATGGCAGCTGTGAGTGTATTACTTGTGTTTTTATTCTCATCAGTTGCTGCTGCCAAACAGTGTATTTTTAAAAAGTGTATCTAAGGTGCAGAAGTGCAATATTTTGCCATAACAGAAAAGCAAAAAAAACACAACCCTCGCACTAGTGCTTGCTCGCTGAGGCGAAAAAAATGGCAGTTCTGGGAGCTTGCCTTGTTAGCAAGCCTGCCCCCCCCCCCGCACTCATCCTGCCAATCAACTTTCTGCTTCTGCTCCTTTGGCAAATCAAATTGAACTGCTTGTCCCAATGAGCAGGAATGTGCATCCCCCTGCTGTTTTTTAAAAACTCTGGGAAAAGCTGTGGAGGCTTTTACTGCACAGTATATGACATATTTAGCCCCCCTCCTTCTGAATATGGCAATACAATGCAGAATGCCATTAAGACAGGTTGTATTCTCCTTGCATTCTGTGAGGAGTGTTTTTGCCATTTAGACAACGCCTTTGAAGAAGCCTTCTAATCGTGTCACAGATCATGGAGAAGAAGAGTTAGGACTCTATCAGATGCACAGAATAAGGCATCATAATGACGCCACATAACCGCAAAAGGGTGTGCCTATCAGACGACGTTGCCCTTTCGCAGTTATGTCCCCTTAAAAAAATGTACTTTTTAATTGACGGCTTAAGCCATCGATTGATCCCTCCTTCCATTTTTTTGCTGGCATAGTCAGCATGTGAAACGTTGTGTCTTTTTTTTTTTTTTTTTAACCGTACTTACCCTGTCAATGGCCAGTCTGGCACAAACACTTCCGGGGGACATCACAACATCCAGGTAAGTGATGCACTTTTTATGACCCTCCCCAGGTTACTTGTAATTTTTAAAGTGCATTTTTGTGCTTTCCCCCACTTTTTTAGTGTTATTTTTGTTATTATTTTGAATTTCCCGTACAATGAAGTCTCAAAATATTCCACGGGATTTCAAAGGAGGAAGTAAATGGAGCTCTGTTCACTTCCTCTTTCATTGCTGGAGCTGCCTTTGCCGGGAAAGCAAGGTAAGTGCGGGGAGGGGGGGCATACTTTTGCTGCCATAAATTGATTTTTTCATCCAGCAAAAAGAACTCTTTAAGGGAATTGTCTGATGAAGTCCTTACTGTCAGGGGTGATTTGGGCTTGGCAAGACCAGTGTTCCTTGATTTCTACTCAGTGATCCAATACTGTTGGTGAGTTTAATAATGCTGAGAGACTGTAAACCACAATGGGACTTCCACCAAAGGTTTCTTTAGGAAACTTCTAATTTTTCTCAGTGGAAGGTTTTGATAATGAATCAGAATATTAGCTGGGAGCTGCAAGGTGTCCTTATCCTATATGCCAATACACAGCTTTACCTCACAGGATCAATAATGCAGGGCTGGAAAGTCCTTGAGATATATGTCCTTGTTTAAAGGACATGCATTTCTTTCCCCATCTGCTTTTCTTTCTCTCTGTCACATGCACATACATGCAGCTTGACTTTGGTCCCTCTAACAGCAGCCTGATCCAAACCATTTTGACCTTTTAGAAACCTTCCCAACTACCACAGGATGCAGGAGATAATGGCATTTATTTGCCTGAAACCTTTTTTTTTTTCTTGGGAAGCCAGCCAGCTTTGGCAGAATTTGCTGGCACAGATTTTTTATCTCACTATCTGAAGAAGTGACTCCATTCACCAAATGAAGGTAGAGCAGGGTTTTTCTTTCCTTAATGGTTTACTCTAGAGGGGAAAGTCTGGTTCTTTTAATCTTATCCTGTCAGGATGGGTGGGAACCTACTGATAAATAGAAAATCTCTTATCTTAAAAGCTGCCGTTGTCAGTAAGGAGACAGGTTCCATTTCTGTTCTCACCCACTGCATTTTACACTGCCTCCTTTCCTTTAACATCTCTAGAGATGTTTTTGGTTTGTATGTATCTCTTAAAATTAGGAAATGTGAGCAAGCTTACCAAGTTCTGCCAGGAGTATAAAGCTTTTGACGTGGCATAGATTTGTATTTTTGACCTATGCTCAGGTCTGCCATTTTATCAGATATATAGAGACATACACATACAGGCTGTTAACATGGAGAGAATGGGCTGGATATGGCCACATTAAATTGTTGTTGTGTGTGTTTTCAAGTCGTTTCCCGACTTATGGCAACCCAAAGATGAATGCATCGCAAGGTTTTCTTGGCAATATTTGTTCAGAGGGGGCTTACCTTTGCCTTCCTCTGAGGCTGAGAGAATGTGACTTGCCCAATGGGTTTCTATGGCTGAGTGGGGATTCGAACTCTGTTCTCCAGAGTTGTAGTCCAATACTCAAACCACTAAATACCATTTAAATTCCAAGTAAGAAATTAGTCTTGACCAAGTTAAAACTCAAGTGATTTCAATGGGAACCGAGTACAACTAACAAATACGTTTAATTAATAAAATATAAAGTTTCATAAGTCAAATTTAAAACTTGTACTACATAACCTGTTTCTCTCTCTCTCTCTCTCTCTCTCTCTCTCTCTGTATTGCTTCATATCATAGCTGATAAACTGAGAATATGCAGCTGTGTACCTTATGCACAGTTGACTTCATAGTTGTTCCTGAATTAAATTAATATTTGTTCACTAGAATACAGGAATACATTCCGGTGCTTTCTTTTGTGCAGGGCCAGACTTTTAATTATTCTCATATTAGTAATGGTGTTGCCTATAATACAGTTGGCAGCATAGCTTTTAAAAATTAATATTTTTTTACTAGAATTCCCAGAAAACCACATCTGTCAACATCAGTGGCCATGCCAGCCAGGATATCCTGGGAGTCATAGCCAAAAAGGTATCTTTTCCAAGTTCTGCTTGGTTAGAACAAATCTTGGTTATGTCACTGAGAATGTGAAACTCTCATACCTTGGGAAAACTGACCATTTCCCTGGATTATCAATCTTCCAGTCTCATTTGAAGGCATTTTTGCTTCAGCTGGCCTATGGCCTACCTCATGTTGGACTTCTGTAGTTTGGGATCACACTGGTTGTTGCCTTTTTTCATTGGGGGAGATATTTGCTGTTGCTTTTTTATTGTTTGCTTGTGTTTTAATTATTATATTTGTGTGTTAGTGTTTGAATACTACCTTTTTAGCTACCTTAAGTGTTTAACTGAAGTGGAAAGTGTAGGATAGAAGTTGGCATTAATTAATGGGTAGGGATCCTTAAGAATACATGTGGAACAAAATGGATTAATGTTGGGTTAACATGTATTCTAGAAGGCTCTGGGCCTGATCTGAGGAGAAGAAATCCAGTGTTTGTAGATTGTGATCACAAATTACAAGTTCTCCAGCTTGATTTTTTAAAAAGAAGGGTTAGGTTGACCCATTTGCATGTTATATCCAGTTTGCTTCTTGCAATGCCAATTTATACATGTCTGCTCAGAAGTAAGAATCCTTACAAAAAGGTACGAACAAAATTGGTGCCGTAGGACCAATGATGCAAAGGAAGGCTGGGATCCTGATGGGGTCTTATGCTAGCGTAAAAATTGTTGTGCAAGTAGTTGCAATTTCTTAGAGATTGTGTAAGGGCAGTGCCTAGTGCAGTCCACCATTCCACAAGCACACACACAGGCCTTCTGCCTCAATGTTGACATTGGTGTGTTAAATCAACTATTGTGCAGTGAACTCAAGGCTGTAGTGCTGGTTGAGCAACCGGTTGCACACTTGTAGAAACCAGTGGAACTACACTGGCTATATATTTATGCTACACCAAGGGAATGTCTAAATGGCGAAAATGCTACTCACGGAATGTGAGGAGAATCCTATTTGTCTTAATCGCATTCCGCATTGTTCTGCCATATTATGAAGGAAAGGGGCCCTAAATCTCAAAAACTAAATGGGAAAAGCCTTTGTGGCCTTTCCGGGAGTTCTTTAAAAACAATGTAAAGAATGTGCATTCTCCCTTGTTGGGACAAGCGATTTAATATGAATTGCTTTCCCGTAAGAGAGGAAGCACAAAGCTGATTGGCCAGATGAGTGTGGGGTACATGGCTTGCTAACAGGGCAGATGCCTGGAGCTGCCATATTGATTTTTGCCTTAGTGAGCAAGCACTAAGGTGAGAAAACAGGGTGTTTCCCCCCTTTTTTTTCTACAGGTAAAATATTGCTCTAGCACACAATGGAAATAGTTTGGGTTTTTTTTTTAGTTTGGTGGTATCAAATTAAGGTAGTTAAAAATGCAAGTAAATCACTCATGGATGCCATCTTGACCAGTGGGCATGAGAAGCTTATGGGGGACAAAAAAAAAAAACAAAACACAAAAACATTAAGACAAGTCACAGCTGGTGCAAAATGCCATTTCTGCGGGACACTCTGGTTTTTTTTGCCTAGTATAGACAAGCCCTAAAAGTGCAACCCTCCCACACTTTTATGGAAATAATCTGTGGTACATTTTAAAGTTGAAGGCAAAAGTAGAAAAAATATGCAGTTCTGTTGAAGACCAATTAAAATATTTTGGGGAACAATAAAAATAAAAAAAGCAATACTAACTGAAGATTAGGTGCAAATCTCTAGTGCTGGCTGAAAGCCTTTGTGCCAACAGAACTACTCTTCTGCCAGCTGATTTCAGATTTCGACCAACACAGCAATTTGCAAGCAGAACTAGCCTGCTGGCTGATAGAAGTGCTCAAGTGGCAGAACAGATGTGCTTTCTCAAAGGGAGGAGCCAAACTATTTCAGATCCTCCTGCCCAGTGGCCACAGTCATAAAGTGAGATTGGAGCGGGGTTGGATTCAGCATATCTTCAGATGGCCTACTAGTAGCTCAGTTGGCTCTTACCTATCTTAGTTAGAAATTGTCCTCACAGAGGGTAGAGCCCCCACTCCCAGGCTGCTGTTGTGCACTCATGGAAGAAGTTCTTGGGGTTGGGGGGGAAGCAGCCCAAACCACCAGGTTGAGTACACTAGCGGAGATTTTAGCCTCAAGCTGCACCTCAAAGCCATGTTACAGGGATTACAATGTAGACTTTAATTTGTATGTTTTGGATTTGTGTGTGCGCTTTAATGCAGAGGTCTGCCACCTTTAGCTGTTCAGACATTGTTGGACTCAAGCTCCCAACATCACTGTCCATTGGCTAGGACTGGCAGGAGTTGTATGCTAAAAATATCTGAAGGGCAGCAGGTTGCCCACACCTGGTTTAATGCACTTGTATATTCGGTGGAACATAGAAGGAAATGATTCAGGCCCTGTCTGGATTAATTCCCTGTACCAGAAACCTCCCTGCCTTTCAGTGCCATAGTGCTAGCTCATGATATAGAAAATTGTATATGCTACATGGCTGTGACAGGTAGAACATTTTCTTGCCTGACATAATTACAGGTTGAAGCCAAAATTATAAAGGACATATTTTCCTTGGGTTTTTTTCCGGGCTGTGAGGCCGAGTTCTGGAATAGTTTCTTTCTGACGTTTCACCTGCATCTGTGGCTGGCATCCTCAGAGAATGGTTGTGTAGGTGTGTGTGTGGAGTTTATATGCTGTGAACCCCTGTTGGGGAGTATATGTAAATTTGTGTAATTGAATGGTTAGTTTCTAGGTATAGAAATGCAAGGCTGATTAGTGTCTGTTTGGCTAATGGTTAACCAAGGAAAATCTATGGATGCCGGCCATTAAAGCCTTCGACTTAATATAAAGGATATTTTTTTAAGCTAGAGACTATCCAGTAGTCACATGACATACACCTGCATACCTTTCCCTTCACTGGCTTCTTCTCTAATTTCATATTAAGTTAATTATTTCTTCTCTTAACTGTTAAGACTCTTTGCAATCCTGTCCTTTCTTATCTAGCTTCAGTGTTTTCTTCTCCTCAGTAGTAATCTTCTTATGAAACTTCCATTCCCTTGTGGTATTTCTTGTCTTTGTGTTTTTTCCTGTGGCCCCTTGCATGTGGATCTCACTTTCTTTTAATCATTGGCTGGCTGTTTCTTTGTCTCACTTTAAGAACTTAATTCACTCATCTTGGATTTTCCTCTGGATGTACTATTTGCCTTTTTGTTTGTCTCTTTGTTTCTTCCCTATACGTTGGTTAATTATTGTATTGTTTAACTCTCTTCTTTTTGCTGTGTTCCATTACCTTCCAAATCCCCTCTACTTTTCTCTCATTTAAAAAAAATTATGAGCCTACAGGCAAACAGGAAAACAAATAGAAAGCTTTTGTATGGCTTTTTTCTGGTTGTTGTTACATTTGGCTTGGATCCTGGTGATTATATTTGGAACAAGCTTATTAAAATCAATGGTGAAGTTGGTCACGACTAATTTAAATACTTTTCATTTCAGTGGGCCAGCTTTAAGTATGACTACCACTCCACTTGTCAGCATGTCTACTCAGCATTAGTCCCATTGTTTTAAATGGAGCTTCCTCCCAGGTGTGTTTAGGATTGCAGCATAAATCCGTATCCAATCCAGGGCCTAGGGTACTGTATAGTGTAAAAAAGGTTGTTGTTGTTGGTGGTGGTGATATATAGGATAGAGTTCCAGGATAATTTCCCATAGTTATCCTTTGTACATAGGCAGTTACATAAATACCATAATGAAACTTTTAAATTCTAATTATATATTGTAAACACATGTTATAATCTGTTCAGATTCATGATAGTTGGGATTGTTAACAAATTGGCTAAATGAATAAAGGAGATTCTTCATTGCTCACCCCATTTTTTAAAAAATAAACTGGAATCAACCACCAAATACAGGTAATGCTTTTTATCCATTCAGCTGCAGTCTACAACATCTGTCCTTCACTTTCCAGTCTGTAAAAAAGTGGCACAGTTCAAGGACTTCTTGTGATATTTAATTCCAACAGAAAAATCTCCTTGTAAACAAAAGACATTTGTTGTTACTTAATGATATACTGGGATAATGGAGAAGAATAGCTCAATGGGAATGGATTGAAAGTTTAATTAAAGGATTACAAGACCAAAAAAAATCATAGACCCACAGGCTCATCATTATGCTTGAGAGACTGGGTGACTTGTTGGTGGCAATTTTGAAGTAAATCAGGTAGGAACATCTAATACAAGCTGGCTGATATGAATTTATACTCTTCCTGAACCAAATCAACTGAGATATATTAATCAGGAAATAAAATGTTCATCGTCACAGCAAGACGTTTGAGCAGACAGTTGCTGCACATTTGATATACTGTCATATTACAAGTAAATTTAGTTCCTACTATTGATAACAGAATTTTGTGTATGTTTCTGTGTGTGTGTGTGTGTGTGTGTACACAAGCACAGACACACACGCAAACATAACACACACACAAAGCTTAGCATGTAGCTAGACAGTGGAATGGATAGACAGATAGACATTAAAGCTGGGTTTCCAGTCTTTAAAATATTGCTTTGATGGGACTGAAGCAGATTTTTACAACTGGTTTGAGTTGGGAAACTTAGGAGATTTTCAGACGCCTCTTTCAGCCTCTTGCTGCGCAAGCAGCCTCCGGTGCAGTAACGAGGCTGCCGCGCGGCAAGGGGTCCATTTCGGACGATGCCATTTCTCTCTCGGCGTCGTCCGTGACTGTTGCGGCTAGCATTGGAGGCGGCCGCGCTGTTTTTTACTCACGGACAACTTCCGTGATTGAAAAACAGCACGGCCGCCTCCAATGCTAGCCGCAACAGTCATGGACACCGCCGACAGAGAAACGGCATCATCCGAAATGAACCCCTTGCCGCGTGGCAGCCTCGTTACTGCACCGGAGGCTGCTTGCACGGCAAGAGGCTGAAAGAGGCGTCTGAAAATCTCCTTAGTTTCTTGACTTTGCATTGCATTTTAAAGGGAAAATGCAATCTTACTAAACTAGATAAAACTTGAGTCTCACTTATAAAATTTTAAAAAGCTACAATTCCTCTTATTTCCAAAGCAAGTACTTTTCAGACAGCAATAACACAATAATCCAAAATGCTTTGGCTGTACACCAGCTATGGATATTCTTCAAGGAGGACTATCTGGCCACTGGCATGCACATTTTGGTCACATCTAGGTTAAATTATTGTTATGATCTGTTCTGTTTGAGGCTACCTTTGAAGGGCATTTGGAAACTGCATCTCGAGCAGAATATTACTCTGAGAGCATTGCAGTGAGAGGAAATCACAACAAAGAGAACATCACTCTGGTATTATCCAGTTGGCACTGGCTCCCATTTTTGTTTGTGAGTTCAGTTAAAGGTTTTGGTTATCATCTTTAAAGCCCCCAAAGGTTTGGGCTCATAGTATATAAAGGACTGATTATGGAATCTGCTCATCTGTTGAACTTTTCACAGAAGGTTCTACTCCATATCCCATTGCTACCTGATGTTAAGTTATTAAGCTTGTAAAACAGAGGTTCCTCAGAGATAGGCCCTCGGGAATTATCTGAAACTCTCTCCCTTGGTAGGCCAGTCTTCCACATTGCTTTTAGCCTTTACAAAATTTTTGTAGACTGTCATGTTTCACTAAGCCTTGATGATGAGTAATCCCCAGAAGTAGGCCTCTTACTGTTTTATTCTGGCTTTTTAGAGTTTTGTTTAGCGTTACACTATTATATCTTACTTATTGCTTTTTTATCTCTATTATTTTAAATACATATACAGTCAGACCCCCATATCCACAGGGGTTCCATTCCCAGACCTACTGAGGATACAGGAAACTGCAGACAACAGCAAACCTGATTAAAATAAAGGACTTCCAGTAGAAACATAGAGTCATGTTGGAGGAGGACCTAAAAGATTACTCTAGGTTTTCCAGCATTTTCCAGCATTACTCTATAGTATGTGTCCGTATTTTGTGTCCCATGGATAACTGAAACCTCAGATATTGGTTCTGTAGATACAGGGGTCCAACTGTATTACCTTTGATGCTTGTGCACTGTGGAGGTGACAGTGTTTAAACAAAAGAATTACAGAGATGCTAACAATCAATCAGCACCACTGTTATGTAGGGATGTGAGCTATTACAGCATAATCTTTAAGAGATACTGACAAAGGCCTAGTTTAGATGGAGAGCTAATCATATGGA
The DNA here is from genome assembly GCA_030847615.1 of Gambelia wislizenii. Taxonomy (NCBI): domain Eukaryota; kingdom Metazoa; phylum Chordata; class Lepidosauria; order Squamata; family Crotaphytidae; genus Gambelia; species Gambelia wislizenii. Next base: position 283,506,168 of record JAUMIR010000001.1, on the reverse strand, counting down.
TAAAGTGCTTCTGGATTTCAACCACTTCAGGACTAGATGTTTGAATGTTCCTCCACTGAATAAAAGATACATGTGTGCGTGAAAAACATACAATATTACCATGTTGTGGGAAAAATTAGGTTAGAACCTTTCCTCCCAACATCCATAGATGACCACAGCCTTTTGCAGTTTGGTGTAAGCCATTACAAATGATAGTAAGGGAACTGTTTTGCTCCATAAGACTCTAAGCCTGAATCAAGAAATCTATAGATACTCTCATAAGCATGAGGGCCTCACCTTCAACAGTACTAAGACTTAGTTTTTGCATTACTCTACTAGTGTGATATTATCTTGACCCTGCCTCCCTCATCAGAGGTGAGGGCTAAAGACAGAAAGACTGTGGGAGGACTGATATTAAAAAACACTATGCAAGAGGAGAATTAATTAGAGACTCCCATGAATGATGCTTCCATTCTCTGATCCTGAGGAGACAGTTCCGCTTTAACCCTCTGGTTCAGATTAGTTTTCCTCAGGATTACCTGCAGCTTGGAAGAGCTCCTCTCTGTTAGGGGTGTAGAGAGTATTTGCAAAGGTTTGCATCCTCAGTGAGAGGATTTAAAAAAAAAATACTGCCTTTGGGGTTGTTTTGTTTTATTTGGTTGGGGAGGTTGCCCATGTACAAGAGTCAAAAGACCAGTGCCCCTTTCCTTTTAGACCCCATCCCTTTTATTCTCAGCAGATTTTTCTTTAAAAATAAAATAAAATAACTTGGCACGTGCTTTTCTGAAAAACTTCATGAGCCCCTACTTCGTTCCAATCAAGTACTGTGGCTGGAGCTGATATTGCATCTAGCCCCTCTGTGAACGATCCATGGTCCTGATGGACTGTCTTGGACTCTTGCTCTCTCTCTCTCTGTGTGTGTGTGTGTACATTCAAGTTGCCTGTTGACTTATGAAGACCTCATGAATTTCATAGGGTTTTCTTAGGCAAGGAATACTCAGAGGTGGCTTTGCCATTTCCTTCCTCTGAAACACAGCCTACAGCACCAGGTATACACTAATGGAAAGCCCCTGCAGAGACAAGGGAGGGAACCACAGGAACACGGCTCTTTCTTCCACTACCAGGATGCCATTAGAATGCCAGAAGCACAACCCAGGAGCAGCCCAGGTGTCGTATCCACACCAGTCCCAGACTTGGGGGAGAAAGGGAAGACATAAATTAATTATTAATAATAGCAACGCCCAGGACAGGTTTAAGGAATTTTGGGGGGGCCTGCAATGCTTTATTTGGGGAGCCCCATATGTTTATCTCAGGTCAATGTAACCTAACTCAACCTAAGCTATTCACAGTACAGGATATTCAATTCTTACTAATAATGTTTTTGCTGGAGGAGGTTTACTACGTGGCCCCCACAATGATGGGCCCCCCTGCGGATGCTGACACCACCGGTGCCTTAAACTGGCCCTGGCAATGCCTCCTCCTCCTCCTCCCCCAATTAACTAGGGATTGACTGTGACACAAAGGACTTTATCAGATGCAGCAAATATGGCGTCATAACAATGCCAGAAGAATGCAAAAGGCTACCCATTTTGCATGACACCATGCTATGGCATTTTTCTGTTGTTAATAAAGCATTCTTTTTTATTGATCTGCTGTGGTGTTTTTGTTGCGGAATTGCAAGCATCTGATTCCAGCGTCAATGGGTGGTCCTAGGTATGGGACGCTCTCTTTATGAACCTCCCCATTTTGCAGTCAAGTTTTTAAGTGTGTTTCAGTGCTTTTGTGTTCATTTAAAAAAAAATTAGTTGTTTTTCAACTTTTAAGTGCACTCGCATCTTCTCGCAAGAACCACCAAGATCACATGCAAATGTTGATGTAAACAGCACTAGAGGTTGTGCTCCCATAATTCCAGGGCTGATTTTTCTTGCTATTATGGCAACGTTTGATAAAAAGGGTTATTGTGCCGGGACACTTACACCTTAAAATATGGTGGGGAAAAACATTTTTAGAGGCTCATCTGATAAAGTCCAAAGATAACCTAAAAGATAGGCTTCTCCCCCATAGCGTGGCTTTGTTATGTTACTCTGGCAGTGCAGCAAGTCGTGACTGATGTGCCTGCCACCCTGCTAGCGTGACATGAGTGTGGAGCCACAGTTGCAGGTAAGTCATGCCATGGCAGGGGGTTGGACTGGATGGCCCTCGTGGTCTCTTCCAACTCTGCAATTCTATGATTCTATTATTCAGCTCTTGTTCCATCCCTGAGGAAAGGAATCCCTTGCTTCAGGCCATGCAATGCAGCAACTGCGGCTTCATGCTGCTTCAGTAGTACATGTAAGGATGGATTTTGACTTGCAGGCATTCACTTGTAATCCCACCAATGCTAAATCCAACCCAGCCAGACAAATACAGCAAATAGTCAAATATTACAAACTCCTTACTAAGACTTTACTGAGGCTTATTAGTAAGCCTTATAAGACCCACAGACCTTAGTGGTATAATTTTCTGAAACTTTTATAGAATATTAAAAATCTTAACTTTGTACTTCAGATAGTTCTTGAAATATCACAGATAAACTCTGGTAACTGGGTGAAAGTTCTCAGACACCAACCATAGCCTCTTTTTTAAAATCTGAGTTAAGACTGACATCCAGTGGCCAGGTTGGGTAGCAATTTTCTCAATCATAGGACCAAATGAGTGGGATGAGCAGTTCCATGTGTTCCCACATCAGGTAGTAAAAAAGGTATGGGAGATAATATAAAAACTAAAAGAAGTATACAGAACTGTTCCTCTCACAAAGCAGCTTGCCTCCCTGCCATTTCTGTCTTTTAAAAAGTACCTCCCCACTTTGATTTTAAAAAGTGACCCTGGCTGGACAAAAATGCTTTGCAAAGGCATACCAATGGGCCCACTACTCATGTTTTGATAATTCCACGGAGATTTTCAGACTACACTGTTATAGCGTTACTATTCCACTTTAACTGCTCTGGCTTCCTCCTGTGGAATTCTGGAGTTTGTAGTTTCGTGAGGCCTCAGAGGTCTCTAGCTGAGAGTTGTAAATGTTCCTCCCTAAACTGCAAATCCCAGGATTCCACAGGAGGCAGTCACAGCAAATAAAGTGGAATAGTAACACTATTTTAACAGTGTAGTGTGAAAATCTCCCACATGTTCTGAATATATAAAAATGGTCTGGAACCTTTTGATGGCTTCCAGAGTTGTCATAGCAAGTTACAGTGCATTTTAAAACTTCAAAATTATCTGTGATAAAACAATGACCAACATGGCTGAACACAGAATATATCCATATATACATCAAAGTAAAGTGAAGTAATGATAAAAAAATTGTTCTGTTTTTCTACTTGAACTTGATGAAAGTCAGGTATAATTTATACATTACAGTTGTCCCTCCACATTCGTGGCTTTTACTTTCATGGTTTCGATTATTCGCGGATCAAGGAAGTCTCCCCCCCTACCAAATGTGCAGCTGCCTGGTCTTGTTCCCTGGGAGAGGAGGGGAGCCAGAGAGGGAAGGAGGGAGGAAGGGGGACACAAGGTCCACTCAGGCTGTTGCTCTACTGCCGAAGGGGTGATGATGAAGCTGAAGCCGAGCTGCTGCTAAAATCAACTCTGGTATGGAAGGGGGCAGAGGGGTTTGCAAATCCCTTGGAGGAGTTGCTGACCTGAATGGGTTTAAAAACAAGCTTTTCTGAGGGGGGTGGAGCCAGTGGCATGGGGGGGGGATTGCAGGGGTGGGCAAGTGACTTGCATCGTCACCCCTTCGGCAGTAGAGCAGCAGCCTGAGTGGACCTTGTCTCCCCCTTCCTCCCTCCTTCCCTCTCTGGCTCCCCTCCTCTCCTAGGGAATAAGACCAAGCCAATGAGAACTGCACATTTGGGGGGGGGAGACTTCTTTGATCCGCGAATAATCGAAACCACGAAAGTCAAAGCCGCGAATGTGGAGGGACAACTGTATAAGTACCCGGGAATAAACAGTTAGGGTGCGGCTATATGATCATTAAAAAATCCGTATGGGGGGCAAAAAATACGAACAGCCTGCCGTTCGTATGCATACGAACCGGCTATACGATTTTTAAGCCCCCTAAGCTCTGTATGACTCCCTCTTCCCGAAGCTGGCTGGAGTGAGCAAGCCAAGCGGCAGTTTTAAATCTCCCACCGCTTTTTTTTTTAAGGTTCCTGGTTTGCAGACAGTCGGTTTTCCGTATTTACAATATAAAATAAAAATAAACATATAAATTCACGGACTTACCGGACGCTCGCTAGCCGGGAAACCAACATGGCGGTCGCTCCCAATTCCCCTCGGTGTTAGCCCCTCCCCCTCTACTTGGCCAGCCAATCAGATTACCCTGCCTGTTCATATGTGTGCGAACGGACCGTACAGACCCGTCAGCCATCCGAACGGCGTACGGATTTCTCTTCACGATCCACTTCCCCTCCTGAATGCCGCGTGTGCATATTTCAGGGTGGAAAACCACCACCCCTTTTGCATTCATGTGCGTCCGAATGGCCATTTGTACCGAAGTGCAAACTTCCGCATGCCGTACGTATTATTTAGATCGTGTAGACGGGACCATAGATCTCTATGAAATATTACTCTAATAGCTGTCTTCATATAAAGGGAAACCATAGATAGAATGTATTAGGACCAGGATGAATTTAAATGTGGCTCATTTTCATGTCTCTGAGGCAGAATGGCCCCTGGGATTTTCAGTTTGTCAGATTCTTTGCATTTCTACTTGCGTACTGTTGCACCCCTGCAGAAGAACAAGCTACAGCATGTTAGTCATTCTTGTGCATAGACTAATACTTTTTACCAATTGTCAAACTAGTTCAGTTTAATTTTCTTTTCTCTGAATACCACTGGGTCAAGTTAGTGCTGCTACTCGTTTGTTGACATTTCTAATACTCTGTGGCCTTTGATATATTTTGTGGAAGAAAAAGCTGTAAGATCATTTAAAAAAACACAAATTCCACTCTTATATATACTATTTGGATCACTTACTGTGGATCCTGATACTGAGATATCAAGGTGTGATCATTCCAGTGTGGAACAATTCAGCGCGGGGCTTCTTCCAAAGTTTATTCAGCACACCAAATCCCTTCTTCACCCCACCCCCACCTCACAATCAACTTCTTTTAAAAATATCACAGATTAAGACATATTGGGAGAAGAACATCTTTTAACACAGTCTTCTAAACAATGATATTAAGTACAAGCCAAACTTCGTTTGGCCATGAATCAAAAATTTCTTGTGAAGGCCTTTTCCAAGTGATGTGTTGGTTTTATTGTGTACACTTGCCTGGCATATTATGTTGGGACTTGTTAGGAGAAAATGTCCCTTGGAGCAGAGTGCATCTACATTGTAGAAATAATGCAGTGTCCCATGCTGTAGTTCCAGCTTATGAAATCCTATGAAACTTTACATGCTGTAGTTCCATCCTATGAAATCCTGGGATTTTTAGTTTTACAATGTCTTTAGCCTTTTCTGCCAAAGAGTGCTAGTGCCTCACAAAACTACAAATCCCAAGATTTTGTAAGATGGAGCCATGGCAGTTAAAGTGGTGTCAAACTGCATTATTTCTACAGTGTAAATGTACTCTTACTTGAAAGCATGTTCCTTTAAAGCTGATAAAACTTCATGTGCAAAAGTCTATTAGGAATGAAGGGGAAGAAAGTAATTACAGTACACAGACTATGTAATCTCAGGATAGTATTATAATCAAGAGAGAGAAGGTGCTCAGAAAGTCTACAAATACAACTTCTCATTAATGTCCTTATGTTATCACATGTGAAGAATTTAGGGAGGAAATAATTATAGTGAAGGCTTAACCCTCCCTTCTTTTGGTGCACATTCTTGGCAATAAGAAAGAAAGTGAAGCTCAGTTGTATTTAATGTTGCATTTGACACATCTAATGTTTTGTGTAGTTTAACCCTCAGATGTACTAAAGTACAAGTAGTGTTTTCTCTCATTTTAACCTTCAGTCAAGGGGGGAAGTAATGTAGTGGGTAGGTTTTGTTAAAGATCTACCTATTTACTAGGCAGAATAGCGCTGACTCAAATGTTTGCCCTTCCTCGCTTACTTTTCTTATTTCAAAGCATTCCCCTCTCTCCCCCACCTTCCTATTTTAAGACATAGAAAACACTCCTCTCTGAATATATATTTGATAGGAAGCGACCCCAATTCCCGCAGCGAGTTAGGCACACCAATCCCACATGTGGAGGTCTTGGTGTTCCTGATTTGGAGATTTATTTTGCAGCTTTCCAACTCTCTCAAATTATCCCTCTCCTCCAAAGAAGCTTAACAGCAAGATGGGTTATGCTTGAATTGGACTTACAGCGCCCATTGGCCCTTTGATATTTCTTTTCCAAAATCACCACCCAACAGGTGAATAGCCTTGACAACCCATTTTTATGAACGTCCCTTTTAATTTGGCATAAGTGGATACATGTCCTCGCACCTCCCCCATCGCCCATTCAACCATTTGTCCTGCATACCTCTTTTTTTGACCCAGATAAATTAAACCAATTATTGGGAGGGGAGGCACATGGTTTATGTGCTTTGCAAGACCTTTTTAGCCATGCTAAGCCAAAAACTGTGAATAAGCTTCTCCAGCACCTATCCCCATATGTTCCCAATTGGTTTCAAATGTGTCAGATCCATACATTCTTAACTAGACTAGTAGCATCTGGGTTTATCCTGCGCTCTCCTATGATATTTGAACACAGCTGTATGTCATCCACCGCACCAGCTAGAGGCCGTGCGGCTCGGATATACAGATGGTTAATAGACAACACTTTTGGGAGTAATGTATGTTATAAAGCAACTTGGGAAAGTGAACTGAATGTTTCCATTCATGAGACGGATTGGCTAAAACTCTGGACATCACCAACTTTTAAACCACTCAATCGCCCTGAAGGAAACATTGTTGATGTTGTTTCATAAGTGGTATCTCACACCAATACAACTGACCAGGATGACTAAATTTGCTTCTCCTCTGTGCTGGAGGGGATGTACCCAATTAGGTACGTTTGTACACATGAGGCTGGAATGCCTGAGTGTTTGGAGGCTTTGGACCTCTATGCTGGACATTGCTAGCAAAATTACTAGTCAGGTCATAAATCCCTCTCCAGAATTGTTGTTGCTGTCTTTGTTCACCAACTCTAACAAAAGCTTAAAGCATAAAAAAAATATTGTTTTCCTACTCACTATCTCCCGAATCTCTCTCTGGCTTTTCTTCACAAACGAAGATTCAGGAAGGACTCATCCCGTGCTTTCTGCAAGCGTGCTGATGACTAAAAAGGCCAATCCAAGATAAACAAGTCCTGTTGCAGAAAGCACAGCAGAAGGGCTCCTTGGGTGATGTTTTTGGGTTGTGATTCTTTCTGTGTTGTCGTTTCTCTTCAAGACTTGTTCGGCGTGAGTTCTCAAATAAGGCTGCAGCATTGTGGATAGTGCGTCTCCATGCCTCCCGATGTGAGGCCAGGGTGGACCACTGTTGGTGATCAATTTGGCCGAGCCTGAGATGTTGTTTCAGGGAGTCTTTGTATCGCTTTTTTGGAGCGCCCCTCTTACGCTGACCCGTGGCGAGTTCACCGTAGAGTACTATTTTTGGGAGGCGATGGTCCTCCATCCTAGAAATGTGCCCTGCCCAGCGCAGCTTTGTTCTCAATATCATGGCCTCAATGCTGGTGATCCCTGCTTGCTCAAGGACAGCAACATTCGTCACATAGTCAGTTCAGTGTATATTTAGGATTGTGCGTAGACAGCGCTGATTAAAGTGTTCGAGGAGTCGTAGGTGGTGGCGATAGGTGACCCATGTTTCAGATCCATAAAGGAGGATAGACAGTACAATGGCTCTATACACACTGATTTTTGTGCTTTGCCTCAGGTGCTTATTGCTCCAGACTCTTTTGTGAAGTCTTCCAAATGCACTATATGCTTTTGCTAATCTGTGATCGATATCTTTGTCAATCTTGGCATCTGAGGAGATGATGCTTCCCAGGTAGGTGAACTGCTGAACGGACTTGAGCACAGATTTGCCTACGGCAATGTCTCTCGAATAGTGATCGCTAAAAACTGGGGGGGGGAAAATGCCTAACATGAATGCTTGGTGGGATAAATTCTGGGACATTCGGTTCATGGAAAAACTTTCTGCTACTGTGCCGGTATCAAATGCTGAAGCGAACACTGAAACCTTCATCGAACGCTGGTTTCCTATAGTCACATATCTTTCCGAAACTGAATCTGCAGCACTGCCTCTGGCACATCACGGCACAATGTGGAACGATGTCTTTTCTGTCCCCTCCCTTTGATTCTGTATGTATGGATTGAAGTACTATCATTTCATAACAAGTCCAACTCTTCATCCCTTCTCTGATTACTTGTTATATTTTGTTTTTGATTTATTTATGTTATTGCAGTAATAGAAAGCGTTCTGTAACAAGCTGTTGACTACTTAAGCTTGGTTTTATTGATGAAAACTTTATTAAAATAAAATAATTTTTTTAAAAAAGATCTACCTATTATTCATCTTCTCGAGCATGCCTCATCAGTAACAGGTACCATAGCACTCTGTACTACTTGAGCCTACCCTGAAACCTCACATGATCATGTGTAAAAGCTAAGCAGAGCTTGATGTGGAAACACAAAGCAAAACACAGACTGGAAACTAGATATTTGCATGACTCTTTCAAGGTCCAGAGATACCTCTGAGCAGTGACACAGAGGTGCCAGTTACACAACAGAAATTGTTGCGGTGCTTACCGTGACTTTGTGATCATGAATCCATCCCTCGCTGTTTATACGATTTAGCTAGCAAAATGAAATTTAACACGGAGAAATGTAAAGTACTGCACTTAGGGCGGAAAAATGAAATGCATAGGTATAGGATGGGAGAGACCTGGCTGAAGGAGACTATGTGCGAAAGGGATCTAGGAGTCCTAGTAGACCACAAGTTGAACATGAGTCAACAGTGTGATACGGCAGCTAAAAAGGCCAATGCGATTTTGGGCTGTATCAATAGAAGTATAGTATCTAGATCAAGGGAAGTAATAGTGCCACTCTATTCTGCCTTGGTCAGACCTCACCTAGAATACTGTGTCCAGTTCTGGGCACCACAATTCAAAAAGGATATTGACAAATTGGATCATGTCCAGAGAAGGGCAACTAAAATGGTGAAAGGTCTGGAAATGATGCCTTATGAGGAGAGACTTATGGAGCTGGGTATGTTTAGCCTGGAAAAAAGATGGTTAAGAGGTGATATGATGGCCCTGTTTAAGTATTTGAAGGGGTATCACACTGAGGATGGAGCAGGCTTGTTTTCTGCTGCTCCAGAAACTGGAACACGGAGCAATGGATGCAAGCTCCAGGAACAGAGATTCCACCTCAAGACTAGGAGGAACTTTTTGACAGTAAGAGCTGTTCGGCAGTGAAACGCACTCCCTCGGAGCATGGTGGGGTCTCCTTCCTTGGAGGTCTTTAAACAGAGGCTGGATTGCCATCTGTCGGGGATGCTTTGATCAAGATTTCCTGTGTGGCAGGGAGTTGGACTGGATGGCCCTCGTGGTCTCTTCCAACTCTACAATTCTATGATTCTATGATTCTATGTCACTGATCTGGATATCCCTGGTGGTCCCGTGACTGATATTTACTTGTCCAAAGTTCCAGGGGGTTTTTTTAGGCTTTTTTTTTTTTGGCTGTCAATCAAGGATGCAATTCCTCGTGTTTTCACAACCTCGGTGACACACTTCCTTTAGGGTTCCATGCCACGAGCGATGCTATTGGCTGGCTGGGGGGGGGAGAGGGGGGGAGAGGTTTGTTATTCCCCTTGCTTCTTTAAAATGTTAACCCTTTAAGAAGAGGCAGAAAGCATTTTGAAAGATCCAGACTGAGATCTTTCGCTCAGGCGCAGGAATGAACAAGTGCTTTCCTTTTGAAATCAAGCCGCTTGGGTTTCCCCTTGCCTCTTTAAAATATTAACCCTTACAGCAGAGATTTAGCTGCAGAGTTCAGGTTTCAAGCCAGCTACAGACAGGCATTTTGAAAGACACAGACACAGAGAGGGGGAATTAAAGGGTGTTCATTCACTCAGAGGCTGGAATATTTTACTGTGCCTGTTCAGTCCCAGGGAGGTGACCAAGGCAGGGGGTGAATGGGCGACCCTCTGCCCACCACGATCTCTCTGTAACGTGCAGTAGAGGAAAAGGTAAAGCTGAAGGGTTTGCAGTGTAGAAATCCATTCAAAAAGGTGATTGAGTACACACGCGTGCGTGCACGCGCACACATCAACCTTCGTGCAGCTGGAAGGGATGCCTTTATTTTCGGCTGGTGAGGCTGGATCTGTTGAACGGGTGACTGACCCCTCCTTTTCTGGTTGCTGATCTCTAAGCCCGCCCCCAGTCACCATTTCCGGTCATCCCCTAGTACCAAGATATTTTGTCCCAGGCTGTTTACATTTCCGATTTTCCGAATCCTCCAGTGACTTTTTTAAAAACCGACACAAACCGCGGGACTGGAAGTCCCGCAGGTTGAGGGATAAAAGGTGGCCCCCCTTCCGAAAATCACGTACCCAACCCGATGTACGTGTAAACTGCCAGGGATCGACACTAATTCTTCCCACTACATTTTCATCGTGTAAACAGCACCAGAGATAACCTGGCCACGGCTACTTGTGTTCTGACGATGGTCATGAATTACTGTAAGTGTGTTGTAAACAGGGCTGCTTTGAAAGGCTGTTTGGAAAAGGAAGGTACTTTTTAAAAAAACAGTAGCAAGGTTACTGGATAGGATTAAGTGAACAAGAGTCATGCTGGTTCCCAATCCATTTCTGGGCACAGTTTAAACTGTATTGGCCTATTAAGTCTCCTCCAGCAGGCCTATCCAGATTATTCTAAATTGTGAATTTTAAACTGTATATTGATTGCTTTAAAATGTCTTAGGAGATTATCAGACACAGTAAAAAATGCATCAAGAGATCACTAGGAGAACAGGAAGGGGTGAGATTATCAGATGATGACGTCCTCCAGTGTTCCGGTGGCATAGCACAGGTGTCAGTAAGGTGCCCCTTTTTATTAGCAGCTTGTGCCTGTAAATACAAAAGGGAAGCCTAATCCATAGAAGTGTTATGACCCCAGAACAGCAGAAGGATGCAGGCTTCTGGTAAGGTCATACTTTCTGTGCTTGTAGCGATCTTCTGACGCGGTTGGGAACACAATTTTTTGGTGCATTCCCATTCTCCCATGTCTGATAATCTCCTTAGTCTTACTTGTTTTTTTAAATTGGTAAGTTTTAATTGATATGTATTTTTAAGTAATATATTTATGTGTTGATGTGTTATTCCCTGCCTTGATCCACAGGGAGATTTCAGAGGGAGCTGCCCACTCCCTTACTGTCTGGCCCACAAGCCATCACTGCCTAAATGACACCTTGAGGAGTTGTTCCTCCCACATCAACCTGCCTCTGCTTTAAGAGTTTGCCAGAAAGGTCCCTCGGCCATCAGAGAGGAAGCAAGTAGAAAGAGAAGACAGGACCTGTGGTGGTATCTTCCTGGCTTTGTGCATACTCTCCCCAGAGATGTTCATCTGGTGCAAAATCTGTCATTTAAAAAAAATCTGATTGCTGCTGCAGCATTTTGTCAAAATGTTCGGTACTAGTTGTGTTTAATTTTGTTGTGTCAAATTTATTCTGTGAGCTTCTCTGAGAATCTTGATCTTGAACAGTGTCTGAATGAATGACACAGAATGGGTGCCAAACGCCAGCCCAGTACATGTTGGTATATTTATAATCAGGTCTTTCTTTGACAGAACAGCTACAGCACTAGCTGAGCTTCTGCCTGCTTGTCTAGTGTTATGCAAATACCAATGCAATAACATGATATGGCAAGTAAAACTAAACTTTGTCAATGTGCCTTATTACTTTAAATAAAGATATCTATTTGATTATGAGTAACTATTAAAAATCTCCCAATTTCACATGGTTTCCACTTACTTTGACACTCAACTTAGAAATGTGTTTCAAGTGTGCTGTATATTATAGTTTTAGACAGCTACAAGTCTAGAAATGCCTAGCAGAGCATACAGCATGTCACATACCAGGAATTCTAGTTAGAATGCTGTCACATGTCATATGTACTTGACTATGGAGCTTCCAAGAAATCTGCTGAGCTGCCCAGGCAAGAAAACACCTGGGTAAAAATAAATTTTGTCCAGAAGGTAAACATTGTTGGTTAATGATATGATCAGCCTGCAGCTACAAATTTGCTGCTGAATAAATATAGGCACTAAATTATCTGACAACTTCATTTGAAGCCACGAGTTAGACACAATAATGAAACAAAAGCTATTTCTTTCTTGCTATTTCTCCAGTTCAATGGGCATTTTTCTGCTAAGTTCTTTTGGGGGAGGGGAGCTGTTCTGTACACTAATTATGCTCCGTGTTATTTTGTTGATGTACTTTTAACTGTGTTTTTAATCTGTTTTTATGTTTTAAGTGTGTTTTTGTTTCAATTTTACTGTTGTTAGCTGTCTCAACTAACATTGTTCAGCAGAAAATGGGACAAAATCAGTTAATTAAATTAATTATGCCCAGCAGCAGTATAAGTGTTTTGAAATACACAAAGGGATCCTGTAGCACCTTTGAGACTAACTGAGAAAAAGATGTTTGTAGCATAAGCTTTCATAGACTGAGGGTGCAGCTACACTGTAGAAATAATGCAGTTTGGCACCATTTTAACTGCCATGGCTCCATCCTACAGAATCCTGGGGTTTGTAGTTTTATGAGGCACCAGCATTCTTTGGCAGAGAAGGCTAAAGACCTGGTAAAACTACAAATCTCAGAATTCCATAGGATGGAGGTACAGCACTTAAAGTGGTGTCAAACTGCATTGTTTCTACAGTGAAGATGTACCCTGAGTCTATTTCATCAGATGCAGTGTATTTTTAAATACAACCTAGGTAAGGGACTTACCGCACTCTAAAGAAAAGCGGCAAAGCAGCAGGAACATTCCATCTTCCCTGCTGCCTTACTGCATGACGTTGATGTACTTTTGTTCTGGTCCTGTGGGGAGCCAAGGTAAAACCACGTCTTTTTGCTAACTGGGAAAACCTGTTAGCAAAAAGATATGGTTTTAGCTCGGTCCCCCATGGGACCGGATCGAAAGAACACTGGAAGAACGCTAATGTCATGCAGAAAGGGAGCAGGGAAGACGGGAGGTTCCTGTTCACTTGCCACTTTTCTTTGGAGTGTGGTAAGTAACTGTTCAGCACAACCTTAGTACCCTTACCTTTCCCAACCGGGCAAGCACATATAAACACAGATAGGCCCAGAGATCTGAATATTGTTGTCATGTGCATTCAAGCCAACTCTGACTTATGGTGACCCTATCCTAGGATTTTCTAGCAAGGTTTATTCAGAGGAGGTTTGCCATTGGCTTTCTCTCGGGCTGAGAGAGTATGATTTGCCCAGGCTCACCCAGGGGGGTTCTCTGGCTGGATGGGGATTTGAACTTTCCCAGACCTTTAGTCCTATACTCAAACCAATCCACCATGCTAGAGATCTGAATACAAGATATTAAAACATATGGTAACACACAATAAAGCACACCCTTCTTAAACTAGCCTGACTGCTAGCGACTTTTCTCCCCATTAAAAGAGAAAGCAGTAGAAAGAGAGGTACCAAAGTGCAAACTTCCCATCTCATCTGAAAACTGCGTGCTTAGGTCTGGGGGACCTATTATGACATTAGGGAAGGGAGCTGTGGCAAAGCACCTGCCTTACATCCCAAAGGTCCCAGTCTAAGCCTTTGGCATTTCCAGGCAGAGCTAGGAGAGGCCTTGATCAGAAATCCTGGAGAGCCACTGACAGTCAGAGGAAGCTAGACCAAGTGGACTAGCAGCTTCTTTTGTGCCTACCTGGTAGAGTGGGAACCATGTTCTGCATATTTTCAAGAGAGAAAAAATGAGGCTACATCATTGGTTCTCCTGGACCTGAACTCTTTTGAGACTAACATTTTTGTATTCACACTTACATATGAGTGCAAAAGAGAGAGAGAGAATGAGGCTTCAAAATTATATTACATTATATTACATTATATCATTATATTATTATTATTTCAGAATGCATTGTCAGCTGTCTAGGGGACTAAATTTTAATGATGAAGTGGGTAACTGCAACCCTCCAAATTTTTTTGGCCTGTTTAAGTATTTGAAGGTGTGTCACATTGAGGATGGAGCAAGCTTGTTTTCTGCTGCTCCAGAGACTAGAACATGGAGCAATGGATGCAAGCTCCAGGAACAGAGATTCCACCTCAACATTAGGAGGAACTTTCTGACAGTAAGAGCTGTTCGGCAGTGGAACACACTCCCTTGGAGCGTGGTAGGGTCTTCTTCCTTGGAGGTCTTTAAACAGAGGCTGGATGGCCATCTGTCAGTGATGCTTTGATCATGATTTCCTGCATGGCAGGGGGTTGGACTGGATGGCTCTTGTGGTCTCTTCCAACTCTACAATTCTATGATTCTAAAACGGGAGGGTAGAACACACTAGACTACAAGTATTTGACAGTTTTGTTGTCTGGATTCTCTGTAAAACAAAAATTAAACAAAGGATGGTAATTTCAAAGAAAAGACTAACAGGTACTAAACAACCCTTAGCAGCCACTGGTTGTCATAAGTTGTCACTAAAAGGACAGAGAAGTTGCATCTTTCCCCAGCCATTCTTGATGTGTCAAAGCATAGATAGATAGGTAGGTAAGTAGGTAGGTAGGTAGGTAGGTAGGTAGGTTTTGCATCCCAGTGTCATTTGACTGGCCTAGGAGAGTGTAGGGTTTAAAGCTGCTTTTAGCCATGATGTTCTTTGGATATTTGGACAGTAGTAATCACTCAGTTTAAGCTACACTAACCTGAGGATAAAACAGGGAGTGGAGGAAGAGGATTCATACCAGCCTTTTTCAACCTTTTTACCCTGGAGGACCTCCTAGAATAATTTTCAGGTTTCAGAGAACCCCTGCTTTAAAATTATTATAAGCACAGCTTTTAAAAAAAGGGTCCCCCCATTACAATTAATCTTTCATGGAACCTCTAGCAACCTCTTGCAGAATGCTAGGGTTCCAGGGAATCCTGGTTGAGAAACACTGACGTATACTGTACTCTCCTGATCTCCTTGGAGGAAGGAAATGGGATAAAAATATAGGTTTTTATCCAGCTGTGTCTGTCCAACCACAGAAAGAACATCACGGACAGAACTGATACTCCTTCTCCCCTATACCTTCCTGTAGCCCCCTGCCCCAATCTGTTCCACAGGACTGGTGGATCCTCTAGACCAGTACTATTCAAAGTTGTGGTCTATGGACTGGTGTCAGTCCACAGACCATCAGCTGTTGGTGCCTGGAGTGTTTGCAGGAAAAGCAAGGAAGGATTGTACTAATGGGCACAAATATAGTACTGGTCCCTGGCACATTGGGGGAACGATTGCCAGTCCCCTACACCAGATAGCTTAAGAAGCTCTAAACTAGAGCTTACTGGGAAGATGTTGGGGGGTAAGTGGCGGGGGTGGGGAGAGTGAAGAAAGCCCCATTGGGTCAGCAGGAGTTTGCTCACGTAATGTTGTATGGGACCCATAATAAATAAATATGTCCACTGTGAGAATTCCTGCTATAGTAACAAATGACTATTGGATTTTGCCCTCTGGTATATAATTTTTCTCCTAGCAAGAAGTTTTGTTCCTTTCATGTGCAAAACAATAGAGTGGAGACTTACTGGCGCCAATGAAACATTTAATTTGTGTAGAACATGGTTGGAGAAAGCGTGGCCCATGGGCCACATGATGGCCACATGACTGTTTTTGTGTGCCCCAGGGCCCCCTAGGTTTAATGGCAGTTTCCTAGCTTCTCCTCCTTTGGAAACATCTGGTGGTGTTCCCCTCATTCAGACTGGCACTACAATGAGCTCAAAGGCTTAAAGTGCCCCACATGCCATGGGTCTTGATTCAGCTCTCTTCCCCATATCTCACCATGCAGGCCTTAATGATGCCACCCCTACCTTAAACCTCATACTTGTGATTATGATGGAGATGTTAAAATCTCTGCTGTACTAGTAATTAGCTGAAAACTTTTTATATGTAATTCTGCACTTACATTTCAGGCTCCATGTAAACTTTCTAAATAAGAAATCTGATTGTATTTCCCCATCCCTTAAGAAATTTCCACCTGTGTCTGAATCGTGATTTGGGGAATGTTAATTAGCTCAAATTTGGCATGTGAGAGGTAAGGTAACTGTGAGATCTTTGACCTGTCTATACCAGTACTCACTGAACGGGCTCAAGCCCAAAACAAAACAAAAACTAAAATGGCGTTTATTAGAAAATGGTCTTGACAGCATTCACACCAATGCTTTAGCTTCAAGCATTCACACAATACTATCGAAGGAAGTAGGAAGTGTTTGGATAGAGTAATAGATTTAGGGGATAATAGGTTATACTATACAATCCAAAAGGCAGAGAAGTCTCAAGAATTGCATTCAGGGGATCAGGCAGCAAACAAACACAAAGGAGGGGGTAGGAAGGAGTATTGGTGTCACAGACTAGCGTGGAGACAGGAGGAAGGGGATCTGTGCATGGCAACAAACCAGCAGGGTGGGGGAAAGGAAGGTAGGAAGGAGGGTTGGCATCCCAGACTAATGTGGAGACAGGAGGAAAGGAATCTGTGCACATTGAGGTAGAGTTATGGATGCTATTTATAATCAGTATTTCCCCTGAAGAGGAAGACAATGTTTTCCAGAGATTTCCACAGTTAAACAATGGATCCCTGGATGTGTTAACAATTGTTGAAGGATGGAATGTTTTAGGAATGATGAGTGACAGGCAGCCTTCTATTGTTTTGGAGATCTGTGAGATGAAAACCAGCATTGTGTTCAGCAATGAGAATCCAACTACCTTTGATATCGCTTTCCAGAGGTGCCCAGGGAGAACTGGCCATCATTACCTGAACTTTATCAGTCTTCTGCAGCTTCTACATGATCCTCACCTGGGGTATGACCTTTTGAGGAATTTAAAAGGCCCTTACTTAGGTTGTACATGCCATTAAGCATTATTCCAGCCTTGGTGTTTGGTGAGTCCCGATTTACTGCCAACCTTGTGGAAGGCCAAACAAGCCAAATTATAGAATGTAGCCAATTATGAGCTTATTAAAAAGGTGTGGACTGTCATGGCTCATTACAACACATACACAAAAACACCCAATGTGCCACAAAAACTGGTGGTTTGCCCTACAGATTAATCCCCCCCCCCGATCCAGATTTCAAGAAAGCTGACCTAAGGATGCTCTTCATGTTAACCTGAAGTATGGAACACATCTTTTCCCCAAATAATAAGTCACAGATATTGAATGGATTCAGATATTCCAGATTTCTGCTCCCCTTGGGACCACAGTGTTTTTCTCATGTTACAGACACAAGGTCTTTATCTTCGCCCCATGTCTCTTCACGGCCCAAAGAAAAGCACAGCCGTGTGCTTGCCACCTCCTTTCTGTGTCTCAACAAACTGAATTGCTTCTTTAAAACTCACATTTTGAACCTTTCCTACACACATTCACACACAGGAAAGGCACGGGTGGCATCTCCCAGCAAGCAACTGACTGTCTCCATGATAAAGCCTCCCTAATAAGTTACAAAACTCTTTTATGATGACTGGGGGAAAATATGGCCTTTGCTATATTACCACAATTACAGTTACTTGTTCCTAACACAAACATAACAAGTGTGAATAAATGTGCCTTAGGAGTGAATCTGAGTATTCGTTGGTGGGGGTCCAGATGAGTGAGAGGAGTGGTCTGTTTTCTTTGTCTCACTTTCTTCTTTCTCTTCTTCTTATATGGTTCCTTCTCTGAGTCCCACCCCTCTTCATTGCTTGAGCGAAGGACTTTTAGTTAGTAATAGCCACTAAGGCAGCAACATCAGGCAGAGATATCTTTCCAGACACAGTACTCACCCTTCATTGCATCTCCTGCATTTCTCAAGAAAGAGGTAAGCTTCCTTCTTTCTCTTCCCCCTATCCCTGTACCTCACTTTGTGTGTCAGCTGAAGAAGAATTAAAACACCTTCTGTTGGCACCAGTGTTCAATAGGGAGTTAGATTTCTGCAGGCTTTTAACTGTAATTCCTTTCTCCCTGAGGTCAGATGGCCTGGCTAAAGCCCAGAGGCATAGCTATGGGGAGGGCAGACAAAAGGAGGGCATTGCCCCTCCATAAGAATTCTACCCCCTGTTAAATTTTTCCTTCAGTCTCAAAATTTCTAGCATTGCAGAGAGTGAGACATTGAAAATGGTTCACACCTAGAACTCTTATATTTGCTGTCTTCAGATTCCGCTGGGAACTTTACCTGCCCTCTTATCTTTGGGTGCCTAAACTGTATTTCTAAAGGCTTGACTAAAGTTTTAAATAACTGCAATGCTTGAATTTGGGGATTGAAGGAAAATTTCATGGGGGGAGGGAATCTTATTTGGGGAGGGCAGTGCTCTCCTTTTGCCCTCCCTCTTCTAGCTACACCCCTGCTGAAACCACGACACAAATGGCACGAAGTCAACATAGCTGTCTGGTGATGTTTAGTGCTGCTAATATTTCTCCTGTGACTGGCACTGAATTGATTATTTTGCTAAGACTGTAGCATCGTGCAAGGAAGTGGTACCACTCCCAAGGAACTCCTATCAAAGTGGATTGCCACCAGCAGACCACAGCTAGCAAATAAGGGAAACTGTAAAGTTGTGATTGAAGGACAGGAGATAAAAATCCTTCTGTTAATGTAATTCTTTTTTTTAAAAAAAAAATCAGGATATATATTTATGAACAGCTCTCTGGGATTTAATCCATCATTTTAAATTGTTAAAATTTAAGTGCTTACTACACCTTTAGATACATGGCATTCATTCTGGCATAAAATGTTGGCCCTTTTTTCAGTCATAATGCATGTTTCTTAAAACAGACACATTGATACAAATCAATTTGTGGTGAAGCTGCATGATCTCTTATATCCCTGGCTGTTGTACAAATTTCAAGCTGCACTATTCTCTCAACCCATTGGAGGCAAGCAAGGACAGCTGCACAGCTTTGCTCAAATGCTCCTAAGCCTGGACCTCGACTTACTTTCCACACTGTTTTACCACTTGCAAGGTTAAGAAATGTGTATAAAAGGTAAAATATGGAAACAACCCAGTATGCTCTGGTAGTTAGAATGCAAGGGT
Source organism: Gambelia wislizenii (assembly GCA_030847615.1). Taxonomy (NCBI): domain Eukaryota; kingdom Metazoa; phylum Chordata; class Lepidosauria; order Squamata; family Crotaphytidae; genus Gambelia; species Gambelia wislizenii. The sequence continues at coordinate 283,486,948 of JAUMIR010000001.1, read as the reverse complement.
AGGAGTTTAAGTGCTTGGTCAGCCACAAAGTATTTTGGATGGTCTCAGGCAAATCTAGGTTGGTCTAGGTTGGTTGGCTGCTTTCAGAACAAGCTCTGAACATGCTGTAAAAGCTCCTGCCCATTTGTATGTTGTGCCCTGGAAACACACCTTGGTGATACTTGCCACCAGCTGGTGTTAAATAAGTGAACATTTTCACTTGACTATTGACTATTGGGAATGAAAAATAGTATGAAAAGCTGAGGAACAAACATAATCTACAGAGGAGATATCATAGCAGGTGACAGAAAACTATTGATCAAAATCCACTTAGGACATTTATATACAAACAAGAATTTAATAAACTGCTTTTGTGGGAGATAAAGTGCTTACCGTCCCACCCAATCTTTGTTTGTATGGATGTTTTTATAGGTGACCCTCACCCCCACCCCAAAAGATGTTAACAATCCAAATAACACTGGCTATATATTTTCAATCTATTGTTTCTTAGATTGTACTCAAGACTTCTCTCCATTATTACACATTGTACTAATTTTATGAGACATGCAACCCCAATACTGTCCACCCCTAATCTGAATTGTTTTCATTGAGGCTTACTTCCAAATTAGTGTAAATACTGGGACTTCCTTTTGTGTGAGCCTTTCCACTTTTCTAAGCAACTGGAGTTCCATAGCATGTGATTGTCAGCAAATTAAGAGTGCGGAGACCCAGGTTCAAATCCCTACTTGGCCATTAACCTTGCAGGATGACCTTCACTTTCCCTATCTCTTAGTCTAACCTACCCCTAAAAAGGGGCCTAAATACCATAAAGGCACCAGATCCTGTCTGATCTTGGAAGCTACTCTGGTTAGTACTTGGGTGGGAAACTGCCAATGAATACCGGGTGCTGTAGGCTATATTTCAGAGGAAGGAAGTGGCAAAATCACCTCTGAGTATTCCTTGCCTAAGATAACCCTATGAAATGCATAGGGTTGCCATAAGTCAACAGGTAGCTTGAAAGCTCACACATACACACAGGGTAAATATCTGTCTTACAGCTTAGCCTACCTTGCAAGACCATTGTAAATAGGTCTGCATTAAACTTTATTGCATTGTGTCCAATGGTGTCCTTCTACTGGTGGGACAGACCCTGCCAGGAAATCCAGTTTCCCCTCATGCAGTTACCACGAGCCCTTTCCCAAATCTGCTGCAGAGGACTGCAGGGGTCTGTGGGGTGAGGAGAGGTAAGCATTCCTTTGTGGCATGAGCAGATCTGAACTCATAAAATACTGGATTCAGCCCATTTTTATTTACTATTTGTTATTATGATGTATAGAGCCAGCCTGGTATAATGGTTGGGGCATTGGCCTACGCCCTTGGAGACGAGGGTTTGAATCCCTGCTCAGCCATGGAAGCCCACTGGGTGACCTTGGGCAAGTCACAATCTCTCAGCCTCAGAAGAAGGCAAAGGCAACCTCCCTCTGAACAAATCTTGCCAAGAAAACTCCATGATAAGTTGGAAATGACTTGAAGGCACACAACAACAACTACTACTACAATGTATAAAATGTCCCCAAACCAGATGTTGTACTGTTACTGAGCTAAAACAAACAAACCCTGCCTGCAAAGTGTTGAAGCCAGTGCGAGCAAGGGGGAGAACTTATGTATAAACCCACAAAAGGTGCTTTGAGCTCCTTAAGGGAAGGAAAGATATAAATCACATCTCCCACTGAGCTCTCGCTCTCTCTTCTCAGTAAATGCTATGAAAAATGCTACTACATCTTACACACTGGTGTCAATGCAAGTAACAACTGCTATATCTAATTCCCTAGGAAATATTGGATCACATATTTAACTGTAGGAATGCTCAGTGCCTACATTACAGAATATGTACGTGTAGATCTCCTACATTTATAACGAGTCCCGTCTGTATTTCATTCTCTTTGCTGTGCACAAAAAACAGCTTTTTGAACTTGTTCTCTCTTGTCTCTTTTGGGCAAACAGAGCAAACCATGTTCTTCAGATTATGGTGGCTTTTATTTCTGCTGGACCACCATGTATTTGTGGCACAAAACACCAACGAAGAAAAGAGAAGTGGACTAAGAAAACAGAAGCCAAAACCTTTCCTGTCAAATGTAGTAGAAAAATATCCCAGTTCAAGTGACCAAGGTAAGTATTTGTATTTTAACAGATTTCTTTAAAAATTTCATTCCTAGTTCTGAAATTTATTTGCATTTTCAGGAGTTCAGTGACTTTGAAATGTGCAAGTTATTTTAGAGTCCGAACATGTTTATAGAAAGGGGCGACAGCTCATCTTCAGGAGAGACTCCTGCCTAAAATCTTAACAGACAAACTCAGAGCTCAGAATGTTACTTTAAAAAAGTAATTCATTGTGCAGCCCACAACAATATTTCCTTCAAAGGAATTCAACATTGCTATTGCCAAAAAAAAAAAGTTTCTCATATGTTATTTGTTGTTTTATACTTTTCTCATATGGTTCTGTTACCTTTTTAACCCTTATAATACCCTTTTAAAGTAACTAGAAAGCACTATTCATTAAACTGGTGTGTGTGTATGTTGTCAATCCCATTATTTACTTTTGAAATGTATCATCATTGCATCCCCATTCCCTACTGCAAAAGTAATGAGTCACAGGTAACCATATCATTTGTAATCAGTTACCTACAAGTTCAATGGACAATATTCTGTTGAATCAGGGATGGGAATCATGTGGCCCTTCTGATGTTGAATCTAGCATCTCTCATCATCCCTCATTATAACCTATGCTGACTAGGTTTGATGGGAATTAACATCCAACAACATGTGGAGGTCCAATGGTTTGACCAATGGTTTGACTCTGTCCATTGTAAGACAATTTCCTATGTACATGACTAAAATAGGGAAGATAACTTCTACAGTTGTCCCTTCATATTCGCTAGAGTTTGGTTCCAGGACCCCCCCCCCCCGTGGATACCAAGATCTGTGAATACTTAAGTCCCATTATATGCAATGGCATAGCAAAATGATGTCCCTTACATAAGATGGCAAAATCAAGGTTTGCTTTTTGGATTACTATTTTTTAAGAATATTTTAAAGCCATGAATACCAAATCCGTGGATATGGAGGGACAACTGTTTTATGGTTTGACTGTTCACTGTAAGACAATTTCATATATCCATGAGAAAAGTAGGGAAGAGCATTTCTATTATTTTTTCCTCATTACTATGCTATTTTCTTCATGACTACCTGCATGCTGAAATGAAGGAGGTTAAGCCCATTAATACGGTGCTGTTGAGGTACCCACAATACATTAATTTTTTTAAAGGCCTTTGACACTATCAACTTCCTAATCTTGGTCAATATCCAAAATACTATTTCTAGGCATGCCAAGGGGCTATGCCATGCCCAGTGGAATATTTGACACACACCCCAAGCACTAGAAACCTCAACTCATTTTCAGTTTCAAAAATGGCTTACTGTATGACATGCATGGATTACCGTTTGAGTAACACAAGTGCAAGGTACGCTTGGATCCATAGACCTGAGACACCTGCTTCTGTGTTTATATTGGGCATCTGATGAGGATTTTTATGTCTCAGTACATCTGAGGGCTATTAATCTTGTTGGCCTATTGCCTCTCACTCCCAAATGATGGGGAACACAAATTAGAGGGTACCCTTGTATTCATGTCCTGCTGGTGGGCTTCTCTGTTGGGATCTGGTTGGCCACTCTAAGCAGAATGTTGGACTAGAGAGATCTTTGGTTTGATCCACTATAGCTATTCTTAGAATCTTCTAAACACACACAGTGCTACTGTGTTATTACTTCTAGATGAAGATTGCATTCTGGAAATGGCTTTCCTCCTGGACAGTTCAGAGAGTGCCAAGAACTTTAACCACGAACAGCAGAAAAAGTTTGTTCTGGAAACAGTGGACAGAATGAACGGACTGCAACTCAGCTCTGGCCGCCACCTGAGCTGGAGGATTGCTTTGCTTCAGTATAGCAGCACTGTCCTCATAGAGCAAACGTTCAAAGACTGGAAGGGCCCCGATGCTTTTAAGTCCCGTATTGCTCCCATAACATACATCGGCCATGGCACCTACACAACCTATGCCATCACCAACCTCACACAGCTCTACATGACCGAAGGAACTCACAGTGGCGTCAAAGTCGCTGTCCTGTTGACTGACGGAGTGGACCATCCAAGAAACCCTGACATTTTTTCAGCTACAGCTGATGCTAAGCATCAAGGTATTGTGTTCTTCACAGTGGGAATGACCAGAGTGGCTGAGGAGGTGGCCAATGCTGCCAAGCTCCGGCTCCTGGCCAGCGTTCCAGCATCCAGGTTTGTCTTCAATCTGCAGGAGAAAGGAGTTGTGGAGAAAATTCTCAAAGAAATGGTAGGGACAACTATTTTAGTCAGACCTGTATATATTGCACTTGTACGATGAACGTAGTATACTGTATAATAAAGGGTTCTGTCCAAAAGGTGGAATGGACGGAAGGCAATTTACCCTAAAATGCATTCCTTTCGAATCCTTTGTAGGTGGAGAATGATTGATGAGGCCATAGTTTCAATGTTATCTACACTTTGGCACACTCTCCAACTGTCCCAGTTTGGCAGGGACAGTCCCAATTAGTGGGCACCACAATTCAGGAAGGATATTGAGAAGCTGGAGTGTGTCCAGAGAAGGGTGACCAGGATGGTGGGAGGTCTGGAGGCCATGCCCTGTGAGGAGCGACTTAGGGAGCTGGGCATGTTTAGCCTGGAGAAGAGAAGTTTAAGAGTTGACATGATAGCCATGTTTAAATATTTGAAGGGGTATCATACTGAGGATGGGGCAAACTTGTTTTCTGCTGCTCCAGAGACTAGGACAGGGAGCAATGGGTTCAAACTGCAGAAAAAGAGATTGCACCTAAACATTAGGAAGAACTTCCTGACAGTAAGAGCTGTTCGGAAGTGGAATACACTGCCTCGGAGTGGTGGAGTCTCCTTCTTCGGTGGTTTTTAAACGGAGGCTGAATGGCCATCTGTCAGGAATGATTTGATTGTGTATTCCTGCATGTCAGGGGGTTGGACTGGATGGCCCTTGAGGTCTCTTCCAACTCTATGGTTCTATGATTCTAGACCCCTGCCATCCCATTTTTTCAACTTCTTTTAAAAAGCCCCACTTCATCTCTTCTTCTCCTACTTTCCCCTTTCATCCTCAGCTTACTTCAATTGCTGCAGAGTTCAAAGTGCAAAAGTAGTTGCAAAAGCGGGGGGAGAGGAGAAGGCTGAGTATTGCTCTTCCCAGTAGGCTCAGGCAAAAGCAAACTGCCACAGCTTCTCTTAGCTTGCCTGTGCTTCCTCATTAATAATTCTTTCCGTCTTGACTAAGTTGGCCACAAGTGTCCTAGTTTTCATCCATGAAACATTGGAGGGTATGCTTTGGTAGATTTAAAACCAAGATATTAGAACAAAGTGGCCTAGATGTTGTTTGATTCTAAGCTCAGGCCAATAGTGAAGCATAATGGGTTTCACTAAAACTTTGACAGCTACACATTCTCCTATGCCTGTGCATTTTATCACATACATCTTGTGTGGGGGTTTTTTTCTGCTGGAAGGCCAGCTCGTCAACACTGAACACTGTCAGTTTGATAATACAATATAGGCGAGCCTTGGAAAATAAATTAAAAGCAATTGGGTAGATTGCCTTTTTAAGTTCTGCTGAAGTATGCATGCATGCTCAGGGCTCAAGCATCATTTTGTTGTACCTAGTACAAACTTGTAACAGTGCTTCCCCTTTCTCCCTCCCACCCGCAAAAGGCCATGTCTGTTTTGATTAGTGCCCTATAGTTCTTTAGGTTTCTTTGTCTATGGTTTTTACAGCTCTCACTGCCTGATTTGCTTCTATAGCCAGATGTGGCAGTAGGGCATGAATGAGTGACAAAACCACTTTAGTCTTTGTCCCTTGTTCCTGGGTTCTACTTTCAGTTCCTCTGAGCATTATGGAGGTCAGAGGCCTAACTCATCCACTCACATATCATCTGGGGTTTGTAAATCCTGTTAGCAGGAGGATTGGCTCCTTGTCCTGGGAATCTCAGTGTCTCTGATTACTTTAGTGCTTGTCCCTCTTTCTTCCTGCTTGTGGTCTGTTGTTTCCTCCTGCCTGGGCACAGAAAATACTGGCAAGAACTAAGAAAGTCTGGGACTTTTAGTCCTTGAGAGAGTGTATCCTGGTCTTACCCAACTAGGTGTCCTCCAGGTGTGTAGGATTACTTTTAGTCATACTGGCTGTGGATTATGGGGGCCATAGTAAAAAACATCTGGCAGGCACCAGATCAGGGAGAGCAAGCATATCTTGTAGGGTGCCACACTTCTTTCAGGCTACATGTCCTAGTTTTCTGTACAAGTTTTCTCTTTTCTCACTTTCAACTTTTCTCCTGCTCTAGGAAAAGTTAGGAGGCTACAACTGCCTATCCAGAATGCTGCTTGTTCTGTTCTAATTCTGCTTCTTTTTCTTTTAAAAAAGAATTGTTTAGTTAGCACAAACAAAGAGGACAAAAATTTGCAGTGAAAAAAAAATTACAAAGAAGGTGGGGGACAAAGGAACCAAAATCCAATGATGATGGTGGTGGTGGTTTAGTGTATTGCACTTAGAGTTATGGATCTGTAAATGCTCCGTATTCAATTATACTACATATTAACAATTGTAAATGCCGCCCAAATCCCACCTTGAACTCCAGGGAGATTCTCCAAGCAATAGATATAGGTTTTTCTGGCAATCAGGCTGCAGCAGGATGACATTTCCAGTTGCCTCCCACCAGCGAGCAAGGCTGTGACAATGAGAAGCAGGACTCCTATTACAATTCCTCATCACAATTCCCCATCGTACCACAGTTTGCTGGTGGGGGGGGGGGCAGAAACATCATCCTGTTGCATCCCAATCACCAGTAGAACAGATCACCATCACTCAGAGTGTCTGTTGGCTGTTAAGGTAGATTTGGGCAATCAGACCAGGAGACTTAGTTACTTAGTTATGCATTTGTAACTAAGGAGATTATCAAGCAACTAAATTAATCCATCACAGGGATGACAGGAGATTGTGAAAGGGCTTCCTTTTCAGGCAATGTCATCCCTGTGTCATGTTCCAGTGCCCCTTCCATTCCCCTGGCATTTCTTTTTATTCATGGGCTAAGCTGTAAATTGACCCGTTCCGTTTCTGTCATGGAATGACGGGTGAGAAAAGGTGCCCCATTATGCTGGTGCAATACCAGCGTCACTGGGAGTGCGATTGGGACAAGGAGATAAGTGACACACTTTTTTTTTTACCCTCCCTGGGTTACTTGTTGGTTTTTTTAGTGTGTTTTTGTGCTTGCTGTCACTTCTTATCTTGTCTTTTTATTTTTGAATTTCCCGTGTGATTGTCCTCTCATGAGAATGGCCGGGATTTCCTTTCCAGGAAGTGAATTCAGCTCCTTGAGATCTGCTTTCACTCCTGTGCTGCTGGAGTTTTTATTCTGTGATTAAGGTAGGTCTGGGGGAAAAAATTAAACCAGTACAGGGACAGGAGTGGGGTAGGAGAGGAGATAGTGAGATGGGGACGCTATATTTGTCCCCGTCTGATAATCTCCCTCAGAGCACTACTGCTGACATCACTGCCAGGTCAGGCCAGAGGATCCCACCAAAATAGGAGGAGTCCACTAGGGTCGGTGCTACTCAAAATGGCGGTCTATGGATCTGTGCTTGTTCCTGAGCCATTGGTTGCTGGTTTCCGGTGAGTTTTCAGGAAGTAAAAAACCCCAAAAAACCCCACAGAAGTAGCCAATGGGCACAAATAGGGTAGCAGTCCCTGACACATGGGAGGGGGGGGGAGAATTACTGGTCCTCTACATTGGATAACTTGAGATGCATTGCACTAGAGGCCACTTTGCCCAAGACCCTCACATGGCTACCTCACAAATCTGGAGCAAGCTCTTTACTTTGTTGTTACTCTCCTGTTGCCTTTCTTGAAAGATGCATTTCTCCTTTTGCAATTTTATATTTGCTAAGCCATCAAAGCTTTTTGAATGTGTGCTGTTCATCCCAGACAAGAATGCTAGCGTGCATTCCAGGTGAGAAATGATTTGGGTTGTCATAATTTTTTATGACAAGGATCCAAGTCACTTATTTTGTGAAACTCCTTTCTTAAGATACTTTTCTATTTTATTTTATTTTTATTTAGTTATTTATACCTCGCTCTTCAGCCACAAGGCTATCATAGCGGCTTACAAATTGTTTTAAGCAATAGCTATTTACACATCTACACTGCATTAAGCAGTTTCCAATGTGTGTTAGCTAATTGCCCCTACAAGCCGGGTATTCATTTTACCGACCTACAAAAGGATGGAAGGCTGAGTGAACCTTGGAGCCCCCTGAAATCAAACGTGCAATGTGGTGACTTGCAGTACTGGCATTTAATCACTGGGCCACCAGGGTTCCCTTTCTTTCTTTCTGAACAATTTTCCTTGTGGTTGTTGAAGAATAGTAGACTAGGGAATACCCTTCCCAGGAGTATTAGGGAAGTTCCCTCACTGTTGTTCTACATTTTTTTAAAATTCAGGCAGGCCTTTAGTATTTAACTGGATCTAAAATACACTCCACCTGTCCCAATTTGGCAGGGACACTTCCAATTAATCCTCTGTTGTCCCAATTTTTCAGCTGCTTTTAAAATGTCCCAGTTTCTCTCTTCTCCTCCCACTTACCTCCTTTATCCTCAGCTTATTTCAATTGCTGCAAACTGAGTTCAAAGTGCAAAAGTAGTTTGCACTCAGTTAACTCATCTAGTGAGGGAGGAGAGGAACAAATGGAATCTTGCCCTTCCCAGTAGGTTCAGGCAAAAGCAAACTGCTACAGCCTCTCCTATCTTGTGTTTTCATCCTCATTAATAACTGTTGCCATCTTGATCACATTTTCATGTTGCTTGGCCACACATGTTCTGGTTTTCATCTGTGAATTGTTGGTGGGCATGAGCTAAACTGACATGCTCAACTTTTAATATTTTAATGTATTAAGGTGGCATTTTAAAATGTTTTAAGGACTGTTTAAATTGATGCATATTTTTATATTTATAATGTAGTGTTTTATTAGGTACTTTAATATGCTATTAGCTGCCTTGGAAGAAAGGGGAGATACAAATAAAATAAAATAAACAGTAGCTTTCTTGTGCGCTTCCAAGTATTCACTTAGCACTGCTGTTCATTCACATATATATAGTTGAGCAAAACTTCAAACACCTATATCCACATACAATTCACCACTGCACCTGTGGGGCATAAATTATGGAACCAATTCAATGGGGTTTTTTTAGTGTGAGGTTGGGAAAGATTATGCTCCTGCTGTTATTGTAAATTCATTATCATGACTTCTTGAAAAATTTAAACCACACCCCTCTAAAATTGCCCTGGTTTCCAGAGTCCCCAATTACATCCCTTCCTGCCACATTGCAGGCTGAAATATTTAGTCTTTGGTCCTCAATTAGCATCTAGGCAAATTACTTAAATATAATAATAGCTTGTAGTCTGAGCAGTGGGTGCCTCATTCCTCTGCTACTGCTGGGTGAAGTCCCCTCCCTTGCTTAAACCACAGCCCACTCCATGCTTACCTTTCTGTAGTGTAAGCCAGTGATTCCTAAAATGTGGCCTACAGACCCCCAGGGGGCCGCAGTGTCCACCCAGGGGGTCCCCGATGGATTGGAGGCCACTCAGCCCACGTGACAGGAGCCAAGGCAAAGGCCGGCTAGCTTGGCCTGCGCATTGCTGTTTAATCTGCTCCAGTCACACACCTGCAGGAAGAAGCAGGAGAAAAGTCTTCCCTTCCCTCCAGTGCCTCTGAGGAAAGGATCAATGGATGGTGTAATTGTATTATTATTATTTTCGAGTATTATTGTTATTATTGTTAGGGTTTTAAATCTTGAGTTAAATCGTGGGGGTCTGCAGCAACAAAAGATATTTAAAGGGGGTCTGTGGTAAAGAAAAGGTTAAGAGCCATTGGTGTAAGCTATTTGGACAGATGGGCCTAGCCTTGGGTGATCAACCCATTTGTAGAATAAGAGAAGCCCCTTTCACATGGTCCTCCCACAAATGGACAAAATGTGTTGAAAGGGAGAGCAAGGCCAAATGTAACCCTGTTTACAATGTCACATGTCTCCTCCTGGCTCCACCACCCCATCCACACTAAAGCACAGAGGCTTCACTACCTCAGATTTCCATGTTCTCAAATGGATAGTGGAAGAACGGCCAGATCAAACTGCAACATGTTGTGCGTGGGGCTAAAGGTGTGACTGTATGGCTCCTTCACCTGCTTTGGCCCTTACAGGGTTTGAGAACATATGAGCCAATCATCAACAATTGAAGTTTTTCCCAGTGTGAAATGTATCACCGAGTGTAGTGATATATTAATGAGGCAAACCATCTTATTAATGCCAGTTAAATAATTGTTAAAGGCACAGGATCTTGTCGATTAAAGTTGGCAGTGGCATGGCATCACAAGTTGCAGATCTCCTTATTAAAATTATCTTGTAGCTGGCAAAGTATTTTTACCTCCATCCTTTTTTAAAAGTGTGGTTAATGTCAATTTCTAATTTTGTTTCTGCTTATCTGTCTCCACAGAAAGATCTGGTAGAAGAAGGGGTAAGTCTTATTGGCCAGGAGTGGTTTGGTGGATTTTATCTGTATGTAAAGGAAATGTTCTTGCAAGTTAAAGTGAAAATTAAAGAATGATATTGTGGGGGTGTTATAATGTGGTTTTACCAAAAGATTGAAGCTGTTGAAGCTTCCTTGAGTAAATGTGTAGGCATTACAAATGTTTGATATATATTGTCTAACTCAGTGGTTCATAATCTGTTGTCTGCAGACCCATAGGAGGCTGCAATGTCCTCACAGGTGGTCTGTGAAGGCTTGAAGGCTGCTTAGCCCACATGACAGGAGCTAAGACAAAGGCTGGCTGGCTTGGCTTGCACATTGCCATTCAATCTGCTCCAGCCACACATTTGCAGGAAGAAGCAGGAGAAAAGTCTTTCCTCTCCTCCAGTGTTTATGAGGGAAGGGTTAATGAATGATGTAATTGTAGTATTATCATCATCATCAGGTATTGTTGTTGTTATTATTATTATTATTATTATGGTTTTAAATCTTGAGTTAAATGTTTTGGAGGTCTGTGGTGACAAAAGATATTTAAAGAGGGTCCCTCATAAAGAAAAGGTGAAGAGCCACTGGTCTAAATAAATATTATGTTAATATCATTTCAGTAACACAGAACAAAGAGGGGGGGGAAAGAAAATGTGTTATTAAATGTCTAAACATTTTTAGACTATACGTACAGTAAGGAAATATAAATGCATTTGGCATTTGATACATCTTCTGCTTATTGTTGTATTCTGAATATTACATATATACATACAGGAAAGGGCGGAGCAATTCTGATCCCTCAGACAGTTCTATATGATGAAAGCTAGCGTTAGATCCCTAAAGAGGGTGTTCCAAAGAAAAGTCAGAGGCAAAATGAAAACAGCCTTGGGTCTACTACATCCTTTCACTGACCAGGAAATCTGTTCACTCTGCAATTATAGCACTAAGAGTTTGCTTTAACTGTCATGATTGCATCCTGAAGAATCCTAGGTTTTATAGTTTGGGGAGGCACTAGATCTCTCTAGTGGAGAATTCTAAAGACCCCTCCCCAACTTACAAATCACAGGATTCCATAGGATTTAAATTTAAAATATAAATTAAAACATAAAAAAAAAGAAACTCAACAAGGAACCAAAGCTGCACCCCTCATGTCACTGGCCACTGTAAGCTAGCTGACATTCAGAAGTGCTGGTTTTTCAAGCCCCTCTCACCAGTTAGAATTACATTATAACTCACAAGTGTATTATAGTCATGATGGTACTGCTGGGGCCTAAATACCCTAAAGGCACAAGATTCCATCTGATCTTGGAAGCTAAGCAGGATCAGCCCTGGTTAGTATTTGGATGGGAGACCACCAATGAATACCAGGAGCTGTCGGCTCTATTTCAGAGGAAGGATCTGGCAAAACCCTCTCTGAATATTCCTTGCCTAAGGAAACCCTATGAGATTAATGGGGTCAGCCTAAGTTGATAGGTGACTTGAAAACACATATACCGACAATACCATATAGCTATTTCAAGTTTGGTACAAGTAAAGTTCCTCCAAGAGACTTTGATTCTCAGAAGAATAATTTTTAAAAAATATATATTTGTAAATCTCCTCATTCAAGGGAAGATAGGAAATTCTACACAACAAGTTTGAAATCTGAAACCTAAACAAGATCAGAAATATAATAAGGGGAACATTCAATTAAAAAACAAGAGGAGTTCTATACAGTATAATTCAACTCTAGTGTCACATAGCAATAGAATGCTGCTTCAAACTTACATGTTTCCTGCTTCAAACTTACATGTTTCCTACCTTTAATAAAGAAATGATCAGAAGATAAAAGTGATGTAGTTCTGTTAGCTAGAGAATTCAGTTCTTAATTAATTTGTTTGTTTTTTGTTCAGTGTCCCCAGCCTCCTATATGTAACTGTGAAAAGGGAGAAAGGGGTCTTCCTGGCCCTGCTGTAAGTTGTCATTCTTTTCCATTAACTTTCTTCTCATGCTTAATGATCACTGTAAACAGGGTTTGATTTGGGTGGCAGCCTTTTTATTAATACTGTACCTCACTAATGAAATGAGCATTTAGAAACAATGGCTGTATAATCCAGTGAGGCAGACACATACCAAAGCCTGGAAAAGTTACTCTTTGGGACTGAAACTTCCAGGGTCCCCCCAGCCACCATGGTCACTGGCTAACCTGGCTGCTGGATTCTGGGAACTATAGTCCAAAAGAATAACTTTTCCAAATTCTGAATAATTCACAAAGACAGACTTCCTCACTGCATGAAAAACAGCCATGAACATAGATTTGTACAGATCAGGTTTCACTACATTTTAATACATGCAGATAAGTTGGGCTGGAGAGCCAGTGTTGCATAGTGGTTTGGGTGTTGGATTATGACTCTGGAGACCAGGTTTCGAATCCCCACTCGACCATGAAAACCCACTGGGTGGACTTGAGCAAATCACACTCTTTCAGCCTCAAAGTAAGGCAAAAACCCCTCTGAACAAATTTTGCCAAGAAAATCCCACGACAGGGTTGCCTTAGGGTTGTCCTGGCTCAGCTATAGCATGCTCAAAGACTGTGTGGGGAAGGAGGCAATTAATTAGCTCATAGTTCTTAAGATAACTGCAGCTAAGGCAGGGGCCATAAATCAACAAGGCTCAGAGAGCATCCTTGCCTGTGAGAATCCATTTACAGAAGCATGGTCAGGCCAGGCCAGTTCTGAGAATTAAGCAGGGTCATCAGCCAGTCCAAGGGTTCAGGAATCAAGCAGTGTCATCAGGCAGTCTGGGTGCGGCTATACGATCATAAAAAAATCCGTATGGGGGGGCAAAAAATATGAACAGCCAGCCATTTGTATGCATACGAACCGGCTATACGATTTTTAACCCCCCTAAACTCCGTATTACTCCCTCTTCCCAAAGCTGGCTGGAGCAAGCAAGCCAAGAGGCAGTTTTAAATCTCCCGCCGCTTTTTTTTTTTTTTAAAGGTTCCTGGTTTGCAGACAGTCGGTTTTCCAATATATTGTATTTACAATATAAAATAAAAATAAAAATATAAATTCACGAACTTACCGGACGCTTGCTAGCCGGGAAACCAACATGGTGGCTGCTCCCAATTCCCCTCCGTGCTAGCCCCGCTCCCTCTACTCGGCCAGCCAATCAAATTACCCTGCCTGTTCGTATGTGTGTGAACGGACCGTACAGACCCGTCAGCCATCCGAATGGCGTACGTTCTCTTCACGATCCGCTTTCCCTCCCAAACACTGCATATGCGTATTTCAGGGTGGAAAACCGCCCCCCCCTTTTGCATTCGTGTGCATCCAAACAGCCATTTGTACCGAAGCACGAACTTCCGCACGGCGTACGTATTATTTAAATTGTGTAGACGGGACCTAAGTGTCAGAGTCACAGAAATCAGGAACAGGGATGCAGGAGCATTGGTCAGAAATCAAGCAATTGTTTCCAGCAACAGACTTGGGCCAGAGCTAGCTCTTAAATGGACTGCAGCCAGCTGCCCATAATTAAGAGTGCTTCTCCTGCTGTCTGGCAAGAAGCCTCATTAAATGTCTCTGCTCTCCTCTCACCGGGTCCGTGGGTTGGGGCCATGCTGCTTCCTCAGCTGCTTCCTCCAATGGGTCATCTGCAGGTGGATCCTGACTCTGTGCTTCCTGAGGCTGCCCTTCAACAGAGACTCTCCTCATCCTTGGTATCTGAGTCTGAGTCCTGGTCCATGACAAGGGTTGCCATAAGGCAGAAACAATTTGAAGACACACACCACCACCACCACCAACAACAACAAGAGTTGGTCTAGAGTTTCCTGTCTCAATGTTGCTCCTATAAAACTTAAATGGGCACTTCCAAATGTGTATGTACCAGATCAAATTGTACTACCCCGTTTCACATACCCCAGCAACAAAGACCATGAGAAACTCTCTGGGTTGCCACAGTAAAAACTGGAGACAGTCTCCTGTATCTTTAATGGTTGTCCTGTATCAAAGAGGGAATTTTGGCAGGCGTTGCTTGTTAACCTAGCTGGATGACAAAGAACACCTGCTGAAATTCCCTCTACTATACAACCATTAAAGGTACAGGAGTTGTCTCCAGTTTTCAGTCTGACAATTTTATTTAAAACTAAAACTTTAAAAATGTCAAAAGCATATTTTTAAAAATCTGAAAAACATAAAAGGTGCAGCCCTATATTGCTTACTTTGAAGTAAGCTGCAATGAACTCAGTGGGACTAATTTCTGAGTGAACATATATGGGATTCTGCTGTATCTCTCTCTCTTTTTTAAGCTTCAGATTTCAAAACATGCCAAAAATAGCCTAACATGTTCCTTCCTGCCATTCTTGTCTCAGAATATATCCATGGTGGGGTTTTTTTTTAAAAAAAAAGCTTTTAAAGGAATTGTCTTACCTATTAGACAAGCTATTTGAGCACCTAGTAAGATCATGGTTTGGCCACCAATATTTCAGTTTGTTGGGGTTTTTTTATTGTTAAATTGTATTAAAATGGTTCTAAAGTTTAAAATTATTTTAAGGTAATATTATTGATTGTATTCTGCCCTGAGATCTCTTGTTATAAAGTGGATAAGAAATATTTCAATAAAGTAATACAGCTGTAGCTGTAAGAATGGCACCCACATGTTCAATGTGAGAAGTAACACAAATAAGTGTACCAACCAACAGGTTGTTGTTGTAAAATTAATAATAATAAATGTGTTGTTATAAATTGAAAGAAAGAAAGCGAGCGAGAGAGAGAAAGAGAGGCTGGAATCCTGTTGGACAATTACAAATTCAGCGGGCTCCAAGGTTCACTCAGCCTTCCATCCTTTCGTAGGTCGGTAAATTGAGTACCCAGCTTGTGGGGGGCAATTAGCTAATATACATTGGAAACTGTTTAATGCAGTGTAGATGTGTAAATAGCTATTGCTTAAAACAATTTGTAAGCCGCTCTGATAGCCTTGTGGCTGAAGAGTGGGGTATAAATAAATAAATAAATAAAAATAAAAATAAAATATAAAATAAAACAAATGCGTAACCTAGAATTACGTGCTCACAACTGTTTCACATTCACAGTCCCTACATAGCACCCAGTTTAGGGGCTATATAGACACCATGAAAGTTCCCCATTCTCCACTTACTGGGAAGCAGCTGCTGTGATTGACAGGGGTTTGTTCTCCTGTCGATTGGAAAGCAGTTGGCTGACAGTCCCACCTCGCACAAGCAATCTCCAGCACAAGGGGGAATTATGACAGGGATGCTGCTCCTGCCTGTTGCACCAGATATTGCTCACAGGGGAACAGGCCACAATCGACCACAGCCACTGCTTCCTGGTAAGTGTGGATGAGGATGGGATTTACTGCGTAGCACTGTAATTATGGTGTTTTCGCATACATAAATCCCCAACATTCTGGCCATTGTAGGTGTTAATTTATATGGCAAATCTGATTCAAGCAAAACACACTTTAAGCTTCAACACTGGATATCAATCCTCACAATTTGATTATTTTCTTCCTGCTCATTTAATCATTTTCTTAACAACAAAAATATAAATCTATATAAATATGAAGTAACAAAAGTTTGAAAACAAGTAATATGCACTTAGTCAAGGAAGTCTGAAGATGAAGCATTGTGTTAATGTTCCTCTGTTGTTTTTCTTCTTTCAGGGTAAAAAGGGCCGTCCTGGGGATGATGGAGCTCCTGGCCCAAAAGGAGTAAAGGTAACATGTCACTTGAGATATAAATAAAATGTTCATTAATTAAGAGTAGTCACAAAGTCTGTTCAGGTCAGCATTACTTGCTGTGCGTTCTTCAACACAGGAATAGCGGAGTGTTTATACTCAGCTCCCTCCTTGGTCAGTTTTCTCTGACCAGTGGTGGTGTGTTTGAAGAGCAGATGTTGCTGTTCAGATGGAGGGTTTCCTCACAAGCAAGATCCAGCATTGTAGGTCATGAGGAGAGCCTCCATGTGAACAGGAACCTCATTTCAGTAAATACATTGTTTTCCATGGGAGGAAAGCGATGAAAGAAAGAAATGAGGCTGAACACACACACACAGTGTTCCCATGTTGAAGAAAGCATGGTAAATAACACCTGAATGGCCTGTAGTGACAGCGTTTAGAACTGAAGATGTATAAACCATTCTAAGTTTAAAACTGCAAGACATGTTTGAGGGCAGGACTGGACTGAAAGTTCCATCCCCCCCGGCTCTCTCTCTCAATCTCTCTCTCTCTCTTTTTTGTAATACCGTTCAAGCTGAAAATAAATGAAGCATAGGATAGTATTTCACTGACTTCATGGTTTCAGCATTGTATTGTGAAATAATAATATCAAAACATCATGTTAATTCTAGGGAGAATCAGGTCTAAATGGAATTCCAGGAAGAGATGGAATTGAGGTAAAGCATTGTATGTTCTATGAACCATTTGCTCTGAAGTAAATGAATGCACTTCTAGGTTCTATAAATGCATAAGCACATAAACATAAACATAAAAAAATAAACATAAACACATTGTAATAAATCCAGTTTGTGCCATTCCCCTGTGTGTGTGTATGAACTTCCAAGCTGCCTGTTGACTTATGATGATCCCATGAATTTCATAGGGTTTACTCTCATATAAAACAGAGGTGGGCAATGGCAGCAGATCTAGGGACTAATTTACTGTCCTGGAACCCTTCAGGGGCCAAAGAGACTGCCAAAAATCCCAAGACAAACAAACCCAAAAATGACTTGGAAGTCCACCCCTTTTTTGAAAAATGAGCATGGGGTAATGTACTAGAAAGGGGTAATGAAGAAATAGATGGAGAAGTCCCAAATCCTCATGCTAGCATTTTGAGACATTGGATTTAGGTTCATATCTGCAATAGCTGATGGGTCAAGCAGCTGTCACTTCCATTCTCCTAAACTTTAAAAGGTCCCTAGCTCTGTGAAGTCCTACAATGGCCAGTGATCCAGGCCTGGCCTATGATTCAGTGTTAGCACCCAGTAGACATTTGCACTGAAGTGGCAGGTGGCTTGAACCTTGGGGGAGCTATCCAAGGTGTTCAACTCTGACTCCAAAATAGGTTCAACACTGTGGTTAGCCTCTTTAAAGTGTGGATTAAACCCCACTGACATAGAAGCCATCAGTTGCTATCTCATTTATAGTGCCAGATTTAGATATTTTCCTAGCTGAAGCAGAAATTAAAACAATGTCCACTCCCATGTTGTACAGGAACTCATTATAGGAATATCTGGTATCTTTATCAGGCAGAGTTCAGTGTAGCCAGTCCAATACAAGATTGCAATAGGAAACAGGAGAAAATACTCAGGATGTTCTTCTAAGGTTAAAACAAGGAAAATTTGCATGTATTGTTTCACCAAATCCATCTTGGGATAGGAAAGTAGGTAGACAAAGAAGATTACCTAAATTTCTATAGCAAAGCCTCTCAAGCTGGCTCTCAAGATGTGTGCATGTAAGTCATCCTGAGGCAGGAGCCTCATGGATGCTCCCTTCCCAGACAAAAGAACACTAAGGACTAACTTTTGGAAGAATGGGGAAGTGACTTCTGCAGGCAGGAAGAAAGCAAAAAGGTTTGAGTACATAGATCAAAGAAAGAAACAGAGAAGTGAAACAAATGGGTAGGCACACTTTCTAGAAGTCTCTCTGACTAATTACATTATACAAGCGTTGATGCCTCTTTGCTTCCAACATTCATTTGATGCTTTAAAAATGTCACAAAGAAATGGAGGCGGCAGACAAGAGTTTTTGTTGTGGAGTTATCCACAGTTTACCGGCAAAACAATTCAGCCTCTTTTTTTTTCCCCCCTCTTGATTACAATCCACATGGATGAAGACGAGGTCCCACTATTGACAAGCTCACTCTTTGGTGACTTCTCCCCCAATAAATATGCCCTGCTTTCTTCCCACCTTGGTTGCTGCTCCCTTGCTCAGTGCAACACTTCCCTCCACCCTCTCTCTGCTTCCACTTCCTGCTTCCAGAGAGAGGAAGGTAAAGATGTTCTTGAAAGAAAGAAAGGAGACATTCTCAACCAACCAGCAATGAAGAGGAAACATAGCAAGTAAACATGGCTGAACACTATATGACATAGAGAACATTATCACCCTCATTTGTGCTACATCTGCTACTTTACAAAAACAACATGATGTGGGTCCAAAGCTTCCCCATTATTTCAGTCATAACTCTCTAGGGGAAGAATAGTATATTACTTCTTACCATTCTACTATCATACAGCATTAATATTTATATTTTGAGGCAATCATAGCACAATTCTTAACTTTTGTCCTATTGAATTACCCCCATTTCAACATTAGATAAAAAAATTTCATATCTGCTGCTTCCTGTTTATTTCTTTATATTTTTTATTTAGGTATTTATGTCCCACTCTTCAGCCACAAAGGCTTCCAGAGCATCTTATGAATTGTTAAGCAATAGCAATTTATACATCTATACCACATTAAGCGGTTTCCAATGTGTGTTAGCTAATTGCCCCCACAAGCTGGATACTCATTTTGCCAACCTACAGAAGGATGGAAGCTAAGGGAACCTTGGACCCCTTGGGAATTTGCAATATGGTGGCTTGCAGTACTGGCATTTAACCACTGCACCACCAGGGCTCCCCTGTTACATTCCCTTCTTTCATTGTATTGTCACTATAATGGTAGGGGAGATGTGAAACATGTGGATGCCACCATGCTGCCATACCAAGATATCAGCAACCACTGTACTGCCATTCTGTCATGTTGCTGCTCTGCTGGAATGGGTCACTACTATTAGGCCCCTAGAAATCATAATGGCAGGAAAGGGAGAGGAGAGGCTGGTAAAGGAGGGAGACACGTACAATCACCTCATCACCACACACAATGTCAAACATCCCCTGCCCTCAGAAGCAATGCTTTACAGTAGGAGAAAACACACTGACAAGCATAGAGCATTGACCTGTTTTATTTTAAATTGTTGATTTATTGTGACATGAACAAAAAACACCTGAGGCTGATTCAATAAACAAGGTTCAATAAACTGGGACAAGGCATGTGTCATTTGGATCACCCTTTCACATCTAACAATTATAATACAATGAATCCATTTTAACTGGCATGGCTGCCTCCTGTGGAATCCTGGGGTTTGTAGCTTGGTCAGAGGCCCCAGAGGAGCTCCCTGGCTGAGGATGCTAAATGTCCCTCCCCTTAAACTGCAAATCCTGGGATTTAAAGGGATAGAACCATGGCAGTTAAAGTGGAATCATAGTGCTATTATTGTGTTGCAGAAAGTGACCCAGCAAGAAAGCAAACAGCCCTCTACAGTATAACAATACCCCTAACTAGTTTCCCTTGGGGAATAGAAAGTAGCATTTCTTTTAGCATTTGCAAAGCAACTTTCATGGTTTCCTAAGTGTTTGTTGTTGTTGTGGGCCTTCAAGTTGTTTCCAACTTATGACAACCCTAAAGTGAACCTATCATGGGGTTTTCTTGGCAGAATTTGTTCAGAGGGGGTTTGCCCTTTGCCCTCCTCTGAGGCTGAGAGAGTGTGACTTTCCCAAGGTTACCCAGTGAATTTCCATGGCTGAGCCCTGATCTCCAAAGTTATAGTCCAACACTCATACCACTAATCCACGCTGAGTGCCTTGTATTGAAACTGAAAGGCAGGCCACTGCACTACTTCTGTTGCCTATCTGTGTGAAATTCTGATCACCAAATTCAAGGCAAGCAGCCATGACAGAGCCAGCTCAAGGGCTGATTCTGTTAGCCACATGCAAATTTCAGAATCACAGTCTATTTCAGATTAATAGATAAAGCTTTATTTCTTTATTGCCCTAAATATCTTACTAATATTGTCATTATGTGTCTTGCTTTTTTTCCAATAAGGGAAAGTCTGGCTACAAAGGAGAAAAGGTATAGTGTGTGTGTGTGTGTGTGTGTGGTCATCTTGGACCAACTGTTTGTTGCATGCCAATGACAGATATAGCCATATTATTTATGGGATCTGAGTACAAAGAATTTAGGATCTGAAATACATTTCAGCAACAGAATATAATGAGAATGATTGTGGAGAAGAAAGCACTGAAGAAAATGCTGCAAATATTTTTAATGTTGTTATAATGTTAGTGATTTATTACACTAACAAATGTACATCTTTTTAAAATCTAAGGGTGAAAGAGGTGAATGTGGAACCCCAGGAATAAAAGGTGACAGAGTAAGTAATAATATTAATGTTAACATGAAAAAAAAATCATGTAGGGGGTTGTATATTCAGTCAGAACTGCATCCCTGATAAGAGTTGCTGGGCCTAAGCCTGTAATGATGGTGTGGTTTTGAGTAATACAGTGGAATATTTTAAATTTCAGGTACTCACCATCATAGTCCTGATAGCCACACCATCAAAGTATGGCTCAAGACAGGCAGTTGTCCTGAGCCCTATCAGTAAACCGATTCTAGTATTTCTACAAGAAGCCATTCTTACATAACATAATGAATAGGTCTAAAGCCTTATCCAGTCATTTACCAGCTCATGCATAAAACTAAAGATGGGGGCGGAGGGTCTAGGATGTTTCAGCACAGCCAGTTCAGGGTGGTCATTTCAGTGTGCTGCAATTCTGCTTGTATATCAACTGATAGTGGATAATTTTGTCAAGGAAATGTAATCAAAACCATTTCTGTTTGGTTGGAATTGTCTTGGAAAACCATTTGGATAAGGGTTAGGGTTAAAGTAAAAGTTAGGATTATAATCAATTGTCAATAACATCATTTGACTGTCTATTCTCCTTTACGGGTCTGAAACATGGGTCACCTATCGCCAACACTTATGACTCCTCGAACGTTTTCATCAGCGCTGTATAAGCACAATCCTAAATATATACTGGACTACTATGTGACGAATGTTGCTGTCCTTGAGCAAGCAGGGATCACCAGCATTGAGGCCATGATATTGAGAACACAGCTGTGCTGGGCAGGGCACGTTTCTAGGATGGAGGACCATCGCCTCCCAAAAATAGTACTCTATGGTGAACTCGCCACGGGTCTACGTAAGAGGGGCGCTCTCTCTTACGTAGAGAGGGTGCTCCAAAAAAGGATTCCCTGAAACAACATCTCAGGCTTGGCCAAATTGATCATCAACAATGGTCCTCCCTGGCTTCACATCAGGAGGCATGGAGATGCACTATCCACAATGCTACAGCTTTATTTGAGAACTCACGCCGAACAAGTCTTGAAGAGAAACGACAACGCAGACAGAATCACAACCCGGAAACATCACCCAAGGAGACCCTATGCTGTGCTTTCTGCAACCGGACTTGTTTATCTCGGATTGGCCTTTTCAGTCATCAGTGCACTTGCAGAAGGCATGGGATGAGTCCTTCCTGAATCTTCGTTTGTGAAGAAAAGCCAGAGAGGAATAATCCCAACCAAACACAAATGTTTTTGTGTGCATTTTCTTGACAAAATTATCAATTATCAATGGATACACAAGCAGAACTGTGCTGTGTTGCAACAGCTGCTCTGAAATGATTGCACTGACCTAGCCACACTGAACTGACCATGCTGGAATGTCCCATATTCAGGGGGATGAGTGCACGTATAAGCCCTGCACCTAAACATTGCTGTCTTCAGGAAGCATTCCAGACCTGTACAGGGCTCTCTACCTACATTTAGTTGTACAGTATATGGGTATGGAGTTCCCACAAGCAGGAACCCAGCCTTATCAGGGTTTCTGATCACATCAGTTCTGTAACTATGTTCAACTGAACTCAGGTAGAGAGATTTATACAGACATCCTTATCTAAGACCTTCATCCTCAACACATGCTAGTGGTGATTGGTGGCTTTCCTGTCAGTGGAGTGGTGAATTGGCTCTGGGTTTTAATATGAATTTTAAAGTAGCTATTCCGGGTTCTGAATTCTGTCTCCAAAACAGAGTCTTGGATAGCTCCTTTAAAGTGTAGGCTAAAACCTGGAGTGGAATCACCTCCCTCACTGACATGGGAAGTACTAGCCATCACTAATGTGCAAAGGTCTGGAATGCGTCTGAGCAGCCACCAGCAATTGGGGGGCGGGACCCACATGTTGCCCACTCCCTGTTACAGAGGTGCAGCCCTACAAATAAGCAGGCAAATGCCTGCATAACACTTCAGTTACCCGTTCAACTCTTCAAGACCTTGCGGTAGGGTCTGTGCAGATAACACAAACATATAAGCTACCTTTAAAACATCTTGCTATTTTTTGCACCTGTTTTAATTGCCCTTGACACATTTTGTCCAGTTTGTTCTTGCTAGCTATTGACTTGTTCTATAGTTATATTATATGTAGTTCAAATATAATTTGTTTTCTTGTTATTCAGGGTCCAGAAGGTCCAGGTGGTCCAAGAGGTCTCCGAGGTCTGCAGGTAACAGACAGACCATGACAATGCTTTACTTTCAGCCTGTGTTATCTATCGTCTTTTCTGAGCTAAAGCTATGCCCCCCAGTTTTATTCACGTTGATATTAACTTCCTGTCATTGATGCCAACCCATGTTACGGGTAGAAAGTGTATTCATATTTACTCATTCTCAGGTAAAAAAAAAAAGATTTTCCAAGAGTTAGGAAACCCATCAGGAAGAATAATAGATGTATGAAAATTCGGCACAATTTTTTTCTCAATATTCAGATCACCTAAAGTGTTACAGAGGATTGGATAATCAATCAGTACCGAGGATGAAATGTGCCACTTCCAGATTAGCACTTAGAAATGAGGGGAGGTTTGAGAACAACAAATTATAGGATAAGGTACTGGTTTCTGTGGACTGTGATATATAAAGGGCTTGTAATCAACAGTATAACCAGTTACTTTTGTCCTTTTCTCTCAGCCACTATAGAACAAATATCAATCTATACTTTCATGGACTAGTTTAGAAACATAAGTTGAAGTCAACTTATTAAAATAAGGTTTGCTCAATTCCCAAATGAGAACAATAATGAACTGTATTGGAATTCAAGTACAACTGTGTGAATTTAAAAAATAGATAAATAAAATATCTAGGAGAACTATCTCCAAAACCAATGAAGGCAAACTGCCTTAGTTTCCATCTTAAACAACATGCCTTACTTTTATTGCGGGAGGTACTAATATCTGAAAGTTTGGTTCCATGTGAACCCTCTGCAAAAGAGGAGAAAAATGGAAGAGCCTGAGTGAAAGCTAGGCGTGTCCAGCTCCTGCAACATTCAGTGCACCCCTTTATAGAGATTGCTTTTTGAGCCCTTGGCCTTCTTGGGACATTCATCCAAGCCAATAGCAGCAATCTATCAACTGCAAGAAATGGATAACTTCCATGACCCAGCCAGTAGTTTCAAAACTGTTGGCATCCACAAATAGCCATTTCCTGGGCAACAGATTCTTTACTGACCCACAGACTAGGAAAAACAGGTTCAGAAGATTAGATTAGATAGATGAAAGGTGATGCCTTCTCAGGAATGTAACCAGCCTTTAAGCTTATAGGCAAATAACATGATTTCTTGACCACTGAATATATACTGGTTTTTGTGGATAATAGTAAATCAGTCATATCTTTGCTTATCCAGGGGACCTTAGATTCTTATCATGCTTTCATGTTTTAACAGGGCCCCCAAGGTCTGCCTGGAGATCTAGGACCTGAAGGAGTACAGGGATCAAAGGTAGGAATCCTAAAATTAATATTGTTTTCCAATATTATCACACCTTAGATAAACCTGTAACTCTCCCGCGCACTTGATTCCGCACAGTGTCTGGAGTGAAGCACTCCTAGAAGAAAAACAAAGCCACAACAGACATTCCTCAGATCTAAACAAAATAAATTGTTCAGTTTAGTCTTTTATATATCAATTAGAAATTATGGACAACATTGGTAGTGCTTTAGAAAGCATGGAAATGCTTTGAAAATCAAGTGTCAAAATGGCACTATGATGTCCTCCTCTGACTATCTGTGGACATATTATTTAACAATTGTGAGAAATTTAAGAATAAAAGTTATACGTTTAGCCTAGTATCTAAAGTTGTTGTATAGGAACATCTGTTTGCATGTGCACTGTCATAACTACTAACATTAATCTTAGTAGAGCAGAATCCAGATTTTTAAAAATATATATAAACTATTATATTTGGTTGTAGCAAATGTAGATGTGATGTAACTTATTGATATCTGTTGGGTTGCATCTATTAATGTAAAAAAAATGCTACTATTTAAAAATTTCCTGTGCTGGGAATTCTCGCCATCTTGGCTATACTGAAACTGACTCTCTGAGTATGGATGAAAAATTACCCAGTGGATCACCAAAGGACAAAAATCAATTCTTTTGTTAATGCCTAACAGTGAGGTGTTATATCAGACTAGAAACCCAGCACTTCCATAACATTCCACCTCAGAAAAATTCCCTCTGAGGCACTTTGGCCTGATTATGTCTTTGGATGGCTTTAAGCTGCAGGGAACCATTAAAGTATGGCTCATAAATAACATATTTTAAAGTCTTTATATGACACTTGAATTTCTTTTCAAATGTGGGAGAAAACTATTTTACTCCAGGCCATCTCTTCTAGAAACAGCAAGAGATGTTCAGCAGTATTGGTTAGTACAAACTAGATTCAGACACCTGATGCTTAGTTCAAACTGGATTCAGACATTTTATTGTTGTTACGACACTGTGCTAAGATCTATGTGGAATCAAATCCTCATAGTAATTCAATAGTAATTCTTGCCAAAAAATTATGTTGGAGTATTTAGAGCATGATGGACATGTAGATCTCAGCATGAGGGACTTCTTGCAAAATCTACTCCATTATTAGTGTGATGGAGTCTCCTTCTTTGCAGGTTTTTAAACAGAGGCTGGATTGCCATCTGTCAGGGATGCTTTGATTGTTTATTCCTGCATGGCAGGGGGTTGGATGGCCCTTGTGGTCTCTTCCAACTCTTTGATTCTATGATCAGGCAAAATTGGTTGCAAGAATTATCATAAGGAAAACTCCTGAAATTACATATGCTTTGCTTCCTAGTTAATATCCTGATGTCATATTGTGACATCAGACATGTGCTCAAGTAGGGCAATTGGTTTTCCATCTTTAGTTCCATTATGAGAAAAAGAAGAGGAGGAGGAGCAGCAGCAGCAGCAGAAAAAAAGAAGAATTTGCTCTTTTGACATATTTTGTTCTCATCTGAATTATGTCCTTACATGCACATGTTCACTTTGGGCCCTTCCACACTACCCAGTTATAATGTTGTGATTCCACTTTAACGGCCACAGTTCCATCCTATGGAATCCTCGGTTTTACAGTCTAAGGAGGGGCATGTAGAATTATCAACCAAACAGCTCCTCTGGCATCTCTGATCAAACTACAAAACCCAGGATTGCATAGGAGGCAGCCATGACAGTCAAAGTGGAATCATGGTGTGAAAGTGCCCTTTATCCTAGGCCAAACTACCATCCTCCCCTATGCAGCAATTCACCTATTTTCTCCAGTGAATTTCCCCCCACCTCTTAATGCTAACTGTTATTGAGGTGGGAGATTTTTGCTGATAATTTGGTTGTGTAGGGAAGACCTAAACCACTCTGCCACACACATTATGGTGCTGATAAGTATAACCATTTCCCCAATATATATTTTTTAAATGATGTGATTGGTGATCATGTTAGTATCACATGTACAGGTATTTTAAGAGCTAAGAAGCCAATTGCTGACCCAGACCAGACTTCTCCCTGCGTATAACATAAGACACAGACACAATATATCTTCACAAAATTGTATTGAGTACATGTTGATGAGTAATATAGATAAACATATGATGTATGATAAGATATATATGATAAGATATTGGATAAGATATTATTATTGGTGATAAAAAGGCCACAATTTTGATAACAGCTGTAAATGGTTGGCACACATCACATGGGTCTGGATCCCTTCATCAACCAACCCACTGTTGGTCAATGGCACCTGTCAGTCACCACTGACACCACTTTGCATGGAGGGGAGGACTCCTGGCCAAGCTCCGCCCACTTGATGACCCTCCCCTCCCCTATGAAACAAGCAACAAAACCAAAGGAGGGGTCTCCATGAACTTGAGCTTGACCTTGTCCTTGACAGAGACCCCTCCCCGGTCGATTACCCCAGATCGGGATCCATGCCAACTGCAACAAAAGGTGGTTCCCCCAATAAAAGCCTGCCAGTCCCAATAAAAGCCTGCCAGTCCCAGGCCAGGCCTAGGCCGCTCACTTGGCCTATGCCCTGGCTCCACTCCCTTCTTCAGGCTCTCCAGCAGCCCTCTTCGGCTCCACGAGAGCCAATGAGGTCCATGACGCTGGGGCCAGCTTAAATACCGGCCCCGGCATCGTAAAGTGAAAGCTGCAAAGCAGCTGTTGCAAAATGCTGTAAAAAGACAGCATCATCCAGCTGTGCCTGCTGGAAGACCTGCCTCCCCTGCTGGGCCGGCCAATCGGAACAGGGGAGGCCTGCTGTGACTGGCCAGCTGCTTTGCACCTTTCTCCTGGCCTGCAAAGCAGGTTGGGAAGAAGAGGCCAAGCATGGCAGCCCCCATGCCAGCTGCCATGCGGTCACGCGGGCGGGAGGTGCCTGGACACTTGGGAGACGGACGGGCTGCAAATGGGCCGCCAACTGAGCCCGGCAGCCCCCTTGGGGGAACTAATACGTTAAGATTCCTCAGGGGTTTTTTTATATCCAAATTTTGTACAGATCATGGTTAGTTTCTTGGCTATTTGTGTGTGTGTGTGTGTGTGTGTGTGTGTGTTTTATCTCCCCTTTTATATTACCAATCCAGAGCATTAAAAAGTTAGTTTTGGGGACTACAACTGCCACAATTTTCATATAGAATAGCCATTGGCCATTGTTTCCAACCTTGTGTGGCACATATGAATCTTGATGCCTGCTTGATGTGAAGATGCAAATGAACCAAAGGAGCTAAAAACAGCAGCCCACAGTGCTTACAAGTTCTCCTAGTTAACCTGGAATTCAGGAACAGTGCAACATAGGGAAGAGCAAAGCCAAGCAGGGATGGACAGACAAATCTAGTTACAATTGAGTCTGCAAAGAAAACCAGATGGGAGTGTTGGAGCATTTCAAAATACATTTAGAATTGTCAACCAGAGAGCTCTAGTGCTTCACCAAACTACAAATCTCAGGATTCCATAGGGCTAGTATAATGGAGCAGGAAAGCTGGAATAATAATAAAACAATGCTACAAAGACAGCCATTTTGTTCCCCCTTCCCCGCAATTGCATGTTTTTATGCATGCAGCCATCTGTATGTGAAAAAAGATCATGACTATTTGCATTATTTTTGTATTCATTTCCCTTTAAAACATACATTTTTGTATTATTCTATTTTATTTTATTTTGATATGTGTTTTGAACATTTTTTGAGCCAGGGAGTACATTGCAAAATTTGTAGAAGCATAAAAACAAAACAAAACCACACACAAAACCCCAAAGCAAAACAAAAACTACATTCTGATCTGTGCATTAATTGAGGATGAATGGTTTGGTTGGTCCACTTAAAAAAGAAAGGTGTTACAAAATCCTCAGACATCCTTAAATCCAGTGTTCAGTAAAAAGCAACACAAGGGAAAATCCATTCATCCCTATTATTTTTCTACTTTCTATTCATTTTGTTCATATTTGTATTGTCCATTCTTCGTACATATTTTCATTTCTAGCTCCCAAACAATCTACCAGGGCTACAATCAGTAAAAGCTTTATAATTTATATTACAAATATGTCAGTTTGGGAGAGGGAGGGAACAAATTTGCTTTCTTTGAAATTCCTGTTTAAAAGCTTGAAGCTATTCCTTTCTTTTGGGGGGTATTTGACAGGGTGAAAGAGGCCTGCCTGGCCCTCCTGGGTTGACTGGAGAAACTGGAATAGGATTGCCTGGCCCAAAGGTAAGAATGCCAATCATATGGACTGCTGGGTAAAGAACAAGAAAGGCCTGCTGCTGAAATAATATACAACCAAATAAGCGCTTAAACAAGAATAAATGATGTCTTTGTAATACCTGAAAGGTATTCTGGATACAGTTCAAATACTGTCATACTATTTTTTTAAAAAATCAGGAACATTGCAAAGTTTCTAAGTCTTAGCAGTCCAGCAGTAATAACTTTTCATTTACATATGTAGATAGAGAAAATTAGTTAGTTATTAGTCCTGGGATGAGATTTACTTTGCTTCCTTCTAGTGCTTGCAAGAACATTATATCAGATCAAATAACGATGTCTCTTTTCAGTTTACATTTTGTCCCAAATTAAACATAACATACCCTCTTTTTTTAGGGTGACATCGGTTTGACAGGAAGACCAGGCCCTGTTGGTCTACCAGGAGTTGGAGAACCGGGTTTACCAGTATGTATTGTACATGGAGAGAAGAGGGAAGAAAAATTCACTTCTGCTAGTCCCTAAATCTGGATCCAAACCAGTGTGTTCTTTCTTTCACATCTTTAAGAACTGAAGTGCCCTCTTTGTCTACTTCCTGTTATGACCCTTTCTGTTATATTTTATTATGCCATTTGGCATGTCTCTTCAGTTCCTTGTCCTAGTCAAATGCCTCTTTTCTCACTTCTGGCTTCCTTTTCCTCCCAATGTTTATTTTAAATGCTTTATTTCAGCATGTAAAGGCTTGCATTCTGCTGATCCAGTTTTTCAGTATTTATTTACATATCTCTTACCAGTCTCTCTGCTTTGTTCTTCTCATTCTCTGTTATTCTACAAACTTGGGAGATTTTCAGACGGCTAAAATCAGCCTCTTGCCGCGCAAGCAGCCTCCGGAGCAGTAACGAGGCTGCTGCACGGCAAGGGTCCATTTTGGATGACACCGTTTCTCTCTCAGCGTCGTCCGTGACTCTTGTGGCCAGCATTGGAGGCGGCCTCACTGTTTTTTACTCACGGACAACTTCCGTGAGTAAAAAGCAGCACGGCCGCCTCCAATGCTGGCCGCCAGAGTCACAGACGACGCTGAGAGAGAAACGGCGTCATCCAAAATGGACCCTTGCCGCGCAGCAGCCTCGTTACTGCTCCAGAGGCTGCTTGCGCGGCAAGAGGCTGATTTTAGCCGTCTGAAAATCTCCTTATTCTGTCTTGTTCTCCTGATTTTCTACAGTAGTAATGGAAGAAATTATGGAAAAACTATGAAGGTTTATGAGTATTGTGGGAAGCACCTATACAAGGGAGCCCTGGTGGCACAGTGGTTAAATGCCAGTACTGCAAGCCACAAGGTTATGAGTTCAATCCCAGAGGGCTCCAAGGTTGACTCATCCTTCCAAGGTTGACTCATCCTTCCAAGGTTGACTCATCCTTCCGTAGGTCAGTTAAATGAGTACTCAGCTTTTGGGGGGCAATTAGCTAAAAAAAATAATTGTAAACTACTTAGGGAGTGCTTCAGAACTGATAAGCAGTATATAAATATAGGGAGTGCTTCAGAACTGATAAGCAGTATATAAATATCAATGCTGTTGCTATTGCTACAATTCAGTGGCTGAAGTGGGGTAATGGCATGATAAAAGCCTCATGTTTATCATGTCAATACAACTGGAAAGAGTCGTTTTGTTGCTGCTGCCAGCATTAAACAATTGGGAGTCAGAAATTCTAGCCAATTTGCTACAAATCACTAGAGAATTACTGGTAGATCCCGGACTTCCCTAGTGTAACATATATGTATATACAGTCGACACTCATGCAGTAGGTTGTTTGGCAGCTGGTTGCAGGAGGTGCGCTCAAAACTTTCCCATTCCACCCAGGCTCTGGAGCCGAAGAAATAGCTGCTGGAACACCTACTTCTAACCTACCAAGTCATATTGAAGATGAGACTGGAAGAGGAGTCACAGAACAAACTTGAAGAATTTCTGCACAATATTGACAACAGGGACTTTGTGGCACTGCATGATATTCTTAAAGAGGCAGTTGATATGTTCAGCAGCAGCTCCAATGGAGAACCATTGCTGATGCCAAAAACTCCATCACAGAAAAATGGCCAGAAAAAGAAGCATTTTTCATCTGCTAAGCATGACGAGATTGAAAAAAAAAAGATGGTAACAGCTCATCAGCTTCTGAACAGGTTTGCCAAAGTCTGCAGTGCAAAAGAGATTTGGACATTACAAAAGATGGTACAGAGAACCTCTCACCTTGTTACCATATGATGGCTAGATCTCAGGCTGCCAGGTCCTCAAGTAATGCTATTAAGAACCCAACTATACATATAGCTAAAGGGCGGATACCACTGATAGAAATCAGTGCTAATGAGAAGGGCAGTGCTGAATTCCACATAAAAAAAAAACACCATCCCAAAAAGAGAAAGTGGCACGGAACACATTGTTGCCTGATGAGTCCTCTACAAAGAGATCACAACCTTTGTCCAAAGTTTCTTTGATTGTGAAACTAGATACCCTGAAGCAGAGATAACAAAAGAAGGATGAGAAGTTTCCAAGATGAAAATTGCAAATAGATCTATTGCCAAAACCATTGAAAATAAAGAACCCAGCACATAGGAGAATGCCATATGTGTTCAGCAATAAGAAACTTGCCAGCCTTCTGAAATGGAAGTCACACAGAGCTTAAGTGAGAATCCACAGGCACCCAGAGCACCAAAAGCAAACTGTCAGTCAGTATGCCAAAACCTAATGGGTAGGCTGTCCCAGAACTGCAAAGCCTCTATGGCTGAACAACACTCACTAAGTGTCAGAAGGTTAACAATGTTCCAGAAATTCATTGCCAAGACTTTGTCCATGCGTAAAGCAGCCTGGCGGTCATCAGCTGCTTGTTGGCGTGAAAGCTCTTGTACTTCCTTGAAGTGTTTATGGATGGTGAAACAAGGCCTTTACTGACACAGAATGCTGAATCTGGTGAGACTCCA
The DNA here is from genome assembly GCA_030847615.1 of Gambelia wislizenii. NCBI lineage: Eukaryota > Metazoa > Chordata > Lepidosauria > Squamata > Crotaphytidae > Gambelia > Gambelia wislizenii. The sequence continues at coordinate 283,455,473 of JAUMIR010000001.1, read as the reverse complement.
AACACTCTACAAAAAATGTTTTGTACCTTGGATACGCCTAGTCCAATTGCTAGCTGTGTTGTGCAGAGTTCACCTAAACTTGAAATGCAGCAAGGAGGAGTATGCAATAAAGAGAGACTTGAAACTGAAATTATGGATCAGAAGATTCAGCCCAGAACAACTGTACTCATAAGCAACTGCAAAATAGCCAGAAACAAAGTTACAATCAGGCACTTGATGATCTACCTTCCATCCAGAACATGCAAGATGTTAGCGGCTACTTTGCCAAAGGCAAATGGTTAGGAACCAAAATACAAGAAATATTTTATTTTAAATCTTTCCTGGCCAATAATGAAGTCTTCAAGAAGGCATTTAGGGGACATGTTGGACATGTTGTTCTGTCCAACATAGCTTTAAGAACATAAGGAAAGCCATGTTGGACAGAACAAAGACCTATCCAGTCTGACATTCTGTTCACATAGTGGCCAATCAGTTGCCAGCAGGAAGTCTGCCAGCAGAATATGGATACAACTGCATACTCCGCGGCTTACTGCACGCTGAACTTAAATGGCAGGGCATCCAGAAGATTGTGCTTTCCATGCTGCCTTACCACATGACCTCACAATTCTTCCAGTGTTCTACCATTCTGGGTCCCACGGGAGACCAAGGTAAAACTGTGTCTTTTTGCTAATGGGTTTTTCCAGTTAGCAAAAAGATACGGTTTTACTTTGGTCTCCCACGGGATCGGAATGGAAGAACGACAACGTTGTGCAGTAAGGCAGTACAGAAGATAGAATCTTCTGGCTGCACTGCTGCTTTAGTTCTGCATGTGGTAAGCCCCTCCATCTTGTGCTTTCCAGCAACTGATACCACAGAAGCATACTCCTTCCAAGACTGGAGGTGACAAATAGCCATCTTGATTAGTGTTGTCAATAGCTCCATTTTCCACAAATTTGTCCAGTCTCTTTTTCAAGCCATCCAAGTTGGCAGCCACTACTACTACATCTGGGATGTATCCATACTACACAATTTATAGCAGCCTGATACCATTTTAATTGCCATGGCTCTATCCTATGGATTTGTAGTTTAGTGAGGTCTTCCAAATTTTCTAGTGGACTCCCTTGAACTATAGCAGAGAATTTGAAGTATCTCATCAGACAACAAATCCCAAGGGTCCATCAGAGTACATCGGAAGAAGCTGTGAAAGTTAAAGTGCTTTCAAAATGCTATAATCGTGTAGTATGGATACACCCCTTCACAGTATAACTATGTCCTGTGTGGCAGAGTGCTTCCTTTCATCTGTCCTGGATCTCCCACCATTCTGCTTCAGTGGATGAATACTGGCTTTCAGTATTACAGTGGAGGTGGGGAGTGAACTCACAACAAAAGCTGGGAAATCACTAAATGCTGCACCATGAAGGAGGGAATGTGGCATTCTGGGAAAACCCAGAGGGCTGGAGCGGGACCCCAGGAGGTTTCCCACTCAAGCCACTGAAGATTCTTCTGACATCATTCATGACCAGTGATGACAGGGTTCTGTGGCTTTTTTATCTTCTAACTCCACAGAACACCCATTGGCACGGTAAGAGTTGCTTAGAATGTTGCAAACCAGAGACTGGTTGTATCTGTCTGAAAGTCATCCTGCAGGGAATCTTGAGCACTTGCTTACCTTTAAGCCTGTAAGTGATCCCATCTGAACCTATTATTATAGTTGAGCTTATGCTTGACTGCTTTGTTGGATTATTATAGGATGAACCTCGCAGGCTCACATTTTTAAGCCTTTTATTCAGTGATGCCAGAAGTTGTGGGGAGGGAAAGGCTGTGAGCATACTGTAATCTGGTACAACTTGTTATTGCTGCACTTCAGAGCTGTCTGCTTTTTTTATGTGTCATGAATATAATATTACTCTAGCAATTTGGGGCAGGTTGAAACTAGGCTCCAAACCACGGAGATATGTAAAGATCACACTTAGACTGATTTGCTATTGATGTCCATATTTCTCTGGGATGTTTTCCAAGTCTTTTTTGTGTTTTTCTTTCTTTCTTCTACAGGGACCTCAAGGACCACAAGGTATTCAAGGAGAAAGAGGTTCACCAGGTGAAGGCCTTCCAGGACCAAAAGTATGAAACTTTTTAAAAAAGCCATTATACTTAAATGAATACCATTTGTTCATAAAGAGAATATATGCCACTGCCCATTCCAGATCTGAACAACAAAAACATACAATGGTATGGGATGCATCCAATCATGTCCCATTACAAGAGGTTTTTTGCTCTAGCAAAGTCTTTTATCAGTGGAAGGGAGAGGGAGGGCAATTTTGACAACTTGCTTTCTCTTGTCAGCCCTCCTGTGCTGTTCTGAACGGTTGCCAAACCTCTTGTGCAGATCAGGGGCCCATTCACACTACACAATTATAGTGGTTCATTCCACTTTAACTGTCATGGCAGCATCCCATGGAATCCTGGGATTGGTAATTGAGGGAGGGGCCTTTAAATTTCTCAGTCCCCGAGTTCCTCTAATGCTTCAACCAAACCACAGACCCCACAGGATTCCATAGAATGCATCCATGGCAGTTAAAGTGGAATAACAGTGCTATACCTCTATAGTGTGAATGGGCCCCTGATGATGAGTGAGGGGAAAGGAATACACAGGCAAGGGCGAATCAGTAAAGATCACTTTTCTCCCCTTCTGTTTAGGGTAGTTTCTGCTATTATTGCTATTAACTTTCCCCATGACTGGGAGTCAAAGCAGCTTACATGTTTAAAAGATCATAGTTAAAAACATACAAAAAGTCAGCATTAAAATCAAAATTAAACTGTAACCATATTAAAAACATATACTGTAAAAAGATTTTTAAAAGTACACATAATATAATTTAAAATAATACAGCACTTTTAATAAGCCTGTCTGAATAAAAAGACTTTTGACTGCTACTGGAAGGACAGTAAGGAGGGGGCCATTCTGGTCTCCCCAGGGAGGGAGGGAGTTCCAAAGTGCAGGGGTGGCCTCTTTCATGTTCCCACCAACCAGACCTGTGAAGCTGGTGGTATTGAGAGGAGGGGTCTCTCCTGTGGATCTCAGGGGCTGGGCAGGCTCATATTGGGAGATATGGTCTGTCAGACAGCCTGAACTAATCTGCTAGATTGATGGGTCTTCCATGAATGGAGGGACACCACCAGTGGTGGCTTTCTTGTTAGTGGGATGGTGAATGGAAATGAGTTCACCACCTTGGATAGCTCCTTTAAATTTTGGAGTGAGATCCAGAGCAGATTCACCACCCCACTGACATTAATAGAAGCATAGTTTCCAAATGAGGAATGTAATAGTCTCACTATATTCTGTGCTGCTTAGGCCTCATTTGGACTACTGCATTCAGTTCTGGGCACCTCATTTTAAGGAGGACATAGACAAGTGGCAGCAGGTTCAGAGGGCAACAAGGATGATAAGAGATACGGAAAACAAAACATGAGGAAAGCTTGAAGGAGCGGATCATGTTCACCTTGGTGAAGAGAAGGCTGAGGGGCAATGTGACTGGATGCTTTAAATACCTCAAGGGTTGTCACAGAGAGGAGGGGGCAGGTGGCCTGTTCTCATGCTGCCCCAGAGGCCAGATCTAATGGTTTGAAGTTACAGGAGAGTAGATTTTCCTTGAGCATTAGAAGGAACATCTTGAAAGTAAGAGCAGTTTGGCAATGGAACCAATTGTCTAGAGAGGTGGTAGGGTCTCCTTCTCTGGATGGATGTCTGGATGACATGGAAGCTGCCAGCCACCTGCCAGCCATAGCTGGAAACAACCTCATTTTGTTTTTTTAAATATTAATCCAGACTTGAAAGCCTGGTCATGAAAGTGGCTGGGAACCGGTTTCATAATAGAAACACTAACTAAGCAACTATCAACAATTGGAAGACAGCCATCAATTGTCATATTTGTTTGCACAAAGTTACTTGTGTTAAAATGTTGAAATGCATCCTGTTCAATGAGCTTGGGGGAGGGGATAGACCACATGGGCAAACCAAAGCTCTCTATGTTGTTGGCCTCAAATATTCCAGAGTCATGATTGTGATTCAGAAACAGAACTACACGTAAGCTGCCATATCCATGGGGGATATGTTTCCAGACTTATTGTGCATACTTGAAACCGCAGGTAATAGTGAACCCCATAGAATCGCTCTGGAGAACCTAGGAAGTGCTTAGAGAGAGACCCTGTTTTTCAGACGATGGATAATTGAAGCCATGGGTACTGGTACCATGCATACAGTGGCAGGGGGGACTTGAACAACAATGACTAGCAGTTTAATTGTCTAATGTTCCATGTTGGGGCTTCCATATTCCAACTGGAGTTTGCATGTTACACAAACCATCATCAAGTTGGGTCTTCTTTCTTTGATCTTTTACTTAAATCATACATGTTGCCAATGGCTAACACATTCTTGAAATAATCTAGAACCAAATTGTAATCAGGCTTAAAAGGTTCTTACTGATGTTTTCTTCTTCATTCTGCAAAATACATGCTAGTATTATCATTTGGAAATTGAGTATGAGGAGATATAGTTCCCTCAAGTAGGCTTAGTTTTGGCTGCTGCTATATATAATATTTTCACAAACATTCCTAATTTCTGAAATTGGTGCTGGGGTTAAAATGAGTGACATCTCTAGGCAACCAATTTTTCCCATGTGGACACAGTTCAGCACTCCCACTATGGCCTAATACAGAACCTGACACATGCTTCAAGTAGGGGTTGATGTTCACTCATGTAGGTAAGGTGAACATGGAGAAAGCCATTCTGGGTCCTAACCTTCCTGGTGGAGAGCAGGGGAGAGGGTGCAGAGGCACTGTTGATGCTTGATGCTTCTCTGCCCCCCTCTCCCTGCTCTTCATTGGAGAGAGAAGAGCTACGTTGGAAGAGAATGGCAGTAGCTGAAAGTTAGAGCTTGAAAATGAAGGGAAGACAACTACCCCTTCATCTTCCTGTAGTACTGTGGCACCTCATCCTGCTTCTCAATATATTTCAGATTAAAGTTACAAGAGCTTCATCCCATATTCAACCTGGAACCCCTAGGCAGTGTTGGTCTACTGTTTTGCCCCTGAAAGCTACATGTGTCACCCGAATAGATGGGGGTCCGGAGAACCCACCTGTGATGCCAAAATTCAGTTATTAATTGAGGGAATTATTATAGCTCAAATGAATGGCTGCAAGAGGTTAGGTAACTTCCAGGATCTTTGCACCTATGTATACCAGTACTAACTGCAGAGATTCTGAGTTAGAGTGAGATAAAATGTTTTTTATTGGGAGGGGACATGGAAGCATTCCTTCATGCACTCACACTCATAAGAACCTCACAAGGCTAATGAAGAGTTAAAGAAGGAATGGTTGGCTAGAGGAATAGATTCAGGAGGTTGGGATTTATAGTTACCACACTTGAAGAGGGAGAAATGAAGAACTCAAAATCTGAGGGTGATTTTAACCAAAATCTGAGGGTGGCACTGGATTCTCTTCTGGGGGTGCACCAACAGAGTGTCCTGGCATAGTCACAGTGGCACACCTTGCTATTGTGTGGGGACTAATATTTATACCATATTTCATGTCTTGGGGGGATGTTTGTGCTTAGGACAAAGCCGTAAGAGGTTTTGGTGGGGTCTCCTTCCTTGGAGGACTTTAAACATAGGCTGGATGGCCATCTGTCAGGGATGCTTTGATTGTGTATTCCTGCATGGCAGGGGGTTGGACTGGATGGCCCTCATGGTCTCTTCCAACTCTACAATTCTATGATTCTATGATTCTAGGTTTCCCACTGTTAAACAAAGAAAACTGGAACTTTGCTGATTGCTGGTAATGGCTGAAATATAGGAATTGATGGGTTTATGACAACCTCCGTATTGTAGAATAGGGATGGCATAAAGGGACATTTCCTGGGGATGAGGGGTGTGCAGGCCACTTGTTTGTTTGTGATATGACTCTTCACCAGGGGAATTCAAGAGGGAATTAGCTCATTTCACCTTGTTGACTCTGTTTACTAGAGGCTTCGCTTAATCCTATCTAGGATGTGTGTGCTGGTAGCTTTCCATGAAGCCTTCCTCAGGTCATGGTGACCTTTACTCATGACCCACCCCAGTCTACTAGACCCCATGAAGTGTCTTAATATTGCCAATTATGACCCAGTGTAACATACACTGTTATAGTAGATCTGAAAGGTTAATGTGCTTCAGCTACACAGTATTATTTTAGGAAAATAATATTGCATTGTTTTACATGTGGGTGGTGAGTGGCTGAAGGAGTGAGAGGAGGGAGGGGCCCTTCTGAGGGTGGAAGTGTAAATGCAGATTGAGGGTCAGGAGTGGATTCTGAGGTGGAGAGGGAATTTGCATGTGGGTGGTGATTGGCTGAGGGAGACAGGGGACGGGGGGGTTGGGTAAGTGGCCAGTCAGCACAATGGGAAAGGGAACATACCCGAGAGTTTTTTTATATAGATAAATAGATAGATTATAGGGAGGGGGTGTAATGCATGGTAACACATTTAGTGCCTGATCATAGAATCATAGAATCATAGAATTGCAGAGTTGGAAGAGACCACGAGGGCCATCCAGTCCAACCCCCTGCCATGCAGGAAATCACAATCAAAGCATCCCCGACAGATGGCCATCCAGCCTCTGTTTAAAGACCTCCAAGGAAGGAGACCCCACCACGCTCCAAGGGAGTGTGTTCCACTGCCGAACAGCTCTGACTGTCAAAAAGTTCCTCCTAATGTTGAGGTGGAATCTCTGCTCCTGGAGCTTGCCCCCATTGCTCTGTGTTCCAGTCTCTGGAGCAGCAGAAAACAAGCCTGCTCCATCCTCAACATGACACCCCTTCAAATACTTAAACAGGGCTATCATATCGCCTCTTAACCATCTTTTTTCCAGGCTAAACATACCCAGCTCCCTAAGTCTCTCCTCATAAGGCACCATTTCCAGACCTTTCACCATTTTAGTTGCCCTTCTCTGGACACGCTCCAATTTGTCAATATCCTTTTTGAATTGTGGTGCCCAGAACTGGACACAGTATTCTAAGTGAGGTCTGACCAAGGCAGAATAGAGTGCACTATTACTTCCCTTGATCTAGACACTATACTTCTATTGATACAGCCCAAAATCGCATTGGCCTTTTTAGCTGCAGCATCACATTGTTGACTCATGTTCAACTTGTGATCTACTAGGACTCCTAGATCCCTTTCGCACGTAGTCTCGTTCAGCCAGGTCTCTCCCATCCTATATCTATGCATTTCATTTTTCCGCACTAAACGCAGTACTTTACATATCTCCATATTGATGATGGGTTGAAGCCTGTGTACATGTGCATACTTGAGACACATACTAGGTTTATGGTGATAACTCTGCACACTTTGCTTTTGTGTCTCCACAGGGAAGACTTGGCCTTCTGATGTTTTTGTTTATATTTTGTAGCAACTTTTCTATATAAAGACAAAAATTCTAATTGAAAAATGGTTGCACAAACAGAACAATTCCTTGGGAGACATGAAGCAATTCCATCCCAGTGAACATGAAGCCAGACTTCACATCAGCTTAGTAAAGTTAAGGAGGCATTAACAAACTGAAACTACAAAGAAAGTTTAAACAAGCAGAATTAATGTAAGGAAACAATTTGGAATTCAGCCAGAACTCCAGTCTTAATAGAACTCCATCCTGCCTTTACAGAAAATAGAATAAGAAACAAAGATCAATAGTTTGTGTATACTTTAACACAGTCAAGGGTGTCCAGTGGCATTTGCTAGGCAAATAATAATGTGATGTTTCTCATTTTTAAAGAACATGAAACTGAAAAAGAAAGCAACTATTTGACCTCTTTAAGACAAAGAATACAATTTTAAATACAAGGCTCCAAAAAGATTTAAGGAAGAGTGAAGAATTTGACTACTAGTTAATAGGAAAACCATGGTCTGATCAAGCAGTGAGCAGTGCATGTGAGAACAAGAATTTCCTCATTACATCACAAAAAACAATTTAGAAAAATATTAGGGATATGAACAGGGTTCACAGAACTCAGGCCCTCAGGGATGGTGGGGTGAAGGAATCTCAGAATGAGAGCTCTGCCTTGAAAAGTGATTGTATTTCTGTTTTTCTCTATTTGTTAGACATGATTTTAAGAATTTGAATGGCATACTCTATGCAACCTTGGTTAATGCTTAAGGTATCATACTTAATGACATTAACAGGGGCTGCCCCTTGTGGAGTTTATATGCTGTGAACCCCTGTTGGGGAGTATATGTAAATTTGTGTAATTGAATGGTTAGTTTCTGGGTATAGAAATGCAAGGCTCGTTAGTGTCTGTTTGGCTAATGGTTGGTTGATGGGCATTATCTGCTGGGAATTCCCCTGTCCCTGGGTGGAATTCCTTTGTAAGTGTTGAGTTTTGATTCTATTGTTCTTCAAAACTGGGAGCCAGATTTTGTTTACTTTTAAGGTTTCTTCTTTCCTGTTGAAGTTGTCCAGGTGTTTGTAGATTTCAATAGCTTCTCTGTGCATCCTGACATGATAGTTTTTGGCCTGGTCCAGAATTTTGGTGTTTTTAAATAGCATTTTGTGTTCAGGTTGGTTTATCACATGTTCTGCTACTGCTGATTTTTCTGGCTGGCCCAGTCTGTAGTGTCTCTCATGTTTCTTGATTTGTGTTTGCACACTGTGATTAGTGGTTCCTATGTAAACCTGTCCACAGCTGCATGGTATGCAGTAAACTCCTGCAGCTGTGAGAGGGTCTCCTTTGTCCTTCGCTGAGCATAGCATTTCTTGGATTTTCTCTGTTGGTCTGTAGACCTGAAGAAGAACAGTAGAATAAAAACTCAACACTTACAAAGGAATTTCACCCAGGGACAGGGGGATTCCCAGCAGATAATGGCCCATCAACCAACCATTAGCCAAACAGACACTAATCATCCTTGCATTTCTATACCCAGAAACTAACCATGCAATTACACAAATTTACATATACTCTCCAACAAGGGTTCACAGCATATAAATTCCACATACACTCCTACCCAACCATTCTCTGAAGATGCCAGCCACAGACACAGGCAAAACGTCAGAAAGAAACTATTCCAAAACACGGCCTCACAGACTGGAAAAAAACCCAAGGAAAATCTATGGATGCCAGCTGTGAAAGCCTTTGACTTCATGGTGATATAATTGATTTGAATCTCAGCTGGTGAGGGAAAAAACCATAACTTCAGCCTTTCGTATGTTTAATATTTTGAATTAATTGATTACATTATCAGCAGTCAGTCCATTTGAAGTAAACAGAATCCAAGATTAAAATGAACAAACATACTTGCTAATTACCATGTAAATTTGTTTCTCCATACAGGGAGATCGTGGCTTTGAAGGCCCAAAGGGACCTCGGGGCCAACCAGGCATTGGCATCAAGGGTGAAAAGGTGAGCAGTAAATATGCCAGAGGACTTAGAAAATCTAAAGAAACTTTAATGCCCTGTGACTGATACTAATCACAAAGGGTGTAATGAAGCAAAATAAAGAATTTGCTTTCCCAATGAAGATTGAACAATACTGCAGTTTGTGGATAGAATGATTGATGCCCAATAAACTTCCCAAAGGCTCTCTTAACATCCCTTTGTAGTAAAGTGTGAGATTAAATAAGAGGTGATTGATTTTGTGGGAAAGTTACATTCTGGAATGGAATAACAGTGACTGTACATGCTCTGCGCTAAAGCAAAGACAGTATTTATAAAGCCTGCTATTTGAATGACTTAGGAAATATAGAATTAGTTTGTCAGCTCATCTGTATTGAGCTGACCCCCTTGACTTCAAAGGAGCTGTATCGAATTGTACCCAATGAAGATTCAAGTAATTTATGGGAAACGCTGAGAAATTATATGTTGGGTAGTAATCAGCCAAACTTTGTTTATCAGGGCGAAATTGGCCCACCTGGTTTGCCTGGGCCTGTTGGATTACCTGGGGTTGGAATTCAAGGAGAAAAGGTGAGTGTATACTGTAAGAAAACTACTTATCCCACATTAGAGGAAATCCTCCTGTAAGATTAATATTCTTTTATATTTCCAAGGGAGTAGAAGGCCCCAAAGGACCTCCAGGGCCAAGAGGACCAATTGGACAAGGAGTACCTGGACCAAAAGTGAGCAAATTTAACAGGACTACGACTGCTTCATTTTTAAATATCAAATAGAATTTGCAAAAGATGTCTTATTTGTCATGTTATTCTAAAGCAGGGGTGGACATAGCATGGCGCCTACAGGTTTTTTTGTTCTAATCCACAGTCTCCCCACCACCACCATCACCACCACCCGTTCTCCCCCCCACCAAAAAAAAGCAATTAAGGAAAATTGAGGTTTCCTCCCCTGGAGGCCTCCAAGATCAGTGGTTTGGGGTTGACGTACTAACTAAAATGGGGGGGTCCTTGTACTGGTGTGATGCCATGTTCTCTTTGTGAAAATGACATATCAAGCAACTATTCAAGCGTTGCTTAAGCTTGTTAGTTTGCTGTTTGTGTTGCCGTTGAAGGGTGATCAAGGTTTGCCAGGAGAAACTGGAGCCCCTGGAGAAAGAGGTCTTGGAGAACCTGGTGCAAAGGTAAGGTGTCCTTCTAATGATATGACTATAGAACTATAGTCTAAGTAAAATTTGATAAATCTTAAGAATAAATCATTGTGGTTAATGGCCATAATCCAGAGATATACACAAACAGCAATAGATTGCCCGTGAGGCACTATGTCACAGCATCTAACAGCGTGTGCATCTGCTTTCAGTTTAGAAGGCACTGGGTGGCTTGAACTCATGTGCCCCCTTTACCCTTCTCCAATGGGAAAAGAAGCAGGAATGAGGTTCAATTAATTCTCAACTTGAGCATTGTACTGTGGGCTTGACTACACAGGGGGTAAAAATCCGGATGAAATTCAGACTACTTTGGCCCAGATTTAAGTGCCATACCTGCCAAAGCCCAAATCTACATTCAGATTTTAACCCCCAGTAATTCAAGAGAGAGATTTGTGAAACCCTTGCTGTCTCCTGGAAGTGAGGATTCTCCCATAGAATTGGTTTTAATCTCTTTTGAGTAATATCAGTACTGTACTATGTGATGCACAAAGTGGCTGTTTTCGCTTTGGCTGCAAAAAAGAAAGAATGAGAAAAAATTGCTACAATCTGTTCAAGAGACTCAGAGTATTAATCTGTGATTGTTGCTGGTAATTTTGATACTCTCTTATATATTATTATATTAGTGTAAGTAACATAGTCCAGAATGCACTTAGACACTTACGAATGCATAACCACTGTAGTTACACAGTTATGCAATGATTCCCAGCCCAACACCAACACCCAGTCCCCAGTTACTGGGAAGCAGTCACTGCAGTCTACAGGGGTCCATTCCCTTGTTGCTCAGAAACTGGATGACTGAGGTTCTCACCCCCTCCCGTGAGTGATCTCTGTTGTGACAGGCAGAAGTAGGACCCCTGTTGCAATTCCTCCTTGTACCACAGATTGCTCACAGGAGGGGGGACAGGACATGTCAGTCAGCTGCTTCCCGACTGACAGGGAAACAGACCCCCATCATTTGCAGTGGCTGCTGGTAAGGGGAAATTAAGAGACTTTAATGGTCCCAACATATCCTCTGAACTAGGGTGTAGATAGGGATAGTGAATACAAAACTGACAAATATGTAACTCTAAGTTATGCATTCGTAACTGCCCAAGTGGTTTCTGGCCATTATCTGTTACTATCTGTAACTGCGTTTTGTTGTACAGGTTGCCCCCTCCATATCTGTGGGGCATATGTTCCAGGACTTACGATTTATAACTGAAACTTCAAATAATAGCAAACCCTATTAAAATAAAGGAGTTCTGGTACAAACATACATACCATAGAGTTGCGTTGGAGGACCTGGTGATTCCTAGAGAGGACACCTCTCTAGGCATTTTCCAGCGCAACTCAATGGTATGCATCCCTATTTTTTTCAGCAGTGGATAACTGAAACTGTGAATATTGGTTCTGTGGAGATGAGGGACACCCTGTACTTTGTATATTTTGTATGGCTTTGTATTTTTAATGTATTTGGATTTGGGCTAGTAAAATAAAGTTGAAATTGAATAGATAAAACTTTCCTAGATTTTCTAATTATATTAGGGGGAGCCAGGATCTTCAGGACTGGCAGGATTGCCTGGCCTTCCAGGAGAAGATGGAGCACCTGGACAAAAGGTTTATTTCTCTTACCTTAAAAAAAATGTAATAATTTAAATTGGCAGAATGACATCCTCAGTATTTTAAATAGTCAGGTAAATTTGGGCTATGTTCGTCTATAGACAGAAATTAAATATGTGTGTAGTGATGGGCTGCTCACAAACAAAATAACATGGAAGTGTGGTGGCAGTTGGAGACCATAGAGTCCAAACTGGGATAGGGAAGTGCTGTGCCTTTTGTTCTTCACTGGGTTGGTAGTAATGAAATCCATCACCCTATGTAATATCCATGTTTTGAAGAGGCAGATATCAGCATCAGCATGCTGGACCCATTCAGTTTGGGATGATAGATGGTACATAGGATTAACCATGTGAGGATGAATTAACTTCAAAAAACTTTTTATAAACTTTGTCACCCTGTGCCTCCATGATAGGAGGAATACAGACTCAAGCAACCAAATAAATAAATTGCGCACATAATTTAATGTTCATTTGTGTGTACACACATTCCTGTATAAATTGGTGTGGCAGGTTAAAGACTAACATGTTTGATTTGCCATAAATTTTCACTGACTGCAGCCCACTTGCATCTGATAACATGGATTTGGACATTTCTCTTATGGCATGCAGAACTTCCTTTCCTTTTTGTACACAGTACAGTTATATACCCAACTATTATGCTAGGCCTTTCTTTCTGTTTTAGGGAGAACCAGGTTTACCTGGGCTCCGTGGTCCAGAAGGTGCTCCTGGGATTGGAATACAGGGTGAAAAGGCAAGGATTCTTAAGCAAAAATAAAACCTAATGATACATTATTATTACTGTGAGCAGCATCTTGGAAAGTAGATTTCACCCAACACCTGCAAAGTCATGATGGTCTGAGGTTGGTAGAATTTCAAGGAAAGCAACAGCAGGCAGTAACAGTGTCTGCAGAGGTGATGTCAGTCCAGTTTAAAAATATATCACTGGAGTCATAATGTTTCATTACATTTTTTAAAAAACTGAGATAAACCAGTTTCCTACTGGCTTTATGGCATCATGATCCCATTTGAAAGCTTCTCTTCAGTTTCTGATTTCTGGTACTCATGCAACAGGACTTTCCTGTACTGTATCCACTTCTTCTGTACCCCCCATCTAAACCAGAGGGTCCCCCAATCCTCCCTCTATTGTAGAATTTGGGGGGTTCCAAATGGGGAGGGAGGATCATCCCTCTCCCCTTTCTGCTGACAAAAACAAGGCACTGCCTGTTTGTAAATATATTCATGCACATACAGATCTCCTGTACCACAAGCTCCTAATTCCCCTTGTGTGTGCTGCCAAGCATTTTTATCATTTTCCACGATGATGTTAAAATGCGTTTTTTCCATGAACTCTAAAGTGTGTGGGGGAAAACACATAAATATTTTTTTCTAGGGTGATCAAGGTCAAAGAGGTATACGTGGGTTATCGGGACCAACCGGAATACCTGGACCAGCAGGGGCTAAGGTATTGTTCTTCTATTGTTGTTCTTTATTACTGTCTCTGGCATGGTCGGGAAATTGGCTATTGCTAAACTAGACCAGATGTTTATCACACAGTTTGCCCATGCATAGTTTATTTTTTTTCAAATAGCTAGCATCAATAGGAGCTTTCTTCCTATTGCTAGTAGCAGGCACATGTGTGTTTATGATCAAGACTGCAGGAGGGGAAGAGTTAAAGGCCCCCTCACTTACCCCCACCAGACCCTGAAATAGGCAGGGGGTAGCCTCAAGACTTTCCTAAGACTAGACTGAAGGAGGTTGAGCCCCCCTCAAATTGGACCATACAGTTGAGCCTCCTCAGGAATTATAAATCAGAAGTGTAGTAAATGATCAAGCACTAAGAAATATTAAGATAGCTGTTATAGTTTAGCCTTCACAGGAACAGTAAAGGCTGCCTGCAATGTATCCTGTGCACACTTATTTGGGAGTAAGCTACACTAAATGTCTGAGGGCACTTTTCTAAAAGCACACTGTACTTCATATTTAAGGCTGGGAAAAGCAATCTCCTCCTTCCAGCAGCAGGCAAAATTAATAGCAACTTGCCTATCAAATTTGGGGCTGGAGTGGATTGAACAGCAATGAGCAGGCCAAGCCAACCAGCCTTTGCCTTGGCTCCTGGTATGTGGGTGGAGCAGCCTTCAAGCCTTCACAGCCCCCCTGTGAGGATGTCACAGCCCCCTAGGGGTCCCCGGACCACAGGTTAAGAACCACTGCTTTATTGGATGGATGTGTGCAGAATAAAGAAAGCAGGAGCCAGATAATACGGTGTCAAAATGAGGCGGGGTGCATTAAACTTTAATTTAATGATTAGCAGTTCAGGTGTAAAGGAAAAGAAACTCTATCAGTTAGGGTTTTTAAAAAAATTTTTGGTGCATTTTAAAATCTTTATCTTATAACTCCATAAAACACAATAAATAAATATAACCAATGTGATTTATTCCCAGATCTTAAGAAATAGGAATTATTTAAAGAACTTTTTAAAAATTAGCATAAATTATACAGGTGCAGAAAGCAGGTTACTTTGAATATGAGTTACTCTGACAGAACTTTCATGTTATTGTGAAAACCCAGCTCTCCCTATATTTAGCAAACGCAAGAACCTTTTGTTGAAAAAAGTGTCGTGATTTGAAAGTCTTTTATTCTGTTGAAAATCCATTGTTTTGCTTTTTATGGCAGGGCGAACCTGGTGTACCAGGGCGTCTCGGAATGCCAGGTCTTCCAGGACGAGCCATTATGGGACCAAAGGTTAAGAGCTGTATTTCCCTTACTTTGCTGTATTCAGCATATTTTGGCTTGGTAGTCATCTTTGATTTGCCAATAGCTGTTGCTACGTATAATCACAGGAAATAATTATGTTTCAGTTTAATTATTCTTTGCATGTCAAACATTTATTCGGAACAGAGGCCCTGGAAAACACTAATTAGGAGGGAAGTTGTGTTCCCTCCTTCACACCAAGCACTAAATGGGGCAAAGGCAAGAAGGAACACTGAATGTGCCCTAATATGAGATACTGAACCAGAAAGTGATTGGGGGGGAGATATGTGCACTGTCCTTTTCTCTACCCAGAATCAACCCTCTTAGCCATAGGGCCAAGTAGGGATTTTTTAAAAATACCTTTAATCCTGAATGCCCATGGCACCCAGGGTTTGTCACTTCTCTGCACTGATCCACAAGGTGGTGAAGTGCAGGCAATTGAACAGGTTGCTCACAAGGGCAGGGCAGGAAAAAAGACAAGCTGAGCCATCATTAGTGAATACCTCAAGGTGTTTGCTTGCTTGCTTGCTAGTATATTTTTATACTGCTTGTATGTCTTGTCTTGTCTTGTATTTTTATACTACCTTTATTTATTTACGGCATTTTTGTGTTGACTTTCTGAAACCTGCTAATGCAGCATACAAAAAATGAAAAAAAATGAACAAGCAAGCAAGCAAAGAGTCATGTGAAAACATACCGGTATTAACAATAAATACAAGATTAAAAACTACGAAAGCAGTTTCCAAAACTAAATGAAAGAAATGTGCCATCTGGTGATGGTATAGGCTGCAGGATGCACATATTCGAGGGGGGAGGCATAGGGAATCTCTTGAGACTTGCTTGAAGAGGAGAATAGGTTCTGAGTTGTAGGGATCAAACAGATTATGGGTTTGGAGCAGGGTATCCTCCTGCTTTGTTTCTGATTTACTCTGCCTCCTTCTGTACCCACAGAGCTGTCAGGACTTGAACAGATGCCGGGTCATTCTGTTTCTGCAGAAATATTTGTATCTTGTCTGCAGAGATTTGAGGTTGTAATAAGTTAATAAAGGGTGGCCCTAGTTCACCCAGTATTTATGTTTGGACTCTTTCTTTCAAAGCACAATATCTTTCTTTCTTTCTTTCTTTCTTTCTTTCTTTCTTTCTTTCTTTCTTTCTTTTGTTCTTTTAACCAAAGGGTGATATTGGATTGCCTGGACCTCCTGGACCAATTGGAGAACAGGGCATAGGGATTCCAGGGGCTAAGGTAATAACCAAATGCTCAAACAAGTATTTTTCATGTGCCTAACAAACCACCATAGCAGAAAGTACATGTATTTTCTTTTTGAAAATCAAAAGGGTGACCGTGGACAACCAGGACCACCGGGACCATTTGGACCTAAGGGGGATGGATATCCAGGCCCACCTGTAAGTATTCAAATACTTTTTGACAGATTGATGTGTACAAGTAGTCCATGAAGGATGGTGGTGATGTTGAAGAGCTCTGCAGACTCACTGAATTTATAGACAAGGAGATATACTTCCCTTTAGAGTGCACAGGGTTTCCATTCTTTTAAGTGAGTTAATATGCCCATTTATACCTTTCTCTTGACCCTTTGTCTAAAGGTGGCCTTTAGTCTCAAGGCCTTCACCATTACCTTTTCTCATTCCCCACTCTCTGTAAATATAGAAGGTAACTCCAAGCCTGAAATCCGTAGTTATGTGAACATGATCCGAATCCAGATCACTGCTCATGATCTCACATGAGCAGTTGGGGCCAGGGTCTGAGAAGGATCCATTTCCAAGTGTTCCATTGGATGTGTGCTATTTAAATGGAGTGTATCTTCAAGATCCCTACTATGATCGCTGCCACCACCACCATTCATAATTGTGCTATCAGTTTAAGGCCTTGTCTAGACGGGCCATTTACACCATCTTGCCCCTGTCATAGCTCTGCAGTCCTAATATCTGGGCAGTCCTCACGATGCTCAGGGGGAAGATGGGTTAAAGCCCGGTAAAAGGTTTTAGCAAAATATCCAGGAAAAACCTCAGCCGGAAAAAAAAAAACAGATTGGGCCCTGCATGTCCATAACAGCCCATACCAGTACACCAGCCCATCACTGCAGCTGCCATCCACGTCATTCTCTTCGAAGCCAGGAAGGAGTCCTGCAGCATGTGACCAAGGCTGGTCACATGCAGGGAGCCTTGATCACATGCTGCAGGCTGGCTTCCTGGCTTTGCAGAGCAGAGAGTGGTGTGGACAGAAGTGGCTCTAGCTACAGAGACAGGCAGGCATGGCAGTCTGGACTGGAGTTTTGTTCACATAACAGGGGAGGAACAGGCTAGATCCATGGCCAGGATACGCCAACGGGAGATGGCATATTCTGGTCCGTGTAGATGGACTAAGTTATTTGCCTAGTCTGCTATGACAGTTTGCAAACTTGAAAGTAATAGATTACAGCTTATGTAGTTACCTATAACAAGTTAATCCTTTTTTGGTAAAGAGGAAAGAACAAATCCCCATTCTAAAGTCACATAGCAAATAGAAATGAAGTCACACAGTGAAACGTTTTCCAGTTATTGTTAAAAGACGTGTTGGGGGAATTTTAGAGACATTCTGAAGTGATTTTTTAAGTGTGATACTACACATTTATTAATCCTAAAGTGTGTGTTTTTAAAAAGAGCACTATAATGAGTAATAGCTATGAATTAAATATTAAATACTATATGAGTAGTGAGCATTACTTGTTTAAAGTAGTTTCTGATAGGATGATTCTGGCATTACTTTGGTAGAGATTTATTGTTGTGTGCCTTCATGTGGTTTTTGACTTATGGCAACCTTAATGTGAACCTATCATGGTGTTTTCTTGGCAAGATTTGTTCAGAGGGGGTTTTGCCTTTGCCTTCCTCTGAGGCTGAGGGAGTATGAATTGCCCAATGACACCCAGTGGGTTTCCATGACTGAGCAGGATTTGAACCCTGGTTTCCAGAGTCATAGTCCAATGCTCAAACTACTATGCCACAGTGGCTTCCTTGGTAGAGACACCATTTTGAATACTTTATTTTCATTATAGAAAACATTGTGTAATCTCAATACAATTAACACTTCATCAATTTGCATTCCAATTTTAGGGTCTTCCAGGTCTTCCAGGAGCTCCTGGGGAGCAAGGCCCTGAAGGGATTGGATTACCTGGACCAAAGGTAAAAACTAGTAATTTAGTAGTTTAAAGGTTATCAAATTGCTTCTGAGCTGACTACCATGTGTACTTCCAAATGGCTGTTAAGCTTTCTTACTAAGGTTTGGTTCCGGAATCTCGAAGCTTTTTTAAAATTATAGAAGTTCTTGGCAGGCTAGTTTATAACTAGTAAATGTCCCCAACTCTGCCCACATTAGAACATTCCTCTTAGTGGTATATATGAAAGTAAGAAGAAACCTCACGGAGCAGCCAAAGTTGAATCATCATCTAAATTCAGTGAAAGTAAAGCCATGAAATATGAAACCAACAGCCTGCCTTCTCATGAGAAGTTCTTCACAAGGGGTGTACCCATTGATTTGATGCAGTTGAACTTTACCACTACTGCAATATATCCCTGGCAGTTGTCCTTTCCTTCTGATTACATTAGGTGTTCAAGAATTCACTATCAAGGCAGTTGGAGCAGAACCTAATCCAAGCCAAGATCATAGGATAATGCAGCAGTTCCATTTCCCCCCCAGATGTGGTTCCTGTTGCAGTTATGGCTTATCTTTTACTACCAGTCTTGCATATTTCTGCAGTGGAATCTCAACTGCTCTGGATAAAGCCATCTCTACTCTGTTTCCTGCTCTGCAGTTGCAGTTATTCTCACTTTAGTTCTTGTTAGTTGCCTTTTCACAAACTTGCTTTTTGTAGAATTGTATTATAGCACTATAGAATAGAATTGCATTATAGAATACTTTCTGGGAGTCATTGTCCTGAATATTAGCTTGGTCGTACATCTGCCGCCTAGAGACTGAAAATTGGAGTTGCAGATTACAAACACATTAAACTGATTAATCAGTCATGTTGTAACTGAAGACTGATGTAATATGGGCCTTATTTAGTGTGAAATATGGGCATCCAATATGGCAGGGGTAGTCAAACTTGCTTAACATAAAAGTCACATACAATAAACTTCAGATGTTTGAGAGCCGCAAAACATGAGCAAATATTACACACATGTTGTTATTATATGCACATTTTGTTATAAAAATTATAATAAATATTAAGAAATACATGTACATAATATTTATTCATGTATGTAGTTTTTAAACTGTTAATTTGTATTAGTTTAAATAATCACAAAGTACACAAACAATGTACCAAATGTACATTGTTCACAAATCACAAAGTATACAAACAATATACTAAATGTTTTCAAAATCTAACATTAAATGAGATTGCCAAAAATAAAAATAAAAGGAGTAAAAACATTTCTGTTTTCATCTTCATATAGTACTTTCAGTTCTTACAATTTTGTGCCATCTTTCACAGACACTTCTGTGCCTGTGTCTATTCAACATCTTTATCAATGACTTGGATGAGGAAATTAGGGGCATACTTATCAAATTTGCAGATGACACCAAATTAGGAGGAGTAGCTAATACCCTAGAGGACAGGATCAAAATTCAGAATGACCTGGATAGACTGGAGAGCTGGGCCAAAGCTAACAAAATGAAATTCAACACGGAGAAATGTAAAGTACTGCACATAGGGCGGAAAAATGAAATGCATAGATATAGGATGGAAGAGACCTGGCTGAACGAGACTACGTGCGAAAGGGATCTAGGAGTCCTAGTAGACCACAAGTTGAACATGAGTCAACAGTGTGATGCGGCAGCTAAAAAGGCTAATGCGATTTTGGGCTGTATCAATAGAAGTATAGTATCTAGATCAAGGGAAGTAATAGTGCCGCTCTATTCGGCCTTGGTCAGACCTCACCTAGAATACTGTGTCCAGTTCTGGGCACCACAATTCAAAAAGAATATCGACAAATTGGATCATGTCCAGAGAAGGGCAACTAAAATGGTGAAAGGTCTGGAAACGATGCCTTATGAGGAGAGACTTAGGGAGCTGGGTATGTTTAGCCTGGAAAAAAGACAGTTAAGAGGCGATATGATAGCCCTGTTTAAGTATTTGAAGGGGTGTCACACTGAGGATGGAGCAGGCTTGTTTTCTGCTGCTCCAGAGACTGGAACACGGAGCAATGGATGCAAGCTCCAGGAACAGAGATTCCACCTCAACATTAGGAGGAACTTTTTGACAGTCAGAGCTGTTCGGCAGTGGAACGCACTTCCTCGGAGTGTGGTGGGGTCTCCTTCCTTGGAGGTCTTTAAACAGAGGCTGGATTGCCATCTGTCGGGGATGCTTTGATCAAGATTTCCTGTGTGGCAGGGAGTTGGACTGGATGGCCCTTGTGGTCTCTTCCAGCTCTACAATTCTATGGGCCCGTTTACACGAGCAAATATTCCTCTAAATATACCGCTAAGATAGCTCATAGTTCCTACGGATCGCAGCACAGCATCGCCTCATTCAGAAGGGGGGAAGGTAAAACACCCAAATATAGCATGCTAGGGGATGTCGCTATTTTTGCAGGAATATTTGCAATGTAGTGCTTTATTGGCAGTGTAAACTAGCATTCCACTAAGGGTTAAAGCACAGCTGCATTGTGATTGGTTGATGATGCAGGGGTGGGCTTAAAAGAGGGGCAGGGAGGGAGGCAAAGACAGTAGCCGTTAGAGAAGAAACTTGCAAAAATCCTGTCTGCTATTTTGCGAGCCAGTTTGCAAAAAAAAAAAAAAAAAAGGATTCCCAACATCTTTCATTCAGGGAGCATTCCTTCTCATCCTCTGTGCTGTTTTGAAAGTATGTAAAAGCTCGTTCTCAGCTTTTATCCTGTGCATGGGGGAGGGAGAGAAACCATTTCACAAGGGCTGTAGCAAGCTGAACTGCTATTTTCCCTCTCTCTCCCTCTCCCTCTCTCTCTCTCTCTCTCTCTCTCTGCTTGGGGGAGGGAGGGAAGGAGGGAGAGAGAGAGAGAGAGAGAGAGAGAGAGAGAGAGAGAGCAGCTGGAAAAACTTGTGATCCACGGCATGGCAGCAAGGTCTTTTAGATTACTCTCCCTCTGCTTTAGGAGTGAGTTCATTTACAGGCAGATTTACAGCCACTACTGTACTTTGATATTTCCCCCTGCTATTTGGGCAGAGTCTGTGAGTCTTGCCCTATGTCCTTCCCCCATACAGCCTTTGTCTGCTTGGGACGCCACCCCCCCCCACACTTATTCAAGTCTGAACTTCAAAGCGACATAATTAGAAAAAAAACCTGACTGGCACAGCAGCGGAAAATAATTAAACCGCAAGTTGCCGCAATAAATCTGCTGTGTAAACCAGCCCTATGATTCTATGATTCTACAGAAATTAAAGTGAAAAGAAACAATAAGCTCCAACACGCACAACACAACCAAACTCTACAGTGCCCAGTGTCACACTAACATGCTGCTAATTTCGCTGCCAGCAAAACAGCCACACACACCACAATCACGCTATCATAAGCCATGACCACTAAAACTAACATTTGTCAGCAACGGCTTGTACCGTTACTTATTCTCCAACACAATTCCTCGGTAATTCTTGCTAATTCAAAATTGCTTTAATCCCTGACTCAAATCTATCATTGAAATTAAGATTTAAATTCTTAACTATATTTATTCACCATGAACATTAAATTTACATTTTAATCCAGTGGACTTTCAGTTTGTACCCAGGAAATAATTGTAATGCTTCAAACAGCTGCATGTGGCTCATGAGCTGCAATTTAGCTACCCCTGCAACATGGACTTCTTTTCCTCCATGTACACCTCAACTCAGAGTTGCAGACTTTTAGTAGCCCTTACACTTAACTCTTATGTTAGTGGTGAATTAAGTTGTAACTCACTATTCAATTAGTTTTCTCCAAAACACATTCCACTTGATATTAATCAACCCATGGTTGATGACTGAGTATTGTGTATCAGGGGCATCACTAGGAGGGTGTGGGAGGTGCAGACTGCACCAGGTGACACCTTTAGAGGGGTGTCACCAGCACCCCCCCCACCTACTTTGCTGTTCCACTTACTCAGGTGTCACCCCCTCTAGGCAATCACAAACCTCCACAGCAGTACATGCCTGCCTAGAGGGGGTGATCCCCAAGTAAGCAGCACAGCAAGTAAGCACAGTGGGGGGGGGCATGATGGTGGTGATTCTTTTCTCTCCCCAGCCCAGGGGGGAGAACGGAACGTCGCCAGTGTGGCACACCGCTCTTCCCCCCACTGTGCATACTTTGCTATGCAAAATACAGTATGTATTTGGGGATTACCCCTTCTAGGCAGACATGAACTGCCACATGGCGGTGGTTCCTTTCTCTCCCCTGGGCCAGGGGAGACAAAAGAACCACCCTCATGCAGCAGAAGTCTTCAGCTGACATTGGCCATCAACTTTGCCTGCCTGCTTGCCCATCCACCCGATTTCATACGATATCTTGTGGGATTTTCAGTCCCTTTGCTTGTAAGTAGCATTATATTATAACATTTGTTATGATGTTTATTAGTATGGCTAGTCTTGATTTATTATATCATCATTCAAACAGAAGCAACATAGATTTTAATCACAAGCCAAAGAAATAACTTATAAGACAAAATAGTTTTATATTACCCCAGGGAAACTGTCCTTGATCCAATCTGCTTTTACATTAAATTACTGTTCATCAGATATATCCTGGCACCTTACGGATGTTTTGAAATATCAATATGTTTAACAGTTAATTTTGGACTGCTATATTGGTAATATGTTTCTTAAAAACATAACAACATAACAAACATAAAACATAAAAATATAACAGTGGGATGTTTAACAAAATCATCCGCACCAGGTGTTTCACTATACTAGGTACACCACTGTTGTGTATGTAATAGTAACAACCATTGTGAAATTATGTCTTTTTTTTTAGGGTGATCCAGGTATGAGAGGGCCAGTTGGTCTCCCAGGACCACCTGGGGAAGGCCTTCCAGGACCAAAAGTAAGTAATAATTACATCTTAGTTGAAACATCATGCTTCACAAATATGATCACTGTATTTTCTGTATCTATATAAACTGGAGATTAATCTTTGCATTTATATAGGAATAACTGTGGTATTTATCACAGTCTTGCAGCTATTAACTTCTAAAGATCTTTCTTCATTCAGGGCAATGTTGGGCGGCAAGGACCACCTGGAGCTTTGGGACCCCCAGGTGAAGGTATCCAAGGACCAAAGGTATCAAGACTTCACATGTAATCAACAGTGCAGGAAAATGACTCTTGCAATTCAGAGGAAATTTGGCTTTAAAGCTTGATGTTAAATTACAAGGCCTGGGGAATGAAAGCCAAGTATTTCCATTACAAGGCAGAAGTCTATGTGGAAACCAAGTTGGTTAATTGCTTTTGCTTATCCTGACACTATTCGTGAGCAAACCTTTAAAAACAGAACTTGCTAAGGGAATAATGACTGGCCAGTCCAATTCATATTGCATCTAATCTCAGGGCTAGTTTCTATTTGCATCTCCACATATGTTACATTAGGTGATCTTATATCAAAGAGAAGTGGGGATTTCCCCCAGTGCCTCCAGGCTTAAAATTGCATGGTCTTGAGCAAGAGTAGGTTTGCAGAGTGCACAAAATAAAGACCTATTGTCTAGATTTCTTTTTGCCCATAGATGCATATTGGAATGTACTTGGAAGAGTTGTCTTTTCTCTCTCTCTCTTGTAAAACATAGTGCTTTTCCATATATTGAGCCACTACTGTATATTTAAAACAATAACTTGTGACATGCATTTTGATCCTTACTGGTCCAAGAAAAAGTCCATGTGAGAAACAAACAAACTCATTTCTTCTGAAATAATTTATCATCAAGAGTCACCAAGCACCATTTAATTCAGGTCAGCTTATTACCCTGTGCTTAGGATTTTAATATAGTCTAATTAGTATTGTATGTACTAGTACAGTGGTCGTTGGAATCACTTTTATGTCATAAAGGACTGAACTGGGGGAGGTGGCAACATCAGAAAATGATGAATCCCATTGGTGGAATCTGTCCCCATCTTATTAACTATGAATCCAAGCTAGTCTCTTACTGAAGTTTCTGGATCTTGTCTCCAGCCCATTTCTGCCAATTACTCCTTTCTTCACAGCCCATTCAGGTAATTATTGAGACCTATGGATCTAATTCTTCATAAATAAATCTGTTTGGGTTTTAGCTCAGTCGTGAGTCAGGGAAAGTATGATTCATTTTAGTAGTAATAATAATGA
The DNA here is from genome assembly GCA_030847615.1 of Gambelia wislizenii. Taxonomy (NCBI): domain Eukaryota; kingdom Metazoa; phylum Chordata; class Lepidosauria; order Squamata; family Crotaphytidae; genus Gambelia; species Gambelia wislizenii. Next base: position 283,431,212 of record JAUMIR010000001.1, on the reverse strand, counting down.
TAATATAATAAGATTTATTTGTATTCTGCCTCTCCCATCAGGATCGGGGCAGCAAACATCATACGAACATTGGACAACAATCCAATACAGATATTAAAACATCACCATTAAAACAACTTCTATCATTATAAATCACAAATCATAAATAGTATTTGCATGTGCTTCAAATCCAAAGTGCTCTGACTAAACAAAGATTCCAGAACACATATAGTACGTGACGCAGAATTTCACCTGTATGAATATATAGATTTCGTGGAATATGTTCCAGTATTCCTATAGGGCAAAAGACAATTTGAATAACATCTATTTTCTTTTTAAATGTGCAGTTCTAATCATAATTGTTTACATTGGTTTGATTAATTTATGATTTTTAAAATGTTTTTAAAAGTCAATAATTATGACCCCCTCAGGGTGAGCAGGGAATTCAAGGAATGCCAGGACCCCGAGGGCCTCCTGGAGAAGGGCTTCTTGGACCAAAGGTATGATATGGAAACATAAAGAAAGGACGGTACTTATACAAAGGTAGGAGATTTTCAGACAACACTTGTATAGTGTTACTATTCCACTTTATTTGCTATGGCTGCCTCCTGTTGAATCCTGCGGTTTGCAGTTTAGGGAGGGGCATTTACAACTCAGCCAGAGAGATCTTAGGCCTCACTAAACTACAAACCCCAGAATTCCACAGGAGGAAGCCAGAGCAGTTAAAGTGGAATAGTAACACTATAACAGTGTAGTCTGAAAATCTCCATATTCTGCAAATATTTTGTGCATAATTGTAAACATACTAGAAAATCACAGCCGTTATAGGCCACTGATTGTATTCATATGTTCTAAAGAGCAAAGTACATTTTTCTCTGATAGGAGGCAGGATGACTTGCAAAATGTATAGATTTGCACTTGGATTTTAATTATCTCTTGATGCGCCCAGGCCCAAGTACATCAAACCCTGGGTTCTGTATTGTCTTATTTTGGGGAGAATTTTTTGCAAGTCTTAGATAGTTATATAGCAGTCAGATTCAATAATAAATAGTCAGTGGCAGCAATCTTTGGGGTAATCCTCTTTCCCATTAATGAATGAAACTTCAAACAAAGGTGACTAGGTAAAAATAAGATAATTTACCTATGTCCTATAATTGATTCCCAGGGTGACCGTGGAGCTGCAGGTGAAAAAGGAAGAAAAGGCGAGAAAGGGAACATGGGTGACCCTGGTTCAGCTGGAGATCCTGTAAGTATCTTCAACCTTCCCCAACCAATAGTCTTCCAGATGTGTAGGGTGACAACTTCCATCATCAGTTAGAGGATTTTGGAGGGCAACAGTTTGAAGAAACCTAGTCTGTCATTAAATTCCTTCAAGGCTATAGCTAAAATGCTACAGATAAACTGACTTGTGTCAAGCAAATAATCTGATATGTGTATAGGCACACATGAAATAATGTTCTATGTATACCAAATGAAATTAGATAAGTCTCTCTGCCCTCCTCCCATTTATGTTTTTAGATTAAAGAAATGCTTAGACCACTGGCTCTTGACATTTTCTTTACCAGGGACCCCCTTTAAATATCTTTTTATTGCTGCAGACCCCTAAGACTTAACTCAAGATTTAAAACCACCAGCACCACAACAATACAGTTGCACCATCTATTAAACTGTCCTTCAGAGGCACTGGAGGGGGAGGGAAGACTTTTCTTCTGCTTCTTCCAGCAAGTTTGTGGGTAGAGTGGATTGAATGGCAATGCGCAGGCCAAGCCAGCCAGCCTTTGCCTTGGCTCCTGTCATGTGGCCACTCCACTGCAGAGAGGTGAGCTGAGCAGCCTTCAAGCCTTCACGGACCCCCTGTGAGTATATTGTGGCCCTTGGGGGGTCTGCAGACCACAGGTTAAGAACCACTGGCTTAGACAATAAAATAGGCATAGACTGTTCCTTGGAATGCAAAATAAATCTTTAACAAGAGGTCATATGAGTGGAGAAATTTCTAATGTATTGGTCTCTTCAAAAATGGATGGGATCAGAACTGGACAAAATTACTTTTTGGATTACAGCTCCCACATTCCTCCAGCCAGCATGACCAGCATGATATTAGCTATGGCATTCTGAGAACTGCAGTCCAAGAAAGTAACTTTCCAGTGCTTTGGACTGCAGATGTCCTCCCTGTAATTTATATAGAGCAAGAGAATTTCAGTGAGGAAAGTATATCCAGAACTCTGCCATGCAGGATTTGTTTTATTACAACTGACAGTTATTGGCTTCCAAAATCTTCCATCGTTTTGTCTGATATAGTTACACTGCTTAATTTTTGTAATCACCTGCCAAAGAACACTGGAATTACCTTCTTTAGAAATAATATGTTAGATTAGGGAAGTTGCAGAAGAGGATTATTAAACACACTATTTAAATGCTGGATTTACTGCCTAGTATTTGGTAACAAGGAAGGCAATATGCGTGAGTTCTTAATACACAGGATTTTAGTCACAGAGCTTTATATCATAAGAGGTCTAATTGTTATTTTAAAACTTACCCACCCTTCTAACAAAGCCCTGTCTGCAAATACATATTTACTAAAAGGCTAACTACATGTCATCCATTATCATGTCCAAGAAAACTCTAACACTTAAAAAAAATTTTTTTTTAAGAAAAACCACTAACTTTATTACATGCAGGCAAGAAAAGCTTGGAGGAAAAGCTGCAGAGAGGAGAAAAATTTGGAGCAAAGAACCATTAGGCAGAAAAAGCATCACACCTTCTATCCCAGAAGGCTTCTCCTTTCAAAAATCTCCCTCCTGGAACCTAGGACTTGTCTATACAGCGAAAATACTCCTCATAGAATTCGGGGAGAATACCTTTTGTCCCAATGGGATCCTGCATCATTTCACCATATTCATAAGGAGAGGGCAAAAACTCCAAATACAAAAGCCTTCATGCTTTTTCCCGACTTTTTTTTTAAACTCCAAAGGAAATACACATTCCCCCTTGTTGGGACAACCAATTCGCTGTGCTGCACTTTCCCAATAAGAGCAGAAATAGAATGCTGATTGGTTGGACATGCGCAAGGGGCGGAGCTTGCAGGCAAGGCAGCACATGGAACCGCCATGTTGGATTTTCACTATAGCAATTGTGCACTGAGGTGATGAAACAACCTCTTTTTTCTGTTTATTTAAGTGGAAGATCACACTTCTGTAGCTTGGATTTGCTTTTTTTAAAAATGCTGTTTGGCAGCAGCAACTGGTGACAATAAAAATTAATTAACTCGAACCCACCATCTTGATTTGCAGGCATGCCTGTTTGAACAACAAATGCATATGGCTTTCCATGCCTGTGATCTTGGGAAAAAACATGGAGACAAATGAAAGCTGCTGCCAATTGGCGTTAGTGCGCATCAATCCACATTTTATTGTTTCATATAGACAAGCCCCTTCTTTTCTTTAAAAGTGAAAAACTGTGTTACCTGTTAGCCCATAAGCTTGCTTTTCTGAAGAAATCAGACGGTATTTATAGCTTAATTTGTGTCTCAATTTCTGTGGAGTTGATAGTAATTTCCTATAGCTGATACAGGAAAGCTTACAGATGAAGTGGGACTAACTTAATGTATGGTTATTATTTCAGGGCAAAACTGGACCAAAGGGAGAGCAAGGCCTTACAGTAAGCCAATTATCTTTTTGAAATAAAGTGCAATGTTGTTATGCAATGCTGGATCAATCACTTGTGACAGTTGTACAGTTAGCACTTGTGACTGTGGGAAACAAATGTTTTATTTGAAAAAGAAATAGAGAAAGCATACCAATGTTTAAGAATTTAAGTAATTGGGAAAATTTTCTGTCAAACAGAAGAAAATGACTCTGAGAACATCTCTCTGCCATATGAAAAGACTCAGGACTCATCTACACAGGCCAGGATACACTGTCTCCCTCCGGCATATCCTGCCTGTGGATCAGGCCCATTCCTTCCCCTTTACCACCACGAAACGGGCTGGAGTCAAGACAGGCATGCCGACCTGTCCCTGCAGCCGCCGCCACTGTCCTCTGCATCACACTCCTGACATCAGGAAGCCAGCCTGCAGCATGTGATCAAGGCCCCCTGCATGTGTCCAGCCTTGGTCACATGCTGTGGGGCCCCTTTCTGGCCATGGAAGAGTGCAGCAGAGGACAGCTGCAACAACAGGCTGGCATGCTGGAATGGGCTCCTGCTGTCATGCGGGGCCCAATCAATTTTTTGCCAGCTGGAGTGCATTGAAATAGTTATTATTTAGAATGTGTTATCAGGCCCAACCCCTTCTTACTTCCCAGTCTTAGCCCCATCTTTGCCCGGGGACCCAGAGGACTGCCTGGGACAAAACAGGGTAAAAGCCCTGCGTCGTTAGGACTGCAGGGCTCCAAGACAGGAGCAAGACAGGGTAAATTGCCCATGCAAACAAGCCTTCAGACTGAATGCTTTATTGAGGTGGGGAGGAGAAATCATAGACTATAAAGAGTTCTCTGTTAATTTATTTACTTCCTATCCTGTCCTACTTCATGGGCTCAGGTCAGCTGACAGTAGTTTTTCTAAATATTAATGGAAGGCTGGCTGATTTGCAATGTCCTTTGGATAGCTTGTTAGCCTTACAGGTTATAGTGTAACATCAGGTACTATGGTTTTTACTTTTTTTTTTTTTTTGAAAAAAGATTTTACTCTACAGTGTAATTGTTCAAATTTTATTTGGTCTCTTTTATCCCCATCTAACCACTTGATTTTGTTAGACAGGAAGCCCCTTGCAGATGGAACTGTTAATATTTAGAAAAAGAAGGAAGGCCATTCACCTGTGGCTAACCCTGGAAGGTTAGCTGCACAGAAATCTGACCCATAGGCAAGAAAGCCTTCTCCCCCATACATCTAATGATCTGGTGGTATAACAAACAAGTTTAGACAACTCAGAGGAAACAATGTATGACTGCAACAGTCCTTGATGAAATGCAGGTAGTTGGGTGGTTCCCGCACACTAAAATGTCTCCATTAAGGGAAATAAATTTTCCATGTTATGAGAAATTATTTGGAGTCTCAGGTTAGAATTATATTTCTCTGTAAACACAGAATATATATTACACACTTTTCTAATAGTACTTTGCATCTGCAACTAAAGCTTCTTGAGCCAGGATGCACTGAAGCATTTAAAGCACTGACTGAATGGATTCATATTTAAATGTTTTGTTTTCATGTCATAAAAGATACTGGCAATTCCCCAAACAGGAACAAATGTCTGAAATTTCACATATACTTAGCAGGGGGCCCTGTTATACAAGTAAAACTGCTGTTCGGTAATGTATATATACACTTTTATTGTCTTTCCTGACTTAGAGAGAAGATATCATTAAATTAATTAAAGAGATCTGTGGTAAGTTTTCAACAAGCTTCATTATTTAGGTTGTATGACTATTCATTATTCTGACTATATACTCCATCCCACAAATCATAAAATTATTGGGACATCTGCAATGGCAAAGTGGGGGGAAAGACATGGTCATAGATCATTTCTGTATGTGAAACTAATTTACAAAAATGAACATTAAAATTGTCTAGCACCCAGAAAGAAGGTTGTGACAAACCAATATGTTATGTATCTCATACCTTCCAACTGTCCCAGTTTGGCAATCTGCCCAATTAATCCTGTTTCATCCCATTTTTTCTTCTACTTTTAAAATGTCTGTTTCTACCTCTTCCTCCCACTTTTCCCCTTTGTCCTCAGCTTACTTTAACTGGTGCAAATTGAAAGTGCAAAAGAATTTGTACTCAATAAACTGCTGGGGAGGAGCTGGGGTGCTCCTTCCCAGTAGGCTCAGGCTAAAGCAAACTGCTGCAACCACACCTAGCTTGTTTGCTCTTGCACATTACTATTTGCCATCTTGCTCACATTCTGATGTTGCTTGGCCTCACACATCCTCCGACTTTTCATCTGCGAAATGTCAGAGGGCTTGGTATTTCCATCCCTGTACAGGCTGCCAGAATGATAGGTCCCTTGTCTGGTGCTCCCTTTCCATTCTTCACTCAGGTTAGGATTTTTCCATTAAGTTCTCTCTGCTTGGGGAAGGCCAAATCCCAGCATGGACTGTAGCAAGCATCTTTCAGCACTTCAGGGAGCCCCTCTTTTAAAAATGTGGTAAGCGTATTAGCTAGTTTGGTAGTCACACTCTCTCAGCCTTAGAGGAAGGCAATAGCAACTCTTCTCTGAAGAAATACTGCCAAGAAAAAACTAGGATAGGGTTGAATACCCCCCAACTGTCCCAATTTCCCAGGGACAAATCCCAATTAATCTTCTGTCATCCCACTTTTTCAGCTGCTTTTAAACCTCTTTTTTTTCCTGTCCTCCTCTGACTTTACCCCTTTTTCCTTAGCATACTTCAGCTACTGCAATTTGAGCTAAAAATGCAAAAGTAGTTTGCACTCAGTTCACTCATCAGCGGGGAGAGGAGAGGAGGAGGCAGAATCTTGACCTTTCCAGTACATTCAGGCAAAAGCAAATTGCTGCAGCATCTCCTACCTTGTCTGTTCTTTCTCATTAACAACATTTGTCATCTTGACCCTCTTCTGATGTTCCTTGGCCACACATGTCCAGTTTACATTTGAGAGTATCAGGTTGCCATGAGTCAGAGTTGACTTAGAATCATAGAATCAGAGAGTTGGAAGAGACCACAAGGGCCATCCAGTCCAACCCCCTGCCATGCAGGAATACACAATCAAAGCATTCCTGACAGATGGCCATCCAGCCTCTGCTTAAAAACCTCCAAAGAAGGAGACTCCACCACACTATGAGACAGTGCATTCCACTGCCGAACAGCTCTTACTGTGAGGAAATTCTTCCTAATGTTTAGGTGGAATCTCTTTTCCTTTAGTTTGAACCCATTGCTCCTTGTTCTAGTCTCGGGAGCAGCAGAAAACAAGCTTGCCCCATCCTCAGTATGGCATCCCTTCAAATATTTAAACATTGCTATCATGTCACCTCTCAACTGTCTCTTCTCTACACTAAACATACCCAGCTCCCTAAGCCACTCCTCATAGGGAATGGCTTCCAGACCTCCCACCATCCTGGTCGCCCTCCTCTGGACATGTTCCATCTTCTCAATATCCTTCCTGAATTGTGGTGCCCAGAACTGGACACAGTCTTCCAGGTGAGGTCTGACCAAAGCAGAATAGAGTGGCACTATTACATCCCTTGATCTAGACACTATACTCCTATTAATGCAGCCTAGAATTGCATTGGCTTTTTTAGCTGCTGCATCAAACTGCTGACTCATGTTCAGATTATGGTCCACTAAGACTCCTAGATCCCTTTCGCATGTACTGCCATCAAGCCAGGTGTCACCCATCCTACATCTGTGCATTACATTTTTATTGCCCAAGTCTAGTATCCTACATTTCTCCCTGTTGAAATTCATTTTGTTAGTTTTGGCCCAGCTTTCTAATCTGTTGAGGTCATTTTGGATTCTGATCCTGTCCTCTGGGGTATTAGCTACCCCTCCTAATCTGGTGTCATCTGCAAACCTGATAAGCATACCTTCTATTCCCTCATCCAAGTCATTGATAAAGATGTTGAATAGCACTGGGCGCAGAACAGAACCCTGTGGCACCCCACTGGTCACTTCTCTTCAGAATGAAGAGGAGCCATTGATGACTACCCTTTGGATTCAGCCCATGAACCAATTACAAATCCATCTAACAGTTGCATTGTCTAGCCCACAGGTTACTAACTTTTTTTGCAAAAATATCATGGGGGGATCTTGTCAAAAGCCTTACTGAAATCAAGATACAGTACATCCACAGCATTCCCTTTATCTATCAAGTTTGTAACTCTATCGAAAAAAGAGCAACAAAGGGCTCATCATACACCTGCCAGGTGTCTTCTGAGAGGCTGAGTCAGTTAAGAAAGTTTGTACAAATGGAGATGATGGGGTCTTCAGTAGCTGAGAGTAGGGGTCTTTCTTTAGGGATTTTGAATATAGAAAGAGGAGCAAGGGGAAGCTTTGGTTCATCAAGACCAGTAAGAATATCAGTTTTTCTAAGTCAAAAGGATAGAATACAGTACACACAATGTTCAAATATACCAGTCCACAGTCCAGAGCCAGATTATATGAAATCTGGATTCTGATCAACTGGTGGAGTCTGTTGGAAGAGCACTTCCCAAGGCTCATCTTGCCATTTCCCGCTGTTATAACTTGATAGGTGGTTTGTATATCTCATTCAACACAAAGACCTCCATTAAAAGTGTCTGGTATTTTACTGGGTTCTGTTTTCAGAGTTTTCAGATGTTCCTATCAGGCTGTTATTATGGTTGTTATTAACAACGTGGCAGTGCTTATATAGCACTCTTAAGGAAGAAGACTAAATATATGGATTGTTTTAATAACTGTTTCAAATATTCAGGATTTGGTTTATTGCTTTTCCTTCTACAGGCTGTGGTATTAAATGCAAGGAGATACCTATGGAGCTTGTGTTTGTGATTGACAGCTCTGAAAGTGTTGGCCCAGAAAATTTTGAAATAATCAAAGACTTTGTCACTGCTTTAGTAGACCGAGTAACTGTAGGGAGAAATGCTACCAGAATTGGGCTTGTCCTCTACAGTCTGGAGGTTCGTCTTGAATTTGGACTTAACAGGTATACAACCCAGCAGGATGTGAAACAAGCTATCAGGAAAATGCTATATATGGGAGAAGGCACTTACACTGGAACGGCCATCCGCAAAGCAACCCAGGAAGGCTTTTTTGGGGCTCGAACTGGCGTGAGGAAGGTTGCCATAGTCCTCACAGATGGCCAAGCAGATAAGAGGGAAGCTGTTAAACTGGATATTGCTGTTCGAGAAGCTCATGCTGCCAACATTGAAATGTATGCCATTGGAATTGTCAACACTTCAGACCCAACACAAGTTGAATTCTTGCGTGAATTGAATCTAATTGCATCAGACCCTGACAGAGAACACATGTACCTCATAGATGATTTTAATACTCTTCCAGGTGAGAATGCAGCCTTGTCCCACAGGAAAAAATATTTGCTTGTGCCACAGGTTGTTTTTAGAAGTTAAGAGGTCTTAGGTTGATGTGTTTTGGTGCCTGTACTCAGAGGATACTCTCTGTGCCTAAATGGGATATAAAACTGATGATAGGAACATGTTACCCTCCAGATGTTTCCAACTGCAAGTTCCCAGATCTCATACTCTTGGTCATGCTATCTAGGACATATGTAAATTGTAGTCCAAAAGTTCTAGAGGGACCACATTGCATTGCCCTGGTCTAGGAAGAGTCATAGTAGGCATAGACTGTACAACATAGGAAATCTATGCTCTATAGAGCAGCTGGTTTAAACACACACACACACAAAACAGATGCATCAATTTACTTATTTGTTATAGTGTTATGGTAGTTAAGAGTGCCATATGGGGACTGTGGAGACCTAGCTTCCAATCTCCAATCAGCTATAAAACTGACCAAGGGACCTTATAATGTTGTTGTGAGGTAGGATTACCATACAGTAGGACCCCCATATCCACGGGGGATTCGTTCCCACCGCGGATGGCGAAATCCATGGATAATAGCAAACACCACCACCACTGGAACCCTCCCAAGGAATTGCTAGAAAATAGTCCTGGATAACAGAAACATTGTTTGGACTAAAAAAAAAAAAAAAAAAAACACCAATAACTACAGCAACTAATACTGCAACTCCCAGCACATTTGTCCCTTCTGGAAGAGCTCTTAGTCTGTTGCAACAAAACTATAAAGAGTATTGTAGCACCTGAAAAGCTAACCACGCATAAGCTTTCATGGACATTGTCCACTTCATCAGATACATGAAGTATCTGCCCTAGCTGGCAGTTTTACATACACAGGCTCAGGTGGATGGGGAAATGTTAGCTGCTTTTTAGCAGCAGCTAAAAAGGCCAATGCAATTTTTGGGCTGCATCAATAGAAGTATAGTGTCCAGATCAAGGGAAGTAATAGTGCCGCTCTATTCTGCCTTGGTCAGACCTCACTTAGAATACTGTGTCCAGTTCTGGGCACCACAATTAAAAAAGGATATTGACAAATTGGAGCGTGTCCAGAGGAGGGTGACTAAAATGGTGAAAGGTCTGGAAACCATGCCTTATGAGGAGAGACTTAGGGAGCGGGGTATGTTTAGCCTGGAAAAAAGACGGTTAAGAGGCGATATGATAGCCCTGTTTAAGTATTTGAAGGGGTGTCATGTTGAGGATGGAGCAAGCTTGTTTTCTGCTGCTCCAGAGACTGGAACACGGAGCAATGGATGCAAGCTCCAGGAACAGAGATTCCACCTCAACATTAGGAGGAACTTTTTGACAGTAAGAGCTGTTCGGCAGTGGAATGCACTCCCTCGGAGTGTGGTGGGGTCTCCTTCCTTGGAGGTCTTTAAACAGAGGCTGGATGGCCATCTGTCGGGGATGCTTTGATCAAGATTTCCTGCATGGCAGGGGGTTGGACTGGATGGCCCTCGTGGTCTCTTCCAACTCTGTAATTCTATGATTCTATGAATGGGATCAGAGGTGATTCAAATGCACCAATTTATGTGTATGAGACTTTGCCAAATGAGGTAACATTTCATGTCTCTGATAGAGTACAGAAAAGCTAATGCCATAATAAAATTGGTTAGTCATTCAGGTGCCAAAAGACTCTGTTGTTTTGCATTATTACATAAATAAGAATTCCACGTTATCCCTGGGCTTGCTGCACAAGGTAATAAATGGTTAGAATAGAATGTACCTATTGTTGTGTGCAGTAACATAAAGTGTAATATGCAAGGGTATTATTCATACTTTGCAGGCATAAATTAACATAGTTGCAGTTTGAAGTATCACATAGACAGAATGTAATATTCTAAGCTCTGTTCCAAACAGCACTAAAGAAACGAGTACTGTAGTGCTTTTAAGAAAACATTTATGGAACATGGTACAAATTACAGGAATAACTTGCTCCTTGATTAATATTTGTATATTTTCACTATTTAGACTTTTAATGGCTTTTTCTTAACATCTTGTTTTTAAAATAGCATTGGAATCCAAACTTGTTAACCAGTTTTGTGAAGATGAACATGGTGCCTTAATATATAACCGAATGGGAAATGGAGGAAGCATAAATGGGCCATCAATTCACTCAATATCTTCTCGTTCTTCACAATACTTACTGCACACTAACGGTCATAATGGATATGCAATATCGTCAAATGGATATGAAACATCTATGAAGGAGAATTCTATAAATCTCAACCAGCCTTCTCAACCATTAATTCCGGTAATCATTAGATTCCTGGTATTTTCTGAATTCCCTCTGTTTTACTTCCGATAATGGGGTTGCCATTAAATCCTCTTTGTATTCCAGAGGTCTTTTCACACTACACAATTCTAACACTATCTTTCTACTTCAGCTGCCTCAGCTGCGTTGCAGAGGGGCGGGATAGAAATAAAATTTTATTATTATTATTATTATTATTATTATTATTATTAGCTGCATCCTGTGGAATCTTGGGACTTGCAGTTTGATGAGGCACTGAAAGCTCTCTGCCCCTCTCTGAATTTCTAAATGCCCCTCTCTGAACTATAAGTCCTAGGATTCCATAGATTGTTACAGTGGAATCATACTGCTATAACTGTGTTTTGTGAAAGGGCCCCAGTATTTTGAATTGGAATACATATTTTTAATAAGCTACCTGGTTAGCTGCTGGCTAGTGTCAATGAAAGAGCAAATTTAATTCCAAAATTTTTGGGAACCCCGAATCACCTGGTTGGAGCTTTGTAGATCTATAGCTCAGGAAAAAATGTTTTAATATTCTTGGGCCTGCATTCTAGTCTTCATCTTGAAAGATGTAGCCACAGGTGGCAATTTGAGGATGGAAATAAAACAGGGGATCTACTAGTCGTCCAAATAATATTGAGGACAACATTTACTGATGGAAAATTCACTCACGTTTTAAAATTAACAGAACTAAATTTTCTTACAGGACAAAGAATCACCCAGGATATTTAATGAGAATTATGCAGTGGGACCTGCTGGAGATGATCTCCCATTCTTGTCTCCAATTAATAACAAAGGTAAGTATTTTTATCATCAGTTTCCTAACAGGACATGGCACAGACCAAAGAAACCATTCTTGTTAAATGTTTTCTTTTTAATATTATGTCCTGCAGTAGTTACATCAGCAATGCCATCATCTTCAACAACTTCGCCGCCACCACCACCTCTGCCATCTCTAACAATAGAAAAGATGTTGTTACCATCCCATTTACCAGCTTCTTCCACAGCACCTATGCCAAAGCCAGGTCATTACATATATTCAGGTTTTCTGAATACATACATTTTCATATACAAATAAATCTACTGTATAGTAAGTATATTCTAAAGAATTTTAATATGCCGCTATTGTTTTATGCTAATGATAGAGAATTCATAGAAGAGGAGGGCAAATTACCCAAAGCTTTTCTAGAAATTATTCCAAGCTTTTTCTAATCCTACTAGTCTGGCCAGAATCCAACTCCACACTTGCTAGTCTAGCCAGAATCCAGTAGCAAAGAGATGAAGTATCTCTGCTGATGGAAGAACTCTGTCAGTGGATCCAGGAGGAGATTACAGTTGTCTCTTCATATTTGCTGGGGTTTGGTTCCAGGCCCCCCCATGGGTACCAAAAATCCATGAATACTCAAGTCCCATTATATGCAGTGGCATAGCAAAATGGTGTCCCTTATATAAGATGGCAAAATCAAGGTTTGCTTTTTGGATTATTATTTTTTAAAGAATATTTTCAAACCGTGAATACTTAAATCCATGGGTACCAAATCCATGGATACAGAGGGACAACTGTATTACTTTCCTGGAGCACAGCAGAACCTTTTCTTTCCCTTCCTTCCTTCCTTCCTTCCTTCCACTGTCCTCTGAAGCACTTGGAACCGATTCCCACTGGTGCTCTCAGGACTTACTGGGCAGCAAAGTGAAAGGGGAAGTAACCACACATAGTCCAATATCTTCAGTTAAAATTGGCAAGTTTTATTTGGCCATAGATTAGACAGATCTGGTATGGCATAGGGCAAGAATTCAGTCATGAGGTATCCTGACCACTAATCAATTCTTTGCCCCATTAGATGTGCTAGGTTGATGCTGAGAAGGGCAGAAGTCTAGCCCCCCCCATCTGTTCGAACAATGTAGGCCTCTCCTATTGCCTGGACATGTGGGTAGGCCTGTCAGCCTCCAAGCTGGGCTCAAGTCTTGATGCCACACCGAAGAACTTTTTTGGGTTCCTCTTCTGAGGAATCAGGATTCTACTCCCTGCCTCCCCACCCCCCAGCAAAATAGCCCAAGCATACCCTCCATCATTTCACATTTGAAAACTAGGGGCATGTGTTGGCAAGCGCCATCAGATTGTGTTCAAGATGGCAAAAGTTATTAATGAGGATGGACACAAGCTAGGTGAGGCTGCAGCAGTTTGCTTTTGCCCGATCCTGTTGGAAAGGGCAAGACTCCATGTCCGCCCCTCTTCTCCACCCTGCTGATTTAATTGAGGGCAAACAACTTTTGCAGTTTGCAGCAACTGAAGTAAGCTGAGGATAATGAGGGAAACTGGAGGAGGAAACCAGGATATTTTAAAAGCAGGTTAAAAAAATGGGACACCAAGGATTAATCAGGACTATTCCTACCAAATCAGGAATAGGGTATGCGTACAGTACCCACAACCAAGGGATTGTAAAAAAGGTAAGGAAACATGGAACACAACTAGGAGAACTGATTTCTAGGAAGAAGGCAACACCCTCATTTCATTATATCTGGCCCAATGACTCCGGTGGGTAAAAATCCTTCCTAGCCTCTTTAACTGACAGCTAACCTACCTTCTCAGAAACCAGAAATACAGTAGCAAAGAGTATGTTGATAATTCAGCAACAGCACTGGCCGAAACTGAAGAGGGACTTCCTTGTATACCCCAAATGTCTGCCAAAGAGGAAACTCTCCCTCCTAGGCCCACATCCACCTCACATGAGACCTGCTAAAAGAAAGCAACCTACACTGTGGATTTGTCTCAGGTGGCTTCCAGCCTGCAGTGTGGCTGAAGCAGTGAAGCCTCAGACCACATTCACACTACAGATAGAAGACTGGATGGCCTGAACCCCATGGATCAATAAACATAGGAATCCCCAGAAAGTGGAGACTCTTCTATATACTAGGATATCTTGCCTCCGTTAGATATGAAAAGTGACAACTGTAGATGCTAAGGTCAGAAAATCCAAAATTCACAAGCAGCAATACCTTTATTGGGCCAACTCCAAATATACATTATGCAAGCTTTCAGAGCTTCACTGGTGCCTTCATCAGGCCAAGATGTTAAAAATAATACAGGAGAAAATTGGGGATGAGGTTAGAGCCACAGGACTACATTCTGTCTGAGATGTTGTCAGTTAAGATGATACTGAGGGATTTCAATGCAGTTAGAGGCCACTCCCCTCATTGGCCATATGAGGACTAGAGACAAAGAGCAATAAAATACAGGTAATAAAAAGAATCTGGTATGGAACCTAGAGTAGAATCTTAGAATCACAGAGTTGGAAGAGACCACAAGAGCCATCTAGTCCAACCCCCTGCCATGCAGGAATACACAATCAAAGCATGCCTGACAGATGGCCATCCAGCCTCTGTTTAAAAACCTCCAAAGAAGAAGACCCCACCACAGGCCAAGGCAGTGCATTCCACTGCCAAACAGTTCTTTCTGTCAGGAAGTTACTCCAAATGTTTAGGTGGAATCTCTTTTCCTTTAATTTGAGTCCATTGCTCCATGTCCTAGTCTCTGGAGCAGCAGAAAACAAGCTTGCTCCATCCTCAGTATGACATCCCTTCAAATATTTAAACATGGCTCTCCTGTCACCTCTTAATCCTCTCTTCTCCAGACTAAACATACCCAGCTCCGTAAGCTGCTCTTCATAGGGCATGGCTTCCAGGCCTCCCACCATTTTGGTCACCCTCCTCTGGAATTGTGGTGCCCAGAACTGGATACAATATTCTAGGTGAGGTCTGGCCAAAGCAGAAATAGAGTGGCACTATTGCTTCCCTTGATCTAGACACTATACTCCTATTGATGCAGCCTAGAATTGCATTAGCTCTTTTAGCTGCTGCATCACACTGCTGACTCATGTTCAGCTTGTAGTCTGTCTTGACTTACATCTTATTAAGACAGTGAACACTGATACATTCATTTTATTTTTATTTTTATTTTTAGTTACAAGAGTCCTCAGGAAAATTTGATATACCACTTGGGCAATTTCCGCTTTGGGCTGATATAATGTTTAATTAATGATATTCCAACAAAGTACACCATTATTATTATTATTATTATTGACAAAAAGATACTGAAACAGGAAGGTGTTTTGCTGTCAGAGTAATGTGGTTAAATAGCCCCAATTTTAGCCCTTTAGATACAGTCTCTGTTGATAAACTATAATCTCAGGGAATTATTCCCATGCCAATATGCAATAATACACACACTCTCTGTGTATGATGAAAATAAAGATCTTTCTAGGAATCTATAGTGTTTTCTTTAGGAGAAAATATTATTTTATTGTATCTTAAATTAAAGGAAATGCATCAGTCATTGGCAGTAAGCACACACAGCTCATGCTCGTACTTAATTGACAGAGGAAACTCCTAACTAGTGTAATTTTACTGAGGTGAGATTTCTCAAGATGTGCAAAGAAATATCCTACTTATAAAGGCCAGTGGATTAGGGATAGCAATGTTTCCTATACATCCACATGGGTAAAACTTATCTAATATTACATTTATAGAGAGAATTCTTTCTACTTCTACATCTGTAGATGCTAATGAGCTTATTTATAGGGCTGCATTATACAGTAAAATGAGAGCTTGGAAAATTTCCTTTTTTGCACTGCACCTCTCGACATTTTCCCTCTCGCTGGGGGAGTTCTGGGAGATATATTCTAAATAAATAACCTTTTCAACTCTGTAATAAAATTATAGTTCCACTTTTGGGGAGGGAATCCTGTAACAGATTTGTAAAGTGAAGGCATGCTATAAGAACTGGAACCTCCAGATTTTATAAGGGACCTGCATGGGGAGGGACTTCAAGGCTGGAGCTCAGCTCAGGAATTTGCCAATCACCCACCCAGCTTTCAGGAGAGAGCTACTTAACTCAGCAGGAGGCAGACTTTTTACCTTCCCATTAGGTTCAGGCAAAAGCAAACTGCTGCAGCCTCTCCTAGATTGTCTGGATATCCCACGTACAACCTTTTAGGCCTGGAAACCAAACTTTCTTCCAGTTTTGACCAATGCTTTTAGAGGTTAGGGGACTGTAAAACTGATAATTTGCAAAACACTTTTGGGGTCTCTCTCGTTCCCTCCATTTAACTTGGTAACATTAGATTGGTATTAGTTCATTAAATTACACCTTTAATTCAGTAATTATTTCTGTAAAGTATCGCATTGAAAACAACTATGCTTTGTTTTTGTTTCTTCAAGAAAATATCCTGAGTCCTCCACAATGTAAGTTAAGATTAGATCAAGGACCATGCCGTGTATATATAATAAAATGGTATTATGATAAACAAGCCAATTCCTGTGCTCAGTTTTGGTATGGTGGCTGTGATGGAAATGATAATCGCTTTGAAACGGAAGAAGAATGTAAGAAGACCTGTGTATTTTTCTCTGGAGGTAAGAATCAATAATCCTTTCTACAGTTAAAACTACTATATCTTGTATTTTCCAAAAGTAACCTGTACTGGTGCTCCCAAAGTTTCAAACACTTAAGGGCTTCAAGTATAGTTATTATTATTTATTCTGAGATCAGAGGCTCAGAAAGAAAATATGAAAAATTAAGTTACCTATGAAAGATTAGTTCTGTATTCTATGTGATAGTGTGTGGCATGTACCACAGTGACTAGAAATAGTGGTGGTGATTAATTATTTTCAAAGCTGCTTGCTTATACTGTAGATGGAGCTATGATGGCTCTTAGAGTTAGTAGTTCAATGGAAGTGATGGAGTTTAAGCCGTAGGATCTCAAACTGTGGGGTGTGGTGCCCTGATATTCACCTGTAAAATACATGTAAAGTTGGGTGATACTCTGTAACCTGGCAAGAAGACAAGCAACAGTTGGGGCTCCCTCCCTCATTGGGCTCCCTCTATTTTTCTTCCATTATGAGGTCAAAGCAATAACTGAAGAAAGGATCTGTTCTGTCACTACTCTTTGTGTCAATGCCTTGAGCAGGCCCATGCTTCAGTGGGTCCTTCTACTCATTCTCCGTAGCCCTCTCATCTGCCTGAATGAAATGGCTCTTCACTCTACTGTCCTCTAGATCAGGGGTGTGGAAAGTGTGGGCCAGGCATAGCCTCCCAAGGCCATTTTTGAGGCTTCAGCCTCCCCCGCCCACCCCTACAGCAGTCTTCATTCCCTCCCTTTTTTTCATAAAATGTTTTAGGCAAAATATGGGTGCCCAATTTCACCACAGCCCCACCACCATTTTAGGCCCAGGAGAGACCTTTAAAAAAAACAGGAAGTAAATCCTTAAAGTGAAAGAGGAACTGAACTCTAGGCACTTGGAGAGGCATTTTAAGGACATTTTTCAGGAGTGGAGACAAAGTGGGGATGTGTAGTCCTCCAAGGCCCCATTCACAGCCTATGTGGGCCCACAGCGCCTGGCAGTTGTCCATTCCTATACTAGACCAAAGGTGGCCCAAGTACAGCTCTCCAGATATTTTGTTGGCCTGGAACTCCCAGCAATCCTCATGTTGGCTATATTGGCTAGGGATCATGGGAAGTGCAGTCCTATATCTGCAAGATTGCAGTTTGACCACCCCAGTACTAGACGCACCCCCAGCAGTGGACTGCGGATTCCCATTACAGTATTTTCTTTCTTTTGATGGTCAGCCCACAGAGCCTCACAATAGATTCCTCATTACTTCCTCACTATGAGTAGGGCTGGTTCTGAGGCTGGTAACTGAGGTGAACTGAAAAATCTTATTTATTGGTGTTGTCTTCTCACCACCAGGGAGGTTCATTGGTGCTTGTGGGATTTTCTACCTGAGTTCTCACAATAACTTGACTGAATCTTGATTCCTATATAGTTTCTTGGGAGGGGAGGATTCTACTTCAGCCAACAAAACACATTCAGCTGGCCCTGAGTCTCTTGCAAGTCAGACATTTTATGATGAGGGGCCTTTATGGTATTGATACACAGGAAAATGCAACTAACAAAAAAAAATGTTAAGCAATTTCATACTATCTCCATATTTCCCTCCTTATAAGCAAAAAGGGACTACAGACTTTTGAAAAGGAAAACTGAACACTCAAGGGACGCCTAAATATCTGTGAAGGGGTTTCACCTTCACTGGGCCCCCTATGGCTATAGCCTTGACCCTTAGGCAGCCACTTTGCCATTGCCAAGATGGAAGCTGACACAAGCACATTTGCAGCCAACCCACCCTCATAGGGAGCTATAAAAACAGCAGTGTTTGTGCTCCCCATTATCTACCACTTCAAAGTGGGTTTCAGTGACTAGAAACATGGGGTGGGGGCAATGATGGTAAATACTGTATTTTCAAAGCTGTTTGCCTCTAGATGGCACTAGGATGGTTCATTGGATTACAATAGGAAAACAGCATTTGTAGTAACTGGAAATTGGTGTTTTGGTTTTGGACACATCGTGTAGTTGCACTTTGCTTAACTTGATAAAGCCATATGTATCAGTGCAAATTATGTGTCTTGCCTATTTTACAGATGCCTGAAAGATATTAACGGAGAAACGTATCAGCTAGAATTTCACAGGACTCCTTTTAACCTAAAGAAAGATTTTTATGCATACATTTTAAAAGTTGTACTTAATAAGAGGACAAATTACTATCCTTAATCCACGTATTCTTGTGTAGTCCTATGAAAGTCAATGGGACAGTCTATATCCTACTGCTGAATCCAAAATATTATATGCCAGCAGTGTTTGGACACTTAATGGGTTCATACATACAGGCGTCCCCCTGCTTCTCGACGACTCATTTTTCAGCTGTCTGCTTTTTCAACTCTTCTGAATTATACCCAGAACCATATTTTCGATATGTGGTCCATAATTTCAACCATGCACTGCTTTCCGCCCCCCCCCCCCGCCCCGCCCGTCGGTGTGCTTCCCCACCACCTCTCAGTTGACTCAGTGCACTATTTTTTCTCTCTGTCGATTCAGCACCATCTAGCATTCAGTCCTGCATTTGCAAGCTAAAAAAGACTGGGTTCTGCTTTTCAACCATGTCCACTTTTTGAGATTATTGGTCCTTAACAGGTCAAACAAGCAGGAAATGCCTGTATTTTGTTGGGTCTAAACAAATATTGCATAAAAAGCAAAAGTTCAATCTTACTATGCCTCTTGAATGCAGAAAAGATCAACGAGCCATTCTTAAGGGCAAACGGGTACTGCGGGTCTTATTTTACTGCATATGTTGATTTGAAGTCTACCTAGTTAAAGCCAACCTAGCCACATTCTCAGGCTAGTAAGAAATAAAATGAGAGATGAGATGTCACTCAGAGCAGCAAGGATCCAGTGAGGAAAACTCCATGAAGGTGGTGGGGAAGGAAGAAGTTCAAATGAAGTGTCTTGATTTTAAAGTACTTGATATGACTCATTCCTAGACACTCAGCTTCTCAACACATATGATGGAAGAAGGTACTGAGAAAATACCAAGAATACAAACTGAGCTGCTAAACTGTAGCTAGGAGCAGCCACAGCTGACTCAAGCCAAGTTGAATATTATGCACAGCATCTTAGGAAAGGGTTTACAAACTTACCTGATTCTGAAAGCCAGTCTATTCCCCTTATAGAACAGCTCTGCACAAAATAAGCATGCTTAATTAGGTTACTGATTTTTTTTAGACCTGGGTGTATCTAAATTTGCATATGATTAGACAAATTACCAAACTGAAGTTTACTTATCCCTCTCCAGGAATTTTGGAAGGAGTGGATGTTTGTCTCTCTTTAGGCCAAGCTGTCAGTTGCCTTAGAATAATATATAGTTGCCTTGATAACATGTAGTTCCAAGCTTTAAGAATCTAGGAAGCTGCCTGATACTTGGGGTCCTTAATCTGGGGTCTATGGACTCCTAAAGGTCCCTGAATGGGCTTCAAGGGGTTCATAGACTGGGTGCAAAAATGATGATCATTTGCTTCCTTCCTGTTACACTGAATTCTTCCTGTCATTGTGAATTGAAAAGTAAAAACCTATTCTTTTTCAGTGTTCATTGTAGTTTTATTTTCCTTTCCTGACTCGTTTGTGTGAAGAAAACTGATTTCAAATGCAATAATATAATGCAAATGTTTGTGTACATATACCGGTATGTATTTTTCAGGGGAGGGGTCCACAGATTTCATCAGATTGTCAAAGGAATTCCATGAACACCCCCCTCAATGTTAACAATCACTATACTAGTCATAGTCCAATGCTCAAACCATTACCCCACACTGGCTGTCCACGATTCTGTGATCCCACTATTATTAAGGAAGGGAGTAATACTTATTTGTATCTTATCCAAAAGTCATTTATGCATCATGCACAGGTATACGAAGATGAGCTCTAAAATAGAATGTACAGTTATAATATAAATTCATTTGGAATGTGGTACTAAGGGAGAGCTCTATGAATACCATGTACTACCAAAAAGACAAAGAAGTGGGTCCAAAAGCAAATCAAGCCTGAACTCTTCCTAGAAGCCAAGATGACCCTCTGCTGCTCCAGAGACTGGAACACGGAGCAATGGATGCAAGCTCCAGGAACAGAGATTCCACCTCAACATTAGGAGGAACTTTTTGACAGTAAGAGCTGTTCGGCAGTGGAACACACTCCCTCGGAGCGTGGTGGGGTCTCCTTCCTTGGAGGTCTTTAAACAGAGGCTGGATTGCCATCTGTCGGGGATGCCTTGATCAAGATTTCCTGCGTGGCAGGAGGTTGGACTGGATGGCCCTCGTGGTCTCTTCCAACTCTGCAATTCTATGATTCTACGATTCTATGACTAATCTGAAGCTTTCCTATTTTGGCCATATCATGAGAAGGCAGGAGTCACTAAAAAGGACAATAATACTTAGAATCATAGAGATGGAAGAGACCACAAGGTCTATCTAGTCCAACTCCCTGCCATGCAGGAGTACCCAATCAAAGCTTTCCCAACAGATGGCCATCCAGCCTCTGTTTAAAAACCTCCAGAGACCCCACCTCACTCCCTTGTTCAGAAAAGGCACCTCCTAAAATTAAATGTGCGTGGGGGGGGGGTGTTCCTATACAGGCCTGTTTTTATTGTTTTATGCCTTCAAGTCATTTCTGACTTATGGTGACCTTATCAGTGGGGTTTTCTTGGCAAGATTTGTTCACAGGGCGTTTGCCTTTGCCTTCCTTAGAGGCTGAGACAGCAGGACTTGCCCAAGATCATGCAGTGGGTTTCCATGGCTGAGTGGGGATCCGAACCCTGGTCTCCAGAGTCCTAGTGCAAACCACTACACCAAGTTGGCTGAAATGACAGTGGTGGTATTTTACATCTACATTACATGTGTATCCCATCTCATTGTTTTTATCCTCACAATAACCCTGTGAAGCATGTGAGGCTGAGAAAGAGTGTGCAACTGACTTAAAATGACTCAGTAGGGAGTCAAATCTGGTTCCCAAGTACTCTTAACTACTGTACCACAATGTTGCCCAGTGAGTTTTCATGGTTCAGTGAGGACTTGAACCTGGATCTCCAACTCCAACGCTCTAATCACTGCAACTGTAGTCCTAACCTGACATTAAAGGTCTCCTAACGTGGTGTATTGGACACGTGTCTTGAAAGCAGGAGATGTGAAAAGGATCAAGTGGTCTTAGGAGACCACAAGCTAAACATGAGTCAAGAGTGTGATGCAGCAGCTAAAAAAGCCAATGCAATTCTGGGCTACATCAACAGGATCATAGCATTCAGATTGAGGGAACTAGTAGTGCCACTCTGTTCTGATTTGGTTCCAGGACCCCCCATGGATACCAAAATCCATGGATACTCAAGTCCCATTATATGCAATGCATAGCAAAATGGTGTCCCTTATATAAGATGGCAAAATCAAGGTTTGCTTTTTGGATTATTATTTTTTTAAGAATATTTTCAAGTTGTGAATACTTAAATCCATGGATAGGGAAGGACAACTGTATAAACCCTTACAGACTTTCTTGTTTCTGATTTTCTGGTTTGTTTGTTGGGTTATATATATCTACAATAAATGTGTAAAATCTACTTTGTGAATTAAATATATACCAACACACTTTTGTAATCGTCTGTTTCTGTTCTTACTGTGGCATCAAAATAATTTTAAGTGGTGCTGCAATCAAAATTAAAATCTCTTTTCATTTTCTTAATTCAAAATGAGACAATTTATGTTAATCAGTGTTGAAAAGGAATGCTTTTGGAACTCTCCCCCCACCTCTCTCTATATATTTCAAAATTATAGCCAAGAAAAATAATATCTTTCTTCTGATGAAAGGGGAAAAGCATACATACAACTCAGTTATAATACACAAACACACTATACTAAATGATCTATGGACATTTGTATTTAATGTGCTTACAGCCCTCCCTGATTAAACCAATACAGTACTAATTGTCAATATTGGTATCAGCCTTAGCAAGTGGTAACTTACACAAGTTTGAGTCAGAGGCTTAGAAAATATTTTGTTGTTCTAGTTAATGTACCTTTAAAAAGGAGGCATAATCCAGTTCTTTATCTATTTAATGCATTCAGAATTCAAGAATGAAGAGCCTAGGACTTGAACTAAATGGATCTGACAGCTTTTCCATACATAAGCTCTGATGACTGGGGTAGTGGGCTAACTTTGTGGCATATATTCTTTAAATAAAATGGGAATCAGCAATCGTTGCTGGACTACTACAAATGCTCCAAAGATGCACCCTCTCCTGGCCCCAAGCCTACACGGTCTATTATTTTATTTCAATCCCGCCTCCCTGCCCCCACGCCCTAAGATTCAAGATAGTTTGCAAAGTTAAAACACATACAATTAAACGTGCACATCATTAAAACAGATACAATTAAAAGTCCACATCATTATAATATATAAAATGAAAATAGTAATTAAAGTACACATTGAATTAAAAGCAATTGAAAAGCATGCCCATTTAAAAATAAAGCAAAAACTGACAATATAGCACATTATTAAAAGCCCTTTCTCAAAAAGACCTACGGAAACAAAAAGAGTCTTTGCTGGAAGGATACCAGGGAGGGCACCAGTTTAGTTTTTAAAACCTTCAATTTTGGCATCTTTATATGTGACAGACCTGCCAGCCAAGTTTTCCTCAACAGACACAACCTGGCTGCCTGTCACTGCCACCTTACTTCAATTCCCATTTTAAATCCCTTAACTGGACCATGATCTGAGTCTCCAGGTGACCCTTCCTGTAGATAGATTAGGTATTAGTGTGATTTCCTTTGGTTAGCATGGCTGCTACCTTTTCTAGTGAGTGTAATAAAGCTCAATGAGTCTGTGAACCATTAACAAAACGAACTGTTTGGTTTATTATCTTCATGGTTGCAAACTTCAACTGTTCAATATGTCCGGATAATATTGCTCTGAGTGCAAAAGGAAAAAGGTTGGAGCAACAGACCACAGACTAGCACAGCTGAAGTGGATTTGATCACAGCTGTGGCTAGGCAGAGGGCTGACCAGCAAACACTCCTATATAGCTGAACCACGAGATGCATTGTGTGTGGGTTGGTGTTGTGTAAGGAGAAGGACTGTTAGTGGATGTTGGAGTAATTGCTGTTGAGTTTGTTAATGAAGTTTGCTGTGTATATACTACGTTTGTTTATACTGCAACTGAAGATAAAGGCCTCCAGATATCTTTGGATGAACCTTGCTGCTTGTCTCTTATTGTGTGTGAAAGTGGGTCAGAGCAGTGAAACTGCTACTAGCTGAAGCCTTTGTTTTTGTGTCCATTCTGCTGTTTGGCTACTCCTGGGTTAGTTTGTCCCAAGGCTGTGCCAGGTGCCTCTCAGTGGGCCTATACTGAGTGGAAACGATACTCTGCATATAACATAGTTTCTTGTCTTTCTGTCCCTTATTGTTACTATTTGGTGACAGACTACAGTAGGACCCCCGTATCTGCGGAACCAATATCCATGCTTTGTGTTCTCCATGGAACACAAAACAGAACACATACCGTAGTCTTCCTAGAAAATGCCTAGAGAGGTATCCTCTATAGACATTTTTAAGTCCTCCAAGGCAACTCTGATATTTTAAACTGGAAGTTCCATTATTTTCAATGATGTTTGCTGTTATCCGCAGTTTCCAGTATCCATGGGTAAGTCCAGGAACCAAACCCCCATGGACACGGGTGTCGTACTGTACTTCTTTAACCATAGAGGTTAATACTTTAGTGTCTCATGACTAAGGACTTTATCAGACATGGGAAAACGTGTCCAAAATCTCATCATAAGGACAGGGCAATAGTGCAAAGGGCAAAATTTATCAGACACCCATAACCTCACCCATTCCTGCTGCATAGCGCAGGCGTGAATAAAGCGTTGTTTTTTTATTGACGGGCAAAGCCTGCACTATGCCTTATTCACACCCGCACTACCCCCCAGGACTGGCTGAACGACGTCCTTTTGTGTGGTCATTGCGTCCTTTTTTCACGCGTCTGATAAAGTCCTAAGTTAACCAATTTGCCTTAATACATGACACTCTTTTATTCTCTCAGACAACAGACTCACCCACACTTTTCCTCACAACCCTCAACTGCAACTGACACTCTCTTAACTTCAATGTAGAGTAAAGGATGTAGGGTTAGGCAGCTTCTTGCCCAGAAAAGTAGTTAGCAGTTGCCATACAGTTTGCAACTTGGGAAGGAAGGAAGAAGCCAAAAGAGAGACGGTGACACTAAGATTTCTCGGTGACGAAGGACCCCAAAAAGCAAAGACCAGAGAGAAGAAATGGGAAACAGACGAACGAAAGGCTTCTCAGCAAAGCGCCCAACCAGCCGACAGAAATAGAAACCCAGCGCATGCGCACAGAGACGTCGTGCCAGCTGAGGTAATTTGTCCCTCGTCGGGGCTGGTCGGGAAGTTGCCAAGGAAGAGCTCGGGGACGCTGAAAGAAGGTTGGCGGTCGCCATGGCGTCGGGGGCGACAGCGGCTGCAGACACGCTGTGGGAAGATAGGGACGTCCGCTTCGACATCTCTTCGCAGTGAGTGCGGCTCGCGCGCGAGCGGGCGTTGAGAGGGGCAGCAGGAGTCGCGAGAGCGTCCGCGCGCGCGCCCGTTTAACGGCTCTTCCAGGCCTCCCGCTGGAAACGGACTCGTCGGCCGCCCTCAGAATTCCCAAGGCGGGGTGGGTGGGAAGCCTCTCTTCCCCTCAGCCCGCCCCCGGCTCCTTGAGGATGCGGAGAGTAGACAACCAGGCTTGCCTCTCGCTGTCTTCCCGCTTTAACTGCTCTGGCTGCCTCCTCCTGTTGGCATCCTGGGATTTGTAGTTGAGGGAGAGGCATTGAGCTTTCTCAACCAGAGAGCTCTTAGGCCTCACTAAACTACAACTCCCAGAATTCCACAGGAGGAAGCCTGAGCAGTTAAAGTGGGATAATAGCGCTATAACAATGTGGTGTGATAAAAGTCCTCAACTGCCAGACTCTTTGCCATTTTTTCCCTTGCAGATGTACAGGGGAAGATATAAGGGGTCATAATATCTTCTGGGGTACCCTGCTTTCTGAAGCCCCTAAAGCCTCTGCAGCCAACGACACAACCCTTAGCAAAAGTTTTGCTGTGCATGCTTTGTCTGTCTGTGCAGACTAGCTTTCTTTTAGGCCGCAGTAATACCTGTTGAGGAGGCAGGGTTGGTTTTAAGGCACCCGCAGCATCAGCATCCACAGGGGGTCCCATTGTTGTTGGGGGCCCGTAGTAACCCTCCTGCAAAAACATGATTAGTAATAATCTGAATATCCTGGACTGTGAATAGCTTAGGTTGAGTTAGGTTACATTGACCTGAGATAAACATGTGGGTCCCCAAAAATAAAGCATTGCAGGGCCCTCAAAATTCCTTAAACCGGTCCTGTGAGGAGGCGTCTTTGGCAGTCACTGTCTCAGCACAGTATCTCTCTCTCCTTAGCAGTAATTAGGCTGCTGCCACACAGCAGAAATAATGCAGTTCAACACCTCTTTATCATGGCTCCTTCCTATGGAATCCCAGGATTTGTAGCTTGTTGTGGCACCAGAGCTCTCTGACAGAGAAGGCTCAATATCTCACAAAACTACATATCCCAGATTTCCACAGCATTGAGCCATGACAGTTCAAGCGGTGTCAAAGTGCATGATTTCTACAGTGTGTCAGCAGCTCTAAGTCCCAATTTTGGGAGAAAGGCAATATATAAATAAATATAATGATAATGATAGGAATCATCATCATCACCACCATATGATTTAAAGGATTTGAAAACTGTCTGTCCTAAGCTTGTTGGAGGAAGAAAGGCGTAAAAACTTAAGAAGCAAAATAAAATGTCTATGAACGGGATGAGGTCTGTTGTTTGGTTTTCTGTGGCTTGGTTGTTGATCAAATGGAAAATCTAAAATGCATTAGGACTCTCTCTATACAGGAGAATATCTTGAGGGAGGGAACAGGATTCTGCACTGAGTCATACAGATAACTATGAAATATTTCATCTGGCTGGTACATATGTACCATGCTCCTACTGATGCAAGGCAGCTTTAACCATCATTACAGTAAAGAACAGATCCCTGACTTATGTGACAGGATAAGGAGGAAAATGGTCTGATGTAAGTCATTTTTTAAAAAAAAAGACTCATGAATAAGATGCCTTTTCCAGAGCAGAAATAGCCGTTTAGTACTTAAATTCCCATTAACAGAGACCTGCCCTTTTAAAACCTATAATTTAAATGCTGGAATAATTTAGTATACGTACTCATTAATAATAATTAATACCAGATACAGATATTGTGAATAAGAATATGCAGGCAGGACAAGGGAATGTGTGGTCCTCCAGAAATTGGTGGACTGCAGTTCCCATCAGCTGCAGCTACATAGCCAGTGATGACAAATGATGAGAATTACTGTACATTTCCAGGATCTGGAGGGCCACATTTTCTCTAGCCCTGCATATTAGATTGCAGCTGTGTTGCCTCTTGGCTAATTAAGTGGCAGAAATAATTAGATGGAATTGAGTGATAGCATGCGCTGACCTCATCCATTGTCTGGAGACCAATGGCCACTGTGCCTTCTGTTCCCAGGGAGAACCCCACAGCAAATGGGAGACCTGCCTGGCTCTATAGCTGGCCAAAGAAAGAACAGCTGCAGGGACTTCGCTCTCCTCTTTCCTGCCAGAAAGGATTGTCATACAAACTGTGTAACTTAGAAACAGTGCCTGGGTTTGCTTCCCCACCCCCACCTCTAAATTTCTTTTCCTTTTTTTGGTCATGATAGATGGCATGGACTCTATTACTATTAATCTTCATAAGCTGCTTTGGGACTTTTAAGTGGGCTAACACTTCTTTCAATAAATGAATAATTGTAGGCCAGGGAGAAATGGGTCTTTTGAAAGATGTAGAAAGCCTTGCTTTTTTTGAGTGCATGGTGGGCATTAACTGCTTCAGAATGTTTGATTTGGGTTCTAGTGGCCACATAAAAAAAGCAAGCCAACTGTTGTGACAGTGTCTAAAAATAATATATTGTCATAGGCAAATGAAAATGAGACCAGGAGAAGTTCTCATTGATTGTTTGGATCCTATTGAAGATACCAAAGGAAACAATGGAGAAAAAGGTAACTCCAAAAGTGTACATTTGTAGATTATAGAACTGCAGGTTTTGTCTATAAACTTTTCTACATCAGGCAATTTCTGAGCAATTGGGAAGCAGTGGAGCACTTCTACACTGTAGAAGAAAATCTACGGTGGATTCCCTTCTTAACCCACTCCACATCTTTTCTGACCGGGGAGGTTGTAGAGTGGGTAAAGCCCCATCCACAGGCAAGGCATTAGATGAAGAAACTCCATCCTGCACTTCAGCTGCAGATTTGATGTTTTCAGAGAACACTGGACTGCACAGGACTCTATTGGCAAGGGGTGTGTGTGCCTTCCTTCCCCAGTAAAAGTTCCCCACACATATTTTAAACCTTTCTCCCTCTTTGTCAACTACCATTAGTACTATAGTCTGTATTTCATAGGAAAGTGGTGGGCAGTGGATGGCTTGTGGGCTGCATGGAGCCTACTAAAAGCCCCCAGGCTTGCAGATTCCCAGTGACCCCTTTGATGGGAAAAAATGGTGCAGAAATTATAATTTGTGCCCCCCTCCCATCTTCTAGGAAACCAGATTGGCCATTTAAAGGCTATTTGCTCCCCTATTCTTTCATTTATGGCCAAAACAGCTTTTAAAAACCGGAAGTAGCTGTCTTTAAAGGCTACTTTGGGCCTAAAACTGATCCAGAAGGAATAGTTTGCATGGTGAATTGAACGACCTGAAACTTCAGGGGTGTTTTTGACTATTTTCCCTACATGGGGAATGTTGGAGTTTTGAAAAATGGGCTGGTGCATTTCATTGAGATCTGAGGGAGGCCAAAAGGGGCCAAGACACACAAAAGGTGTCCACCTTTGTCCTAAAAGTTTCATTTCATTTTAAAGTACCTGTAGTTTAAAATGTCATTTTAAAAATTCATAACATGCATATTTTTGCATGCCTAGAGTGCCCCCTTCCCTGGTATATGGAAGCTATTACCTCATTTTTCCCAGTTTTTGTCAGTGTGTAGATCTTGAATCATTACCTTTTCCTGTAGCATTCACTTGTTTAATTTATTTTTCTGTAGACTTTTCTTCTTGTACACCATTATCCTTAGAATGCTATACACTAGCACTAAGGTCATTCTCTAAGTGAGGATCCTTATTAGTCAAAAGGGAACCATCCACATACAAGAGAGTGGTATGAGTAAATTTGTGAGAATTGTAAGGTTTACAGAAATACAAAAAAAATTCCCTCAAATAGTCCAGTAAGGACTCATTGTACTCAGTGCCACCGAACTGAATATATGAGGGAAGAATGAATGGAATGGAGTATTCTACAAAAGGACATTGCTGGCTGAAGGAATCTTAACCAGAAGCACTTCGTATTGTAACTTAATATTTTTTGTTCCGATTGTTTACTGTATATGTAGCATTTGTGTTTGTGATGTGTATAGCATTTATCATTTCTTGAGGGACACTGAATGTAGAGAAAGTTGGGGATTATGCAGCCTTCCAGATAGAGTGGGCCCGCCGTATCCATGGGCTCAGGATCCATGGATTCGACCAACCATGGATTCAAACTACGGTACAGTGCACTAAGAAAGTAGTATTATAAAATGACTTAAGGAAGCAGCAGAGATGATGGCAAGTCCCGGCTACAAGGCACGCATCCTCCATGCTCCCCCACTTCCGGAGAGTCTGCCAGCTGCCCACTTCTGCCTTCTGAATGAACAAGCAGAAGCACCCCACGCCTTGAAAGCAAAAGTGGGTGGGTGGCTGAGGCTTGGTGCTGCCTCCACGGATGCCCTACACTGTTTTATTAATAGGGACTTGATCATCTGCATATTTTGCTATCCGCATGGGGTCCTGGAACCAAACCCCCATTGATACTGAGGGCCCACTGTATTGTTCAACTGCTATTCAAACATTCCTGACTACTGACCACTGGCTAGGGCTGATGGGAAAAGTTGTCCAGTATGTGGAGGACCACATAATTCCCACCCCTCATGTGGTGGATCTTGCCAGATTACATGGGACTGAACTAATCTAAACCTCTTCTCTCTTTTCAGCATTATAATTATTTCACTTAAAGTTTCCTTCTTTAAATTTCCAGGCAGACTCTTGGTAACAAATTTACGAATTATTTGGCACTCTATAGTATTGCCTAGAGTCAACCTCTGTAAGTATCACTACTACTGCTTGTTGTTGTTGTTGTCATCATTTATTTATTTATACAGTGCCATCAATGCACATGGCACTTTACAAGTAAAACAACCAAATACAGTGGGTCCTGCTAAAGGTGTACAATCTAAAATTTATTTGTATACACATACACAAAGGGAAGGAAGAAATAATAAACTATAAAACTGTACAATACAGTTGTAAAATTATCCAGACAATACAAAAATACAATATAATATATAAAGCAAACTGATCAATATATGTAATCAAAATATACAAGATTATAAAACAGTATTAAACTAAAATTCCAAAAGTTTTGAAAAACAAGACAGTTTTTCATTGAGATTTAAAAATAACAAAGGGAGGAGCAATCCTCAAATGTTCAGCGAGGAAATTCCAAAAGTATGGAGCAGCAAGTGAAGAAGGACAAAGCCAAGCCAAGGAAGAAGAAACTGTTGGTTGGATGAGAAGCCTAGAATTTCTAGAACACAGATCTTGAGCAGGCCAATAAAAAAGAAATAAGGGCTGAAAGACTGGGGTGGGGGGAGAGCTAGGTTATGTAGGACTTTGAATTTTAAAACAAAAAGCTTGTACTGAATTCTAGAAGGAATGGGTAAACAATGAAGAGATACCAAAAGTGGGGTAACATGATCAAAACAATTGGCTAAAAAGATAATCTTAGCAGCAGAATGTTGAATGGAAACCAGAGGATTAAGGTGAGAAATGACCAAGGCATAAACTAAGGTCTTAGCAGAGGAAGCAGAAAGAAAAGGTCTGATTTTGGCAATATTATAAAGAAAAAATCAACATGACTTTGCTACAGCCTGAGTGTGAGGAACTAAAGACAAAGAAGTGTCAAAAATAAAGCCAAGACTACATGTTTCCTTGTTGATGCATAATTTGCTTTCTTAGAAACCTGAGTGCTTGATCAAAAAACATCTTCCTTTACTCACTTTCAATAGAAAGAGATATACATTACAGTCTGAAACCCACTAGGTAGAAGAAATTTCCATTAATTGCAAAGGAGAGCAGAGAGCTTTAGAATCAAAGAGGAAGGGTGCACCTGAGGATGTGTAAAGCTAGAGATCTGTTGTACCTTGGTTGCATGAAGATAACCTGTACGTGTATGTTGTGCCACAAGTTCAGTGTATGAGAGACGTACAAACACTGATACCGTTCTACTATTGAGGAAGGACAGGTGCTATTTCCAGCTCATGCTGTGCCACATCATTCTGTTTTGTTTTGAAATAGCTCATTCCATGATAGCACCAAGAGAGCTTCAGTCTAGGCAAAATCTTTGTTGACAAGCATATGAGTCCTGTGATGATGTGTATGTAGCTGGAAGGTAATGAGGAAATGTGTACATGTTTGAGCATGACAAGCAAGAGAATCAGAATATGCTGATTTCACAATTGTCATTGAAATTGCTCACACTACCTTAGGTTAATTTGCCTGAGTGCTATGAATTGATATAACTATTCTCATGTAAATAGTACATTAATAAATGTTTTCCAAATACTGTAATCTGGATACTACAAAAAAAAATCAAATTTACTTTATGTATGTGTAGAATTTTTAAACATAAGAAATTGTTCCACTTTGAATTTTCACTTGTTTGCTTTCACTGGTATTGTCTGTTTAGTTTAGAAGAAACATGGTGTTTCACACTGCATAATGTCACTTCAGTACACAGGATTGTGATTCAATATGTTGGTTCATCATAGGTCTGGTGTTGAATATTTAACAACTTTCAGATATATAGTGACTTCTTTAACAATATTATTTTTCGTTTCCCTTATTACTTAGCTGTCGGTTACAATTGTTTTGTGAATACAACAACAAGAACTGCTAACTCAGTAAGTTTAGCAACAGATTTTTAATTATCAATGTTCTTGCTAGATGTGTCAGAGCTATGGAATTCCTCAAGAAAGGTTAATATCCAAATCTTGGGCATGTTTACTTTTAGATCCTTATCATACAACACTTTTATAGTGCTATATTCCACTAATTGCCATGGTACCATCCTATGGAATCCTGGGATTTGCAGTTTAGGTAGGGGAATATAGAATTCTCAGCCAGAGAGCTCTTGGGCCTCACTAAACTACAAACCCCAGAATTCCACAGGATGTTGCCATGGCAATTAAAGTGCAGTATAGCACTATACTCGAAACCTTGCCAACAGGGCACTGTACTCCATGATAAATTCCACAAACTCCTTGTGAATTGCTGGGAAAAGTGGGAACTGCCATCAGACCTCCGAGATGCAGTCATCATCACCCTGTACAAGAAAAAAGGAGCAAAATCTGATTGCTCAAACTATCAAGGCATAACACTGCTCTCTATTGCTGGAAAAATCCTTGCAAGGATACTCCTGAACAGATTAGTTCCTGCTATTGCAGAAGAACTTCTTCCTGAAAGCCAATGTGGCTTCAGAGCCAATAGGAGTACTACAGATATGGTATTTGCCCTTAGACAACTGCAAGAGAAATGTAGAGAGCAGAACAAGGGTCTATGTAACATTTGTTGACCTCACCAAAGCCTTCGACACCGTGAGTAGGAAAGGTCTGTGGCAGATCCTGGAAAGACTAGGATGTTCCCCCCAAATTCCTTAAAATGATTATCTTGCTACATGAGGGCCAGCGCGGTCAAGTCAGATATGGTGATGCTCTTTCAGGGCCCTTTCTAATAACTAATGGAGTGAAGCAAGGTTGTGTTCTTGCATCAACTTTATTTACAATCTTCTTTAGCACGATGCTCCAAATGGCTATGGCAGAGCTTGAAGAAGACGACGGCATCTATATACGTTACTGTACTGATGGTAGCTTGTTTAACTTAAGCCATCTGAGGGCTCGCACTAAGACTAAACTATCTAGTTCGCGAGCTGCTCTTCGCTGATGATGATGCCCTTGTTGCCCACACAGAAGCAGCTCTGCAGCACCTAACATCCTGCTTTGCAACAGCTGCAGAGCTGTTTGGGCTGGAAGTCAACCTGAAGAAAACAGAAGTTCTTTACCAGCCTGCACCACAGGACGAACACCTCCATCCCCACATTGCCATAGGCAAATCTGTGCTTAAGTCCGTTCAGCAGTTCACCTACCTGGGAAGCATCATTTCCTCAGATGCCAAGATTGACGAAGAGATCGATCACAGATTAGCAAAGGCATATAGCGCATTTGGAAGACTTCACAAAAGAGTCTGGAGTAATAAACACCTGAGGCAAAGCACAAAAATCAATGTTTATAGCGCCATTGTACTGTCTATTCTCCTTTATGGGTCTGAAACATGGGTCACCTATTGCCACCACTTACGACTCCTCGAACGCTTCCATCAGCGCTGTTTATGCACAATCCTAAATATACACTGGACTGACTATGTGACGAATGCTGCTGTCCTTGAGCAAGCAGGGATCACCAGCATTGAGGCCATGATACTGAGAATACAGCTGCACTGGGCAGGGCACATTTCTAGGATGGAGGACCATTGCCTCCTGAAAATAGTATTCTACGGTGAACTCGCCACGGGTCAGCGTAAGAGGGGAGCTCCAAAAAAGCAATACAAGGATTCCCTGAAACAACATCTCAGGCTTGGCCAAATTGATCACCAACAGTGGTCCACCCTGGCCTCACATCGGGAGGCATGGGGACGCACTATCCACAATGCTGCAGCCTTATTTGAGAACTCACGCCGAACAAGTCTTGAAGAGAAACGACAACACAGAAAGAATCACAACCCAGAAACATCACCCAAGGAGACCCTCTGCTGTGCTTTCTGCAACCGGACTTGTTTATCTCGGATTGGCCTTTTTAGTCATCAGCGTGCTTGCAGAAAGCACGGGATGAGTCCTTCCTGAATCTGCGTTTACGAAGAAAAGCCAGAGAGAGAGAGCACTATAACAGTGTAATGTGATAAGCTTGTTAGACATAAAACTCATGTAGTTTAGTACAGCTTCCTCTCTGATAAGGATTACATAGGATTGCCATCCATAGCCTGGGCATTTTTTGGCGATGTAAAATCTTTTGATTTAGTTTGGCTTTTGGTTCCAATAGAAGAATGGATTCTATGTTCTCTACTCTGTACTGAACAAATAAGTATATATAATTTTAGTTGTGACCCTGCCATGTAATTGTGATGGGCATGGTTAGGAATTTAAATAAATGCACATTGCTATGTTTCACCAGTTTAAGTATGTATAATAATTGTTCTAGGGATATTTTTAAATGATAATACTGAAAATACATAA
Organism: Gambelia wislizenii; assembly: GCA_030847615.1. Lineage (NCBI taxonomy): Eukaryota > Metazoa > Chordata > Lepidosauria > Squamata > Crotaphytidae > Gambelia > Gambelia wislizenii. The sequence continues at coordinate 283,397,052 of JAUMIR010000001.1, read as the reverse complement.
ATATTTAAGTTGTTCTCTTTTGGAAATTGCAGTACTAAAATATAATCTTATACTTCTCTTCTTACAGAAATTAAGAGGCCAAACCGAAGCACTTTACATATTAACCAAATGTAACAATACACGTTTTGAATTCATATTTACAAATGTGGTTCCTGGGAGCCCCAGACTTTTTGCCTCAGTTATTGCTGTACACAGGTAATTGAGTTCTAAAAACATTTTCCTGTAGAAGCAGGAAATATTTACTGAAGCATTCCTAATGCAGTTGGATTGATAGCCTGTGGTACATAAATTTCAGAATGAAAGCTTTGTGCGCATTTTGACACTGTATATAACTTTGCACTGGCATGCAAATACATAAAATCAAACCAGATGTCAGGAACAAGCCATCTTATTCCCCCACATCCTCATTCCACTTCCTTTTTTATTCCTCAACTTTTGGTAAATTCCAGAGGTTCATATGTCTTTATCCAGGCATTTGGACTTAGGTTGTTTAATTTACAAATGTATGCAGTCCTGTGTGCTTGAGGGGTCCCTAGAATAGAAAACAGTGCCTTATTTTTGGGTCGCACTGTTTCACTTGTGTACCATTGAGCACTCATTCCCCATAATTTGCTAATGGAAGGAAGAAGTGGGACCTGCAACATAACACTGCAGTGTGTTCTTACTAAATAATGATGATGAAGATGATTATGAGAATAGTATGTTCCTATTCAGAGTTTTAGTCAACTATGCCCTCTTCTGGCAGGTCATTCACCACCACTTTTGAATTTTTCTTGACAGCGGACATTCAGTGGCTACTCCACATTTTTTAATGGTCTTACATTAGCTAAAGTCCTGTGAGTGCTAACTTGAGTTCACTGTTACTAAGAGTAACAATGTAAACAGATGTCTTGACTTTAAACTTATTTTAAGAAATGTCATATAACTAGAGTACTTGGTGTAACATACGCTGTTAAAAAACGGCCCAAAAAGCACCTGGTAGACCTCACGACAACTCTGTAAGGTAGGCTGGTGGGTTTTTAAATTCCTCCTCCCCCTTCTCAGCATTCCACACTTTTCCCAGAATTGCTTAGGGTGACTTGCTCTGTTGCCCTGCCGCCATGGCTGCCACCAATTGACTGTCTGGGTCCCATTGCAGGTGGCCTGATGCCGTTGCCAGTTGACTGTCTGGGTCCTGTCACTGCTGCTGCTGCTGCCAGTGGACGGTCTGGATCCCAGTCTGGGCCACAGAATGAGTGGCAGGAGTGGACTGTGAGGTGGAGAGGGAATTTGCATGTGGGTGGTGATTGGTTGGGTGTGTTTACTGAGCAGCCAATCAGCACACTGGGAAAGACAACATATCCAAGAGTTTTATATATATAGATAGTGAGGAGGGCGGAATCTCATTTAATTTTCCTTTTCTAGAATAGCTGTGTGGTATTTGATCATATTATTTTTTAGTGCAACAAAATTAAAAGGGCAGGATGAAACCCTTTTTAGGTTTGTTTTAAATAAGCTGTTAGAAAATGAAAATGTTAAAACTGTTGCTTTTTACTCCTAGAGCTTATGAAACGTCTAAAATGTACCGTGAGCTTAAATTGAGATGCGCATTAATTCAAAACAAGCAGTTGAGATTATTACCAAAAGAACAAGTATATGACAAAATAAATGGCGTCTGGAATTTATCTAGTGATCAGGTAAAGTGCAACATGAGGATTACATATAGAAAATGGTAGTAAAAATGTGCTTGTTCCTTCTTTCTTACCAAATGTGGCAAAGGATCAAAACTGATCACTTGAAAAGATATGTGTTTCAGCACAATATGCTTAGCTTAGGATTTTATTTTATTTTTTTTAATGCATGGGCAAAGTTTGGCTCTCCAGATGTTGCTGGACTTCAGCTCCCAGCAATACGCAGCTGGGCAGATGAGAGTTACAGTCTAACAAGTTCTGAAGGGGCTGTAACACGCTTCCACTCCATCTTTCAGTAAAAATGTCCAAGGGTGCTAACAGTTAAAATAATGGAAGTAGTAATAATATCAATAACATTAGTGAATGGAACAGCTAATTCAATAAGACGCAGCATAAAAAGAAAATTGTAGCATTTTTTTTCAAGGACAGTTTCAGCACTGAAAGCATCAGGTGGATCAAAAGAAAAATTAATACAATTGCCTGGAGACCAAAAACTTTAATAAAGTCTGAACACCTGAACACTACAGCGGAAGGCCTTCACTGAGGAAGCAAGGCAGGCCTCTAGGTTGTTCTAAAGCCTTGGTACAACCTGGATATTTTGTAAAAAGTATACTGCAGGGCAGAAAAGTATGTGTGTAGGTGGCAAGGAGAGATGAGAGAGAGGGGACGAGAGAGAGATTGGGGGGCATGAATAAGGAGGGGATTCTTTTCTCAGTACAATAACTTTCCCTACATTGTTTTTGAAGTCTTTGAAACTTAAAAAGCAACAAGTGTTTTTGTTCTGAAGCGGAAAGAGCAAAGCTGTGCACATATCCTCTTGCTTGTGCCTGCTTGAGTGGATTATATATGGAACATTGGTTTTATGACAAGAGGCATGACTTGCAGTGTCAGGTGGAAGTGTTACTGCCTCCATGAAAAGATGTGAACTTTCCTGAAATTCTGCTGACAGTTTATGGGCTTATCAGGAGCCCTGTTTTTATATGGCATTTGTCAGTGGATAGCTGCAACAGTTATGCAGTATTGTGCCATGACATTATTAAATGAAAGCACGGTTCTGACAAATAGTGAGGTATTTTCAATTCTCTTTATGAATAATTAAATTGTATCTTAACAGTAAGAAACATTTGGGGCTGTAAACTGCCAATTTTCATCTGTTTAATTCTTAACTACAATATTACTTATCATTTAAATTTATTGTTTGTTATCATTACTAGGAGAAGGGAAAAGATGGATTGGAAATGTATGTACAGTTCTACCATATTATCTTGCTTTCTTAAGGTTGGCTCCTGAGAACCTTGAACCAAAAAAATAAAAATAAAAAATCACAGAAGGGATCTTACCTGACTTCCTAAAACCTACTTCTATGGAGTTGCAAGGGTGGAGTGGGGCAGGACTTAAAATGTTGCAAGAGGAGGTAGGAATCGGAGAAAAGCAAGAAGAGGCATTTTATGTAATGGGGGCTCTGTTGACCCAAGGTGCCTCTGCCCAGTTTTAAGCTGTTTCACTTATGTCCCCCATTCAATGGCATCCTCACACTCAAAGAAGCAACTTTTGGAGGGCTCTGGTGGGTTGTAATAGGAGGGAGGGATAATGCAGAAAAGTCCCCTTCTCCATGTGGTTCTCTAGGCCAGTTTCATTTGGCATATGAACTCAATTGCAGTAGTTCTAGGATTTTATGTTGTAGGTGCATGACCAGTTTTGCAGAGGAGGAACCCCAGAAATGTTTTTTTGGGGGGGGGTCAACATTGGCATGCAGGTTTTTATTAATTTTGCCTACTTGCAAGAGGAGGGCAAATTACTTTTTCCGTTGTTATTGAGATAGCCTTAAACATGAAGACTTGTATAAGAAGAGTGCCCTCCATACATTCAGTGTAGCTTACTCCCACATAAGTATGCATAGGTGAGATTGCAGGCAGCCTTCTGGGAAAACTCAACAACAGCAGGCTCAGCTACATAGAAGTCTTGATGGATGAACTTTGCCAGATCATTTCAATGAAGTTCAGCCCTCCAGCTTAGTCTTAGTGGGTGCAGAGCAGAACTGTTTTCTTTTTGGATGCTAGTGTTTCCACTTTGGCATATGTATCTAGGATTACCTAAATTTAACTTGCATGCCATCATGCTTGAATGGCATATTATTTTGAGCCTTGTAGGAACACGAGGGGTGGGGGGAGGCAGGTTCCTTCCACTATATTATAATTCTTCCCACTTGGCTTACACATTGAGCTTCATATTTAAATGTTTACTTAAATGCTAGTTTTACTAAGTAAAATTTACCTTTTCATTTAAATTTTAAATAGAAGAAATACTGACGTAGAAGATAGAAACTAATTCTGATTTCTCTTTTGTAGGGAAATCTGGGTACCTTTTTTGTTACAAATGTAAGAGTAGTTTGGCATGCTAATATGAACGACAGCTTTAATGTCAGTATACCATATCTACAAATTGTAAGTACCATAATGTTACAATCACCATTATAAACCAAGTATGAAAAATTATGACTTATTTAAGTCTAATATATTATTTCCATATAAATAATATGGTGTTCTTGGGAAACATCTATGATTAGTATTTTAAATTTGTCACTGTTGACAAACAAACTGTGGAAATGTTGTGAATATATCTCCAGTGGTGGTTGAGTTGGATGATGGTGAGGTTGCTTCCACTTTGGCCTTGGTTGTTCCAATTAGAGCTCTGACATGGATGAGTTTGCTGGGATATCATTATTTAATATTTACTTATTAAACATTCCATGTGCAATCATAAGCTGATGGTTTGATGACTTTGTTTATTTGGGTTGTAGGCTCCCACAGAGAATAGAAAGAACATTCCTTCCTCACAATTAGCCACTGGCACTTAATTATACATTCATTAAATAATTAATATATTTATATCCTGTCTCATATCAAAAGATTTCAGGGCAGTTTACAGTAAAATCAATTTAAAACCATAAATAATAACAATCACTTTAAAAGATTAAAAATATATTAAATATCAGTTAAAGACCGGACAATTTCAGACCAGTTAAAACAGTTTAAAACAACTATAGCACATAATGTGAATACCAGGCTTATAATGACAGTAAATACCTTGTTTATTAATTAATTTAGAACATTTATACCTCACCCTTCAGCCAAAAAGACTCCCAGAGTGGCTTACAAATTGGTTAGGCGTGGGGGAGCTCAATAATTGGTGGTAGTCTACCACACAAGGACATGGACTCCAACTTTTCATACTCTGTCTGAGTATGGGAAGTTTTTTCTAATTCTAATTGTTTGTTGATGGGGCTTCACTGTGTGGTGCTAACTACTCTCACCATACCCTATGGGCTGTACTTATTTATTTTAAAATGATATCACTCTAATCATGTCATTAATGACATGTCACTTAAGCCTTCAGATTTACATACATCTTTGCAACAGGTTTATAATACAAGCCAGTGATATTATCACTATGTTACAGGTGGGGTGAAGAGCTTAAAAGATAGTGACTTGTATACGGTAACTCACTGAGTTGTGATAAACGTTTGTAATCTGGGGACTTTGGCTCATAGCTTACATTTAGAAACACTATGCTCGACGAACTCTAAAGGTGGGACCAGTTTAGATCCATGCAAATTACTGTGCTGTTAGTTGAAGTGGTTATAGTTGTATATAATAAAGAAATATAAACTGTTAATTTTTACCAAAGTCCACCAAAGCATATACAGTACTTCTTAATATTTTTGGTGTGTTGTCCTCTCTCAGAAGAATAGTTCTAGAATTACAAATGACTGGAACTAGAATAATTTGGGGAGTCAGTGTTGGTAATATTGGTTCTATTATGGAATCATATTTGAAGGAAACTTTTCAAACCAAAATAACTTCCTTTGTTTTAACCAGCGCTCAGTAAAGATCAGAGACTCAAAATTTGGCTTGGCCCTTGTCATTGAAAGCTCTCAAGCGGTAAGAAACTCTAGTTTTCATTCAACTTTTATCATGCTTCTTGAAACTCTAGTCAGTCCTTTCTTAGAAGTATTAATTCAAGAACCTGTACATGGTGATAATCCCTACTTTCATTAGGAGAGCGGTGGGTAAAATTCAGGCCAGAGTCCACCTGTGGCCTCCCACAACTCTCAAAGCCCTTTTCTAAAAAAAAAAGAAAAAAGAAAGAAAAAACTAGGACCCTGAGAGGTAAATTTGCCACATTCCCTCCCCCAGTTTGTTTTAGGTCAATAGGGACCTTTTTTCTCTGGTTGAGAAAAAAGGACTCATCTGGGCCTAATACATGCCACAGAAATCCTAAAACATGACAAAAGTGCCTCCCCTCTGCTTGAGAAGATGGGGGTGGGGGAAATGTTTTTTAAATGTTCTTGTGCCTCTTCCCCCTTCCCCACATTCAGTCTATCTGCTTCTGGTGAAAGGTGTATGCAGTGCTCTGGTGGTTCCCCCTCCTTAGGATGTCATGGTAGTATGATGTTGGCAAATAGGACAGCTGAGTTATGAATGTACCAAATAATGCCCATGATAAATGAGCACCAGGTGACTAATGAAATCTCTGAATGAGACACCAGCATGTCAGCTTGATCACTTACTATTTTTGATGCCGTGTTCCTGAGAAACTTTTAACTAGTGTCTTGAAATTATTTGCTTCTGAGTAGTTACTGGAATAGGACTGTTTGTGAATAATTTACCTTAGAAACATACATTTCATTGATTGTTTTTACCACAGTACATCTAAAATGAGATTGCTTTTTACAAAAAGCTTTTAATCTGGAATTGTACTGTTACTTTTTTAGCTACCTTAAAATTACTATATCATATCTTTGTGGATGATTACAAGCATATATACCCTCCAGAAGCTTGCTAATAGTACAGTTCTATACTTTTTTTTATTCAGATTTAAGTTCCATTGAGCTCAATGGTTCTTACTCCTAGGTTAGCATATAGGATTATAGTTTAAATCACTGTGTATCTAAAACATTGCTTCAGTATATCAGAATATATTGTCAATGTTGGCATTGGGGTGTGTGGAGAGACCGAACTGCACCAGGTGACACCGTCAGGGGGAGGGGGTGACAACAGTTTTAGTGGCGCCACAGTGTATTGTACAGAGGAATACAACTTAAATTCATATTGGTTTCGTCTAGCATTCTAATATCACTGTTTGTGGCTTGTCTGTGAATTGGTGTGAAATTTACAGCCCTAAAAATGGATATACAAAGCAGTTAACAGAAAAATTTTGGTAATTATCCTGATCCAGGTAATTATTGAAAATGTTTTGGTTTAATATGTTTATATTATTCTTTTACAGACTGGAGGTTATGTGCTTGGATTTAAAATTGACCCAGTTGAAAAACTAGAGCAAACAGCAAAAGAAATAAATTCACTGCATAAAGTCTTTTCAGTTAATCCTGTATTTGGAGTTGATTATGAAATGGAAGAAAAGGTACTCAGCTTTAAAGATATACTTCTTGAAAATGAAATTAGCCAATGCTTCTGTCTAAAAGGTTTAAGGCTATAGATATTTGTGCTTGTTAAAGTTGTGTCATTTGTTATTTTGCAGCCTAAGCAACTAGAGGATCTGACAGTTGAGCAGGTACAAGATGATGTAGAGATAGAAGCAGATGAGCAGACAGATGCTTTTGTGGTAAGGTTCTACTGAAAAATAGCAGTCCTCTGATTTATTTCTATAACTTTATGCAGATTTACCTTCTGTAGTTTTCTTCTACAGCCTCTGCACCTTATACCTGGCAGTATATCCCACTGAATTTAGTGGCTGTATTCAAACAACCATATTTTGCTGAACATCTATTGAAATGAGCCAGCAATCTATAATGGATTTTTCAAATTTCAAAATACTATCACATTTATTTATTTATTTCCTTATTTAATTATACGAATTTGAAAATGCCTAGTGCTTTTGCTAAGCACTCTATTCTTTTTTAATTAAGGAAATCAAGAAGTATAAACATTTGTTGTGGGTATAATGTCAGATTTGTCTGAAGTTACTGTATTCTACAGTTCTTTAGGGAGGCAATCCTAACTTGTTTTGGGGGGGGGGTTAGCATGACAAATAATTTAAAAATCTTGGTATCTGTATACAATGCATCATCTTAAAACATAATCCCTAAATGATTCAGAACTACTATATTTCATGCTTATTAATAGAAAAGTTTTGTTTGTATCCAACCCCCCCCTCTTTTACTGAAAAAGGTAAGAAAAAAAGTCATTCAAAACATCTTAGATATAGCAGATAATGGTAGGCTTTTCATTGAACTAAGATACTGCTTGTGCTTGAATTAATCCATATTTAATTCTTGAAATAAATTATTGATTTTAAAAAAATCTTAGAAAGTGCTTTTATTTTTCTGTTGTAGGCTTATTTTGCTGATGGTAACAAGGTAAGAATGTTTATATCTTAACATTATAATGATGCATTAGTCCCTAAGTGACAATTTTAATATTTGTTTGTTCTAATTTTCTGTCTTCGTTTCTCCTTTCCTGAAAAAAGCAACAGGATCGTGAACCTGTGTTTTCTGAAGAGCTAGGACTTGCAATAGAAAAACTAAAAGATGGATTCACACTGCAAGGACTCTGGGAAGTAATGGGTTGACATTAATTTAAACAATTTAATTGATAAATATGTTTAGTCTCTTAAAGTCATGCTTCAGTACATTTTAACAAAGAGGCTACAACTACCTGTTCTATGGAGACTTTGTGAAAGAGCAAATAATTGTGGACAGTGTATAGTTTTATTGTTACTATAAGAATTATATTTGTAAGATATATTTATGTACTGTATTTTTAAAATTTGTATATAGTGCTTTCAGTGCTTAAATTTTAAATTATTTGTTTAGAATTTTTATTGCTCTCATATGATTGTAAATGTCAGTGTTATTTAAGGAAATAAAATGAGAAAAGATGTGATACTTCTGAATGATTGTGTCATTTGGTACTTATAATGCCTTGCAAAGTGTTTTCAAATGAGGACTCAGTGTGCTGCCCTTGGTAGGGCCAGAGAAGAGCAAAGTGAAAGATCCGTTCCTAATACCAAGCCCTGTGGGCTCAGAAGATACAGAAAAACAGAAGACAATAGGAGGCAGTTTTGTTGAACTTCTCAGCCTATCATAGGTTTTTATTTTAATTTTTCCCCCCAGTGAGAACATTGAGGAGGGCAACATAAGTTGTGGCAAGTCTGATCCAGGCCCCTCTTGGGGAAATGCAACTGTTTTGGATCCAGCAAATCCAAAGCCATCAGACACTCAAAATGCCTTGTTTAGGGACTTGGTTTACTATTACCAACAGGGACACTGATGGTGGCTTTCCATATGGGGGAATGGGTTGCTGGGTGGAGCCCCTCCCTGCTAATGGATATGGGAATCAGTAATCATTCCACTAAAGCACTGGTTGTTCCTTGACTTTTGATCCATGCTGGGACATGAAGTGGCTTGCTCTTGTGAAATCTGTTGGAAGAATTGACAAATATTAATCTTTGTTTTGTACCTTCCTATATTTTTAGTACAGCACTGATTTTCTTAATCACTACTAGAGGATAGAACCAGGCCTAATGGTTTTAAGTTGCAGGAGATTAAATTTTGATTGATCATTAGAAGGAACTTATTGAGGGTAAGAGCAGTGTGGCAATGGAACCAGTGACCTAGAGAAGTGGTGGGATCTCTTTCTCAGGACATCTTCAAAAAGAGGCTGGATGGCTACTTTGTTGGGATGTTCTAGCTGGAGTGCCTACATTGAGGGCCCCTTCCAACTCTATGGTTCTGTGGTCCTATGATTCTAGTTCAGTCAATCAGTCAGATTTATTAAGCCACAAAGTACTGTTTATCACCAAAACAAACAAGGAGAAATCACTGACAGGCAGCCTACCCCTTACCAAAAGGCCTGCTCGTGTCAGCAGAGATGCTATGATGTCAAGGCAGTAATAAAAACTTTTACTTTTTTATTACTACCCCCAAGCCAGTATATCACTACTACTCTTGGGTTCTTCCCTGCCTTCTCATTTCCAAGCTATGTGGTTCTGTGGCTACTATTTCAGGGGTTCCTCAGCTCCCCTCACTTAGAAATATAAAGCTGTGAACTAGGTTCCTGCTATATAATTGCTTGCTTCTATGCCATGCTGGCTCCTATAAAATATATCTTACCATAATTCACATAACATGTGCACTGTAACATTTATACAGACAACAGAACATCACAATCACCACCAACCAAAACATCCTTTACGTAACACTATCTGGACCCAGCATACCATATGCCATTAAAAAACTCCCAAAAAACGCATGGTAGACCTCATGCCCAGTTGTCTGGATCCTGTTGCAGCAGCAGCAGCAGCGGCGTCCTACTGCTGTTGCCAGTTGACTATCTGTCCCATTACAATAGCAGCAGCAGCAGCGTCTCCCCCACTGCTGCTGCTACCAGTTGACTACCTGGGTCCCGTCACAGCAGTGGCAATGGCTTCCCGCCACTGTCGCCAGTTGACTGCCTGGGTCCCGTCACAGTGGGAAGAGAAATGATATTCCTATGTAGACTTATCATAAGTGGGCATTGTGCAGCCCTGAGACATTGGTGAACTGGAAAGGTTTCAGCCTCCGTAACTATAGCCAACACTGTAGCACATTGTTTGGTTGCTCCCAGTCTGCAGATTGGCCATGAGTGGTAGGAGTGGATTGTGAGATGGAGAGGAAATTTGCATGTGGGTGGTGATTTGCATGTGGGTGGTGGTTGGCTAAGGGAGTGACAGGAGCGGCCAATCAGCACACTGAAAGAGGCAACATACCATTGTATATACCCAAGAGGCAAATACCTACATACCTAAGGCCATTGTGCACACCCAAGAGTTTTATATATATATATATGATCTGAAGAATTATCTGTAAAAGATTGCTAAAGTTGACCAGTTTACATGGCAAATCTAGCGGCATTAAACATAATGGCCAGTATTCTGTATTGGCGACTTAGTTTAGTATTAAGTATAAGTTAAGTTTTGTGACTATTGCCACAATTCGTAACTTCCCCCCATCCTACATTACAAGGCATTAGCGGCATGGGAAGAAGGAGGTCCATTCTGCCAGCAACTAGAAACAAGTGAAGGAAGTTTCCATCAGGTCTTGGGGGCAGGGGGCAGGCCAAGAGAGGTTACTTAGCTAAGTATACTTAATTAAGTAACTTAACTTAGTTGAGTATACTAACTTAGTTGAGTATACTAACTAAGTAGCAGATCAGCCGAGTAGTTAAGTATACTTAATTAAGTAGCTGATATAGAATACAGTCCCTCCACATTCACGGAATTGGCATTCACAGATTTAAGTATTCACGGCATGAAAATATTCTTTAAAAAATAATAATCCCAAAAGCAAATCTTGCTTTTGCCATCTTACATAAGAGACACCATTTTGCTATGCCATTGCATATAATGGGACTTGGGTATTCACGGATTTGGTTATTCACGGGGGGTCCTGGAACCAAACCCCAGCGAATGTGAAGGAACAACTGCATTGGCCAATATACTTAATCATGCTAGACAGTGAGCATTTATCTGTATTCCTAAAGCTGGCCACCAGTTCCAAACTTGGTTCATGCATCTTTTCCTTTGTGTTTTGTACATTGCGCAATCTAGAATGTATTAAATCCTCCACATATGTTACCTAGTTATTACTGCCACAGATTTGATCCCAAAATACTTTGTTGTGGGCAAGCATGCTCTTGTCAATAACATAAAATCTAGGAAATGTTAATTCATATCCCTTTATTTAATACTAACATTTATGCATCTCCTCATTCTTGATGCATTCATTGTCTTTCCTTCTGCATCCTGTCACCACCTCCAAATCCACCACCTTACCAAATATACCAATCATTTTCAGTAGAACTCATTTCCAAGTTAGTATGGTACATGTTCTGATTGTAGGATTGCTTAGAAGCATCAGTTTAAAGTTACATCTGTGTACCAAAGGTAGTGTAAAGTTCTGGAATGTAGTACTTTGTATGAAATCTAATTTTACTTGATTTTTTAAAAATTGAACTTTAATGTGATATTTTAGAGTTCTCTTTGAATCTGTATTTCACCGGCTCCCAACCTTCAATATTAAATTTAAAATATAAACTTTGGGGGATATGCAAAACATTCAGACTGAGTAAATTAAACTTTTGTGTTGATAAGCAATATAGAACAGAAAGTTTGTTGGTGATTTTGATGTGTTATCATTGCATTTGGCCTTTAGGTGAATCCCAAGCAGAAGTCAACTACTATAATCTAGTTTAAAATTTCCAGTTCAGCTTTGTTTTTATGAAAATTATTCACAAAAAGGGTAGAAGTAAAAGTAACAGCATAGTAGTTGTATCCATCCAGTGAGCTATCAGAGTTACATGTAAAATTAAATGTCATTTATTGTTTGAGAGGGGCAGCTGCTATAATTTTAAGTGAGGTAAGCCCATGTACACCATCTCTATAAATGGAAAAATGTCAAATGACCTGTCTGTCCAGCTGTTGCTTTAGCAGCTGATCTTTCAAGTATACATTGTGAGAAGCCCATTTAAACTTTTCTAATCATGTAGAACTGAATCCAGAATAAGACAGTCATACTTAAGTCACACTCTATTCAGTATCATCTACATTGGGACTGACTTTTCACATTTATTTTAATAGGGCTAAAGTGACTATGACAGCCAGCATAATATAGTGGTTTGAGTATTGCACTAGGACATTGGGAGACAAGGTTTTGAATCCCCACTCACCCATGGAAACCCACTGGGTGACCTTGGGCAAGTCACACTCTCTCAGCCTCAGAGGAAGGCAAGGGCAAACCCCCTCTGAACAAATTCTGCTAACAAAAACCCATGATAGGGTCGACATATGTCACACAACACAACCAAGTGTGACAAACTTGTTCTGCATCCATTCAGTTCTTTTAGATGATGTTTCTTCTACATTAAAGCACAAAGGTGAATTTCAATAAAATGTATCAAACTACAGGCTTTGAGTGAGATTAGAAATAAGAGTTTGTTATTCACTATTCATCAATTAGAAATAAGAGTTTGTTATTCACTATTGACTATTTTATTGGACTCCAGGGGAAGCTCTTTTGTTACTGTTGAGCCCATTTCAGGTTTTATATGCTGTGCAACATACCTCCCAACCTGGCTGAGCATTTATGTCTAGCCCACATGTTAAGCACTAATGGGATTACTAAAGTACATTAAAATTTTGAGATTCGATCCATTTATTTATTGTTACTGCTGTATATTCAGAGTCTATATTTTTTCTCTCTATCTGTCATTGAATACAGTAGTTGGTCAGTGTTTTCAATCAATTAACATTTTTTCATTGTGTGATGGGTAAATACAGTATGTTAGCAGACACAATTAACTTTCTAGATATTGATTACAAAGGAGTTTCTTTTTCTAGGTGTAAGAACTGGCTTAGTTTGTCTAAAATATAACTTTTAAAGTGGTTTGCATTCTTATGAATGGACATCGTACGTTCACCTGATGACTTCCATATTTTCAACACATGCTTGAGAGTGTTAAGCAACAAAAATGTTTTCGAGACCTATGTCATAGAAACTACCTTTGGATCTAATTCTAACTCCTTGCTAACGCAGGGTGCTAAGTATATTCTACAAGTAATCTCAGTGATTCAGTGTGTATAACCGAGTAAAACTGATTCCCTAGTGACTAAAAGCAACAGTTGCTTCTTTCAACCCATGACAGCTGCAAGCTCCACTCTTCTTTCCACACCATCCATCCGAAATTCCAGCTTGTGAAAGTCTGTGTCTATATTTAGCTGTCAAGATTAAATTACAGAAGCTTCAAGACGGGCAAAGTACACTGATCTGCCTTTTTCAGGCAGACCCAAGTACCAACAAGAGGGTTCTCTCTCTCTTTGTTCCTTCCCAGATCTTCCACAAAAATGAATTCTCAAAGAGAACTTGCTGAAGAGCTTCGACTTTATCAATCCACTCTTCTGCAAGATGGCCTCAGGGAGCTTTTGGAAGAGAAAAAGTTTGTTGATTGTTCTCTTAAAGCTGGGGATAAAAGCCTTCCATGTCATAGACTGATTCTGTCAGCCTGTAGTCCTTATTTCCGTGAGTACTTCTTATCTGAGCAAAGCGAGGAGAAAAAGAAAGAGGTAGTCCTTGACAATGTTGACCCTCTCATCCTTGATATGATTATTAAGTACCTTTATTCTGCCAGCATTGACCTCAATGATTCTAACGTTCAAGATATTTTTGCCTTGGCAAGCCGCTTTCAAATTCCCTCCGTTTTCACAGTGTGTGTTTCGTATCTTCAGAAGAGGCTTGCTGTGGGTAATTGCTTGGCCATCCTTAGGTTGGGTATCCTTCTTGACTGCCCAAGGCTTGCACTGTCTGCCCGTGATTTTGTGTCTGACCACTTTGTGAAGATTTGCAAAGAAGAGGAATTTATGCAGCTTGCCCCCCATGAACTCATCTCAGTTATTTCACAAGACAGCTTGAACGTTGAAAAGGAGGAAGTGGTTTTTGAGGCTGTAATGAGATGGGTGAAGAAAGATAAGGAAAATAGAATGAAGACTCTTGGAGAGGTTTTTGACTGTATCCGCTTTCGCCTGATGGATGAGAAATACTTCAAAGAGCATGTTGAAAAAGATGATATTATCAAAAGCAATCCAGATCTTTCCAAAAAGATCAAGGTTATTAAAGATGCCTTTGCTGGGAAGCTGCCTGAACCTACTAAAGGTTCAGGAAAGTCGGCCAAAGGAGAGGTTAATGGTGATGTAGGGGATGAGGACTTACTCCCTGGTTATCTAAATGATATTCCAAGGCATGGGATGTTTGTCAAAGACCTCATTCTTCTGATCAATGATACTGCTTCTGTGGCTTATGATCCGACAGAGAATGAGTGTTACCTGGCAGCACTGTCAGAACAGATTCCTAGAAATCATTCCAGCATTGTCACTAAACAAAAGCAGGTCTATGTGGTGGGAGGACTGTATGTGGATGAAGAGAACAAAGAACAGCCTTTCCAGTCATACTTTTTCCAGGTATAAATCTCTCTCTCTCTTGTTTCTTATTGTTATTTCACTATTGCAAGAGGGGTAAAGGGATTTTGAAAATGAGAGTCCACATACTAAAGACATTGCTTTTATGTGGATCTTTGGAAAGTAACCTTTTTTAGGCATCCCTTGGTCTCTAGAAGCTTTGCATTTTCTGTATCCTAATTCAGCATCATGAGTGACTAGAGAACCAAAAATTATTAATAATGTATCCCATAGTGTTTCCATGAGTCCTACAATTCCATCATGCCTTCTAAATAATACTAGCTTGTTCTAAGCTGCCTGATTTTCACTATATCTTTCCCTCCCCAGAAAGCTTTTTTTCAACATTTCCAAACAGAACTTATTAATGGTGTGCTGGCCTATGAAATGTACATGTAAATGAAAGTGGCATTGTATTGGTTTTGTAACAAAAACTCTGGTGTAACAGCATAGCTGAGACATTTGGCTGGAGCGCATTTGATCATAGCATGCCTTCTAAGTACTTTCAGTCCAGAAGAGCCTAATCACATACTATTTGTACTTGCTCATGTTCTTTCAGACCTTTTGCCAAAAGTGAGATGGAGTGGGGGCAGAACTAATGGGCAAGATCCTACTCCTTATATGCTTGTTCAGGTGAACATTTGGCATACTCTGTAGTAACATATAGTTAAACTGTGGAATTCACTAGTATATGATGTAATGATGGTTGCTAACTTAAAAGGTTTTAAAAGAAAATTAGACATATCCATGGAGAACGGGGCTATCAGTAGGTAGTAGTATGCATCTGCATATCAGTTGCTCAGAAATACAAGAGGCTATAGTTGCATTCATGAGGTTCTTGTGGGTTTTGTATAGAAATCGGCTGGCCTCTGTGTGAAGAGGAATGCTGGAAAATATAGGGATTTGGTCTGGTCCATCCTTATGTTGTCTTATGTTCTTAGATACTATATTTCATGTGCCTTGTCTATCTTTTCTATTTTGCTTTTATTTTTTTCTTTAATGTCGTTTGACATTTTAATTTCTGATGGGCACTGTATGTCCTCACCATACAGATGGAGCTCTTCCTCTTACAAGGGTTTCCTCATTCATTCATTTCAGCACAGGAAGTGCTAATTCCTCTGTGTGCAGTCTGTGTATATGTAGAATTCTAAGTCAACAATTGCAAGTAGCAGTGAGCTCACATGTTCTCTCCTCCTGTCTCCTATGGTGTGGCTGAGAGGAGATCAGAAGCATCTTCTGCTTATAGAAGAGTTAGAATCCCCTATTATATCTGGACTTGAGGAACTCGGATTAACAGACAACAGATACAAACCAAGACCATAAACTATGGATTGATCTTGGCTTATTTGAACAAACCAGAGTTTGGGCAGATGAGACAGTATACATAATGAGAAACTCCTCTTAGTTTAAAGCTAGGAAGGAAAGGTGCTCTTTCACCTGAAGAAGAAAACAGAAGAAGCTATATATTTTCAACCTTTGGCAAACAGCAGCGGGGAGGGAACAATTTTATGTTAGGAAGATAGCACAAAGGAAAAGGGTGAAACCAGTCCAATCTTACCTCAACTACATAGCTGCTTCTAACGTTAAAACTAAACAAAGCCCAGGAGATCTTGTTCACATATTTCCACCTTTTTCACATAGGAAACTAACATGTTTTGGGAGAACACTGGGCTATAATCCTTCCTTTGGATGCCTTATAATTTGCGTGAAGGATGAGTGTTATGAGTGGAAATGTATACTATGAGAAATGCAGTCTGAAAAATCACAGTGTCCCCTTTTGGTTGTCAAAACACTTGTGATGAGAGGAGACCAAGTCATGCCTGGGCCTTGTGCAGCAAACAGATCTTCAGTCTCTCCAGCCTTACATCTCATACACAACACAAGTAGCAAACGAATGAGGAGACACAAGGATCTGTGATGTGGCAGGAGGTGTGGATTCACACCAACCACTATGCTTGTATTCCCTCCAGTTCACAGATCTTCAGTCTCTCTCCAGCCTTACGTGTCATACACAACAAAAGTAGCAAATGAATGAGACACAAGGCTGGAGAGAGACGCAATCATACCCGCAAAGGGTAATGAAATGGCACATGGGCAGGCTGGATGCCAAAATATCTAATTATGTATATGCAGATATAGGTATTCCAAAATCTGAAAAAAAATCCCAAATATGAAACCCGTCTGGTCCCAAGCATTTCAGATAAGGGAGATGTGACCTGTATAGGCCTATATCTAGTTGCTAGCCTTAACCAAAGTAGATCCATTGAATTAATTACTGAATGGTAAATCAACACTTATGTAAATCCCATTGATTTGATAGGTGGAACTAGATTTATGCCATAGCATTATCACATTAGTGAGAATTAGATCCAAAATAAATAGAGGAATGTTTGGGGGAAATGGAAAAAAAATTGCCTCTGGAAGATAAAGTTTAAATAAAAAATAATAATAATGGGAACATTATAGCTCAAGTGGAAAACCTTGATAATTATCAGGGAAACGTGTTATAGTAAGATTTTCAAGAATCCATTGGTATATGCAAACATAGTATGAGGGCATAATCACCAGAAGGCTGTTTGTGGGAGCTTCTGCGATGGGGCTAACAAGTTTGCTTTGTAATTTCTAAAGGTTTTAAAAAACTGATCAAAAATTTTAGGAGCTGTTATGTACAGTAGGAGCTCCATACCCATGGTACCAGTACCCATGGATTCACTTCCTCATGTCTGAAAAAATATGGTCTCTCTAGGCATCTTCTAAGTCCTCCAGTGTGATTCTATGGCATGATACCGCTAGAAGCTGACCATAGAGTTGCACTGGAGGACCTAGAAGATGCCAAGAGAGGTGTTCTCTCTGGGAAATTCTAGGTCCTCCAGCATGACTCTATGGTACGCTTGGTCCAGAAGTCATTAATTTTAATAGGGTTCCCTATTCTCTGTGGTTTCCGGTATCCGCATACCCCCCCAACAGATACAGGGGTTGCAATGTAGTTGTTTGTAACTGTAATATTATATGTGCTAACATTTCTTACTCTAAATTTTGAAAAAGCTGGATACCATCACTTCTGAATGGGTTGGCCTTCCTCCACTGCCATCAGCCAGATGCCTGTTTGGATTGGGAGAGTCAGAGAACAAAATCTATGTAATTGCAGGCAAAGACCTCCAAACTGAGGAATCTCTGGATTCAGTATTATGCTACGATCCCACGTAGGTTGCTTAATGTTATTATGTTTTAGGCCTTTAATTTATTTTCTATTATGGTTAAATGCCTACTCATGTCCCCTTCCTTCCCAGATCAGTCAAATGGAGTGAGGTCAAGAAGCTTCCACTCAAAGTATATGGTCATGCTACAACTTCACACAATGGAGCTATATATTGTCTTGGAGGAAAAACTGATGATAAGTGAGTACCTGCTTAGGATCTTATTACTGGTCTATGCAGATTCAATGTCAAATTACAATTCTATATGGACGTTAATGGTTAGTGTGGATGGAGGTGTTCATCTCTGGAATCTACAACAACCTCTGCCCCCTGAATGTAGTGGTTCTGGTGTTGTGGCATTCCACTCATGGCCATCGGGTGATGGAGTAGCCAGGCAGTGACTGGCTGTGCTTCAGCAGCCATTCGCAGGAAGTCAAATGCATCCTCCCATACTTCCCAGGAGCCCTCCAGATGTCCGGGAGGATGCCTTTGCCTTCATGCAACCAGCTGTTGAAGAGCAGGAAGCTGAAAAAGTTGCATCTTTGCCTGCCATTTCAGAATTAATGGCTAGAGTATGTTGTAGAACACAACCATATTAAGAGGTAGAAACCATCTGTGACAATGAGATGAGCCACTGATTTCTTTGGGTACTTCTGTGACGTACCATTGAGAAAAATAGATTAATGCACTCATAGACTAAAATGTTTATTCAATATCTGTAGCTTGCATAAATATTTTTTCCTTTAAAACCATCTTTAAAAAGTAAAAATGAAGAATGTATCATAAAGTTGTTACTCCTTATATTGTGACCCTATAAGCAGGGAATGTCCTTGTTTTTATACTTTAACAATACAGTGGGCCCTTGGTATCTACTGGGGTTTGGTTCCAGGACCTCCCATGGATACCAAAATCAATGGATGCTCAAGTCTCATTATATATACAGTAGGACTCCCCCTATCCACTGGGGATTGGTTCTAGAGGGGTCTGTGGATACCAAAAACTGTGGATAATAGTGAACACCATTGAAAATAATGGAACTTCCTGTTTAAAATATCATAGAGTTGCCTTGAAGGACCTAGAAAATGGCTAGAGAGGACACATTTTCTAGGAAGACTCTATGGTAGGTGTGCTGTTTTGTGTCCCATGGATAACTGAATCAGTGGATGTGGGGTCCTACTGTAATGGCATAGTAAAATGTTTTTTTGGAATATATATATTCAAGCCATGGTTAGTTGAATCCCTAGATACAGAGGGCTGACTATAATATCACTACCATCACCACCATTTTCTATAAGAATCTTATGGTTATGTATAGTCTACACTGGAATCTAGTCTAAGACATGGAATTTGACATCCTGAAATATCCAGCATGGAAAAAAAATCTACTCAGGTAGTGGCCAAAACCTGTGGTCAAGGTCTTCTTGTATACTAAGAAAGTGGAAGATCTTGCAGGGTTTCCTGATTTTCCTCCATAGATGCTGCTTTACACTGTGATATCAACTTGACTGGTGCAGGGTTATCCCTCCAGCATTCTTAAGTGGCACATACATTTCCAGCTTAGGTCTAATCTCTGTTAGCAGGGGAGGCTAATGCGGAGAACCGATTCACACAGAGTACATATTTTCTACATCATGCTATACAAAGTTCATTACATATAAAATCCAGTGGACTTTGACCAAAACATTTAAAACTCTTTGGCTGGGATTCTGTTGGTGTCTTACACATATGTAAGTTCTCTTTCACATGCAATTGTTACTTTTTTGACCAACGCAGAACACATGTATGCAGCTGAAGTTTACGAACACAGAGTGATGCATGTGATACCATTGCCCATCATAGTACATGGTTGCACATGCATATCAGTTTGCAGCAATTCTGTAATTAGGTGACATAGTGCAACCAAGGTGTAGGTGTAAGATATGCTACTTCTTGTCAATACAGTAAGAGAACATAATCACCATCCTTATTACAACATCATCATCATCACCATTATTATTATTATTATTATTATTATTATTTCATTTATGATTCTGATTATTTAGTCAAATGGTTGGATCCACATGCAGCTCAGTTGGCTGAAGCAGATTTCATTAACCCTTCCCCAAAATGGAGTAGGTTGTTGTAGGGGTGTGCTAGGTGTGTGGGGAAGAGAGAATCCCTGAAAACTAAGCAGAGGCTCCTTACATTCCTGGAAGCAGATTCCATAGTTTTGTTTCTACTTTTCTTAATATTACATCTTAAAGTCAGTCTGAGAGCCAGAGTTCTCATCTGAGAATGGAGAAAATTCTTAGGAAGTTGACATCTGCAATATAAGTACAACAAAGGCTTTAAAAAGAACTAAAGGCATAAATACTCATGTATTATTCTCTGTTAAGTCCATTTTTTAATAGTTTTTGTTTTGGAATCCCCCCCCCCATTTTGGAAATATGTCTGAACAGTTGAGATCATCTGGATTGAAATGTCTTGCGAGGTGTTGTTCAAGCTTTCCTGTTATGATTCCTTGCTTGTGGTTTCTGGGAGTTTTTAATGTTGTCTCTCTTGTTTCACAGAAAATGCACTAACAGAGTATTCATATACAATTCCAAGAGGGGAGACTGGCGTGATCTTCCTCCCATGAAAGTGGCTCGCTCCATGTTTGGTGTTGCTGTTCATAAAGGCAAAATTGTGATTGCAGGGGGTGTTACTGAAGATGGCCTCTCAGCTTCTGTTGAAGCATTTGATCTCACCACTAACAAGTTAGTGTGTTTTCCACTCTTACTTGAGAACATGGCTCATTATAGGTGTCTTGCCTAAGTCTGTCCATTGCTATGTTGTATTTTTGATAAGCATTTTAAAGTGAAACAGTGTTGATTAAATCAATGAGTCTGGATCACTTCCATGATGCCTGCTGTTTGGATTTCATCTTGCAGAGTTTCTTACGTTTTTGTTGCTTCCAGCATCTTTTTCTCAAGTGAAAGAAACATTTTGCATATTTTGGAATGTGTTCTCTGAAGTATCTTATAACTCTCATACAATGCACTTGTAATTGATGGCCAGAATTCTGTATCAGCTACTTAAGAAACTTCTTCTGGCCTGATCCCCCAAACTTGACGGAACATCATTCACCCATGTTCTGATCGTCAGCAGAACAGACCACCTTTTCCCCGTGCAGTTGATGGGTGTGCGTGCATGCATGTGTGTGTAGTTACAATTGTGGCAATAGTGTAACAATTGCGACCAAGTAGCAATCGTGAATACAAGTTATCTAGATTTACTCATCCATAACTGCTTCACATGGACAATCAGTACTTTGTCACAATTTTGACACTTTTGCCTCAACTGTAACCCCCCACACAACCTACTTTATCAGGCATCAGCTGCATAGGGAAAAGGAGGCCAGTTCTGCCAGTGATCCGAGCACAGCTGAATGATGTTTCTATCAATTCTTCTTTGTGGTTTCTGTGACTCACACAAATGGGCATCTAGCATACCCTTGTCAAGACTGGCCAGCCATGTGTTTGCAGAGCAGGAGTGTGACATTCTTGGGGTGAACAGAGAAGCTGGATCTACTCTAGAGAACTATCTGGTCACTAAAGAAGCAATAAAGGGTGTAGGGTATATGCAGCACCAAATATTGGATCCATAAGATCCTTCTGTGCTATGTAATCCAGACCAAGTCAGAGAGTCATACACCTTCTCTCCCCTTCAGAAAATGTCTCCTTTTTCTTTCTTTATCATATGTATACTCTATATAAAGTATCGATGGACAAATCCCAATGTCACACAAGTACATTCTTCTCTCCTCCCTGCTTCAGTCCCCAAGTCTCCAAATATGTACTGGCAGGTTCCCCAACTCCTCTAGAGCAAGGTTGGGCATGTTCTGCAGCTTGGAGGGCCTCAGCTGTATTCTTGCAGCTATTCTGAGTGAGCATCACTTCTGGTTGCCTCTTGCGCTGGTGAAGAGTTTGGCTGTTTTGGGTGAAGAGCTTTCCTCTGAGACAGCATGAAATAGCCCAGCAAAAGGGCATTTTAAACTTTCTGTGTTTTTTCAGCTGAAAAACCATTTTCTTTGGAGCGTGGGTTGAGATTGCAGGGGCTACACAGTCTGTGGGCAACATGATTTCCACCCTTGCTCTAGGACATATTTCAAAGGAGTATCAGGGGCCACAGAGGGGGAAATCGTCCCATTCCTTGTTCCTCTTCCAGGAGCAGTTCTGTCACTGTAAGGGCTTGGTTTGAGCAATCAGAATTGATGGAAATTATGTGCATTAATAATAAATAACTTTATTTAAGTTTCTTTGCTGCATGACTTTATCTTAAGTATTTATCTTCTATATGGCTAATAGTCTCTTGAGCAGAATGTTTTCCTTGGTGGTTGGCCACATTTTGCTGAGAAACTTTATTATTAATGCTTATTGATCCTGTTGTCCCCTTCATAATGAGGAGCATTTCCATTATTGGACTGTCATCAGTCTAGTGGCTGACATGCCTTGTGTTCATGTTGCCAAAAGCAGTTTTTCTTTTTAAAGAATATAGCTGTGACATAACTGATAGCTAGATTTGGGAGTAAAAACCAGTCATTTCCACATTGTTTCAGGACAGAACCATGCAGCCATACTAAAGAATTTTATCTTGACCACATTTTTCTCAACACATGTCAGTGTGTAGGTTGTATCCATTTTCACCCCATTCAGAGGAGAGTTGTATTCACAGCAGAGCTCTTTCCATAAGTGGAGTGAAAATAATGGGTGCAGCCCATTGGTTTTAAATATATGGATGTTTTTCCTGTGGTGTTATATTATAAAAATGTTTTTAAAATGAACATTATACTTGTTAAATTACAGATGGGAAATTATGCCAGAGTTCCCACAGGAGAGAAGCTCGATCAGTTTAGTTGAACTGTCTGGCTCCTTGTATGCTATTGGTGGTTTTGCTATGGTTCAACTTGAATCAAAGGAGTTTGCACCGAATGAGGTTAATGATATCTGGAAGTAAGTTCTGTTTGACTATCATTCTTTGTGCTAGCCTAAGAGACTAAAATATTTCTAGTCTTACATGAAATCATCTAAAATGTTCAGAGAGGATAAACTTTTTCCTTAGTAAATTCACTAAGTGTAGAAACAGGAAGCTAGAATCCACTAAGGCAGTTGGGAATGAGTAATCTAGAGTTTCACATTTGTGACTAGTTTGTATTCACAATCCCTATGCATTCACTGCTTTAGGGAATACACAGGGGCCATGAAAGTCCCCCAATCTCCACTTACCAGGCAGCTGTCACTGTGATTGATGGGAGTCTGTTCCCCTGTTGATTGGACAGCAGCTACCTGATATTCCCACTCATCTCCTTGAGCAATCTCTGGTGTGGGGAGGAATTGCAACAAGGACACTGCTTCTGCCTTTCACAGTGGACATCAATCAGAGGAGGGGGTGGGAACGTCAGTCAGCTGCTTCCCGATTGATGGGGACGGGGGGAACAGACCTCCCATTGATCACAGTGGCTGCTGCCTGGGATTGGGCGGGAAAGCTAGTGGACAGTATGTACCTACGTCACTAATAGAAAATGCCAGCCATAATTTGTATTTTTTGTCATAGTATCCAAGTCCACATGTAAACTTATGTCAATTTAGTGTTTTTGTTTCAAAATATTGTAATCCTTGAATTATTAAATAATGCTAATTTGACACTAGGTTAATTAAGAATCGCCAAATTATTCATCCAGATGAAGTAATATCTTCATTCACAAACATGCCAGATATTTGCATCAGTTATATACTGTAGGTGTTTGCTCTGTAAGCACTTTTCTCTCCAGTTCTGGTAGAAGGTAGTATGGATTGCAGAGACCAGTCTGTGCCAGCAGCTGATGGATGATGTGTTCTGTCTTTTGCCTAGGAGCTTATACCAGATTCCTCTTGGCCCATTTCAGTCTGAAATGGAAATATCCTATTGAAGCTTCTTTTTTAAAAGTAATTCATGTAATGTTAGTCAAAATTGAACAGAGCTTCAGAGTAGAACTAAGAGGACCATAGCATTAAATTAATAATATAGTGTGGTGAATTAAAGTGATAACTGTAAGTAGGCCTTTTATATTGGAATCCTAGTCAAAGTCTGCTATTTGTAAATCAAAAAGGAAGTACTAATATAAATCAATGGTTTTCAGACTGTGTTCCAAGGGACTTTCTCAGTGAGGTTAGTAATGGAAGACAAGCTTCCTGAGTTTGACCACTGCTCTTCCCCTAAAATGCATTCTTAGCTCATGAGACTACACTACATATACTACACACAATGACTACACAGCCTGCAATATGTCTGTGGAGACTGTACATACTGCTACTCTGTGAAACCGTGCTAACACAAAATATGCAGGTCCATCCTTACATTAGTAATTTATTTCTCACTTAACCTGTTACCATAAAACACTGTTGGACTAGAAGTTAGTTCTTTAAAGTTTATGGATTATCAATCTATCCTTTTTGAGGCCCTAAATAGAACTGAAGGGGAGGATGATGTGCAAAGACATACCATGTTTACTTATATTAACTTCTGCCTCTACAGATATGATGATGAGAAGAAAGAATGGTGTGGCATGCTGAAAGAAATCCGTTATGCTTCTGGAGCCTCTTGTCTTTCTGTTGGCCTGAATCTGTTTAAGTTGTCAAAGCTGTAAACCAAAAGACTGACTGACTAAAAAGGAGGATTTTACGGCCTCTTGTTTTGTTGTGTAAACCTACCCTGTACAGACTCTGATAAGTAATTTTATTGACTGAACTGTTAACATACCTGTTTTACATGTGCATTAACCTCTGTAGGTGTAAAATCCCATCCAGTTTTTACTAACAGTTTGAATTTGAAGTAAATTCTGCTGTAACAATGAATAAAATTGAATCTGGCTAAAAGTCAGCATGGAAGATTTGGCCTCTATTACTGTTACATCCCAACCCAAAGACTCTCCCTTACCTAGCCACCTGCAGGCTTTAAAAAAAAAATCAAAATGTTTATAATAAAAAATATTTAATATTCCATGATAATACTCCATATAAAACAGCTTCATGATTGTGTATCCCCTCCACACAATACCATCAGAGATTCTCAAATATTTTCCTGTTTAGATATTCCATCCACGCATCCTTTGATGATAATTCCATGGAATTCCATTCAAAATGAGGGATCTAAAATTAAATTAAGATATGAAATTAAACACTATTTACATTACATCTTGTCTATACTATCTAGCCAGCTATGTGGCAACCTCTGATGTAAAGACTCTATATGACGTGGCTAGATGAGCGAATGGGAGAAGTGTGTTCCAGGAGCCAATCCTATGGCAAGAACCTGAAAGGAGAGGGGCTTCTGTGTGTTTGAAGTATGCATGGCAGTTGAAGAGAGTCAGTTAAGCTCTGAATTTAGTGGAAGGCTCCGTATGTGTGTGCTGTATGAGAGGCTTGGATGAGGTAAAATGGTGTGCAGAAGTCACTAATTTGGAATAGAGGACTGAATAGACAAAGAGTGAATGAGGCTGGGAAATAAGGAACAACATTATGAAGATATAAGTACTGGTTAAAACAAAAGATTCCACCCTGAAGTATGTTTATTCCCTTTTATAAAGTTGCCCTTTGTTGTTAATACAAATACAGACTCTGGCTCATTCCTACAGAATAAAGATAATTAAAGGCAAGTGACCGTAACATATTATCCACACATTTAGGTTAAAGGTATAACCTTGGTTCAAAGGAGGGAACTAAGGGAAGCTTATAAAGTGAGGTGGGAGGAACAGAGGGTAAAGAGGTGGCCAGGCTGAACCCTGAGCTAAAGTGGGGCTGGCTGGCGCTTTAAGGTTTGCCCTCATCCACCTGGTTGTTGTGAGTTGCTGCAGATTTGGTGGCAGGAAATATTCCAGGACTAATTATATTTTTATGAAATAGAGTAGGCACTGTACCTGGACAACCTGGTAACCCAGGATCTCCAAATGTCTCTTTTTCATGGCAGTTTCTCCCTTTTGGTGATTTGAGTTTTTGCAAAAGGCTTTTGAATCAAGAAATTCTATGGCAATTCTGAATAAAAATAGAATACAGAACACTGACTTTCACACACAAACACATAGAATAAAAATATCACAACAACATATAAATCTGTTATGCTACACACAATAGCCAAGAATAAGATGATTTTGTTTTCAGGTTAAGGCGAAGGATTCAGATAAAGGGAACAGGAAATTCCTTAAACATGTATCTCCAACTTTCTCAAGAAAAAAGAGAGCAAGTTAACAGGTTTCATATAAAAATACAAAGAGAGTATAAATATCATACTGCTACATGTCACAGGACTGTAATACTGTTAAACAGTTTTGAACTCTGCTTTGCCCCAGAAGCTACAATTGTGTTATGGGTTAAGACTGACTCTTAAGTTATGCTTTCTTAGTGACGTGCCTCACAAAAACTTGTATTGTTCTTGGCAGCATGTTTAGAAATCATGCATAAATGGAAAAAAGTAATCCACATGCTTATTAAATGGGACACATAGTTATAGAATACAGCCTTAATGAACAAATTGAGGGAAGAATATGATTTCATTTTTTGGTGCATAGTTCATGCTTATTTCATTGATAACCAATAATTAGAATACAGCATTCCTCAAGCAGACTTTTTTAAAAAAATAACCTGATTTCTGAATGATCTTTGGGCGATTGTTAATTTGATGAAGGTCTGTTTTAGTGACAATGTTCAGTTTTGGTTATTACACATATTATTTTGTGTCTCTTCTAGATGCATGTTTCATTTCATTAGTTTATATATTTTATTTCTTTGACAAAAATATAACAAAATGTGTGCATGTGGGGAAGGGGGGAATTAACCGATAACCTTGACTTTTCTAAATACTTTTGAGTTTCCCCTTTGGTTTTATAACATCAGCTTGCCTTGATCCCAAAACCCCACAGTTCTAGTAACAAACTTGATTCCTTACTTTAATGGGCTTACATTTTTATTCAAGCAGAAATATGGCTCAAGAGTATACGCAGCTCCTAAGGTGTGTTTCTCAGAGTAAATGGCAGTAGAGGCCTGCTCAGTACTCTCATGGTCAGACCCAAGCGAGAAGCAACTCATTTTAAGTCTTGCTAAAATCCTGTTTAAACAATTTAGAAAGGGTACATGGCATAATGGATTCAATAAACAAGGGGCAGTATTTCCAGTCCAACTGTTAATCTAGCTCTGGTTACTGGTCACTAAAATTGTAAATGTAATTTGCTAGTTGTATACTCAATAGGAGCCAGAAGAATCTGGCAAGTGAAATGGAATGAATTTATTGTTGCAAGGGTGGTGTGTGCCAACATGCAGAGAAAATACTGCATGTAGACCCATACTGAGGCTAGAAACCTATTGGTGAGCTATGCTAGCATAACTGTCATGGCAGGATAAAAAAAACCCATAAGCACAGCAACTGTGAAATTAAGCAAGCATTGAAAAAATAGGTTGCTTGGAATAGGCTTCCCCCCACCGCCTTCTCTTATGACTGCTGTACAACCCTAGAAAAAGGGCAATCCCTTGTGTAGCTCATCAACAGGATTCCAGCCAGGAAATACATACATTTCTGAATTGTCTTCTGGTGTGTCTCTTGAAGTGAGGAGTTTCCTTCACATTACAGAGAGAAAGAGAAAAAACTTGTGTGCTGCAGTGCCTTTCAATTTGCACAGGGTCTTTTTTGTTTTGTTTTGTTCTACCATGAGAAAAGGAGGATGGAAGGACCTCGACATCCAAGAGAAGGCAGGGAGGAATTCCTTGCCTTTTGGAAGCACCTCAGCAAGAAGGCTGGTGGGCTTTGCCTCAGCCCAGTGGGAGACACTGGCTGCTAGTGGGTGCCTCTTGCCTCATTTGGTTTTTTTTCTCAGGCAGCTGCAACTGAGTGTCTCTGGCTAGCTCTTCTTCACTTCTAATAATAATTCTAAAAATAATAATAAGCCTTGGAGGACCAAGTGTACAAGGTTCATCCCACCTAGGGATCAAGGTGCTGGAGTTTCTGTTATTTTTGTTGTGCTGGTTTGTTTTTTTAAAAAAATAATTTATGTTTTTAACTAGCTTTAATTTTTTGATAGTTTAATCTTCTTTTAACTTCTGTATTTTGTGAATTTTAACTATGCATTTTTATCTGTTGTAAGCAGCCTTAAATCCCAAACTGGGAAAAGGGCAGGATATAAATACATTTAATAATAACAACAACAACCACCTCTGAGCTCCTGGTGGTAGTCCTCTCCTTCCCAAGAACTGGCCACTTTGTCCCCAGTGCAC
This sequence comes from Gambelia wislizenii, assembly GCA_030847615.1. Classification (NCBI taxonomy): domain Eukaryota; kingdom Metazoa; phylum Chordata; class Lepidosauria; order Squamata; family Crotaphytidae; genus Gambelia; species Gambelia wislizenii. The sequence goes on along the minus strand of JAUMIR010000001.1, from coordinate 283,368,924 downwards.
CCTCTCCAAGTCAGGTATGACAACATTCTGGTCCATATATGGAAGAGGCTTCTTGTTTTTATCAAGAATACATTCAAAGTCTGAAAAGCAAGAATTGTTGTTATTAATAATTGGAAGTGTTTTGATTTAACAGGTGTAGCAGGTATTTTAAAATGGAAAGTTAAATCATTATGGTAGAAGTGAATCCGCAATGTGGCATCCCTGCTGCAACAGAACAATACTTCAAACAATAATATACTCAGGTAATCCATTTATATATCCCACACACAGAGGTTTACTCATATCTCGCTCTCATTTTAAAACACCTGGGATGACTTACAGAGGATTTCTACTGGTTTCCCATCTAAAAACTAATTAGGTCCATCTAAAACTATGCTTTAACTTTAAGTGCTCCTAGAACACACAAAAGTTTATTTAGGGTGAGGGTACAGTTACACAAACTTATTTTTTTAGATTAAGTGTGGAAAAGCTTCCTGCACACATGAACAACAGGTTTTGAAGCTGTCTATTCAGTTCTTTTGTGATTGCAATCCTAGTGATTTCAACTGGGCCAATCAGTGTGCAAACTTTTAAACTGTAATAACCCATTCACCTTGAAGCATGTGTTATTGGTTTCACTGAAATATACTTCCAGTTGAAAACTTAACCTGAGGACATCATAGCATGACCCAACCACATTCCATTCTTTGTCAAATTGTTCCTATCAGTTCAATGCAAACTTATGTTGAATAGGGTGTTAGGATGTTGCTTTGCAATGAATCATGTTTTTTTTTAATACAGTCATCCCTTCACATTTGTGGGGGTTATGTTCCACAGACCCCCACGAATGTGAAAATTCCGTGAATAACAACTGCCCTCCCCCTCCCCCGCCAAAGCGACCACGGGGCCTCTGGAGGCCCCATAGTCGCTTTCCCCCACCTCCCTCCCCCCTCCCCAGGCCTTCACAGGGCCTCCACAGGCTCCGTGAATGCCTCCCCAGCCCTCCCCACTCCCTCCCAAGACCTTCATGGAGCCTCCGCAGGCCCCATGAATGCCTCCCCAGGCCTCCCCCCTCCCTCCACAGGCCTTCACAGGGCCTCCCCAGGCCTCCCCCCTCCCTCCACAGGCCTTCACAGGGCCTCCCCAGGCCTCCCCCCTCCCTCCCTAGAACTTCACGGGGCCTCTGGAGGGTCTCCGAAGGCACCGTGATCGCCTCCCCAGACCTCCCCACTCCCTCCCTAGGCCTTCACGGGGCCTCTGGGGGGGTCTCCGAAGGCCCCGGGGTCGCCTCCCCAGCCCTCTCCACTCCCTCCCTAGGCCTTCACGGGGCCTCCGGAGGCCCCGTGTCGCTGCTTTTGGGAGGGCGTTGGGGCCCTCCCAAAACCACGAATATTCAAAACCGCGAATGCTAAGTTCGCGAATGTGGAGGGGCAACTTAGTGAGTTGTGTGCTTAACTTACATGACTATACTTACACTCAAAAGATTTGTAAATTACAGTTGTCCATTCACATTCGCGGGTGTTAGGGTCACCAGACCCCCTCGAATGTGAAAAAAACGTGAATAACAATCACCCCTCTCCTGGGCTTTCACTCTCCCTGCAAAGAGAGCGAAAGCCAAGCAGAGGGGTGGTTTAAGAGGCTTTTCCTCACCCTCCATGCTTGCCTGGGCCTTCCCTCCCTTTAGAAAGGGAAGCAAAGACACAGACAAGCACGGAGGGTTTGGGAAAACCCCTAAAATCGCCCCTCTCCTGGGCTTTCACTCTCCCTGCAAAGGGAGCGAAGGTACAGGAGAGGGGTGATTTAAGAGGCTTTGCCTCACCCCCGCGCTTCTGTGGGTCTTCGCTCCATTTACAAAGGGAAGCAAAGACACAGACAAGCACGGAGGGTGAGGGAAAACCCCTAAAATCGTCCCTCTCCTGGGCTTTCGCTCTCCCTGCAAAGGGAGCGAAGGCACAGGAGAGGGGAGATTTAAGAGGCTTTGCCTCACCCCCCGCGCTTCTGTGGGTCTTTGCTCCATTTACAAAGGGAAGCGAAGACCCAGGCAAGCATGGAGGGTGAGGCAAACCCCCAAATACTCAAAACCGCGAATGTCACAGCCGCGAATGTTAAGGGTAAACTGTATAACATTTATGGAAATATTATTATTCTATGGATATATTATTATAGAATACAATGGAAAACAGAAACAATGAATTTTCACTTGTGCCCATGCAACCACATTCTACTTGTGCATTTATGCAACTGAATTCCAGCCAACTGGCTGGACAAAGAATTGTATTTCTTCAGAAACCACAGAATACATCCAATATTTCTCAAGGAGGACTCTCCTTTCCCCTCCTCTACTCTGCACTCATCCACATTTACTCTGGAGAGTCCTTCTCCAACCCTCCAGGGCAGATTTTGGGAAGTGTGGGAAGGATGTGGAGTGAAGAAGGAACTGCATCTTCACTGTTCCACTTGAGGAAGACTTACTTGATGAAATGACAATACCTGGATTTCACCCTATATTTTCATACTTCAGAAACATGACCTTCAAGGAATGGCACAGGATCTTCAAAGAAGAAACAGGAAATAATGTCCCTATATGCTTAGGGTTGTCATTTTAGGTTTTCTATAGCTTGTTTTTCTACATTTGAATAACTGTGTGGGTACTTATGTTTAGGAGGTGCTTTCCATGAAGCACTGAAGCAAGGAAAACTTTAAGTGAATGAAGTACCCACCAATTCCATAGCAGTAAGGGGTGAATACAGACACCTTGGCAAAATGGCTTCCTCCCAAGATTTCTCCCAACAGTCTGTGAATCTGCTGTTGCAATGCACTGAAGCTACCATTGCCTGGGAGGAAACAAGACAAAAGGCAACACAACATTAGAAGCAAAGGAAAGACAGAATAAAATACTCACTCAAACGTTGTCACAAGGACAACATTTGTTATACTTTCAAAAACTATCATCACTTTTAACAATTTTAATGGTCCTCCATAACAAGCATGTTGTTTTAACAAGGAGACTAGTATCAAACTGAAGAACAAGCCCACCTCCTCTTTATTGAAACTGAGTAGTAACAAACATGATTCTGCAAAGGAACATTTAAAAATGAATTGCAACACCTACAATGCCCACTGGCATTATGTAGCTTAAAACATTTACTTTTTTTCTGCAGCTGCTGACAGTAGCGGTCATGAAACCATGGGATTTGGAGTTCTGGACACTCTAAGCAGACTGCTCGGTTCAGTTCCATCAGTCGTAAGCGCACCCTCCTGTTTAAGGCATCTGGTAGGGCTGATTCCAAAATGTGAAGGGGAAAAAGAAATACCAAGTCAACATTTAGAGCACAGTTTGCTGAACAGTTCATCTATTCATACAAAAGAAAGCAAGTGGCCCTTTAGGGAATGCACACCTCAGAAAGAAATTGCCAGTCTCTTACCCAATAATACAGAAACTCAGAACAAGTAGAGGTTTCCATCAAATGTTTAATAGGTGTAATGGAAGGCAAAATACTAAAACTTGTCAAACCAAACAGGTTCAGTATTTTTTTAATGTATTACAGTCAGCCCTTCATATCCACGGATTCTGTATCCATGGATTCAACTATCCACACCTTGAAATTGAATATTTTTTAAAAATCCAAAAAGCAAACTTTGCTGTTTGCCATTTTATATAAGGGACACCATATGCCATTGTATATAATGGGACTTGAGCATCCAAGGATTTTGGTATCCTCGGTGAGTCTTGGAACCAAACCCCAGTGGATACCAAAGGCCCACTGTACAAGAATATACAACTAGCATACTTAAATACATTATTACAAAGCTATTATATAAAACACTTAAACTATTAATACCAATTAGTTTCAACAGAGAGAAATGTAGGATACTAAACTTGGGCAGTAAAAATGAAATGCACAGATATAGGCTGGGTGACACCTGGCTTGATGGCAGTACATGCGAAAGGGATCTAGGAGTCTTAGTGGACCACAAACTGAACATGAGTCAGCAGTGTGATGCAGCAGCTAAAAAAGCCAATGCAATTCTAGGTTGCATTAATAGGAGTATAGTGTCTAGATCAAGGGAATTAATAGTGCCATTCTATTCTGCTTTAGTCAGACCTCACCTCGAATACTGTGTCCAGTTCTGGACACCACAATTCAAGAAGGATATTGAGAAGATGGAACATGTCCAGAGAAGGGCGACCAGGATGGTGGGAGGTCTGGAAGCCATGCCCTATGAGGAGTGGCTTAGGGAGCTGGGTATGTTTAGTCTAGAGAAGAGAAGGTTGAGAGGGGACATGATAGCAATGTTTAAATATTTGAAGGGATATACTGAGGATGGAGCAAGCTTGTGTTCTGCTGCTCCAGAGACTAGGACACGGAGCAATGGGTTCAAACTATAGGAAAAGAGATTCCACCTAAAATTAGGAAGAACCTCCTGGCAGTAAGAGCTGTTTGGCAGTAGTATACACTGCCTCGGTGTGTGGTGGTCTCCTTTGGAGGTTTTTAAACAGAGGCTGGATGGCTATCTGTTGGGAATGATTTGATTGTGTATTCCTGCATGGCAGGGGGTTGGACTGGATGGCCCTTGTGATCTTTTCCAACTCTATGATTCTATGAGTTTTGTTTGGGAGGACTCATGAATAATCAAACAATAACAGGTTGACCCCTTTATGTGCAGGGGATACATTCCAAGACCCACCCACCCCTGGATACCTGAAACCGTGGATAATAGGGAACCCTATTATTTTGAATGAGACAAACACCAGAAGTTGACCATAGAGTCACATTGGAGGACCTAGAAATGCCTAGAGAGAACATATTTTTTCAGACATGGACAAGTGAAACCACTGATACCAAATTTGTGGATACGGGGCGCGACCTGTAATTGTTAAGTTGACCCTGTTTGGGAGGTTTGTACTGGCTCTGTAGAACATACACTAAATATGTTTGTTGATTATCTTGTTATTTGCATTACTAATTTTCACAGGGTCCTGCCTGAGATTGTAAGAAAACTCTTTGCCTCAAGTAAGCTGATATATCCAACAGTTACTCTGCACAACTCTGAAGAAGCCACTTTGCCCTTTTCTCTTTAGGCACAACTACAAACTACACTTCTTTTAGCTGGCCTAAGAAACCACTAGAGGCTCAGATATATAAAGTGAGTAGCAAATCCAAAACCTGACTCTGTTACAAGCTAACTGGAAGTTTTCAAATAAATTTAATGATAGTGTTTCTTGGAATATATAGACCCAATACTTTCTTGAAACAAAAGGTGTCTGTGAATACATATTGTAGGACGACCTCATTTGAACATAACATTTTCCCACTGCAGTCCACGTACTCATGGAACCAACACATGTACAAATAGCATAAAATTAATTCTGACATTTATGCAAAGAAATAATTTTGTCATGTATGATCTAGAAAGTGACCCAGTGGTAATGCACAGTTGCAGCAAACAATGCATCACAAGAAGCTAAAAACATGAAAGTAATAATAGCCAAGACAACAGTGAAGTCTCAAAACAGAATTGTTACTGATGGTCTTAAGGTGGTTTGGGTGAAGTATCCTCCTAGTTGTCTGAAGGTGAGTTGAGATATTTATTTTCCTTCTGACAGTTTGGAATTTTGAGAGTTTCTGCCTACCAGCACTTCAAAGAATCAATAGGAAAGGAGAGGGATCCTAGCCTACTTTGGTTCCTTTTGCTCATATGACCTCTCACTCTGGGAGGAAAAAAGAGAAGAACAAAGAGAAGCCTTATGCTGCTGAAGCAAAGGACAAACTGCTTCCTCAGTAAGATAGCTGTGGCGGCTGAGGACAGGAAACAGGCATGTCTTCAACTTTTCCTTCACAGAGAGAGCACAAAGGAGATACAAATAAGCAAGCAAGGCTGTCATCTTATACACCTTTAGTTGGAAGCAAGTACCACTGGGACTCAATCCTAAGTGAGTGCACAAAGAGATAGGACTTGGAGCTTATCTTCTAAACTTTATTCCCCAGTGGGAATAAAGTGGGTGAAGAATAGTAATTTCTAACCCCACACATCTGCAAATGAATCCCCAAGCATTTACAAGAAATAAGAGCATTTCCAAAGTCCACCCAAAACAAATGGTATACAAGTAGTTATAGCTTACTTTCAAGCTGGGTATCCAGTTTGGCAAGGAAGTCAACATTAAATATAGCCTTTATCACAGTCTCTGGAAAATACTCAGCAACAGCCAAAGCAAAACCAAGTAGCACAAGAAGATGAGGCTCAAAATATTCTGTATAAAATAAAATACATTGATGAATACATTTAATGACCTTATTTTTGGAGGTTAAATGGACAGGGAACCTGATCTATTTTACCAAGGTAACTCAAATGCTGGTATCAGAAGTATAAAATGTGAATGTATTTGCATACAATTTCTTATATCATTCTGCTTTTCAAAAAAACAGATTTTTGGATTATTATTTTTATGCGGTTGTGCGGGAAGGAGAAGGAAAAGAAGACGAGAAAAAGCAGGAATATAAAATTTGGGCATAGGAAGGCTGGAAAACCTCACTCTACTTAACTTTCCCCTCTCTGGTAATTTCCTAAGATTTCTGCTGTCTCTGTCTGCATATTGTGCTTATTCGAAATTTCCAAATAAAAGTGGAGTCTCATGACATTCCTCTCTGCAGCCTTGTTGCTGCTCCTTTAGTGTGACTATATATACATACCATAAGTAGCAACAGCGTTTAGCCACTGGAACTATGCATATTAAAAAGTTCTCTTAGAGTGATGTAGCTTAAATTAATTCAATGGGACTATGCTAGAGAAAATGCCCATTGCTTTCTATCTACCCTATTATTGCAAACCACAACATTACTTCTCCTGGCATGTTGAATGAGCACTTGATCCTGGCAGGTTCTGGTCAACATGGGCTAAGAAAGTAACAAATCTTATTTTCATTGTGGTTGGCTGGAACCAAAGGAGTTACTAGAAACCTTTAGCATGGACTGTAAACACAAGGGCAAACATATCTACGATCAATTTTCAGAAATGACAGAAATGTATAACAAAAGAACAAACACAATATGCTGCAAGATTTATAAGAGAAGATTTAAATAAGTGATTAAATAAGTGAGTGATAGATACTGCAGTCCAGGCAACAGAAGCCAAGTGCTGAATAAGAACAGCATACAGTCATTCTTATTTTTTACCTTTCTCCACTGTATAACATGTTGCCAGAATTCTAATTAACATAATACTTTGTCCCTTTTACTTGGATGAAAAATGGAGGGAAAACAATTCATGTGATTTAAAAACATGTTTAAATAGTCACTACACTCTATACACTCCCTCAAGGGTACATTCCAGATTTCTTCAACTGCTCTAACATTTTTCACTTTTCTGTTCTTTTTTTAAAAAAATCTTCTATATTTTTTGAGAAATGTTCAATAAGGGAGTGAAATATGTGTAACTTTCCAGATACTGTTGAATTGCAACTTCCAACACTTCTCACTACTGGCTATGTATAATTAGAGCTGGCGGAAGCTGCAGTCTGGCGGTCATGTACTTTTAATGTGTTCTGACACATGTTCTAGCATGCATGATAGCTGGACAAACAGTGCAAGAAAACATTAATGAATTCATTGTTGTAAAGAGTTCACCATCTATTTCCAGCCTGCATATGTCACAGGCTCCTTCTGCAACTGGGCAACCAACATGCAAAGAAACAATTGATAGCAAATACAGTCCTAAAATAGCCCAATGAATGATAGAAAGATAAACGGTAAAACTTTATCTTTATGCCCTTAGCCTTTACACACAGGTTCTGAGGAAAAAACAGATTCTCTACCCACTTTCCTGGCTACTCCCACACTTTTATTAATCTATTCTTCATCTGCTAAGATCTTCTCAGGCGTAATCTGGAGTACTGTGTCCAGTTCTAGGCATCTCATTTTAAGAAAGAAAGAACTGACAGAACCACCTCGGAATACTCCTTGCCTAAGAAAACCCTATGAAAAATGTATGGGGGGGGGGTCGCCATAAGTCAACAGGTGACTTGCAGGTAGAGAGAGAGAGAGAGAGAGAGAGAAGCTGCAGTAGGTTAAAAAAAGGTGTATACAAGGTATGAAGAACAAAACATGAGAAAATGTTGAAGGACCTGAGCATGTTCAGCTTGGTGAAGAGAAGACAGGGATGACATAAGTGCATTCTTCAAATATCTCAAGGACTGTCACAGACAGGAAGGCCCAGACCTGTTCTCTGCTGCCCCAGAGGGTAAACCTGGGTCTAATGGCTTTAAGTTAAAGAAGGGTAGATTTTGATTCAACATTAGAAGGAACTTCTTGACAGTTAAGAGTGGTTTGGCAAAGAAACCAATCACCTAGAGAGGTGGTGGGATCTCCTTCTCTGGATGTCTTCAAAAAGAGGCTGGGCAGCTACCTGCTGGGTGAGGATGCTCTAGCTAGAGACCCTGCATTGAGCAGGGAGATGGACTTGATAGCCCATGAGGCCTCTTCCAGCTCTAGGATTCTATAATTCTCCATACAGTGGCCTGTCCTGAAAAGCTGCACGGTCACCCAGCCCCCCACAATGAGTGGCACAGAGGCAGTAGCAGCTTTTCTAGAAATGCTGAACAACTTCTTTAACACCCTTTCAGGAAAACAAAATAAAATGTTATCTGAAAAATCCATCATCTGTATCAGCAAGGGATACATTCTTCATAGTTATTTAAAATGTGCTCCTGCTTAGCACAGTAGTCATTTTGAAAGATGTAGAAAGGAACAGCACCTGTTGTACTGTTCACTAATTTAAATTCACTCTACCTATTAATGTTTTTAAAGGCTGGACTAGTCTACCCTGGGAAACAAACAATAAAAGGTGCTGAATACCATATTCATTTCTTTTTCCAAAGAAAGAAAGAAAGAAAGAAAGAAAGAAAGAAAGAAAGAAAGAGACATACACAATTGTCTGGCTTTACATTCTCATATGTTGCTAATTTAAACTTGGGGAAAATATCCAGTGACAGCCATTTCTCTTTCATAAACTTACCTAAGTGATGGCTGAAGTGTCCAATGCAAGCCTCAAAAAACTTATCACCTTGGGGAGGATCATAATTTAGAACAGCAAAAGGGAGAAGAAGAGAATAGGTTCCTGAATTGTAAATCTATGAAAGATCGGGGGAGTGGGGGGGGGGAGAGAAAGAGACTGAATCACATATTTGCTTTCCTACCAGTCATAGCTGCAACAACCCAGCACTGCTATTCATGTTTCCCTATCAAGGACAGAAGAAGGGGTTCAGTGTCACCAGTATGCTGATGCCACCCAACTCTTTCTATCCCATTCCAAGGAAGCTGTTTCTGCACTAAACCAGAGTCTGCTCTCAGTAATGGGCTGGATGAGGGTGAACAAACTAAAACTGAATCCAGACAAAACAAAGGTGTTCCTAGTCAGTTGAAAGGCAGATCAGAGGATAAGGATTCAGCCTGTGCTAGATGGGGGTCACACTCCCCCAAACATCTCAGGCTTGCAGTTTTATGTGCTCCTGGACTCGGAACGGAGCCTCAATGCCTAGGTTTCAGTGGTGGCCAGGAGCATGTTTGCACAGCTAAAACTAGTGTGCCAACTGCATCTGTTCTGTGACATGTCCCATCTGGCCACAGTGACACATGTCTTGATTACATCCTGTTTGAATTACTGTAACACACTCTACGTGGGGGTGACTCTGGAAACTTCAGTGGGTCCAAAATGCTGTGGCCAGGCTGCTGATTGGAGCTGGTTACAGGGATCATGTGACCTCCCTGCTGAAACAATTTTACTGGATGCCAATTTATTTCTGGGCACAATTCAAAGTGCTGGTTTTGATATTTAAAACTCTGTATGGGTTGGGTCCAGACTATCAAAAAGACTGTATCTCCCTATACAAGCCAGTTTTAAGATCTGCTGGGGAAGGCTTTCTCTTGGTCCCACCATCTTTGCAGGTGTCTTTGGTGATGACATGGGAGAGAGCCTTCTCTGTTGCTGCTCCCAGGCTGTGGAACTCGCTTCCACCAAAGGTGCGGCTGCCTAGCTCTTTCTGACGGCAGGTGTTTGAGATTTAATTTATGTAGCACTAGTGTGTGCGCATGCATGAAGTGGAGTGTTATACAGTAAGATCCCTGTATCCGTGGTTTCACTTATCCGCTGTTCACACAATAGCCTCAGGCTTCGGGAGCGGAAGTTAGAAGAATCACCCTCACTGCAACGAAACACAGCAAGCACTTCGTTGCTACGGAGGTCATCCCACCATCCCCTTCTCCCGACCAATGAAGCACAGCAAGTAGAGCTCCATCACTGGAGGGGAGGAGAAGCAGCTACTCTCCCCTCCAGAGAGCAGCAGGTGAGTCTGGGGGCGGGAGAGTAATGAATGCGCTATTTTTGTTCTGAGCATGAAAATAGAATGTTCACTATTACTGTGGTTTAACGTATCTGCAGGAGTCCTGGAACATATCCCTCACAGATACAGGGATCGTACTGTATTTCTTATATTTTATTGGCAGTTATGCTTTTAAATGTATTTTTAATTGTTTTTAACTTCTAAAAATTAATATTGTCACTTAATTCTTTTTTAAAATTTTTGTAAAATTAGATTTTAGCTTAATCTCGTTTTAAATTACTGTAAGCCACCTTGGATCTCACTGCAGAAGAAAGCTGGGGAATAAATTCAATAAAAAAATGAATAATAAATAAGGATAAGGAACGAGGCAACTAGCTGCCTTCTTCAGTATTGCATATACATTGGTGGTTACTTAATGCATACGCTTATTGTAGCAGTTTGGTGACAGCGGAGTGACCATGTAACCCAATTACTAATCAAATTACATAAACCAAAACGCACGAAAAAGCGATATCTTTATTGGCCAACCAAATGCAAAACATGTGATGCAAGCTTTCAAAGCTATATTGGCTTCTTCATCAGGCAAAATATGTTAAAAAATAAAGAAAGAAAAGTGACGATGTTGGAGTCCCAGGCCTACATGTTGTTTTAGATGTCACTTGTGTTGTTGTTCAGGTGAGGGGTCTCATGCAGGCAGAGGCCACTTCTGCTTCCTGGCAGTGTGGAGTTGAGACAAAGGACAGTAAAATTTAAATCCTTTTGCAGCAGCGAGGCAACATCTCTGGCATCCAGCATGTCCCTGTTTCCTTTGTGAAGCCATGCCTCCCTTTGTTAGGCAGAGATCACTGAATTTTAGTAGAAGTCTCTCTACTGCTGCATCTGGGAACAACTGTTAGGTGCTTTATAGGTAAAACTAGCCAATTATAGTCTGAAAGAGAAGTTTTACCCTTGTTGGAGGTAGAAACCTCAGAGAGTTTAGTCTTAGTCCATGTTTCCCCCTTGTTTAGGATTCCCCTTAATGTAGGCAAAAAAATCTAACATCTTTTGCCCGACGAAGAAGACAGTAGAGCTTCAAAAGCTTGCATCATGTGTTTTGCATTTGGTTGGCCAATAAAGGAACCACTTTTTTTGTGGATTTTGTTTTGTTCCATCGCCAACACGGCTACCTCTGAATGTTTTCCAAATTACATTAGGAAATGTATATTCACATGATTACTATGAAAGTGCTCAAGAAATATTCAGAACCAATTCCCACAAACTAATTATTATTATATTTTTAAGTTGCTGTATCTGCATGAACAGCTGCAGGTTTTTCTAAAAACCAGTCGGAGAATAACATTCCTAGATAAATCTGAAGATGTATATCCTTCTTCTCCTTAATCTTTCCTTAACAATGAGGACAGCAGAGATACTTACTCCTGGAATAGAGTGGGAGCATCACTCAAAACCATTTTTTTCTGGAAAGGACACTCATATGATATATGTCCATATATGTACTACATGAAGTATTAGGAAGCTGCCTTTTACTAAGTCAGGCCACTGGTTCCTCTCGCGGGGATGTGGATACTGGCTGGTGGCAGTAGTGCTCAGGTTTTCAGGCAGTGGATTTCCTAACCTTATCTGGAGAAGTTCAGGACTGGACTTGGGATCCTCTGCTTGTAAAGCATGTCCACAGTGTGACAACCCATCCCCCACATAATATTGTACACTTCTTGTGCTATCACTTCCAATGGAGATAAAACTAGAATATTTTGTTACCTTATCTATGTGCTCAATGGTAACAGCAGCTATTCTATCCAGTAATGGTGTGCAGAGGTAGCTGGTTTTTATGAGAAAGGATGAAAATTCTATCACATTGGCCCATGTTACTTGGTCTACCAAACGTTGAAGAGCACTCATAGTTTCTTCAAGAAGCATTTCTTCAAACCACTCTCCAGATATGTATTTCAGTTCCTCTAACAGAAGATCCAGATCATTGGCTTTTTGAAGTCGCTGAAATGCACAATCATTAATTTTTTGTAAAAGTTGTCCATAGGGTCCAGAAGGACTTTGTTGATTTGATTGGTCACGTCGAACCCATTTTATGACTGCAGTGGCAAAGGAATTCAAATCACTCAGGTTGCACTGAGGCAAAATGGCATTGATTCGTGTGACTACAACATTATCCATGAATGAAGGAGGAAGCATGGAAAGAACACGAGCTAGCATGGAAATATCAGCCGGAATGACACTAACTTGTACACAGCTGGAATTAAAAGAGAGAAACAAATCCATCAATGATTAGTAAGAAATATTGGACCACAAATAGTCATTACCACATTTCACAAGCAAATCATATGCATAAAGGTATCTCAGTTAACAAAGCAAATGTGTTTCCGGATGCTACTTAACTGAAAATTTGGTACCAGAGGTAGAAATAACATGAAAAGAATTGGGATAGTTTTCTACAACACAAAAGAGTACCTTGACATGTTTCAGCAAACTTTTTGTTAAAAACAAACAGAATGCACATGCGACATGAAACAATAGGTAAGACTTGTGTAACTAAACAAAAAAAATGTTGAACTTTCTAGAGACCATTTCAAAGCTTTTTTCAAAATGCAGCAAGCATTCTTTCACCAACATTCACTTTTCTTATAATTTCCATGCTGGTAGCTAAACTTACAGATTACCTTATCTATCTATCTATCTATCTATCTATCTATCTATCTACAGTATATTAACATGCTGTGGGTAGCTGATGAGACAGGCTGCTCTGCTTTCCCCTTTTCTCTCTGTTTTGCTGCTCAGTAAGAGCTTCTGAAGGCAGCTGCTATTGTTTACTTTGCCTGTTGTAGGCAGGCACACCCAGCTATAGTAGGATTGGCTAGAGTAGAATCCTATTCTTTCCCAGCTCAATTTTTATTGCATTGTTTACTGCGGATATGCTGCTGCAGCCCAGTACTGAAAGTCTATATTCTCCAGTCCTCCTTCACCATTCTCCCAAAGTCAATGCTGCTAAAAACTTCTAATTAAACAGAGGACAAGAATGAAAGGTGTGCTGGCTGGGCATTAAAAGAATTTGTAAAAAGAAGTGTCTTTGTCAGAAGATTTTTTTAACTGAGGTATGCCTGTATTTTGCTTGAAAGGAAGTCCAAATTATATCAAAGAAGTGTACTTAAATGTATTTAGGGCCAGCACCATATCCCTAAAGGAGGAACATGAGAAAGAAGACCACAAACTAAGTCAGACTGATCTTATACTCTAATCTAATTCACTTATATTTCTCTTGCAGTAGATATAGTTATTCAAAATATCAAGCTTTTAATAAAGTATGAAAACTAGGTCTGCTTCCTGATAAAAGATATTTTAATTCATTAATTATATGAATTTTAGGTGAATCACTTCTTAACATACCAATGGTGCTGGTCTATGACCGTAATAAAGATTCTATTCTATTCTATTCTTAACATACCAATTACATTTGGATATGGAGAAAGACAATATTCCTGAAGGAAGAAGTGTACTTTTTCTTAGATTACGCATATGTGTAGTACCAAGCATCATTTTACAAGTGAGGCACTCATTTTGTGTATAACCATCACTTTCAGATGGTCCTTGCTACTTGCAGTTCTGATCAACATTTCCATTAAAAATAGTCATCATGTATCAGATTAACTGATAGAATGCAGCAGCCCCATAAAAGTAAAGTGTGGTGTCCAACTAATGGCTATCCACTGATGGAAAGTCTTTTTTGGCAGAACAGGAAGCAGACAAAATTTCTGATAATTTCCCCCTGCTTCATGCAGCATCCTGGACCACCCCCAACAGCACATGCTCCAGCATGTTGAAAGACCTTCCTCAGTAGGTTTCGCCAGAGCTGCAAGAGGAAGGAGGAAAAATAAGTTTGAAATAAGAGGAAAAACTCCCCCTTCTCCATTCCACTGACAGATGCCTCCATCAGCAAATTAAGTGGGAATCAAACAAAAGGGTTACAATTATAAAGAAGAATGGCTTGTATTTGGGAAAAAGAGAATTAAAATTCAAAGCAGATAATTTAATACCATCAATTTAAAGTACACCAGCATGCCAACACTATTTTAAGAGCTACTTTACTGCAAAAGTTCACAACCAGTGCCCCCATGGGGGTTTCACAGCCTCTCTGCTTTTTTCCAGACTCTCCAGCAATTGTTGCTTCTCCTGAATTTGCCACAACAGTGTGGATTCCTCCTACCTTGCCATCCACAACAGCCTCCCCCCAACCAACATATTCACCCTCTGCCCCTGACTCTGCTCCTGCTGCCACCACCAAATGAATTAAACACACTGCAAAAGAAAGTAGTAAATTCATATGCACATTTATTTATTTTGTAACATTTGATCTGCATCATGCCTGTTCTCTAATGAATTCTAGGGGCCAATAGCAACATAATATTTAAGTTAAGTGACATTTAGGTCTCATTTTCACCCTCTCTCAAAAGAAATGACAAACTATGCTAAAAGTCGCTGAAGAAAGGTGGGGTACAAATGTTACAAATTAGTCAAAATGTGCAAAAGAATATATTTGCAGTACAGGCTGAGTCTCCCTTATCTGAAATGCTTGGGACCAGAGATATTTTGAATTTTGCAATAATTCAAATGTTGAAATACTTGCATATACATAATGAGATATCTTAGAAATGGGATCCAAGTCTAAACATGAAATGCATTTATGTTTCATATACACCTTATACAGATAGCCTGATGGTAATTTTATCACAATTTTTAAAATAATTTTGTACATGAAATAAAAGTTTGTGTACACTGAGCCATCAGAAAGCAAAGGTGTCATTATCTCAGCCACATGTGTGGACTATTTTGTATTTTGGAATATTCTGTATTTTGGAATTCCAGGTAAGGGAGACTCAACTTGTATAACATTTACTATATATAATGTATAATATATAAAATGTGCCTTCTTACCCAATTAACAATCTTTGTAATTTGGAGTAAAGATCAGGATTGGGACAACGTAATGTGACTAGGGATTGTGTCACTCTGGCCAGCTCAACAGGTCTATACATATCCAAGTATTTATGAAGGAGGGAAGCAATCCTGAAATCAAAAACAGTTTAGGCTAAATTGCAGGGTAAAATTTCTACACGAAACCCTCCAAGTTTTTAGAAACCTGTAGAATCTCTTCCTGCAATGCACAACAAATTACTAGATAAAACCCGATTTTTTTCACTAGCCCTTTTGGAATATAAACATAGCAGCTTTAAAATCAGACTAAGTGGGTCTACAAATACTTTCTGACAAACAGGTCCCATATTACATATACAGTTTTGACAAGAATCTGGAACCAAGTTGATCACATCTATAGCCAATTGCAAATAAATAT
This sequence comes from Gambelia wislizenii, assembly GCA_030847615.1. Lineage (NCBI taxonomy): Eukaryota > Metazoa > Chordata > Lepidosauria > Squamata > Crotaphytidae > Gambelia > Gambelia wislizenii. Next base: position 283,353,250 of record JAUMIR010000001.1, on the reverse strand, counting down.
GAATGCTGTCTTTTCTCAATAACCAAAGAAAGAAAGAAAGAAAGAAAGAAAGAAAGAAAGAAAGAAAGAAGTCTGGTCTCAAAACAGTGAGATTGGCTTTTACTAGCAGGATTCTGGGCATGCTAATCCTTAATTATGGAGTAGAGGTATGCATTGTTATCCAATGGTATCCTTCCATTCATGGAAGTCTCTTTGATACAGCAGAGGCTTCTCAGTATGAAAAATGGGAAGCTGAGGGAATTTTGGTGCTTTCCCTTTCCCCCTGCAAGCCTCTGTGATGCTTCTTCTCTAGAGAATTGGGGGATCCTGCAGAATAGATTGGGATGTAAAACAGGAGGATGGAGAACTGACCAAAATTGTCTCTATTCTCATTTATGACTGTTTCCACTGCATCAAAGAGCCTTCTGCAAAAGGCACAACAGGTTACAACCCAGAATTTCATTAGTTAAAAGAACTTTTCAAGGTAGGGACTGGAGGGGAAAAAATACAATCAGCTTTTAAAGAAAGCTAGACTTCACACCATATCTGAATTAAAAGCAATGGTAGCTTTCCTCAAAATGCAAATAGCAACTTCAGAGGAGTTTTTTTTAAAAACAAACAAACAAACAAACAAACAGGATTGTGAAGCCCTGGATGAAAATGTTAGACATCCCCTTGCCCCACTTCAGCTACTTTCATTTTTAAAAGTGTCACATTACAGTTCTCCCTTCACATTTGCTGGGGTTTGGTTCCAAGACCCCACCTCCGTGAATACCCAAGTATGTGAATACTCAAGTCCCATTATATGCAATGGCATAGCAAAATGGCGTCCCTTATATAAGATGGCAAAATCAAGGTTTGCTTTTTAGATTATTATTTTTTAAAGAATATTTTTGAGCCGTGAATACTTAAATCCATGAATGCCAAATCCGTGAATGTGGAGGGACATCTGTACATGCAAAGAAAGCATGCCTACTTTGGCCATTGAAAAACAAGTGCAGCCAGAACCACCGTGTTGCTTTTAGGCACCACTGTTCACTGCATTTTATTAAATACCTGTTGTGCTAGACAGGCTGCTTGTGTTCACATGTATGTTTTTCAGCTTCCTGAATTATAAATTATAGGATTCTTCTGTCAAACACACAGAAATGAGATATACTATGGCATAAGCATGGAATACATCAGCCATAGTTCTTATGGGGACCTTAAATAAGAGTAGCTTCCAATAAATTTGTTTAGAACTGTGGTATAAATGTAAGTCAATGGTATGCCATATTTCAAAGCCAGTGTGGTGTAGTAGTTTGAGCATTTGATTAGTACTCTGAAGACTAAGATTTGATTCCCTACTGGGCCATGGAAACCCACTGGGTGACCTTGGGCAAGTCACATTTTCTCAGCCTCAGAAGCAAATAGCAAACCTCCTCTAAACAAATCCTGTGAAGAAAACCCCACAATAGGGTCAACCTTAGTGTTGCTGCAAATTGGTAATGACTTGAAAGCATACAACAACATGCCATGCTGCATATATAACCAATGTTCTGTTTTAACTATTCTTATATTAGGGAAAGTTGCAGATGTTTCACATGCTCATTCTTGACAGTCCAAAAAAGGAAATTTATTTAAAATGAGAATGGTGTAGCTGTTTTGTACTGATGGCTTACTTTTGAATCAGCTGTGAATTTCTGCATTCCATTTCTTGCATAGTTTCTGCCACCGCTAATGTTTGGTGGTGGTCAAACTCATCTGCCATGAGTAGAGCAGTTTCTAGTAACCTAAAATAAATAAATAAATAACATGTTTCCAGCAGTTCTTTTATGTAGGAAAGGGCAGAATTGTATTTGTCATTCTTTATTCAAAGAAGAAAGGAAGAGAAGGCACAAAGGAGTGTCTTAAAATATCTTTTCAAGCATTAAAAAAAAAGCAGAGAATGGTGTAGTTCCTTTACTCGTGAATCCAACAATATGGTATGTAAACCAGCTTCCAGACTCAACAGTCTTCTTTTCCCACCATCCCAAGGGCTGTGAGACAAGGCAGCAAAAATATCACATCTAAGATAAATGAATAATCTACTTTTGTTCCTAGATTTGAAAGGGATTAAAAGTGAATGCACACTCATGTTCATTCTGTGGACAACAATGATCTCTGTCCCTTCATTCTTTGGGCAAAGTGATACTATAGGGATCATACTGGTGTCATGTTGGGCTTCTGTGTTATATATAAATATTTTGGAGCAAGATATTATTGTTGGCAAAAAAGTTCCAAAGCAGTTATCTCTGTCAACATCTGCAAGCTGAGGTATTAACCAAATACTGAAATTGTAGTGAGAGGTTAACATTGTTGATGGATAAGGGAAATAAGCAATGGGGTGGTCTCTTTTGGGTTCTGTGTTATTATTACAATCCACAGAGTCATGTTGAGTACACCACAGCCTCATTTTTTCCCCTGTGTACCTCTTGAAGGACTTCCAAACTTCTGAATAACCTTTTGGGGTAACAAACTCTTCTGCACTTATTTTTTTTAATCTTCCCTCATGAATAATCCAGGAATGTCCATTATTCATGAAGGAGGAGGCAACTGTGCTTAATTAGGCCCTTGCTGCATTTCTCCAAAAGCATCTCCTCTCTTGTACCACACCAGAACTTAACCCCTATGGACTGAGGGAAAAGAAAGAGAGCAGCATGAAACAAAACAGGAGGATGTTTTGCCATGAGTAGCCAGTACTAAGGAGAACTGAGACTTAGGCTGCATCTGCACTGCAGAAGTAATCCAGTTTGACACCACTTTAACTGCCATGGCTCAATGTTTTAGAATTCTGCAGTTCTGTGAGATATTTAGCCTTCTCTGTCAGAGAGCTCTGGTCCACAACAAACTACAATTCCCAGGATTCCCTAGCACTGAGCCATGGCAGTTAAAGGAGTGTCAAACTGGATTATTTCTGCAATGCAAATGCAGCCTTAGTTTCTTTTCACTACACTGCAGACTATACCTACTCTAGGAAGATCCCCACCCCCACAGCAGAATTTTTAAAGATAAATGACTGGAAAAGAATTAACATATTCCTATAAGTAAAAATGCATGCACCACATATACCAAGTAAGTAGACAGGTAAACTTACTGTTCTCTGACCTCTGCTCCTGCCATGGGTGCAAGACTAACAAACAGTCGAGTGAAGCTCAAAGGATTGTTACAATCATCCATCATTTCCATCAGCTTCTGCTTAGCAATTAATCTAAATTCAGTGTTGTTGAATTGTAAAGACTGATAAAGTCCAAGGATGATAGCCAAATGTTCAATATCTAGCTGGTTGGCATTCTGAAGAAAAACCTTATTACATTTATAGAGCAATGGGTGATGTAATAGTTTAACATTCCGGAGAAACTGTACAAATCGCCTGGCGTGGTTCAATGGGACAAATTCCATGGTTTCCAGAGCAAGCTCAGCCTTTTGTATTAACTGATCTCGGAAATTCTGAGAGATAACGCTAGATATGCTGGTCATCAAAACTGACAAAATCCTAAAAAATAATCAAAACATATTACATTTACTGAGTCAAAAAATGTAGCAAGTTTGAGAACACTGCATTAAAAAATAAATAGAAAGGTACCGATGGTGTCTGTGGGGGTATATTTGTGGGAGATGTGACCAACTGCCTTCTTCTGAAGAGCCATTTAAATTAAAAACATGTTTGTCAATGCTATGAAGGCACCAATTTTTGTAAGCAAAACAATTAAAAAGAATTCTTCACATTTGAGCTAAGGCTGCAGCCCCACACTCATGTACAGGAATAAGCTAAGTTGAACTGAACAGGGCTTACTTCTGAGTAGTCACACTGAAGATTGTAGTGCATGAGACTGATCTATAAACCAATATGTCCCCAGTGCCAAGCCTGTCATAAAATTACCAGGTGGTCCTCAGCTAGTCATTATTACAGACTCAGGTCCATAGTGCAACATGAAGTTGATAATACTAATCTCAGCAGGACCTACAGTCAAACAGACGCATCTAGGATCAAGAAGAAAGGTTCCAGAAATAATACCCAGCCATAATTTAAAACTATTTGTAAAGGGAAGTCAGACACATGGGAAATTCAGGCAGTGACAATAGTTTTTCATCATCTTCTCTCTTTGCAACTTCAGCAAGTTCCCAATGAAAAGCAAAGAATGTTTTAAAAATGGCAATAACCACTGTAAGCACTCTAAATGGTCACAGTATTGGATATTTAAAAACATTTTCTTAACTGCTCTCTGGCGGTACCAGAGTTATCATACAAAAACCCTGTTATCATACAAACCCCAGACTATCAATTTGTCAAAAACAAGGAATACAAAGTTCCTTGAACATACCTAGGCCAAGAAGTTTCAATCAATAGGCTCAATAAAGTAGTTTTTAAAAATTCTCCACAATGAATTCTTCTATATAAGGAAGCTCCTGTCAATTGCATCTTCTCCTGTTTTAATGAGTATTTAACTATTATAACCAAACCAGAGTTATTTAAATATGGATTGTTGAAAAACATGAGTGTATTAACTAAACGTAGTCACAGTCCTGTCTCCGAGACATCTGTTCAGCTAAAATTACCTTGTATCCTGTATGGAATCCAAGTTCCGCTTCACAATATCAGCTATACGACCCATGAGAGGACTATTGTATAGTTGTTGCTCATGCAGACATAGTGCAAACTTAGATAGTGCAGGCAGACTCAGTCTGTGAAGATACCAAGTAAAATCCCATTATTGTATCAAAAAAAGTAAAGTTTTATATATAAAGCATGGCAATACTGAGTCACTACATATAAGAAAATTTCTTGATGAGTTTACTACAGTACTTATTTTTATTAACCATTGAAAAGAAACTCTGCAGCTCTAACTTGTGAGCAACAGGATATAAAACTATAATTAGTTGTCAGGTGGCATAGATTACCACTTCAGGCACTTACATGACCATCAGTTCTTCTGGGAGCTGCTAAACTGGTGGTTGACCATAATTTAAACTGAACTTATCAATTCAGCTGCCTTCTAAGAGAACTTAGGCATAAGTGCCACTAAAATCCACAAGAATCCGAAATACTAGGAAACAAAAACTGAATGGGTTTTTTAAACCGCAGACAAAGGGGAAAGCTTGTCCTTACAATAGAAGCTTTATAGCATATTAATTCACATGAATGCATAACAAATGAGTATGCTGTAAGGTAGCCAATATATGGACAGTAAGTGAAGTACAAACAAGGCTGAAGCATATAGGGGACTATAGGCATTTCTATAGCACAGATAACAAACAGATTATATGAATGGGAACGTGCAGGCAGGACATTGTTAACTGCCACAATTCTACATGAAATGTGACTACCAGGCTTCAGTCTAGTCAGTCATAAACCTGACCGAGGCGGGGGGGGGGACACTTTCCCAGTTTTGGCAAGTGTTCCAGGACATTATGTCCAAAGGGAAGGAGCTGAGCTTCCCAGGCTTTTAAATGGAAAAAAAAAAACCCAAATAGCACAAAATGAGGCTGTGCAATAGGACTCTCCTGGTTCTTCCACAATACAGCACCCTGTACTCCCACCTAACAGTTCCTGAAGATCAACAGAGTCTCTCGAATGGAGTCAGGTGTAAAGGACTGTAGCAGCAAAAGGGGGAGGGGTCAGAGGAATTTAGCAGGACGACCTTGTGCAAGTGGAAATGCTACTACAGTTGTCCCTCCACATTCACGGATTTAAGTATTCACGACTTGAAAATATTCTTTAAAAAATAATAATCCAAAAAGCAAACCTTGATTTTGCCATCTTATAAAAGGGACACAATTTTGCTATGCCATTACATATAATGGGACTTGAGTATTCACAGATTTGAGTATTCACGAGGGCCCCTGGAACAAAACCCCAGCGAATGTGAAGGGACAACTGTAGTGTATTTTCAATAGGATGTGTGTTTCCCTATATTCTGCATTCTACCTCCCCCCAACATTTTTTTTTACACTAGGTTCATCAGCACAGCCAGAAACAACCCAGATGTTGCTCAGTCAGTTTTGTTCTGGTCTCTTGAATATCTCACATTAAGGGAAAATTACAAGAGAAAGGTACGTTGGTCTTACCTGTGATACATCCTTTTCCAGGGGAGAGATGAGGAGCATCCTGTAGATCATCGTGTAGTTGTTTCCAATGATCTATAGGATGCTCCGATATCTCTCCACTGGGAAAAACAAAGAACAGGCATCCTGAAGCAAGCCTGTAATTCAGTTTGAAGGACATCTATGTGCTAATTGGCCACTAGTTTGGGTTCTTGTGTTTGTAGTCCTGATATGCATTAACAACCAAAGGAAAGAGCGGACTGGAACAGAGGTTATCTACTCCAATAATTTTTATAGATCCTGCTATAAATGGATTTAAAGCCAAGTTATCCATCTCTAGCTATTACAGGTTTAAAAAGTTTTTTTCCTCTTAGCCCATGATGGCTTTTCCAGAAGGGGAAACAGGCAATTGACTCTTCCTAGAAAATCCTTTATACATGATATAAATGAGAGTCAAGAATATAATCTTGTTTAGTGACACTATATTGGCCCCTCTGTAATTAGTGAGGAATATATCAGAGCAACCTGACTAGCCTTTGAGAAGAAACCATGATCTGAAGATCCTCTGGCTGTTTTCTTTTCTCTTCTTTGCAATTTACATTCTGGCTGCTACAACCAATAATTGACTAAGCTTCTCATGAAAAACCTTCCCTGTTTTTAAGTCTTTCAGGACGATCATCCTAAGCTAGTTAAAGCTAAAGCATTATATGAGACATTTCTTCAACTCATTTTTTTTTGTTTCCCTGGGAGGCAGTGAACTATATCAACTATAAATCTTCACATAACTGCCATCTAGGCTTGACATACCATCAAACTTGTCTAAATAATATATTGAGTTTTTGTATGGTTTTTCAGGCATCAGAATGCATTTACAAAATGTCTTCAGCAACTACAGTGGGCCCTCAGTATTGGCTGGGGTTTGGTTCCAGGACTCTTCAAGTATGCTCAAGTCCCATTATATACAGTAGTGGAGCAAAATGGCATCCCTTATATAAAACGGTGAACAGCAAGGTTTGCTTTTTGGAATTCTCCCCCCTGCCCCCAAATATTTTGAAGCCATGGTTGGTTGAATCTGTGGATGCAGGACACATGGATATGGAGGGCTGACTGTAAACTGATAACATGTTTTCATTCAGTTTAACACCTTTTAATTTTAGAACACATTGGCTTAAATTCTGTTTTAATTCCGACTAGAACCCACTGAATCCATTGGATTTATCAATGTATTGACTCACCATTCAACAATTGACTCAGTGGGTCTACTCTAGTTGGTTCTAACCAACAGGATGCCAGTCTATGACTGAATCAGTTTAGAATTTAACAGTAATACTACATGAGAAATGTGTGAGGAAATGGTCTTGTTTTGTTCTTCTTTCAAGACAAAAAGAAATGGAGTTGAGTCAACTTATCAGAATTACTGTTTCTGATTCTGAATATAGGAGTTTGGAAATGTTCATAAACTTATCATTGAATTAATTTTAAAACATTATCAAAAAAGCCAATTCAGTCTTACCAAATGCCTTGAAGGCACCAAGGGACAGCAGACAGTTTTCAGGGATGTTATTTTATTTTTTGGAGACACTATAATTGGCGACACTATAATGTACCTGACTCATTGTTGTGAGGATAAAGTGGGGTGAAAGGGATTTGTTGTACATTGGAAAGAACTGGCAAAACCAATGCTGAGTATTCCCTGTCTCAATAAAACCTTATGAAACTCATCGGGTCACCGTAAGTTGAAAGGCAACTTGAAGGTACATACACACATAAGTGAACACCCGTATACAGAACTGCTGTCTCAACTTACAATTGAATACCTATCCTGAGCCACCAACTGGATGGGTACATTCTTAAATCTGTTAGCTCTCTCTGTTAGTACAATAGTCTTCATTGGAAATTTATCTTAACCAACAATTACACCAGTATGAAACTATTGACGTCACACCTCTTTAAGAAGAAGATTAGGTTTAGAAAACTTTTTAAAAAGCCAAGCTTACCAGCACTGATTTGTGGAATATCTTATAAGCATGAGTGACAAAGTTTTCAATGTATAGAAAGAGCGGAAACAAAGCAAAAAGTGTACTTACCCATCTAATCGTCTCCAGCCTTCCATGACCAGCTCTTGTACCAACGAATCATGCACCTCAACTCTGAACCTACAGAAAGAACAAGTAAAGAGGCTCTGTATAGCTATTCTAACCCTGTTAAGAGAGCTGAAACTTATGTAATCAGAAACCTATTTGAAACAGCAGCTTGCTAGCACATAGGTTTTGTTAATAATGAATAGTTTCACTACAAGTTTTTGGAAATCCTTGACAACTATGAGTAGGTCAGTGTCTGGCATTGCATAGGTCTTCACCTCTCTCTTTTCCTGCCAAGATTACTGTTATTTCCAGTGCCTTTATTATTTAAGTCCCCATATCTATCTTAACCAATCTTAAACAAATATACTATAACTGCATTTGCTCATATTCAGTCCCGATACTTTTGACTATAAATATGTCGACTTCTTCACAGTTCTAAATCTCCTTAGGCCAGAAACATAGGACCAGCTAGAACTGACGTTGGCACTGAAGAATCTTCTCACTGGACACATTGTCAATAAACACATGTTGCTTCCTTAAATTCCACTCTCAAGTGGAATCAAATTCCACTTTACTACATGTCTTCCAAAGTGCAAGGATGCCTTTCTTAGACAACAAAGAAAGATATCTGGAAAAGCATAAGCTCTTGCTTTATCTTCCATTTCCCAGATATAGTGTGAAGCAACTGTCATATTGCTGACCAACTTCCTCTCATTCAATGTAAACTACTTTTTCATATGTGTCTGTTGCTGGGCCGTTGGTGAATTCATAGAGGTAAGGATCAATAATTACTATTTTCCTCTTCTCCAATGTCCCCCCTCCAGCAATTTAAGAAGATGGTGGATGCCATCTCAATCATGGACCTTCCATTTTCCCTTTAAATTGCCTTCACCAAAGATTAATACTGCCATGTGAGCTATCTTTGTTTTGGCTTGGATACCACTATGCAAGCTCAATTCTTCTCATCCACCTGCAGACACCTGTAACTTGAAACTGATTGTGTTTTTTATGGGATCAAACATAAGTATTGCAATTCATTCCTCAAAATATATAAACCCAGAGTAGTTCACAGACATGTGTTTAAGTACTCCATCAGTAAGCTGTGGTTTGTGCAGCAAAAAGGATGGCCCATTTCAAATACTCAATTTTAATCAAAAAGGAACAAAACTACTTTTTAAAAAGAATCACAGGTTAATAACCATACTCTAGCACATTTAAAACCTCACATTGCTTACCTGAGTATATAGTAAAGCATGTCCACTAGTGGTTCATTATCCATATATGCAATTTTGTTTTCTGCTAAAATGCGAAGAATAAGAAACTGGGAGTGGTTTTTTATGTATTCAATATTCCTCAGGAGCTCAGGCTTCCTCTTTTGAAACTGCCAAAGTATGTTAATTGCACTTCCCACATGCTTTTCAGAAAGTTTTGTTTTGTTCTTTCCAACAAGATCAAATACTTGATCTTCATTTATGCAGTTATTTAGCTGGCTCAACAAGGTGTCACTGCTCCAAGTTCGACAACAACAATGCCTCAGTGGGTAAAAACGTCTTAAGCGAAGCATCTTTTGCCTCTTCTATAGCTTTCATTTAACAGTGTCCAGATTGAGATTTTCTTCCTTCATTTCCATTCATCAGCAAGCCACACACTGGCACCAAGGATTGGCATTTAGACATTATATATTTTCTCTTTTCTGTACTCTTTGAAGTTACTGCATGGGACAAACATAAGGGAATTCTGAAGTATCTGTAGCAGAATCTGTTTAAAATGATTTAATGAACATCCCAAATAAGATTACAAAAATGTGACTGCCCTGTCCAGCTAGATATGTCAGTATCAGCAACTGTAGCACACTAAAGTCCCAAACCAAACAGCTTTCTTCCAATGAACAGACTAAAACATGATTTAACATATTTTACACCAAACTGTAGTAAGCCTCAGGTTTACACACTCTTAACCCCTGTTCCTCCTATATAGAGGTTGAGTTTGGAAGCTTTCACTTCCATTTTAGATTAACCACAATTTGTGATGTCTGAACCCAGGCAAATGGGGGCTTATCTTGACTGCCACTACTCCACCTCCTTCTTCTAATTCCTTCTATGAATATAAGACACTCTTCCATTTGAGCAAACCCATTATTTCAAAACCCAGTAGTTAAAAAATGATTCGTGATTCAAAATTTTGTATTATTCTTTGTGCGACATTTAAAGCAAAGTGCAAAGAAGGTCTACTACAACAAATCATACAATTATACCTCTCTTTCTCTCTCTGTCTACACATACATTTCTTTAGCAATACTTAGAGCTACCTACCTCTGGGGGCAGGGGAAATACACTTACTGGTACTCTCTAAAGTACTTCATCTGAATAAATCTGCAGTATTTAAACAATTAGCTATAATCATGTTCTCTACGACTCTACAAACTGCATAGGGGGAAGTTTTGATTTTCTTTCAAAATACCTTCATATCATATAATATCAAAAGGAGTATGTCTCTACCAGTGTAACACACAGATGAAAGACCAAATGTTGGGGAAGGTGTGTTTGGAGAAGATCTTAGGAGTGAACTTAAACTTAAATAAATAACAATCAGCTTCTCCAAAACCTGGTATGCAAATTGTATGTTTCCAGGATGACAGATCCTACTGATCTTCAGTTATATTTCACTTATGCTAATTACTATGTGGGTGCTGTCTGTAGGGGAAACAAGCACTTCTCTCCCAGGTAACTAACAGCAGGAGAATGAGCTAAGCCTTCAGCCTCTCAAAGGATTCCATCAAGTTCTTTACAGTTACATTGAGAAGCCTAGAGATGAAAAAGTAGAGGAACCTCAGTTTCAGCAGCAATCCTTAGTTTCACACTACAGTAGTACCTGTCTACATGCCAAATGGGTCCTCTTCCATCCTTCCCCCTTGTGCTAATGTTTCCTTCAAGCAACTACACTCTTGGATGCAACATAAGCAAGAGATACCCCTCACTGTGAGACTATCTCCATGTAGTTTGCTAACAACACAGTGGTCTGCATGAAAACAGGTTTGTGTGCTTTCCAAGTACAGTTGTCCCTTCACATTCACTGGGGTCTGGTTCCAGGACCCCCGTGGATACCAAAATCCGTGAATACTCAAGTCCCATTATATGCAGTGGCACAGCAAAATGGTGTCCCTTATATAAGATGGCAAAATCAAGGTTTGCTTTTTGGATTATTATTTTTTAAAGAATTTTTTCAAGCCGCGAATATTTAAATCCGTGCGTACCAAATCCGTGGATACGGAGGGACAACTGTACTACCTCTCATCGCGGTGTTTCTGCAGCTACGAAGGTCAGTTATGTTTATAATCTCCCCATCGAAACACAACCTCTTAATTTAGGGTTGAGGAGTATCAGCCCATCTCTCCCACCAACAGCATGTGGAACCACCCAGGACTGACCATGCTTCCCACTGGCAAAGGAGGCGCCGCTCACCCATTACATTCCCAGGCTCCTTCTGGAATTCACAAGACCAGCACTTAATAGTCACGGGTCTTCCTACCCACAAAGAATATGGGTGTTTAAAAAAAATACATTAAACACGTGGCGACACTAGAGTTTCACCGCCTGGCACCTTTAAACGTTCGGGAGACCAAAACACTTACCAAACTCTCCAGTGTCCGCCGTGCCACGATTCCTGGTTGAAGAAGCTGGTCCTACATTTCCCAGCATGCCCTGCTTTGCCATCCCGTTGCCTATTGGGAGTTGTAGTTCACTTGTTAGACGCCTCACTCTCGCGTGTTTACTATCCTATTTTCTTGAGCGGCCATCCCTTTTCAGGGAAAGTTAATAGCGAGCAACTTTAAATGAGTACACTAGGATCCCTCCCATTATTATCATGTCTACACATAGACGAACTGTTTTATTAGGCATTGCTTCTCTTAAATATCTGTGTGGAAGAAACCTGAAAATTTCTAACATAAAACTGATATATTTTTGTAGAGTTGCGAGGATCTGTTCCCTTCACATAAAGTGGAAAGTAGAGAAATACTATAGTTACAGATATTGATATTTACAAGATCATAATCTTGCCAAGAACTTGGCAGGTCACTGTAAGTCGGAGATGACTTGAAGGTACACAACAAACAACAAAGATCTAAATCCCACTAGACTCTTGGTTTGGTTTTGGTTTTGCTTACATGATGTACATTTAAAGTTGCATTATGCGGTACAGAAGAAACACTCAGTTGTAATCACTTACAGAAGTACCAGTTCTGATTTCCTGGATTGTAGGGAAGTTTACCAACTGCTGACAACTATGTATTGTACAGCAGGACCCTCATATCTGCTGGGGTTTGTTTCTGGGGGGGCCCTGTGGGTACCAACAACTGGATAATAGCAAACACATTGAGAGGATACATTTTCTAGGAAGACTCTGGTTTTGTGTCCCATGAATAACTGAATCAGTGGATAATGCATCAGTGGATACGGGGGTCCTACTGTATAGTAAAAAGAACTTCTCAGACTCCATTTCCTTTACACTTGCTGAGGAGTAAATCCTGTTAATCTGAAGAGAAATTACTTCTGAGTAAACATGTAAATATTGTACTTCTCAGTGAGTTGGTCCAGATTTAATCCAAATGGAAATCAATGGAATCTTAACGGTGACAAGATCACACTACACTGTTATATTATTCCACTCTAACTGCTCTGGCTGCTTCTTGTGGAATCCTGGGATTTGCAGTTTAGGGAGGGGCATTTAGAATTCTCAGCCAGAGAGCTCTTAGGCCCCACTAAACTACAAACCCCAGAATTCCACAGGAGGAAGCCAGGACAGTTAAAGTGGACTAATAGCAGTATAACAAACAGAAATGTGTACATCATATAATTGATGACTGTGGGCAATATGTTAATATAATATACCCCCTCTTTGTTTGCTTGTTCCTTCTGCAGAAGCGTATCCCACTCTACCATAATGTTTTAACGTAAGGAATAGCTCATAACCTTGCCAATGCATGTGTGAAACACAAATGTGTGTTTGCAAATGCATCTCTTCTTAGCATGAGCAATACTCACTGCATATCACCCCCAGACATGCAGGTACCATCAGTGTAGCCCAGTACAACTTACGTTGCAAGGTTTTCAAAACAGATATAAGGGACAGTCAAACGGCCATCTGTTGGGAGTGCTTTGCGTACCCCACACAGCAGAGGGTTGGACTGGATGGCCCTTGTGATCTCCTCAAATTCTAAAATTCTATGAAAATTTAGGACCTGCACAATTCACAATCAGGAGCTAAGTCTTAATTAACAAACTTGTGTTCTACCTAAATAGCAAAATGGCAATACTGATTTCAGTTAACCTAGTCATGTGTTTCTCTGTAAAAATTAACACATTGTCCATGGTCATCAGTTACACAATGTAGACATTTCTGTCTTTAGGAAGGACCCACACCCCAAAATGTGGGATTTGGGGGGGGGGGATATCTTGTTAATTTTACATAAAAGGAAAACCTTCCACCAGTCAGTCCTATAAGGGACAAGCTTTTTAAACTCCCAAATAAGGGGCATCCCTTAGAATAAGGAACATCTGGCAACCCTAAACTGTGCTTAACATAACATGCACCAAAATGGGTCTCCTGTAGTGCAAATCACATGAAACTTTACAAGCATTTTCCTTCCCTCTGGGAGAAACCTAATTTAAGAAGGCAGGAGAGGAAGAAACTTGAGGGCATCCATTTGGCAGGATATATCACCTTTCTTCTGCTGTTTCCCCAAGAGCAGGTCAAGTGAGCTTTGGGGGTCCATCTACACCAAGGTTTCTCAACCAGAAATCCCCGGAACCCTAGGGTTTCAGAAGAGGTTGCTAGAGATATTGAGACTGAAAAAAAAATAAACTTTTTTTTAATACTGTAGATATAATTTTTCAGCAGTGGTTCCCTGAAACCTGAAAATTGTTATCATCTCTTCTTCTGCCATTTCCCCAAGAGCAGGTCAAATGAGCTTTGGGGTCCATCTACACCAAGGTTTCTCAACTAGGGTTCCACAAGAGGTTGCTAGAGATATTGAGACTGAAAAAAACCTGAACTTTTTAAAAATACTGTAGATATAATGATTTTTCAGCAGGGGTTCCCTGAAACCTGAAAATTGTTTTACCCACCAGGGTAAAAAGTTTGACCAAGGCTGAGCTAACACTGTAGAAATAATGCAGTTTGAGAGGACTTTAAACTGCCATGGCTCCACCCTAAGGAATCCTGGGATCCTGGGTAGTTTTGTGGGTCACCAGCAGAGAAAGGGAAAGACCTTGTAAAACGACACATCCCAGGATTCCATAGGATGGAGCTCCAGCACTTAACGTGGTGTCAAACTGCATTATTTCTACAGTGTGGATGCACCCTTGGTCTCGCTCTCTTTCTTCGGCCTTGAGACTGAGGAGCCAGAAGAAGAAGAAGGAGATTTCGGGTGTGCGCGCCAAAAGGGGCGGGTAGCGGCCCATTGAACGGCTTAGAGCTCCCCTCACACAGCCGTCCTTGTGAGAAGTCCCAAGAAGAGCCAGGCCTTGGGAAGCTTTGCTGCTACTGCCTGAGCCTGGGGTTCTCCCGCGTGTCCACGCATTTACACGGACACGCAGGCACAGGCGCTCTTCTCCTCCCCCATCCAGCCCCTCCGGGTTTCCCGCTTCCTTCCCCTCCTCCATTGACGCAGTCCGTGCTGCACCAGATCCTAACATGGCGGCGGCGAGGTGCTGAGGAGCGCCAAGGAAGGCAGGCAGGCAGGATTGAGGGCCGGGCCAGCACGGCGGCAGTAGCAGTAGCAGTAGCAGTAGCAGTGGGGTGAGTGCCGAGTGACGGCTCCGCAAACTGGGGGTTGGGGGTCCGGCCGTTGAGCCGTTAGCAAATTAGGAGAGGGTCTCGAGGGGAGAAGGAGAGAAACGGCGTCTTCGGGCCCTCAAAGTAGGGAGGGAGCTCTTTCATTTGAATCTACTCTACACTGTAATAGGCGGAGAGAGGTGGGTTTTTTTTGGGGGGGGAGAAGGGTGTTGCTCCCCCCCCCCAGTCAGACTCTAGAGGAGATACTTAGGGGGCTTAAGGGAAGGAAGGGTCGCCCCCCTCAACTAGTCTGGGTGGGTGAGGAGGACGAAGAGCGGCGGTTGAGGGAAAACCATGGGGGCCTTAGACTGGAACAGGAAGGAAGGAATGGAGGGCCAGGGGTGTGTGTGTGTGTTTGTGTGTGTTTGGGAGGCGGAGGGGGGCTGTCATTCTTTTATTATGATGATACTGGTCTGTGTGGAATATGCTTGGGATTCCTGAGAGATGGGTTGTTATTTTTTTTAAACTTTCATATATTTTATATTACGTGGTTTTTTTAAAAAAATTATAATGATTGTACTTGCATTTTTAATTGTGTTTTGTATCTTGTGAGCCGCCTTTGGGTCCCATTCTGAGAGAAAGGTGGCATATTAAATAAGTAAATAGGGAAGTGTGACCCCCCTCCCCTCATGGTATAACTGAAGCCTTCTGCACAAAACCGTAGCACAGTAAAGAGGAATTGTGTCCTCCTTCCCTCCAATCCATGGGAGTGAACTGTACAACTTGATTTCAGTAATATTTCAGAATATGTGGCGTGCAGTACTTAAATCAAGTGAATAAATCAAGTAATCAAGTAATAATAATACACTGTAATAATAAGCTGACCAGCTTGCATGCCTATAAATTGGAAGGGGAAGTGGTCTGGGTGGCTTTTGGATTTGATAATAACTAAGTGACTAGTGAGAAGAAGATGCATATGGAAAGAAGTGGTAAAATCACAGGCATGGTGGAATTAGGGAGAAAGTGTGTAAAGTGATACTTAAAGGAAACCCTTTGATCAGTCTAAAGCAGCCTTTCTCAGCCTTTTTATCCTGGGGGAACCCTTGAAATAATTTTCAGGTCTCAGGGAATCCCCACATGAACATTATTCTATATACTACTATTCCCCCCCCCACACACACAATCTCTTGAGGAACCCCTAGCAACCTCTTGGGAACCCTAGTTGAGAAACACTTTTCTAAAGTGTCATTATTCCTTTATACTTACTTCCTTTTATATTCTGGATCCTAGCATGGATTTGTACCTATTATCAGTTCTGGTTTGGTCCCCTGTAGGTCAGTTTGTTTGAGAAATTGATCTAGAGATCACTTGTCTGTACTGAGTTTTGTAAGTCTTCAAACAAGTTTTTATGTGAAGCATAGAATATTTAAATGTGTAATGGTAAAATAAATGTACAAATTACCTGATTCATCTGTATATTTAATTTTAATTAGATATTTATACCCTGCTCTTCAGCCATAAAGGCTATCAAGGGCAGCTTACAATTTGTTTTAAGCAATTTACACATCTACACTGCATTAAGCAGTTTCCAGTGTGTGTTAGCTAATTGCCTCCACAAGCCAGGTACTCATTTTACCAACCTACAAAAGGATAGAAGTGAACCTTGGAGCCCTCTGGAATTGAACTTGCAACATGGTACTGGCATTTAACCACTGCACCACCAGGGCTCCCTGTATATGTTCATCAAAACATTTTGTAAGTTTTCCAGATCCATTTTCACAATAATAGTGAATTAGAAGTGACTTTCCATATTGCAACTGTTGTATTACAACTTTTTTTAGAAATGATATTGAATTAGGGATGAAGAGTGAAGTAGCTAAGTTTGAAGATGTCACAAATTTGTTGGAAGTCCAACTCTGCCAAAAATTTAAGGTCCAACAAAATCCTCACTTGCCTTGCAGACAATTTTATTGTCCAGAAGGTGGAAGAGGCAACAAGGGGATCAGCTATTTTAGATCTGATCCTAACCAACAGAGATGATCTAGTTAATGGAGTAGAAGTGGTGGGATCCTTATGGGGGAGTGATCATATTCTGCTGGAATTTGTTATACAGAGGAAAGGGGAGCCAAGCGTAGTCAGACATGCCTTCTAGACTTTATGAAAGCTGGTTTCAGAAAACTTAGGGAATTACTGGGAGTGATCCCATGGTCCGGAATGCTAAAAGAGAAGGGAGTTTCTAAAAAGTGAGATATTGAAGGCACAACTTAAAACAGTTCCAATGAGGAGGAAAAATGGCAGGTGTCTAAAGGAACCAGTATGGATGTCTAAAGAACTCTCAACTGAGCTAAGACTTAAAAGGAACATGTATAAGAAATGGGATCATAGAATAATAGAGTTGGAAGAGACCTCAAGGGGAAAAAGGAGAAATTACCAAAGAAGCATTTAAACCAATAGCCAGATCATGTAGGGGGGAAATCAGAAAAGCAAAAGCACAGATGGAACTCAGGCTTGCTAGAAAGGTTAAAAACAATAAAAAGTGCCTTTTTTGGATGTCTGCAGCAAAAGAAAGAACAAGGAAGTGGTAGGACTGCTAGGGGAAGAAGGTGGCGAAATGCTAATAGGGACAGAGTAAAAGCAGAGATACTCAACACCTTCTTTGTCTTGGTCTTCTCCCAAAAGGAGAATAGTGCTCAACCTGGAGAAAATGGAGCACATGATACAGTAGGAGAAATGCAGCATAGACTAGATAAAGCGGTTGTTCAGGAATACCTGGCCAGTATAAATGAATTCAATTCTTCAGGGCCAGATGAACTACATACAAGGATACTAAAAGAACTAGCAGAAGTAATCTCAGAACCACTAGCAGTAATCTTTGAGAAATCCTAGAGAATAGGACAGGTCCCAGCAGACTGGAGGAGGGCAAATGTTGTCCCCAACTTTAAAAGCAGGGGGGGGAGAAGACCCAAATAATTATCACCCAGTCAGCCTGGCATCAATACTAGGAAAGATTTTAGAGCAGATCATTAAACAGATAGTCTGTAAGAATTTAGAAAGGAATGCTGTGATCACTAAAAGTCAACATGGGTTTTTGAAAAACAAGTCATACCATACTAATCTTATCTCTTTTGTCTGACAGAGTTACATACTTGGTAGATGAAGGGAATGCTGTGGATGAAGTGTATCTTGATTTCAGTAAGGCCTTTGACAAAGTCCCCCATGATATTCTTGCAAAAAAGTTAGTAACAAGCGGGCTAGACAATGCAACTGTTAGGTGGATTTGTAATTGGTTCATGGGCCGAATCCAAAGGGTAGTCGCCAATGGCTCCTCTTCATTCTGGAGAGAAGTGACCCACGGGGTACCACAGGGTTCCGTCCTGGACCCAGTGCTATTCAACATCTTTATCAATGACTTAGATGAGGGAATAGAGGGCATGCTTATCAAGTTTGCAGATGTCACCAAATTAGAAGGGGTAGCTAATAACCCATAGGGAAGGATCAGAATTCAAAATGACCTTAACAGATGAGAAAGCTGGGCCAAAACCAACAAAATGAATTTCAGCAGGGAGAAATATAGAATATTACACTTGGGCAGTAAAAATGAAAAGCACAGCTATAGGATAGGTGACACCTGGCTTGATGGCAGTACATGTGAAAGGGATCTAGGAGTCTTAGTGGACCATAATCTGAACGTGAGTCATCAGTGTGATGCGGCAGCTAAAAAAGTCTGCGATTCTAGGCTGCGTTAATAGGAGTATAGTGTCTAGATCAAGGGAAGTAATAGTGCCACTCTATTCTGCTTTAGTCAGACCACACCTGGCTACTGAGAAGCTGGAACGTGTCCAGAGGAGGGCAACCAGGATGGTGGGAGGTCTGGAAGCCATGCCCTATGAGGAATGGCTTAGGGAGCTGAGTATGTTGAGCCTGGGGAAGAGAAAGTTAAGAGGGGACATGATAGCCATGTTTAAATATTTGAAGGTATGCCATACTGAGGATGGAGCAAGCTTGTTTTCTGCTGCTCCAGAGACAAGGACACAGAGCAATGGACTCAAACTACAGGAAAAGAGAGTCCATCTAAAAATTAGGAAAAACATCCTGACAGTAAGAGCTGTTTGGCAGTGGAATACACTGCCTCAGAGTGTGGTGGAGTCTCCTTCTTTGGAGGTTTTTAAGCAGAGCCTGGATGGCCATCTGTTGGGAATGCTTTCATTGTTTATTCCTGCATGGCAGGGGGTTGGACTGGATGACCCTTGTGGCCTCTTCCAACTCTATGATTCTATGAAATTGTTTCAAGATGATGACATTCAAAGCAAATTCTTCAAATATGAATGGGCAGTGAAATGGCAAATGAAATTCGGTCTACTGTAAATGCAGAATGATTTTCTTCTGTCATAACCATTAACCTGTGTGTCAGATACTTTTTATATTTCTAGGTGTCCTTTTAAAAATGCCATTTAAAAGTGCTACAAGAGAAAGTATGTATAAAACTATAGTTAAAATGGTCAGAGTGCTGGAGTGCTTTCACTGTGAAAGAAGTCAGAAGTGTTGGGTTTTTCAAGAGTTTTTTTGTTTTGTTTTTGTTTTTTAATTTAAGGACAATTCAGAGGCAGCATGATGAAGGTCATAAACTGCATTGTCAGTGTCATGGCTTAAAATATTTACAAGCATTAAAACCAGTTGCTAAGTAAAGCTTTGAATTTGTTTAACTAGAACTTTCAAACCATGCTAAATGTACATTTTTATTCTCCCCCAAGTACTTCTCTGGAAGTACAGTGGGCCCTTAATATCCACTGGGATTTGGGTCCAGGACCACCTGTGGATACCAAAATCTGTGGATACTCAAATCCCATTATATAGAATGGTGTAGTAAAATGGTGTCCCTTATATAAAATGGCAACATCAAGGTTTGCTTTGTGTGGTGTGTGTGATTTAAAAAAAATATTTTCAAGCTGTGGATAGTGTAATCTGTACATGCAGAATCCGTGGATACAGAGGGCTGACTGTAGTTCTGGGAGGAAACTCAGATATTTATACAACATATAAAGTTAACAGGACTTCTCTTTTTTTAATTTGCTACAGCCTTATCTTTAGCAACTTTGCTTGTCATCATAAGAAACAAGAATTTTATGCAGGTGAGTGAGAGGGCCAGCTGTGGAAGGATGCACAGTACTCTGTTCTTCCTCTGCTACCCTGCTTGGTAGAACACCTGCTAAATAGCTAATACTGTAGTTTGCATTTCCATCCTGGCTTGTAGAGGGGTTTCTTCATGTACCTCTGTTGCTATAGCATGGAAATAAGTATTTAAGCCTTTTAACAAGCTAAGAAAAATGTGTAGGTTAGTAATTTTTGTGGGTTCATTAACAAGGCTTGTTTGTTTACTGTAAGTCAGATGTTTACATATGCATGGTGAGGCAAAAGTCACTTGACAGTTGAGTTTTGACAGTTGACATTCCTGAACATCCATTGAAAATGTTGGGATACCACATTTGTCTATGTATTAATTGATTTTGCTGTTAGTTTAACTCTTTTATTTATTTTATTATTCAATTACAGATTTGTATTATTTATATTAAAAAATGCAGTTGTCCCTTCATATTCGCTGGGGTTTGGTTCCAGGACCTCCTGTAGATACCAAAATCCGGAATACTCAAGTCTCATTATATGCAGTGGCATAGCAAAATGGCGTCACTTATATAAGATGGCAAAATCAAAGTTTACTTTTTGGATTATTATTTTTTAGAGAATATTTTCCAGCTATGAATACTTAAATCCCTGGATACCAAATCCGTGGATATGAAGGAACAACTGTACATCTAACTTGTCAAATGAATTTTGCTTCATCCTGTATATTAGATGTAAAGATGTGTTGAAATTAGTTTTTCCAAAATGTTTTGTAAAGTTTTTCTCTACCACAACCCTCTGCCTCAATTCAGAGTGGAGGAAAATGATCAAAATTTTCTGGAACGTTTTCTGATTGTTGTTGTTTTGTACCTTCAAGTTATTTCTGACTTAGTGACCCTAAGGCTATGGGTCTTTCTTAACAGGATTTGTTCGGGGGCGGGGTTGCCATTGCCTTTCTCTAAGGCTGAGAGAATGTGACTTGCCTAAGATCATCCAGCAGGTTTCCATGCGTGAGTGGGGATTCAAACCCTGATCTTCTGGAGTCATAGTCCAACACTACACATTCAGTACTTTCCTGGAAGCTCACATCACCGGTAGTATATTTCTGAATATCATATGATGGGATGTCTTTTTGCCTTCCTGTGGGCACCTACCTTTCCACTGTTGGTAACAGAAAGTTGGACTACATGATCCAACAGATCTAGTTTTAGACCATAAAAAGTAGTGACTGGCACTTATAGAATCCATTGCTTACAAACAACTCTGTCCTGGCCAGATTTATCGTACTTGAGAAAAAGTGCTACTGGTATTGCCAAGTATGTACAATTAAGTTCAGTAGGAATTATTCCTATGTGAATATGTTTAGGATTACAGCCTTAGTGCATTAGTAGATTACAAAATAATTGCAAAATAAATACATTGCTTTCTTTTGTCATAGGCTGGTGACTCTAGCAGGCCTTGATCCCCACTGTGTACATTTCTAATGAGCAGTGGACCTAAAGGCAAACTCTTGAAAAGAGAGCTCTCTTACATGAGCATTGACAAATATTAATCTTTGTCTTGTATCTTCTTATATATTTAGTACTAATTTTCTTAATCACTACCAGAGGGTAGAACCAGATCTAATGGTTTTAAGTTACAGGAGAGTAGATTTTGATTGAACATTAGAATGAACTTCTTGAATGTAAGAACAGTGTGGCAATGGAACCAATGACCTAGAGAAGTGGTGGGGTCTCTTCTCAAGATGTCTTCAAAAACTGACTGGGTGGCTTGCTGTCAGGGGCTTGTACATTGAGCAGGGGGTTGGACTTGGTGGCCTGTGAGGGCCCCTTCCAATTCTATGGTTCTGTCCTGTGGTCCTATGAAGAGTACAATTCATGCTTCTATACACACAGAAAATCATATGGTATTAATTCAAGCTTTTGTTGAATATATGAGACCCTTAACACAGTGTTGCAGAGTCTAAATGAGTATTGTCCTGTCCTTCACATTTGCTCTTCCTATTATAGCCTTATTGTCAAGAGAGCCTCAAGTATAATCCTTGCTATGAGATAGTGCCCTTCTAGTGCCTACTGCAATACATTTACAGTTGTAGCTGTGTTGGTGTGATTTTGCCTCTAACCTAGACAGCAGTGAAGTGTGAGGCAAGCAGGAATGCCATAAGCTGCAAAACTTTATTGCTAATCCTTCTATTGGTCCCACAGGGAGGAAGTGTTAGTTTGAAAAAGATACTCTACTGTACTGCTTATAGGCAAGGCATCTGGTTCTTCTTGTGGATTCTTTTTGTTCCTAATGCACCATGCAGATTTCAGCAGTATTGTAACATTCATTGGTTAATTTCTGTACTAGTACACCTGTTTGAAGAATTGCTAGGAATTTTGGGGATCATCTTTCTGGTCGAGAAATTCATAGGCATAGCTGCTCCCTCTCAAGTGGTGCATCATTCAGCACAAAATCTGGAGCCTACGCAGAGCTCATCATCCTTAGACTTTTGGACCTATTTATGTAAATATTTATATAAAGTGAATGATAAGTGTAATGTCTTACCTTTTTCACTGGAACTGGCACTCAAGGAAGTTTACAAATTTAAAAGAAATAGATATTTTTATATGTCTATTTTATTGTTTTACTTTGTTCTTAAAATGTAATTAAACTAAATTTGTGGGATTAAAAGCAGTTTAAAATATCTATTAAAAATAGAAAAGATAAGAAGCAGTATCACGCGTTATTGAAACCCATTATTTAAAAACAGTCACTCCCTAAAAGTCTTTGCTTGCCAAAGGAGGGACAAGGAGGAGAGTATTCTAACTTCCCTAGGGAAAGCGTTTTATAGCCTAGAAGCATCTGTCAAGAAGGCCCTCCCTCATGTTCACACCTCGCATGCCTGTGAGATTGTGGGACCAAAAAAAGGGCCTCTCTCAAAGATCTCAGAGTCTAGGCAAGCTTGTATGGGGAAATATGTACATCAGATGGCCTGGACTGAAGCCAGGTACAGTCAGACCCCTGTATTCGTGGTACCTATAATGGCAGTTTCGGTTATCTGCACGACACACACACAAAAAAGGAACACTACCATCGAGTCTTCCTAGAAAATGCCTAGAGAGGCATACTCTCTAGATATCTTCTAGGTCCTCCAATAAATTCTATGGTATTTTAAAGCAAAAGTCCTGTTATTTAATAGGATTTGCTGTTATCTGTGGTTTCTGGTATCCACAGTAAGTCAGGGAACCAACCCCTGCAGATACAGGGGTCCAACTGTAAATGACAGTTACATTGTAATCATGAAGCAGGCATGATTTCCCCACCCCTATCTCTTAGTTGTCAGCTAATTTTGTATTCTGTCTGGTGTCCCAGTATCAACTTCTGGTCACCTGAGTGATATTGGTTGAACCAAACAGGTTGAGTCCACAACAGCACCCTACTTAAGCATTCTTATGTCTTGGAATTTCAGGATATTTATATGGGAACTGAGTAGGCTTTTAGTACTCTTCTTAGGCTATTTATTATATGCATTCATAGACATATACACTTATACATTGCTATGTCTGTGTTTCTCCCTAAAGGCAATGCCTTAGCTCTTAGCTTCATTATGTAATATTATATTGCATGTACGGCATCATACATTTGATTACATCATATTATATGGACATCAAGATGTTACCCTTTCATCAGGACATTTCATAGGAACTTTACCTCTAGAACAGATTTGGTAATAATTAACCATTAAATCATTTAACATCGCTTTTTACCCATCATCAACATTACCATCAGTTTCTCCACACTTTCCATAGTTTGCCATAGTCTCTGCTAAGGCATTACACAATCATTTCTTAAAGGGTTTTACATGTAAAAAACCCTGTCCTTTACCAAATTCATAGTCATCTTAATAATACTGTATAAGCTATCCATGACAGGTAAACTCTTATCTGTAGACATTCAAGGTTTAATCTCCTTCAGCATTATTAACTCTTAACAGTGTGTGTTACATAGTTATCTTACAACAGGATCTATTACATTATTAATTTACAGAGGATATGGCATCAGTTACAAGCATAATGAAACATATCTCTGTTTTATATCTATGTTAGCATTTCCAGTATCACAGCATATTTGGGCAGCATCTTGGGGCCAATTATTGGACTATCAGGTTATCAGCAACAATGTACTGTACTTCTTTGTTGGAGACGTGCCTATGGCAGTCTGATAAGAACTCTCTCTGGACTTCTTTTTATCCTCTCCTTATGCCTATTAAGTTCGTTGACCAGTCACAATAATGCACATTGGAAGCGTACACTAGTTCATATCCAGTTGAAATAGAGATTTGAGAAAAGGTAGGTATCTTTCCTATCCTACTTGTTCCAACTGGCGTAAGTATCATGGGTTGTCTTCTTTTCAAATCTACTGTTGCTCCCCCTTCTTGAGTATAAGCACAAATGCTTCAAGTGGTGTTTTCCTTATCATGTTCACATTCCAGAGCATTTTGCATTTTTCCTAGACTGGCATGCCCTGTAACCAGTTTTCCACTGACACACTTTTACAGCTCTAACTGCCTGCATTAAATCTTATGCCATATCTTACACTGTATATGTAATATTATGGCGAGACCTGTACTTTTAAAAGTTATATGAGCAGGGCATAGCGTTAACAACTGAATGATCTAGCCTGTAACAAAAATTCATTCAGCCGGGGTGCGGGGAGCCATAATAAGGATCAGTCAGTCAGCTATTTCCCTTCTACCTAGAAAGTTTGGACAGTACTGTATTCTGTAAATTGCAGACCTGGAACACCATTCACCTAATAGTTTTGTAAAACATGATCTCATATTGCATGGAAATCAGTCCACACAATCTTCAATTTAAAATGATAAACTCTCCCGACACATTTGGGTAAGGGAAAATGTTGGAAGCTCTAGTGTCTAATGAATCCTTTGGTACTCAGATAGGGAGATTCTCAGATAGAGAGATACAGAGATTCTCCAGATCACTTTGGCCCTTCAGTTGTTTTGGCTTAAAACTCCCACAGTCCTTTACCTTTGACATGCTGGGTGGAGATGATGGAAATTGTAGACCAGAACATCTGGAGTGCAAAAAAATCACCCCTGCTCTAAATAGTGATGTGTTCTATGTTGGAAGAGAGAGGGTGGAGATATTTAGGTAACTTGAACTTCTGCACTCTGACATGGACACGCTTACTACACGTTGTTGCTATGACAAGACTTGTATTATATGCCCTGTTGAACATTTTCATTATGCTGAATGAGAGAAGCATACCTGGGTGTGTATGTATATACATAGACACACACACATGTGTATGTATATTGGGTGCTTTTGTGAACATAAGTGTTGAGATGTTAATACTGGTCAATTTTTTCTTCTCACTGCTATCTTGTGACAATGGAACTTCAAAGAATCCATTGTTTCAGAAAATACAGTAATAACTGATGAATTACATAAGGCAATTGATCTCAGTATTTTTTTTACTGCAGACTACTTGTAAATTGCTGGGAGTCTCAGTGGACCACTGAATTCCATTTTATTGTTGTTGATAAATATCAAAACTTGTAAGTTGTATTTAAATAGCACTCTTCTATGATACCATCATCAAAACCACTACCTTACTGTGACAGACCACTGAAAATAGCTCCTCCTTTAGTTGATAAATTTTTAGGTGGAAATTAATAGACTGCACTTGCAACATATTATGAAAGTTGCGTATCTTAAATCATGGAATGTCTTGTAGTAATGGCATTTTACAGCAGCTGAGATTTGTCTTAATGGTGTTTTTGCCCCCATAAGCTTTGCAAGCAAGATAGCGGCCGCGAGTGATTTACTTGTATCTGTACTTACCTCAATTTGCCGCTATCTAACTTTTTTTAAAACAAAAAGATGTCCAAGGTGCGATAGAGCGGTTTTCCAATTTAACAGAAAAGCAAAAACGCCCCACCCCCCAAAAAAACAAAAAGCCATCCTGTTTTCTCGCCTTAGCACTTGCTTGCTAAGGTGAAAATCCAACATGGTGGCAGTGGGCACTTACCTTGTTAGCAGGCTTTTCCTGCAGAGTTTGACGTTTTGGGCCTCCCTCCTTTCCAATACGATGAAATGATGCAGAGTGCTATTAAGACAGGTAGGATTCTCCTCACATTTCATGAGTATTTTCGCCGTTTAGACAACCCCTGTGTAATTCCTTAAATATGGAAGTAAATATTGGCTGAAAACCAT
This sequence comes from Gambelia wislizenii, assembly GCA_030847615.1. Taxonomy (NCBI): domain Eukaryota; kingdom Metazoa; phylum Chordata; class Lepidosauria; order Squamata; family Crotaphytidae; genus Gambelia; species Gambelia wislizenii. The sequence continues at coordinate 283,327,014 of JAUMIR010000001.1, read as the reverse complement.
TGTTAATTTGGTCTTTCAAAATGCAGAATTTAGAAAATGTTCATTCCTTTTTCATCCTACCTTTCTACTGAAAACAAAAGTATACAAGTTGACTAGCAAACATTAAACTGTTCAAAGCAAGAAAATCATTCAAATCCTTACAGTAATCAAAAATATTTGAAAAGCCAAATTGAAAACCTGGTGTCTTCATACTCTTTCTAAAACCAGCAAGATAATAATATCAAATATCCTAAACTGGGTTAGAATCATAGAGTTGCAAGAGACCACAAGGGCCATCCAGTCCAACCCCCTGCCATTCAGGAACACACAATCAAATCATTTGCGACAGATGGCCATCCAGCCTCTGTTTAAAACCTCCAAAGAAGGAAACTCCACCACACTATGTGGCACTTCCAAACAGCTCTTACTGTCAGGAAGTTCTTCTTAATGTTTAGGTGAAATCTCTTTTCCTGTAGTTTGAACCCATTGCTCCGTGTCCTAGTCTCTGGAGCAGCAGAAAACAAGCTTGCTTCATCCTCAGTACAATATCCCTTCAAATATTTAAACATGGCTATCATGTCACCTATCAACCTTCTCTTCTCCAGACTAAACATGCCCAGCTCCCTAAGCCGCTCCTCATAGGGCATGGCTTCCAGACCTCCCACTATCCTGATCACCCTCCTCTGGATGTTCCATGTTTGCAATAGCCTTCTTGAATTCTGGTGCCCAGAACTGGACACAGTATTCCAGGTGTGGTCTGACTAAAGCAGAACAGAGTGGCACTATTACTTCCCTTGATCTAGACACTATATTCCTATTAATGCAGCCTAGCATTGCATTGGCTTTTTTAGCTGCTGCATCACACTGCTGACTCATGTTCAGCTTGTGGTCCACTAAGATGCCTAGGTCCCTTTCACATGTACTGCCCTGCAAGCTAGAACATTCCTTCTGCCACCTTTATGGTCTTTTTCATACAGAATCCTCCCTATGTTTATTTGGAAATAATAGTGATTGGCATTATGTCTGTGCTAATCTTAATACCGACCATGATTAGCTGGAAACCCAAATTTGTTTCACTTTTACATACGATGGCTGACATCCTGATGGTTAGTCCCCAAAAAGAGAAGTCTTATACAATCAGTTGTTGAATGGTAAGTCAACATGTAGGTAAATCTTTGATTCAATGAGTCTGATCTAATCAGAACTATCAAGACTTAGGTCATATTTTGCATAGTACATTTTTACAAAATAACATGGTTTTCATGCTGTAACACACAGATATTCAGAATAAGAGCACAGCTTCCCTTTCCTTCAACATTTAAATTAACTCTGTAGACCTAAATCTTTTACAGAAGTTAATTTTAAACTTTTTTTCCATAAGAAGAGGTCAAATTGGCCCTGGTTCCTAGTCCAGCAAACCATGGCCTAAATCCAGCATCATGCTAACAACCATCTGTAGTGGGAATGTACTCTGCTCTCCTTTGCAGCCCTGTGTGGCACCTGAGACCATCCTGGGTGTTACCCAGCCCCCCAGAACAAGTTTTGAGGGTGAGAGAAATGGAGTCTTTACCTTCTCAGTTCTGCTGGCAAGGAGTTCGGTCAACATAACAACCCATTGGATTGTGGCAGGTGATTTGTTGAAGTTTAAGTTCTGCATAATTTTCTTGCATGTGTAGCTTCAGAGAATGCCAACTGCTTTCTGGAGCCGTAAACTATTGTTTCTGTGCTCTCTGCAGAGCAGGATTTCAGACCATAGTTAGTTAACCTGATATGCAGGGGAACTTGAACGCCATTTCTCTACTCTGAATGACAGAATTGTTCATTGCTTGTTCCTGCACCAGCAAACTATTATTTGTAGAACAAGGATTATGACAAGAACTAGGCCATAGTCATGTATTAGACAAGGAATGACTAGCAGAGGTTGAGTTTATGGTGACTCGCACAAAGTCACTGTCCACATTTAAGAAACACTGCCCAGAAAGCAGGAATTGAAAGAGCCACTAGAGCATGGTTCTTTAGGGTTCCATAAGAGGTTGTTGGGGGGTTCTGCAACATATTGAGATGGGGGGGCATTTTTTGAGCTGTAGATATAATTTTTAGGCAGGGGTTCCCTGAGATGTGAAAATTGTTTCAAGGGTTCCACCAGGGTAAAGAGGTTGGGAAAGGCTGCACTAGAGTGTAGGCTGGATAAGAATGCAACTATGCCCTATGCTAGGGATGGGGCCCATGTGGCTGTCCAAATGTTGCTACTGTGGAGGCAAGGGAGGTGAATCCCATCATTACTTCCCCAGCTACTGATGGGAGTTGCAGTTTGACACTATCTCTCCAGGGCTATCCCATGCCCTCAAAGGACTTCTCTTATCTTTGAAAGGGTTTCTACATGAAATGTGCTTCTTTATTTTTATTATTAGGACTACAAGAAGTCCAGGCAAAAATCAGGAGGAAAAAGGGCAGCTTGTAGATGGCAGGAAGGTGTGTGTGTGTGGCTTTGTTACCAGGGAAATAAAGGCTGGAAGCCAACAGCTAAGGTAGGTAGGTAAGTGGGGGGGGGGGTTGGTGTCAGTAGTTAATTCGGCAGACTGGGATGGGATACGTGGGGAGGTCAGAAGGATCATGGCCACATTTCGACCCTTCCTTCCCCCACTGGGGGCGGGGTGTTTCCAAGCATATTCCTTGGGTGGGGGCAGGGGGTGAGAGAGCAAGCGCCCGTCCCAGGTGATGGGTGCCTGACTCTGACCTGCAGGTCACATCCTTCGTGGTGCTCATGTCTCCTCCGGCTCCACTCCCACTTTGGCTTCCCCTCCCCTCTTGGTTCCTTGCATTTTGGTTCCACTGAGTACCGCTGTGGAGCCAAAGGCGGGCTGAGGCGAGGGGAGGGAGGAGTGGTTTGGGAGGCTACCAGGAGTAAGAAGGACCCTTTTTTACATGGGGTTGGTTTCCAGATGGAAGGGTTAAGCAGCTGTTCTAGAGCGTAAAGATACGAGGATGGGGCTGGGAGGAGAAGAAACCCTGCCTCCCTCGGAGGGAACCGTGAAGAGGAGGAGGAGGAGGAGAGGCAGAAATGATGGGAGGACAATCGGCAAGAGAGAGGCAGGGTCACTTGCCAGACTGGCACGCGTGGGAGCTCCTGCACATATGCATGCACACACACAGCTCACCACTTCTCTGTGATTATTTATTACTATTTTCTCACGGAACCCCTGTCAATGTCTCACGGAACCCTAGGGTTCTGCAGAACCCCAGTTGAGAAGTGCTGTGTAAACTATTTCCTAATCAGATTGGCACTATTTTATGAGAATTTCCCTAATTCTATTTTGAGTTCTTTTTGCTTTATAATACTTCAGTCTAATGGTAAATTGCATTCTGAATAGTTTTGTGATCCTGCAGTGAGGAACTAATATCCCTAGATAATTTTTACTGAGGAGTATCCCTAAGGCATGGGGGCAAGCAACCTAGGTAGTTTGGTATAATATCAGCCTTTTGGTTAGTGGCTGAGGCAGCAATCCATTACCTACTTATATGGGTCCTAGTGCATTCATTAGGGTTTACTTCAGAGAAGACATACATGGAATTGCATTGTGTTTCTTGGACTTCAAACAGCCACTTCATTCAACCCACTTGCATCTCTTCTGCTGTGTGTAGTGGCTTCACTACACAACTGCCACAAATGCAGGCAAAAAAGGTCAAGAAAAGACCAAATTGTGGGGGACTATAAGATACGAAAATGGAATAGCCAAAGAATTATTCTCTATCACTGCTCTGCAAATTACATAGACATAATGAAGTTGCTCCAGCTTTTTCAAGGTTCAGCTATTCACATTGGGTGTAAACCCTGGCTGCTGTACATGATGATTGGGTAGAGAATTTTCCACTACTGTATTTTTCCATGGAGTATCTTCTATTTCTAAAAATGTATTGTTTCATAAAATTAATTAGTAACATAACAAATGGATGCAATCCCCGCAACACGCCAGTATTAAAACTTTCCCTAGATGACTGAACTCAGGAAAGCTCTATGTATATATAATTCATACTTCTTGGGATATCCTAAAATTAGTATGTAACAGTTTTATTGACTTTTAAAAAAAATTTTAATGAAGGGAAGTGAATGTAATTGTTGTAACATAATATATTTACAAGTATTCCAATACTAATAATTTTCTAGTAAACTTTGAATGCATTTTCAATATAACATTTAACTGTGGTTTAATTTATTTCCTAATCAAGTCTTTCAGTTTATATATTTTTGACTCTGGGAGAAAACAGATATTTATAGGGCATGTGAAATTGACAGCGTATTTTAATTTCTTTAGGTTTTTCATGGGTTTTTTCTGGGTGTGAGGCTGTGTTCTGGAAAAGTTTATTCCTGATGTTTCTCTTGCATCTGTGGTTGGCATCTTCAGAAAATGGTGGCATAGAGGGTGTGTGGGGTTTATATACTGTGAGTCTCTGTTGAAGAAGATATGTACCTTCGTGTATTTGGATGGCTAGTTCCTGGGGAGGAGATATGCAAGGAGGATTAGTGTTTATTTAGCTAATGGTCCATTGTCTGCTGGGAATCCCCCTGTCCCTGGAGTTCATTTGCATGTGTTGAGCTTTGATTTTGGTGTTTTTCAGGACTGGTAGCCAAATTTTGTTTACTTTTAAGATTTCCTCCTTCCTATTGAAGTTGTTCAGGTGTTTGTGAATTTCAATAGTTTCCCTGTGCATTCTGACATGATAGTTGCTGACCTGCTCCAGAATTTTGGTGTTTTCAAATAACATTTTGTGCCCAGGTTGGTTTATCACGTTTTCTGCTACTGCTGATTTTTCTGGCTGGCCCGGTCTGTGGTGTCTCTCATGTTCCTTGATTCGTGTTTGCACACTGCATTTAGTGGTCCCTATGTAAACTTTAACTTCTTTGTTTACCAAATAATCTAAAGTGAGTGTTTATAAAATTGGAGAACCCTTCAGAAGATTCTGATTTTCATTTCTAAATTGAAAATGTAATTGCGGGTACTGGTGGCTACTGTTTCATTCTGTGACACTGCTTCTAACTTACTGTCTTCTAGTATACCTACTGCAAATACTATTGAACACAGTGGCTCTAGCTGGGTTGAGAGTGACATATGTTGGATTAAGTGACAGGGAACAGATTAGATGATACAAGTGTTGATTTGGTGCCATACCTCTACTCTTCTTCCCCTGCCCTCCCTGGTTGATCATCCCCAGCATAGTTGAATTCATGGTGAGCACATGGGGGAAGTTGAATGTCATGCAGTTTGGGCTTGATTGCAATATTGAGTTCTGTACTGATCTACAGCCCATTAAAACTGCAACTAGAACAGTTCACTTCACTATTTTTACATCTATAGGAAAAACTGTAATTTTATACCTGTAACGTCTTCATTTTTCAGTTTTCCATATTCAGGGTTTTAAAAAACTTTCCAAAGTTAGCTGAATGCTCTTCATTAGTTGAAAGTAAAAATTTATGATTTGTAATTCCATTGCAGTCTTAAAGTTTTGAAGCCATGGGAGTGAAAACCCAGAGACCTCGTTGCTTTTTTGACATAGCCATCAACAATGTCCCTGGTAAGAGAGATGCCACTGGCTTTCATGTTCAATTTTGTCATGCTAAAATGTCGAGTTGCATTCACTGAATCTTATTATCAACCCTAAGGGTCACATCTTTAATGTTTAGTGAACACAAATACTGTGTCTTTAACAATGCCTTTTGATTTCTATTTTAGCTGGAAGAGTTGTCTTCGAACTATTTTCAGATGTTTGCCCAAAGACATGTGAGAACTTTCGCTGCCTTTGTACAGGTTTGTAGATTAAGTTTTAATTGCTTACAAAATTCATGGTACATTGAAGGGGTTGGCAAAGGGTAGCCCATGGGCTGCATGCAGAACCAAAGTCTAATTTTGCCATCCTTCCAAGGCCCCCCCACACCCTCTACCCCCCTCAAGTTACCCCTTTCCCCTTGCTACCCTTGAAACAGGGCATTTTTCTCTGCTCCTCTAAGCTATAGGCCATTGATAGCTATTTGTTTTGCTTAAAAAGGCCTTTCCTAGGCTTAAAACATTCATCTTCACTTTTGCAGAAGAGAAGAGGTATAGAGTGAGCAAATGCAAAAGAGAACAAGATTTCTTTACCAACTGTGTAGAAGCTGCCAGGTGTGGCTTGTGTAAGAGTAAGAAAAATTGCAGCTGGCAAGACAGTGCAAAACAGCTAATGTTTGCTGTAGAGGGAGGGAGCTCCCATTCCTACCATTGGGTAGTGAAGCCAATGTAGTCAGTGCCTTGCAAGTTCATGGTTGAGGATTAGATAGTTTTCCTGATGTGGGTGCAGGCTGCTGACAAAAGCAGAGATGACTGCTTGCCAACCAAGGACATGTATGTAACTGGCAGCATGCACCCTCAGCATTGTTGCCGAATAGTAAGGGTGCAAGTTATCCATGCTTTGTTGCTCCTTCTTGTTGGCATCCACAGAATGTACTGCCCTATCCTGTGGCACAAATCAGCCACATCTTTGAGGTAGTAAGGAAAAAAGGAGAGAGCATCTGCCAGTTGTAGGTCATACTTCTGTAGAATGGTCGGCGTCATGCTTTGAAAAGACTGTTTTACATAAAGCAAATTCTTCAAGTACTAATTTGTGTAGTTGTATATTTGTGCTCCTAAGATGCTCTGTGCAGAAGAACCCAATTGTGTAACTATGTAGGGAACTTAAAGAACCTCCCTGATTTTGTTTCAAGCATGACTTTAGCGGGGGCGGGGGGGAAATAAGACTGAATGCCAGACAGTTGAACAAATGTTTGGTTTGGAATCCATTTTTGTTAATGTTTGAAAAGTAATCCATTATTTTTCCCAAACCCCAGGACAAGTTGATTTTCCATCTTAACATGACCTCTAGATAGCCTCAATAAAGCCTATCACATATGTAAGACAAGAAGATTATGTTGTAGCCATAATCAAAGTCATTATTTAAATAATTCTGCAATTATTCTTTGTGTAAGACAGGTTTTTCTTTCATTAAACCAAAGCTTTCTTCATTAACTAACTAAACAGTTAGCATCCTGGCACTGAATACATTGATTTTACAGACAAGATCTATCATACAAGCGCACAACTATGTCCACATGCCCATTGGGACTTGGGACATATCTCTTGAAGAATAGCTCTTTCCATTTAGGAAGTCTAGAAGAGTTTCAAAGCAGTTTGTGAAATGGCATAGAAACTGCAAACCTTTTTACACATGTCTCAGGATTCTCTGAGGGAGGGGTGATACGGGTCCTTCATCTCTGGGTTTCGTCAGTCACTGCCCAGGTGTAGCAGGAAGTTACATCAAGCCTTTTGAAATTTAAATTTCTTTGTTCTTTTCTCCTCCATCCTGGAGCCACGAGGCTAGTTCTAACTTCCCTAACCCCGGCCTACCTCCCTCTAGGCCATCAGACGCAGGTTACCCAGGCCACATGGTTCCAACTCCCAGCCTACCAGGCCCCGACCTTTCAGGTTCCTGTCTACCAGGCTCCCACGTACCACAATGTTAGAAGTGATCAGGGTATCCCCGTGTTCTTTCATCCGTCCAGTGGGGAGGAATCTGATATTGAATGGGTGGCCGCTCCAGCGCCCCAACCTAGTGAGAACGTGCCCACACAACAGGGCCATCGCACAAAACGCAAGGGGGCCATCAAGGCAGCCCCTACAACTACTCTCTAAGGTGCTACTTTCGGACAAGGAATCATCTGAGGAACCAAGCACTAGCGCCTCAGCCTCGGGAATCCTGCCCAAGGACCAGGTGAACAGTGCGCGACCACGTCAAACCAAAGGACAGGGAAAGGTGAAGGCCAAATCCTCAAACAGGGGCACTGCGAACATCTCGCCGAGAACGGACGCGTTGGCCAAGAAGAGGAAAGATCCTCCTTCCAACCACTCTTCGGAAGAATCCCCAACAGGCTCAGACGAGGAACACGCCCTTATTGATGCAGTCAGGGGTCCTAAACCACGCAACAACGGGAACCTCACTGATAAAGAAGAAGGAGAAATAACCGACTCTGAGGCGGCAGATCAGGAATACACGGACCACCTTTTTCAGGGAGAGTGGTACATCCCTCTCATCACCAAGATGATGTCAACCCTGGAAATGTCACCATCAGACTCAGAACAATCTTCCTCAACACCATCCTCCAACGAGAAGGTGGCGGCAGTGATGCGCACCTTGCGTCTGAAGAAACCTGAGCTGCCTTTCCCAGAGGGGTTCTGGTCCCTAGTGACAGACGAATGGGAAAAACCTTCCATGGGAAGGCGGGGCACCACCGTGGCCCAAAAATACTGCAACACCAGCCAGCGTGTTCTAGATTTACTGAAGCCTCTGGTGGTCGACAATCCGGTTGCCTCCCTCGTCTCTAATTGTCTGGCTCCAAAGGAGGGAGAGCGTCCCCTTTGAGACCCAGACGAAAAAAGAACCGACGCGGCCATCAAGAAGGCACATGACTCCTCGGCGTGCGAAGTCAGGTCCACCTTGGCCATATCGCTATTCTCCCGAGCTGCAATCGTCTGGCTCCAGGAACTCATGGAGATCCAGGAGCTTGACCCGAACGTGCTCCATAGGTCCCTCCTGAGATTTCTGCGTACCCTCTTCTTCATAGCAGACGCTGCACAGGACACCATGATCTTCTCCGCCCGCGCAATTGGATCCCTGACGCTCGCCAGAAGGTCTGTATGGCTAAAGTACTGGCAGGTATCGCTCCCACCAGAGCTGCACTAGCCTCTTCTGCATTCAAGGGTCAGAAACTCTTCGGGGAAGAGGCCCTGAAGGGCATCCTAGTAGAGACCAAAGATAAAAAGTTGGCAATGCCTTCTACCCTCAAGAAGTCAGATAAAAAGGGTGGCAGGTGTCCCTTTCAATCCTTTCGTTCATTCAAAGGATTCGGGAAACAGCGGAATTACAACTCTTTTCATCCAGCCTGGGTCAAGCAGAACTATGTCATCAGACAAGCTTCAGGATCACAACCTAATGGCAACAGAAGGGGGGCCACCCACCAGCAACAGGGGGCTCCCTGCCAGCAAGCCTGACTCGAGGTCGCCTCCAGTGGGCGGTCAACTCAGTCTGTTCCTTGCGCCTTGGTCAAACTCGACGACGGACAGGTGGGTCATATCGACGATCACCCACGGGTACCGAATCGAGTTCGACACAAGACCAAGGGGCAGATTTCTCCCAGCCCCTGTTCCCAAGGAACCAAAGAAAGCAAGGGACCTCACAGAAGCCATAGCTCACTTAAGAGACATTACCACAATAGAAGAAGTCCCGATTTCTCAGCGCTTCTCAGGCGTGTACTCCTTCTTCACAGTACCAAAGAAGGACGGCAGCCTAAGATCAATCCTGGACCTGAAATGCACCAACAGGTGTATCACCTACAAAAAGTTCCGAATGGAGACACTTTCATCCATCAGGGAGGCTCTGCAACCAAAAGACTTCTTAGCCTCACTCGACCTTTTGGACGCATATATGCACATCATGATTCATATGTACCTGCGCTTCGCCTTTGGAGATCAACACTTCCAATTCAGAGCCCTCCCCTTTGGCCTGACCTCAGCGCCGAGGGTGTTCACCAAGGTCCTCGTCATCCTGATCGCCAGTCTGAGGTCTCAGGAGATACACTTATACCCCTATCTGGACGATATCCTCCTCCGGGCCTCCTCCCTAGAGAAGGCAGAGAGGGACTTACAGGTCACAATTCTTTACCTACAGACCCACGGTTTCCTGGAGAACTTCAAAAAGAGCAGCCTGTCTCCTTCTCATTCCATCGTCCACCTGGGTGTGGAGACAGACACACTGCATTCCAGGGTCACCCTTTCGCAGGAACGACAGGAGGTCTTGCGACGGGAGGCGCACTCAGTTCGTGCGCTAAGGAAGGTCCCATGGCCCTTACTGGCCAGGCTACTAGGCCTCATGATCTCGGCCTTCGGAGTTGTGACCTGAGCACGATTCCACTCCAGACATCTGCAGAGTTTCCTAATGCCCTATCAGAAGGAGATTGCGATGAGGAAGTCCCCACTTCTTCTTCTACCACAGCACGTGAGGGACTCCTTGGCCTGGTGGGCCCAGACGAGCTCAAGGAGCAAGGACTCCCTGTTCACAATAACATACCCGATCCTGGTCACCTCAGACGCGAGCCTACGGGGATGGGGAACCCATTGCCAGGGACAAGTAACGCAGGGGCTTTGGAGCCCTCAGGAAAAAGTACACAGCATCAACTGGCTGGAACTACAGGCAGCGAGACTGGCCCTCCAACACTTCACCCCTATCCTCAACGGGCAGCACGTCACGGTGATGACGGACAACACCACCGCCCGCTCGTACATAGCGAAACAGGGAGGGTTGAGATCCAGATCCTTACAGCAGGAAGCGGATCTTATATTCCTCTGGGCAGAAAAGACGACACAGTCCCTTACAGCCCAATACCTACAAGGGGACCTCAATCAACAAGCGGACTACCTGAGCAGGTACTCAGTTCTCCCAGAGGAATGGGAAGTGAACAACGAGGTACTTCACCAGATCCAAGTCAGGATCGGACCAATGGAAGTGGACATGTTCGCAACACACTCGAACTCCAAGTTGGGCAGATTCTTCACCAGATTCCACCACCATAATGCCGAGGGGATAGACTCCCTACGATCCCCTTGGCCAGCATGCCTCCTGTACCTATTTCCTCCACTTCCCCTCATAGGGAAGGTCTGCCGGAAGATTCGCCAGGAGAGGGCACAGGTGGTATTGGTGGCACCTCATTGGCCACGATGACCCTGGTTTTCAGAGCTGATGGACATGAGGACCCGGGACCCATGGCGTCTTCCTCAGAGGACCGACCTACTCCATCAGGGATCAATCCTTCATCAAGATCCAAGCTGGCTTCAGTTGACAGCATGGAGATTGAGCGGCGAGCCCTGAGAGACCATGGTTACAAAGTCAGTCATCAGCACCCTCCTCTCATCAAGATGTGTATTAACCGGGAGGATCTACAAAGCCACGTGGAGAGCCTTCAAGAGATGGTGCGCCCACCGGCGCCTGGCCATCGAGGAAGCCTCAGTTAAGTACGTACTCGCATTCCTACAAAAAGGCCTCGAAGCAGGCCTACGGCCAAACACGCTGAAAAGACAGGTGGCTGCACTTTCAGCCTTCCTCACAGCACAGGATGGAAGTCGGCTGTCTGCGCACCCTCACATCAGATGCTTCTTGAGGGGTGCCTCCATTATATTGCCCCCGGTGCATCACAGGTTCCCTTCATGGAATCTCTCTAGTTCTCAGACAGTTGATGAAACCCCCATTCGAACCACTACGTAAGATTCCACTCAGGACTCTCACCATCAAGGTCGCCTTTCTAGTCGCCATCACCTCAGCACGAAGAGTGTCAGAACTAGCCTCCTGTCGGTAAGGGAGCACCTCTGTTTGTTCAGCGAGGACTTGGTAACTCTTCACCCAGACCCGTCATTCAGACCGAAGGTGATCTCTGAGTTTCACGTCTCACAACCTATGATTCTGCCCTCTTTCTGCCCCAATCCTTCGCATCCAAAGGAAAAGCTCTGGCACAAGCTGGATGTCAGGAGGGCCCTAAAAATCTATATAAATCGAACAGCCCCCATCAGGCGTTGCGATGCCTTGTTTGTCTCTTTCTCCAAGGCATCCTTAGGCCTCAGAGTGTCACAAAAAAACCATTGCCACCTGGATCAAGGCCTGCATTTTCGCGGCCTACGACTCTGCCAAACTCCCCAGACCTTCGGGGGTTACAGCGCACTCGACTAGGTCGGCGGCTACTTCAGCCGTCTTCTCAACTAACGCTCCCCTGACAGAGAGATCTGCAGGGCAGCAACCTGGAGCACCCCATCTACCTTTATCAGACACTATAAGGTAGATAAGTTTAGATCCGCCGAGGCAACCTTCGGATGGAGAGTGCTCCAAGAGGTCCTCAAGGACTGATGTCACCACCTTTTGCAGTCACTCCCACCCTAGTGAATTAAGCTTGGGCACATCCCAGAGATGAAGGACCCGTATCACCCCTCCCTCAGAGAATGCCACATTGGTTACTTACCGTGAAGGTGCATTCTTGAGGGAACAGGGTGATACGGGTCCTTCCCCTGCCCAGTGACTGCACAATAAGATTTCTTTCCTTAGGTGTGTCTCTACTTGGGGGTTGGTTCTGTTCTAGATTTACTCGATTTTCCTTAGTCATTGCAGGGCTTTGCTAGTCAGTGAACTGGCGTTGTGGCTCCAGGATGGAGGAGATAAGAACAAAGAAATTTAAATTTCAAAAGGCTTGATGTAACTCCCTGCTACACCTGGGTGGTGACTGATGAAACCCAGAGATGAAGGACCCATATCACCCCGTTCCCTCAAGAATGCACCTTCATGGTAAGTAACCAATGTGGCATTTTGGTAATATATGCTTAGGAGAAAATCATTTTTCATGCTGAGAAACTATCTCATTAAAAATTATGGGATTTGAATGTTTTTCCCTCTGCAGGTGAAAAGGGTACAGGAAAATCAACCCAGAAGCCATTGCATTACAAAAGTTGTCTGTTTCATAGAGTTGTGAAAGATTTCATGATCCAAGGAGGTGACTTCAGTGAAGGTATGACACTGGCTATTGGAAATAATTGTTTACAAATGTGGAATGTATATGAAATAGTAATCTGAATGCTCATGCTAAGGCCTATAAAGAAAACACTTAGGGTGGCAGTGTCTATGTTGTGTTTTGAGTATGCGTGATATCTTGTAGCCAAATGACTTTCCAATGAATATTAGGAAACAATAATAAAATTCATTTCATTTTAAAACAAAACTAGAGTATGAGATTTGCACTATTAAGCCTAATTGACTGGGCGCTAGAAGAACTTTGGACTGAAGCCAGGGACAGGCAGGAATGCAAAAAAGACATTAGCTGCAGCAAAAATGAAAGAGAAGCCTCAATGATAACAGATGAAACTCTTCAAGCAGTTAGGGACAGACAAGAAGCAGAAGTAAAAGGTGACAGAAATAGGGTCAGGACCCTGAATGCAACTGTTCAGCGACTTGTCCACAGGGACGAGAGCGATTATAATAATCAATGCAGAAAAATAGAAGATGACAACACAAATGGCAGAACAAGAGCCCTCTTCCACAAGATCCAATTAATCAAAGGGAAATTTAAAGCAAGAGTGGGGATGCTCTACCACCAGCAGGGGAACACATTACATGAACAAGTAGAAACAAAAAGACAATGGAAACAAAACACTGAAGAACTAAATAGAAGAGATTAAAGGATGACAGCTTAATTGAAGGAATAACGATATGAAGAATCTATGGCTTTAGAAGGTGAAGTGGAAGCTGTTTCACTCAGGGCACTTGGGAGAAAAAAATCACCAGGAAGAGATGGCATGCCAATAGAGCTTCAAACTACAGAGACAAGAATCTATTCTAGTTCTAGTTAAAAACTGTCAACAAATATGGAAACAAAAAGAATGGCCCACAGATTGGAAATGCTCAGTATACATTCCACTCCTAAAGAAAAGGGACAGTGGGGATTGCAGTAAACACAGGGCGATTGCATTAATCTCCCAGGCAAACAAAATTCGGTTCAAAATTCTACAACAATAACTTTTACCATATGTGGAGAAAGAAATACCAGATGTCCAAGCTGGGTTCAGGTAAGAAAGAGGCACTAGGGATCATTTTGCAAATCTATGTTGGATAATGGAGAACACCAAAGAATTTTCAGAAGAAAATCAGTCTGTGCTTTGTAGATTGTATAGCAAAGCCTTTGATTGTGTAGATCATGAAAAACTATGGATTGCTCTTAAAGAAATAGGTGTACCACCATATTTAATTGTCCTGTACTCAAGACAGAATACAGAAAAACGGAATGATTTTCAATTGGCTGAACATATTATACATATCAACAGGATTAGACTCAGAAGAAAGAGGCATGAAAATTGGAGGAAGGAACAACAACAATATAACATATGCAGATGGCATCACACTACAGTCGTCCCTTCACATTCGCGGAGCTTATGGGAACAAGACCCCCGCGAAAGTGAAAAAAACCACGAATAAAAGCAGCCTTTCTAAACACACACACACACACACACATGGAAACTGACCCAGCCTCTGAGCATTTAAGGAGGAAAGAAAATCACAGCCCTATGCTGTGAGCACGCAAGCAAAGTCCCTCCCTTGCCACTCCCCTCTCTGTGTTTCAACAAACTGAATTGCTTCTTTAAAACTCACATTTTGCCCCATGTCTCCTCATGGCCCAAAGAAAGGCACAGCTGCATGCTTGCCACCCCCTCTCTGTGTCTCAACAAACGGAATTTATAACTCAGCTTCTTTAAAACTCATGTTTCAAACCTTTCCTACACACATTCACACACAGGGAAGGTGCAGGTGGCATCTCCCAGCAAGCCTCCTTAAATGCCTCTGTGCATTTAAGAAGGAAAGCTTCCTGCTGCCTGAAAGAAAAGCACAGTCCCATACTGTGAGCACGCAAGCTTTCCTCCTTAAATGCTCAGAGACTGGGTTGCTGGGAGATCCACCTGCACCTTCCCTGTGTGTGAATGTGTGTAGGAAAAGTTTGAATGTGAGTTTTAAAGAAGCAGAGTTTTAAATTCAGTTTGTTGAGACACAGAGAGGGGGTGGTAAGCATGCGGCTGTGCCTTTCTTTGGGCCATGAGGAGAGATGGGGCAAAATGTGAGTTTTAAAGAAGCAATTCAGTTTGTTAAAACACAGAGAGGGGAGGGGCAAGGGGGGGACTTTGCTTGGGTGCTCCCAGCATGGGGCTATGCTTTTCTTTCGCCTCAGACCCTCAGAGGCTGGTGTGGGGGTTGCTTGCTTGCTGGGATCTTCCCTGTGTGTGTGTGTATGTGTGCAGGAAGTTTTCCTCCTTAAATCCTCAGAGGCTGCGTTGGGGAGAGCAGAGGGGAGGGGAAAGGAATGTCCGCGAATACATAAAACCGCGAAAGTCAAAGCCGTGAATGTAAAGGGACAACTGTACTAGCAGAAAATATCAAAGACTTGAAATGGTAACTGGAGAAACTTAAGGAAGAAAGTGCAAAGACAGGTTTACAGTTGAACATGAAGATAACAAGAATAATGAGCACAGATGATTTACACAGCTTTAAAGTAGACAATGAAGACGTTGAAATAGTTCAAGATTTTCTATACCTTGGCTCAATTAAACATAATGGAGACTGCAGTCAAGAAATCAGAAGAAAACTAGGACTTGGAAGAGCAGCTATGAATGAACTAGACAAGATCCTAAAGGGTAACGTTTGGATTGTCCAGGCCATCATATTTCCAGTTCCTCTGTATGGTTGTGAAAACTGGACAGCGAAGAAAGCTGATAGGAAGAAATCAATTCATTTGAAATGTGGTGCTGTAGAAGAGTTTTACAGACACCATGGACTGCTAAAAAGAGAAAACAATGGGTCCTAGAGCAAATCAAGCCTGAACTCTCCCCAGAAGTCAAGATGATAAATTGAGACTTTCATACTTTGAAAATATCATGAAAAGACATGACCCACTAGTAAAGATAGTAATGCTCTGTAAGCCTAAATACCCTAAAGGTACCAAATCCCTTCTGATCTTGGAAGCTAATCAGGGTCAGCTCTGGTTAGTACTTGGATGGGAGACCGCCAACAAATATCAGGTGCTGTGGGCTATTTTTCAGAGGAAGGAACTAACAAAACCACCTCTGAGTATTCCTCATCTAAGGAAACCCTATGAAATTCATGGGATCGCAATAATTCAACAGGCGACTTGAGGGCACATACACACAAAGTAGAAGGCAATAGGAGAAGAGGAATACCACATTCCTGATGGAGACACTCAGTCAAGGTAGCCATGGCCCTGAGTCTGCAAGACCTGAGCAGGGCTGTTGATGACAGGGTGACTTGGAGGTCTCACATTCATAGGTTCACCATATGTTGAAGTCAACTTGATGGCAGTTAACAACAAGATAATGAAAAAATATAGAACAGCCTCATTCTGCTTCATGACAATCAGTTTTCTAAAGATTTTCCTGATTTTGCAGGAGTTGAAATTCCCTACACTAATAAAATATCTTCTGTTAAGGCTTTAAAACAGACAAATAACATGTTAGAATTGCATGACATAACACCATTATTCATATTGGTAATATATTTTTCATTTTGTACAAGGAAATGGAAGAGGAGGAGAATCAATTTATGGTGGTTTTTTTGAAGGTAAGAATAGTCATATATTAAATTCCCTGTCATAGCTATAAATGTGTATGTTAGGAAAATTATTTTTTGGTGACGCTCTTTCCCCCTTTACACTCCAGTGAATGATAATCAGTAAGGGAGGCAACTTTAAATGTCTCCTAACACACAGAAGGGAGAAAGAAGAAAAGATAAACATTTCCTTCTCCTTGAGGCCACTTCCCCAGCCGAGTTCAGCCATGAGATCAACGGTGACCGGGGGGGGGGGAGTAGGCTACCCCTCCCTCTTCTTTCCTCCCATCCAATCCCCCATCAGCCTTGTCTTGACATTTTATTTACTTCAGAGAAGGTATGTATCCAGATCTCTGCATGAGTGTGCGAACGAGTGAGTGAATGAGCATGCACCCCCCCTTTCTTCCCCGTCCAATCCCCCTCCCTCCCCATCAGACTTGTGCTTAGGGGCTGGGAATAGCCATGGAGCTCCACCACAGAAAGAGAAACAATCTCAAGCTCTGCAGAGCACCTGTGTCGGTCTCCTGTGGGCTCATTCATTCTGTTTGCTCACTCATCCGATTCCAAGAGGGAGGGGGCACACTCCCTTCCTCTTGCAGACCCCCGGGGGATTTTGGCAGCTGTTTAGCTGCTGCCGCCACTGCTGCTTGGGAGAGAAGATCAGCTCCTGGGGTAGAGGTTGATTCATGCCAAAAATCACTTCCTTCTCCCATCTGATCCCCCGCATCAGCCACTCACTCATGTGGGATAGGGGGAATGAAGAAGAGCGTATGCACTCACTGGTTCATTCATTCCGTTTGCTCACACATCTGATTCCCTTCCCACCCGAGTGAGTTGCTGATTGGACATGGGGAAGGAAGAGGGAGGATGCATGTGTTCACTGGCTCATTCAGTCACTCACTTGTGCAGAGATCTGCATACATATATATATTGTACATACACTGAGGTAAAAACAAAATGTTGACACATACCATGATTGCCAGACCTAGATAACCACCCCATAAACCTGTCCTCCAGCCCACCCCTCGATTCCTCCCAGTCCTGACGTGTAAAAAAAACCCCTAAAACTTTTCCTAAAACTGCAGAGTAAAAAGTGAGTTTTTAAATTCTCACTAACACCTAAAAGAAGGGCTTTCACTATGAAACCAGCTGTACGCCAGTAGTACCACAGATGAAGTGAGTAAGATTTTTTTGCATGTGTAGACAAGCCCCCAGAGTCAGATGGGTCAGAAAATTTTACATAATTACAGATTTTTAAAAATCTTTCCTCCTTTAAGGCCTTGTGATATGGCCACTGATGTAGCTGCTCAGCTTTGTATCTCTTTCTAACTGTCTTGAGGTTCTAATCCCCTTTTTATGGAGGAGCATAACAGTCTTCTATCCCATGTCCATAACTTTCCTCAGCCTTGCTCAACCCATCTGACTGATGGCGCCTAAACAAGCAGCTGTGTTTACAAGGTTGCTAGCATTACACCATCCGAAGAGAGAAAATGAGAAGTTGATACGCACCATGTAGTGAGACTGCAGGAACAACCCAAGCCTTGATCAGTTGGCACAAGGGATAAACCCAAAGGTTGTGGATTAGTCCTGCAGTCTCAATGAGAATGGAACTTGAACCCAAAACTTAAGATGAGCAAGCAGTCTGCATAGAGGTGAATGCAAAGTAGCAGTCAGTTACACCAAACAGTCCAACAAATTGAGAATTTACATTTTCCGTATTTCTTTTCACAAGCTGCAAGGTGGATGGTTACACATGCTTATCACAGTTCCTGCAGTGTCACTAGAATGTTTGTGCTTCCTGACAGGTTGAATTGTGTAAAGGGCTTTAAAAAAGGCTTTTTCTTGGAGTTGAAGAGCAATTTATGATTCAAAGCTGTAATAAACAAGTCTGCACAAGACCACATGTTTGCAAACAACTATTTTTTATGTTTAATTCTTAGAATTATCCGTTTTCCTTTTTATGCTATTGCTATCGCTTTTTGCACATTGTTATGAATTTCACATAAGGCAAAATGATGAATTTGTTTTAATGAAAAACACTGGTCTGCTTGGGCTAATAGGAATGAAAAGTTTAATGTGCACTGCTTTTGCTCAACAGATTTACTGAATTGTAAGGCAACTCTACATTTGCTTATTCTGTGATAATCCTAATTCAACAGAGTTGATAAAATAATGGTTTTTAATATTTTTGCAAATTTGACTGAGAATTATAGTACATGTCTCTCTGTCTTTAGTTTTACCTGTCTGAATAATGTTTGGCACTGAGATTATTCATTTGTGCAGTTTGACAATTCTTATTTAAAATGCTAAAGAAATGCCAGTGCAAGGTAATACTTGGATTTTTGAAGTAATTCAAACGCTTTCTCTAGATGAAAGCTTTGCGGTAACGCACAACAAAGAGTTTCTCCTTTCAATGGCCAACAGAGGGAAAGATACAAATGGTTCACAGTTTTTTATGTAAGTATCATGCCAGCTCCACTGTGTTTCTTCAGCATTTGGGTGATAGTCCTTACAATTTAAATTGTAAGAACTTTGAATTGTTCAGATGGCCAATTCTTTTTCTCTTGACAAAGCATGAATCCTTTTTAAGTTATGAAATTCAACTGTGCACATAATGGCTATTTTTGCAGGTAGCAAATAAGATTAAAGGCTTGTAGGGAATAAATTTTAATATCTTACTCATGCTGTATGTAAGAATCAATTATCAGATCTGCATTAGAGAAAACTGTCACTCTTCTAACTCAGGAATGATCTCTGTTCACCTGCTGGTTTAGCATTGTTGAAGCTAGGTGGGTGTCTACTTAATCAATGTCTGGAGGAGATCCCTTTGAGATACCTGTGTAACCTCTGAGCTTTCTAAAGACAAAGCTGGATATCAGTACAGGGAATAGGAGACCAAGAGGTAGCACTTATTTAGTCCAGATGGAACAAAGCCATTAGGTTTTATTTATTGTGATGAAAAAATAAATAAATCTGTTTTCTTTAATAAGCTCCAGTATGAAATCAGAGTGACCCCAAGTTTACCAGCTGCAACTAGATGGCGTTGTAGGTAGGGTAATATATTGAGGACTGCTGTGCTAGTCAGAAATGTTGTCTTTCCCTCATCTTGTTTGTCTTCCTTCAGTTCTTTATGTCTTTTCTGTTTTATCTACCCTTTTCCTTACCTCTGTGCCTCTTTAGGCCAGTGTCTTCCTCTGAAAGGAGTGGTTATAAATGTTGATGAATGGTTCAGTTTTTATGATATATGAACTATCTTTTTTAAACAGATGCACACTTGAAACATTAATTTGTTTGATTATAAGTGAAATCCTTTACATTCTGGAGAAATATTTATCGATGTAAATATATAAAATCCCAACACCATCAGGAGGGCTATATTTCTGAAACTGGGCAGCATTTCCTCTCTTATTTATCAAAAGAGGTTGTGATCATAGTTTTAACTAAGGTGGGGAGCCTGTGTCTAGGCTGTACTCTCCTTTAAAAATGGGGGACTCACATCCCTAATTATTCCTCCATACAAAACATTTCCTCCTTATAGAAAACTAGATATCAGGCAGAAAGGTTCTAGTTTAACCTTCTTTATGTGGTATCCAATGTTATATGCAGAGGGAATTGTTTTGTTGGCAAAAGCATTCACTGATGTGAACTATCTACAATATGGCCTAGACAGAAGCTTACCATACAAGTGAGAACTAGGTCTGTATAGTATAATGTTAGAAATTCCCTCAAATTTATGCATACTCTTGTCATAGTATTAATTGAGACCTTATGCAACATTTAATGCGTAGCCATTTGAACTACAGGTGCAACATATAATGTCTTTTACATATGTTTTTTATTTTCTTGCTCATGGCATAATACATGAAGTCTAGCCTGCTCCCAAAGACCCTAACATATTCTTTCTTTTGTTAAATTCTTGCTCCGAATAACATCAAAGAACAACCAAACCTACGCCTCATCTAGATGGGTAAGTGTCCTTGTACATTTTGATTGTAATTTGGAAAACTTAATTTGATGACTATTTGAAATCTCCAGTGTTGTAGAGATATCAGTCAGCTTTTAAAAATAAGCTTTAATCATTTAGGCTTCATGTTGTGTTTGGACAAGTAATCTCGGGTCAAGAAGTTGTAAGAGAAATAGAAAACCAGAAAACAGATGCATCTAGTAAACCTTATGCTGAAGTACGAATAATGAGCTGTGGCGAGCTAATTCCAAAATCCAAAGGTAAGACTGAAATAATGATTCAAATATTTCTAAAGGTGTCTTCTAGATTTTATAATACAGATGTGCCTGACTGGAAGGCTTAGTAACCGGGAATCTCAGTTGCTACTGAAACACAGAGCATATTAGGTAAAGAAGAAAATATTGTAGTGTAATCCCACCTGGTAAGAGGAATACTTCTGATAGGGCACCAGGCAACAATATTTGCTCTATTCCAAGGTATAAAAAGACTTATAGAGCTTCAACAGGTCAAATCCCACCTCCACCTATTTTCTGTTTTAATCTATTATCCAGTATCACATTCTTGACCTCTGTAGACTATTGAACATATGATACTTGGGTGCCGGGGGTTATTTTCCTTGTTTGGAATTCATTTTGGTGATTAAGAATACATAACTGTCTGGCCTGACCACCACAACCCCTTCCTGACTTACCAGTCCACAGCCACTGTGACAAGCAGGGGCTTGTTCCCCTTTTGATTGGGAAGCAGCTGACTGATGGGCCCACCTTCTGTGAGTGATCGCTGCTATGATAGACAGGAATGGGGTCTCCACTGCAATTCTCCCACATACTGGAGATTGCTCATGTGAGATCGGGTGGGACCATCTGTCAGCTGCTTTCTGATTGTCAGAGGAACAGTCTTGGTGATTGCAGCAGCTGCTACCCAGTAAATGGGAATTGAGGGACTTTCATGATCCTTACATATTCCCTAAAAGAGGGATCATGAATAGATAACAGTCACAAAGGCATAACAGTAATGATATCTTTACTTCTGGGTTTACCTAAGGATGTAGAAATCACTGCCTTATGCATAATTGGCTCTGTTTTGCTTAAAACTGAAAGTTATATTAAGGAGCCCTGGTGGCACAGTGATTAAATGCCAGTACTGCAGCCACAATGTTATGAGCTCAATCGTTCAGGGCTCCAAGGTTGACTTAGCTTTCCATCCTTCCATAGGTTGGTAAAATGGGTACCCAGCTTGTTGGGCGCAATTGGCTAACACATTGTAAATGCTTAGGGAGTGCTTTGCACTGATAAGCGTTATAGAAATATAAATGCTATTGCTATTGCTATTGCTCTATTTCCTTGGCTGATATATTCCTTTGATGGTTTGGGCCTAATGCATGCATCTTAGTAAGCCAGGCTTCTGTGTGAATAGCATGTTGATGCACTTACGTTCTTTATAATAATCACAATTTCCACTTTGTGTAATAGGAAGCCTTGACAGAAAGCATGTATAGTATTAAAAGGAGAGAAAAAATTGAGTTATACTTCTGATAATTCTTAGCCACCTGCAGTATTTTGTTCATCATAATAAATGTCACTAACAGATGCAAAAGATGATAGTTAAGATAATTATTTATTTACTAATTTCCTTGTGTTTTCCTTGTTTCCTAATTTGAATGTCTTAGTAGAGTTTTATGTCCAATTTACAATATGCTATTATTAAAAGAGATGAGCATTCTTGTTTCCAGATTGTAGATGCAGCAAAGGACATAAAATAGCTCTATCCTATTGTTTTCAAACATATTTAATCTGCTCAAATGAATTGTTTGGATTTCCAGTCTAATATTATATACTATATAATATATTGTTGAATAGGTTTTTCAAGCCAAAGGGCTTGAAGTGCTTTTGTGTTACTTCAGTGCATGTGTACAAAATGTTTTGGAAATATCACATTTTGTAATACCTTCATTACACCAATTAGACCAAAAATTTGGGACATTCTTGGGATAGAATGGAGGAGTTGATCCCTGCATGCCAACTCTACTAGCCAGGAGTCAACATTCTTTTCAGTTGTTACTGTTAGAACCCCTTCCCTTCCTCATAAGTTTTTTGTATCCTTCCCTGCCAATCTGGTGTGATTTTTCCCTTCTCTGATTCAGTCAGAGTACGATTAAATAGTTAGATCAGACATTAAATAGGAGGATGGAAAGGTAGGCTAGAGAGGAAAAAAAGAGGCTAGCACAGAAGGAAAAAAGTGGTGAGCTGAGATGAAAAACAAAAAGGAATCCATCCTCCTGATAGCTGAGCAGCTGATTGGGAGACATGAAACGGTTAAGTCTGCTTCTGCCCAGATGACCACTGCCTAGCGGCTTTTTGCATTCGCGCATCATCAGTGGAAGCTGATGCTAGAGAAATTGAGCATGCCCTTTGGATGGAGCTACAAGCTGATGTAGCCCCGCCCATACCTTGGAATCTGGGAAATCAAAATGGTATTCTGAATATCCTCTTTCAATCCTCCAGTAAGAGTGAAGAGTGGGAGTCATAATTAATGGTTGAACGAAAGAATGGTGATGATGGTTAGCCACAGGCTAAGCTCTGAAGTAAAGGAGATTGCAAACCTGGCGCAGCAGCAGCAGCGGTCTCTGTGGGTCAATTCAGAATACCATTTTGATTTCCCAGATTCCAAGGCATGGGCAGGGCTACATCAGCTTGTAGCTCCATCCAAAGGGCATGGTCAATTTCTCTAGCATCAGCTTCCACTGATGATGCGCGAATGCAAGAGCTGCCTGAGGAGAGCGGTTTAAGCTATATGCTAGCACTTCATATTATGTATGACTGGGTTAAAGATGTTCCAGCTGTAAGTGAAGCTGATCTGGGACACCGAAGGCAGATGCCTAATCACGGTGATGATCAGGCAAGCAATATGTCTATGGGCACGAACATGAATCTGACTTTGAATGCTAATTCCTCTGGAATGAATTCCAGTAAATGGATATATAGAACAAATTGGAGTATTTCTGCTCCCACTGACTTTAATAATATAATAAGGGAAGTGATAAACAATGAGTTGAGTTCCATCCTGGCTAGCTATAGTAGTCAAACAGTAGCTAAGGCTGATGAATTAAGAAGTTATAATATGCTGAATTTCAATGCATTTAATTGACAGTCACAGATGAATATGATGAATTTAATGAATGTTTTAAGATGATGAATTTGGAAGAACATCCAGCATATGAATTCTAGTGTGCAGCAGTTGTATGATAGACAGTTTAAAGAAGAAAGGGGTTCTTAGAAGGAGATATTAATTGGTAGAAAAAGGAAAATGACAGATATAGACCTCAAAGATATAAACACAGAGAGAATTAGCAATAGGATATAGACTTGGAGATACTGGATGAAGTAAAGCAGCCTCTGTTCCTTCACTCCACCGGCCAGTTAATGAAGAGATGGTTCAATGGCAGTGGCAGTGAGGGAACTCAGATTAGAGGAAGAGAAGGAGGAAAGAGGGTGGAGGCAAGGTGAAGCGAAATGAAGCAGGCTAAAAGGACATACAGCTGGCTGGCTGCTGCCCCAGCTAGGCCTTCCCTGCCCCTGGAGCCGCCACTGGCCTCACGGCAGCCACCTAACCCACCTGCTGTTCCTGCTGCCTGGAAGGGTGTGTCCCTGAGCAGGAGTTGCTGCTGCTGCCACCACCACCAAAGGAGGAGCCACTGCTATGGCGGAGGGAGGTGCATGGCAGCCTGGGTGCGCAGGAGGCTGGGGTGGAGGAAGCAGTGCTACCAACAGCGGCAACAGAAGGGGCATGGAAGAAGGTGGCTGCGGTAGCACCTGATTGTGGCATGCTGGGCTTGGCTCTTTGCTCTGCCCTGCCTGCCTACCTGCCGCCTTTTCTTCCTCGCTTGGTCTGGCTGACAGGGCAGCTTCCCTCTCTGGTGTGCATAAACTCAGTTGTGTAATGTTCCCCCTCAGTCCCCCACTCTTGTTGCAGGAATGAGGGAGGAAGCAAACCTGAGGAGCCCCCCACCCCCCTGCTATGCCACTGTGGGAGGGAGCTTAGCCACAGCTTGCTAGGCCGCTTAGAGAAGGGGGAGAATTGGCCCTCCCCATCTCCCTCTCCGATAGGCTAACCAGGTGAATCAGTGGCCCTTCCAAGCATCGGGTGCTCCGGGAGGAAGCTCAGTCATGGCTTGCCAGGAAATGGCCCTCCCCACCTCCCTCTTATACACCCTCTCATGGGCTGCAGGAAATCCTTTTTCCAGGTGACAGCTGGCCTGTGGGCCGTATGGTGCGTGCCTGGTCTAAGGAGTATAGCTTTTCAGAGGAAGATAAGGATAAGGAATTCGAAATAGGTTATTTCAAAGTGAGTGATTCAGAGGTTTGTTGAAGGGAGTGGTGCAGACATTGGGTTTGGAGCACTACTGAGAGTTTACAGTATGGTGATGCAAAAGATGACAGGTACCTCAGGTGGTGGAGATAATACTACCAGAGATGCTTAAAGAGCTAAGTGAAGCAGAGTGAGGAACCCTTTTAAACATCAAGAGATTTTTGTGATATAGTCTTTTATAATGCTACTAATTATTATTATTATTATTATTATCATTATTATTATTATTATTACCCCGCTCCTCTGTTAAAAACAATCGGGGCGGGTTACAAAAATTAAAATACAAATACAGATTAAAATCCCTAAACACCACCCACACCCACCCTTCCCCCATAAAAAGATATTAAACCAGTATAAATTAAAAACAACTAATCTAAAATCACATAAAAACATTAATAGATATCCAGCAGACTAAAAGAGGCCAGGAGCTCCTGAGGCTGGGATCTAATTAGGAAAGGCTTGCCGAAAGGGTTCCGTCTTTAGCGCTTTTTAAAAGCTACTCAAGCTCTTCATCTCCCGGATCTTGTTCAGCAGGCCATTCCATAATTTGGGGGCGATTACCAAAAAGGCCCTCTGGGAGGTTTCAGACAGCCTAGATTTTTGTGGCTGAAGCAAATTCCTCCCAGAGGACCGGAGTGCACGGGGAGGATTGTATGGGAGGAGGTGGTTCTGAAGATAAGTTGGACCCAAGCCATTTAGGGCTTTAAAGGTAATAACCACCACCTTATACTGGGCCCAGAAACTGATAGGCAGCCAGAGGAGAGATTTTAATACTGGAGTTATATGGTCTCTCCAAGATGTTCCCGAGACCACTCTGGCTGCCATATTTTGTGCCAACTAAAGCTTCCGGACCAAGCATGAGGGTAGCCCCATGTAGAGTGCATTGCAGAAATCTAGACGAGAGGTTACCAGGGTGTGTACCACAGTCTCAAGGTCCCTTACTTGCAGGAAAGGGCGCAGCTGGCGCATCAGCCGAAGCTGATAACAGGTGCTCCTGACCATCGCATTCACCTGACTAGTCATCTGAAGCGATGAATCAAGGAGCACCCCCAGACTGCGAACACGGTCCTTAACGGAGAGCGGGACCCCATCCAGGACTGGAGGTTGCAACCCAACTCCTGGTTTTGGGGCCGCTACCGTGAGCACCTCCGTTTTGTCTGGATTTAATCTCAATCTGTTTTTCCTCATCCAGCCCATTACTGCTTTAAGACAGTCGTTAAGAGGAGTGACACCGACGATCGAGACAAGGAGAAATAGATCTGGGCGTCATCAGCATACTGATAACACCCAGCCCCATAACTCCGAATAATCTCATCCAGCGGCTTTATATAGATGTTAAACAACATTGGGGAGAGGATGGCGCCTTGAGGAATGCCACAAGTAAGCTCCTTTCTGCTGGAGCAGCTGTCCCTGAGCAGCACCCTCTGGGACCTGCCCGAAAGAAAGGATCGGAACCACTGGAGCACAGTGCCTCCAATTCCTAACCCATTCAGGCGATTCAAGAGGATGCTATGATCTATCGTATCGAAAGCCGCTGAGAGGTCTAAAAGCACCAACAGGGACACATTACCCCTGTTGATGCTTAGACGCAGGTCGTCGGTCAAGGCAACCATGACAGTCTCAACTCCAAATCCCGTCCTAAAACCAGTTTGAAATGGGTCTAGATAATCGGTTTCATCCAAGACCACTTGGAGTTGAAGCGCAACTGCCCTCTCGATCACTTTGCTCAAGAATGGTAACATAGAAACCAGCCTATAGTTGTTCATGTCCAGGTGGTCCAGGGAAGGTTTTTTCAGGAGCGGCCTAACCACCGCTTCCTTTAAACAGGATGGAATACACCCTTCTCTGAGGGATGCATTGATGATGTCCTTAAGGAACACCATCAAGGCACCCCCGCCGGATGGCCAGCCATGAGGGGCAAGGATCGAGAGGGCACATCTTCTTTTGTAAAGAAGGAGGTGTCCCATTGATGGATGGGCCAGTTGCAATTCTTATTTCTCCTACAATTGTCCTGAGGGAAGGAGATCCAGCACTATAGGTGATAGACGAGGAGAGCAGATGCACCTCTGAAGAAGGCTCATGAAGCATTAGCCTTAACCATAAGAACATCAGTAGCTGTGTCTATGTTTGCTCAAGCACCTGTGTTGTAGATGCAGGAGATTTTAAAGAATTAACATTTGAGTGTAAATGCAGTGCAGTAGGCTTTGCATAGAGTGAGAAAACCTCTAGAGTATGTAGCAAATGCAGGTCCTGACTCTACAGAACTTGCAGCACAAACTATAAGTGTAGTATCAGTTGCTAGGGGGTCTTTATGGCTGCATCATTAGGAGGCAGACAATAAGTACAGAAACAATTTGGCATATGTTCCATTTAAAGGGGAACTGTTATGTGGAGAGCAAGCACTGGAAAAAGTATTGGTGTTCAAGTGCAAATGGACAACGTGACAGTCTGAGCATATATTTACACCTGGGGGGGCTTTTTCACTCCACTGATAGCAGAATTGAACAAGTCATTCAAATAAGCTGAGAAAAATATCAAGTTCAATTTCAGCAGTCTATTTGAAAGGCAAGCAAAAGGTTCAGGCAGGTTACCTCAGTTGGAATCCAGTATATCCAAGGGAATGAACACTACATTATTCAGCGTTTCAGAGTTTAAACAACTTGTGGGATCCATTTCCAATGGACTTATCCATATCTGCCAAGAATTACGGATTTAAAAGGTTCTTTTTGATCAGTGAAAGCAGAGATGCAGAGGCCTTCGCCAAAGGTTTGCCATTATGCATTTCCACCAATTCAAATTCTACTTTGCAAAATTCAACAGGAGGAAGCATTTTTGCTGTTGAGAGCGCCACATTGTCCCAGGCATGCATGTTTCCCCTTATTAATTCAAATGTCAGTGGGCCCTCTTTGGAGATTGTCAAAATGACCAGTTCTGTTAAGCCAGGGACCAATACATCATCCAGATCTGGACTAATTAAATCTCTGCTTGAATTTTGAAAGGTTAGTCTTAAAGTTATAGGAATACTCACCAAGGTTTATTGACACTGTATTGGCCTCCAGAAGAAAGTCAGCTCAAAATATTTATAACATGACATGGAAAACATTTGGGAATTGGTGTAATTCTAAAAACTTGAGAGTGGAAGAAGTGGAAGTTAAACATGTCTAACAGTTTTTGCAAAATGGGACTAATTAAGGGGTTGAGACCAAACACCTTAAAGTGACAAGTGTTGGCCCTATCATTGATTCTGAACTATGAAGGGGTCCCACTCTCAGCACACCCTCATATTAAGGGATTTCCAAGGGGTGCTACAGTTGCTTCATATCCAACTATTCATAGGTTCCCTACATAGGACTTGAATTTAGTTTTACGTAGACTTACTGATTCTCCATTTAAAACAATTAGGGACTCTTCCTTAAGAAGGCTTACATTTAAAGTAGCTTTTTTGGTGGCAATAAACAAGAAAAAGCGTTTCTGAAATGGCAGCATGGTAGTTAACCCAAATTTATGCAAGTTCAGGCAAGACATTGATTTTAGATTGAATGTTTCTACCAAAATATATTTCAAAGAGGGAAGTCCCGGGGGCAATTTATTTGCCAACTTTCTGTCTACGACTAAAAACACGGCAGAGTGTAAGTGGCATGCTTTGGATGTAATGAGAGCGGTTAAAGTTTAATTACGGAGGACTTTGCAGTTTAGGCATTCTGGGGCTTTATTTGTCTCATTTAATCCAAGAATGTTGGGATAGAGAGCTTCAAGGACTATAGTTGCTAGGTGGGTTAAGGCTTGTATTTATTTATGCTTTGATTATGTAAAGAAGCCAAGGCCGAAGAACATCTGGCATAATTCAGCTAAGTCAGTGGCTACCACCACTGCATTTGCATCTATTTCTTTACAAGACAAATGTGAGGCAGCAGTTTGGAAAGAGCTAACCACCTTCGTTAGACACTATAAACTAGATACCAGGCTGCATTTAGCAGGATGGTGCTTCAAGTAGTAGTTTCATAGGTACAATGTAATCCCATCCAGAGATGGGGGCTTGAGTATGTCCTAGTCTCCTCCATCCCATCCTGAGAGTGAGTGGTTGGACTTACCATGAATGATCATTGAGGGATGGTAGGAGGGGCAATTCTACCTGGGTAGCAAAAAAGGAGGAGGAGAAATAAAGAGTAGGCTTTCAGTTCAGGGCTAATTAACTGATGGAGAAGGGAAGGGATCCTAATGTTAACAATTGAAAAGAATGTTGATTCCTGCCTAGTTGGGTTGGCATGAGGGGAGTAACCCAATTGTAGGTTACTCTTCCTGCCACCCCAGAATGATCATTCATGGCAAGTCCAGCCACTCCATTGTAGTTCTGTGAATTTAAGTAAACAAATGTGCAATATGCTTCAGGCATTATTAAAAGATAAACGAAACTTGGTTGGGCTCTTGTGTTGTTCGTAACTCTTTATCTGTTGCCTTCATTCAAAGCCAAGAAGGAAGAGAAGAAAAGACGAAAGTCCTTGTCCTCATCCAGTGATTCAGAAAGTTCAAGTGATTCAAAGTCTTCTTCTGATTCATCATCTGATTCTGACAGTGCTTCTGAAGAAAAAACAAAGAAAAAGAAAAAGAAACACAAAAAAAATTCCAAGAAACATAAGAAAGAAAAGAAAAAGAGGAAAAAGAACAAGAAGAGGTATATAGGGAAGGTGAAGGGAAAGTACTCTGTGATAGCATTAGAAAACACAGTATGACCCCCATATCTGTGGGAATACATTCCTGGACTTACCATGGAAATGCAAAACCAGAGATAATAGTGAATCCTATTGAAATGACTTCCAGCCCAAGCATACCATAAAGTCACGCTGGATAACCTAGAGAGAACATCTCTTAAGGCATTTTTAGGTCTTCCAGCATGACTGTGGTCAACCTCTGGCAGAAGCATACCACAGAATTGCACTAGAGGACCTAGAAAATGCCTAGAGAGAACATATTTTTTCAGATGCAGGTAAGTAAAACTCTGTGTACCAGTTCCGTGAATGTAGGGGTCGTAATGTACATCAGCCTGTATTGTCTCTCTCTCTGGCTTTCTTCGCAAACGAAGATTCAGGAAGGACTCATCCCGCGCTTTCTGCAAGTACGCAGATGACTAAAAAGGCCAATCCGAGATAAACAAGTCTGGTTGCAGAAAGGACAGCAGAAGGTCTCCTTGGGTGATATTTCCGGGTTGTGATTCTTTCTGCATTGTTGTTTCTCTTCAAGACTTGTTTGGTGTGAGTTCTCAAATGAGGCTGCAGCATTGTGGAATTGCTCCATAGAATCAGTGACCCCACCCCACCCCACTCCTTTTCATTTTCTTGTCATATTACAGAAATAATACTTTACAGGTTTTTGTGATTCACCTTATCAAGATAAACATTCTAAAACACATCTGTGTAAGCTTACAGTCTTTGAGAGAGAATTCTAGGAAATTTAAGATTTTTGGACTTCCCTCTCTGTCCTTGAGCTAACTGAAGAACTTTTCCAGCCTGAAAGTGGAACAGTTACACACACACACACACACACATTGATTGTCAATGGAAGGGAACAACCCTGTCTACCTTCCACAGAGCCCTATCTCCTGCTGTGTCCACAATGAGCCAGCAGGGTGGAAGGTATGGCATATATTCATTTATTTCTCTGCTGGAGGACTACCTGCCTGATTAATTATTTTTTTAAAAAAAAATCAAATTGAGTGGGAAATCTCCCAGAAGAGGCTTCCCTCATATGCTGTTACTAAGACTAAGTTTGTTCACAGATGAGTAGACTAGAAAGCTTTATTTTGTTTGCTTGCTTTTGTGGAGAACTTAGTGCTTTCTTTTTTATTGTTTATATATTCTTGTAAAACATTCTTAACTAACATTTCACTTAGAAAACTCAAGAGTCCACCTTCACTGCAGCTCCCAAAGGTTAGAGGTGGTGAAGGCTGAGGGAGAGAGAAAGATTGGAAAGGTGACGGGGTGGGGGGGGGGAGAGTTCTTCCAATGTTTTTTACCTGCGGGTGGGTGGGGGTTCTCTTTTCCTTACTTTCCTCATTTCGATTTTGACTAAAGTAAAAGTTGGAGTATACTGTAATATCACTTAATTGAAGTAATTCATGGAATATAATCAGTTGGGGAAAATTCATTAGTAGTTTTGTTTGTATTAGTTCTAAGTTTGTGGGGTTTTGTCTATTAGTTTTGTGTATTTTTAATTTGTGTTAATGATTTTGTTTAATTTACATTCCTCATTGCTATGGATTTAAGTGCTCCCAGACAAAATAGTCTCTTCCATAAATCAATTGTAGCTAATATTTTACAGTAGGTACTAACTAGCAATAAATTGTTTACCAGTTTGATGTACCTTAGTGATATTCACTCTAGTTTTAAAAGATGACATGGTTTTAATGTAAGCCTAACACAAATAGTTTTTGTAGTCTCTTGGGCATTTTATTATGGCTGAATACAAATTAAAGTAGCTAACAGGTTTGCATATTCCAGTTTCTTAAATATAATCAAGTTAAGATGCCTGTTTTGGCATGTACAAATTGCAAAACACATGTTAAAAATAGATATTGATAACTTTTTCTTCTTTTATTAATGAAGCTCAGCAAGTGAAAGTGAAACAGAAAATCCTGAATCACAGCAACTACTTTCTACTGTCCGTCCAGAAGAGATTCCTCCTGTCCCAGAAAACAGATTTCTTATGAGAAAAAGTCCTCCTAAAGTGGATGAAAAGGAAAAAGAAACAAAGAGCAGGGAAAAAGAAAGGGACAGGTAAAATTGTGTTGGATCAGGACTACATACTGATGTCTAAGCTCAAAGTTGTATTCTCTGTGTACTAACACTTACGTTGACCTGAGTTATATACTACATGCTGATAATTTCAAATACTTGAAATAAATTTTAAATACAGTTGTCCCTCCGCATCCACGGATTTACGTGTTCACAGCTTGAAAATATTCTTTAAAAAATAATCCAAAAAGCAAACCTTGATTTTTCCACCTTATATAAGGGACACCATTTTGCTATGCCATTGCATATAATGAGACTTGAGTATTCACCATTTTAGTATTCATGGGGATCCTGGAACCAAAGCCCAGCAAATATGAAGGGACAACTGTATATTCATTGTACTTAAAGGTATCTTACAAAGAAGGAAAAGACTATTCTTATTTCTGGACCCATTCGTTTCAGTGAAATTTTCACATGATATATTTAGGACTGAGATGTTTCAGCATCAGCTTCTTAAAGTTTACTTTTTTATTGAACAAATGTTCTTCGTGGTCTCTGTAACTCACACAAATGGGTTTATCTGCACCTGCTCATTATGTTGTTTGGATCTTTCTAGAACTGTTATACAGTTGCCGCTCCACATTCGCGAACTTGGCATTCGCGGTTTTGAATATTTGCGGGTTTTGGAAGGGCCCCGCCCTCCCGAAAGCAGCAACACGGGGCCTCTGGAGGCCCCGTTAAGGCCTTGGTGTGGGAGGGGGGAGGACCGGGGAGGCCTTCATGGAGCCCCCGGAGACGCTCCAGAGGTCCCATGAAGGCCTGGGGAGGGGGTGGGGAGGGCCGAGGGGCCCTTACAGGAGCTCCGGAGGCGCTCCGGAGGCCCATGAAGGCCTGGAGAGGGGGGAGGGAGGGCCGGGGAGGCCTTCACGGAGCCCCCGGAGGCGTTCCAGAGGCCCTATGAAGGCCTGGGGAGGGGGTGGGGAGGGCCGGGGAGGCCTTCACGGGATCTCTGGAGGCGCTCTGGAGGCCCCATGAAGGCCCAGGGAGGGCTGGGGAGGCCTTCACGGGATCTCTGGAGGCGCTCCGGAGGCCCCATGAAGGCCTCGAGAGGGAGGGGGAGGCGGGGGAAAGCGACTATAGGGCCTCCAGAGGCCCCGTGGTCGCTTTGGTGGGGGAGGGCAGTTGTTATTCGCGGATTTTTTGCATTCGCGGGGGTCTGGGGAATCTAACCCCCACGAATGTGAAGGGATGACTGTACAAGCTTTTCAGTGGTAACTCCGCCCACCCTCTGAAGGTACATCCTCATTGTTCCCACCTAAACTCCTCAGTTCCTTTTCGTCTGCTGTGTTAGCCGCATTGAAGGGACTGTGAACTATTCACTTTTCTCCTCAAACTGATATACGTGTGTGTGTGTGTGTGTGTGTGTGTGTGTGTGGCCTGGCTTGTTCTTTGGATTGTCTTATCAGTTACCACCTTGGCTGTGTTGCTCAGTGTCCAAAATCTGAGGTATTGTTTTTTTACTTTGGCACTTCGTAGTCTCTGTCTTCAGTTTTTCTGTCTCAGCTCTTTCTGTCTCCGACTTCAATTTATTCCTGACATACGACTCCATGGCTTCCTCTTCTTTACATAAGAGATGTATTTTGTGTGGAGCCAAGATTCCCGGTTGTGATGGCCATTCCTGATGCCTGTTGTTCCTTTGCAAGTGGAGACTCTACAAGTCCAGGAAGTTTAACCTGTCAGGGACCCCTCTGTATCTCAAGATACACCTATTGAATCTCTTCCTGTTAATCAAGGAACTCAGGGTGCTTCTAACGATGTGATGACTGAGGTATCACCAGCTCTTGAACCTAGGGCATCCAGTGCTGAAATAATGAATATACGGCCAGGCACCCCTGTTCACTCTCACCGGTTGTCCCCTGAACCGGTGTCTCATAGCTGTTCTCTATCTTCCACTTTGATCTCTTCCTGTTCTTCGAGAGGCCAGTCAGTATCGAGGGGCCAGTACTGTAGACATTCCTGCTTTTGGAGGTGTTCTTGGTCTCTATGTTCCCACTGGGACCCTACTACCATCAATGCTGTTCCTCTCCATACTGACCATCCCACTATCATCACTCCCCCTGTTGCTCAGTGTTGGATGATTACTCTGGTGAGGACAGGCATGATTTCTATAATCCTTTTGCCTGTAGCATCTATGAAGTCTTGCCTTACTGACACCACGTGCCTCGTCATATCAATCAATATCATCTTGTGTGTCAAATTCAGTCTGCTCAGTCTGCTCCTTCTGCTGTTCAAACCGACCCTCCATGTCGTGTGGAATCACACCAAACTGACTGACCAAAGCAACAGGAGGTTCCCCCACCACCCTCTTCTCCTACATTGTCGCTGCCTGTGGAAAAGATGGCTTTGGTTCAATCTGTCTCTGAAGACTCTGATTCAGATTCTTCTTCCACCTCATCCAACCTCCCAGCCATCTGTTTGCCTTCCAAACATCTTGTCAAACATGAATCTTCCTCACCTACCGACAGTGTTCGATCATTTGCAGAGCAGATGCTCCCCATTGCTCATGCCGTTGATCTTCAAGTTAAACAACAGGTGGTCGAACCCATGGATCCAGTGTATGGTCAGATTAAATCAAAAGTACTGACTCCTGCAACCATCCCCTTATTGCTGTCCATCCGCAAAATTGCTT
Organism: Gambelia wislizenii; assembly: GCA_030847615.1. Lineage (NCBI taxonomy): Eukaryota > Metazoa > Chordata > Lepidosauria > Squamata > Crotaphytidae > Gambelia > Gambelia wislizenii. The sequence goes on along the minus strand of JAUMIR010000001.1, from coordinate 283,293,086 downwards.
GCTATTCCTAGCCCTCTCCTATAATCCCTTTACTTCCCAAATGGTGGACTCTGTATTAAGTGGTTCCTCAGGATTCGGAATAGTTCTGCCAACATCCCAAACCTAATTCATTGGTTGTGGATGTGGCTCAGCCTGGGACTTCACAAAAGACCCATTCAACACCTGGTGATAAAGAGGGATGTAAACTAGGTATCAGGGCCAAGAAATTCTACACTTCTTTGGCTTTATCCCTCTGTATTGCCAATTACTTAGAATGTATAGGGGTTTATCAACAACATTTATGGGTATGGCTAATGTCCCTAGTAGATAAGCTCTCGGATGAAGATAAATTACTTTCTTTGGCGCTCCAGATGGAAGCCCACTCGCTTGCTGGCCAGCAAATTAATTCTCCTTGCCGTAGTGACTGTTCCTCCAAAGTACTTGCAGGTCCCATTGCACTCTGATGTCATGCATGATTGTGTTACTTGGGATTATCCACCCAAGCATGAACAACAATTGAAGACCTTCCATTTGCTGAGGCATGACTATTCAACAAGGAGATAGATGATAAACTCAAATTTACTCCAAAAAAATTGCACACTGCGGCTCACAAATTTGGTCTGCCTTTGCAGTCATATTCTTGATCTTGCTTTGGATACCGGTGGCCCGGACAGTCTTCCACTTCTTGAAAGTCATATAGCCCATCTAGTTCACATCAGTCTCTAAAACTCTCCTTTGCTGCCTCCTCTAAGAAACATGAACTTTCATCACATTTTCATCAGTTGTATAAGAAGAAATCCTGCCACCACCAAAAGAGGCATATTTGACTGACTTTCTGCTCTTCCTCTGATTCCTGCTCTTCCTTTCAGCAACAGGCTGGCTTACCACCTCGATACTTGGTCTATGATCACCAACAACAGCTTGGTTCTCGATATTGTGCAATGCAGATATGCAGTCGAATTTTAACATCTCCCTCAGCAAAGTGTTTTTCATGTAACTCCTGCCTCCAGTGTGTTGCTTGAAGAGATACAGACACTGCTTGACAAACAATACATCAAACATGTCTCCCCTTCTATGATCCACCGAGGATTTTTTTCTTGGTGCCTCATTGTGGACAAGAAGAATAGGGGCCTGTGTCCCAGCCTAGACATCAGAGATATAAACACCTTTATCAAACCCAGATGTTTTTTAATGGAGAGCCTTCTAGTTATCCTCCCCCTGTAGCAGAAAGAAAACTGGCTTGTCTCCATTGTCCTCAAGTATGCTTATTTCCATATTGGCATCTGTCCTTCCCATAGAAGGTTCCTGTCCTTTGCAGCCAGAAGAAGTTCTTATCAGTATTGTGTTCGCCCTGCTAGACTCTCCACTGCTCCGCATGTATTCACTAAGTGCACGGCAGTGATAGTTGCTTGGCTAAGACACCACGGTATCAGTATCTTCTGATACCTGGACAACTGGCTTTTGGGTGCAGGCTCAAGGGGTCAACTGATCTTAGATGTCGAGTATACCCTTGATCTCCTCAACATGCTAGGTGTCATCGTGAACTTCTACAAATAATCTCTAATTCCATGTCAACATGTGAGGTTCATCAGAGCGATCCTTGACACTGTTGTTGTTCAAGCCTTCCTTCCCAAGGATCATTTACAGGCCTTACAACATGTTGCCCGCTGCTGTCACCCAGTCTCGCAGGCTGTCTGCTTGCTCAGTACAAATAGTTCTTGGATACATGGGAAGGCTTCACATGCAACCTCTGCAGTCATAGTTCATCCATCGCTTCAACCTGCTCTAGGATCTTCCATCTCTACTTCTCATGGTCCCGAGAGTGGTTCAGCGTTCTCTGGATTGGTGGCTCCATTGGCCAACGTTCAATCCAGTACACCTTTTCTGCCCGACGCTACAGATGTGATACTTACCACCAACACATCTCTAGAAGGTTAGGGTGCTTACATCAGTTGTCTTCCCATTCAAGGTCAACGGAAGACCCTCTGCATATGTTCTAGAGCTCCTTGCTATAGAAAAAGCTCTGTGTGCATTCAAGACTCTGATTCGAAATCTAGTTGTTGCAGTAGTTACCAACAACACCATGGCAATGTACTACAGTTGTCTCTCTGTATCCATGGCTTTAAGTATTCACGGCTTGAAAATATTCTTAAAAAAATAATAATCCAAAAAGCAAACCTTGATGTTTCCATCTTATATAAGGGACACCATTTTGCTATACCATTGCATATAACGGGACTTGAGTATTCATGGATTTTGGTATCCACAGGGGGTCCTGGAATCATAGAATTGTAGAGTTGGAAGAGACCACAAGGGCCATCCAGTCCAACCCCCTGCCATGCAGGAAACCAAACCCCAGCAAATATGAAGGGACAACTCTACTTGAACAAACAAGGAGGGACAAAATCTACCACTCTTCTGACTCTCAGTCTTCGAATCTGGAACTGGTGTATCAAAAGCAAAAGAAATGTGTCTCTTTCAGCAGTCCACCTACCTGGAGAGGAAAATGAGACAGCAGACAAGCTGAGCCGCACGCCCGCTTCATGTCATGAATGGATGCTCCATCTCAGCCTGCTCCAGTCGGTGTTTTGAGCTTAGTGCACCCCAGTGATTGATCTCTTTGTGTCTCTAGCCAACGCACAGTGTCAACATTTCTGCTCCAGGACTCATCATTGTGGTTTATGGGGAGATGCTTTCCTCTTTTGGTGGACAGGCGCTCTGCTGTATGTGTTTCTGCCATTCCCTCTGCCATTCGATCACCAGAGTCATCTTGAACATCAGAACCAGCAAGGCAAGTTGCATGCTTATAATGGCGTGGTGGCCAAGACAGCCGTGTTTGCCCTCATCCTACATCTGTCTCGTCAAACTTACCTTTGTCTTCCCGACTGCCCAAATCTCCTCACCATCCACAGCGGTTGGGTATGTCACCCAGACATTTCGATCCTCTAATTGATTGCTTGGAGGATTCAGCTCTAGTCAGCTTCCAGTGCAGTTGGTGATTGATGCAGCTCTTAAGCCTTCAACATGGAAGGTGTATCGCTACAAATGGAACTGTTTCAAATTGTTTCTAGATTTGTGATCTCACTCTCCATCCCAAGCTGGAACATGGACTTTTTTTGTCTCTCATTGTGTTTGCTGAGATGCTACTTTGCCACTCTATCCTGCCATTTTCAGATGGATGGTTGAATCTCTCTATTTCAAGACCCACTGATTCAATGTTTCTTGGAGGATTGTTGAAACCTGCAACCTCTGGTTTCAGGACTGAGCCCAGGATAGAGGCTTAGTTTTGTTCTCTCAGATTTCCAGAAAACCATTTGAACCACTTGCGTTCTGTGACCTCCACTTGCTCACTTGGAAGATTGCATTCTTGGTAGTTGTCACATCTGCTCACCAAGCTAGTGAACTTTGTGCCTTGTATGTTGATCATGCCTACTTGCAGTTTCACTATGACAAAATGGTCCTCCATTCTGATATCTTATTCCTCCCTAAGTAGTTTCCTATTTCCAAATCAACCACGATATTGTCCTTCCATCGTTTATGTAGAACCCTACTATGAATTCTGAGAGGATGTTGCATTTGTTGGACATTCGTAGGACCCTTGTGTTCTATGTGGATAGAACAGCCACCTATTGACAGACTCTGAAGTTGTTCATCTGTTACTCGAACTCCAAGCTTGGACTTCCAGTTACTAACCAAAAAGTTTCTCTAAATGTGAAGTCTCCACCATTCATCTGGCTTACCAGATGACTAAGCAAGACTCACGTGTTTGTGTTCATGGGCATTCCACCAGGGTGGTTGCTACTTCCTCAGTCTTCTTTGTCACGCATCCCTATTGATGATGTGTGTAAAGCAGCTGTCTGGTCCCAACCACTGACATTTGTTTCTCACTACAGACTAGATGATTGATCCAGGCGTGATGCGGTTTTTGGGAAGGCTGTACTGTTATGCTGTTTGACCTAAAGGCCATTCTTACCTGGTGTACTCTTCTGTTGTTTTTTCTTACAAAAGTCTGTTCACTGATGTGCATTCTACCTTGTTCTTTTCAGGTTTCTATTGGTATACTGCACTCTATGGCATGACACTCCTTCCTTGAGATAGTAGCTTGCTAGTCTCCCATTTGAGTGCGTCACAGAGAACCATGAAGAAGGAGGACAGGTTCTTTACTTGTAACTGTAGTTCTTTAAGCGGTCATCTGTGAATTCACACAACCCCACCCATTCTTCCCTTGTTGGGGCCTGCTTCCTTAGCCCTTGATTGCTGCTTATGCAGCATCCTGAGAACTGAGGTTTTTAGGCGGGAACTGCAAAGATATGCCTTTGGAGGGTGGATGGAGTTACTACTAAAAAGCTTGCATAACAGCTCTAGAAAGTTCCAAACGATGTACTTCACAGGCACAGATAAACCCATTTGTGTGAGTTCATAGATGACCACTTGAAGAACTACAGTTACAGGTAAGCAACGTCCTTCTACATTTTATTACAAATTTGCAACACTTACATAACTATCCTAATAACCAAATAAAAGGAGGGAATATTTTTTTTTGTAATGAGTCACTTTTTATGGTCTTCACAAAACTCATAATTATACATTTGAATTCTTTGCCATGGAACAAATATTTACTGAGCTGTTTGGGCATACACAAAACTTCACAATTGCACAGTTATGAAAGAAATGAAAAAAAAACAAAGCCATCCCAGAATTGTAGTGAAGGCTTTCTGTTATTAATTTTTAGTAATCCATCAAATTGTCAGTCATCGTATCAGAGAAGGCTGTTGGTGACAAGATCTGGACGGAAAATAAAAGGAAGAGGACCAAGGGTATGCTTGCTTTCTCACAAACATATTAGTTTTTATCCTTTTAATAAAGTGGTGTTGATTCAGCTGAATAACTTCTCTGAGATTTGATACTCCTTTTTTAAACTAAACATTTGAAGAGGTTTTGGAGAAAAGCATTTTGGGGATAAATAGGAGAGATGTGTCACCTTGCTTACAGATAACATGCGGGACACAGTTGCATGGTATCTGTCATTATTTCTTTCACAAATAATAGATTCTGCCAGCTTCTGTGCTGCTTCTGTAATTATGCAGTGAAAAACACAACTATTACAAGCTTTTGTGATGCACTTCAGTAAGGATGCTTTCCTGCTTAACTTCATTTTAATATGAGCATGAAGAAAATCCTGAGACCTTAGGATTGCCATAAGTCGGAAATATCTTAAAGGCACACAGCAACAACAATGGGTTAGGAACTTAGAGCACAGTGCCTTTGTCCATTTTGATCTTAAATACACTAGTGCCCCTTAGTGGCAGATGCACTTTTTTCCAGCAGTGTGAGGAAGGATTCCTTCAGTCTGGGGTTTGGCTTCACCTACAGTTTAACAGGCAGGGTAACTTAACCATTAAAAATTGAACACACACTCTAGGTAGGAAGAGCCAACCCCAGACTTCCCCAGTTCTGTTCTGCCTTGCACAGGCTGAGGTCAGGGTTTTTTCTTGCTCTAGCAATTTTAAGAAGAAAAGTGGATCACGCTCTGTGGAGGATTGCTGGCCTTGCCCATAGGTCTCCCCTTATCTCCAACCTCTCCCCTTAGGGGGAGGAAGTGTCTCAGGAGTGCTTTGCGCCAGCAGGCCAACAAGCGCAGACCAAGCTCCAAGTCCTCTCAGGAGGTTTCCCATTGAGTGGAATGAACGCTGTGGAGGCAGCAACGGAGCGTGATGGGGTTCCCATGCTGGGAATGGACCACACTGTTTCCGTGAGCGGCTCTCTTGCTGGTGCACCTACTTTGGCAGCCGCAGCCACTGCTGGCTTAGAAGTGAGCAATCGTTCTCCCACAGACCTCCCCCCTTGATCCTGGAAGGAAGGCAGCTGCTGCCGCAGCTGGCCAAGCAGATTGCCTTAGTTGCTTGGCATGCTGTAGTGGCTGGTGGTTGAGGTGGGAGGCCTCAGGGGAGAACAGCTTAGCAATGGTGGGCTTTTCACACACTTCAGGCTCTGCTGGGGGCGGGGCCTATACCATTCACACACTTTCTAGCGCTACCAGCCAGTCTCATGTAGCGCCCAAATCTAAGCATGTTTGCTCAGGCCTTTCTTCCACAGAGCCTTCTATCCAGATTGAGGCAAGGTAGTTGCCTCAGGTTTCCAGGGAGTTTTCTCCTCCTCGCAGGAGGAGTAAAAAGCTTAAAAACTCAGTAGTCACCTTTTGGGAGGAAGAGGACTCAGAGCACTCTGTGGACACATCAAATAGGGAGGAAGGTGAGTCGTCCTCAGAGGAGGATTTTATGGCCACAGACCATGTGTCTCCCAGGCTGTTTGAATCCAGTGCATTTCAGGTGCTCTTACATAAGGTGGAAGAGACCTTGGGGCTTTCCACAAGCAGCCAGGGCACTGAGGACCAGGTTCAAGATGTTCCTGAACTTAGGTTGAAAGAGAAATTATAAGGGTGGTAAATTCTTCAGGGAGACCTTGGATGATCTCCTTATGGAGACCAAGGCTAAGAAAAAGGCATTACCCTCTCTACCTAGGAAGGAGGACCGCAAAGCTTTTTGCTCTTCCTTTCAATCTTTCTGTGGGTTTAAACCTTACCATGGGGACTCCAGGCCTACCAGAACCTCTTGGGATTCGGGGAAACTATTTTCTAAGATAGTTTCCAAAATCATCATGTTCCCCCTCCACCAAACAGGGAAACAATTCTGGACGCCCTCTTTGACTGTCTACCCATTCCGGTGGGCGGTTGCTTGTCTCTTTGCTCACATCTGGGAAACCACCTCCTCTGATGCTTGGGTGACAAGGACTATTGGTCAGGGGTATACCATTGATTTTCTGGCAAGGCCTCCACCTCTTTTCATCCAATCCCTCCAATCCAAGTCAGATCTCAAGCACAGTCTCATGTTACAGGCGATAGATCATCTGTCAGAGATTCAGGCCATAGAGCTGGTACCATGCTCAGAACAATTTTCAAAGTAGGAGTGTGTGGGGGGTTTATATACTGTGAGCCCCTGTTGGAGAGGATATGTAAATTTGTGTATTTGAATGGCTAGTTTCTGGGTGGAGATATGTAAGGATGATTAGTATCTGTTTGGCTAATAGTCTGGCTAATGGCTAAACTAGCCATTTAAATAAACAAATTTATACGTTGTCTTCAACAGGGGCTCACAGTATATAAACCCCACACACACCTACCTAACCATTCTCTGAAGATGCCAGCCACAGATGCAGGTGAAACATCAGAAATAAACTCTTCCAGAACATGGCCTTACAGCCCGGAAAAAGCCCATGAAAAACCTATGGATGCCAGCCGTGAAAGCCTTTGACTTCACATGTTCAGAGTCTCTTGCATTTGGGAAATATTTTGGACACAAATCTGTACAAGATCTTTCTTCCAACCGACAGGAGGGCCAAGTTATATGTTCTGGTTCAATCAATCTTGGGTCAAGAGAAGACTCTTATGACTAGCCAGATTACTAGGATTGATGGTGGCATGCATAGACTCTGTATGGTTGGCTCATTTCCATCTCAGGGAGTTACAGTGGTGTCTTCCGCCATTTCAGGCTCAGATTGCATGGAAGACTCAGATGCTGGTAGAACTGTCAGTGAAAGTGAGACATTCTCTAGGTTAGTGGTTGATGGAGGTGCTTCAGGAAAGGATCCCAATCAGGGAACTCAGGCAGGTGCTTTTGACCACCAATGCCTCTCTCACAGATTGGGGGGGGGTGCATTGCAAGGGCTAGATAGCCCAGGGTGTGTGGACTCCATTAGAGAGGAGACACAGCATCAATTTTCTACAACTTTGGGTGGTGCAATTTGCATTGTTCAGGTTCCAGCCCATCATAAGGAACAGGCATGTGTTAGTCCGGACACACAGCATCTCCACCAGAGCACACATCAACGGACGGGGGTGGGGGACTCGTTCTCGGGTCCTTATGAATGAGACCAGTCTGTTGTTTCTATGGTCCAAGCGTCATCTTCTTTCTCTCAAAGGAGAGTATCTTCAGGGGATATTGAATCATCAGGTCGACTGGTTGAGCAGGCAGATGCTGAATCAGGGCGAATGGGGTCTCAATTCCCTTGTTTTCCAGATGGTTCTTCAGCGCTTTGGTCACCCGTGGGTAGATCTGTTTGCCTCTCTGGAGAATCGTAAACTGCCTCGGTTTGTATCCAGGTTCTGGACCAAGGGAGCATTAGCTTTTGATGTTCTTATGATAAGTTGGCCACAGGTGTTGTGCTACGCCTTTCCTCCAGTGACTCTGTTAGCAGGAGTGTTATGAAAGATCAGGTTGGAATGGCTGGAGGTGATTCTCATTGCACTCAGGTGCCTCGAAGACCATCATTTCTGGACTTGGTGGGCTTGTTGGTGGTGGAAGCCTGCCCTCTCCCAGCTTGGCCGGACCTGCTTCTTCAGGCAGGTGTACTTTATCCAAACCCAGGTTGGTTATGACTTCACACCTGGAGGTTGATGTGCTTGTTGAAGGTTGGTTATGATAAGGGCATTGTTGAGACCATTCTAGTGGCAAGGCGTCCATCTACTATTTGGTTGTACGAGTACCTGGAGGGCCTTTTGTAGGTGGTGTCGTACTAAGGAGGTTCTCCCTTTGGAGGCTTCTGTTGGTATGGTACTAGCCTTTTTGCAATCAGGGTTGCGGAAGGGTCTTTCTCCTAACACAGTGGCGACATGTGTCGGCCTTGGAGTCTTTTATGAAGGGCACTCGTAACAAGTCTTTGATGTCTCATCCTTGTGTGTGGGGGGGGTCTTCTGAGCGGAATGACCTTGCTTAAACCCCCTGTGGTACATAGGTTCCTATCTTGGGACATAAATGTAGTCCTTCAGGCACTCACATGTCCTCCTTTTGAGCCACTGCGATCAGTAGAATTGTGACTTCTTACTTTTTTTTAACTTTATTTTTTTCCGTTTAAAGATAAAACATCTTTCATATAGATGTCTTACTTTTAAGGTAGTGTTTTTGGTTGCTGTCACAACTGCTTAATGGGTGTCCAAGTAAGGGCCTTGTCGGTGTGTGAGGAGCTCTGCATTTTCCATAAGGATTCAGTAGTCTTACGTTTGGACCCTTCTTTTATTCCAAAGATTAATTCAGTTTTTCATAGGACTCAGGAGCTAGTCCTTCCTTCTTTTTTGTCCTAATCCTTCCATTGAGTTAGTTAGGAAGTGGCATAACTTGGACATGCGGAGAGCACTGAAATTTTATTTGGAACGTACTAAAGAATTTAGGAAGTCTGATTCCTTATTTGTTTCTTTTGCAGAGTTGTCTAAAGGAAAGAACATTTTTTCTTCTACCATAGCTCACTGGCTGTGATTGTGTATTGAGGTGGCTTATGTTCATAGCAGTTTACCTGTTCCTTGCAGTATTCAGGTGCAGTCTACTTGCAGTGCAGCAACTTCGGCTGCGTTGCCTACAGTGGCACCCTTGGGAAAGATTTGCAGGGCAGCTACTTGGTCATCTTCCTCTTCTTTTATTTGGCACTATCGCATAGATAAATATGCTTCTACAGAGGCGGCCTTTGGTCGTCGTGCTTTGCAGAGGGTAGTGTGTTAGTATGAATTTGGGTGTTTTGACCGCCCTAGAGGGGACTGCTTGTTTAGGTCTGAGACTGAAGGAATCCATCCCCGCACTGTTGGAAAACAGAACATTGGTACTTACCGTGAAGGTTCCTTTTCAACAGTAGTGGGGAGGGAGTCCTCCACACCCGTGTGTTTAGTTGGTTTTGCAGTGCTCTGTTGCTGGAGCTTGTTTTGACAACTCTGGGGAAGGTTGGGGTTGGCTCCTCCTACCTAGAGTGTGTGTTCAATTTTTAATGGTCAAGTTACCCTGCCTGTTAAGCTGTAGGCAGAGCCAAACCCCAGACTGAAGTACTTCCTCCCCACTATTGCTGAAAAGGAACCTTCATGGTAAGTACCAATGTTCCATTTCTTATGTGGAAGAATTGAACACCTTTGCTCCTATCTATGCATAATATAATTTTGGTACAATATTAGTATCTGTGTCAGCTGCCCAAAGTGTGCAAAAGATTTGCTTCCCTGAATAGCCTTGACAATTGAATCTCTCTTATAAACACAAGCTTAAATTTATTCATAGCTTAAGAATACCTAAACTCCTATGGTTGAATCTGAGGTTGCTTCTTAGGTAATTCTTAATACTGGCTCATATTGTTGGAGTTGGACATGGAAATCTACTCTAGCCAACGCTGTGCTAATCACATTGATTTAATTGGGAAAGATTTGGGTGTAAACTTCCACTCCGGAATTAAGACTGAAGTGCTTAATTTTGGTTGGATCTGACTTAACCTCTTCATTTGGGTTTTACTGTGACATGACCACTTCCAGGTTTTCAGGATGTTTATGAAAAAAATAGGTGTACATTCCTCCTTGCACAATGAAAGGAAAGCTTTATTCTGCAAATGTAGAAGTATTTTTCTTTAAACTTTATTGCCTTAATCCAGTTGGTCTCAATTGGAGTAAATCCATTGAATCAGTCACTGAATGGTAAGTCAACATCTGCATACATCCTGTTGATTCAGTGGCTGTACTGTAGTGGGGACTAACAATTGGACTTAGGGTTATATTTTTTCTTCTTTTGGTGAAATAGTTTGCTTTCAGATTTATCATAGTTGTTACACAACTTACTCAGTATCGGTAGATTATTTTTAAGGCAATTTTCCCTCCATTTTTAAAGCGTTATCGGACCCCTTCAAGATCCAGGTCAAGAGATCGCTTTAGACGCAGCGAGACTCCTCCACACTGGAGACAGGAAATGCAGAGAGCTCAGAGAATGAGAGTATCAAGCGGAGAAAGATGGATAAAGGGAGACAAGTAAGATGTGATCAAAAACCTTGCTTTTCTGCTCCAGTTTAACAGTGCATATTACTGGGTATATATGAGAATGTAGTAATTTATATCTTTGTGTTATATCATGTATGGCAGTAAAAGTGCTCTTGGTTGGTGGTATTTTTTCCATGCTCATTTCCCCAGTTTCTAGTCTTGTCCTATAGCCAGAGTGGGGAATCTGTGGTCTACCAGTTGTTGGAGTCCAGCTCCCTTCATCTCTGATTGATCACCATTCTGGTTAGGGCTGATAAGGGTTGGAATCGAAGAACATCTGGGAGACCATGATTTCCCCATCCCTGTCTAAAGTTATGAGCACTTTAACAATTATTAGATTTAGATCCACATTTAGGGGGATGCAAGAAGGCTGGCATCCCCATCATTAAACATTGGAGTAGGACTACTTTTGGGAGAGGTGATGGGAAAGTCTACCTCCCTCAACCCTGTTGTAAATGCCTAGGTTTTGTTCAAGCCTATTAAGCTTTATAAAATAGATTCAGTTGCTAATTCAGCTTTCCCCTTCTGACTTGATTAACTTCCTTTTCTTTTACTTCAAAATGTGTAAAATAAATATACCTTGGTGTTTTTTTTTTCTTTCTTTCAAGAGGTGAAGTTAATGAGAACAAGAAGGATGCCACAAATCAGAAAAGCCCAGGGAGAGGAAAAGAAAGAAAAGCATCTGACCACAGGCAAGCTTCTGAGAGCCCAAGCAGAAGGGGAGAAAAAGAAAAGAAAACAAAAGACTACAAATCTAGCAGTAAAGACAGGGAGACAAGGAGGAATTCTGTGAAGGAGGACAAAGACAAACATAATAAAAGTAAGGCCAAAAAAAGGGCTCGATCCAAAAGCCAGAGCAAAAGCAAGGAGGTGTCAAAAAGTAAGGAGAGGGACTCAAAGCACAGCAAACATGAAGAAAAGAAAATACGTTCGGGAAGCAAAGAGAAAGATTATGAGAAAGAGAGGGATAAAGAAAAATATAATGATTTTCGTGGGAGAGAAAGGAGCAGGAGTAAGGAGAAGAATAAAAGGGGTGGATCTAAAAGTAATGGTCATAATCATTCTAAAAGTAAAGATAGGGAAAAACATGCCAAGTCAAAGAGTAGAGAACGTGAGCAGTCTAAAAGCAAACATGGCTCAGATAGTAAGACGAGAGAGCGAAGCAAAAGTGGAGACAGAAGAAAGCGAGACAGGTCCAGAAGTAAAGAACGAGACCGCAGCAGAAGTAAAGATTACTCAAAACACAAAGACAAGGAAGTAAAACGAAGAGGGAGATCAAGAAGTAGAGACAGAAAAGGCACACCAGAACGATCTAAAGGTAAAGAAAACAAGAGGAGGAAGGAATCACAGAGTTCTGAGAGGGAGGGAAGTCGAAGTAAAGACAGGCATCGAAATCAAGAACATAGAAGTTCTCACCAAAAAGATGATGCTGAAAAAAGAAAGCGCTCAAAAAGTGAGGACAGTAGTAGCTCAGAGACTAACAAAAGCAAAAAGCCCTGTAGAGATCAGGATAGAAGTCCTGACTCAAGAAAAAGACGGAGCAGCAAGGACAGAGAACTGAAACGATCATCTTCACGCAGGAGTAAAGAAAAAGAAAAGGACAAGGACAGGTCCCGTTCTTCACGAGAAAAAGACACAGCGCTAAAATCAAAAAATCAGGAAAGAGATCGTACCCATGGTAAAGATAAAAAATCTGATCATGAATCAAGTGCTGGAACTGATGAAGACAGACATGGATGAGTTTATGGACTTATTGTTTCCATTCTGTCTCCAGATTCTAGAGACATGTTGGGGAACACTTTTTTTTAATGTGGACTTCAGTTTGGTCTTTTGATAATCCACAGCCTGGATCATTTGTACTGCTAAAGTTTTAATAAACTTGAAATGGAAAAAGAAGTTTTATGTGTAATATGGTGTGCTATGTTTAATATTTCATGGTTTATGTATCCAACATTTGTGTTGCCAAAAGGTAACATGCTGTATTACATTTACATTTCAGTTTTAGATGGTTCAAAATGAACAAGCAGGTTGAGCTGAAAATAAATATAATTTCTTTAAACCAGTAGAATTCTGCCTACTCATGTTTCAAAGAATTTCTGTTATAGTAATATTAATAACATTTTGTTAACATTACAGAACTACAGTAAGTAGATTACCAGAGTGAACAGAAGGAGGGATAATCTGCATTTTGAATATTTTAGTGAAAGTACTACTTTGTCCAAAATGTAACATTGCCTTTGAAATCAGAAAAAAAGCCCCTCAGTTGCATCTATATTTGAAATGGTCATTTATTATGGATGAAATATTTTCAGAAGAAGCCCCCCCTCCCGAAATGCTGATCATTATATGGCCCTGGGTAAGCTCCATTTTGGTATTATTTCATACTTACCTGTAGTAATGCATTTTGTGTGCCATGTTACTGTATCTTGTCTCCTCTAGAAAAGATTCTTTGCATGCTTTGTCTGAAGAGAAATTCATTCTGAAAAGGAAAAAAACAGTTTCAGTAAATTTATATATAGGGTTTCCTGTTTTTTAAACTGTTCAGTAGCTACTGTTTGCCATCACCATTGTTTGCCTGACACCAGCATTTACTCTAAGTAGTGAATACTGTGGTAAATTTTCCTTAGTCCTCCTCATGTAAATCAGGTCCTGTATTTCTCCCCATCTGGTCTAGCCTCTGTCCTCTTCCAAAAAAACCCCCAAAAAACCTATTTTCCAGCAGTGAAAGGGAGAATATCATCAGATGGATTGCTCCTTCCTCTCACCCCGACAGGCAGGAATGGTACAGACCTTTGAGTTTATGGAGAGCAACTCCTAAGATATCAAGCGTGTTCTACCTGTCACTCCGCTGGGCTGCTTCTCTTCACTCCACACTCCTTACTCTATTTTCCTGCAGTATGGGAGGCAAGCCTTCATGCTGGGTCTGGCTCCTCCCTCATACTTCCCAGGCAGGGCTCTCAATCTGTCAGTTATCCTTACCAACCAAAGAGGGAGGGCCAGTCCCACCTTCCCATTCCGTCCTGCCTCATCTCAGATTAGGACAGGGCTTTAGCACTCTGGCTAAAAACATTGTTACTTAATTTGAGGATTTTATTAATTGGATTCAGTCTAATTCGGTGCTTTTGGCCTTTGTTATCTTATCAGCGTTTATCTGTTTCCTTCCATCCTTTATCCTTCTCTGTTTCCTCCTCTCCTTCCTTCTGAGATATGAGAATAGATCTCCAGCTCTTCCATACTACCTCCTCACAAGTAGGAGAGGAGGGCCCTTCCATGTCCAGGGGCTCACTCCACTCACTAATTCTTTGGTGAAGCCAAGCTACAGACAGGGCTGCAGACTGAGACAAAGAAGGACTCCTTGGAAGGGTAAACACCTGAGGGAAGATCCTGCTATATTGCTGTCTCTCTGAACCACAAATTCCTGGCCTGTAATGGGACCAGATAAGAGGTTGTAAAACACAACTTGACTTCAGTAATATCATCCTCACATAAACTGTCACAGGATAGTGTGTCCTCCTGGAGTTTGCTTATTGCCCAGGAAGCTGCTGCCACTGGCAAAATCTCAGCCAGGGCGACAAATTCACTGGCTACCCAAGACATTGCTGCCACCTGCCTGTCCCTTTGATATCCTCAAAGACAAAGCTTGAAACTGAAAAGTTTCTTTTTCACCGCCCTCCACTCCCTCCCCCAGCTCTTCTTCCATCCCACTTAATGAGTGTAGCTATTTTAAGGTGTGAACGTTTTTCTGACACCCACCATTTTTTCTGGCCTTCCAAGTCCCATTGTCTCCACATGGTAGCCATTTTTGTTGATCACTTCTGCTCTGTATCTGCCTCAAACTTTAAGAACTCCAAACTATATAAGGGGAAACCAAAAGCAAAGAAAAGGAGTGTGGCTAAAACTCCCCCTCCCAGTTGAAGTTTTTCAGTGATGATTGCTCAGATTATAACCATGTGGAAAGCTTTTCCTTCCCTCACAGGCAGCAGAGAACTCTCTGTAAAGGAGGAAGATGAGTCCTCAGCCACCTATTTCAAACAAAGGGATTTCCCCTCCTGCTAAAGAAGGCATTCAGCCTTACCTGCCAATCTCTACCAGATCAACCCTAAGACCAAGGAAGACCTCAGAAGAGTACTTCCCAATATCAGGCCCCTCTTATTTAGATGTTCCTTTTCTAGTTAACTTCATGACAATATGAGGGAGGAATGGAACAAACCTGCCATAAAAATGCATAATACTGCTTGTGTACATTTTATAACTTCCCCAGGAATATGATGCCTACACTCTAGATTCCCCTAACCATAGGGAGTGAAAGATTGAAGCATCTCCTGAATATCTCTTTGCCCCTGCTGAAAGGAAACAGAACAAATGAGCAAATTATACAAGCAGAGATAAATGTGAAAGTGGGAATTCATCCAGTGAGCCAAAAATATTACCATGATCTTCATGAGGACATGAGGTGCCAATGATAATCCAAAGCGTAGGGCCTTCATTTATTGATTATAGGCACAGCTCTGGCTTGGTTTCTTTGCTCCAGAGAGAATTTCAGCCATCAGCGCTTCTTTCTCAACTGCAAAGACTTCCAAAAGACGAGTGTCCTTTTTCCTATCTGTCTTCAGGCAGTTCTTACAGCAACAGTAAATTGTTTTTCACTGGTATGCTTCCATGTATATCCCCTTCAGTGGTTCTTGCCCCCCTACCAATAAAAAATTACCAACAAGATACACCACAAAAGAAGGGTGCCACACTGGGTTGTTCACTAAACTGACAGATGTCACTGGCCATCTGGAAGGGATGTCCCATTTGGAAAGTGATTATGATACCATTGATGCCACTCTTGTGCTGCGGTGAACACTACAGACCTCACCTAGTCCAGGATCAATGGGGGCTGGAAGATGTTCCCCAGTGTAAACTAACTAGAAATGAAAGCATTCAGGCTGGCTCTCCTGACCTTCTCTGAACTAGTTCCATGGACTGTTCTTAGCAGAACAGACAGTGTAACAACAAAGGCCCATATAAACTGCCAGGGAGGTCTGCAATCCTGTTCACAGATGAGGAAAGCTTCTACCTAGGTCTCATTGGCAGAATCTCACTTCTGTGTAGAAGTCAAAGACCTACAAGACCCCACATTTGTCCCTGTACAAATTGGCTCAGCAAGCCAACGTAGATTAAGCAGAATTGACTCTACGCACAGATACCTTCCAAGGCATAGTAACAATATTTGGGCCCCCAGTAATATTGCTGTTCACATCACTAACAAACAACCAAGTGAGAAGGTTACTGACCATGTATATGTCAGAGTGGGCTGAGGGGATGGACATGCAGACCTTCCCTGGCTAAGGGTCCTTCTGTATGACTTTCTGCCAACAGAGTTCTCTGAATGGTAAGGCAGAAAAGAGCTGACATAATCCTAGTGGTTTCCCTCTTGTCAAGGAGGGACAGGTTCTCCTAACATCTTTCACATGCTGTAAGAGCCTATGGCACTTCCACTATTCCCAGATCTGTTCACACAGGGAGATTTGCCACCAGATTGGCTGCATCTCTGCTGATGGTGTTTTAAGTAAGGCATGTTAAAAGTCTGGATATTCAGACAGGGTGGTGAACACCATTCCCTGTCCCCACAAATGTTCCTCCACTAACCAGATCTGTGATTATACTTTTAGAGTCTTCCTTAGCTGGTGCAAGTACACAGGTTTGGAATTTTTTAAAGTATCTTATTCATCCCCGCTCATTTTCTGGCAGGACAGAACAGACAAAAGTCTGCATCCAGACAGCATAAAGAGGCAGACTGCAGCAAGAAGTCCCTGTTTTCACACCTTCATGTCAGAAGGTTTCTCAGGTGTCTTTCCTTAATATCACTATGAAACATTCAGCACTATCCTTCTTGGGATCGCTACACAATGCTAAGGCCCCTGCGTGGATCACCATTTCAGCCCTTACATAATATCTGTGAAATACATATCTTGAAATGTATCATTTCTGCCTGCAATTACTTCTGCCTACAGGATTTCTGAGCTGGGAGACCTTGGCCAGAAAGGAGCTTGTGTGATCAGATCAGACTCGGCCATCTTCCATCTAGACCCCCATTTGTCCCTAAAGTAACCTCTCTCTTCATAGGGTGCAAGAGGTGACTTTGCTGTCCTTTCATACTTATCCCAAGAAGCCATTAGAAAAAAACGGAACACCCCATTGTTTGAAGGGCTATCTAAATCTACATCTAAGGAGGTCTGCCTATTTGACTCTTTCTTTGTTTCTTTTCAGCTTTGATCATGGCGGGGTGGGGTGCTGGTTCTCCGTTTCCTCACTAAGCAGATGCATCAAGGCCTGCAACATGGGTTGTTATGAGTCCTTGGGGTCCTTGTTACTTGGGATGGTTGTCGCTCTACTGGGAGCACCACCACCCTGATGGCCTTAGCCACTGGTGCTCCACTTGTTGACAGACTTCTGCCTGAAAGTCAGTTTCTACCTTTGTGAGACACTATAAACCAAGTATCTTCACTTCTACTGAAGCCTCATTCAGCAGCTGGGTAATCCAACACATCGTTAAAAAAATAAGTTATCCTTAGAACACCACAAGTTCTTCCTATGTTCAGAAAAGGGAGTTATGGTACATCCCATCTAAGGATTTCCCCCTTTTGCTGCTGGGGGAAAAATTGTTGGGTCTTACCTATGTATTATATATTCATTTCCATTGGTGGAAGATGAACATCCTTCCACCAATCAGGCAAGATTCTTTTTCACTGCTGGTGTCAGCCTTGTTTCTTAATAGTTTTGTGGACATGGGGGCAAATTCTTCTGTTTCCCTGTATACCTTCTAAAGTTTCTTCTCTTGGAGAATTAGCTAACAGTTCAACTAACCTCTCAGGTTGTTCTTGATAGAGGGCACCCCTCGAAGGTCTGTACCATCCCTGCCTAATGGGGCAAGAGGAAGGAGCAACCGTCTGAGGACTTTCACCCTTTTACTGTTGGAAATGAATGTATTTTGGTAAGAACCAATATTACTTTCTTGAGAGTTGGTGAGCCCTCTGGAGTAGAACGCACAGAATGTTGCGGTAGGATCACTGAAAATGGAATATCCAAACGTGGACAAGTAGAAGCCACCATTAGGTATATGCCTGAAATGTAATATATCTTGTGATTGGAGGCATAAATTTAAAATTTGGGCTGTATATCTTACTTTTCTGCTGCTGTAAGGAATGAAAATAAAATGGGGAAAGCAATCATTTAGTATGCAGCCTGTTCTTCTATAACCTGTATTGCAGCTGACATTCCTGAGCAAATTACAAAAGTAGCAGGGGGTGCACTAATCAGATATGGGCATTTGTCAGGGAAAGCTAGGTATATGATGGTTCATAAAGTTGATAAGGTTGCATTTCTGTGTAGTAATGGGGCAGGATACTAGCTTGTCAGCAATTGAGAATGGGGGTACATGGAAAGAATACAACATGTTCAAACAGCTGCTGTTAGTTCAGTTATTCCCTTGCCTCCTTTTAAGTTTATTTGGTAACTTAACAGGAAGGAGGGAAAGATGAAAAGATCCCTACTACTATCCCTTCTATTGCTAGGATTATGTGATTGCGCATGTATTTGGCAAGGGGGTGGAAGCAGCCAGACAATTAAAAATAAAAATCTTTTACATGTGTAGGCAAGAAGGGAACTGCAGTACATTCATGGTCCACCAGCTGCTTTCTGATCTTGATGTCATTCCTGCTTCCCTTCAGTGTGCAGCAAGAAACAGGCATGTGAGGACAGAGTTGGCACCACTCTGTAGACCTATTACAGCAGCCAGGTGGCCTTCCTGTGTTACAGAATCTCAGTACTGTATTCACACGCTTACTCCAGAGTGTATTTCTACCAGTGGTTTCCCTCAGAATTGTGGCTTGTGAGAGGTTGTTCTACTTAAAAGAGCCTGGGAGCCACACCCACCTCATTCTCAAGTTCTCTCCCCCCCCCCACCTCCTAAACTGGGAAATTTTGGAAGAAAAGAGCTATTGAGGATCCAAAAAATCCTATATCCTCATCATAGCCTTAAAATGGAAAGTCACTTCATCTGGAGGCTTCTGAGGACACACCAATTATAAAGGCACTTTTTGTGAGAAGGGGAGGCTGGGCAGCTCGCTTGAGTCCCATGGGCCATGATTCCTATCCCTTCTCCTAAGAGATGCATAATATCTTGTGGGAAAATATCACACATGACTTCTTGCATCAGTCAGGCCATACCTTTTTCTATTTGTCTTCTGCTCTTCTTCATGGACATGCTTATAGTTTGGGGGTACCAACCGGTAGTGGCCTGAGAATCTAATGCAGTTGGAATCATGACTGTGGGATGAATATTCACTGTGTAGGAAAAAATCCTGCTCAGTTTCAGTTAACAAATCTGAAAAAGAATCCTCACTATTTTACCCAATATTTTAGAACTGGTTATTTTTCAGATTGTTGCATCAAGCAGCCAGGATTCATCCCTGATGATATAGGAAGTTATCCAATTGTAAAGCTTAATTGCATAGTAGTTGATATGCTTGGGATTAAGCCTGCAGGCAAAAGCTTGACTTGACATTCCATTATTTCAGTTAAAGTTGTTTACATTATAACTTAGTAGCAGATGTACTCAGTTTCACAGGAGCTAGAAACCACTTACCTCCCCCCTCCCCATCTTAGTACAGTACTCTTTCTGTTTGCTTTGTTTCTTTCATTTTTCCCCTCCCCTTTTTTCTTTCTTTATAGTACTTCTTTTCTTCCACCCAATGCTCATTAAACCTTTCCTTCTGCTTACTCACCCATCTTTGTCCCCACCAATAATCAGCACTTTCCCTCTCAAAAAGAGGGAAAAGGAATCAAGAAGTAGACCTGTTCAGGGGCTCTCTATAGAAATTACTTATCACAGCTGTGAATTCACATTCCTTTCTAGAGAGGTTTAGGGAGGGATGCCACAAAGTAACTGAGGATGATGCGGTAGTTCAGATTTTTAACTAAATCCATATTTTAAAAAAATAACCTCCGGTGTAGACCTCTATCATTCGGAGGCAAACAGTACAAAATGTCTGTAAGTTTCAATATCAGGTCATCTATTCTGTATGTATAAAATGTTGTTAGCAGATATAGGGACATATTATCCATAGGGCAAAATATTGAATAAATTGAATTGAATGAGCTTTCAGAGGAAGTTGCTATTATAAGGTTTACTTTACCATGCTCTTTTTCAAAATTAATAAATTTAGACTATAAAGCGTAAGTGTGTGGCAAAATTGCTTTGTGGAACAAGATTACAGGTGGTAATAATTTGCTTGTTGTGAAGAATTATTTCAGTATTTGTTCCCCTGTAAATTTAATTTATACCAGTACTGAGATGAATAAGTCAAAACTGTGTATTTTGAAAAGCACTGAGGTCTGGGTTTATATTTGGTGGCCACAGGGAAAAAGCAGCTGTAACTCAAATAACAATGACTTCTACTCATAGAGAGAAAAGTAAAGTTGAGACATCTTAAAGCATCTAAATATATGTTAATATTTCTTCCATGTGACCAAGTCCATATTAATCTATGTGATGAAGTTATATGTAAGTAGTACTATGATGCATTTCCAGTTTTGCCCATATTATTAAGCCTAGTTTTATGTACAGTAAATTTGTTCTGTGTTGATTGAAATATCTGTACTAGAATGAAGAAATCTGCTCTATGCTTGTTTCTTACAGTTGCCAATTTATTACTAGAAATGTTTGCTATTTGCAGTATGGTTCAAAGTTTAACATGATGTCCACCCCATGTGTGACCTTTGACATTACTCATGGCATTATTAATATAGAAATCCATTTTTGGAAGACTCTTAAACTAGGCTGCTGTTATCTGTTCTTTCATGCCTATGCAACATACCCCAAAATATGATAATTTCTCTTGTATTTTGGTATCCAAATGATCTTGTATGATAGACATCAGGATTAGCTTGATCCTGCAATTACTGTGGTGCTAAACATGTGTGTGTGAGAGAGAGTACATACATGTTGCTGTGGGCCATAGAGTATAGCTGATAAAGCACAATAAATGGATGAATCTGTCAATTTTCTTTTCTCATTTTTCCAGTCTTAGATTTGCGTTATCCTTTTTCTACATCACTCTGTGAAATGGTTTTAAAGTCCACTTCAATATTAATATGCATTTTCATTAATATTTCTCTTAATACACGTTATACTTAATTTTGCCTGATGCATGCTATTTTTGCAAGCATTTCCCCCTAAACAGAGCACATGTTCATAACATTATTTTCATTACTATTCACATTTTTATGTACGCCAATGTATTTCCCCTAATTTGGTAGACATTTTTAATCTAGAGTCCTACACTGCAAAATTCAGATAAGTATGAACACTGAAGGTTATTGAATACTTCATTTGATTTAGCAAAATACTTTGGGAAGTGTCAGTTAGGTTTGCATTAATATGTGGATTGCACAGAGTTCTCCTTCCCTAGCACAACAACAAAGTATTGCCTCAAATAGGAAAGTACAGGCTATGAATTGTAGCGAACTGGGACAACTTGTCTATTTATTGGTACATCTTTGGCTAGGAATGTGTGTACACACATGAGACATGAGAAAGTGTTTAGTTGCACCCCAGTGGGCTTAAGAAAAATGTCCTGGTGCAGTAGTAATGATGGCCAATGGTGTCTTGACTTCTGGCAACAGCATTGAGATCCTGTTATTTATTTTTTTTATTTATACCCCACTCTTCAGCCACAAGGCTATCAGAGCGGCTTACAAATTGTTTTAAGCAATAGCAATTTACACATCTACACTGCATTAAGTAGTTTCCAATGTGTGTTAGCTAATTGCCCCCACAAGCTGGGTACTCATTTTACCGACCTACGAAAGGATGGAAGGCTGAGTGAACCCTGGAGCCCGCTGGAATCGAACTTGCAACATGGTGACTTGCAGTACTGGCATTTAACCACTGCACCACTCTGTGGGCTGCTTCCTTAGTGCAGCAACTCACAACATCGATCTCTTAGGGATCTGATACCTTGTTGTTTTATAAGAAGCCCTGAATCTTATAGAATCATAGAATTGTAGAGTTGGAAGAGACCACAAGGGCCATCCAGTCCAACCCCCTGCCATGCAGGAAATCACGATCAAAACATCCCTGACAGATGGCTATCCAGCCTCTGTTTAAAGATCTCCAAGGAAGGAGACCCCACCACGCTCCGAGGGAGTGTGTTCTACTGCCGAACAGCTCTTACTGTCAAAAAGTTCCTCCTAATGTTGAGGTGGAATCTCTGTTCCTGGAGATTGCATCCATTGCTCTGTGTTTTACTCTCTGGAGCAGCAGAAAACAAGCTTGCTCCATCTTCAATGTGACACCCCTTCAAATACTTAAACAGGGCGATCATATCACCCCTTTCATAGAATAATAGAATTGTACTTTAACCGTCTTTTTTTCAGGCTAAACATACCCAGCTCCCTAAGTCTTTCCTCATAAGGCATGGTTTCCAGACCTTCCACCATTTTAGTCGCCCTCCTCGGGACACACTCCATTTGTCAATATCCTTTTTGAATTGTGGTGCTCAGAACTGGACACAGTATTCTAGGTGAGGCCTGACCAAGGCAGAACAGAGTGGCACTATGGCTTCCCTTGATCTAGACACTATACTTCTATTGATACAGTCCAAAATCGCATTGGCCTTTTTAGCTGCCGCATCACACTGTTGACTCATGTTCAACTTGTGGTCTACTAGGACTCCTAGATCCCTTTCGCACGTAGTCTTGTTCAGCCAGGTCTCCCCCATCCTGTATTTATACATTTTGTTTTTCCGCCCTAAGTGCAGTACCTTACATTTCTCCATATTGATGCTAGAGCCTTCCTTAGAGCTTGATGAAATTAAAGTATATTTGAATCCCTCCTTTCCACTGAAGTACTTCATCTAGAGAAGGGAAGAATTATGTCACTAAGTTCGATTCCAGAGGACTCGAAGGTTCACTCAGCCTTCCATCCTTTCGTAGGTCGGTAAAATGAGGACCCGGTTTGTGGGGGCAATTAGCTAATACACATTGGAAACTGCTTAATGCAGTGTAGATGTGTAAATTGCTATTGCTTAAAACAGTTTGTAAGCCGCTCTGATAGCCTTGTGGCTGAAGAGCGGGTTATAAATAACTTAATAATAATAATAATAACTATACCTCCACTATTTATTTTAATGATTTTTAAAAACCTGTTATAGATAGTGATAATTAAATCCTTGTAACATACTGTGAAACTGTCATACAGATGCCTTTCTAGATTGTCATTTTTGGAAGAGTATGAAGTTACAGGAGGACAGTTCTCTTGTTTGTATGTGCAAGTGTTTTATTGGTTGGTTAGCTTTTCTGGAAATCAAACTTATTTTTATAATTCCTAAAACTGTGTTGATGTGGATATTTAAACATGCACACTAATCCTGGGCAGACATTCAGTTTGTGTCCAAGGTGAGAGATGTGACAGTTGTGTGACCTAGCTCCTTTAACATACTAACCCTAACTCTGCCTGACAACTGCACATTGGGCATTAGCATTAGGACCCATTTGCATCAGGACCCAGGTCGTTGCATGCAGGCCTTATTCACATGATCACATCACAAGACGGAGACATACAAATCAAACAATCATGACGCTGCAATATCAGGTGAGACAGGATGGGCCACCAGAATCCTGATCATCTTTTTGCCAAGGTGGGCTGAATCTGTACACAGGCATATTCAAAAGCCTTATTTTTTTAAATTTCTATGTGAATTCAAGGTAAGTTAGTCACACTTATTTCCTTTGAGATCAACATGAAAGCTTAGTCCTAACTTGAGTCCTCCTGATTTCAGTGGAATCGTAACTGTGACAGTGGAGCACCTCTTCCTAACATGTGTGTGTGTGTTCCTGACACCAAGTACCTAACTCTCAGATTCCACACTGACATAGACCCAGAGGTAGTGATGGATTCCTGGGATAGCCCTTGCATTCTACCATGGCTCATGGATGACTTCTTGCCAAGCTCGTGGATGCATGGGGCGGCTGCCTGGTACAGACCAAGACAGAAAGGGGAGTAGATTCCAACCCCACAGCGGCCCTGATGACTCCACTCACACACGCAAAAGCCTTCTGGAGTCTCTACAGGTTTCCCTATGTCTGCCCTTCCTGAACTGCATGCATTGACTCATGAGTCAGGGGTGCAGGGTGTGCCTGTATTCTCCACCAATTTTGTTATCCTAAGAGGTGGGGGGACATTGGAGTCCCACCCACAATGCCAGTGTCTCCTTGAAATTTGGGGGAATTATAGCTCAAAAGGAGGCCAGCGAGAGAAAGGCAACGTTTGGGAATCTTTTCACCCACAGTATGTATTCCAGTAGTAACTGTAGAGAGCACTCCAGTTAAAGTTAAATGAAGCATTTTATTTGAATTAGCACATGAGATACAGTAACATACAAGAACATACACTCTTAGGAACCATACAAGAGTATTGAAAAGTAAGACAGAAAGGGGTTGGATAGAGAGAAGTCAGGGGTGGAAGGGTGATAGTTACCAGTCTTGGAGAAAGATGTCTGTGTAGTGGAGGGACTCAGACAGCAACTGAGGGTGGCACAGGGGAATCCAGTCTGTGGCACACCATATAAAAGAGAATGGCAGGGCCCATCTGTGACACACACAGCTAGGATCGGAGCTAGGATATTTATACCCTATTTCGTAGCCTGGAGGGGTGCTCTGGTTATGACAAAGCCTGAATAGCTTTCTCATGGTATGGATGAGAGGTTCCAGAACAGGCTGGAGTAACAAAACATTGATAGGATTTGCAACAACCTGTTAATTTTCAGCCAGATAATAATAATAATAATAATAATACAAAATGCAAATCGGGGCAGCTTACAACATTTAAAATATACATCAGAAACCCCCCATCCCACCCCCCTTAAAATACAATTAGATAAATCAGAAATTAAAACACTCTTAAGAATACTAAAATTAAATAGTAAACAATGGCTGTGGCGAAGTCGGGACAAATTAGATTTTCTTTTCTGATGGCC
Organism: Gambelia wislizenii; assembly: GCA_030847615.1. Taxonomy (NCBI): domain Eukaryota; kingdom Metazoa; phylum Chordata; class Lepidosauria; order Squamata; family Crotaphytidae; genus Gambelia; species Gambelia wislizenii. The sequence continues at coordinate 283,268,252 of JAUMIR010000001.1, read as the reverse complement.
GGGGTATCTATTCAGGAAAGGCCTACTGGAAAAGATCCATCTTGAGAGCTTTTTGAAAGCTATTTAGGGTGGTAATGTGACGGATTTCATCCGGGTGTATAGGAAAGATTATCATAGGGTATGGGTCGAGAGATGGTCACTGACTGCATGTTTGAAAGGATTGGCATAGACCCATTAAGGACTGGGTTTTCTGCGTAATCCTGTCTGGGTTTTCATGATCATGGAAACATCTCAAGTCATTGTGACCTTGACTCTCCTCCTCTGGTCAGTCTTGTTGGAACACTGTGCCTTTAAGTCAAAGTAGAAAAATAGTTTATATGGCTGTAAAGCGTGTGGAACACCAGGTGCTAGCCTAGCATAATCACCACTGTATATCAGTCTGCTGAGACCCAGAGTTTGTGTGGGTTGTAGAAGGTGGGTTGTGTATGTTTACTGAGAGTAGTTACTGTATGCTGTTGGAGAACATCGAAGGAGTGTTTGTACATCTTGTATATATCCTGCAGCAACAAGAATGAGACTACGTGCGAAAGGGATCTAGGAGTCCTAGTAGACCACAAGTTGAACATAAGTCAACAGTGTGGTGCGGCCGCTAAAAAGGCCAATGTGATTTTGGTCTGCATCAATAGAAGTATAGTGTCCAGATCAAGGGAAGTAATAGTGCCGCTCTATTCTGCCTTGGTCAGACCTCAGCCTAGAATACTGTGTCCAGTTCTGGGCACCACAATTCAAAAAGGATATTGACAAACTGGAGCGTGTCCAGAGAAGGGTGACTAAAATGGTGAAACGTCTGGAAACGATGCCTTATATGAGGAGAGACTTAGGGAGCCGGGTATGTTTAGCCTGGAAAAAAGACGGTTAAGAAGCGATATGATCGCCCTGTTTAAGTATTTGAAGGGGTGTCACATTGAGGATGGAGCAAGCTTGTTTTCTGCTGCTCCAGAGATTGGAACACGGAGCAATGGATGCAAGCTCCAGGAACAGAGATTCCACCTCAGCATTAGGAGGAACTTTTTGACAGTAAGAGCTGTTCGGCAGTGGAACACACTCCCTCGGAGCATGGTGGGGTCTCCTTCCTTGGAGGTGTTTAAACACAGGCTGGATGGCCATCTGTCGGGGATGCTTTGATCAAGATTCCCTGCATGGCAGGGGGTTGGACTGGATGGCCCTTGTGGTCTCTTCCAACTCTGCAATTCTATGATTCTTTGACTGAGCCCTGTGTGTCTTATGTCAGTAGCGTAAAGGCTGCAAACGTGATATTTCATGAAAATACTGACCTGGTTTGGGTCATTATTTCTCTGCTTGTTAAGGCAATGTATTTTCAAGCTTTGTACTCACAGTCCAGTGCAAATTATTTTGATTTCCTCTCTCTAAGTGCAGTGATTGAAGACTTTCTGGATTAGCTAACCAGAATTTCCCATTGCAACAGGTAATTGGCTACTAAATTTGAAACATGGTTATATGAAATTGGTTTCAGACTTAGGTTTGTTCCAGACCTGATCACCACAGTTCTCTGTCATCTCTGCACACTCACACATGTAGGTTCTACAGAGTAACACTGAAACACTCTAGAGGTAGGCAAGGTTTTTGGGGCACAGGGAGAACTATCCCCAGCACTTGGTATGCTTGCTCCAAGGGAAGTGGCTCCTGTCTTCCTGCTCAGTCCCTTCTTAAATGCCTCAACATCAGGAGGAACATCTCTTTTCACTTTTTCTCCAAGAGTGAGCTAGGTCCTGCATCTGTTTATTTTCATTCACATAGTCTAGTGTTCTCCCTCTTGTGTAAACATCTGCTTTATGTTATATTTTGGTCCATTCTGGGCTGGTGAGCACTGTTGCTGTTCTCAAGCAGATGTCGCACTAGTGGCAGCAAGCTACTCTCTATTGATAGGCATGACTATTGCCAACTCTGCCTGAGTGAGGGACGCAGAGTGGATATGTGCCCCATTGTTTATGTTTCATTTGGTACTGCAGGCTGTACAACACCTCTAACAAGATACATGTGTATATACGTATGCATGATATACATAGAACTGCTTGATTATCTGTCCAAAGGATAGAGAAGGGTTAGCTGGAAGGGCCTCTTCCAAAATTCTGTAACTAGCATCCATTTAGACTCCATTAATACCACCACCAAGCATGTTATGAATACTAATTAAACTGTTGGACACTATTTAATTACCCCCAGGCAAAGTTCTATCTTGCAGTATGATGTCCTGCAGTTCACCAAACAGTGAATTATGGGCAAGAATTCAACTGATAAGGAAGGTCACCTGTGGGGCATATGGTGTGCAAGTCAACACTTTTCTTTGTTAGTCAGATTATAGCAATAATTTCTTAGGAGAGCTTTAGTCAGCAGAATGATGGCAGTATCCCCAAACAGTGCAAAGTTGTTACGTATGCAAACTTAAGCAAACCTTAAGAGCCTCGCCCACCCCTCATATCCCTGAATAAGACCCCAGATTCTAATAGTAGTTCATCCTGGAGGAAGGCTCACCATCTGTGTCTTAGCCAGTTGAAACCACTCTCTTTCAGACCCCTCCCCCAAAGAATCTGGGATTTGGACAAGATGATTCTCTTCCTTAAAGTTCTGGTCTGGCTTAGAAGATCTTGATTAGCTTGTTCTTTTTCTTTGCAATACTCCCTCCTTGGAAAATTGAATGGGATCAAGGAGAGGTAACTTTTATAACCCCTAAAATCTTTCTTTTCATGAGTATTTTCCTTACACACTGCATCTCCTCCCACCTGTTCTCTCTTTTTCTGGTCTTTATGTGGATTAGGGAAAGTATTATACTGCCTTTATTTTTTTTAACCCCTCTTTCTTTCTTTCTTCTCTCCTCTTAACCCCAGAACTTACAATTGCTTAACACCGAACTCTCTCAGCTTTGTGAGTTTGCTCAAATGTTAGTATTTTCCCATCCTGAAGCAACTGTGTTCTATTAGCTAGTTATTTATATTTTTCATATACTGTTTGCAATTTATGAAGCTCTACCATAATATTTGCCATTTTGCAATGTACAGTCGGACACCCGTATCTGCGGGATACAAAATAGGACCCCATACCATAGAGTTGCATTGGGAAAGTGTCTAGAGAGGCATTTTCTTGAGGCATCTAGGAGGTCCCCCAACTCAACTCCATGGTATGTTTTTACCAGAAGTCCTTAATTTTAATAGGGTTCACTTATATCTGCAGTTTCTGCTATCCGTGGTAAGTCCAAGAACCGAACCCCCATGGATATGAGGGCTGACTATAGTTCTTGTATATATTTTTATTCTTGAGTGCTTAGTAAAATTCCACTTTAGTTCTGTGTGGGTGTGAGTTATTGACTCCAATTTGGCTAACGCTCATTGCTGCCGAGGACACAAGATCTCTTATTGGTGCATATGCTCGGAACATGTATGAGTTCATAAATGTGATTTGAAGAGCATACATGGTAACAGTAGGTGGTTCAAAACACCTTGTCTATGAGTGACATTGTGGGATCAGGATTTATTGGCAGTGGATGCTATGGCCAGAGTTTTCTAACAATTCTACCTTTTTTGGCAATCACAGTTAAGCAACATTTAAAGACCTGTTTGGAGTCCAGGGCAGAGAGTTTCAGGCTACTTGACTGGGAATCAGCATTTTTTCTCAAATGTTCCAGGGACTGGTTCCCTATTTATACCCATTGGTTATACAGTAGTTGTTCCTTTCTTTCCAGAAAACTCACTAGGGACCAGCAGCTGATGACTGAATGGACTGGCATTTGCCCATGGACCATCATTTTCAATAGCACTGTTCTTCTAGGTCATTTGATTGATGCCCAAAGGGAAAATCAGAAACTGCACACCTCAGGCAGAATAATTTCTCACTTGACCATTTGGGCTCCTTTACTAGGAATCATGGTCTTCCTTCTGCACAGCATAATCACTCTCTATGATTCATTCACACATTTGGGGGTTGAAGGAGGTTTTGTCCTGAGTCTTGGTAATCCAGAAACTATTACAGTATATTGCTGCAGATGTGACAAATGCTTGACTCATATTCCTATGATCCTGCATACAGGGAACCCTGTCAGTGTTGGTACTTTCACTTTGCATTACACTGTCAAGACTGGATCACCACAGAATTCCAGTAGGATGAGCTCTGATGCTAGTTTCCCCCCCCCCATCAAGAATAGGGTTACTTGCCACCAAACTGCTATCACATGAGCAGATCTTTTGGGGGGCACAGAGAGCCTCACTTGCATCCCCCTTTTTGGCAATAATCTTATAAGTCCTCACACCATATCACTTACTGTAACCAAGGAAGTAGTTCCTGTTCTCATGGCCTTGCTTTTCCACCTCCTTTGGCCGTCGTTATCAACTACACCCAACTCAGCCACTTGTTGCTGCCCAGTGACTTCTTTGATGTCTTCAATATTGGCCTCAGTATTTTCTTTGTCGATAATAGAGGCCACTTAAGTTCACTGCCATCTTACCCTACTTACAGAATCATAGAATCATAGAATTGCAGAGTTGGAAGAGGCCACGAGGGCCATCCAGTCCAACCCCCTGCCTTCTTCGGATTTAATTAACTGTTGATGCACACAGTATGCTTCTCTGAGTGCCAGCAGTTACCAAATTCCTTTCCTCGAATTTTGTCTCTTTTCTCTAGACAGCAAAGGTGTTATGTAAAGAAATTCTATCCTGCTCCAAACCTATTTGTCAGGGTTAGCTCAGCTCCCAGTTATGACAAGTCCACATGTGCTCTGAGAGCATGTCACATCTTGCATGACTTCTCAGTATGGGGCTTCTGTGGTAAAAATATGCTGGGGACAGGTGTGAAGTCCCTCCTCTTCAAGGGGATACCCCCCATTTTTGTTTCCCCCCATTTTTCCAAGCTTCCTGTCTTTAGTGCCAAGCCACTACTTAGCCACAACTGTCTGTTAACCAATATGCTATGTTATGTATAGATATTTCAGCTGAGATTTTTTAAAAAATCTTGCTATTACCTCATTTGTTGAATTTTAGAGAGGCTTCAGATGATGTTGTCTTCTATTGGTTACTTTCTCTGGTTTTTCTTCTGTCTTTTCCTTACTGCAAAAAGTCCAGTAAGGAGAACAAGGTGGAATAACTGCATACATAGTTCCTTCTGATTGCTATTGCAAGGAGCCCTACATCTGGAAATACTCTGGAGCTATGGTCTATCTTCAGTTCTGTCACTACTGGAGGCTGTATGTCCTACCTCTGGGCTGGCTTGCTATTCTCCTATATGTGAAACTGCACAGAGACCTTGAAGAAAAACTATACCTGTTAACTATTGTTCTTCCACGTGGCCCCTTGTGCAGTGATACAACCCACCCTCCTTCCCCATAGCAAGTGCCACTGGCCTGCTCGTGTTCTGATGTTTTCTTGTACAGCTGCTGAAGTATCCTGTGAGGAACAGAGTAGGAAAACAGGAGCCACAAGCTCTTGAATGTGCTTACTGAGGGTCGGGGTAGGAATCCTTTCAAAATGCTAACTTACCATGAAAATTTCTGAATGTTGCTCCCCACAGGCATGTGACCAATAAGTGTATCTGCAGTGATGACCACTGAGAGCAACACCATTATAGGTACACAACCTGTTTTCCTCCACTTGAGACATAACAAGAGATTGTGTTTGGTTAACCAGGAAGTCTTCAAGTGCAGCAGAAAGAGGAGGAGGATATGAGCAACACAAGGACATGGAGGCACAAAGCTTTTGCATACCTTGGCTTAATAGCCCCAGTGGGTCCAATGGTTGTCTGATTTAATGGTGTGAAAACACAGTTAAGCACAGTGGTTGTATATTATATTAAAGAAGGAATCATCCTTGCCTTCAGCTGAAGCAAGCAGAGTATCAAATTATATTTGTATTGCCCAGGTATTGCTCCTTTATAAACTTAGCAGATTTAATGACAACTGTTAAATTGGTTTAGTTAGTCAATCTTCTCCAGCCCATTTCTTCAAACAAAGAGATGTCCAAGTGGATGGTTTGCAATTGTGAATATTTGTATCTGCTCTCTTTGTGTGTCTGTATCTTAAAAGTATTAAATGTTTGCATTCATCAGAGTTCTAGAGATACAGCACATACTAGCTTCAAACTTTGCACTCCATATGTTGCAATATTTGGATTTTAAAAAAGATTGGTTAAATTTTTTTTCAACATGCAGTGCATGTTTGTAACAGAACTTGCAGTGATTTTCAGCTTGCATATACAGTATAGCCCCTTTTGCTTATACCTCTGTAAAGCTGTATAGAGAAGTACATCTTATGTTAGTTTTGTTGTGTTCTCTTACATGTATTTTTTTTAATGTGATTAACCTACATTATTTGAACCACAACACTGTGGTGACTGGTAACCTTCATAGGGTATATAGTCACTGATCTGTTGGAACAGATTGGTTTTCTGGGTAACACAATAGCTTTCTCAGTGTTGCCTAAAGAGTGTTTGAACATTCCATTATTTTCGACAGTTTTTGTAGTTTGTAATTCTCAACTGGGAGGGACACACAAAAATGTGAGTGCTTGGTATGGAACATGTAATCTATATATTAAAAGTATTTTGAGAAGTTAAACGCTGTTTTCATATTCTGTTACTTCAATATGTTTGATATTCTTGAAGGATAAGGGCTGACTCAGACCTTTGGCTGGTTAGTGAGCCTGTGTATATAAAGAGCTATGGAAACAGCCTTAGGAACATGTGCAGATCAATAATTTCAGTGTTAATACTACCATTCACACACTCTGCACTCTTTGGTCCATGTTTTGCTTCCTTGTTCTCAAACATGACCTACTGTCAGACCTCACAGGTTGTTGTGACTACAGTTCAATACTTGCCGACCAAAGGGCCCCAATGAATTCACTTCTGAGTAGACATGGTGATGGTTGCACTGTGATTGCTTAAACTGCTCCTTAGTCCAGTGCATAGATAAATAAATCTGAAGACTCACACTACTCATTCAACTTTTTCTGATACGATTCTGGGTTTCTCCTGGCTGTGACACACTAAACTAGGTTGACAGAAATATAAAACACCTTTGGTTCATCACAGCTCTCACGCCTCAAACAGTAAAGAAAAAGATATTTTTGGAAGATTGCAAGGTTAATGAGGTCTATTGCTTTTGGCAGCTAAACGAAAAGACAGCCATTGTAAGAAGCCTATCCTTCAGTCACGAGGGCTGGTTGGGAAGTGACCAGATTGCCAGCACTCACCTGTGCAGCTGAAATTGCACCATTCAGAATGTGCGCCAGATCCTTCTTGTCGCACATGCTGTCACTATGTGCCTTCATCGTGTCTGTGGTGTAACTTGGGTCTGGAGCCAAACCCTCAGTGAGGGTATGTCCGTCCTCCCTGTGGGCCTAGCCAGTTTGTGCCTCAGCCATTGCCCAGGTGCCCCCAGACTCCTCCTCATCAGAGGAGAGATCAGGGCTGCATATGCAATTCATCCCAGAACAAACTATTCCCATTAGGATGGCATGTTGGGAAATAATAGGTTTTCCTTAAAAGAAAAAAAAAGAAAAATTCTTACCTTAACTCTCCTCAGAAATTTCCTCAGAATGGCTCCTTAGAAATGGCCATCACCTAGAGCTCAACTGTCCCTGTTAAGGTGGTAACAACTCAAGGCAAGTGATTGACCCTGATAGCGTAACAAAGGCCAAAAACACTGAATTAGACCGATCCTGTAAGGGTGGTGCTGTTCAGGCAGATAGTAGCCACTGAATCCAATCAATAAAATCCTCAAATTCAGTAACAAAGTTATGTTTTAGCTGGAGCGCTAAAGCCTCATCCTGATCTGAGCTGTGGCAGGACAGAACAGGAAGGTGGGCACTCCCTTAAGGGTGGTAAGGATAATTGACAGATTGAGAGCCCTACCTGTGAAGCATGAGGGAGAAGCCAGACTCACCATGAAGGATGCTCCCTACACTGCTAGAAAATGTAGTGAAATGAATAGGATGGCAAAAGTTCCTAGACTGGCTCCTGAGGTGAGCGCAAACATAGAGATTGGCTAAAACTCCAAAACCAGCAAAGCATTCACTGAACCACATTTCCTCTGGATTGTAAGTTGCTCATCATCAGTTTACCAGCAGAAGCCTGAACAAAGCTTCATTCATTTCATTAAAATAAGTCTGCCAGTCCCATAATTTCTTAGTTCTGCCAGTGTTTCCATGCGTGGGCCAGAGAAACCAACAGGATCTGTCAACAAGGTGACACACATCATTTGGGGTCACTGAGATCTCAAACACAGGAGTCAGTGCTACTTGTAGGGTTACAAGCCCTGGAACATTTAGTTGTGCTGTTCCAGCTCTCCAGGAGTGAAACAGGTGTATGTTCCATTTTGTTTTTCAAAAGAAAAGAAAAAGAGATGTTCTTGAAGGAAGCATGTTCTATCAGGAAGCACACATTCTCTATACCTCAAGTTAGAGTTCACTGTTTGAACAATCATGTATGCATGTTCCCACTCTCATGCTCACAAAGGGCCTGGGCCTGCAGCTAATTTTTCAGGAGGTTGCTTATGGGATTTTTCTGTTTAGTTCCAGCAAATCTCAGGGTTTTACACAATCAAGATATGCCACATAGGGCTTGTCTACACTAGGGGGGAAAATCCAGCCTCACCTCGTTGTTTCCTCGTCTGCAGTGACCCTGCAGCAACCTTGTTAATGCCACAAACACACATCAGGATGACTGGCCTAACTGGCCACACACTTCCCCTGACTACTCTGCTCTTTTTCTCATTCCTGCATCAACCGATCAACCAATAGATGTTTTTGTTTGACCCAGTGGGGAAGGGAAGGAACTTCAAATATGTGGGGAGCTGTAGAAATGTAGGAAAGGGGCACAGGGCAGGGATGGGAGAGGGGCCCAGCCTTTGCCTGTCATGGAAACCCACTCCTGGCAATAGAGCTTGCTAAGTGAGACAGCACTGGAATTGGGTTTTTTGGGGGGTGGGGTGGGTGAGGGCAAGCAGAACTGGGAAATGCAGCCATGATACCCAGAACAATAAACAGCTGCAATCCCAAGCCCCATAGTTTGACTATCACTCTTTCCCCTGCCTTCCTTCCAAAATGCGGAGCCGCTGTGTGAATGTGCACATCAGCTGCCCAGGCTTCAGGAGGCCGTTGGCAACTGCGGCAATTGTTCTTGCCCCTCTTCCTCAGAAAGCTGCTCCTCCCCGCCATCCTGAATGTTGGTATCTCCACACAAGCAAGCATGAGTGAGCAAGTGATCCGCATGCCAACATTCAGGACAGGAAAAAAGGCGTCACAAGGCTGATGGCAGTGGGATTGGGTTGGTTTGGATGTGCCCGGCACAGAAGTAAAAGAAAATGGTGACACACACCAGCTTGCTGGAACCAACCAGTCCCGCCCACAAAAAAAACCCTCTTGCCCCCGGCTCCACACCAAAGCAACCATGGGGCCAGTACTATTGTTTAGTAAGTGTAGACAAGCCCATAGCTACCAACAACAAAAAGGTTTTTAGGAAACTTTCCTAAGCACCAAGATCTGCAATATATATATATATATATATATATATATATATATATATAAAATTCTCTTGGGTATGTTGCCTTTCCCAGTGTGCTATTTGGCTGCTCAGGAAACACACCCACCCACACTCAACCAATCACCACCCACATGCAAATTCTCTCTCCACATCACAACCCACTCAATCTGCATCACCGCCACACAAGAGCCCCTCCTTCCTCTTCCTCCCTCAGCCACTCATCAGTCACGGGCTGCGATGGGAGCCAGGCAGTCAACTGGTGGCGGCTGTGGCAGGGTAACAGAGTGAGTCACCCTCAGCAGTTCCAGGAAAAGTGTGGAACACTGAGAAGGGGGAGGAGGAATTTAAATCCCCAGCCTACCTTACAGGGTTGTTGTGAGGTCTCCTGGGAGTTTTTTAACAGCATGGTACACCGGGTTCAGCTAGTTAGTTTAATTTCTTTGGTCAAGGCAATGGGCTTTCAGCTCTGGCACCAGTAAAGTGTTCTCCCTCCATTCTTATTTGAGCCCTGTCTTAAGTGTGTAACTAACTACAATATGTACAGATTCAGTTTACGTCTCCTTTGGCTATTTAGTTGATTCACACTGAATTTTCTTGCTCAGCATATGAAACTAAATCAGATTATACATAAAATAATCCCCTCCCTACAAAATGCAGTCACCTTTCTGCTTCAATGGGTCCACATGGCTATTTATATTTTTAAAATATGCCTAATAAATGCTTTCATACAATTAATTGCCTCATGAGGTTTAGACTTCTTCTGGAAAAAGTAGACATTCTTATCAAAAAACGTGTAAATAACTATTAACAACTAAGCAAAAGAGATGTTATTTTAACAATCTAAAACATAGCATTAATAACAGTAAACTCCGAGACTGAAAACTGAAAATTGCTTTCAATATCTTACGTTTCCTCTCTTTCGACATCCCATAGGTTCTCTTTAACTACTCTGAAGTGTTCCTTTCTTCCCAACACAACTCCTAATTAACAGCCCAAAATACATATTCACTCTCAATTTTATGCCAACAGTTTAAATATGCCTACAGCAATAACAATATATATATTACTAGCTATACCCGGCGTAAGATACACCGGGTATACACCCCTATGCTACACCCCCACACTGCACACATTTATGCCGTCCCCCTGCACCGCAAACACATGCCATGCTGCACACACACACACACACACACACACACACACCATGCTACATCCCCCCCATGCTACTCACATCCACCATGCATGCAACAGCAGAGCCCCTCAGCCACCATGTTTAGAAAGGACTTAAACTTCCGCATGTTGCCACCCCCAGTGGCTGATTGGCTGCCCAACAGAGAGCTTTGATTGGTTGGTAAGTTTCCTAAGCGGCCAATCAGCACACTGGAAACAGCAACATAACCAAGAGGATTATATATTGTATATAGATTCTTGAAATAAAATTTTAGGGAGCAACTGTGTTTCTTGATGAAGAAGCAAGACCTCTGATCTTTAAAAGAAACAATCTTTATTAAACTGTAAAAATACCATTATTGCTTCAAGCTCTCACTGAAGATGGCTTCTCCTGAACCAGCAAGGTAGAGTGTGGCCAGTTTCAAATAGTTTAGATTAACACAACTACATATAATTGGTCTTAAAGAGAGTACATCATAATCACATACCCCAAAGCATGCTCTCTTTTTCTCTCACCATCCCTGAGTCCTTTTCTTTCATTTAACCCTCTTGTATTCAAAGAAATGAGCAAGTAGCAATGCTACTCCACTGCCTATGCATGAGAAGAGACCTTGTGCACCTACTAATGGACAGAAATAGAGTTTGTCCAGGTAAGGAGGGATTCTGATTGGCTGCATGTCAGTGGTGGGTTGTGAGACCTCACTCACTCTCTCAACATGAAGGCCATTCTTTTGACCAACCCTTCCAACTGAATCAAAGGGACTTAGCAGAGAGGCATGCAGCTGCCAAGATAAAATGGCTTTAGCAGGAAAATGTTAGCAATAACATAGCCACTTCTAGGGCATTCAACAGTTGTGGGGATGTCCCTAAAAAGACCTACTCACTGTCTGTCAGTATGCAGTGGCACTTTGATCAGTGAGTGTAATGATCTCTGAGCACAAGTAGAAAATATGAGACAATGCAGTCCTAATATATTGCTATCTGTGTTGCAATGAGGGTATCCCTAAAATTAGTGTTTTTTGCGGGGGTGGGGTTTACTGCCCTGAGTAAATGTGTTGCAATGGAGAAAACCATGCAGACATGTTTTAAACCAGCCAAACAAAGAATGGGAATGTTTTCATATACTGTGAAAGGCAAATGGGTGAAATATTGTTGAAAGAGCATTTGAGAGGACAATATAGAAGGCTGACCTCAGGAGGTCTCTATACTGTTAGCTCCTTGGCAATATCCAAGGCTTACCACTAGAGTTTACCACTAGAGTTATAATTACTAACTTAACTGCAGAAGTATTTCTTATCAAGCAGGGAGATCAACTTATGATTTTTAGTTAGTTGGCAGAAATTTTATATTTCAGTTATTAAAGCTTTTGTCCAGGCAACTGGGACTGATTGTACTGTACTTAGTTAAACTGACATAGATTTCATTTCTTCTATAACACTGAAATTCATTGAAATAATCTATCATAGCCAATGTAAACAAAGTGTTTTGCCGTAACAAGCTGCTTATAACAAGTAAATAATATTACTCTAATTTGTTCTTTATGAAGTTGTAAGTCATCTCACACTTAAGAAACTATTCCTTCTCTCAATGGAGCTCCTATATACTGTTGATTTTAGCTGTATTAGTTACATTACATTATTTATTATGTAAGTTGTTTTTTAATGCCAGATGACTGGTCAAGAAAACAACAGAATGAACTGAAGGTATGTAGTCAACTTCTTAGTAATACTAAGGGCAGGGCTAAATTTTTGCCAACCTTTCTGTTTTGTGTGGAAACCAGTCTATTAGTTCTTCATTTAATCTTGTAGGCTAGTACTTGGCTTGGAAGGCAATTCCCAGTTCTAGGCTTGACTCTGACAGGCAAAACAAAGGGGCATTTGAAGAGGAAAAACCGAAGGAAGGATATTTAAACCTCCCTTGGTTGGCTGGATTTCCTCTCCTGCCCCCACCAGTTTATTTCCAGCCTTGTCCCCACATCAGGTTTTTCAATCAAGGGGAAAACCTTCTCAAACCCCTCCCCCAATAGGTTCTACCTTGGCTGTCAGAGACAAATACCTGATTGGCTATCTCATACTTAGGACTAAAGGGCTAGTCAATATTTCCAACCAAAAAGCTAAAATGGAAAATGAACAGCCAGTGTTTTCTTTAAAATAACCACACACGTATAAGAAATAGAAACAAATGTAATAAAAGCAGGAGACAATCCTAAAATAAGATTGAATTGTAAACCAGATTTTTTTGGAATGCAAATCAAACCTGATACAAGGAAGACAAGCATTTCAATTGTTTGAAAATGATACACATCATTTATTATTATTGATTTTCCATTTTTTTTTGCAAATATATTTAGACATCTACAACCCTTATTAAATTATCTTAAACTTGCCAATTTCTTACTCTGTCTTTCACAATGTGGAATATTTCAAAATGAATTACACTTAGTGTTAACATTCAAAACAAGAGGAGGGGTTACCACGAAAAACCTAGTCGTGCCTTAGTATTACCATATTCATGTTCATTTAAGAGTCTAATTTCTTGAGCTGTGTCACCAATATATGGCAACTTAGTAGAATGCTTATCACGTGACAGCTGTTGCCGATGATAAACTGATCCACTGACACCAGCACTACCTTCATTTGCTGCTTTGTAAAGAGGGTAAAGATGGTGAGTTGTCTTGGACTCCTCATCAATGACTTTCTTTGCATACTCCTGGAATTCCTGCTCCTTCCACAGTGCAATACGTTCCTTTTGTCTTTCATATTCTAGGTCTTCTTGCTTCTCACGCTCTTTTTTTGATATTTTTTCAGCCTGAATAGGGACGTGGAGGAAGAAGTAAATTCCAAACTACTTTTGTAATATATTTGAACTCAAACTATGAACTTGTGGAAGTCCTGATTCCTCACCACCACCATCCTAACGTCACACACACTAGTACATTATTTTGAAAGTCTCAAAACTCAACTTGTGTTTATTTTATGATCTACGTGTGTTTTTATTTTAACTTTCTGCTTTTTATAAGCCACCTTGAGTGCCAGACTGCAAGAAAGGCAGGATATAAATAAAGTGATGGATGGATGGACAAACTGATGGATGGAAAGTTAACTACGATTAATAATAAAACACACATAGCAAAAAAAATAACAGTATGAGTGAAATCCATTTTGCAATGAGGTCAATATAATTTCTGTTCATTTTACTGGCTCCAAGATTACATTTAAAGGGTTCCATTGAACAGTGTTCCTGCACAAATCTTATTGGAATAAAGGAGCGCTTTACTGTAATATCATTTACTAAATTGCTACTTCCTATATTGCATTTCTGAGCAAATATAGTACAAAAAAACCTTCAAGCTTACTTGCATTTCTTGTTTAGCCCTGGCTTGGTGGGTGGCAAATTTAGACCCCATTCTTGGTTTCCTTCTCACTGCTTGGCTGTTTAGAGCATAATCTCTTGAGGATTGGTGTATCTGTCTGTGTTATGTATCTTCTTTTGTTAGTTACTGAGCAAAACATCCAAATTGTGGAAGCTCCCTCTGTATAGTTTTGGTCAAGTCCTGCTTCCCTTCCTTTTGCAGCCCTTGATCCATCCCACATTATTCAGTATGACCCGAGCCTCAAGGAAGTACATGGACACTCCACTTCTGTGACCCTCCTGCTTGTGACTGTCAAGATCCAAACCTCTTCGACTACACCATACTGATGAATATCCTGATATGTTATACTAGTTAGTTTTCAGATACAAATGGAAGTTCCTATCTCTAATATGTTTGTCATATGTCAGTATGGAGATGAAGGAAGCCTGTCCCTATGATTTCATCCAGATGCCACAGTCAAAGGTTTCCTATCACAGACTGTCTTTCTAGCACAGAACAGAAATATATGAGCCATATTATTTTACTTTAGAATACTTTATAAAATTAAAAATGTCTCACTTACTATTTGCATGACATGGGCTTCTTGTAATTTTAAGTTTGCACAGTGATTTCTATGTTTCTTGTCCTTCTCCAGTTCTTGATAGATCCGATCTGCTTCTATTAGTCCCCGAAGCATTTCTTGTGCTTCTCGTTTTTCCTGCTTTTCTTTCTCTTCCTTCATTTTTATCTAGAAGAACACAATCCAATTCATATTCCAAGGTAGTGAAATCTAATATCTGATTACCATGAACCCTCTTAATTTACTCAGAGTTAGATGTATGCTGTTCTTTTATCTTGGGCAGTGTACTCCTTTATATTTTTATTTGAAAGTAAATCCTGCTAAATCTTAATGGAAGTTGTTTTCATGCAAGTTGTTCAGGATCACAAGTTCATCTCACTGAAAAGAAGACATTTGCAGAAGAAACTGTAAAACTGCAGAAAATACAAGGAGGTATGGATATTTCTTACCACACCAATTCTGTGATGTTTGATGGATTCAATATCAGCTTTGTTCTTTTCTTCTTTTGCTTTGCGTTCATTCTCAAGCGCCTCTTCTGTCTCTGCAATTTCTCTAGCGATACGCTCATCTTCATCATCAACCTTCTTTTTCAACTGCATAAGGAGGTAGTTGGTAATATTTTCTCTATGTTCCTCCATTAACCTGCAACAGTTCAGCAATGCGGGCAGTGACTCCCTACTTACATGCTACAAAACAATCTGAGGTATATCTTAATACTGAATAAAAACATGAATCCATGGCAGTCAAAGAAGAATGCCATGATCCCTTCCAATAAATATATAACCTAAATCCAACAACTAATCCTAACTAATGTAGCCCCACTGAATCAATGGAATGTATAGTAACACTATAACAGTGTTGTCTGAAAATCTCCAATGTGTGCGTTTCCCCCCCCCCCAGTATAAAACATACTTTGAGAAAATATATATGTTTTTAAAACTATACAAACAAAGCACACCTCCATGTTTAATCCCAAAATAAACTCTGATTAAGTTATTCAAAAGTTTTGGACATACTAGGTTGGTATAATATATGAATGAAACACGAAGAAACTGAATTTCCATCATAGCACATCGTTGCAACCCAACTGTCAGAGATATTAAACTTGAGCATCCCATTTTATTTCACAACCTTTGCTTACATAATTTATTCTTCATTACAAAGGATGTTAACACACAATACAGTGATCTATGGTTAGACCTTACTAGGCCAGCAATCGTCTTTCCAAGGAAGATCTTGAAATGTAAATAATATCACATGATTCAAGCACTCCATATGGATGCTTTAACTGCATTGATTTGTGCTTTATTTCCCCTTTTTTGTGGGACAGGAATTTAATGATTTGGGCGCACACACAGAGCAATCACAACACATGAAATATTGATGTGAACCTCTGCAGAAGAGCTCCTACTTCCAGAAAGGACACCAACCCACTAAAGCTTTTACAGGAGGAAAAGGAGGGGAAGGATGATTTGTACTGATTTTCCCTCTCCTATGCAGCAGCCTACATCAGTGCTTTCTAAAACTCTCTGATGTGTCTGACCAGCAGACATTTCTTTTTCTAATATACCAGACAGCAGAACTGTATCTGTGGCCATTGGAAGCTCTCCAGGGATTGGCAGCTGATACCTCAAGGACTGGTACCAATCCTTGGACTGTCACTTTGAGTAGCACTTGCCTATACCTCTCCTCACAATATTCCACAGAGTCGTTCCATTCTCCCAAAAAGGTTTTCAGAGCTTTAAGATACTATCAGGAGGGAGGGGAGAGGCATTCAAATTGCCTTCCCATCTTATACTACAGGGCATGTCCTATGGGTGGAATGCCACTGAAGGAACAGTAGATGAGATTATGTTTCAGTAAGAGTCTAAGTCATGATCTGTATGGTTATGGGTTGCCTATCACTATTGTTTATAATAAAATATCTTAAAGGCACTGTTTTTAATATCCATTTCTTATATTGGATACAATGAGCTCATACCAGGAAAAAACTAAATCCAGATTTCTCAGTCCTCTAAAACACTGTACTACTTTGAATAACTGTCCAGATACTATAAGTAGTATAGCAACTGAAATAACAACAGTAAGTATAACATCCCAGTGTAAAGATGGGTTTACACTGGCAGAATTCTTTATACCAGAAAGCTGCATCTGCTTTGATTTCTATCATATACATTATTTAAATGAATCACTGATTCTGCCTACCTGAGTAGTTCTGCTTCTTTTTCTCTCCTCATCTTAGCCATAGCTCGCTTTGCTTGATAATGAGCTCGAACTTTATCATCATCTTCTTCTTCTTTTTGCTTTTCTATAGCTCTCAGAATTTTCTGATCAGCAACATACTCCTTTAAAATAACACAAGCCCCACATGGAGAAAATACATTTTGTTTACCAACACAGTCACCTAGGCTTCCAGGAAAGTGGAACAGTGGCTCCCAATGGAGTTGTTCCATTGGGATCTGCTGCCTCAAAGCATCCCAGGGGCCTTGAGAAGGTGGCTCTGAATGCAGCCAATTTTCTTTTAAGGGGTGGGCCTTTAGGGAAAGGAGGGGCCTTGACACTCTTATGTGGACAGCCCTGACAGGCCACATCAGGTTTGTAGGCTGGATGCTCCACACCTCAAAACCGAGACTTCAATGAATTTGCATTAAGTAAGCCCAGTCTAAATATCCTAAAGGCACCAAATTCCATCTACTCTTGGAAGCCAAGCAGAGTAGGCCTTGCTTAGTACTTGGATGGGAGAGCTCCTACAAATACCAAGTGCTGTAGACTATATTTCAGAGGAAGGAACTGGCAAAACCACCTCTGAGTATTTCTTGCCCAAGAAAACCCTTTGAAATTCATGGGGCCACCATAAGTTGCCAGGTGACTTGAAGGCATATACAACACAAGGACAAATTATAGAAGCTAGTTGTCTAAACAAAT
Source organism: Gambelia wislizenii (assembly GCA_030847615.1). Classification (NCBI taxonomy): domain Eukaryota; kingdom Metazoa; phylum Chordata; class Lepidosauria; order Squamata; family Crotaphytidae; genus Gambelia; species Gambelia wislizenii. Next base: position 283,250,743 of record JAUMIR010000001.1, on the reverse strand, counting down.
GGCGCAAGTGAAAAACTCAAAGAGAGGAATTGGAGCACAAAGACAGAAGAACTATTTGCACTTCCTCCTTCCTAGTGGATGAAGGCATAAAAGCCAAATGTGTCCCAAGCTAAAAGAAAAAGCTCATTCCTCCCTTGACTGCAAACTTCTAGCAGTCAAGGGAGCTAGCAATAGACCAGTTAGCTAAGAGACTTTATGCTGCTCTGACTTGCTAGGGATTTTCCTTACATATGCAAATCATGTTCCACAGAAGTTCTGTGGTACTGTGGAGCAAGAAGTCATGAGCAGATACCCTTACCAACCTTGTACCTCCCTCCCACCTGCCCACCCATGTCTCCACCTAGGGAGGTTATAGGTAGATAAGCCATTCATGTCAGTCTACTTTGTTTTAGTTCTTAAATTTCTCTCAACAACATGGGAAAACCAAGAGTTATCAATAAAGCTAAAATACATACAAGCAGGATTCTGGGTGCTGGCACTTTTAACTTCCTTGAATAACTCACTATGATGATTATACACTATTGGGAAGGACCTTCTTAGTGAACAAAAAAAAACTACAGTGAAAGATAACAGAAGCTTGGCTAACAGGCAAGGCCAACAGGCGTTTTGTATGGGCATGGTGGAAGAGACAGCATAAGGTAAGCTTGTGTCTGTTGGGTTAAACCTCCTAAGCCCTGGAGACTTTGAGGAGAGTTTGTTGGGTTAAGGCTGTTGTGTTTGTTTGAGGTAAGAGTGTTTGTTTGTGTGAGCTGGGAGGAGGCTTGCTTCTGTGCTTGTTGGTGTTACAGTATACTGTTCTTCTGTGTGTAGTCCAGGTTTAGTGGGCAAGTTTTGAGAGGGAGGCCTGGAGTTCTGTTTCAGTGCCTACTTAAGGCTACTGAATATGGATGATGAGGGAGCTGCAGCAGTCACCTGCAACAGCTGTGGCACGTTTATCTTCCTGCCAGAGGGTGTGGGTAGCGACACCTGCTGCAAGTACAAGTTGGTTGTGCTGCTGGAAGAGAAGGGCCAGCAGCTTGAGGCCCATGTATCTACTCTTCAGCATATTAGGGAGCATGAGGTTTCCTTGGACAGAGCAGACTGTCCTGGATGAAGAACACACAGGGTATGTATCTGAGGAGGAGGTCAGTTCCCAAACACGGAGGCAGACATTTGGAGAAATGTGACACGTAGAAGTAGAAGGCCCAGGGATCATTCTGTGAGTTTGGAACTACAAAATTGATTCAAAGCTCTTTCCCTTATCAGTGATGATGAGAAACAGGAACAAGAGCAACGGTATCAGTCCTCAGAGAACGTGCAGGTGAAGCTGAAAGATTCTGCACATGGAATGGCCCCTGCCAATCCCCAGAGATGTGTGGTGGTAGAGGAGTGAGGGGAAGAGACGCAATGGTTTGCAGGCCTGACAGGATGTCTTGAGAGGTGTACTGTCTCCCTGGGGCAAAAATCCATGATGTAACAGAGAGGCAGACAAGACTTGTCAAGCCCACTGACCATTACCTCTTACTTTTGGTCCGTCCACACGGGAAGCAATGAAACTACAAGGCATAGCCTTCATTGTATCACAAGGGATTATGAGACTGTGGATAGGAAGCTGAAGGAACTTAATGCTCAGATTGTCATTTTGCCTCTCCTCCCAGTTGAAGAACACAGCCCAGGAAGGGAGAGAAAAACAGAGACCCTCCGGAGGCCCCGCGAAGGCCTTGGGAGGGAGGGGGGAGGGCCGGGAAGGCCTCCGCGGGGCCTTGCGAGGCCCGCGAAGGCTTGGGGTGGACCGGGGAGGCCTCCGCAGGGCCTTGCGAGGCCCCGCGAAGGCCTTGGGGGGGAGGGGGGAGGGCCAGGGAGGCCTCCGCGGGTCCTTGCGAGGCCCCACGAAGGCCTTGGGGTGCACCGGGGAAGGCCTTGGGAGGGAGAGGGGAGGGCTGGAAAGGCCTCCGCGGGGCCTTGCGAGGGCCCACAAAGGCCTTGGGGAGCACCGGGGAGGCCTCCGCGGGGCCTAGCGAAGCCCCACAAAGGCCTTCGGGGGGAGGGCTGGGGACGCCTCCGCGGGGCCTGAAGGCCTTGGGGAGGACCGGGGAGGCCTCTGCGGGGCCCCACAAAGGCCTTGGGGGGAGTGGGGAGGGCCGGGAGGGCCTCCGCGGGGCCCTGCAAAGGCCTTGGGGGGGGAGGGCCGCAAAGGCCTCCGCAGGGCCCCGCAAAGGCCTTGGTGCGGAGTGGGGAGGGCCGGGAAGGCCTCCGCGGGGCCTTCAGAGACCCTCTGGAGGCCCCGCGAAGGCCTTGGGGGGGAGGGGGGAGGGCCGGGAAGGCCTCCGCGGGGCCTCCAGAGACTCTCCGGAGGCCCCGTTGAGGGCTTGGGCGGGAGGGGGAAGGGCTGGGGAGGCATCCACGGGGCCTTGGGAGGATCTCCGGAGGCCCTGGGAAGGCCTAGGAAGGGAGTGGGGAGGCGGGGGAAAGCAACTATGGGGCCTCCGGAGGCCCCATGGTCGCTATGGTGGGGGAGGGGGGGCAAACAATATTCGCAGATTTTTCACATTCACGGGGGTCCGTGAAACGTAACCCCCGCGAATGTGAAGGGAAGACTGTATATGTCAAGGAAGTTTACCCCTGTGAAGAGATCCATGACTACAATCCTGGAAGCCAGGTTGAGAGCATCTGGGTAAAAATTAAGGAGGAGAGAAACAACAGGGATGTAATTGTGGGGGTCTACTACAGACCCACCCCCATACCAGACCGATGACTTGGATGATGCCTCCCTGAAACAGATAACCAAACATTCTGAAAGGAGAGATGTTGCAGTAATGGGAGATGTCAACTACCCAGATATTTGTTGAAAGTCTAATTCTGCCAAGAATATAAGGTCCAACAAATTTTTCACATACCTTGCAGACAACTTCATAGTCCAGAAGGTGAAAGAGGCAATGAGAAGATCAGCTATTTTAGCTCTGTTCCTAAGCAGTGATGACCTGGTTAAGGGGATGGAAGTGGCAGGATCCTTGGGTGTGAGTGACCATGTTCTCCTGGAGTTTGCAATACAGCAGAAAGGGGAAGCCAAGCATAATCATTTAAGAACGCTGATTTCAGTAAACTTAAGAGAATTAATGGGGGTGATCCCATGGTCAGGAATACTAAAAGAGAAGGGAGTTCAAGATGGATGGGAGTTTCTTAAAAGTGAAATACTGAAGGCACAACTTCAAATAGTTCCAATGAGGAGGAAAAATGGCAGGTGTCTAAAGAAACGAGTATGGATTTCTAAAGAACTCTCAACTGAGCTAAGACTTAAAAGGAACACGTACGAGAAATGGTAAAAGGGAGAATTCACCAAAGAGGAATTGGAATGAATAGCCAGCATGTATAGGATGAAAGTCAGAAAAGCTAAAGCACAGAACAAGCTCAGGCTTGCTAGAGAGGCCAAAAACAATAAAAAGGGCTTTTTCAATTTTTTGTCTGTAGCAAAAGGAACAACAAGAGAATGCTAGGACCACTGCATGGAGAAGATGGCAAAATGCTAACAGGGGACAGAAAAAAGGCAGAATTACTCAACACCTTCTTTGCCTCAGTCTTCTCCCAAAAGGAAAACAGTGCTCAACCTGGGGGAAATGGAGCAGATGATACAGTAAGGGAAATGCAGAACAGAACTGGTAAAGAGATAGTACAACAATACCTGGATACTCTAAATGAATTGAAGTCATCAGGGCCAGATGAATTAAACCCAGGGGTATTAAAAGAACTGGCAGAAGTAATCTCAGAATCACTGGCAATAAACTTTGAGAATTCCTGGAAAGCAGAAGTCCTAGAAGACTGGAGGAGGGCAAATGTTGTCCTCATCTTCAAAAAGGGGGGAAAGAGGATCAGAGGATTCAAACAATTACTGCCCAGTCAGCTTGACATCAATACTAGGAAAGATTCTAGAGCAGATCATTAAACAGTCTGTAAGTACTTAAAAAGGAATGCCGTGATCACTAAAAGTCAACATGAGTTTCACAAAAACAACTCATGCCAGACTAATTTTCTCTCTTTTTTTGATAGGAGTTACAAGCTTGATAGATTAAGGGAATGCTGTGGATATCGCATACCTTGATTTCAGCAAGACCTTTGACAAAGTCCCCCATGATATTCTTGCAAACAAGCTAGTAAAATGTGGGCTAGACAATGCTACTGTTAGGTGGATTTGTAACTGGTTGACCTACTGAATCCAAAGGGTGCTCACCAAAGGCTTCTCTTCATCTTGGAAAGAAGTGACTAGTGGGGTGTCATGGGGTTCTGTCCTGGGTCCAGTGCTATTCAATATCTTTATCAATGACTTGGATGAAGGTATGGTGTCAATCTTGCAGATGACACCAAATTAGCAGGGGTGGCTAATACCCCAGAGGACAGTATCAGAATTCAAAATGACTTTAACAGATTAGAAAGCTGGACTAAAACTAACTAAATGAATTTCAACAGGAAGAAATGTGAAGCGTTACACTTAGGTAGAAAAAATTAAATGCATAGATACAGGATGGGGGCATCTGGCTTGACAATAGTATATATGGAAGGGATCTAGGAGTCTTAATAGAACACAAGCTGCATATGAGTCAACAGTGTGATGCAGCAGCTAAAAATGCCAACGTGATTCTAGACTGCATCAACAGGAGTATAGTGTCTACATCAAGGGATGTAATGGTACCACTTTATTCTGCTTTGGTCAGACCTCACCTGGAATACTGTGTCCAGTTCTGGGCACCACAATTCAGGAAGGATATTGACAAGTTGGAATGTGTCCAGTATTAACTAAAACACAATATATTTCCATAATTTCCCCAACATTTCCTTCCTTTCTCACCATATTCTATTCTTTAACATGCATTCTTCCATATCTACAGTACATACTTACTCCATACGCTACTTCCCATTAAGACTTATCACCTTTTCTTTTCAACTCCTGATCTTGCCTTTCATTTTCCCTTTTTTCTTTAAACAGCATCTTCTTCTATATATACAATTTTAATTTATAAAACATTGAGTCCTTTATTTCCTATCATGCAAGAAATCCCGATTCAATCCAGCTACCCCATATTTCAATCACATATTCTTTAAATTCTTTCCATTCTGTATCAAAATTTTCCATCTCATAATTTTTATTAGCTCTTGTTATTTTATCCAAATAGATAAGTTCTACCACTTTAGTCATTCTTCTTTAGTGGGACCGCTTGCTGTTTTCCAGTATTTTGCATATATGATCCTAGTAGCAACAACTAAATGAAATAAGATTCTTGCTTCTTTTTTATTAATTGTATCATCAAATATACACAACAGGTATATTTCTGGCTTCATTTGAAATTTCTTCTTTAATATTTTTTCTATCAAATCCTGCACCCATGATCAATATTTATTTGATTTACACGTCCACCAGCAGTGGCAGAATGTCTCTGTTTCCTCTTTACACTTCCAACACCTGTTTCCCATATTTTTATATATTCTTGATATTTTGTCTGGTGTCATGTACTACCTAAAGATAATTTTCCAGCAGTTTTCTCTTAAGTCTTGGCATACTGTGAACCTCATCATATTATTCCATAATTTTTCCCACTGCTCAAAAAGAATTGATTTCTCTAATTCTTTGCCCATTTGATCATGGGTTCTTTTAACTATTTCTTCTTCACAATCCCATTTTAGGAGTATTTTATATAATTTAGATAGTGATTTAGTTTCTTCCGACATTATAATTTCTTCTATTTCTGTATTATTTTGTTTTATTCCATAAAGCCTTATATCTTGTTTTAATTTTTCCCAGCACTGCCTAGACAGCCACCACTGGCATGTAATGCCTTCTCTTTTTAACTCTTCCTGAGTTCTTAATTCTGGCTTATTTCCTTCCCATTTTATTAAATGTTTATATTTTAACCATACAGCCCCTAATATTTTCTCTCTCTGATAAAATGCCTTGTGCAGAGATATCCATATGGATGTTTTTTGCATCATTCTGATAATTGATTTCTTGGTTTACCAAATATTTACTATACCATAAATAGCATATCCCCTTCTACTTCCAGCAACCTTTCATCCTTAATGTTGACCCACATTTTAATCCAATTTAAACAACTGGCATGCAGGTATAACTTTAGATTTGGCAAACCCATACCCCCTCTTTCTCGTATATCCTGAAGATATTTCAGTTTTCTTCCAGGCTTCCGTCCTGCCCATATAAACTTACTCATCTCTTTTTGCCAAATGTAGATAATTCCTTCATTATTAATCACCGGGATCATTTCGAAAAAGTACAAAAATTTTGGGAGGATGTTCATCTTTATAATTGTTATACGGCCCAATAAAGAGTGTTTCATTTTTGCCCCTCTTGCCATAGTTGTTTTGACTTATTTCCACAGATTACAATCATTGTTCTTAATTAAATCACTATTATTTTTGGTTATTGTACCTCCCAGATACTTATTTTTTTTGTCCCATCTGAATTGTGATTTTTCCATTATCTCATCTTTTTCCTTCTTCATTAGATTAAATGGTAACATTGATGTTTTATGCTTATTAATCCTTCAACCCGCTATTTCCTCAAATTCTTTTAAAGTCTTTTTCAGTTCTTCAATATTTTCATCTGGGTTTTCTACAATTAACACCAAATCATCCGCATATGCTATTATTTTAATTTCTTGTTTCTTAACCTTCAATCCCTGGATTTTTTTCATTACTCTTAATACTCTTAATCAATAATTCCATTATTATTATAAATAATAACAGGGAAATGGGACATCCTTGTCTGGTGCCTCTACATACCTTAATTTGTTCCATTTGTTCCCCGTTCACCTATAATGTTGTTCCATGTTCTGAATATATTGCTTTAAGCCAGTTTAAGAAATAATTTCCACAGTCCATTTTTTCTAATGTTTTTATAATTAGGTTCCAGTTTACGCTATCAAAAGCTTCTGGGGCTTCCGGTCGGCAATATGGCAAGGCGGCGAGAGTCTCTTCAGGGCTGAAGAAAACCCTCACACAATACAGTGAAGAGCAATGAAATCTGATCATAAATTCCCTTTGAGGAGCGAGGGGGACAGAAGAAACTCACAAAGGTGCATGCCAGTCTCCCCAGAAAGCAAACACTTAACCAAGGAGGTGACTGAGGGCGCCGCAAGCCAAACACTGCTGAATTGTGTAGCCATTATATGGCATAAGCCTCACAAGCCGATTTTAAAAAATTAAGGAATATCCCTAAATGTTCCTTTCTGACTGAGAAGACAGCATCACAAAGAAAACACGAGACTGACTTTGGAGAGTGAGGAGGAGAGGTGGAAAGTGCATAAGTATTTGAAATAGCTGAAAGTGAAGATTAGGCAAAGAATTAAAAGTGGTTGAAGGAGGAAGAGGTACTTTGCTGAGTGGAGCAGATAAATGAAATGAGACAAGAGAAATAAGGAAAGATAATAGTAGAACAGGATATATAAGAAAGAGCAACAGGAAATAACAAAAATAGAAGAAGAAATATAGAAGAAGAAATATAAGAAATATAAGGAACAAATAAGTACCTGTAGCATAAAAACTTCAGAATGCAGTTCCTTTAAAGGACCTCCGAGATAAGAAGCAAAAAGGACTTATTGAATGTAGTCTCTTTAAAGAATATCAGACCTGGGAAAAGGCACTGAGGATAGAGTGGCAGGGAAGCTGCAAAGCCCGGAAGATACGAAGTAGAGTGGGGGAGAGAGGGAGAGAGAGGAGAGGAAATGTGGAACGCAGAAGTGGTGCAAAAGCAGGTGACGCCACCGCCAGTAGAAGGGCAGGCTTAGAAGGGAAGACTCAGGAAGTATCAGCCAAGATAGAAACCAAGAGGACAACAGAGAAAAGAAAAAGTGAAAACGAAGACTGCAGAAAAAAGCATAAAATTACAAAGAATAAAAGACTGGGGTAAAACCAAGGGAGGTTACTAAACCCACCTGAAAGGGAGAAAGAGTAAGGTATAAAATTTGAGATTGATTACTGATTGACGGGTGGGATGGAGGGGAATTAAAGAGTTTGTCAATATAATTGTTAATACAAAAAATGTAAGGGGGAGGATTTTAGAAGGTGAAAACATTGTTTGTGATAGTAAGAAAAGAATGATAAGAAAAAGGATGTCATATTGAAGGGGCAGCAAGCTTGTTTTATGCTGCTCTAGAGACTAGATGACTATCTATACGAGGCTATAAAATGTGGATTGATGTGCAATAATGCCAATTCGCAGCAGCTTTCATTTGTCTCCACAATTTTGTTGGAAGATCACAGGCATGCAAAGCTATCCGCATTTATTGTTCAAACGGGTATGCCTGCGAATCAAGATGGTGGGCACAAGAGAATTACAGTACTAGTGCTTTTATTGTCACCAGCTGCTGCTGCTGAACAGTATTTTTTAAAAAAAACATATCCAAGGTGAGGAAGTGCGATATTCTGCTTAAATAAATAGAAAAAAAGGCTGTTTTGTCACCTCAGCACATGATCACTACAGTGAAAACCCAACAAGGCTGTTTGGGGCACTTGCCTTGCTAGCAAGCTTCGTCCCCTGTATACGTCCAACCAACCAGCTTTCCACTTCTGTTCTTACTGGGAATGTGTAGCAAAGCAAATTGGTTGTCCCAACAAGTGGGAATGTGTATTCCCCAAAGCTTTTCCTGGGTAATTTTTGCCCCCCTCCTTCGTATTGATGTGGAATCTCATTAAGACAAATCACATTCTCCTCAAATTCTATGAGGAGTATTTTCGTCGTATAGACAACTCCTAAGACATGGAGCAAAGGACTCAAAATACAGGAAAAGAGATTTGACCTAAACATCAGGAAGAACTTCCTGACAGTAAGAGCTGTTCAAGCAGTGGAATGCGCTACCTCAGAGTGTGGTGGATGTTTTTAAACAGAGGCTGGATGGCCATTGGTCGGGAGTGATTTGATTGTGTATTCCTGCATGGCAGTGGGTTGGACTGGATAGCCCTTATGGTCTTTTCCAACTCTATGATTCTATGATATCATGATTATCTATCTATCTATCTATCTATCTATATGATATTTATATTTGGTAAAATCTTCTACTATCCTAGCGTAGCAGACATGCTTATGGTTTATAGAACACTAAAATTTTAATGCTTTCTTTCTTAAAAGGATTAACAATACCTTATAAAATTAAAACACAGAAAGATTAGAAACAGAAAAGCAATACAAACAAGACATCCATTATATATCAGAACCACAAATTCTGCCAAAGGATGGCAAATTGTTAGGAACTACCATTAGGCCTAATGCTGATATTTTAAAAATTGTCCAGTCATATCCCAGGACTTAAGAGTGGGACAAAAGTGTAGGATGCCCAAAAGATTATACTGTGGGGTCAGGCAGATTTTGCTGGCAAGAGCACTCCAAAGAAAGGGGATCACAAGTGAAAAGGACCTTTTTCTTGTCACCACTCTCCAAATTTCTCTGATAGGAAATATTTGGAGGTAATTTCAACAGTGTTTTCTGCAGCCTCTTACCTAAGGACCAGAAATCAATTCTCCCTTCATCTTTTCTGCATAAATCTGTTAACAATTTATCTGACTGGCTTATTGAAATCTAGCAACTTTAAATGTTTTTATTGCTTTGTAAAAATCATAAAGTATCTTTGGGTCCCAACTGCAAAATATTTGGCTACTGGCTTCTTGTTACAAACCTGATGGGCCCGCCTACGCTTAAGTTTCTCCTCATTCTCTTCTTGCTCTTTTTGCAGCACTTCTAATTGATGTAGCCTGACCAGTGCCTGGATTTCTTCCCTTTCTTTTTTCTCCTCTAGCTTGTTCAGTTCTGCTTGATGTTCATGCTCTTTTATCCTAAAACGCACACAAAAGGAAACCACATGGTAAATGACCACATATTACTACCGTTGGCCATCCACATTCACTGGGGTTAAGGGCGCAGGACCCCCCATGAAAGTGAGAAAAAAACATGATATCTCTACCACCACCCCCCAAAGCCACTAACTAGAAATGTAAAATTTCTGGAAATGTTGATGCCATGGGGAAGAAACATTTCCCACTTTTTTTCAGAAAAAAATGGGAATTTTCAGAAAAACTGAAAAAATGCAATATTAGCACTTTTTAAGGATTGAAAGTCACTCTGTTACTTTAGGAACATATGACTGTACAATTTGATTTGGCATAAAATTATCACAATTGGTATATTAAAGATTTTATTGCCTTAATCATCATGCTAAAATAAAATATTCCATAATCGATTTTCTCCCTTTTTTCAATTTTTTGGAAAAAAACAAAAAAGGCTTCAGGATTTTTTTCTTAATTTTTCTGGGCCTTCAGATCTGTATGTTTAACACATACAAAAAGTACAATCTGTGGATTCAACCCAGCATGGATGCCATTGAGGTGGCAGAGTTCCTTCACAAGGCAGAAAGGAGTGGCTGGCAGGGCTTCCTGCTGCCTCTGCCACTGCCCTACGTCATTCTTATGAGGGACTTACAAGCCTCACTGCACTTTCAGTCTCTTTCAGTCTCGTAAGGCTTGCAGTCACTATTTAAAAAAGCATAAGACAGCTGTGGATGTGGCAAAAAATAATCTACAAATAATCAAATCCACAAAAGTTAAACCCCAAAAAGTGAAGGGCCAACTGTAATGTCTAGAGTTTCTCTACAACCAATGTAAATTCTGACACCCAAGTCAATGTGCAGGAAGACCACTGTATCTCTGCATCATGAATCAGCAGAACTAGTTAATTTTACAGATGTATATGTTACCTTTCAATCAAATTATCTCAAGGTGATTAACACTGTCCAGCATAGTACTTGTCTCTCTGGCTGACAGCAGAGGTCAAAGT